>FR990032.1:7223078-8490015 GCA_905404135.1 Hesperia comma | reverse complement strand
ATGATCTTGGTCTTCTCACCTTAAAGTAATAATAAAGTAACTTCAAACCACGTACAGTTGTCGTAACCCTTTATATGAGATAGTGTAAGCAACACTTATCCCGTAACAATTCACTCTAATATTTACTTTGATATCACTAATAGGGACACTAATCAACGCTTTACGTTATTTGACAGATACTGCGTTTCGACCGCTCGAGCGCTCGTAAAAACGCAAACAATTTGTGATGATGAATCTATTTAATTAAAATTTTAATATGTGTCAAAAGTTTTCCATAAGCGATATTAGAATTACAAAATAAATGTTGCCTTGACACAATCAGGACAACATAAACAATGACATGTTTTCCTGCTTTGGAGGGCAAGTTAAGGTAGCCATTGACGACACGTCCATTCGGAGGAAGACTTATTTATTTATTACACTTTATTGTACACCATAGTGATAAATAGGAAGACTATTTGCTATAATTAATATAAATAGTGCACAAAAGGCGATCTTATCGCTCAATAGCGATTTCTTCCAGATAACCTTTGGGAAGATGGCAAAGGGAAAAAACAAGAAATGTTGGTAGGGTGTACAGTGTAATGACAGAAAGATTTGAAAATATACATACAAATATATACAATACATTTAATATAATGACCATACAATAAATAATTAAATATATATATATATATAAATATATGAATATATATATATAAATACATACATATAGATAGATACACACATAAATACGGTTATTTGTCCAAAAACAAATATATCACAAAAGTAGTTTATAAATTTAATAGTGAAGACGATGGAGCAATCAAATTAACTAATTGACTTTAAATAATATTCTTTAACCCGTTTTTTAAACGATTCAAGTGATGGAGAGAGTCTAATATTAATAGGGAGAGAATTCCAAAGTTGGACCGCATGGACAGAGAAGGATTTATGGAAGAAGGAAGAAGAATGAGAAGGAGTACATAAAGATAAATTTTCATTAGAGCGGAGGTTTTTGTCATGCGACAAGCATCTGTAGCTAAACCGTTCTTTTAGGTAAGGCGGGCTTGTAGGACTGAATAGCACAGAAGACTTACATATGGAAGTAAGGAAATCTTTGAAATTTTGGAAGTCTTTGACGATACGTCCATTTGGAATGCTTCTAAATGTATGGAGGCACTTCCAAATGGAAATCTTCCATTTAGAAGCACTCCAAATGGGCGAATCGTCAATGGCTACCTTTAGGCAGTCGTAAGATATCAATCGTTAAGTCATATCGGAGGATTTCGGGTGGCATGAAAGCTTCCTGATGAGACATGAGATTGGCCGCTAACCCCTTCACAAATCTGTATGGGAGCAGCGTGGTGGAGTTTACTCTAGGCCTCCTTAGTTGGAAGAGGGAAGAGGTGCACGCCAACGCATCGTCGGTGCAATCCTGCCAAGCCTCGAAGCTTGGCTGGGGAGGAAGTTCGGAAACGTCACCTACCGACTGACACAGATGCTCACCGGACATGGCTGTTTCGGTGAGTATCTGTGGCGGATCGGACGCGAGGCAACAACACGATGCCATCATTGCGGTGGGGACCGGGACGACGCACAGCACACGCTCGAAGAGTGCCCCGCATGGGAGTCCGAGCGGCGCGTCCTGGTCGAACGAATCGGGAGAGACCTTTCTCCGCCAGCTATAGTAGCAGCTATGCTGGCGGACAAAGAGTCATGGAAGAGTATGGTCTCCTTCTGCGAAACCGTAATGGTTAAGAAGGAGACCGCCGAGCGGGACCGACAGAGGGCCGATCCCGCTCGAACTCGAAGAATGAGACAAACTCGGGGTGGCCTAAGTGGCCGTACCACATGAAGCACGGGGTGGGCCCTATGGGCGTTGCGCTGGAGTGGCTCCGGTGTGTTCCATTGGAGATCCCGGAGCCTCACCGTTTGCGCCAGGAGGCCATCGAGGGGGTTTTAGTAGGTACAAATCCTACATAACCTCCGGGTATCTTTTGAAGATTTCCCCCTCGTAAAAAAAAAAAAAAAAAAAAAAAAAAAAAGGCCTCCTTAGTTATGAAGAGATACCCGTGCTGTTAAAGCTTACCTTACTGTTAAAGCCAAGACAACGATACTCGCAGCGTCCAAAACGCCGAATCACAACCAACCCTCAGAATATGTTTGTACCGGTACACGTGCATGAATAATGTCCGGAGCAGGCCGTCGTGTAATTAAGAACCGGGATTACCGTTCTGACAAGAGATTGCGGCGTGCGCAGTGTTAATATCTCGTGTGGTTATCCCATTAACGCAAACTGTGCGCCGAAGGATTTTATCTTTGTATAGCGCGAGGACTTTTATGGTGTGATATGAGATGAATCGGCTTTCCTAGCTCCGATAGGGTAGGTAACAGCTGTCGATGTTCACCTTACTTATCGATAGATACAGTACTGCTAGAACTAACTAATACAGTTCCATTCATAAATAGGCAAAATGTACTCATCGAAGTGAATCGAGTGCAAGGTATTTCAATTTAAATAATAAAAATAATTTTAAGCATTTCTATGCTTCTAGATGTAACCGTATCTGTTATGTATATGTTTACTCAAAAACATGTACAAAAATATATATAACTTATAAACATTCCAGATAAGGGAAATTAAACTGCACCAATGTTAATTATGACAATTAGATACGTTCAATATAATAAATGAGACGATCATGACGTTGAAGCTGCATTTATTCACAATTATTTTTTCGCATTAATTTATAGGTATACCTAAATGACGTTTAATCTAATTAGCTCCTTTGCGGTTCATATAACCGCGTTCACTTATATACACGCGAACCTTCGTACTTTGCACGAATTGTCACAGCTTTGACAGGTGGGAATATCACGCATGTGTCAAAAACTTCCCATAGGTAATCATTTTCGAAAGTCCGCCCTCCTTGTATAGCATACCTATTTCTACGAATGTGAGTGAGCGCAATTCAGTTTATTTACCACAGATTGTTAAACTCAGTTGCTTTTATACCTACTTGGTCGTAAACATAAACTTTTTATAACGCTATAAAAATATAGTCATGGTCATAATTAACATACGAGTAAGTTAATTCATTGAGTAACGTGAAATCTGTCAAATAAAATTAATCTGTGCCTTAACTACCCTACCAGCAGGCAATTTTCATTGGCAAAGCATACAATCTTCTAGCTTGATCAAACATAGCTATCATAAAAGACAATCAAATGTATAGCATACCTATTTCCGTAACGTATGTACGTTTACGTTTACGTACGTAGTATGTACGTTTACTTCGTTTCTGCATACGTGTAGGTACACTGTACAAGCTAAGTTACCTGTCCGAAAATTCATACGGTTTAGAACGTCTGCTTTCAGTAGTCAAGCAATAAATTCAGCGCTGGATCATGTGACATTGATGTTACCGTGAGGCCTACTAATTCACATAACTCACCTGATACTGGACGCGGGCCGGAGCTTATGTAGCAAAATATCGTAAACTGATTTTGTATGACAACTACTGTGACGATTAATCCAAAATTTAAAGGTACTTCGTGTATTCATGAATTGCAAACGATTCATGCTAACGATTAACTTTTTTCTTTATCTATATTTTTGGTCGGTCGCGAATTGGTGATTGCCTTTAGTGATGGAATGTGTGACGGTGATCGCTTTCTACAAAAATCTTACTACACTATAGTGATGCCTACAATGATGAAACGTCGATTTTATCGGTCAACATTTTAGATTAGGTGAATTTCAAACAGAACAGAACAAATAACAAAGATTAAATTCAATTTTAAAAGCCTTCACCGGAACATTATCGTTTTTTTTTTTCGTATTCAGCGGACTAGCTTATTAAATCACTTACCCCTTTCAGGAGTTAAATATTTTGCAAATCTGATACACAGCATAAACGAAAACGTCGTAAGGGTCGATTTACATTGCCGCGGAATGGAATGGAAGCGAATTTTTGCAACGAAATTCTACATAGCATAATGAACTTTATATCAATTGTGTAAGGTACAAACTAAAAACGAGCCGAAAAAGAGGTCGCGCGTCTTCCGGGGAATCCCCGCGCATTCTCGAGAATTCCCTCTTTTTCGGCTCGTCTTTAGTTTGTACCTTACACAATTGATATAAAGTTCATTATGCTATGTAGAATTTCGTTGCAAAAATTCGCTTCCATTCCATTCCGCGGCAATGTAAATCGACCCTAAGTGTTCATTGACTTACTTGGCGAGTACCTCATCGGATACTCCGTCCACAACGGACCCGGTCCACTATTTCGACGTTGCCGACAGGCGTTCGACGTTCGGATACGATACGAGTTCGATAGCGGCGACACCGACGTCAGTAAGCAACGAGATCGTATCGCAGGCGGAAATTAATTCAATTATACACTGAACGTAGCGATAACAGTTTTTAATAATCAGGTTTCAAAATCAATAAACGTTCTTTCCTATGTTTACGTTATCGTATGAATTTCATATTTTGTGGAATGTACCTTTTGCTTTTATACTCGTCAATTATTTCCTTTAATTAATGTTTGTTGACCATGAAATTACGTTAATTTTCTTAAATTTTAAACCTATTTTCTGCAGTACTTGTACCATTACTGCTTTAAATTCATAATTTATAATATTGTTCCCATCAATAGCTTTAATGCCAGCAAGCTTTGCATTAATTATAAGAGGCGTGTGTACAGCTACTGAACTGCAAAATATCTATTCCAACTAGTAATTCAAAAGCAGAGCCTAGCCCTCCTCCATATTTCAACGTCATTTGTCACCGAATGCTCATAGTGTAGCGTGCTTATGTCCTTTTCATTTTATGTCTGTAGTCACGGAACACTCCACGTTACAGTTAAATTCTGTGCTGTTACAACTAGGGACCTTTTACTGCTCTGTAAACTTTTCAAAATAAGTCATGAAGATGGAGTCATGAAACGAAATTAATTTTACGAAAACAATATCTTTAACTTTTTTCTGTGAATGCATGTATTAACCTTGAAGAAGAAATGAAAAGCGAATAGTTTAACTGTATGTAAGGCACTTCTCACACAACGCTATTCATGAGCTACGCGACTGCAACGCAACCCAAAATTTGTATGTATTTGACACTATGTACTGACAGGCATACGCGACTCCTGTCAGTCAAAAGTGTCAGATACATAGAATTTTGGGATTGCGTCGCAGTCGCGTAGCTAATAAATATCGTAATGTGAGAAGTGCCTAAAGGTAAAGATTCATGAAATATAATAATGTAATACGTATGTAATTGTTTCCTAAAAATGATTCCGTAATCCTTGACCTCCCTAGTTTGATTTTGTAAATTGAAACTCGGGGGAAAAAAGAATTGGGATCAAGTTATATGTTTAACGGTTTACTTTAAATATTCCCTCTTCACTTCCTGTTAATTTGTTTAGAAAAAAGCGGTGATTCCATTTGTAAAATGAAAAGTATAAACCTGACGAAGTTTTCAATTTATGGCAAAAAAGCGCTGTTACTCACTTGAATGCAGTAGAGTAAATACGCTGATTCATACTACAACGAGCGCCGCTTCTATACACGCCGAGCTAAACTTGATCTCACAAACTATTGATGAAACAAAAGGTTTCTTCAGAAACATCTGTGACAGAAAAAAATATGAGCCCGCTTTTCTCGTAAAACAATGACTTAAAATACTCGGAAACTTCAAATAATTATGCGACAACTAAGCAAGATGCTTTTTATCTGTCATCTGATGAATAAGGGGTATTACCTACTGCGTTTTACAAAAATGCTTCAATGTCAACTTGTCAGATGGTTTTCGCGTGGAAATAAGAAATTATGCAAATTGTGTCTCGTGATTTAAATACGTCCTTGCGATTGAAATATTTCTCAGTACCTACTGTAATCAAAATTGATTGTGTATTGGCACAGTATCAAGATACTCTTCTCACTCTGTTTCTACTCACTCGACGACCATAAAGGACGCATAGTTTTACTTGAGCAAGACATAGATTCTACTTAATACATACTGACATATACCTACATTCTGACACAGATTCTACGTTAGAATGTAAACAGTTATTACATGAAAAATAAAATTACTTTCACCTATTCTTTTCTGAATACAACACATTTGATATACCGAGGATGGTATCTTATTGCCGCCGCAACTTGACACTAGCTTGATACTATTCAGTGTTAGGAACATAAAACCACATTGAGATTTATTTTTATAGAAAACGTAGACGAACAAACACCAGAGACCCAATGACAGGTAGTCACTATCACTTATGAGTATCTATACTCACCGAATGCATCATCGATGCATCTCTAGCCAAATCAATACAGTGGTCGGTGTAGGTAAATAAATGGCTGGCTGCAATCCATTAATGACCTACTACCTAATACATAGTCCACCACGTTGCTCCAGTGCGAATTCGTGGAGGAGTTAGTGGGTAACCCAATATCCGAATTTTTTATAGCCCCAAAGGCCTCCGACATGGCTTAACGACTGTCTTCTATCGATAACAACCGGGACCGACGGCCTTCAAAAAGTCGGTAATCGGTTATTAATACTGGATCCCAATTCCCAAACACAAATATACATTTCACGAACGACTACCGTGAAATTCACGCATAAAATATTTTTTTTTATTTCTGGTAAAATCCAAAACATACATGTCACATGCAGCTTTATTTCTGTTCATTCACGATTTGTTTAAGCTTCGCATTGTTTGAGAAATTGTCGCTCCGTGGAGGACATAACCCGGTAAGTCGCAATTTATTTGTTCATACGCAAATAACAACGGCTTATGAACGAGTACTAAACATTCGCTTCGTTGTACTTGCGTCTTGGTATTACACAATTCAAACATAACAAAAAATACACTTCAACATCGTCAAGTAATATAATCATCTAGCAGTTGAAGTCAATTAAATACGCATTATTACAGATAGCTCTTAAACACTTCCACTTACAGCCCATTTACATTGAACAAAACGACAAGAAATAACAAAATCGGTTCCTTCAGAACAACCTCCTCTTTTTGAAATCTGGTAAAACTTGCATCATTCTGACCATCTTTGACCAACTAAATCCTAAAGGTCTCCTGACTTTAAACAACTACATAATATGTTTAGATAGATACTACTATCTCTATTTAGACATCCGTTTTTTTCTGCCGCCAATACGATCGCCCCGAAATATTTAATAGGTATGTAACTTAAAAAAATAACCTCCTATCTTACCCGGGCAACTACATTTATCACAAGTTAGAAACGCGTACGTAGAACATGGGAAGCTACATACAGCATGTAAGTTGAAATATCGATAGCTACTTTTATCTAAACACAAATAAGTATCGCAGTGCACCTCTTGCGTACAAATGGCGGATTATCTTGTCTCCATTAGTCGATTGTATCGACTCGCTCTTGTTCGCTGTGTTGGATGGAACGGCCGCGATGTGCTATTGTTCCTCTTCGCATGAGGCAATATTTGAGCGGGAGCTGTTATTATTTTACCTAGACACGCGGCAGCGCGTTCAACCAAGTTCTAGTTGTATTACTACGTTACTAAAAATTTTGATGAGAGCTGCAACATTTTCCCTATTCAGGGATGTCCTTTTATTCGAAGAGAATGATATATTGCTATGATTTACATATATATCATCGAAATTGATTGCAAATAATGCAAATGCCAAAATAAAAACAACTTGAAGAAGGTAACAAAAACGAATTTTGTTTTTTGACGCGCCAACTTTATTCAAAACGCTATCGCTCACAACTCAAACTGACACGATAGAAAGGAAAATGAAAATAGAGAATATGGTCGGAGTGGAGAATGATGCGATTCGCTAGTTGTTGCTTTCTTTTTATTGTTCGCTCAACAGACGAGCCGCGGGAACCGATAGGGCTGACAACCGAGCGTTTTGTGGCAACAAAGTGTGTGGTATTACGTGTAGGGCTACCACCGGATGTTTGTTTCCTATAATGGTGTTTGGACTGTCAAGTCAACATTGAGCTTCTTTTTTCACATGTTTTATTTTGATATTTACTTTCTATAACGTATTACTGCTTGAACTATCTAAATAGCGTTTAAGTAGATGACTTCAACTTTCTACAGTTTACACACCTGATTGCATGCCTTATTTGCTGACAATAACATCGTTGTAAAAATGTTTTTTTTATGTGTAACGAAATAAAACCGACAATGTAACTGAGGTACGTAACACATAAAAATTACACACCCGATTTGATGTTCAATTCTATTTACATAGGAACAATACTATTTAATTCATTTTGACATAACGTTATCAGGCGATTGTCTTGGACATTTTGTTAAAATCATTACATCCTAGCGGCACCCGAGTTTCAATTAATTAAGACACAATTACATGAACTAGAGGGAACTTATGACAAAAATGCTTATCGTAACAAAAACGCTTTCACTTATGAGATTTTATTTCTTTATTACGGAATATCCCCAGAGATTGTTCTCTTTGTTATTATTTCAGGACGTCTTGTATTAAGTAAAATTATTAGATAGAAACTGGGAAAATGCGGAAAGATACGCGAGTTCTCCGTGTTATTCGCAAAATTATATTTAAGATACAGAACGTATTAATAAAACTGATGTACGGCACGAACGAGCTGTAGGCGTTTTTGGCAAAAATCGACAAACAACAACGCTATCGGAGCAGAAAATGCGATAGCGATAAACGACACTTTATCGATAGGAATTAATATTTACTGGCACACAAACGACACAACGTTATCGTGGATATAACTAAAAACGATATTTAATTGGAGACTAGTATCGATCGCAGTGCACACTGGACGGCTATGGACTTCGTGGATAGAGTGGTTGTTGTGACCGGCGGCAGTTCAGGGTTGGGAGCAGCGTCGGCCGTTTTGTTTGCAGAACATGGAGCCAAGTTAGCTCTCGTTGGCAGGGACGATAAGAGACTGAAAGAAGTAGCCGACAAATGCCAATCTGCGAGGGGAATCACACCGCTGTGTTTGAAACTGGACTTGACAGAACCCGACAGTTGTGCTGTGGTGGTAACAAGGACTGTGGCGACATTTGGTAGAATCGATGTGCTTATCAATTGTGCGGGGAAACTCCTCCTCGGCTCTCTATTCGATGACAACATGGATGTATTCGACGAGATATTGAACTTGAATCTTCGAGTGCCTTACAAATTGACACAGCTCGCTCTGCCATATCTGGCCAAGTCGAAAGGAAACGTCGTGAATGTTCTAGGAGCTAACTACGTGAGGATGCGTCACGGATTTTTGCCTTTCGGAATCGCTAAAGCTGGTTTGGAGAAGTTTACTAAAATGGCCGCAGTGGAATTATCAGCCGCCGGTGTTCGAGTGAATTCGGTGCAATGTGGGATGAGCAAGACGAACATAATCTGCAACATAATTGATAAGGAACTGATGGATCAGGAATACAAGCTATTGGAGAAAGAGTTCAAGTTTATCGAGCCTGAGGAGATTGCCAAGATGATAGTATTTGCTGCGAGTGGGCTATGCCCTAACTTGAACGGCGCAGACCTGGGGATACACGGTGCGTCGGTTTTAATGTAGCAACTAGACTTTGTTTACAGATATTTTAAACTAAGTGTATTTAATGCGGTATTTAATGAGGTATGCACGTTTAGAACAGTTTTGTAAAGTATTATAATTCTATACTATTCTTTGATGTATGTTATAAATAGTAGATAATACCTAAATATCGAATGACACTTGGTTTTAAATGTTCAACTAATGAACTGAGGGCCTGGGTTCAAGACCAGCACGCACTTCTATTTCTGTAAATAATTTCATTATGAATTTACGATTAAACCCAGTTTAACTTTTATTAACATTTATTATCTGTTGACATTTTAGTTATAACGAAGATAGCGAGGAACGCTAATAATAATAACTCTGTTTGAAGTGTAACACAAAGGTAGGTATTTAAATTAAAACAGAGACTCGCTCTGAACGCGAAATTCAACCGTTACTCATTTTGTCAAGAACGATATACTCCACATTTGTATCAAAATAAAAATTTCCTGTGTTCAATAAATCAAAAATACCATTAAACATAAAGTCCCTGTAACTGTAATTAAGCTCAGTTACAAATTTTAAATAATTAGATAATATATGTGGTTTCAGGGTCTTTATTTGGTAGTTTCAAGAATAAGAAGTTGTGGTCACTCGGCTATGGCATGTGATTTACATAATATTTATTTATTGGAAATAGTAGGTAGTAACGGCTGACCAGACAACTTAAGTGACTTCCGCATCCCACAGATATTGCTGCCTACTTTAATCAGATGACGACCTGAGATTCTGCGACCTTCCAGCTTAGTATTTTAGTTGATAATAATCCTGCCGAAGTTCCGAAGACGTAGGACAAAGGAGAATGGGCGGTTTCGTACCAAGTATTGTAACACTTTATGATGTATGTCATTAAAAAGGTCTTAAAAAGTACTAAAACTTTTTGTATGGCAGCAATTCTGGATCTAGTGCAGGAAAAAAGATATAGCCTATTCTATGATGCGCGCTATCATGCAATTCAGCACGTTCGCGCGCTTCGTAATCGCGCATTTATGCACCGCACCGCCGCTACCTCACTCCCCTTCGCCCCGCACTCACCAGTCGATGGTCCCGCGCAGCTAAATTATATAGCTGCGGGTAGAGGTAAATAAACTTCTACCCGCAGCTATTGTCTAATACGAGTATAATGTGCTTTATGATTGGCTAATTAACCCTGTCACGTTGTTTCTCGATATCGTCAAGTGAGTTGTGGCTGGCTACTCAGTCGTGCACGATCGTTCGTTCGTTGTGTGACTGCGCTGTGTATAATATATCAGTTTTATTTAACCGTTTAAGTGGAAACCGTTGACCTACGCTTGTTTTATGGACCTCTGATTACGACCTCTATATTTTGAACTATGAATCAACATTGTGTGACTTGTGGACGCTCTTTGATTCGACAGCGAGTGAGACACGAATTGTCAAGAGAGGTGTTAGATGCAAGACCGAGTTTTGCTTGAAACAGCAAGAGAAGCAATAAGTAATTATTATTGCTCCTGTTTGACAGGAAAACGAACGGTGGAAACCTGCGCTCATTTAATGATAAGCATTATTTGGTATCTCGGTTGGGCAAGACACCAGCAGAGCATTTTGTTACCTGCTACGTTTCTAGACGATATTATTATTGATGAACAATAAAAAAATGGCCGGAGAATTTTTCTTTTACTTAATTTTATTTACCTTAGGTATGGTTACAGATATGTAAACGACTTATATACGAGTAATAACACTAACAAAAAAACTTAATAAATCTTAATAAAGCAAATATAGAGAGGAGACGTTGTATGTAGATTTCCCTAAGAAAGAACGCGTGACACTTTGCGGGGCGAGGGGGTGTTAGATCCCGCCCACCATCCGCCCACTTGTTTATTTTCCATCTAATGCCCGAGACTTCTGGCTTCTAGCTTCATAAAATATAACTTATAAATGAAGCTAGTTTTGTCTACACGAAGCCAGAAGTACTAGCTTGCTAGCTTACTGACACTAGCTTTCTATCCAAGCTTGAAAAACTAGCCTCGTGTATCCCGGGCATAACGGTCAATAGCAAAACTACTCGCTTCGTTGTATATCGATTTTACTATGTAGTTTCACTATCTCACACTAGATGTCAATAAATGTAGGATATAACAGGGACGGACTCAAAATATAAGAAAAGTGTCGCCATCTAATGTCGAGTAGACAGCACTTCATCCTTTTCTTTGAAAATGTAAACGTCCATAACGTTGTGCACAAGTCAGGCGCCGACGGTAAACTGACTTTAGGCCACGCCTACTGTGATGATGACGTCAGGACCTAGTTGAGTCACAGTGCACAGTTGCTTAGGCCGTCTCCTATCTATATGTTTTTGCTTCATGTGTGTAACACATATTTTTATTTCATTGAAACCCTAAAATAGGGCTTAATTATTACAAAACTTTTAAAACATTGGAATGCAAATAATTCTTTACCTGCATTCAGTTATTAAATATTTTTGTATGCATACCATATAACAGTCCCAGGACAACATGTTTATACAAGTCGCAACTTGTTACAAGAGTTGGTACGCACCCCATACAAAAGTGCCCATTCTCCTTTAACTTTTCAAACTGTGACATGGTTTGATAATGGTACCTAAATGTGTTTTTTCCGGCCTTGATTTTAATAATGTTTGCACTGTGTATAGCCTTGCCCTTAGTAATATAGGAAGTGAGTATAGGTATAGGTATAGGTAAGGAGTAAGGAGTAAGACACAACATTTAATAAACAAGGCTATCCTAGAGTTAGAAGCGCTTACGTGTGAGGACAGATTTAACCGAATGACAATACTGCCTGAATCCAGTTGCTTTAAACAAAAACCCCTCCGGGACTACTCAGTTAGTCCGCTCCCGCAGCAGGTAACAGACAATACCCAAGAATGCAAATTACACTCGACCGTTGCATAACAAATTCCCGTCAACAACTACCGTATTGCCAACATCTGGCGATCCGGATAAACAAAACACAGTTATCTCCATCGAATACCGAATTTTATATTCATCCGGGTCAACTGTTGCTCCTGTGCCGGGCGTGTTATAAATCATCCGGATAGCTCGTTACGCGTAAACAGTTGAATGGGTGTAATGGTGTATGTGGAATATAGAATGGTAATCTTTTATTATTTTTTTACATACAAATTCACAAAGAGCATAATATTATTGTTTAAATATTTGCCTTGGGCCCTTTTTCCGATATATTTTTTAATGAAGTCACGCCTCGGCTTAAATATAAACCTCTGATTGGTTGGAATAAAAATTGGTGGAAATTATACTGAAATATTTCGTTACAATTTTACGTTAAACTTACAGGTCAAGTTAAAATATACGTGTCAAAAATAAATTGTAGTCCATACTGATGACATGATGAACAACAAGAATTAAAATAACAACAAAACGACATAACAATATAATCTTATAATATTATCTTGGAAGAAGCGGTAAAGCCATCCACAAGAAGAATAATTATTATTAAAGTAAATATTATTATGAATAAGGTGGACTGATGACCTGAAGAAGACAGCAGGAAACCGCTGGATTCAGAGGGCTCAGGACCGGTCGGAGTGGCGCCAATTAGGGGAGGCTTATGTCCAGCAGTGGACTTCGATAGGCTGATAGATAGATAGATAGAAATAATATTATAATTACTGATGTTATAAATCTTATTTTGGTGCAAGCTCTCAAGCTTAACTTAATGATTTAGTTGTTAATAATCTCCTGACACAAGAACGATTTCCAAGATTTAGGATATGTCTACGGTAGACTTAAAATCTTTGATAGGTGAATGCCTTTAAATTTAAATTATAATAAAAGACCATAAATGTAAATAATCTGGAAACCCCTTTTCCGTAGACCGCAAACAAGGGAACACAGCAATCAAACCAAATCCTTGTAACTTATCTCCAAATCCAAACTTAATTATCAACCTTAACGCATTCAAGACACAGTTATTTATCGCTCGACTAGTTCGAAAACCACGACCTGCACACTATTCTGGGTGTGAGCCAACCAAACCTATTTAAAACGAGTTGCATCGCATGTAGTTGTTAAGGTTGGGACATTTATTAGTTGTTAATAGATTTTTTATTTTGTCGTGTAAAACAACCAGTAGGTACCAGTAATTAATAGTACAAGGAAAGAGTAAACACTTCAACATTGTAAAGCTGAAAACGGTCTAAATAGGGTTTAGGATGATAGTTCAAATCCAGGCTGTTCAATTAAAGGGTCATATCTTCAAAAGTGAAGTACAATAATACGTAGTTTTATGCACAGGCTTAATTTCAAATAACCCGAAGACAACTGCCCCCTAATCATAATTTGAAAGTTAATTTGAAACTGGAAACACTATTTGAATATACAGTTAAATTTTTATTAATCATTTAGTTATATGTATAGTCAATCGACCGTATACATACTGATCAGCTTACAGCAATTGCTCAACGAAGAGGTATTGCAAGTATTGCAAAATGTTTTCCAATTAAAAAAGATAATTTAAAACCTCTGACATCTAACGAACAATACAATAAACCAGCAAATTCAAATACAGGAAACAAAAACGTACAATTGGAAAAATTTCAATGAGAAATGTAAAACACAAAACACCCAGCTTAACGTAAAATTGCCCATAAAAACAAATAATAAAGCTGTGTTCACAAATCTAGGAGCACAATTGTGAAACCAAACTACAAAAAATATGGGTTCAATTTTAAATTTTCCTTGCATTGTTTTTCGAAATAGCAAGGATAGTCTTACTGCAGGCGATGGTAAAAACAAACAATTATAAGTACGCTTTTGTCAATAAACACTAAGTATGTATGTAAGCCAAATATTGATACAGGATTAATAATACACAAAAATAAAATCAAAGTTAAATTTCCAATTCAACAACAAAACATGCGTACCATGAAAAACATGAAATGGTTAAAACATAAGACCGAAACAAAACCTTATGGAGGATCGATGTATATAATTTATGTATATTATAATTTGGATAAATGACTGTTAAACTGTTAAAAAAAACACTGCCCAAAAATCCATAGTAAGACAAGTTGAATGTTATCCGAGCCCAGTCAGCAACAAATTTTTCCTCCTGTCCCGCAGAGATAAGCGCTCGAGCCCACTGAATATAATATTCGGAGCAACAATCATCGGCTAATATTATTCGTCGCACGTTCTTCAGCTTTTCTCAATTGCTCAGCTAATTGTGAATGACTGGCTTCCTTCTCATCCATTTTGTATCCTGTTTTTATTATTAGTTTGCTATTATTTTATTATAATTGCGTTCGCTATATTTAAATAGACACTTGTTATTAGATATTTGTTAATTTCCAGCAACAGTGTTTTATCTGAAAAACCAGATCTCTTAGAAAACGTTACACACACAACAGACATGACATAGTTTCGAATCGTAATAACTCTGTCTTTCTTTAATTAAATGAGATAAAAATTACTGCGTTTAGCAGCAAATAGATTGAGTTGTGGGGAATTTTTACATGATTAATTAAATAACCACTTAAAGATATTGCATCAATAAGGTTAATTAAAGCAAAACTTTATAAATAAGCTGGAGCTAAAGAACGGTATTAATCACATTAAAGCAATTATTTCAAACACTGAATCAGTATCTACTAAAACACTACAATATTATCCAGTGTCATTAATTAATTTTAATTACTAGTCGAGTAGATTGTAATGTGTTGACGGTACAACAAATCAGATTAATTGGACCATTATTTACAACGACTAAAAATGATAATGACATGCCTCATTAACATGAATTAATAATCCGCATTAACAGTTCTTCTGTTTCTCTCGTACGAGTATAATGAACAAAATTTAATCAATAGCGTGATACAGAATTACTTTAATCAATTACTGTTATGGTGCGTACAGATTATGCAACATGTTATATAACTTCTGTTTTATAACACGTTCACACTATCTAACATTGTTGTCTAACAATGAAACATGTTACAAGACCGTACACATTAAAACAACATTGTTGTATAAAAATGTTATATAACAATTCAATGCGTGTCATTTCTTAAAATATAGTATATAACATTGTTGCAAAAACTAATAACATGTTGTATAACTTGTTTTTGTAACACATAGCGTCCACATTTGTAAAACATGTTATTTAACTATGTTTTATAACATGTTTTGTTACATAGTCTGTACGCACCATTAGCAAACATTTTAAACTATTCCTCTTTATTTTTTGAACCGTATAGGTACCTGCAGTAAAATCCGATTAGATTTACTTGTAGAAGTAAGAAATAACTGCAAATAGTTCTGCACAACACAGTTTCTGCATTACACGTGCTCATTGATCAACCTAGATACCATTCCAATTACACAAATTTAGCTGTATTAGTAAATCAAGGACCGACGAATATTGCGAAACGACGGTTCAGCAATTCGGACTTTTAACATTTGTAAACTTTCAAAGGGTTCTTTTGAAGCCATTATCAAATCAAGATATTTTTGTCGTGGAGCAAGTAGTTCAGAGTATTAATTGTTTCACTATCAACATCACAGTATCAAATTAGTATTAAAGTACAACATACGTATATGCTGAAAGAAAAATAATATAAGGTTTTAAAATAATAATACTATTGAATATCTTCCTTAGTACTAATTTATTTGATCACAACCCTGCATTATCTGAGTGAAAATAAGACTTAAATTGCATGTGAATATAAAATCACGCGTACTAAATCGCAGGCAAAGCCGGTAGGATGAAAGCGGGTGAACGGGGAAGGATGCTAAATAAGGTCGACGGAACTTAACAGTGCTGGGTTCCCATTACGGTTCTATTTAATTTATCTTAACCTACGCGAAGTCATTTTATTTAAGTACCTTACTATTCAGTAAAATACAAATTTATAATTATTCTCTTTATCGCGGGTGCTATTAGATAATGTGCTATGGATAACAAAAAAAATGTCATAAACAAAAACCGTCTATTAAATAAATGTTTGCAACATGCCTGGAATCGAAACCGGGACCTTTCGCAGGCAGATTCCCTAGTGTGGTAATGAGCAGTTCTACATTTTATATTAATTAGATACGTAAATAGCAATGATCAAATCTACACATATAATAAACCTGCACTGCACTGCACCTGATTTACTCTATTTAACAGTTAAGTGTTGTATTTAGGGTTCCGTACCCAAAGGGCAAAACGGGACCCTATTAATGAGACTTCGCTGTCCGTCCGTCCGTCCGTCTGTCACCAGGCTGTATCTCATGAACCGTAATAGTTACTCAGTTTAAATTTTCACAAATGATGTATTTTTGTTGCCGCTACAACAACAAATACTAAAAAACAGAATAAAATAAATATTTAAGTGTTTAAGTGTATTTAAGTGTTTAGATAGTTTAGTTACCTTTCAGTCCAAGAGATGGCGTTGTGGCTAATATGTGGCTACAATAAAACAATTAAAAATGTAATTTTAAGTGAGTCTTTCATACAACAGACCAGATTTTTTGGCGTTTTTATACATAATGGTACGGAACCCTTCGTGCGCGAGTCCGACTCGCACTTGGCCGGTTTTTTTCATTCAGTTAGTTAACAAAAAAGAAGTTACGAGTTTGAAATTTAAACGTATTCGACGGCGGACGGCGCCGTAGGCAGAAGCTAGTACAAAAATTGGACTGATTTCATAAACATTTCAGTTCGAATTATCCACTTCAGGCCAATTACAGCCATTTACCGACAGGGGGATTGCGTTCTTAGTCGTTAAATTATGTAATATGACATTTATAACGGCCTGAAGTGGATAAGGGTTCTCTGACTCTCTCATTCCAATACCTGTTACCAGCAGAATGGGAAGACTTACCTGAAACAAAAAGAAAAACATTTTTAATAACTTTTTATACTTAGAATAAGTTCTAAATTAATCAAGACATAATATTTAAGTGCGTTCAAAAGTAGAAATTACAGAACTTTTGAACCAAGATTGAATTGCGAAAGCTACTTGAAAAATGAAAATAACTCTTCGCTACTTATAATGATGATCAATGAGGTTTTCCCTCGTAAATTAAAAGAATTAACGAACTGGGCCGAAACCGCAAAAAGCAATTTTCCGATACGAGTACAACCCGTCACTCAAGTTGCGTAAATCGTAAGTTTCCGCGTGTTGCTTAGAACAGTAAACTGACTTTGAACTCTATCAGTTTACAGCTACGTCACATATTCAATTGACAGACGTGTAAATTAATTTGCAAATTCATTAAGCAGTACGTATGTATCTTACTAACATCGCGATAAGGTACAAAACTATTTGACAACGGGAATACAACTAGCTGGTTGGATAACACAAGTACTGAAACACGTGGGAAGAAGCGCGCGTCAGTGAAAGTATAGATAAGTATGTAGCGTAGAGGTAAAAACAACTCGTCTTCGGTTTATGGTCTAAACGTAAAAAATACGTAATAAGTAAAAGATTTTTGATTTTTGAAATTTTTTTTTTTATAATTACTTCTAGATTATTTTTTTTTTGATATTTGGTTTTAAGCTTAATTCTCACACACGCGACGACATATACCTACACATTTTATTATGATACGGGTAGGCACTAACAATAGTTATTATGTATTTTGTACGCTGATATTTTTCGATCCAGTTGCATGAATCATAGTAGGTACCTACATCAGTCTACCATTTTACATCTACTTAAATTTTCTGTTTAATTTACCACATTCCCCACACAACACTTACAACATCCTGCCGCTTAATACTTTAAACTTTTTGCGATTTACATAAACTAACCGATGATTTCCTATTTGTGCTAACTTAAAACTATCCTCCCTGTTAAAAGCATTTGTGTTGTGGTGCTTTTAAATTTTTTTTCCTCTGTAGCTGTAAGATTATGATGACGTTCCATGGCGATGATCTACGGTTAGTGAATTTCAATACAATTGTTACGCAACTTAAGAGAATAGAAAAATATTATTTATCAAGACGCTTCCGTCTATGAGTTACGCACTATTTCATCAATTAAACACGATTCGCTACTTTTTGCACGCTATTACGACTGGCGTTCAGTGTAACAACGAAAAACACGCAAGCGCGGTTCTAACATTTGCAGTATGTGGAAATATAAATGAGGTCGATTATTTTATATAATTCGATTCAATAACGAGAAGGTAAAGTGATCGCCACCGCCAATGAACTCAGTGACACAAATGATGTCACCGATGTGTTGCTGACTGATCCGTATTACCTATTAGATATTGACCTTCGATATTGCGACTATCTATTTTAGAAATAAAAGAAAATAGAACAACTCTAAATAAATTATCTTAATTTATCTTGTATTGTATGCACCTGTGCTACATCCTCTCACCAGCTACCAGGGTTGACTGCCAGAAAATGCCATCCGGCATTAGGTCCGCCCATCCTAGGTAGGTAACGACTCCTTAGTTTTAAAGTTGATGTAATAAAGGATAAAGAAAAACAGTCTGTCAATTTCATACCCTGTCTGATATTATAGCATCCTGGTGTGCTTTATAATGGTACAATCTTCAAAGCCAAATCGTACACGGATCACAACATAGAATTTCAATTACGTTTACAGCGAATCCCGAAAAAATTGTATTCACGTAAACATCACAGGCATTCTAACCCTAAGCTAACTTAAGGCTGAAAGCACTGAAACTTGATTAGGCAGTCGGGAGAGAATAAACCTAATTTAGGGCGTTGTAGATAAAAATAGGTACATCAACGTCTTGCTGAAATGTTAAAGTAGATTTATATTTACTTTATTTCTCCTGTCTGGTGGATATAAATTTCAGACTAGTACTTAATAACAAAGCGATGAACATGGTACTACCTATGTCAATATTAATTAAGTCATCTAAGTCGACTTTATAGAGTCCACTTTAATTAATCACCAAAGTTAAGCCACTTAGGGCAAGGTCAGATGGTCGAGCTCACGTATTCCATTAGATCAGTGCGGCTTTTTACAAAATTTACACCGAAGCTATCAACAAAGAGGGATGTTATGTATAGGAATCCCATAATCTGTCTCGGTCGAATATTTTTAAACATTATGCCCAGTTAATAAAAAGATAAGTGCTATCGCCTCGCTTTTCCTGTCATTAAGTAGCGATACTTTAACGATTTTATTTTCGATGCTTCCTTCTTCACCATTATCGCTTACAATTTATCACAGCTGTAATGCGATCTGTATCAGCAGCTTTCCACTCCATCAAAATTAACAGGTCGTCATTATGATATCCTCCTCATTTTTATGGCAAATGTCAGTTTATGGGACAACAATTACCAGGAACAAGTCAAGAAGGATCTGCAACCTTGCTTTTGTCGCCATCAAATAATTTAAATACCAGCTTTCGTGCCACATGATCCAACTTAAATATTTCAGATTTATTTCAGAACACGCCAATCCTTTCACCAGCTCAATTTCAACACAACTAAGCAGCACCCCAATATTCAGTTACTACACAAAACTTTCGCCCCCTAAACCAATTACGGAGCAGCGTTAACGTCAAACGAAATTAATCAAAACGCGTACAGAAACAAGTTCATTGCAACAACGTCGTACCAGTCTCTCTTCTGCGTCAACGGAATTTAGCAGATGGTGATGCGCTAATTGGAAAACTGTAAAACACGAAGAAATTGAACGGTATAACAACCACTGCCAGTATGCAGTAGGACCATAAAACATAGTAGGCTCACGCAAAAATTGTTACCCAGCGAAAATCCCTGAGGATTTTACTACGCTTTGTATTGTTTTTGTTACCAATTATACGCTAAGATCCACTCGACGTATCTCGCACAAAGTAAAATTCAATTACGGATGTGTTTTAAATCTTACTAATTTTTGAAAAAGAAACCACAGAAACATTCTATGTATTGTTGTAACACACGCAAAAATTAACCTAATTTAAAGTACAGTTTAAAGTCCCCTCAGACGCCCTTTGTTATCATAATATGAAAAAACCTTTCTTAGTGAGTTAATTCAATACATAAATAGCCCTTCATAAGTTATTTGAACATAACCATAGACATTTGTACCAAACCAATTAAAGTTGTCAAAAAACCGAAACACGTTTCTCTCTAGTACTTGTGAATAGACACTACAGTGACACGACGAGTCGACCGCGAGCCCCTCAAACGGAAAGTAAATTAACTTCTCCCGCTGAAGGAAAAACTCACCATTCAAACAGGAGAAAAGCCAAAGTCGTCGGAAAAATATTAACATTTGGGATTTATTCGAGAGTTGAGCTCAAGGCGAGAAAATCTCTCGAGGGGATACGCTGTCGGCGGAGCAAATTATCGGTAAATATCATGTCCGAAGTTTGAATCTTCTGGTAATACTAGCTAAACTAAGAAAAGATGTGCTATAAATTATCACAAGGAACATACGAACTTATTTGTTTGAATAAGTGATAAATAATATATTTTTTTCTTTTTTTTATACCACAATTTTAACAGATTATATTAAATTTACTTAAAGAGAACTGGAAACGCCGACAAATATGGAAGTGATCCTACCTCTATACCTGGATGCCACGGACAACATACAAGACGAGAAACATGCACTCAGGCCTTGAATTGTTTAAACTTTTCATTCAAATTTTAGCTTCGCTAGGCATGGAACCCAAGGAAGATCCTCCGAACAGCAGTCTAGCCTGAATAAGATGAGGGCAATACGAGTCGAGATTTAATGTAGCATATTTCATTAATCTTACAAATAATTTAAAAAGTATTCCATCCATTCTATTCCATTTTAATATGAAGTCAACAAAACTCTCCATATGTAGAACCATATCATCGGATTTCGATGAAGTCTCTCATAACATAGTTTTACATCGGCTGTAAGACAGTCTTCGTCGAGAATCTACAACACTTGGCTGTAATATTTAATCGTGTACCATTATTCCGTCCCGCGGTGTACACAACACGTGGCGTTACACCCGCACGGTTATTGTACGTTTATAGCCCTGAGGTGGAATAAAAGACGAGTTGCTGCCTTTGATATTGGCGTCTTTGTAGGCGCTTTCTTTTCTTGCAAATCGCGGAGCTTTGAAAATCGGATACCGTTTGTGTAATCCTGGTGTGCGAACGTTATTGTACCACTCGAGGTTTGGTGCAGGCATAAAAAGTAATTGGTGTTTTGGGAATGGAATATTTCCCGCCGCGCCGGGTGATCACGCGTGTTCGGGGTTTGTATATACTGATCGCAGTACAATGTGTTATCGTTAACTAAATCACTTCTTTGTGAACATGGATGCACGAAGGGATAAGGAATCTGACCTTAAAAACATTTTATGTAAGTTGCACTTCACTTTAGATTAAGTAATTTCTATATTTGTTGGATATTATATTATTTGAATTTAGCGCAAAAAAGAAAAAACCTAATCAACATCTTCAGCTGACTCGTAATATGAGAAATGTCCCCGACAAAGTGATGCCGGGAAAGTGATCTTAATAAGAGATATTAATATTAAGTTACTGCTTAAAATAAGATAAAAACGACTTTAAATATATTGGAGATTGTTAATCTACGATACGCCTCAATCGATAGTAAAAGTAACGAAATGCGAGATCAGTTAGAGTGGTTCGTAAAATATGTTGCCGCCGAAAACGGGTAACTTCGAAAGTTGCTCAAAGAATGTAATGGATAGGTACATCGTGAAATAAATATGAACGTTACAATTATTTATATTAGGAGTTATTTTGCGGAACTTTATTATGACCGATAAAAAAATAACCTACTTTCATATATTTAATTTACATCAATACCTAGTTTGCAAAAATCCGAGGGCAAAATTCGTATGATGGTGTGGACAGTCTTACCTTATGCACGAGAACTCAGTCTTATTAATGAACGCAATGTTAAATTATTCCAAATTGAAAATTATTTGTCCTTTTCTTGTGATTCTCTAAGGTCCAAAGTATGAAAAAGACAAAATCTTTTAAACTTCGTTAAAAAGATTTTTCAACACACTTGCTCGTAAAGTTGCTATTTTTTCTTTAGTCTTACGCCCGGAATGCGGTCTATTACACACTAGTGCGTTTTACTTTTCATTACCGCACTAGTGTTTTTCTTATTCCACTTTTTTTTAATATCCGTAAAGAGGTTGTTACCAAAACATTTGTTATTTTGTAAATAAATAAACTTGTTGTACTTAGTCAAAATCTGATAAGATAAGATTATACTTCATCTAATTATCTATTAAAGCATTTAAAAAATACAATATTTTAAATCATTAATTACCGTAAATTCTTATTAGAAATACATAATTATTTAGTTTAATATATTGTGGCTGAATGTTCGGTGTCTCTGGACTTAACCTGCGCGCGCATAGTTATTCAACCAAAGATACGGCGCGCGAAAAAATAAACCGCGCCATTTTGTGTTTTGTGCAAACATTTGTTCGTTTATAATTTGCTGATTTGTGACTGAAAAATGTCGATACCTAATTGTTTTTTTCCTCGCAAGTGTGTTGAAAAACGTCGTATGATACGCGTGTGCTTTGTTCATTACAGTCTTGGCTCTATTACAGCCCTCGCCTTGCGGCTCGGGCTCAATTCCGCCTCGACTGTAATGACCAACTTCGCGCACTTGTATCATAATGTACTATTGTTAAGTTAAAAGCAACTTTACACTATTATATTACACTATATGTTTATTAACAGAGTTTTGATAACGCGCGTTTCAAGATTTAAGATAGATGATATTGTTATGAGTACAAATCCGCGTTAATCGCGCGAACGCAAACGCGCGTTATATAAACTATGTATTTACAGTTTTACACTACACTACACTATACTATACCTATACCTACATGAGTCGCCGAGCATAATGAAATTGTCAGTTGTGATTTTGGCGGGAATCAAACTTATTACCCGGGCTCACAGTTCAATTTAGCTTGTCAGAAAAATTTACTAAGGACATTTTTAGATTCCGCCTTCATCCTTAAATGTACCTTAATCGCATAGGCGGAACGGCGGAACGCTGGCATATTTGTGTGCCATGAAATTATAACAAATTCCAAATCGAACAAAACGAAGCATAGTGACTATAGTCTATATCGACGTGTACCGATAAATCACAAGTCTGCAGGTCACAGACAAATCGATTACGGCCCGTCACGTCACCGCTTGGTACCAGGCAGCAGGCACACGCGGCAGGCTCGCGTGAGCCAGATACCATCTCGTGCGGCCGCAGATGGAACTGTCATTGTAAATATTGTAGCAAAATCGAGTTTATATGCATTCCAATTTTATTTATTGACACATCAATTTCTCGGCCTTGTTTGTTTGTTGCGACGAAATATCCGAGGTGAAAATATGACACGTAGGGTTGTAAATATGAATATTTGTTTTATTGAAGTTTTCTTAGATTATTTTCATTTTTGACTTTTTTATAAATCTGTTGATGGTTGTAAGCTCTGCTTCTGAGGTTAGCGTGTACGAACACAAACAAACAGATAAACCAACAAACAACAGCCGTTTATGTATAGTAACCCCGTAACAGTTCTCTCATACATCCTTTACAAACGAACCGATCAGTTACGTTTTTATGAGATGTAAAGATAAACAACCGCAGTCAACCGCTTGCAGATAACCTTTACCTCCGCACTCGGTATGTATTGTCCCGAGCGACACGGGTACACTATTAAAATATTCATAACAAACACCCGAGACCTGTGAACAAACATTTATCGACAACATAAATGTTTGCTTCACAGCAAGATTGAGTCTATTCGTCGTACGTTTTTTATAAACGATTTCTTATAAACATAGAAGGAAAAGTATAGCGCAAGCTAATCTTGTAAAATAAAAGAGTGTCTCGTTATTTCATTCGTTGAATTAGCAGAGAACTTGAAGAGAAGTCTTTTGCACCCTTTAAAAAATGCATGCACGTGTGAGCGTGAGATTCAGTATAGTGAAAGCTTACAAGAAGGGCAGAAAGCCTTTCATACATAATAATACAGATACCTTTTTATTAAAGAAAATGTTTTAGTGTTAATGTTATAAAATCTCTAAACATAACAACGGTTCAATTCGAGCGCAGAGCCAGTCACTTGCTTTCATTAATCCATCAACTACATTACTATTTAAAAGAATGTTGTTTGTGGGTATTATTTATTCAACAAACCAAAAAACTTACAGGTTGGTCGTGTGATAATATAATTTATCACCATCGGTAACGAGCTACACTGGTAAGGTGACAAAACCATAATATTATGTAGAACGGTTTTATATTTTCCAAATCAATTTTATGGCTAGTCATGAAATGTTATGTTTCTTACTTGTAGGTAAGAGATAGTTGACATTGCGAGTCCGATCATTGGCGATGTTATTCAATAAATGTACATATTTGTAACTCAAAATTACAAGGTCTAAAACTAACAGAACAACATAATGTTAGGCTGCTACTAAGCGCACAGAAAACCAACTCGCGCATTCATCAATCCTCGACAGGTATTCATGATATGGAATCGATTTCACTATCTATCTGTACCCTGGCCCATTTTTCATTACGCAAAACCGTTCGGATAAAGATTTCTCTACTAATAGCCACTTTTCTCATCGATATCCGAAAACGATTACCTCTCGCCAATCTTTGTGATTCGCTATCGGAGAATGTATGTACGCGCAGCACTCGATAACGCTTGATAATATCGCGTTAAACGATATTACACTTATCCTAGTCTCCTTACGCTCAAAGTATTTATGGGCGAAATGAGATTTTCCGAACGAGGCAATCACTAATAAACTTGCCGTGGAAATAACTAATAACTCGCGTAACGTTTATGTAGCACGCACGCAACTTACGCGAAAAATAACCAATGTTTATTTTATATACAGAAACAGAAATTTACCGGCAACATCAGATGTAGAAAGTAACGAGTTTATAGCTATGTTCAATCACACTACATGGAATTAAACGAATTCTTTTAAACACCTGTAATAAAATCTTACATTAAATTTAATATATTTTTTTTAAATATGAAGGTACGCTAAACTTCGGTAAAAGTAAAATTTACGATTAATTTGTTCTTAATTTTTTACGGCATTGAATAAATTTAGATTAGGTATACTAGGCACGCTTGTAGCATAAAATATGCCTGGAGGAAACTTTTCATTTCGGGAAATAGATTTGTTATGTGGTTAAGAATAAACCAAGTAGATATTTTTTCTTGCACCAATACATAAATGAATATGTCATAAAACGTGGGAAGCATGAAATTTTTTAAATATTCGATAAAATAACTTTTTCTAGTGCAGATCCTATTTATAACCACAAGGCAAAGGTTATATGAAGAGCAGCGAGAATGGTTGGTAGAAAAATGTTTCTCTATTGCTTTTACATTTAAAATTTTCTCTGCTACGCGCAGTATTGTCCTGTCACTGGGTCCCTAGCGACTTGACATGCTTCTTAGAAGCTATCTGGCGTTATAAGGGTTCCACATTAGCAAATAACTACTGCAAACTGCATCGGAGAAAAGTGGTGGAACACACTTGAATTGAAAACATGTCGTTTAATGTAACAGTAATTACATTTTTTAATACTATAGAACTACAACCGGATGGAAGATATTCACCTCTCTGCTTTTGGACGTCCGTAACACCAAAGTTAGTTGTAAGTAACAATAGTACATTATGATACAAGTGCGCGAAGTTGGTCATTACAGTCGAGGCGGAATTGAGCCCGAGCCGCAAGGCGAGGGCTGTAATAGACCCAAGACTGTAATGAACAAAGCACACGCGTATCATACGACGTTTTTCAACACACTTGCGAGGAAAAAACAATTAGGTATCGACATTTTTCAGTCACAAATCAGCAAATTATAAACGAACAAATGTTTGCACAAAACACAAAATGGCGCGGTTTATTTTTTCGCGCGCCGTATCTTTGGTTGAATAACTATGCGCGCGCAGGTTAAGTCCAGAGACACCGAACATTCAGCCACAATATATTAAACTAAATAATTATGTATTTCTAATAAGAATTTACGGTAATTAATGATTTAAAATATTGTATTTTTTAAATGCTTTAATAGATAATTAGATGAAGTATAATCTTATCTTATCAGATTTTGACTAAGTACAACAAGTTTATTTATTTACAAAATAACAAATCTTTTGGTAACAACCTCTTTACGGATATTAAAAAAAAGTGGAATAAGAAAAACACTAGTGCGGTAATGAAAAGTAAAACGCACTAGTGTGTAATAAACCGCATTCCGGGCGTAAGACTAAAGAAAAAATAGCAACTTTACGAGCAAGTGTGTTGAAAAATAAATATTGTTGTGTCCGAACATAATGAGAGTTGAGGCACAGGTTGAGGTGCATTCGTTATGTGTATTGAACTATTTGTTTCTATTTATGTGAATAGCCGGCACAGAACAGATGAGCCACCCGAAAGGTGAGTGGTCGTCATTGTCAGACTGCATAACCAATACCAAATACATCTCCAATAAAGCGTCAGTTGACAGAAAAGCAGGAATAGAAAATAAATAAACACGAACCTTAAAATAGAAATAAATAAGGTTGAAATCGTAGACCATTCCAATGAACGTTAATAACAACATCACATTATCAGAATACCTCATCTGAGAATGTGTGCAGAGTCAATAACACTCGTCGATATCATCGGTGGACGTTATAACCATAGAGATATTACACTAGAGGGCAGAAGCCAGGCTTCAGAGCGTACCTCGGATAAAAAGAGACGAAATCTTTAGTAATCACCTTTCTCTTTCTGGCGAGGCTTCAGAGCGTACCTCAGATAAAAAGAGACGAAATCTTTAGTAATCACCTTTCTCTTTCTGGCTCAGCGGAATCGGAGAGAGATAGGTAATTACCGTTATCGTTGTTTCTCTTTCTAACCGGGGGCGATTGCAATGTATGGGCAGCCGTATGGCTCACCCACTCTAGTGTAATAATCTCTATGGTTATAACGCGTCTAGTACACTACTTACATCCTGAGCACTTCTATTGAACGATGTTATTATCCAATAGATGAGGTTTTGGCAAGGACATCATAAAAATGTATGTCTACTTACATTTAATGTTCTTGCTCGTGGCGTAATTTGATATGTAAAATGATAAATGAGGCCAATCATGTCTCTTATGCGCTGTATTTCATCTGGGACTAGACCATTATGATCCGAACAATCCTCTTTGCGATAATAACAGCTTCATCTGTATTATCATTATAGTAAATTTGTAACTGAGCGGAGTCTGTACATGGAAGATTTTGAGAAAACTTATTGGAGGACTTTATTAACCCAATAGAATCCAAAAGACTGTTCTCAGAATTTTTATGTGTGACTTTGTTTTGTACGCGCTCATCTTATATTCATTAAACACCGATTCTGATGCGGTGTTCACTATGTTTTGGGATAAATTAAACTTATTAGGTATTATATATTAGTATGATGATTTATTAGGTATTTAGATTTAAATTTAGGTATTTTAATTTAGGTTGTATTGATTTAACCAGTTCATAAAAAAGTAAGTTTAAAGAAGATGCTTATCAATTTTCGAGTGTGGATACTAAATATGTATTCCCGAAGCAATACGAGACCGAGATTCCTACAATATAATAAAATTCCTAACACTATAGTTATCTACATGACTTACACAAATCCTTTTCTTTTTATCAAGAATTACAG
Organism: Hesperia comma; assembly: GCA_905404135.1. Lineage (NCBI taxonomy): Eukaryota > Metazoa > Arthropoda > Insecta > Lepidoptera > Hesperiidae > Hesperia > Hesperia comma. Next base: position 8,461,777 of record FR990032.1, on the reverse strand, counting down.
TTCCGGATTTAGAACCACCAGAGCAAGGTTCAATCCTTAAGCTTTATTATCACTTTGGCCCAGGCCTACATCTTCTTAGATAATGATTACTTTTCCTTAACGGCATATTGATTGAAATTATTTTGTTTCAAACTACCCACGAAATAATGATCTCTATTACAGTAAATTGGAGCTATCGAAGGGATCGCTAGACATCATATCACGAATAAACTAGCGGTATTTAGTCTTAATGGATAAAACAGTTAAATACCGCGATAGTTTTGTTGACAACCATTAGTATTGTGTAACGCCATCTATTATCACCATCGAGAAAACTATAGGTCCGGCTATAAATACTGCGAGAGCGATGGCTCGAGGATCACGCCAAGTTGATCAGGATCAAGAGGATCAGGACAAGTTGAGACAGTCAAGTCATCTAGTAATTACTTACTATTATACCCCGTGCTATAGAACGTATTGTTATTATGGTAGATTATGGTGCTGCTTACACACTTGTGCCAAATTATAATTGATCATTATTCTTTGGCAAGCTTTACAAGCGTTATGTAACACCGGACCGCGGTCGAAGGGCATGTTAATTAGCTGTTTCCGGTTGGTCTTTTTAGGATAACATTATTCCTTGGGAACGTCACTTTGAAACTTATCCTTGAAAGTTAACAAAGACGTATATTGTGGTAACAACTTCGAATACACTGTACAAAAGTTCTTGGTAACTGTATATCGGTTTTCCTACACAATGACGCACAGTCACGCCGGAGATATGGCGATGAGCCGTGTATCTTAAGTTTCCCCGAATTAGTCACAATAAACGTCATTGCTATTATGGTGAATCGTGATAGAAGCGTATTCTTATACATACACATTTAGTTCATTCACGGTATCCGATGAGAATTTGCCAAGGAGTAAGTGGAAATTTTCCGGACTCGATGACGTAAGTCGAATAATTGAGGTAAAATAATTCCGGCAAGAGGGATCCATTTGACTGATTCACCCCAACGGGGTTGGCTTGTTATTTATCAAATTTTTAACGATATTCTCAGGCGCGTTAGATAAATAATCAGTAGGTAAACGTAAAAAAAACATTGCAAAATTCTACCTCAAAATTCCCTCCTCGTCAATTGACAAACAATATTTCAAGCTACCGCTATTCTTCACTGATATAACCTCCTATAAACTTCGTCTAGTGGACTATTTTGTAACTAGCCAGAAACATACATTATGTATCTTACTTAAGCCCAAGTAAAAGTAAGGAACTAGCGATAAAAAATATTAAAAATTACGAGTTAAAGAAAAAAATTAAAAGAATAAAATAAAGATCGAAAACAATGTACTCACTAATGCAATCCCGTTGTAGGATTACATTATACGTTGTACAGAATTCCGTGTCTAAAATACACACGTTTCATAATCACCCCCTGGAGTACGATAGTAATTAGCGAGCCGATAATTAATTATTATCACTGCTACGCTAAACATCCTCATCTAGACCGGTAGGTGGTTTAATTCCACGCTTTGTTACAATCCCATATACATGAACCCTTGGAATTATCTTCGGATATTTGGTAAATTGTGTAATAGTAGAAGATCCGAATCTATATCGACATTCACCGGGTTGATAATAGAATCAAACTTATTTTATAATAAATTTCGTATATTAGAAAATATATTAAAAATGGGTTGACAACAAAAATCCTGGACAGAATATTTTTAATTATTTTTTAAAAAATGATTTTCATAAAATGTTGTACTTATGATGAAGATAATAATAAAATTTTATACTGGACTTAAAGTATAGAACATATAGAATGTGCAGACGTAGGGTAGACTATTATTTACCTGGACGAACTACTGGGTAGACAGGTATAAACAGGTATGTCAATACTAGTTACTTTTCACTCGATTTGCTAATAATCTGCACATTCTATATGTTCTATACTTTAAGTCCAGTATAAAATTTTAATATTATCTTCATCATGCAATATTTTTGAAAAATTATTTAAAAAAAAATAATAAAAAATATTCTGTCCAGGATTTTTGTTGTCAACCCATTTTTAATATATTTTCTAAGATACGAAATTTATTATAAAATAAGTTTGATTCTATTATCAACCCGGTGAATGTCGACTTAGATTCGGATCTTAGACTATAATTGTGGAGCGGAAATATTTTATTATGGGAAATGGATTATGAACACTGAAACAATGTATTAAGTTTTTTTAAATGTACACAGCCTGCATACGAGCAGATGTGCCATCTAATGATAATGATAAGTGGTCACTGTTGCCAACGGACATCAGTAATGTAATACCTTCCAAAGGCATCATCAATGCATTGTGGACAAAAAAGAAGAAAGAGGAAAGAAAGAAAGAAAAAAGGAAATGAAATAAAGTTAGATATCAAACGCGCATAGTTCAGCATTTTAAAAGTGTCATCATTATACAAAATTGTCACAACATTAGCAGAAAGTAAGAAGTAAGATAATGGAGAACAAAATAGGTCTTGTAATGTGAACATTTTGAATTACAAAACACGACAGTTACAGAGGGAGACAAAATGGATACATTGGCAAATGTAAATGTAATCACGAAAAATACGTACGTACAGTTGTTAGAAAATAACCATGAATTGAAATTATTGATGCAGACATGATCCGAAGCGATGGTTTACAATTTGTATGTCACGGCAATGCCCGCCGGGGAATGAAACATCACGTTTATTTTAGAATATTTGATTGAAGTGAACATAATTAGAGCAGCGACAGCGTAGTGGTTTCGTGTTTGCTCCGGGTAAACGGATACGAATCTTGAACTCGCCTCTAGCGTGCCAAAATTATATAACGTATTAGAAATTAATTTCTGCTGGCTTCTAGACAGGGCACATCGTGACGAACAGAGCTCAATAACGTTTTCAAAGACACCTATTATCATCTGTAATCGTTGTAAACTAACTTTAGTACATTGTACGAATTGTCAAAGACTAGTCACCTGAAAATACGAGAATTTGTCAAAAACTTCTCAAAATAATTCGCGAAGGTTCGTCCTACACTAGTGGTACGCGTATTCGCATGAGAATGAGCGTCGCGCAATGCACAAAATGTTCGTGCGCATGTGAATGAGTGCGGTAACACAAAAAGCATAACCGATGTCTTGACAGTCAACAAAGAAGCGTGAATCAATTGTTTGTTGCTAAATGACGCATAAAAATGAAAATTATTGATTGACGAGTAACCCTGTAAAGTTGGAGTTGAAAATAGATTGAACTCATTAAGGTAAAAATGAAAGAACGCCGAAAAAGAGGAGTGAGTATTTGCACATGAACGAAATAAAACCGCAGTGAGAAGCCCCCTAGTATTGCAGCTTGGGGCCAGTTCGTTAAGTATAGTCAGCGCGACTCGTCTAACAGACATTTGGATTTTAACAATGAGAATTTTTGCTTTCGGCTCTGAATTTGTCATTCATTAAAAACCGATCAAGTTCGAATCAGACACATTTGTTTTATGGACTTTTAAATCCAGATTAATTCAAACATCAAATCAAGAATTATTTGCTCACCCTGTAGCACCATTGGGTTAGGATTAAGAAATTCAATTATAAATCTTTTAAACTCAAGTCATCGTGTAACAAACCAAGATTTGCTTGGGGAATTCAACTTATTCGTGAACACGTCCGTAACAGGATTATCGTGATGGTTTTACTCCGTAAACCGATTACGTATTTGCGTTCGTAAATGTTTCGCGCCGAGGATTCGCGTATAAATACCGGTGAAAATTAAATTTAAATACCTAATGACTTCTATTGTGCACTCCGTTCATCTGTAGGAAGTACTTACTAAAAAATTTGAATGTTTTTTTTTAATAGGATAGTAGAGCCTATAGAGTGCACTTAGGATAGTACCACTGCCTGCCACGGTACCTAATTCTGTATCTACCGTATAAGTCTTAGTCTTTAAGAATAGCAACACATCTATATAACAAGACTCTTATTAATAATTACGAAATGACAAGATTAACTCTCACTAATTCAGTGCTCAAACTAACTCACACTTATTCAGTGCTTTCAGTCACTAACGCAGTGGTGTAGTGGTACGATACTGCTTTTTCTTTTGACTCTGAGCTTGCCATTGCGCCTAGTCCTTGGCTACAAGATGACATAAATAAAATTAAACCAAGGACTAGGCGCAATGGCAAGCTCAGAGTCAAAAGAAAAAGCAGTATCGTCATGCACACATAAATTTGACCTACTACTAACGACTCCAGTGTTTATAATTTTAATCTCGACTGTACTCGGCTCGAGTTACCAGCCAATATATACATAAACTGGTTCAAGTGTCTATCGTGACAGAAGTGTTCACTTGGAGATGTAATCAGTGCATCGCGGAAGCGTCGCCGACACGCCCGCCAATCCTACCGTCTTCCAAGTCGGGCAACTTCAGCAATTTTGTCAAACTTTAACTATTAACGCGACAAGCAAAAGTAACACCGACTCGCCGTTACTTCGAGAACATTATGCAATTCCAGGCAATATGGTTTCATCGCTACGTCTTGTTTACATAGTGCTTGTAAGATAATTGCTTTATGAGAAGCTAACTTTAGATGGTATAGATTTTGATTTTAAAAATATTTTTAATTTAATTAATTAATAATTTTAGATTCTAAATATAGTTTTGTTTTCAATTACGTTACCTCTAAGAATACAACTGTGAAAACTACATAAGTAGTACATAAGTAGTTTTCACACTTAGAGGTGTAACATCATAAAAAGTAATAAATACTTACTAACCGTAAAGAAATTACGTTTTATTAGCAAAGCGAGGTCGGGTTCACGAATAAACCAATATATCAACCATTAGGTATGTAAACAAAACCAACATATTAATTTTATGCTCCAATCGGTTAATCGGTGTAATCGATCTTTCAGAAGTAACACGATCACACACGTATAAAATATTATCTGCAAAGATTTATCAATGCTTTATTACAGTACTAATGCCTAAATAAACACAAGTGTTTACTTTAATATACTACGCATTAATTACACCTCTAATGGGTGTATTAGATTAGGCAAACTGAAGCAATTTTGGCGTCCCAATTCGAGGGCACTCATAAAAGTGGAACAAATAACATGATAAGCAATCAACTGTCCATATATGTAGTTTGTGAAGTTTCGCGTAACTTGTTGAACTGATCAAATATGATGCGAAGTTGGAGATCACCATGTCTCAAACTTTGGATAATTTTGCATTTCAGTATACAAATATATTCTGACTTATACATAAGATATTATGCTTCAAGATTTTCATATACATATCGACTACATATACGTTATTATACTAAGTGGACTGCTTGCTCATTTGCTACGGTAAATTCTGTTAGGCATTTCTGCCGTAGCTGCGTGCTACGAGCGAGTAGCATGCTACGGTGTAGGCATTAATGTAGCTGTAGCTATTAAGCTCGCCGTAGCAACTTGAATACCGGCATAGCTACAGCTACGGCGCGGCGGCGCGGCGCGGCGCGGCGCGGGCGGTAGAATAATTTTATAATAAGCTTGACGTAGCACCTTGGCGGTTCGAGTTGTTATGAGGAATAAAAGTTGTTAAAATTCATCGCAGATCCATAGTTGCGCGATTTCCTACAATATACTCCGTAAGATGTTAAAAACATACGCTGCACCTTGGGTAGTCGAGCTGCTACGACGAATATTAACATGTTTAAACTTGTCCTATAATGTCGGCTTTTAGACCGACCGTCAATTATATGTATTTAACTAGTGGACATGCCCTCTAACCCTTGCTAAGAATACATATACCTAACTTCATTTCAACAATGTGTTCTATGGCACTCGCGCATTTTTTACTAACGTTTCTCTGCCGCTTAACTTTTTCTAACAATTCTGTGAAATCCTCTGCCCTGCCCTGCAACTCCATTTCAGATATAGCGTTTGAAAATGACCGTAAACAGAACCGCAATCTCTGCTAAGATCTATAAGTAGGCAACGTTGTACATAATGCTTTCATCTTAATAACATCACACACAGGATGTTAGTCTAATGCCGCCGCAACACAGCTAACTTGCTTAAGCACTTAAATAACCGGCCGCTTCACTTCCTCTCAGTGGCTTCCGGTTAACGTAGCTAACTGCTATCTAACCTTGTCGAACCACTTAAACCTTCATTTATGATTCTAGCCATGCATTTGAACTTCCAGCGTTTAATCTTAAAGGATTTTACGACAATAATATTCTGTAACGAGCCTCTATGCTACGGATACATATTATGACGAATGCCTTATTCATGAAAACTACTTTAGTTTTCTTTAATCAAGAAGGTAAAGTAGCTACTAAGTTAAAGTGGGTAAATAAAACTGAAACAAACGCGGAGCACATAAAAAAAATATTATCAAAAAATACACAACTCTCTGCAGTTTAAATTAATTACTCAGAGAAAAACGGACCGGCCATGGAAAATTTATACACAGATATTTTATTTCAAATAAAAGAAACGTCAAAAATGAATATCACCAGTTCACCCGGGCAATGTTGAGGCGGGTCGTCAGTGTATAATATTAAGGTCTACGCAGCAAGGCGTGGTGCGAGTGAGAGCGTACCATTTATTATGTAATAAGTATTCATGACAGACTGCGGAAGTTCATTAAGCCTTGGGTACTTCGAGGCTCCGCTTTTGAATTTATAAATTGTTTGCCAGTGATTTAACGAACAATAATATTCTTACAATTTAATGGAAATGCAATGTCGCTGTTATGGTGGATTTTAATTAGTGAAAGGAGAAATATTTCTGGGCAAGAAAATTTTGCGTTAAATATAACTTATATTGTATATACATAACAAGTAGCTAAATTATTGGTAAAACATAACACAGCACAATATCAGAACATCTCGTCAAACTTCAAGTTACAATAATATAACTATAATAGTACTTATTTAGTTATTTGATGCCTGACATAAGTTTTCTGATAAGCGCCGCTATACTCCTATAACTTGGGCACTTGTGTTTTCCAATAGTAAATTGGCTGATGTAAATATTTAAAGAGCTTTCACAACAATCCAGTAGGGTTGTCGATATTTGTTGGAATATTTTTATTGGAAATAATAAAATATAATTTGTGAAACAGTTATGGCGACATCGCGCCGCGTCACACGGTGACGTCACGACTATGAGGCTTCATTGATATCTACATATCATATTATTATAGCATTATAAATATTAATATAGCAACATAGCATGCCGAAGAGGTCTCGCGTTTACCTTTTGCGACACCTGTTATAACCTAGTGGCTCTAGTACCAACCTATGCGTGGATGGCTGTGTTGTGTGGATGGTTGGTTAAAATGTACAAAACTGCAATGATTACATAATCGCGTTATATAGGGCTGTTGACCGTTAATTGCATTCCAAAAAACAATATAAAATCTTATTTTACTTAAAATAATAATTGTTAAACTCCTCACAACACTTACATGAATAATGAATGGATCAAAACTGTCTTAAGTTCAAATTAGGTCAAAAATTAAACATTCGAATAGAAAAGAAAATACGTTTCAAACGACGCGACTGTGTAGACTAGTTTTACGTGGCTAACTTTGAAGGCTCACCGAGCATTCACTATTTAAGCCTTATTTCCAGACTTGCAGTTTCTCTTTTCTTCTTTTTGTTTTAAAAAACTAGTACCTACCAGAGTTAGTGTGGTGACATTTAACCTGGCACGATTTAAATAACTGCGATTCAAAAAATGTACTTTATTTTTTTTACTTATACTGAAGGGCTGACGTAAAAGCAAATGAGTTTTCTGATGTTAAAATTAAGTGATCATCATCGCCTAAGGACACGAGTAACACTAGGGTTATCACCAGTGCAACGCCAACCCTGAAGAATGTTAAATATTACTATGTGTTTATGACGACATATTAGAGATGACATATTAGAATTTTTCATACGAAAAAAAAACATTGTTATGTCTCAGTGTTCTCAAAGCCATAAATTACACAACGCGATAAAGTCAGTAATCCTTAATTCTCAGGTTCCCAATGACTTAATCAGAAGCATCGCTTACACTGCTTATAATTGGCTTAGCTAAAGCGTTAAAGATAAGCAATAGCGCATTTGTCGTTTAAACATGAACATGGGGAGACTCAGCACGTATGCTTGATTAGACATCCAACAATCCTATTAAGCGATAATTTCTCGTCGGCATGTCGTCGCGCTTCACACAAATCATTGTATTGTTATAATCGTTTTTAACTAAAATAAATTGTCGTCTAATCTGTTTTGTAGGAAACGGTCGCGTCCACACAATATAACAGTCAAATTAACAAGTTTATAGTGCTTAGAGAGCTGGGCATTGAGATACTAATGGAGTATAAATTGTCTCGCTTTGAATAACTAACCGCGCTGACGCTGAATTCCCAGTTCTGGACCCATGTTTTCGTGTATTTATTGCGTAGTTCTTGTCGGCGTTGTTTAACAATATTAATTGGAGCTGATTTTATGATACTAATTGATGTATTCGAATAACAAATAACTATCACTGTACAATTCTTGGAATTTAATGAACACAACGTTGAAAAACCTTAATGTTCTGAATAAAATAGGCATAAAACTACTTTGTTTTCAAATTTTTGAATAATTACTGCACATCATTAGATCATTTTTGCGTAATCACTACAAATCATTAGTACATCGCCAAAACAAATAGTTATTAGCACAGAAAACCACCACCGAGCCGATAGCACTTACTCTTATCGATACACATTTAATTGGAATGTTGACAAAAAGTAACCGAGGAAATGTTTATACAAATGGCGGCGATAAAATCAAATCAAAGGCCAGTAGGAAACGGCGTGGGCTCAATTATTTCCGTTCTGTTGATTAAAGGTACCGCGCCACGCGTTTACGTAATTATACTTTTAAATCTTCGAAACATTCGAAGAAACCCGGAAGTGGCTATTTACACAGATAAGATTTTTAGAATTTCGTATTTTACTCTACGGCTACACCGGAAAATGAAAATAAGAATAATTGACAAGTTTTGAAGTCTAAATTCTTCCTAATTCAACACATGAGCGCGTTAATTAACTCGTTAAGATGCAGGCGTAGCCGTAGCATTAGATGATAGCAACGGTTAGTTAGTTTATTAAGATCGAAAAATATGTAGATTCTATCCATCAATCTAGACAACTAGTGTTCCCTTTGCCATCGAGCTCTCTGCGTTGTATGGCAAAAGGTTCTACAGTTCTCAAGAGTCACATCTTTTTACCCAGGCTTGGACCTGGGAGAACTAATGTCTCCCGGAGGTTGGGAGGACCCCGCTGTTGACCGGAGGTTCTTTCTCTATAGATCCTCTTTTAGACTCAACTGCTGGACGTAGGCCCACTCTTACCGGCTCAAAACCTTTTGAATCCGGTAGAATCTCCGTTGTCTTCTTTATTTCTTTCGTCTATCTGCTCTGCGGGGATTCTACGTCCCCTTTTCGAGAACGTGATTTCAGCATATCGCAGGTATGTGATAAATAGATTACAGAGGCATCAAATCCTAACCTGGAGGCATTATTACCTGACCAAGGTCATAAAAGCACTACATAGACGCGACATTGAAATACCGACTGTCCTAGTCAACCCAACAACGCTGTATCCCTGCGTACTTAAAGGGGATTTGTATTCCGAGAAGGTCGGGGCAACCCGTTTATCTTAGAGGAGATAAAACGGGCAACGATTGGATGGATGAATAAATATGTAGCGTTGTAAGTTAAACGAAATATAACATACATGAGTTTCAATGTCGTCACGTAGGTACTTTGTTATACAAATACGCTTTATTGCAAAACGAGAATGAAGCATAGCATGGAAAAGGATTTTGTTTACTGATAGCAATCTCTTTCAGACGTCCTTTAAGACAAGATTAAGTAATCTGGACGAAATGGGGAGACTTCGTTCTAAAGATAGACAAGTTGTATGAAGGTTAAGGGGCTCATATTTTTTCCTAATGTCATAATGTAGGTAATTAAGTAGGTAAATTTCGTTCGTGTGAAATTTCGTTTTGTACCTACTAGCTTGTTGTATATTAGTAAACATAAATATTTCAGTTATGTTTTATTTATTTTTTGCTAACAAAATTACAATATTATCATCATGTTATTGTGCGCGTTTAAAAATTGTGCAAAAATGTGGCCCGATGGAGTTAGAAAAACAACACTTACACTCTATATAAATCCGTAAAACATGTTGTACGTCCATGTATTCAATAACAAAAAACAACATAATCGAACTCATTCAGAGACAGAATCCTCCAAAGATATAGAGATTATTTATCAAACGCAACGCAGGTACATCCTTACAGAAAGGTAATAAAGAAAGGCTTGTCCGACGAGGACACTCCAGACCCTTTGAGTCGTAAGTGAACACGCGAAGCTAGAGGAATGAATCTCGTGAAGAGAATGAGCACTCGAGCCGGCTAGAGTGGTTAAAACGATTCCACGCCTCCAGTGCCAGATGACATAACGCGAGAAGAGTTGCGATAAAGTTTTTTTGAATACGTATACCCTATAATATAACGGTACTGTGCGATATAAACTTGAGCACCATAAAAAGCTACCTGTTCACGTTTATTGACCTATAAAGTCGTCAAATCGGAAACTGACTCGCGTAGTGATAAAATAGTAACGGTGCGAATCGGATTGTCAATTTTTTAGGAACAAATCTTGTTTATTTTTCGTGAAGTACCTACTTTCGTAGAAGACAGGTGTGATGGATAGACAAATTTGCGAGTTATAAGGTTTTATGCCTTTTGAATACATTAATGTTGATGTTAAAAAGTTAATCAGGCTCGAGTAATCAGTACCAGATGTTTCTCAAATAAATCAACAACGTAGCCAGCAACAACAACAACATACTCGTAAACTCTTTATATTTTTTTAAATAATTGCAAGAATTCAATCAAAAAGCCCAAAAGTCCCTACATAATACCTCTAAGACCCCCGACAAGTCATCGAAACGCCCTCTCGGGTGAATAGGAACAAGAAGCCGGGGGAATTATAAACTGTGGCCGAACAAAAAACCGTCTGACCCACTTGCACGGACGCCCGAGGTGAATAATTCAGGCCGCGTATTCAACAAGTTGCGACTGGTTGGGAGGGTAAACAGATGTTAGACAAAATAGAGCAATAACTGCCCGGTGTCCGATGGGTTGACGAATGACCGCCGTCTCCATTAACATGCGGAAGACCGAAGAGAGTATTGCAGGTGGTCTTCAATAAAACCCAAGCAAAAATTCTGCTGCAGTAACTACATCATCATCTCAACCCACTATTGAGCACGAGTCTCTACTCAGAATGAGAAGGTTTAGGCCTTAGTCCACCACGCTGGCCAAATGCGGATTGGCGGACTTCACAACTTTTGAGTTTTGCGGACTCATCGACTTGCAGATTTTCTCACGATGTTTTCCTTCACCACTTGTAGCAAGTTACATTTAAATGCTTAAAACGCACATAACTCCGAAACTCAAAGATGCGTGCCCTAGGATTCGATCCCGGGCCCTCCGAATAGTATTCGAAATAGTGGTCGAATTCTTAACCACTAAGCTATCACTGCTACAAACATACTAAATGAATGACTTTTTTCATTGAACCAGGAGATATGCAGAGTATAGTAATAAGAAGATTACATCATGACATGAGAAAACTTGCACATGTTTCGTGCTATGTATTTCCTGCGGGTACCTACTAGTCATTTGTATCAAGTAAGTAGATGTTGGGATATTTGCCATGCCACCAAAATCCAATAAATCAGATGCAAATTGCAAATCCCAGAGCCATAATCCACGACTAAGGAGAAGTAAATGGACATCGTTTATTTAATAAAATTTTCACGAATGCGCTTAGAAGTCTGCTCATTTGCACTACTTGGCTAGTACGTTCGACTATACTTTTCATAATTATGTAAAGTGTATATCTGGATAGATAGAGACTAGGGAGAAAGATAGAGATAGTGGACTATACAATTAGCTTACTATCGTAGAGGTTGTGATAGCGATCATGATGACATTTCCAACGGAATATATCACGAAAACCTTATACATATTTCGATAATATAAACGAATTTACACGACATTTCAAGATGTTATATGATGATTCAGTCACATTTTCGTCACGTCCATACCAAGAGAAATGTAATAAATCTTATCATTTTCATTCACAAAAACCAACCGAATACGTAACAAAAATATTTATACAAATATTTCACGCAAAGAATACATACGTGCTCGAGAATGGTCCAACTCAGCAGGATGTTATGTCTGGAGCCGAGTGCGGTATCATTAGGCAATTCGATTTGTTATGGCTTAGAGTATTCACACTCCGTCTTATCGAAATAGAATTCACTAACGAATGATTGATGAAACAGTTGTTGCAAATATTATCGTGAAAAGAGGGTTAATAACATGAATTAAATATGTTAGTTTCAAGAAAAAACTGTAGGTAGATGTCGCTTTTAAAGAATCGAAATATAAATAGAAGATATATAAATTTATTTACCGAGCTATATATGTGTAGGTACCATTAGATCACTTCACTTTTTTTGGGTAAATGTTCCAATTTTAAACTTCATACCTTTTTCTGGTAGGACAACAATAACAGCGGCAGTAAAAATAAATGTTTTTAAAAAAGTGTCACCTCACAAAGTCGCATGGATAACATCTCTTTATAATGCTAATGATGACACGCAACCTTGACACGCCGCACACCGACCGGTGACGAAAAGAAACGGAATATAAAAAAAAAACTTCACACAATAAGAACATGTGCCTCTCGCCTCAGGTGTGTGCATACCTTTATCTGCGCTTCTTAGATTGTATTTTTAAAATTGCCAACAGTACTACGTTAGAAGCTTATACTCAAAAAAATTGTAGACAATTCGCTAACAACTCTTCTGAATACTCTGTTTGGTAAATAGCCGACAAACAGACGAGCTCCAAGAAGATGAGTGCTTATCGTCGCTCACATCAGCAATACAGAAAACTTTAGCAAATGTTTGCTGATCAGAAAATTTGCGAGATTCTACATTCTAGCACCGAAATAAAAGGGATTTGTCGTTGTGAGCGACCGATGGTTTAATTTCGCCTCAGCTCGTAAACTTCAAATTCTTCATTATTCCTTGATAATGGTAATTTAAACTTGATTACGCGCGTCTAATTAGAAATCCAGAGGCAGTCGATAACTTCAAACTTTATTAAAAATCTCGAGTAACAGACATTGGGTGGTTTTCACAACACTGACGATATATTTGGTGAAGATATCCATAGAGTGGATGTAGAACCTAAAAATTGTAATAAATTCAAATGTAGATTAAATAACTTAGCTTTATAAAAGCTTATCATTTCCTGTAGTTATAAAAGATGATCTTTACGCGTAGCACCTACCTGCATCATGACACATTTACAACGATCTAAATCTAAACTTTTGGACAACTTGAAGAGCTTCCGTAACTAGTTGGCAAGGAACTACTTCGCCGAGTGTAACTAAACGGGATGGGAATTTCAATTGCTTGTCAAGGATATCGTGACAAATTTTGTACTAAAGATAAAATACTGCTGTTCACTTCAATACCATACGCATTCACAGCGCGAGAAAAAATCAAACCACCTGAATTGATTAGTGCGCAAAATATATGTATAATTGATACCTGAAGTGACTGATACTGATAGTGTTTAGATTACTTTAAAACGACAACTATTTTATGCCTAAAGATTCAACTGCGCCACTAGCAGGTATTTATTTATTTATTTATTATTTATTGGGTAACCAACATAAGTAACAGCTGCACATCCATAGCACAATTCTAAACTTATTATATTATTATTTTATCTTACTGTTCTTATAATTATAAGGTAACCACAGCATGCTTGGTACTACATTGCTAGAAATACAAATAATTAAAATCATGTTTAAAATATATAAAATATTGAGTTAAATTAAATTAATGAGATCGTCAATTAAAAGAAAATGAAGTCAGTCTCAAAAAATTGAATAAAATCAAATTAATAAAAATACACTAAATTACAAAAAAAATGAGATAACATAATAGTAATAATAATCAACATTCATTAAAATAAAATAAATTTACAATTACAAATTACAAAAATACATTCATTTACTTTTTATAATAAATTAACATAAAAAATTAAAATTTAAAAACAAGGTAAATGTCGTAAGGAAATACAATATTACTCATTCAATATTATTAAACATTCATTAGAATATAAAAACTACAATTAAATTAAAATCCATTACTTATTAAAATAAAAAATCCATTCAAGTCAGTCTAAATTAAAAACAAATAAACTGTAAAACAATGTCAATATTAAAATTAAAATTGTCATTAAAAACGAGATGGGAATTACGTAAGCTATAGCAAAGTAGGGTACTTATGACAACTTCATGAGTATGGATATCGAGATCTGGATTTTCTTTGACACATTCGTTGTATAGATGAGAAATACGAACCACTGGTGATGAGCGCCCAAGATTTGTTCTACACACCCTAGTATAAAAAACTTTGCATGGGTATCGTGGTATTCTCCTCGGAACATTATATTGGAACATACTCAGTAGGGATGTACAATCTATAGCATTATTTATTAATTTGTGAACAAAAATAATAAGTCTAGATGGGCTCGTCGAGTATATAGTGGTTTAAGATTATAATACCGTAGTCTATCTATGTATGTCTTTACATCTCTAGGTGGTCTGAAACGGTATGCGAGGCTGCGGATTAATTTTTTCTGAACCCGTTCAATCTGTCTATGTGAACTTTATAAGTAGGACACCAAACAGTGCTGCAGTATTCCAGCCTGCTCCTCGCATAGCTGTTATACAATTGTATAATAGTGGCTGGTCTTTTAAAATCTTTTGTAGACCTTAGTATAAAAACCTAGTCCTTTGTTTGCTTCTTTTATTGTTATAGGTATAGGTATCGATAACTCTGCGAGAAACTTTTTTCTGTGCCGTATCTAACTTTCGAAAACTTTGTTAGGAACTTGTTTGATTTAATTACGCTAGTTGTACGTATTCTACGTCCCTCTTTGGGGTGTTCAGGCTGTACGCTGGTTAAGGGTAAAAGAGTTAAAAGGGAGTAACAAAATATAAGTTATGAAGCAAACTCATCAGGAGCATATAAAGCGCGTAGCTTTTTTCTTCAAGGCTTGAGGAATTTTCTTCTCCAAAAGTTATCGGTCCTTAGAGCTATATGATCAGCCCATTGAAACTTAAGGTATTAGATCCTATACTAGAAGTCGCCGAGAATATGAAATTACTACTCTCTACTAAAATAAATTTATTACTTGTGCTCCCGGTTCAATTTAGTTTTTGTTCCCTTCCTATTTATTGGTCGTAGCGTGATGTTATAGCCTAAAGCCTTCCTTGACTATTCGACTGTCCAACACAAAAATAATTGTTCGAATCGTACCAGTAGTTTCTGAGATCAGTCCGTTCAAACACACAAACTCTTCAGCATTATATTAGTATTAAATATAAGATAAAACAGATGCATCTCGACGGAAGGCATCTAGGATCACGCAGTAACGAGATCGTACTCATCCTGGCGAACACGAGACATGCTCAGTCGAATCAAGTATTTTATCAAAAACAAAGTTTGACATAATCCAATGTTTACTTACAAAGACACCCTCCGCACACTTTAATTTGGAACCGATCCAACAAGACAATCCAGCCAACTTACCTGTAATAAAAGAAAAAAATATTAAATGTTTAAAATTATTAAATGTTTACCTACTGTTCAACTCGAGCCAAATCTTTTCAGGAATAAAATGGAAGCCGTACTTAAATATTCTAAAAAGCATGTTTAGTTTTTCAATATTTTGTTCATATATGACAGCAACCTAGTAGGTACGTATAAAACGAAGATTTTTAAAAAAGTCTATGGTTTTATAACGCCAGAAATGATTGCTAAAAAGTGGGTAAGGTATAAGTTAATCAAATATGGCAATAGGTACTTTTATTGGATTTGAGATAAGTCTCATTTGTACGTGACAGAACAGTATACACGATGCTTTAAGGATTAAAATTCGCGACGTTAGTTAGCGTGATTCATCTATGTAGGTGTAGGTATGTATGTATTCTCCTATATTAAAATACTATTAAATCTCTATAAATTTTAACAAAATATGTTATTCCGATGTCTAAGCTCTATTACTGCAAAGTTTCATGAAATACCGTTCAGTAGTTTTTGCGTGAAAGAGTAACAAACCCACACACACACACTCACATACATCCTTACAAACTTTCGCATTTATAATACTCGTATTAGTAGGATACGCAAGTCACGACATCAAGACGCTTCATTGTACCTTTCCGCTAGTGCGAATTGAGCCTAATAACAAATAAGTTATATCTGGGTGAAAATAGGCCTGCCCTAAATCTTACATAATATTCAGGAGAACAAATGATATTTGCCTGTTTGTTGCGCACACAAAGCATTCCGTAACTTATTAAACAGCTATTAAAATCTTAACGACCAAACATTTGCCGAACTAAGGCACTCCTTGATCATAACTTACTGTGCTTGATATTAACAAGATTAAGTTTAAAACTTTAATGCTGATTACATTTTAAAGTGAGAATAGTCACTAAGAAACATTCAATCGTTATAGACATGGTGGTACTTACATATTGTATACATTCATACGTGTAAAAGTACTTAAACATTATATCTAAATAAATATATCGGTTGGAAAACAAAAAAGGACAATTTGTGACTTTTGAAGAACTTAAGATAATTATTTACCATACAAATGAATAGCATGATATCAGGAGTCAGGAAAATTTCTGTACTTACCTAAGTAAAATATCTTCTGAGTTTTAGCTTTAGATACCTACTCAAAGTATGAAAATAAATATATTATATTTATATTTATACTAATATTATAAACGCGAAAGTTTGTAAG
The DNA here is from genome assembly GCA_905404135.1 of Hesperia comma. Taxonomy (NCBI): domain Eukaryota; kingdom Metazoa; phylum Arthropoda; class Insecta; order Lepidoptera; family Hesperiidae; genus Hesperia; species Hesperia comma. Next base: position 8,444,814 of record FR990032.1, on the reverse strand, counting down.
GATGTATGTGAGTGAGTGAGTGAGTGTGTGTGTATGTGTTTGTTGCTCTTTCACGCAAAAACTACTGAACGGATTTTCATGAAACTTTGCAGTAATATAGCTTAGACATCGGAATAACATAATTTGTTAAAATTTATAGAGATTTTTGAAGGGACTGGTTTCCCGAAGCGAAGCGAGGGCGGATTTACTAGTATTTTAATAAATGGATCAAGAACATGAAATTAAGGGACCCTTTTGGTTTAACTAATACGCTAAGAAAACACGGCTGCGGGCCGTGTTTTCAAAGATTTAATGCAATTCTACAGCCCCACACCCAAATATAATTAATAAATCCAGTACAAAGTACAAACACGTAACCCCAGGAAATGTGATCAAACTCCACCTTGCCTCCACTTATACTTAAAACGAAAACTTCTTGAATTGCACTAAATAACTCAAAACTAATTTAACCACATACGCACAGGCGTAGTTACCTCAGAATTACACGTTGAATGAGTAATTCACTGCCAGAACTTTCATGGTACAAGTTTTGTCAAGTTTGTAACATTAAGGAACTACTTATGTTGTGATGAAGAAGGTAACATAAGTTGGAAGTAGGTAACATAAGTCATAAGGCACAAAATTTCGACATCGAAATACGACTTGGCTTCAATTTGCAGTAACTAATTAAAGCACTCAATAAATATGTTAACTACTTATACAAAACACACATTATTTATTTATTGTCTCTGTCTTATAACATTTTATTTAAATAAACGTTATTATTATTATTTTATCATTTTGTATGTAGACGCAATTATTTACATGGTATGCGATTTGAGCTTCTGGTAAATTAAAACATGTTAAACTTAGTTAAGTATTTATAAAAAGAATTAATATACACTGATTTAAAGTGAATTCAATCACATAATTCAAAATAAAACGTGATAATTTCTTAATTCAAAGCATTCCTGTCAGTTCTTCTGAAAAGACTAGTAGTAGTATTTAATGTAATTCATCTCTTTATGAATTCAAATCTATCGTCAGCGACGCATATGATGACAGCTGGGATAATAGGATTATTTTCGGATGAAAAAGATGTGATTTTACAGCAAATCCTATCAAGAAAAGTATCGTTTTCTTTTCAAGCCTATTCGACAGGTGACTTGACATCTCAATTCAATGGACGTCGTACCAAAAAAATCATAGATAATAATATGCCAAAGGCGACCCTCGTCAACAGTGATATTGAAGAAACGTCGATAAAAAAAAGGTTCCGGTGTAAAACAAACTGATGTTCAACATAAAAAAAGTCTGAAACCGGAAACACAATCGAAAATCGATTGTTAAGTTTATTTATTTTCACGACAACATTAATTTTGCTTTAGATATTCATCACTAACAATACCGAAAACAATTATTAAGGAATTAAAAATTAACTATTTTAGAGAAAGTCGGAGTGATTTATTTGAAGACGATAAAAAACCTTCTGTCCGGTGGAACTGGAACAGTCGGAGATGTGACTAAACTGAATTAAAACAACAGAGTCCAACAATAGTACATTGAAATGTCAAAAAATTTGGCTCAGGGTACATGGGTTCGACGACTCAATGTAATTTTTTTAGATGTCAAGACGGGGTTAATGAAAAGTGAAATCCTAGTTAACGGGGTGGCAGCACTCATCACATGACCATCATCTTGGAAATACGGGTTTTTTATGAGGGCATTACGCAAAGTATTGGCCTCTAATAAAATTTGTAAAAAACGCTAACATACTCAGCATACAGTTATTACCTGTTTCGCGGGTGGCACGGACTACACATATTTACACATTACAATTACACTCATGACCCGAGTACAAAAATATTTATCTGTCACATAAATATCTGCCCCATCCGGGAATCAAACCCGAGCGAGACCCCTCGCGTCGCAAGCAGGGTCGCTACCAACTAGGCTACAGGGTCGTCGAATTATAATAAACTAATACTAAAGCCGCGAGGAGACTGCTAGCAACAGCAAAATCGTGTCTTAAAAATGAATGAAACAAAACAGGATTTTTTTTAATTTTGAACATTCGTAGCTAAAGTCCAATGATGCATAATTTAAGTGCAACCTTTTTAATGAATTAGCCGAAGTTGGTTATACCTGCCCGCCCGCATATTTCGCAAAACGTTAGAACTGAATAATTCCCACATCGTTGTGTACACCAGCACCCTCGTTAATTATTTACTGTGTTTAAACGTACCGACGAAATTAATAGGGTTTTGCAGCAATGTTATGTGTTGCGAAGTGACTTTATTACAACGAATAAAGCATTTTCAACATGTTTTTCGAGTTTTCTTAATATGAGATACAATTTTATATAATACATCAAATAGTACCTGTAAAACTGCCAGCAAATATGTTACCTAGTTCTATGAATAGTGGTTTTCGATTAAACTGTTCCACTTAGCCGGTCCGTTTCGCGTCTAACCACTCAACATTTGATTGGCATTGTTAATAATATTATGCTTTGGTTTAGAATTGATTGGTCTTTGGCTTTGATCATCGGGGACTTTGAATTCTATCTATTGCTCTGTCAGTTCAAACAAACACGTTGTCTTCAACGTCCATTTTGTTTTGTATTAACACCTGCCATGCCTCGTCCCGCTTACGTACTCGATCAACACATTGAAAATTGGTTCGAAAATGATATTACGCAATAAGTTCTTAAAAAAATATATAAAACTTCCGTGGGGTGATAAGAAAGGATTTCTGGAAATTCCCCCCCCCCCCCCCCCCAAGAATAAAGGGGAAAATCCTGAAAGCTAAATTCAACGCTGCCGAAGCCGTGGTTAGGTTTTAGACTCAAACGTCGATTAGAGATAATATTATAGCCTTTTAGCAATATCACTTGTTGAATGACTTAGACACTTAACTAGGAACAACAAAACATCTGGAGATCTTAAAAATCCGGAACTTAAAAACCTCAGCTTAAACCCAACGCGTTTCGTTCGTACCTTAAACCCCCGAACCCAGGTGTGTAGTTGAAATATTTAATGTGCCTCTGTTTACCTTGCAACCACGCCTTGACGACTTGTTTAATTCTCTCACTCTACTCGAGTGGCAATTTTCTTGGAGCTCTGTTTCCTAGATGTTGGTTTAGGAGAGTTTTAATAAAATTTCCCCGCGCTAAAATTATGAATTTAATTAATTACTAAAACATTTCACAGAAAATTTGACTTTTCTTTAAGAATTTCTTAGAAATACTTTAATTTAAACCTTTGTTTTTATGAGATAGGAAGTAAGTTGACTAAGTGAAAATGATAAAAAGAGATTTCCAAGTTCAATTGCCTATAGAGATCGAAATTTTGCGAAATACCTACTATTTTTCGATTGGGAAGTCCACGTTTATTAAGATGCGCGTAAGATATTAAGGTTTCTTTTTTTCATTTTGGTCGTTACAAATCAATTTGCTAAAAGTTTCGTTTGCAGTAACTCTTGCTTCAATTGCGAAACAGCGTTTTCCCTATTAGTTATGATTTCTTAGCGCATGGCTGTTCTGTAGATTGACTTGCAACATCTCCGTGTGGATAAGCGCTAATAATAATTGGTAATTGTTTGTCTTTTCCACTTTGTTAAGCTTCTTTTGATAGAGCACTTAAGAAATAGTTGCCTTATTTATTAACAATTTTAGAGGTAGCGCCTTAATCACCCTTGTTTGTTTCAGGGCCTTTGCAAGTTTGCTCATAATTACTTTTGTTCCAGCTATCTTAGTGACAAGATTTAATTGTTTAACACAGTATAAATCAAAACTAGAAGCGAACAAGTCGATATCGTGGGACCGTATAAAGCAAACGTCATTTACATTCTCAACTCTTGAATGGTAAACAAAGTATCCTCAGGCGCTCAAACGTTCATACTTAGCCAACATTATTATAGAATCGGAGATTTCAATCAAGCACGCGCGCAAACATTGGAACGTGACTCGGGCGGCAGCCATATTGAAAAATATACAGTACATACGACCACGTGACTTAAATAGGAGGATTTATTAAATGGCTGATAGAAACAGGCGTAAAATATGATGTGTTCAGGAAATACTCAATCATCGTTGTATAAAAATAGGTTCAATTACATTCCTGAAGGGTTGCTTTAGGACGAGCCAACATGGGTTTAGGTACACAAATAAAACTCAGTATATTTTATTGATAGTGTCCGAAAAATAACAAATTGATAGCAAAAAGTATAGACGCAAACACGTTATTTAATTTAATACACAATAGGCTAGCATCAAAACCACGGAAAAAGTCGTAGCATAAAATTGGCATATTCACGCGTAAAAGTATAAGCTTGAGGAGCTAAATATGTATATGAGGATAATAGATAAAAGAGGATATAAATGAGGGTAGATATCCTCATTCTCAAATCAGTCATGAAATGTTTTTTCTTGTTTCGGACGCAATGTCGGAGTGCCGTGATAGCGTTAGTCCCTCGTTTCTCTTTTAGTCAACAACGCCTCGCCGATGAAATAACGCCAAAAAAGTGATTAATTGCACGAAACATTTAGAGAACCTTTTGATACTAAAATATTTATCACACTTAATTTATACTCAAGCTATTTTATACGCTTATCACAACACCTTTTACTTTCTTGTATTCTATTTACCTAAAATGTCAAAATGTTCCAAATGTTCAACAACAATGTAAACTTCACTTATTCAAAACATTATAAGCACAGCTTTACGTCAAGCACAGACGTGACAACACGACCAACAGAGCCACAAACATTGAATGTGTGTCCGCGCAACCGGAATAACAATGTCTTTTTTTAGTTTATACTTTATTGTCAATTTATCTAAAGCTCCGAAAGGTGGGCAAGTTTATTCCCTACCCGGACCCTCTGCTATCAGGAGGTTTTCCACGGAAAGCAATAAACTTCGTTTTTCGGTTTACATCAGATTTATGGCGTACGAAGATGCCGGGGAAATAGTGAAAGTAAAGGTTAGAGAGTGACGATGGTATAAAGAAAATGGACTTTGCAAAGTGAAACGGGCACGATAAGTTTGATAAGCCACTTTTTCTTTTGGGATACTTGGAAACTTCTTCAATACATTTTATATTCAATGCTATCATGGACAACACACCTTCTCGGGCAGGGTTTCGTAAAAGTATATTCATTTATAGGATTTTTTCAGACATTTTAAAAGAATATCAGTATCAGAATCTTAATATATAAAACGCAAAGGCTGACTGACAGCTCTATCAACGAACAGCCCAAACAACTGGACTGATCGGGCTGATATTTGGCATGCAGTTGCAGATAAGATGTAGGCATCCGCTTAGAAAGAATTTTTCAAAATTTATCTCCTAAGGGGGTGAAGTTAAAACGAATTCCACGCGAGCGAAGCCGCCAGCGGAAGCTAGTTTATTATAATACAAATTGTGTTAGTTTGCATACAGTGGTTTACTTTTGTCAAGCAAGACTGACAGGTATATGATTAAAAAAAACCAAACTTAAAGAATTGAAGAAGGAGAAAAGTCGACACCCACACACAAGACACCTAAGTTTTAAAAATATCTTACCGCTTTTAGGTCTAATAAGTGTGAGCTGGGACACCGGAATCAATAGTCTAGGGTTCTGACGACAAATATTTGTTGTCCCACGAAGTATCCCCGGAGCTTATTAAACCGGGAGTAGATATCGTATCGCGGGAAAATACTTTGGCCTTGTGTACTTATTGCGATTTAAACATGATACCGATCATATTGTGCTGTCTTCTTAAAATTATATTTGTTCCTCGGGTCTTATCGCTCAGCGAGAGAATTCCTCGGTGAAATTTTATTTGAGGGATCGTCATTTTCTGTTCTGTTTGATTTTGGGGCTATAGAGGACCTTTTATCAGTTAGTTGGTGAGTCAGTTTGAACAAGAAATTGCTTTGAATTTCTGGTGACTTGCACAGTTATTTAGATAACAGACAGAACGCCATATTTGTTTACCTTGTGATACTTTAGTAGTGTGTATCGATACCGAAAACTCATACGCGTTAATGCATTATTAGGAAAGATGCCTGAAAAATGTCGGTTCTATGTTTAAAAAAAGTAAACTTCACTAAGACTTATCACTTAATTACCTATTCTCATGAAAACGAGGCAATAGCCAGACCCATAACAGTTAACGATGGAATTAAACGGCCGGTTACGTCCGCTTGTTTATGTTAAAACGAATAAGTACGACAACGGTCGATTTAATTCAACTGTGAGAGATAGACCGTGTAGGCCCGCGGGCGGGATGCTTCGGTCGAGGGAGATGTTATTCGTGTGGACTAAATTCAAATTGGCTTAAAGCATTTAATGACCCGCTGCAGGTCGTGTCTCTTTGTTATTATGGAAGCCTGGTGATGCGGAGGTACTCACTATGGTACATCATTGTGAGTAGCTACAACGCACTAAATGGAGCAGTCACTGGCTAATGATGTATGAAGGCTTAGTAAAATTTCCAAATACAAAAGAAATTAACTTTCAAATCGATACAGCTCCAAAGCAATTATTTTCACTAATAATCGTAAATTTGTCTGAGCGTAATGATTGTATTATTCAATTTTGATATTAATTAAATCTTTGGTGACAAAAAATCGCTACAGTACTGAATAGAAGGTCAGGGAAACATCTGAAATGTCAGGCGTGTCAACAGTCAATATACTCCGGGAAATAGGAACGACATCTTAAGGGCTAATAGTTCAAACGTGATTCAAGCATGGAAGCGGTTCATTTTTTACCACATAAGTATCAACAAACACTTTCATTATCTTCCAACTCAGTCGGAAGTGGCGTGCAGTGAGCTACTGCAATGCTCTAGCGAGTCCAGGGAAAGTGTATCGCGGACCGGATGTAACTACACAAAATATGTTACGCGTGCACAACGAACTATCATATTTTTATTATCAAGTAGGTACATATATATTGTTACATCCTGCCATCTGAAAAAAATCTATATAATGCCAACAACGTTCGTATAAAAGGGTTGGAATGTTTCTAGAGCCAATTAAACCATCAACCATCAGATTAATGGAAATGGAATGTGATAACGTTCACGGACATCCGTAACGTTACACACTCAGTCCCACATTAATACACCATTGCTTGCAACATAACAAAACTAGCTTGAACTCGAGATAAAATAGAGTTCCGTTTACGCCTATATTAAATCAACGCATGCATCATAAAATTAACAATCCTTTATCAACTAAATAGTATACAATATTGGACTTCTTGCTAAATGTTGCTCGCAACATTGCTTATTGGTACAAATAGGCATTTGGCTTAAAACCTTTCAATTCAACACACGGTCCACAGTCACAGCAATTTCCATACATTGTTCAATTAGTACAAAACAAAACTACTCCCTTACAGCTCCCAGTTCGAAACTCGTTCAAATTATACGGGCATTTGAGCTGAAAATCGGTTGACCGATCGAGTCGGAGCATTTAACATCTGTTCAATAGTCCAGTTTTCGAGATTGTTTAATTTAGCGATTGGTTTAAGCGAGTGAACGCGGGACCGAATCAACGTATGTAACGGTGAACTTTCGTCTATTTGCTGATGAGACGTACATTCAATGTTAAACTTGATCACTATGACTAGATGTTAGACTATCACGATAACTAAATAGCTCTCTTGTTCTTGTTGACTTCATTTCACTTCACTTCATTTCAGAAACACTACATTTTCAACCCCTTATAAAATGAGAAGCGTTACCATCATAGCTGACGTTTCCATCTCATAAAGTATTTCCGTGATTGAAGATATAGCTATAAGTTAAGCATTTTTTAGGATTTCAGGTTGATTCCTACCTTTGAATGTCATATTATGGCTTAAGAAACCAAAGTGATTTATTTCACAAACCTACGCATGTTTATAAAAATGTTACCGCGCATAAATTATCTCGCTCGTGCTTTAAGAACTTCAACAAAAAACTACTTCCTTATTGTGAATTGTAAAGCACCTTTTTGTTGATTATTACGTTAAAAATAAGCTCTAAAACGTCGAACTTAAGGCTCATGGTAATATTTAACGATATACGGTAAAGAATCACTAAAGGGTGTGTAACCCTTATGTAAATGATTCTCGCCTCAATTTATGTGCCCCCGACGGTCGGTACGAAAAAGTTAATAAGAGTTAAAAGGTTGAAGCGAGCGAGTAGTAGGTACATTATATTTATTTTTCCAAAAATCTTCTGGGTTTTTTTTGGAAATATTAAAGTAACGAAGAAACCATATCGGTGTTAAAATTGTTTGTATTTTAGTACCGTGTAAATTACTGTATTATGCAGTTTAGAGTTTTTTATGGAAACGAGCATAAAGCACCATCCTTCCGCCGTGGCCAATGACAACTACGAACAACCTAAAACAAGACTCGACCGAGACTAGGATGGATAATTATAATGAAATCACAGACAGACCCCTAAATTTTCTTTATAATATTTATAGATTTAGATATATAGGTTATGAATAAGTAACAACAGTTAACGTGTAACGTATTTCTATATTCGAAGACAGAAACGATCGAAATGACGGAAAATGTTAGAAACATGTCCGTCACATAAATAATTTATGTACACGCAATAAATTAATGAAATAACAGATAATTAGGACACAACGAATAAAGTATTAGGGAAGGTTTGTCGTAATAACACTGCTGGGTCTGTTGGTTGAAACACTATAATATATACAGAAACACACCTACACTTCTACACTTTGTCTTGATAACACAATAAATATAATTGTTTTAAAGAAAAAATATCAAGAACCTTTAATATGGTCCTAGAATCAATTCTACAGCTACAGTAACAGTTCCAGGTAGACAGTTCAATAAGCTACACTAAGCGCTGAATTAAAACCAGACTCACTATTCAGTTTGTCGAAAATTGTGGAACCGTTAACATTTTGTTATATCTACTAAAAGGCAAAATATATGTATAAAAGAAAATAATAAAATATAACAGAAAGTAATTACTTAAAAAGTAAAAGCAATCACAAAACATCTCTTGATGATCTCTCTATGTTCTTTCATGCGCACATTTTAAGCATTTGAATTTGATACGGTTTATTCTGGTGTAATATTATAACTAGGGAGTAAAAAATGTAAGTGTATGTATGTGTGTAGGGAATACAATACATTATTTTGTTATATTTTTCTCAATTACCTAGGGGCCTGTGTCAAGACAACCTATTATATCGGGTGGGCCAAAATAAAATGCACTTTTGTTTTTTGAATAAAACTACTACATGCGGGGTGAGGCGTGCGGGGCGGGTGTTGTTATGTCGTGCATTTTATTCAATTTTAGTAGCCATGAGTCATTTTACGGGGGAACATCGCGCGTTCGTTGTGCGAACGTTTTACGAGAATGATCATTCTTACATTACTGTGCGACGATTATTTCGAGTAAAATATGGATTGCAGAGTATACGTCAGTGCCCTAGCACTAATGTCATGAAACAGTGGTTGAAAAGGTTTGAAGAAACCGGTTCGACATTGCCAACTAAACGTCAGGGTCGCCCGTGTTCTTCGCGAACAGAACAGAAGATAGGAGAAGTTAATGAGTCTGTTCAAGAGGATCCGAAACTCTCAACACGAAGACGTTCAGCGGCTTTGGGGATACCGCGTACGAGCTTGAGGCGAATCTTGTTACGTGATTTAAAACTTCATCCGTATAAAATTCAACTCGTACAACAATTAAAAGCAGATGATCTTACTAAAAGATTTGAATTTTCATCGATAATGCTTGAGCGGTTCTCTAGTTTTGGAAACATTATCTTTTCAGATGAGGCCCATTTCCATATTAATGGTTTTGTAAATAAGCAAAATTGCCGATACTGGAGTGCAGAGCAACCATCGTTGAAACATCAGAAGCCACTTCACTGTCAAAAAGTTACAGTTTGGACAGCAATATCTGCTAAGGGTCTGATCGAACCTTATTTCTTTGAGAATAGTCGTGGCCAAGCGGTTACGATTAATTCGGAACGCTATGTGAGAATGCTGAAAGAGTTTTTAGCTCCAAAGCTTCAAGAAATTGATGGATACAATTCAATGACGTGGTTTCAACAAGATGGGGCCACATGCCACACGTCAAACGTTAGCATGGAGGTCGTTAAGACAATGTTTCCTGGAAAAGTCATATCGAAGAGGGGTGACATCGAGTGGCCCCCACGAAGCCCCGACTTATCCCCTCCCGATTTTTTCTTATGGGGTTATCTTAAAAGTAGGTAGGGTGTTTAATAATAATCTATCTACGAATCTAATAATCTACTACTAAATACTATCTAAAACTATCGACGAATTAAAACAAAACATTCGTCTAGAAATGGCCTTGATTCCCATAGCGACTTGCAGACGAGTCTTCGAAAATTTAAGATCTCGTTTAGAGGAGTGCGCTCGCCGATCTGGAGACCATTTGGACGATATTGTCTTTAAAACATAAATTTTAAATATTAGTGTTTGTTTAAAAATGTATTAAAGTTCGGAAAATATAACCAATGTTTTTTTACAAAATTTTCAAAAGTGCATTTTATTATACTTTTTTATTTGATAATTCAGGTATGTACACAAAAACATTAAAATTAAATGAGAACAGGAAATCAGGTGACCAGTCTGCTCGTTTGCCTGCTTAGGCTATAGAAAAAAAAAACTAGAAATTCTGTACAAAGGTACTGCTTATTTCTAACAGATTCTCTTCCAGCAGCCCCGGGAAAGAAATGATGTTAAATAAATTTAGCGTACCTACACATTGCTATCATGAGTACCGAAATGTAATAAACATACACACTTCTACATAAATATGTAGGTAACTAAACGTACATAAATACATTAAAATATATTCTTATAAATAAATGTAAGTTAAATAAAATATTCTAGCAACCTTTTTATAATTCTCGCATACCTACGTGATGATTTATGGAGTTTCGAGGGAAAATACGACGGATAAACAATATATTCATATATACACAATATATTGGATATTCAATATAATATACACAATTTTACCATCTGACTACTGTTGTTCAGTGTGTTGCAGTATCTACATCAAAATAGATAATATTTTTAACCGACTTCAAAATAGGAGGTTCTCAATTGGATTGTATTTTTTTAAAGCGTTAATTTATGGTCGTCACTTCAGCTTTTCATTCGGTGTTCCAAGTTTTATAGTTCTTTTTTTTATTCAAAAGTTGGGGCTTGAAATCTAGTCCCATACCTAAACATTTGAGCTCCATCTGACCGGTCATTTTTGAGTTTTTACCTAGTCTTACTAATCAATTTTGAAGTCGGTTATTTTTTTGTATAAAGTTAGTTATTGTTGGTGATTTTGCGGCTGTCTATAATATTGATTGCAATAGTAGACTAATAATAGTAGATCATTGCCCTGCTTGGTAGGTAAGCTAGGTTGAAGACTTGGTCCCTTGGTAACGTGACGCCAAACATATATGTAGGTAACAGAGGTAAGCCAACGCGTCTAAGGATACGATTTGTTTAAACACCCTGAGTCGTACACTCCACTATTACGAACTAGTTGGAACTAAATATTAAATCAAATTCTATTCGTTCATATATTATAACAAACTTATTTCTTATAGAAAAAATAAATAACAGTTTCAGTATGTTACAAAAAAAATACTATAAGTAAGAAGAATGAGCGTCTCGCGTCGTTCTGGTCGTCTGTAGTAGAGTGTAGGGCCCTCTTGTAAAACATTCAACTTCGACTTGAATTTGTCTGTCGTTTTCAAATAAATGTGCGGAATACTTCCGATGGTTGTTTCGAATATTACAAGATATTTTGGACTCTTGAAATTTGAGTATCATCTGAACCCCTGGCAGCCCCGTATCTATGTATATAATAGAATGTTAGTAAGTAAACTTGCTTCCGTTCAAAAAACATGACCAGCGAATTAAAAAACGCCGAAAGAATATCTATGAAGTCACAAGGACACAAGTCGTAAGGAATCAAGAAATATATCTATTTCGGCAATTCGAGCGTAATAACGATGCGACGATAATGAGAAACCGATGGCAATATCGAAATATTAAACAACATCATAGAGGCTTGGAGGAAATTCTCAAATTGCAGAGATATAACAACCGACAAGTAGTAAACCAAACTTACAGAGAATTTCGAATGTATTGTCTCCTTATACGTAACTAAGATTCTATTCAAACTAAACTATTAGAGGGTCTGTTACAATACTTGAACTTCTGTTAACTTAATTAACTTTGTATACCAATATAAATATTTCTTGAGCAAGTTTAAGCACGGAATAAATCAGATGATTTAAAATTATGTAAGTAAAAAGCGTTTACAACACTGTTACTACAATAAATAACGCTCTTTGAAATAAGCGTGACAATTTTAGCCATATCCAAATATCGACTGCGAGCGAAATGCGACGGACGTTGGCAATGTCGCTAACTTTATCCAGTTACTATTATCGACTTATGCTCCACAATAGCCCACGAGATAGTCGCCTTAACGTTTACATATTCATACACGAACATCGTTCCACATATTGCGGTTTGCTTGAGCATGCATAGCAGATAACGACTCAGACACGAGAGCAAACATTTATCTGCTCCGACCGTAACGATGATTTGTTCTGTTATTTATTCACACCACACACTGTTACACTTTTTTTTAGAGACAACCATCTCAGTTCTCAAGGGTTATTAGAATGAGTCTGTAGTCTTGGTCTGGTTCGCTCACAGTGGTCATGGGCAGCAGTGGAAAGGTGGTGAATTGCCTACTCGATTGCTACCGTAATTCCATAAAAGCAAAAAAAATCTGATGAAATACCGGGAAAATGTTCGTTAGTTGAAGTCGCGTTCGTTAGTGAAGATTTTAAAAAATAAATTCATTTGAGTAAAAATGAAAATAAGTCTTTTTTTAATAAACGGTCAAACACTAGTTTTATAAATCTTTATTCGCTTTTACGAACTAGGTCAATAAACATTGCCCTTTTGGGTATCAAACCCGATTCTTCGCGTATCAGGTCGTACCACTACAAAAGGGGTAACAAGGTCGCTTTATAACAATAACATTGTCTTTTCATTTTAAATGGCCGCGTTAGCTGTTGTAATGGACGCATTTCCTACGTCCAGCCGTTTCCTCCATTAGTGTTTGGCACCGGACGGGAGCGGAAGGAGCTGTTTTTACGAACCGGACAATTTGCACCGTATGGACGGTGTCTGGTAACACCGGTTGAAAGAACTGTCTTGATATTACGAAATAAATAGCAGACAATAAAAATTAAAATGACTTTAAACGTCCTGCAACGAATTGAAAACTTTAAAATGTAGAGTCTAAAGTATTTCCCTACAAGTACAATATTTCCTCAAAGTATTAGACGCGCTTCTGCTCAATGGTAGTGATACATAGCTGGCAAACGACTAATAGCTAACAGATAGGGCCCCGATTCTGCTAATTTATCACGCTTCAATAGTGTCTCGATTGAATAGTTTGCCACATTTTGTACACAAAATTGAATAGTTTGACACATATTTGGCACATTTCTTGTATAGAATTGAATAGATTGACACATTTTGGTACGTTCTGTGTACAAAATTTAATAATTTTCGATGCTATTTCGGCACATTCTGAATACAAAATGTGGCAGACTATTCAATCGAGATACAATTGAAGCGTTATAACTTAGCAGAATTGGGGCCCATTCGTTTGTTTGTCTTCTGTTGACCTAAACAACATAAATCTCTCCCTCTTAAAACCTAATGTATTTGTTCTAGAATTAGAAAGATCTTAACAACAATTACTATCTTTGGCGAGAGTGGAGCTGTATGCTCGTTTCATCAAAATAACATACAATAAACTGACACCAACATCGACAACTAATAAAATGAGAGCATCATCAACGCAGAAAGTTCAAAACACATTATTGGGGATAACTCAAAAACTACACGTTCCTCAATTTTTAATGGGACTACACGACTAGCACCAGCTTTGAAACATAAAAAGAATGATGAAAATCACCCAGTACAATACGAGATAACACATAAAAAGTATAGTCGAATCGAAAACCTCCTCCTTTTTTGAAGTCGATCACAAATGGTTCACAACCATAAATTATCCGCAACACACGAAACAAAACCGAGCTAGCCGACACTGCAGGCACTCTTTCCGCATACAGTCGATGCCGATCGATGTACCTATCTAAAATTAACCAGCCGCCATTGTCTGCCCGCTGCCGCGCGGCCCGTGTCTGGCTCCCGACAGCTGTCAGCTGACGGAATGTGATGGTAGCTGCAACAGGATGCGGCGGAGTAATTACGGTAACAACCAACGAATAATTCAGAACGGGTAACTTTATAATAATGGAAAACATTTATTTACGACGGGCTTGATGGCGCAATTGGTAGTGACCATACCAAGCACGCTAAGAGTCGTGGGTTCGATTCCCGCTCAGGACAAACATTTTACGTGATGAACATTTGTTTGTTCTGTGTCTGGGTGTAGTATATTTATTTAAGTATTATATTTGTGTTTCCTCTGTTGCCTGACATCCGTAACACAAGTGCTTAGCTACTTACCACGGGTTAGGTCAATGTATGAGGTGTTGTGTGAATTTATTTAATTTATTTATTTATTTGCTTCCTAGAAAATTGAAAGAGGCACTAATGGAGAGAAAATGTGTAGCTAATTTCATGAAGTATATATGTCCTACATACGATAAGTAACTACGTAGGTACGACTGTAATGAATTATAAACAGTGAAAACAAAAGGCTAATCTGAACCTGTGGAGGCTTAAAATTGCCAAAGAGGCAATAGATGATATGGACATTTAGTTACCCTGATAACAAGGTTTCCATTTATCATCCGTTCGGCAGTTTTCTCGATCGTAGCTAGCTGCTCTTAAAAAACGACTGGTGCCACTCGAATGAAGACTCGTTTTGGAACTAAATTCAAAGTGCATCCCAGAAATCATTGTTTTCATTTAATTACGTAACATCTACTACGAATCTCCATGTGGAATGCAGATGTAATTTAAGTCCGACACATGAATTCCTTATGTACTTTTTGAACATTCCAGTTGTAAGCAGCATCATCAATGCTAGTTTTAATTAAATTGTCACAACAATTAGTGGGTAGTAAATTGCGGCCCGACTCCACAAGTAACAAAATGACCCATCGCACCGTCCAGACAGCCAGAGCCGGCTGCGTATCATGGCTTATTCCGGCCTATTTTGGCTTTAATTAGAGCGCAACATTTAATATAACACCGGCATTTGGAGCTTCCACTCTAACGTTAATTAGATACTATAGACAGCAATAATAGGCGTGTGAATTAGTACTGAAATTTCCGAACACTGTTTCGTTAATAGAGTCATAATAATTAGCGATTCAGCAATATATAATTGGATCTATTTGAAACATTTAAAGCAAAACGATTTTATTCATGGCAAACATGTTGTTATGAACATGTTATAATTATATCATGAAATCAGCTTTCAAGATCAGTGATCGGAAAACCCATTTAAAAGGATAACCGATATAAACGGTTAACCTATTAATCTGTTAACCTGTTAAAACGGTTAACCTGTTAATCTGTTAACCTATTAAAACGGTAATATAATGATTCTGTTAACAGGTTTAAAATGTTACTGAAACGTATGGGTTAACCTTTACTAGTATTTACTGTTAACCCTGGATTTTCGGTTATTAATCAGAATGAGTCATGTAACTAAGTTCTTTATTTGACATAATTTTTAACCGACTTCAAAAAAGGGGTTCTCAGTTCGACCGTATACATATATGCTTTTTATGTTTGTTCATAAATTTTTTCGTCGTTTATGGGCTGATTTTGATAATTCTTTTTGGTTGTAAAGTAGATATGCGCAGTAGGGTACGCTGATAAGGACACCAGGATCTGACGTTGGCATCTCAGAGAAATCGAGAGGAACTTTCGAAAATTGTATGGACGACTAGTGTGTTTCTTAATGTTTTCATAAGTACTGTGACAACCCTGGCGTATCTACCTCGCTAAACAAGAAACAATAGGGGCCATAAACATGTCAAGAGAACAATAGAATAATAGAGCGCGGCCGTCTCGACAGTACGCGCACGACGCTTCGACCTTACGACAATAGTCATAAGGTCGAAAGTCGATTGTAAGGAACATACTAGAACTTTATTCCAACAACTGCCTGAACATTCTAGAATGACATGAATTGTGGGCGAGTGGTATAAAAGGGACACTCGGTTGACTGCGTGGCATTCTACTTTCGGAAGCAAAACCGGGAAGAAAAGAAAAAGCGATACCTACGAGCGATACCAGCGAGAAGTGAAGTGATTTCTACGGGCGATACAGTGATCGACGACTGTGTTTACGAATACGTGCATAGTGTTTTGGTGTGTTCGTAGTGTAATTGTGTATCGGTGATTACAATAAAGTCTTTGTGGTACATTTTGGCATTTTCTCGAACCCAGTACTCATGACACGTAACATAATTTTTGATGACTAGAAAACTAAATGGAAACTGGGACACAACTTTCTTGGCCCACCGTACTAAAATATCCCTTTGCCTGTTTTTAGATACCCACATCAATAATAAAAAAGAAGACTATCATGTTATCGACACGGAGTAAACCTAAATTTATAAGACAACAGAAGAATATTTTGGCAAATACATGTCCCAAATACACTGTATTTTTATTGAAAATATTTTTATTTATATCCTTATTTAAATTGAATTTCGAAAAAGCACCCTAATTTTCAACAGAAAATTCTTACGTCAAAATATTTGCTTTTTCAAAAACCTCGGTGTGCGTTTTCACCAAATTTCGTGAAAATACATGTTTTGTAGAAGATAAATATGAAAAACCAAAAACTCAGTTATTTGAATTTTTCGCATAAATTTGAGGTTGTGTGAAAAAAATGTCAATACTAAAGTTGTAGGTCTTTTTATTGGGTCTGGACCCGTGCTCCACCTAGGTTCTCCACCTGGGTGGAGCACGGTGACTTATAAGGTCCCGTGCTCCAACTGATGGCGTTAGTACAGTGAAACAGTAAATTGTTTTCCTTAAATGATTCAAAAGATCTAAACAATTATAATAGGCTAGCTAATGTGATGCACAGAACGGAGTTTAAGTATTATTTACAAACCTTCTTGGTGCACAATTTTTAATTAAAAATAAATTCAACGCGTCTGCTTTCTGCTTTTCAACTTTTATTTCTTTAAATCGCTGACAAAAAGAGACACACAGAGGTTACATTTAGCCATAGCTAGCCTATTATAATTGTTTAGATCTTTTGAATCATTTAAGGAAAACAATTTACTGTTTCACTGTACTAACGCCATCAGCTGGAGCACGGGACCTTATAAGTCCCCGTGCTCCACCCAGGTGGAGAACCTAGGTGGAGCACGGGTCCGGACCCTTTTTATTACCTACAACCTACAACTTTGCCATTATAACTTTTTTCATGGCACTTGTAGTTTTTCCGAAAATTGCGATAAACCAATTTTTACCTTTAAAACCCACCCTCAACCCCTTCCCGACCTCAAATCACCCGTGAATTATTTTTCCTTGTATTTTTGGCATATCCTCTTTTCCAATGGGTTTCATCCTGTTACTTTTTTTTTCGTTTAAAAACCTAAAAGCTAAAGCTAAAACTTATGTTTGTATGTATGTTACGGTCAAATCTTGAGTTTCTATATCCATGTTTAACAATAATAACTTACTGAAGAAATATTGTTTGCCACCAAATAATCTTTCATTTCTTTTTATCCAATACGTAGCTCTTAATTATAATTGCTTTTTAAAAAAAATAACCGACTTCAACCTCGACAAGTAGAGATCAAGCCCAAACACTAGATAACTGCAGTAAGTCGTTGAGGAGTTCCCTTGACTGTCTTTTGGCTTCATCAGGTCGACTCCAGACCTTCATGAAATTGTTGCGCTTTCATGTACTTATGAAAACATTAACAAACACACTAGTCGTCCCTACAATTTTCGAAAGTTGCCCTCGATTTCTCCGAGATGCCATCATCAGATCCTGGTGATCCTTTTAAAAAGACCCCACTGCGCATATCTACTTTACAACAAAAAAAGAATTATCAAAATCGGCCCATAAACGACGAAAAAATCGCTGAACAAACATAAAAAAAGCATAAATAAGTATATACGGTCGAATTGAGAACCTTCTTTTTTGAAGTCAGTTAAAAATGAAAGACACAGTTGCATTAGGCATGGCTCGCGCGATCGGACGAATGTCGGTAACCGTCGTCGTTGCTCGGACGACCGCTCGACTCCCGCCTTGTCAGTTCTTGTCATCGAGAGAAGATACGCGCAATTTTGAACCGTATATGCAGAAACCCTTTTTAATTTACTTAAGGTTAACCGAAAGGAGTATCGTAACATATTGTTTCTGTTAACATATTTTATTCTGTTAAAGGTTATTTAGGTTAACCAATTGATGAAAAAACAGAATTATTCGGTAACCCTTTTAAACTGTTAACCCTTTTTAAGGGGGGTTAATAACCGATAGATTTCGGTTATTAACCTAACCGAATAGAACACTGTTCAAGATCGTCAGAAAGTCACAAGCTTGACGTGTTACACAAAACTCGAACCCTCAGAAAAAAGATCAAGTTTAATTCATAAATGTCCTGTTTTCTAAAATTCCGATAGTGTGGTATTACTATCGGACCCCACTGGAGAAGTGTAGGGGAATTTGCTTTAGGTAAGTCTTCTCTGTTACGAATATGGTGAGTTTGTGGTCTGTAGTGGTCTAAAAATTCGGTAGGGCAAACACACCTTTGCACTGATGTTCTTTGATATTCAGCTTTCTTAATTTCTTAATGGCATTTATTATTGTTATATATTATTGTATTGTTGGGTACGGACCCTTCATTATTACTTCTGTCCCTTTGCCCTGCAACAAGTTTCCTTTGTGCTACATTTTCCATCATTTGCACAGCCATTTGCAGGTGGATATTTTAAGAAACTGGTGGATTTTGCGATATTGGGAAGTGAGGAATGGCGGTCTTCATTATGATAACTTCTAGCGCCTACCAAATTTTTCTTAACGCATCACGTACCCAATCTTTTCAAAACTTCGATGTAATATTCTTTGGGCATCGTCTGATCTGTAGCAGAATATTAATGGGGCAACTTTGACGTGCCTTTTTCGAGTGTAGTTCAGATCGAAGTCGAGATCGATCCATTCGGAAGTCTTATACCGCGAATATAGTAACTTATGATTGTTAAGCAAACATCCGACATAATTTACACTTACACTTACAAGAAAAACAACGTATGTACCGATGGACTATTCTTCGAGCCACCAAGTTTTAGTGGCAATTGGTCGCAGAATAGGTACTTATAAAGGAGTCATCTAATAAAAGAGGAATGGCTCGTGAAGCTAGAGCCGAGGGGTAAAGTCCAAAACAATTTATGATACTGCTAAAGTTTTAAAACTGACCTCTGGCTTCACGCCAGAGACCGAACTACCAACTTGGAGATATCAATTTGACAATTCCACTGAAACACGCCATCTATGGCTGAAGTGAAATCATATGCTCGCTTTCTGTTCATTTGACATTGATATAAGTGTTTGACATTGTTGATGAACTTACTAAAGTCTCACACGAGTATTTGAAAGGTATAAACTAAACTCTGGACGATATAAAGACGTGACTCCATTTTCGTCAGAACTTCTTGCGAACAGTTGATTTATTGAAATCCTCGCCCGATAACGTAACTTCCGCACTCGTAATTTCTAATGAAGCAGAAGTTCTGTACCTATATCATTTTACGGTACTAAAGTATTATCTGTTTTTGATTTTTATACAATCATAAACAGTATCTCACAATTCAACGTTAACGGACCTTTCGTAACGTAAAACAGGCTAGAATTAGGAGCAAATGTTTTCCTGTTATAGGTTTACAACCACTCAAGACGCCAGTAATTCCCCCTGGTAAAGAATTGAAGTTAAAAATTTGAGCCCCTTGTCGGTGTTCCGGAATCTCGACAATAAAATTTGTGTCCGAATGAGATATCGTGGTTGTTTGTCGTGAGATGTCTTGAATTGTTGTCGTTTTACACAACGAATTATTGAAGGAATTCCTTTTCAAGCTACTGTCTAATTGCGAGCTAGTAAGCTCAAAACTATAAATGGGAAGGAAAAGACGAAAGCATCATCATTACACTTCAGACAATTTCATTTCTTAAACCTACTTGAACCTACATGTGTGACGTTTGATTTTTTTACTCCGAGCAGGAAAAATCGATCATTCTTTGTATAAAATAAACTAACGTATCAAGAAGTAAATAGCTGATAAACTAGCTAAGCTTCTTAATGCTGTAATGTGATGGTTAGCGCATTAGCGTAAATATAAATGGAGCCCTTCAACATTACGACAACGAGTTCAAATCCAATATTTCAGCATGTTTAAAGCTTTTAATTTTCATTAAATATTGTAAGTAAGACACATCAAGATAATCATATAAATATACTCGTATATGTTTGATTTAATAAAAATCAGATGTTTTACAAAATATCTCGCAATAAATTAACTTCGCTAAATTCGTCGCCGGTGGAACAGGCGCGCTATCAATCAAGTGCCGTCTGGCCATTGTCGTAGGTACACAAGGAGTTATCTGGCGATTTAGCGGGTAATGAAAATGAGAACATTTTCAAGCCATTAATTCAACTCCAGGCCGTCGGTAGACGACTGTTGAGAAAATATGAAATAATAAACTGTTCACTACGATAACGGGTACTCGCGAAATGTTTATTGAATTAAATATAATACGTTAGCCTAATTTGATTAAAGTTGAGTAAATTTAAATTCGGAAATGTAGTGTGACGATAATTCTAACGAGGTAACGTAAATGCTCTAATTAGTTATTAGTTAATAGCCGACGAACAAACAAACAAACCACCAAGATGATAAATGGTAATTGTTAGAGGAGAAAATAAGTTACACCATACACATCACCGATGCGCTGCCGCTCAAGAAACGAGAGTAAAGGAAACTAATACGTATTAAATAATAGCCAACATAAATAAACTGTATTCAGTCATATTATTATCACGCACGGCTAAATTAAAAGTTACCTATGTACATTATAGCCAGCATTAAAATATTTGTCAGCCCATTATTTTAACAGCGGCAATATAATTTTCAGTCCAGGCAAATGAAACAATTTTCCGCAATTGGTAAAACACTGAAAGAGACGTTAAAAAGTGTTCCTCGGCAATTTTCGTGCAATCGGTTTTGGTTATTTTACTTATTTCAGAAGCTATCACCATTTTCAGTAGGTACATATTAAATAGAGCTTGGTTTTCAGAACATTTTTGTCAATTGTGTACGATATTACCTTATTACTTATGAGTCTTCTAAACTGCCCAAATGAAGTCTATTATATGAATTATTATTTGAATGCATCAATACAATTCAAATAATAATTCGCGATACATACCTGAAACAAAAGAAACAAAAAATCATTAAAAGGTTTTCAAAAATGTGAAAATATACATTTGTGCAAATTAATCGTCAGAAGACGAACATGTGGAACAATGGAAAGGAATGAAATATCTGTCGACACGAATTATTATTCATTTCCAAAAAAAATCTTTTGAGCCTATTTACCTGGTAATGACAGAATTATTAATTTTGAACAATTTCTAAATAAAATTACTTCCGATAAAAATGACATCAAAGGATATTTTGACGAACGAGAGTTCTCCAATTCATTCATACAGTTCTCCAATATTCTCAAGTGTGGATGATTAAGCCAAGGAGGTTTGACTCCCTAGTGGAGTGGTCGTGAACCGGTACCAGGTGTTATAAGGTTTATCCATCTCTCTCTCATTCTCTCACATATAGCACTGCGTGTAACTTCTGCACGGAAACGATACGCGATTGACTACGGAAGAATGAATGTAGCTAAAACGATCTTGCTACGAGTGGAGACACAAGGCCAGTACTGAGATGATCACAAATTACGACCAATATATTACCTTGCAGAAGATAGATGATATTCACTTAGTTCCTTGATTAAACGGTAAAATATTCTACGACATACATATAGCTGCGTTATATTTACTCGCATCGCTGAAGTATCGTACAGCCTTAATTACTCGCGCTTAGAATTTAAAGAGTGATTTATAGCTGAGGTTGTTACAAGCTAACGTCGCCATAGGGAGCTGTTTTTGTTGTTTATTACACTTATGTAGATATTTTTATTGGATAATTGATATTATGTATGAATTTTCATAATCTTAAATCTTACCTTGTATAATTTAATCAAAATGTTAAAGTCTGAATAGCATTAAAGATAAATAAGGATACAATAGCACGTAGTATTTTTAAATACTATCTCTAAAAAAATTATTACAAATTAATTATCGCTAATATTTTTAAGACAATCATTTTATTGTTTTTTTATGTCAATTAATAAAAAAAATTAAATTGCGTGTACTTATGTACGCGCGTAAGAAGTTATACTTCTTTGGCATCATTAAATAATAAATATTCAACGTTAATAATTTCATAATATTTAGTATTAATTATACTAAAAAAATTGGTTGTCTGTAAAGTCGGTTTACTGACGATAGTTGAACGTGACAACGTCTTAAGAAAATACTGATGGAATGGTAGCATAATCACTAATAGTCATCCTAAACTATCTTTGAATACTTAGTTATAATTTATTTACTGTTATATTGCAGTTAAAAACCTTTATTACATATTTTACCAAAAAGACTAGTCGTTGCATACCGTATAACGAAACATTAATCTTTAGCTAGTCTGTGCATATTATGTCATGTCAATGTGCCACAAACAAGTCAAAACAAACCTGGCTGGTTATAAATAATTTCGATAAAAAGCAAAAGCAAAACTAGAGACGTCAGAGTTACATTGACAAAGGCCAATGAGTGGTTTAGCCGGCAACTTCATACTGTTCACAGATGCGCGCGCATCGTAAAATGTCACTCTCATGATTTTTCCATAACGCGCCTAACTTCATACTGTTAATTTCTTCATACTGTTAATTTCTTCATACTGTTAATTTTTGTGTTACAGATGCGCGCGCATCGTAAAATTTCACTCTCATGATTTTTCCATAACGCGCCTAAAGAAGTATAACTTCAAAAATTAAAAACACACATACTAAATGAGTATACGTATGTATAGCAACTGTTTATACTTTAATGAATATTAAAAATCTCGTTCTAGATACTATGCGAAGCTGTTTAAAACATTGGCCAAAAAAGCTAATTGGTTTTAATTGTTTTCCGCCGGTATGTTAAAAAACTCGTGAAACGTATTCCTGTTGCTAAATTCAATAAAAATAATTAAATGGAAAAGCATAATAAATTGGTAGGAAATAAAGGAATAGCCAACACTCAGTCGCGGTGAAGTGGGCTTTTAGAAATTTTAATTTATACAAGCGCCATCGTTGTTCGTCACGGCGGCTCCCGTAACTAATTGCTTTCTTCCAATTTGAACCTGATAATGGGTTGTTCTGTAGTGTAAAACATAGGCACGGGCGGTGATCGAAAGAATGACGACAAATGCTTTTTATACGCTTCTATAATATTGTTGAAATTATTTATTCATTATTAATTCGTAAATAAATATACGTATAATGTAAGTAGAGGTTCAAGAATCATGTTGAAACAAATTTTAACTTGACGCAGCAATCGCAATACTTTATGATACGAAAACAATAAAATTGATAATGTAAGATGTGTAGCATGGCAGTCGGAAAGGTGGCGCTAGTGACCCACCCCAAGCATATAAAAGAAGACACCTCTCAAACAGGGACACAGTCTCCGTTCAACCTTCTAAGGCGTCACTATGCCGGAATAACGTTAGAAAGTTGTAATTACGTTGTCGGGTTGTATAAATGTGATTTTTGTTGTTCTTAAAAGTATTGTTAAAATCATTGTTAAATTTATTTACGAATAAACATTATTTTTTTTAAAAGTATTTCACTTCTGATTCCTTAAATCAGAAGTGGGATACCTCCCGCGTTCCCACGTTAAAATCTTCGTGTTGATAGTCCAGTTCAAAGTGTTACATAACCTTTTCACTGTTCTTATAAATTCGCTTGCATTTGCAATAAAATGAACAATCTATCCCGTTCGCGATCTCGTACACGTTACCGTAGGAGTTCGCGTTCACGCGAAAGACGCTCGCAATACACGCCACCGCGTTGCACACGATCTCGAACACGTGTTATCGAAAGTCCACGTTTTCATGAAAGGTACTCGCGACGTTCGCGAAGCATATCGCGTCACTGTCCGTCGCGATTCTCGCAACGTTCGCGAAGCATATCGCGTCACACTTCGCCGCGACACTCGCGACATGGTAGTCGTGACGATCGCAACGACGTTCGCAGCCGTGATCATCGAGGGTTTCACCGCCGCGATGAGAGGAGCCGAAGTCGGAGTCGTGAGTACCGCAGTCGCGAATCATGGGACACCGTCATGTTGCGGCTTCGCGCTTTGGAGTCACGCACACAAACGGTAGGACTGACTGAGCATAATGGGACGGAGCAGATCGTGCAAGCGATCGAGTCGCTGAAACAAGTTGGTACCCATAAATATTATGTCTCTAACTTTGACCCCAACCTTCATGACGTAGATGCATGGTTCAGTGAGGTAGAACGGGCTAAGCTTCTCAACCGATGGGATGACCGAGAATGTCTTTCCCGTATCGGAAACTGCCTGAAGGGTGACGCTAAATTATGGCTCGACGAATGGGTGTCAAATGATCGCACTTGGAGCAACTTCAAGAGTGATTTCAAATGTTTGTGCGTAAGGAAAATAGACATTGCAGGCATACTATTCGAGGTTATGTCCACGGATTCAGATAAGTATCAAACCTACGCAGATTATGCGCGCAGATCTCTCCTGCGTCTGCGAATTGTCAAAGGCCTTAGTGACGATCTAATTACTGCCATAGTTCTACGCGGCATTACGGACCCGCATGTGAAGGCAACCGCTATAAATGCGCACCTTAAACCTAATGATCTGGTAAATTATCTCTCCACTTTTACTAAGCCCGCCAACCTCGCGGCATCGGGTAGTCGTGCTGGTAGTCACCCAGCCCTTCATCAGGGTAGCACAAAGAAACCCTTTAAACCTCATAGGCGCAGATGTTTTTTATGTGGTGAGGAGGGGCATAGGTTAGCCATTTGCCCGAGGAAGTTGAAAAGTAACAGTGCGACGGGCCCAACCACTACCGCCAGCTCTGAACAAAATAAGCAGAGTAGAAACCAAGGGTCACGTCCTACATGTACGTACTGTAAAAAGATCGGCCATGAGATTACTACGTGTTTTGCAAAGCAACGTGTACAAGAGCGTAATAAAAATAATGTGAACTTTTGCAAGAATATTTCTAACAAACAACAGGATGCAGTAGTTGGTGTAATTCAAGGTATACCGGTGGATGTTTTAATAGATACCGGCGCTATAGGTGTGTCTCTCATATCATCGTGTGTGGTAAAATATTTATCATGTAAAGAAAAACCTACCCACCAGCAACTTAAGGGGGTTGGTGAATCAGTCACGTATGTCAATTCCTACGTAACCCTTGTCATTGAATTGGAAGATATATCCCTAGAAGTGGATTTGTTGGTGGTGCCAAAGGAATGCATGAATGCTCCGGTAATAATAGGGACGGATGTCCTTAACCGTGAAGGTGTGACATACGTAAGAACTAAAAATTCACAGCGAATTATTCACAATTCTAAACCACTACCCATCTCAGCGGTGCAAATGGATGAACAGCTTCCTCTAAAAACGTCTGTGACTGGGGACGACTACAAAACGTTGGTATCTATTAAACAAAAATATGATCCGTTCATGATTTCAGGCACAGCAACGTCTACAGTCACCACCGGCGTTATGCACATACGCCTGACCAGTGACACACCGGTATATTACCGGCCTTATAAGATGTCACACGACGAAAAATTGAAGGTACGTAACATAATTAAGGACCTTTTATCTAAAGGCATTATACGTGAGTCGGAGTCGCCGTATTCGAGCCCAGTCCTGCTAGTAAAGAAAAAGGATGGATCCGACCGCATGTGCGTCGACTACCGCGCCTTGAATCGCATCACCGTGAAGGATAGATTCCCATTACCCCTCATAGATGACCACATCGATCGATTGGGTAAAGTGAAATATTTTACCACTTTGGACATGGCAACCGGATTCCATCAGATACGGTTAGATGAAGCCTCGATACCATTTACAGGTTTTGTAACAGCCGAATCTCATTACGAGTATGTCAAAATGCCTTATGGGCTGGTTAATGCACCGGTTGTATATCAACGAATCATAAGTAAAACTTTACGTGAATTTATTGACGAAGGAAAGGTGTTGGTATATATCGACGATTGCTTAATTCTCAGCTCTTCCGTTCAAGAAGGCTTGCAGGTATTGGATGAGGTACTGTCTACTCTTACAAGGGCTGGCTTCTCAATTAACTTAAAGAAATGCTCATTCTTATGTACCGAGATAGAGTATTTGGGACGTGTGATTTCAAACGGACAGGTGAAACCAGCCCCAGGTAAAGTTAGAGCCCTTGTGAATTCTCCTACACCACAAAACCCTAAACAAGTCAGACAATTTTTGGGGTTAGCGGGATATTTTCGTAAATACATCGCCAATTATTCGACAAGGACTGCCTGCATCGCGAATCTAACTCGAAAAAATACAACATTTTGTTGGGGTGATGAGCAGGAACGCGTTCGCCAAGAAATAATTAATATCTTGATCAGCGAACCTGTTCTCGTGATATTTGATCCAAACCTCGCAACTGAAGTCCATACAGACGCCAGTAGCTTGGGCTATGGCGCAGTTTTACAACAGGTTCACAAGGATGGTAACCGTCATGTTGTAGCTTATTATAGTCAGGTTACAAAGGGTGCTGAGCAAAAATATCATTCTTATGAACTTGAAACCTTGGCGGTAGTTAAAACTCTTAAACATTTTAGACATTATTTAATTGGCATACATTTTACTGTTGTTACGGATTGTAATGCATTGAAGGCCACGCAAAATAAAAGAGATCTGTTACCACGTGTGGCAAGATGGTGGATTTTCCTACAGGATTATAATTTCAGTATTTTGTACCGCAAGGGAACTATGATGCCCCACGCGGACTATCTAAGCCGTAACCCCTGTAATTTTGTTAATAATATTCAACGGCCTAAAAGCTGGGCTCAAATAGCTCAGGCAGGTGATGAGGAGACTCAGACCCTGATCCAGGCGTTAGAACAGGGACACCTTGACCCCACAAGGTACGTAAAACAAAATGACATTTTGTACTATCGCTATAGACCAGTGGGTGATGACCCAAGACTATTATGTTATATACCGAAGGGACATCGTTTGAGTCTGCTCCGCGTCTTTCACGACGAGCATAGCCACATAAATGCCGATAAAGTGATTGACTTAATTTTAAGACACTTTTGGTTTCCTGGCTTGAGGTCCTTTGTCACTAAATACATAGCTCACTGTATAACGTGTATTGCTCATAAGCGTGTACCACGCGCACCTTTGCAACCTATAACGTCTTGGGAAAAACCGAATGTTCCATTTGATACCTTACATGTGGATGTACTCGGACCTCTTCCTCAATCTAAAGGATACAAATATGTAATGATCGTAGTTGATGCTTTTACTAAGTACTGTCTGTTAACACCTATTTGCCGCCAAGACTTCGGTGAGCTTGAAAGAGTCCTTAAATTTGTTATTTCGCTGTTTGGTACGCCAAAGTTAATTATATCGGATAGAGGGCGAATGTTCGAATCAGCAAGTTTTACATCATGGATGCAGGTTATAGGCATAAAACTTCACCACATTACGCCTGAGATGCATCATGCCAACGGTCAAGCAGAACGCTACATCCGCACCGTTCTCAACATGCTGCGAATAGCAGTTAACCACAGGAAATGTGAATGGGCTGAGGACCTGTGGCAGCTTCAGCTCATTTTAAATTTAACAAAGCAGAAAACAACCCAAGCCTCTGCTCTTAATTTATTAGTTGGTTGCGAAAGCGCCACGCCTGCTATCCGGGCATTGATACGAGATGTTGCCATCAGTCCAGCTATGTCTAACCGCGAGGGTCGTCGGGAAATGTTAAGACAGAGGACGGCCGAACGGTTGAACACGAACCAAGCTCGTCAGGATGAACTTGTTAATACGGACAGACGTGAACCTCGCGAATTTCGCAAGGATGACATGGTCTTCGTCATCAAGTATAGTCAATCTCAGGGTAAACTAGACCCTGGCATGAGGGGCCCTTACAAGGTCGTGAAGGCTCTTCCTAACGATCGTTACGAATTAAAGTTGCTCGCTGGGGCATATGGGAAGACAACTTACGCTGCCGCACAATACATGGTACCATGGAGAGGTGAATGGACCCCTGAAACTTGTACTGCCTTCTTTGATGGTACGTATGTCGGTCAGTCACTGTGAGCGTTTTAACCTACAGTGCATGTCATTGCGAGCGTTTTATCCTGCAATGATAACAATCACTGTGAGCGTTTTATCCTACAGTGCATTGTTGGTTTCCACTGCGAGTGAATTCCTGTAGTGTGAAACTAGTACTTGTCTCTGAGTTGCGTAAGAACTCAGGGTTTTTTTACATAGATGCATGTTTTCAAGCTTGTTCAATTTATATTAGCGTTTTAACAATGTTATGAATTATGCTAATGCTAACTAACATGACTAACAAACATTAGTGTTTTTAGCTTCCGTACAATTTATAAACTTCTTAATTTCTTCCAGCCTCTTACGATGACGATGATGGTAATGGTGGTGATGGGAGTAATCACGGTGATAGCCAGCCTGGACCATCCTCAAGACCTGATGTAAATGTACCAGTGGATCAGCTTGGGTCAACTTCAAGATCTGACGCTAACTCATCGGAGTGAACCAAATAATCTGACAGAGGCGTCAGAGAGTCAGGAGAAGCCGTGTAAGATGTGTAGCATGGCAGTCGGAAAGGTGGCGCTAGTGACCCACCCCAAGCATATAAAAGAAGACACCTCTCAAACAGGGACACAGTCTCCGTTCAACCTTCTAAGGCGTCACTATGCCGGAATAACGTTAGAAAGTTGTAATTACGTTGTCGGGTTGTATAAATGTGATTTTTGTTGTTCTTAAAAGTATTGTTAAAATCATTGTTAAATTTATTTACGAATAAACATTATTTTTTTTAAAAGTATTTCACTTCTGATTCCTTAAAATAACATATTTTATCGGAAAATGAAGAAGTCCCCGAACCAATAAATGGAGGTGATTCGTGTTATAAGTACTGCCCAACAGTAAATCTATACCTAAATTTTAACTTGAAATACAAACAAGAGCAATGTTTATCGTTTCCGCTCCCGCTATCGCTCCCGCCCTCGCTCGCTGCCCTAACTCACGCCCGATCATTATTGCGGCTCCCGGTTCCAGTGGCTTCCTTGTCGCTTCAGCAATTTTATACGACGCTTTAATTAAACTCATTTCTTTGGGCGACACCGCGCTATTTTTCTTCAAACATTCAGTTGCAAAGTAACCAAACCTAACCGAATTAAACAATTAAACTCATCGAGGTACAACCGCTGAAGTATTGTTACAATTTGTATCGAGCGCCCGCTCGCTTTGTGTGCCACTCTGTTTCTAGTACATTGAGATAAAGCGCCTCGTCTACGAGAGAAAACTAAAATAAACATCGCAATGCAAAGTTCGATAGTTTGGTGCTTATTTCTTCTCTTGGTTATTTAACATAATTTAGTTTATTATTCCTATTTACCCACATGAGTGGTTGTAGTTTTATTATATGTTGACAGGTGGAAAACACCAACAGGCAACTTCCAGGCCAGTGTCAAAAACTGCACTCCAAAATATGTATTGTCGACAGGATGCAATATTAACGTGTGGTGGCGTTCGACACCAGGAACATTTAACGATCGTTTATATAAAATATGTGAGGCATAGAAAATATAGAGTCTAATGGACGATGCGATTTATAATAGGATAATAGGTACCTGTTGGCTGGAATAATGGTGCAGTAATTTATCGAGAGAAGCCAAAGTGAGCGCACCTGAAATACCCATTACGCAAAGCTGCAGACTCGAGGAATCTATACATTTTAATATTGATACAATTTAAATCAACAACGAGAATAAGTTTTACAAACATTATATTGGTGGAATTGCTGTTTATCATGAAATTTTAGTGAAGTATAAATGAAAATTGAATTTGTAGTTCGTTCATACACAGATATACAATATACTCACACGCTTACTCATTCTCTTTCATCAACATATACGACGGCAAAAGAGAGAAACAGAGAACTAATAACATAAACGAGCAAACAAATCGATTAATTCCATAGGGTTTAATACTTTAATGTGTTTGGCAGTAACAAACACATGACGAACCCCGGGAGACTTGTTCCCAATTTTAACAAGAGTGAAAATTTAACATGAGCGTTAAACCAGCTTATTATATTATACATTTCAAGTTAACGCCCCTACTCGACATTTAGCGTAAAGGCGAATGATACTCTCGCTCGTCTTGCGAATGTAGCTGAGCGTGAAAATGAGCTAAATTGAATCTCATGCAACGTTCCATTAAGATTTTGTTACTAAATGGACTTTTTAAACTACATATTAACATTTTAAGGACACTGTTTGAGTAAACATTATTAAAATACTAATTTCTAAATTCATTAAGTATATTCTTAACTATTAAAGTGTAATAATTTTTAATATTAATAATAAAGAGCTCGTGCATTATCCGATGTTTTCCGTGTTACGAAAAGCATAATTTTGTTATACCTACTCTAAAGTGCTGCGACAAAACGTAACACAGTAACGAATTTAATCTTATTAGACACATGTTAAATTATGTTACAAGTTAAAACATAATTATAATCTGTCAAAAGCGTGTCAAATAATTTTATAACATGTAGAAATCCTAGACAGTAGTGTGACGAAGCTGATACATTTACAACTTCCGACCGTCGACCGTCGATCGTGGGCATAAGAGCTATTATAGAACAAACATGTTGATGAACACGCGGTTTTATTATCAATTAATGTTGTAAACAGTAAATCATTTGTCAACAACTCATAGATTATTGTGGTCGGGCTAAGTGTTCATACAATTTCGTGTTGTTTGTCAATGTTGTATTTCCATTATTTCATTGCCTTGTGAATTAAAATTAACACACCGAAGTTTATTTTCCATAAACTAATATCACTGTAGTTGATATTAAAATAACTTTCAAAACTACACAATAAAAATTCTTCTTCTTTCAACTGTGTAAATGTGTATTTATCTAATAAATTTTTAGTGAAAGTCATGATCTATGTACAATATGTCATTCCATTTACACAGTAGAGTAAAGTTGGTTAGTTCATATTATGACCTTTGGTAAGATACTGAACCTCAAACTATAGACGGACAGCCGTGAACAAAAGAGTGAAGCCGGCAAAAGTTAGCCGACAGCACACATCGAAACCAATAAGTATAATGCCCTATATTGACAGTTTGAACTAGAAAAAATTTAAACTTAATTTTTTGGACACAAAGCTTCATTCATTTTATTATTTAGAACACAAAAGTCGTTTTGGTGTGAGTGCCGCCGTGTGTATTACAAGGCTAGGCTGACTTTTTGCTGGCTTCACTCTTTTGTTCCCGGCGCGGCGTTCCGTCTATAGTTTATTGGTCTGAGACGAGAACGAATACAACTACTAAAATTGTTAACTTGAAACAATTGAACTAACCTTACCCAAACGTCAAGACAACCTCCATAGCAAACCATATTCCCGCCAAGCGAAAGGTAATTAAAGAGGCGTTGAAACGATTTGTCAATCACGACACACGTCCGAGATCGTTCACTGACCAGACACTACTCTGACGTCACGAGCGCGTGACGTGATGCATTGACCGCTTCGATGACTATTACGTCTTAAATTACGCGGATAAATTAATTACGCGGATTAATTACGCGGATACTCTCATAGGTCCACGCTCACTAGTCCGTTCAAAAAACTTAATCCAGCGAGTACAAAATGCTTGCACACGGTATATCTTCGACGTTCCACCCCGTGCTCATGTCACGCCATTCATTAACAATGCAAACATGCTCAAAATGCACAATCGTAGGAAACTGCATTTCGCTACATTGTTGTTTGGAGTGATTAAAAAACAGCAGCCAAAATATTTGTATGACAAGTTAACTTGGGCCAATGACAAGTCAAAGCCTAGTAGAACAAGAGGGGGTATGTATAAATTATGTTACCCACCAATGACCGGTGGAGCGAGCACGGGAACTTTTAAATATTGCGCCACAAAGTGTTGGAATAACCTGCCTCCCCCAGTTCGATCGCTACAGTCGATAAATGGCTTTAGATTTAAATATAAAATATTTTTACTAACAGAACAGAAAAAGAATCCTTAATTCCAACACTATACCTATACTTATATCAATTCAATTTAACATTTTAGGGCATTTATTTATTATTGTATTGCATCTATTGTATATTGTTATTCTGTTGTATATTGTTGTAATTTTATAATTTACTAGCGGCCCGCCCGCGGTTTCACCCGCGTGGATCCCGTTCTCGTGGGAATATGTGCATGTATTATACATAAAAACCTTCCTCTTGAATCACTCTACCTATTACAAAAAACCGCATCAAAATCCGTTGCGTAATTTTAAAGATTTAAGCATACAGACAAACAGACAGACAAAAATAGCGACTTTGTTTTATACTATGTAGTGATAATCATTCTATTGTGAGCACAACTTTTTTCATAAATTATTTAAGTATTTTCATTTCAATTACGAGTATAATGTACCGAATGAAGCACAGTTACCGACTGTCACCTGCTGACCTTACTACCGACTACTAGGGGCACATTCTGAAAATCAGCGCCGCAGTCATAAAGACTGCAGCACAAGCTGAGAATGGGCCTTTTTTCATATTGCGTTGCAGCACACGCAGACTAGTTGTTTTAATATTATTATAGATTTATTTTGTTGTATTACTTTTTGTTATATTCTTATTCTTTCTTTGTATTATTTTTCCTTTGCCGTGTGTTGTCTTTGTAATATGGAAATAAATATATTCTTATTCTTTGGCCGCGGCCTCGAATTTTGCGGGCAGCGGGGCGGCGGCGGCGGCGGCGCGGGCAACGCAGGCTAGTTCTCGAAACTCGCGGCGGCGCTATAGCGGCGTAGTGTTGTGTCGCTGAGATATTTGTTTTATTCGCGAACGAAATGTCTGAACAACGGAGACAACATCTTTTCGATTCAAATTTATTTCTTACACTCGTTTTATTGTGGGCAAATGAAGAAGTGAATACCTACTATAGGACAAGAAAAATAAAAGGCGAGTTTTATCGAAATTGTGAAGAACAGAGACAATGTCCCGACAAATAAATAACAAAGTAATAATTAGATTAATTATCAAAATACCTAACTCCAAAGTAATCAATATAATCTTAAAACATTTACAATTTCAGTTAAAAGAGAAAGTAAAAGTATTAACAATTGTAAAATAACATAAAAGAACAAGTCATAAAGAAAGGCAAGGATATTAAAGGAAGTGAACAAGGAAGAAGATAAAGAGGATAAAGATGACAGACAAGGAGTAAAGAAGTAAATAAAATAAATATTACGTATACGACACCTAAATAAATTGCACAACACTACAATGCGATTGCGCGGGCTGTCACCGTGTGCGTTACCCTAGCAAGAACAGCGAGAGGGATATGAACTATCAAAATAACATCCTATCCTACTCCTACTAATATTATAAATGCGAAAGTTTGTAAGGATGTATGTGAGTGAGTGAGTGTGTGTGTGTGTTTGTTGCTCTTTCACGCAAAAACTACTGAACGGATTTTCACGAAACTTTGTAGTAATATAGCTTAGACATTGGAATAACATAATTTGATAAAATTTATAGAGATTTTTGAAGGGACTGGTTCCCCGAAGCGAAGCGAGGGCGGGTTTACTAGTATCCCTATATACGAGTACATTGAGCGTACGGTATAGAGTACTATAGAGTATCGTAGTCGATATCAAGTCTTGAATTTTAAATGGAAAGTTATCTGTGATTTTGAATTATACACGGTATAAATAAAAGAACTTTTTGTGTTCGAATATACTTAGGATTTTTTTTTCTAAATCTACATCAACGTTAAATATGAGCAGACCCGCCATTCTGACGCACACGACGCGAGAGCGGTCACCGCTTGACGTTGTCAACCACCGCTCGTTACCCGCTCCTACACCGCCGCCGCGCCGCAGTTTTCGAGGGTCGGTCCATTTGATAACATGCAAAACATCTTGCGCGCCCGCGCCGCCGCCGCCGCCGCGCCGCTGCCCGCAAGATTCGAGGCCGCGGCCTTAAGCTAGGTTCACATTATTGTGTCGGGGTGTGGTGTGGCGCCGTCTGTTGTGTCGCAGAGTGTTCATACTAATGTGGTGTGTTGTGTTGCAATATGGCGCATTTTTAGATCATTCGTATTTCAAGAGTTGTGGAGTGAACACGTAGGTATATAAAATGGAATCGTCTGTCTCTGACAGCGATTTCGATGAAGATATTCAGTTTTTTCTAATGATGAATCTTCTAAAGAAAAAGAAAAAGAGATATTGGGTTCATCTTTTAATAGAACCAGGGAGACTAGAGGTGCATTTCATTGTCTTGTTCAAGAATTAAAAAGTGATGATGAAAGATTCCAGCGATATTTCAGATTTACTAAAATACAGTTTGAGCAATAACACAATTACAATGCACACTTTGAATTGTCGTACTAATTCAATAAGTTCATCTAACATTTTAAATAATAAACAAAAATATTCATTCAATAAGGCGTCGTAATGACATAATTGATCACGTTCACACTAGTGTGGCGCGACAGATCCCCCACCACCTCTCTGTCGCAATCGAGCGTCGAGCGATTTGACAGCGACACAACGCAACACAACACAACACAACCTACTAATGTGAATCTAGTCATAGTAAATGTATGTAAGCGATTGCCTTCTGGCGCGCCACGACACACCACGACACAATAATGTGAACCTAGCGTTATACATATACTTAACGCTCGAAAAAGCAATCGCGAGAAATGCCAAGACAGCCGAGCGACAAGAAGATAAAAACGGCGCCAAAATAATCTGTCAATCGTTACGCGAGCACCGAAGACTGCTGACCAGACAAACCCCACTTATGCCAAAATCATGTGACTCATTAAATTGGCTAGGTACTTTAGTGACTAGTACGTAAATTGCAGATTTCTTCACATTTTAAAAACAATTTACATTCAATGACAAACCAAATTTTATTACAAAACAAATTTCAAATATGTCAGACACAAAGTGACTACTCTATCAGTCTGGTGTTTACAAACAATTTTTAAATGTAATTTTAAGTGCACAAATACACAATGTTAATTACTTATAACCGCACCCAAATCGTTTAAGCCGTTAAAACATAAACGAAAAGTCTTAAAATCATGGTTTTTATCTGTACCTAGTATTTATGAAGGCACTCAAAAATAGTTTTGTCGTATATCTTTCATTTACAAATTGTATTGTACAGTCATCGTTTAGTTACATTTTTCACAGGCGACAAAAAAGGAGGATTCGACTGTATGTTCTTTTGCATTGATGCTATGTTGCTTTTTATGACATGTGTATTGTATAGATGACTTGCCGTAAGCAATTAACATTGCGCACTTTGATTAAACAAACAATTTAATCGAATGTCAATATTAAAGTGACCTTGCAAACTACAAAGTAAACAGACCTATTTAATGTTGTAACAGTGTAATAACGAATACGGTCCTACACAAAAGTAACGTCGGTAAATTAAACTGAAACACGTATACACAGGGACCGACCCTTTTTAAGTAATTAGCGAGACAATTTTGTACATATTGCCACAACGGCGCGGCGGCGACCAGAGACGAGCATAATAGAAGGTCAATGTGTTTGATTAATTTGGCACGTGTTGGAATATCGTATCAAAATTGAATTAAGAAATAATTACCGAATAATGAAACACGTATTTTTTAATTATTTAAATAGTAAGATGATTGACATTTCGCATAATACTCGTACATTGCTCGATATACAAAATGTACTAACTACATCGCCTACGCAGGTACTACGATCCAATCACTCACTGGTACTGGAGCGCTTATCAAAAGCTAGATAATAACCATAATGATAAATGTAACGGTGAATGATTTGACGATAAGTTTTTATCAATAAGCTTAACGAAAGGGAAATGGATCTGTATATTACGTACAAGGCTTTGATGTTTTAAATATCTAGATTGAGCGTCGCCCTACAATGAAAACAAAAAAAACAAAGAAACATTATCAAGCATGTGTGCGTGCAGGCGATGTTTTTTCGTTCATTTATTGTGTGCGTAATGATATAAAAATTGTGGCCAACAGTTGGCCACAATTTTTTGACACGGTTTCGCGGATTCGATGTTCCATCTAGACATTCAAAACATCAAATGTACAAGGTTATAAAAACCCCTGGTTGTTGCCCGCGGCTTGAGCCGCGTGGAAGTACTTTTGACTGACTCTCAAACAAACTTCATTCCTAACTTTACCCCGTTAGATATTGATATACCGAAAACTTCGAATGATATTACCTTATATCTAACGTAATCTTAAAGACCAATTTTCGTAGTGTCTGTTCTAAAATCAACGAAATATCAAACTCTGAATATATTTTTCACCCAATTAGGGTTAGGATAAGACAAAATCCTTTCTTAAGCGACGCGACGTCTACTGACTATAAATTACTTCCATGCAATATATCATCCTAAACACGTCAAGCGGTTTTCGATATTTCGTGTTGAGTGAGTGTGACCTTACGCTTCTATAATTTAATTCAAATTCATAAAAAATAAATCATTATTAGATTACCTACAACCATTGCAATGAGTCTATTCCATTCTGATAAGATTGTCTACTAGCTATTTACATTAATATGCGGTCCATTTCAGTATTCCTATTCCGAAGACAAGTTCGATACTCCTAAAGCTAAACCAATTGTGTAATATACAATTTTTACTACCTACCGTCTTTGAATTCAGAATTGGAAACTAATTGAACGAGAATGGTAAACGGTGACCGTATCTATTTTAGGATGTCTTTTAACCACACAAACCTCTATATGAATCAATCAAAGTCCATGCATATGTCGTGGCCACATCGTAGATTTGCTCACATCATGAAATGATCGACCATATCATGAAATGGTCGCATTTCATGATATGGTCAACTGTCTATTGGCCACATCATGATGTGGTTTGAGCAGATCAATGATAAGAAATCGTTTCTCGATATGGGCAACTAAACGCTTTTTCATGAAATGGTCAAGATTATTTTGATCATATCGTAAAGTACTTACATTAATTACCGGTAGAGGCGCTGCAAGCGCTTTGTTTATGTAAAAGATGGCGGCCGTTGGCGTAAATGTTGTTTCTCTTGTCAATTCGGCCTAGAGTAAAAGAGTAGCAACAAAAATTGCTAATTGCAGAATACAATTCACGTTAATTGTTAAAAACGGAACGAACGGAAGCATAAAAATTGAGTTGATTTTGGATATAAAACAAAGAATACTCATTTCCATTACTACTCAGTCAAATTCTTCAAGGTGTAGGTAGGTCGAATTGGTTACAGAACCGAATTAGCCTACCCCTACTCCACGTGGTCTTGTATGCCCTACTCCTAGAGTGTTTTTTAGAACCCGGAGGCGCGGAGGGAGGGCAGCCCCCGCCCGCTGTAATAAAACGCAAACACCCGGGCGAGCCGGTTCGGCGACCAGCAAGCCGAAGCTGCGCAGGCGAGCGTGGGTGTCTGTGCTTTGTTACGCAAGGGCGAAGGGGCTGCACCTTCCCCAGCGCCGGAGACGTCACGGTTCGAAATTATGCCCTATATTCCGCGTTTTTACGATCCGGCCAAACGTTGATGACCAAATCGTGAAACGTAGACGATTTTACGATCTGGCCAAACTGAGTTGACCATTTCATGAAATGCGACCATTTCATGATATGGTCGATCATTTCATGATGTGAGCAAATCTACGATATGGCCACGACATATAAATCATAAGCGAATGAATTTACCAACGTTAGGCCCGTCACTCACATTCGTGCGAATACGTGAACACATAAGTAGGTCTAGACGACTTTCGGAAATGCGGAGTTTTTGGCAATTTAGTGGTATAGATGTCAAAGTTGTGACAATTCGTGCAATGTACAAAGGTTCGCGCGCATGTGAGTGAGCGCGGTAAACTTTTAAAGCAGTGTCGCTTTGCAGTCGCCCATTAAAGCGTTCACACCTCTAACCTTCGCCTAGTCTCCCACACATTGATGCAAACGTTCGCACAGTATACAAACGTTAGCGCGCATGTGAGTGACCGCGATTGACGTGGCGGGGTTAAAGGTTAGACGGAAGACTGATTTAGTAAAAAATATATTACGTGATCGGACTGCGCGTTAAACCGGTGGGATGCCGAAACGGTATTACGCCACAGGAAACGGAAGAGTCATGTCACGAGGAAGGGTCAATATAAGAGCGCTAATAAGGCCGTCGTATAATCCTTGTCCGTACGTTCGTAAAGCGAGCGCGTTTTACGAACGTACGGACAAGGATTATACGACATACCTTACTTACCGTATTACTGGGATATTCGTAGACGTATTATGAATTACACAGCGGAAAACATCCTGTGTTTAAAAATTTATTATTTTTCTGATTCAAACTTTCCCTAAAATATAAATTGAAGCCAGAGTCATGGAAATAGCTAACATAGAATGTTTATTGGTCACTAAAAAACTAAATTATAGGCTCAGACCAATAAACTATAGACGGCGTGCCGTGAACAAAAGCGTGAAGCCGGAAAAAGTGTGCCTAAAACACACATCGGAACCAATAGAATGCCCTATGTTGACAGTTTGAACTAGAAAAAATTTAAACTTTATTTTTTGGAACACAAAGCTTCATTCATTTTTTTTAGAACACAAAAGTCGTTTTGGTGTGAGTGCCGCCGTGTGTATTACAAGGCGAGGCGTACTTTATGCCGGCTTCACGATTTTGTTCACGGCACGCCGTCTATAGTTTAATGGTCTGAGATTATAGGTATATCTTGTATAAAAAATTAAATTAAAAATTTAAAAAACCCCCGACACAAACATTTAAAAAGTAAAAAATAATATCTTTAAAGTAATACGTCGCGTTGGGGGACCACTTCTAACTATTCATTATCTAAGTACGTAAGTACGATTTTTTTCATGAGTATCACTTGCCTACCTACTTAGTCTTAATTTTACCCAAGACTTATCATTTATCAATATTTTTTTATTTTATGTTAAAGTTAGAAGTAAATGGAGCGGTCCCCCAACGCGACGTATTACTTTAAAGATATTATTTTTTACTTTTTAAATGTTTGTGTCGGGGGTTTTTTAAATTTTTAATTTAATTTTTTATTTTATACTTTTTATAGGTAAAAACATTTTGGATTAAGTTATAAATATTCTCTTACTATTACGCTTTCATTTGAGACCCCACACGAATATATATTATTTGCATACATAAGGCTATTTTTCCCCGCTTTCACCCCCCACAACTATTAAACGGCTCAACCGATTTTCATCAAACATATTTTAAAATATGCGCCCGTAAGTTCCCTTTAATACAAAAAAAACTAAATTGAAATCGCTTCATCCGTTCGGGAGCTATGATGCCACAAAGAGACAGAATGAAAATTCTTCCCCCCTTTCAACCCCAATAACTTTTAAACGGCTCAACCGATTTTCATCAAACATATCTAAAAACACGCGCCCGTAAGTCCCCTTTAATACAAAAAATACTAAATTGAAATCGCTTCATCCGTTCGGGAGCTACGATGCCACAGACAGACAGACAGACACACAGACACACACACACACACACACACAGACACGTCAAACTTATAACACCCCTCTTTTTGCGTCGGGGGTTAATAAAAAAGAAAAATAGGTTTCCGCCGGCCAACAAGGCTGCTAAAAAAGAGCAACGCACGAAAGAGAGAGGGTACTTTTTGACGGGTGACTTTTGAGTGACAGATATTGACGGGCGGAAGAGTATTGTTTGCGCTATCCGATACCGCAACTGTACCGCTTCGCTTCACGTTTCGCATTGCTCTTTACTACAAATAAATAATTTTAGTTGATGACTTATACTTTCACTTGACTTGCCGCTTTTAATTTAAATAAGCTATAAATTTTTAAACAAGTGAAGGTAATGAAATTTGGACTTGATGAAAATCACACTTCTTAAACTCATCATTGATTTATAATCCTTTCCGTTAGTATTTGTAAGGAGATTCCGTGATTTTTTGTCTTATTTAAACCGTATTCAAGTTCTTAAAGTATTTTAAATGTGTTGATTTGCAAAGTTAGTTCTAAAAATCCATTTATTTAGTAGGCCATATTTTTATATGTACTTATCACGAAACAACAATAATGAATGTAAATTCAATTGTACTTCAACAGCATATAAACACTGTTATACATAAAAACATTATTTACGCGGTTGTGTGTTTTATTGAATTTTATAATACATCTAGGTAATCTAATGTACAAATCCTAAATATCTACATTATAACACAAAAATCTTATAAATGACCGCTGGATTTATCTCGTCTACATGAGTAAGAAGAATTTAATATTCTACCGGATGAAGTGCGCTAGAGACATTTTGCCGATTGACCGTCTCCTGACAGTCGACTGGCACCTGCTACCAAACAAATGCGAAGGAAATCAAGTTTTAAAACAAACTGCCTAAGATCCAATGTACTTCGAAAGCTTTGTTAGTGGGAATGAGTATTTATTTGTATGTCGCACAAGACGTATGGGGCCTATGGGGTGACGATGCTTTCATGGTTTTATAAGGGATATTTACGAAAGAATAAGTTTAGTATTTTTTTTCTTTCTTATTTTTGTGCAAGATTCAAAGGAGATGTTTCAAAATGTATGGAGCCCCGGCCACCACTTTGTACACCATACTCAAAAATGGAGAAACACAATTAAAACAGTTTTCAATCATCCAATTCCTTTAAATTACTTTAGTTTTGTGGTACAACACAAAAATGTACACTTAAAATTGCAACACAAAAACAAAAGTCCGTCATGGCGGTAAGCTGTCATCACACGTCATATTGGTTAATTTGATAGAAGTTTGACATATGTACCTACAATTCTGTCATTTAAAGTGACAGTAGACAATGGCGGTAAGCTGTCATCACACGTCATATTGGTTAATTTGATAGAAGTTTGACATATGTACCTACAATTCTGTCATTTAAAGTGACAGTAGACAGTTCGCGATCTATGATCAATGACAACTTGGCAAGACGCCATGTTGAAAATTGATAAAAATGAATTATAAACACAAAATTGGTACCAAAAAAGTATGCATTTAAGCAATTTCTCTTTATTTTTCCCAAATTCCATGAATTTTTCTCGATTTTTCGAGGTACTGTACATATTGTGGGCCGGATTTGAAACATCTCCTTTATAGGTACCTATGTGAAATTCATACCAGAACCAGTAAATAGCTATTGTGAATTATGTAACTATCTAAGTACACTTTTTATTTAACTAACGACAACACGCATAGACTGACACTAACATTTGCCAATCAATACATAATTATCATGTTTTATGTGATTGATATGTTTGTGGAAACAAAATATTAAAGGTACTTATTCGCGGGGGTTTGGTTCCGCATATAGGCCGCGAATACGGAACGCGAATGTGGAACGGTATTTTGTATGGGATTGCGGTAATAATAAAAAAAAATATTTAAAATTAATATAAATCAATTTAGGTAACATTAATTTAATTACAAGAAGAATTATTTTTTATTAATTTTTATAATGGAGTTTACGTAAGGGTGTAAGGAATTGTGTAATTTTTTAACTTGTTTTACCGATTTTAAAAGTTACACAGACGGTGCGTACATAAACCTTTACATAAGGTTTTTAACGATAACATTTCTTCCAATTGATACGTTTAGTCAAAATATTACTTATTAG
This sequence comes from Hesperia comma, assembly GCA_905404135.1. Taxonomy (NCBI): domain Eukaryota; kingdom Metazoa; phylum Arthropoda; class Insecta; order Lepidoptera; family Hesperiidae; genus Hesperia; species Hesperia comma. The sequence goes on along the minus strand of FR990032.1, from coordinate 8,402,709 downwards.
TACCAGCAGTACCTACTCAAAGAAAGCCGACGCGTAAACAGAACAGACACCGGATCTTTACATTTTTACCGTACCGGGTGTAGTATCCGCGAATAACGAAAATTAAACCCGCGTATACGTAAAGTTGGTCACAATTTTTTAACCCGCGAATACTGAATCCGCGGATACGGAAGCCGCGAATAAGGAGCTTCTACTGTATTAACCCAAGTAACTAAATCCACCGACCGAAAGTGATTTTCACTTTAAATTTTTATCATTAGTAATTTACATGATTTAGCAATTAATTACACGCTCGTAAGTTGACCGGATAATATTTTATCTTGAGAACTATAGTCCGTTTTAGTTCGCTACGGACTAGATGACACATCCAAATAATAAGAAGCATATAGGTTAATAAGAAGCATCGTAGATAAAAAAATATATTTATTGATTTTAATAACTTATTTCAGTAAGTAAATACGACAATTATTTATTTATAATTGAAGTATACGTAATAACATACATTTAACAACAATAATAATACATTACGGTTTTCGCCACATTGTAAAATTTTAAAGACACATTTTTATAATCATTACTGAAAAACGATACTATAGTCGGCACAATCATAAGATTCCGATATGACGTCTGTCATGTATGAACACAAACTAACCTTGTATGGACGTCTTCAACTTACTTATTACGGAAATATTTTTTTTTCATTTGAACCGCTGGTAATGATACTATGAAGTGAAGATATTTCGTAGTGAATGATAGATCACTTTGGTTAAATTATGCAATGCACTATTTACTGTGCATATACAGTATACAGTTTATATTTATTATCAATGCAGCTTTATAAGTAGGTACATGTACTTGTGAATTCACCTCATCTTCGCTTTGGAAAATTGTTTTTATGTTTACAGATAATAAACACTTCTTCCCATTTTTGCAACATATTTTATTGGTACATCGCTTCTATTGCTCGTAGCATGATGTTATAAAATTGCCCACAGTTTGTTAAATATTTTAATTAGGCATTAGTCCGTAATATTAAACGCAAGTAACTAGCGGGTTAAACGAATTGGAGTAATATTGTTTACTTACTACGAGTATTTAGATAGGTACTTACTTATACGTACTTACATAGGTAAATACTAGAAATTCTAGCGAAATATGTAAACCATCCCTGCTTGTTTTTTATTTGTGTTATTTATAAATTGTATAAATAATTTTATTTTATTTTAATCAGTTTACATCATAAATTGTGTAAAATTGAACAAATATTTAAGACGTCACTACAATGTTTTATAAGGAGGCTGGATTTATAGTTATGTGACCTCTTGAAACAATTTATGAATCGATCATAATCGATACATTACTATAATCGAAAGTATGTGCTACCATGTCGCACCCAAAATACAAATAGTTATAGATTCCTTAATATGTCTAAAGCATTGCGATTTTTCGTAGCTATTATAAATTACCGATACATACGTTTTTGCCTTTTCCACTCAAATCGGATAATTATTAACCGTTTAATAGTTTCTTCGTTTTCACTAGATTAATGAAATTTCCATTTTAATAACTAATATAATTTCCTCACCTTAACTTACTAGTCAAATTGCCTTATTATCCCTTTCTGTGTTAATTTCAACGCTACATCTGTTTTTAACTGATTTTAAGAAAACAATCAGAGATCGGTTTATAAATTATCGTTCCGAACTTAATTAACGAAACGATTAGAAAGTCTTATTACTTATAATCGGTTAATTTTATAAATCGGTTTATTTAATGCATCGATTTTTGTTGTACTTCACTATTGTCACTGTGATGACAGCCTTCATATCGGAATCTTATGATTGTGCCGACTATAGATTGTAAATTACGTAAAGTTACGGACAGATGGCACATCACTATTAATGATTTGCAAAAAAGTAGCAACTCCGCTTATGTCAATTTAGTCCGCAGCAAAAAAAAAACAGACTGTAAAAACATTTATTTGGTTGTGGACCTCTTTTGGTATAAATGATTTGGTATACCTACTGTAGAAAATTTTGGGTATCAGACCAGAATAAGCCTTCCAATGAAAAATTCCTAAATAAAGTGAAGATCACACACACCCTACAGCCTTTCGCAGACACGATGTTTTCTAAAGCTGAACTAGTAAATCAGAATTAGCTTCAACTTTTAAAGAAGGGAAGAGCGCGTCACACTTCAATCGTAAATCGTGTATTTTATTTGTTGGAGTCCGAAGCGAGCGATTCGACCGCAATAAAGGCGCGTACACATGTTCAACCCACTCGGTATCAATACATTATTTAGTAATACTACGAATAGCTTTTGTGCATAAATGTTTACTTTTTAATTCTAAAAATTTATATAAAAGCGAATTTAATTACAATGAAAACAGTACCTACTTTTACTAATTCTAGTACGTGCAAATGACGTCAATGCCGTGTGTCGTGCCTCGTGACCAACCGATCAAGACGGAAAGTCAGGCTAAGATGTTATTATGTGTACCTGGTAAGTGTTCATCACTACAATTTGATTTAATTTAGTAAGTACTTTATAAACTTAAACTGCTATCTAAAAACCTAACGATCATTAAACAATTTAAATGTCGTTTCAAAGAAATATGCCACTTAGCCCTCGGCAACAGCATAAAGTACCTACAGATAAATAATGTTTGCACTGATTGTAACATAATATCTAGAAACGTTTAAATACCTCCCACATGTTACGTACTTTACCCAGAAATCATGAATGAACGAAGCTCGTTGCGTACACATCGCATGCAATCTAACGAGCGACTATCGTCTTTAAATAACATGATGTAAGGACCGATATCGCTTAATCAGTGTAACGTCCACGTGAGTAGCTGTACAAACATTTTATTGATCATAAAACTGGTCTATTCTCGAGCTGAAGCCGCGCGACCATCATCAGAATTAAGCCTAATGGTCACACTTAAGAGCCCGATTTGTATCACTAATAATAAACGCGTGTTCTCTTTAAAATTAAATAGTAATGAAATTAGTTATATTAAACTAATGCGAGATTACGTTTTAATAAAACGTAAATAAATAAATAACGCTACACCCTCAAAGCCCCACACTAGGATTCCCTGTGTCGTGGGTGCCTTGGACAACACACAAGACAAGGACACACACCCAGACCGAGAACGGAAATTCAAATTCGTCTTTCAAATCGCCGCCCCGCTGGGAATGAAACCCAGGACCCTCGGAACAGCGATCCGGCGTGTTAATCATTGCGCCATTCGGGTCGTCAAAAATTGGCGAAGACGAAGAGTATCCAGAGTAGGTAAATACTACTAATATTATAAATGCGAAAGTTTGTAAGGATGTATGTGAGTGAGTGTGTGTGTGGATTTGTTACTCTTTCACGCAAAAACTACTGAACGGATTTTCATGAAACTGCAGTACCTAATATAGCTTACACATCGGAATAACATAATTTGTTAAAATTTATAGAGATTTTTGAAGGGACTGGTTTCCCAAAGCGAAGCGAGGACGGATTTATGGGTCCCCGAGACGATCAAGCGCACTGGACAAGTCTCACGTGATTGACGGTTTCACTTGACGAGGGACTTAACACCTATTGAAGGTGCCATCAAGTCCCGTCAAGTGCGTGTGCCTTAGTCGCATGCAGCCCTGTGCCCATGAAAGTTGTGGTCGCAAAAACAAAAATGGTTTCTAACGCAGATATGGCATTCCTTGCTATAACTCTAGCGGTATCTATTAAGGAAAAAAAACAAGAAAGAGGCGATGGGGTATTTTTATTTTTTTATAGGTTTATTTTTGTCAGCATACTCCTTACTTTTAATTTTCCAAAGTACAGGATAATCCCTGTAAAGGGATATTAGCAATAGCACAAAATCGCGCTCGGTAATTATGTCAGCGCTTGTTGCCAAGGCCACGTCTCGGTAGTTTTCGTCATCCGCCATGTCCGCCATCTTCGAAGTTTCGGCGGCTAATGAAAAAAGCTTGTCAAGTCCTGTCAAGTCGCATCAAGCGTAGGTGCATCAAGCGGCATCAATCAAAATTTCTGTCAATTCTGGTCAAGCCGTAGATCGCTTGAAGGAATGCGTCAAGTCAACGCCGTAAACGATCAATATTCGCTTCAAGCACGTAGACTTGTCAAGCGCACTTGATCGTCTCGGGGACCCATTACTAGTTTTAAGATAGTTTCACGTGCCCAATACCCAATACTTATATTTACTTGTCTGATCAATACCCCAGATTGACGAGAAGACTGTTGCGATGTGGTAGTAGCTACTGACTTACCGAATTATTTCTCAAGCTTTTAGTAAGTACATAACCCAATTATTTTTTTGTAATAAAACCGTTTAAAATATTTTTTATATCATTTATTTATTTTTAATTGATAATAACTAGACAATTTAATAATTTTAGGTCACCGTATACCTTCACGGCCTGTACGGAGCTACTTACAAATATTACCGATATCAGAAAAATATTGTAACAAAAAAAGGATTACAATCATACATATATGTATTATTTATACGTTTCTCTAATGACTGAGCACGGTAATATTATCATACAGTATTTCAACTCGGCCGCGTCCTTGAAATAAATGCCTACAGCCGCACGGGCGATGCATTTTTGCCTACTATGAGTTTTCATTAATAAGTTTTGTGATTGTAAATATACTTTTTTCATAAACAAATAAAATACTTTGTGAATTGAAAAGGAAGTGTTCAATAAAAAAAATTTGATAAAAAAATATAATTGAAAATTCTTTATGACAAATAAAGTGATTCTTAAAGCGTACAAATGCGTGTTGTTTTTTGATAGGTAGATTTAATTTAAAACACCATGTTTATGTTTGATCTAGCTTTTCGCCCGCAGCTTCACTCGCGTAGACTACACCATTTTGGTAAAATAAATGTACTCGTTGTAGTGACGGAGAAAATTTACTTTATATTAATAATAATAACGCTACACACTCATAGCTCAAAATTTCAGCTCTGTAGCTCAGTGAATCAGTCACGAAGGCCATTTTTATATATGTAGGTAATAGGTATTTGTTACTTAACCCGAAGGAATTTAAAAAATTCTTTAATAAATAATAAAAGTTTTTAATGATTATAAAAGCTATCTACTTGCCAAATTTGAAGACTGTATTCGTTGCAGTTACAGAGATAACGTGCTTTATATTGGGGACTGTAAGTATCTCCTCTTTATTCCATATGCCGTGGTTTAATCAAGAAACCCTGAAAATACTTTTGAGAGAACACGTTGTTCTACTTCTGTGCGAAAATTCAAGTATGGGGTATTTAAAGTTACGAAGTTAACGTTACGTCACGTACTATACATACAGCATCGAATCATTTTGTTTTCAGTTTCCTTCGTTTTAAGTTCATTGTTAAATCTAGTGGTCAACACTAGCCAGCAGTAAAAATTCCCGGGTTCGAATAAATTTATGTGATAAATCAATTTTTGTTTTGGGTTCAAGGTTGTATCTGATTTCTTATTTGCGGGTCAATGCCATCCACGACACAGCCTTTTAACGAAGCAGGTATCAAGTATATTATAATAAAGAAGTAAATTAACCGTCATATTCCTTTTGAAATTCACGTATGGTATGTATTTGGCACGTCTGGAAATATTTATCTTACTGATTGAACAACAATTTAAGTTTTACAAACTGATTTGGAGTTTTTCCTTATGTCAAAAACATCCATATAGCAATCAAAGATTCAAGAGGTCTCAAGAGCTTATCACATGTCAAGTCATGACAATCTCGCGTAAGCATTTCACGTTTCTTCTTATCAATCGGATCAAAAGTATTTCTTGATCAACGTGTCAGTAGTTAATTATAAAACCACGCCTATTATCGCATATATCTCCACCGGTTATATGTATAGATTTCTGACCAGATCTTGGCTCATTAGACCGCATTGTCAGACAGGACAGATTTATATAGACTGTTGTCTGTTTGTAATTCTGCACGTTCGTTGTTGCCACCACACGCGTTGAACAATGGTATGCGGTTATTAATAATTTTTCAACACACTTGCTCGTAAAGTTGCTATTTTTTCTTTAGTCTTACGCCCGGAATGCGGTTTATTACACAATAGTGCGTTTTACTTTTCATTGCCGCACTAGTGTTTTTCTTATTCCACTTTTTTTTTAATATCCGTAAAGAGGTTGTTACCAAAAGATTTATTATTTTGTAAATAAATAAACTTGTTGTACTTAGTCAAAATCTGATAAGATAAGATTATACTTCATCTAATTATCTATTAAAGCATTTAAAAAATACAATATTTTAAATCATTAATTACCGTAAATTCCTATTAGAAATACATAATTATTTAGTTTAATATATTGTGGCTGAATAGCGGTTTTCTTTGCCTCTGGACTTAACCTGCGCGCCTGCGCGCGCATACTTATTCAACCAAAGATACGGCGCGCGAAAAAATAAAATAAACCTCGGCGCCATTTTGTGCAAACATTTGTTCGTTTATAATTTGCTGATTTGTGACTGAAAAATGTCGATACCTAATTGTTTTTTTCCTCGCAAGTGTGTTGAAAAACGTCGTATGATACGCGTGCGCTTTGTTCACTACAGTCTTGGCTCTATTCCAGCCCTCGCCTTGCGGCTCGGGCTGTGCAATACCGCCTCGACTGTAATGACCAACTTCGCGCACTTATATCATAATGTACTATAAATGACAGTTAGATAACTATGTAGCATTTTACTCTCAGCAAACTTATTAAGACTGAATAATCATACGAATAAAATGAACTTAAACAATTATCTGCATAAGATTGACCGTATATGCATATGGTACAGAAAAAGAGAAGAAAGTGAAGAAAAAAAGTTCGAGTACCTGTTGTCCTTTCAGTATATTATCCAGTACGATTATGTTATGTAATACCTAACAATTCTATCCTATTTTTATCCAAAGAGCCGACCCTCTCTACAGTCTTTGTTTCGCCGCAATACATTAACCTAATAGTATGAGCCGCGTACAAAGTTTATGTATGCAGGCATAAAAAAAATATTAGTAAACATATTTCAAATGTGCTCATTGAAATACATGTAAATCTTTTTCGAGATCCCATTTGGCACAACAACGGGAAAGTCCCCGTTACGAATTTGTTTCCGAGTAATAGATTTTAACGACCATTTTGGAGAAAAATCTTTACGCACTTTGCTCTTTGTTTCGTAAAATGTACCTACACTCATTGATGTTGTTGGTATTGGATGTCATCAATTTTCAAGGTAGGTATGTTAGTACGCCACATTTGAATTTGACAAAAGCTGTGGATGTTATGTTGACAATTTCTATTGAGACAGTTTACAATTATAAGGCCTAAAAATAATAAATTACACTACCTACACGTAATAATAAAACACAGCATACCTCACAATAGATAAAATGTTACGCCTCATTAAGATACTCGGCCGAATATTCGACTTAATTTCTCGCAGAATATTCAAACACGTCACGAATATGTAGGTGTACATTCGTTTACTTATCCGTGACTGTTCGGTGTTCATAATATCATCTTTGTTTCTCTCACAGATTTTTTAAACAATAATGACGCGTGCACTATAAACACGAGAAATCCTTTGTTTCGCGTCAAAACCGACACGGAGCCCGGAGCCGAGAACTAGCCAATGAGTACTGATGATAAATAGAGAAGATGCATGAAAAGACTTTACTTGTTGGTATTCATGCATTCTCGCCTCAACTCGCAGAGTATCTAGACGTGGCATTAAAGTTCAAATTATTCGGAGAAAGTTTACCATCCTCTAGCACATAATCATAACTTTGTTTTTCCTAAAACTTGTTGAATGTTCTCATAACCTATCGTTTCCACTAGCTAAATTTTTTTACAGTCATCCGTCTGACACGATCTTCTTATTTGGTTATCAGTCAAATTATCCATACGGTGTTAACAAGTGACTAGCCTTGGCCCAAGACTTTATATGAGTAAGGGCAGCTTTCCACTGGGGTTAACTAAGGATTTGTTTGACATTTACCAATAAAAGGATGTGTTTGACATTTACCAAAACCATTATTTGGCTTGTTGAAGATAGGGTCAATCAATGTATTTTCGCATCTTTTTGCAAGAATCAAACTGATGGGTGGATACAATCTTTTTATGTCATTACCAGATAAAAACCGGCCAAGTGCGAGTCGGACTCGCGCACGAAGGGTTCCGTACCATTATGTATAAAAACGCCAAAAAAATCTGGTCTGTTGTATGAAAGCCTCACTTAAATATTTAATTGTTTTATTACGCACATATTACGCACAACGCCATCTCTTGGACCGAAAGGTAACTAAATTATCGCTGAGTCGTCTATAGTATGGGCCCACTTAAATATGTATTTACTATATTTTTTTTTTAGTATTTGTTGTTGTAGCGGCACAGAAATACATCATCTGTGAAAATTTCAACTGTGTAACTATTACGGTTCATGAGATACAGCCTGGTGACAGACGGACGGACGGACGGGCAGCTAAGTCTCAGTAATAGGGTCCCGTTTTACCCTTTGGGTACGGAACCCTAAATTAATATTATAATTAATATCGATGGTCGCCAATATAATCTTTCATACTAAGGTTCATTTCATTACATTCATCCCTAGTTCCCTAGTTCTTCCCCAAGAGGAGGAACCATCACCACCGTCACCGACGAGAGCATTTAATATTACAATCTGTTATAGAAAGTTTTTTTTAGCCTGAAGGGCTGACGTAAAAGCAGACGAGCCACCTGATGGTGATGGTGATGGAATTGTGATTATTTATTTATTTATTTATTTAAAGCTTTATTGACTACAATATATTAATATATTAAGGTACAAATGGCGAGCTTAATGCAAGTTGCATTCTCTACCAGCTAACCATTAGGCCAAATAGAGAAAACACGAATAGCGGTTTTAAACTGGATAAAGCAGATAGTATTTAATAATGATATATCTGCATACATACTTACATAAAATATACATAATATATATAAAATAACATATAATACATACATACATACATACATATATATATACATACATACATATACCTACTATGAATATAAACAATGACAAACATAAAAACTACAAATTCGAGGTTGTTGCGACGTTCTGTCAGGTGCACCAGTAGGTTCTTCTTCAACTTAAACCTATCCACCGGCTTTCTCAGGCTATCGGGGAGAGTATTCCATAGTCGAGCAGCTTGGACCGCGAAGGAATTGGATACAAAGCCAGAGTGATGTAGAGGGATGGAAAGGAGAAGCGAGTCAGAAGACCGAAGCTGCCGATCATGGGAGGAATGAAGATATTGGAATCTGGATTTCAAGTAGTCGGGAACACGGGAGTCAAAAAGGATAGAGGAAAGGGTAGAAAGCAATCTTATCTGCCGTCGCTCTCGGATATGAAGCCATTTAAGCTTAAGACGATAGGTGGAAACATGATCAAATTTGCGAAGGCAGAAAACAAAGCGAACGGCATTGTTTATGAGGCGGTCCAGTTTGGCGAGGAGAGTCTCACTGATATCAGTGTAACATACATCACCATAATCGATGATCGGGAATATCAGCGCTTGTACTAAATAGATTTTGGTCTTGATTGGCAAGAAATTTTTCAAGCGATTAAGGAATATTAAGCGTGGCAGTGACGGAACGGCAGACTTCACTTACCTGTGTGCTCCAGCTAAGCGAGCTAACGATGTAAATACCAAGATCCTTGACGTGAGAATGAAAGGGGATTATGGTACCATTTGCATGGTATTATTTGCTAAATAGTGGGTAACACATCCTGAAACACTTCTTACCGGTTTATTACCCAGTTTATTGGTAAGGTGTGACTTGAAACAACCTTATTTTCATTGAATAAAATGTTATCCAAAACTTTAACTGAGTTGACCGTTCCCGTACAGTTTTCAATTAAAATTTAACTTGTAATATGTAATTGGAGTGATTCATTTTATTATAGTGCATGCAGATTCGTTAATTAGGGCGTGTCGATTGCCGGGAGTTCAATTTATTTACGGAAACAATTTAATTAATACGATATTAACTATTTAATGGAATGTGTATTTGCAAATCGTGCATTTAGCTCACACCACTAACAATGAGCTTTGTTTTTTGTAATAAAATCGTTTGTACAGCTCAGCAGACTCTAGCATGCGAGAAGGGATTATGTTCTCATGAGGATTATACCTTCATCCAGTGAAATTAACTCATAACTTTTAAGTTTTACCTACGTATGGTTTGAAATCCTTGAACTAATGAGTAAAGCTACGTCCGGGAAATCCACAAGGCATATGATTGTGCAATATTCCCAATTTCGACACTCGAGTCGTGTGATCGTGTCTATGAGATGTTACTGTGTCTGCATCGATTCCGATACTGGAGAATGGGCTATTGAATGACTGTGAGTGTCAAGGTATTATCGATACCATAGCTAACCGACTTACGATTGGAGAAAACTTGGCCAGTTCTGTAATACATTGTTTCTGATAAAAAATGGATGGTTATATTATATGTTACAATTTAATTACAAAAATTTTTGCTTATATTGTTAAGAGTACATAAAACTTAAATGTCTGAAAAGTATGAATTTATAAGGTGCTTTAAAAACCGTAGGTAATCACTATCAAAGTTACTAAACAGTGCGTACCCTCAGAACACAGTTCTGTCTTTACGAACTCTTATAATTTTAATGACTATTATTTATATTTCAAAATAAGCTTAGAGCACGTAAAAGTAACCAAGACTGTCTGACTTTTGTAAAATTAAATCTACATAAATTCCCTTCCTCTATCTCGACATTGCAATACTGAATCCAGCGGTACAATGGCGCAATCTACGTATCGATATCCAGAGGGCATAACACGATACGTTGCACAAGTGCCAATCGAAGCTTCGAGATTGTACGCCGCGGCTGCATCGCCGCAGATAGTGGACAATGGGCCATTGAGCTCTATTGGAGGTATTGTGGAATTTTCGATATAGCTGTTATTACTACTAATATCAGATGAAGGGATTATCCAGCAAGACCCGCCAGACTCTTAGTTGTTATAAGGCGATGAGACTATTTCATGATAATCGCTTAAGATCGCTTTATCGTTGTCAAAATGAAGTCGAATTCTAACTTTCGACCATTTGTTTTCATGTACAAGGGGTGGCCTTAATATATTTAAGCAGGCAACCCAAAACCTACTCGCCAGATGGCGCTCAATTCAACCTACCTAGGTGTAAACTCTCGTCACTACAAATTAATCAAACCCAAACACAAGAAAGTGCTGAACACCATTGAGTTGCCTCGATTTTCATTCGGCTTCATCAAATCCACTCCAGACCTTCAATAAATTGTAGTGCTTTAATATAGGTACTTAATGAAAACAGTAATAATACTAGTCACTCCTACAATTTTCGGAAGTTCCCCTTGATTTCTCTAAGATAAGACGCCATCATCAGATCATAGTATCCTTATTATGAGACCTCCCTTAGAATATCTACTTTCCAACAAAAAAATTATTGGCTGATAAACGACTCGTCCGGTCAACGAATGTCTTAAAAGATATTCTAGAGTGCGTGACCGAAACTGTAAGCGTTTTCTTCAGAAACGTGTTCAGGGTGCTTAGGGTGAAAACATACTAAAAGTCCTGACGTCTAGGGGGTGAGCCGGGGTGACAATGCCAATTTTTGTTTTTTAGCAAATAACTCAGAAATCATGCGTCGTAGCGAAAAATGTTCTATCGGGGAATTAAAGCTTATAAAATTATCTACAAATTATCTTAAAATTATCTATTATATTTAAAGTGGATTCTTCAAATATAGACAAAAAAGGTAAATTTTCATAGAATTTCGTCGATAGTGACATTATGTCATCTGTCACTGTCACATTCACATATATATGATACTAGCTTTCCGCCCGCGGCTCCGCCCGCGTGGAATTTTGTTAGGTATATAGCGTATTTTTACTGAACTCGACAGTGCTTTTCTTTAGACTTATTTTAGAAAAAAAGATTTTTCAGGCTGAAATCTTATTACAACTTCAATTTAATATCGAACAAAATCGCCCATGTAGTTTAATATTTGCTGCTTTCCCTTCATAAGAAAGTCCAACTCGCTCTTGGCTTGGAAGTTATTTTTCAGGAATTTGCATTTTACGATCCCGTGGAAATGTCCTAAGTAAATTTCCCGTCTCGTATAAATATTTGGAGTACTAAATCTCTATTTAATTTTACACCTACCTATACATTTTTAAGGTGATATTGAAAAAATACTGAAGCACATTTTTTAATTTTAACAAAGAGACTGGACATTCATTTTCAAGTCCTCTTGGAAACTAACGAAAAAAACACAAATTTTCACCCCGTATTTTTAGGGGTTGGAGGGTTAATTCGAAAAAACACTTGATTTTTTATTTACAACAAAGAGTATTTACCTATTTTCAGCTTTCTATCTTGAAAATTTTATTAAGTCCCATACAATCTTTCACCCCCCTTTTAAAGGGGTTGAGGGTTAATTATCAAAAAAATCTGATACACGTATTCATTAATTTGAAGTAAGCAACCAAAATTCAAATTTCCAAGTCACTAACTTCAATGTTGTAGAATTTTCATATAATAGTTTTCACCCCTTTTATCCCCTTCATAGTGGACTTTCCAAAAGTCCTCTCTTGGTCCCCTACACTCCCCAAGGAACATACAATACATGGCAAATTTCATGTTTCTAACTTAGAAAATGACGGACTTCCATACAAACTTTCAACCCCTATTTTACCCCCTTAGGGGTAGAATTTCCAGAAACGCTTAAATACGTATCTATTAATTTTTAATCAGTTTTTCAGGAATTTGCATTTTACGATCCCGTGGAAATGTCCTAAGTAAATTTCCCGTCTCGTATAAATATTTGGAGTACTAAATCTCTATTTAATTTTACACCTACCAATATATTTTTAAGGTGATATTGAAAAAATACTGAAGCACATTTTTTAATTTTAACAAAGAGACTAGACATTCATTTTCAAGTCCCTAACTTGGAAACTAACGAAAAAAACACAAATTTTCACCCCATATTTTTAGGGGTTGGAGGGTTAATTCGAAAAAACACTTGATTTTTTATTTACAACAAAGAGTATTTACCTATTTTCAGCTTTCTATCTTGAAAATTTTATTAAGTCCCATACAATCTTTCACCCCCCTTTTAAAGGGGTTGAGGGTTAATTATCAAAAAAATCTGATACACGTATTCATTAATTTGAAGTAAGCAACCAAAATTCAAATTTCCAAGTCACTAACTTCAATGTTGTAGAATTTTCATATAATAGTTTTCACCCCTTTCATCCCCTTCGGAGTGGAATTTCCAAAAATCCTCTCTTGGTCCCCTACACTCCCCAAGGAACATACAATACATGGTAAATTTCATGTTTCTAACTTAGAAAATGACGGACTTCCATACAAACTTTCAACCCCTATTTTACCCCCTTAGGGGTAGAATTTCCAGAAACGCTTAAATACGTATCTATTAATTTTTAATCAGTAGCCCAAAAATAAAGTTTCATGTTTCTAACTTAAAAAATGACAGTCTTCCATACAAACTTTCAACCCCTATTTCACCCCTTTAGAGGTTGAATTTCATAAAATCCCGTCTTAGTGAGCACTTACATCCTTAAAAGAACCCGCATGCAAAATTTCACACTCCTAGCACTTGTAGTTTCTGAGATTTCGTGATGAGTCAGTGAGTGACCTTTCGCTTTTATATATATAGATGACATTCAGTAATTATAAATCTTTTCCATCATCAGTTTAAACTTTTAAGTATGTGTACCGTTAAATAATTAAGTAAGCCATAATGAGCCTGTCTCTATTTGAGTTTGTTCTAAGTCGGTCACAGTTGTCATGGGCGGCAGCGGAAGGTGCTAGGCTGATCACAGTAAAGGTTGAAAATAAAGTATTTTCACATACTTTATTTGTATGCAAAAGTATAAAGTATAATTACCAAACATAAAGTAGGATACTTTATAATAAAGTATGGTTGGCAACCCTAGATGGTACGGACATGGCCTAGAGCTCACCCGGGGAAGTACCACCGCCCGCCACGGTACTTAGTACCATTCCTACCGTGTAATAATTGTTTTAAGAACAATTGTGTTCCGGATAGGAAGGTGTGGAGCCGGTTACACTTTTTTAGAGGCGACCATCTCAGTCCTCAGGGGTAGCAACGCATCTGTGGCCGAATAGAACGAGACTCATAAGTACTAACAATAACTAACTGGACTTTTACTAACATTAACTAACAGGACTAATTATCACTAACAGTCCCTGTCCTCACACTTATTAACAAACTAACCAACTAATATTCTAACACCATCTACTAACTGGACTAACCATCCTAGTCCCTTTGAGTCTAGTTCTAAATCGGTCACAGTTGTTATGGGCGGCAGCGGAAGGGTGGTGCTTCATGCTCGTTTGCTATCTTAATTCCATAAAAAATGATATTTACCATTATGATATTTATGATTACGATATAATATTATGATATTTAAGAGACGGATGTTTAGTTTGGATCGTTAGACTATGTCATCAGAGTGAGTGATGAGGTTCACAGTCTAAAGTCAAACATCAAGATAAAATTGCCACAGTGGGCAGTCGGTCCAAGAATGTTATGAGCAAAGTTGGGTCCGCTTAAAAACGACGGCCCGACGACTGCTCGGGTTTGACGATCTCTTTATTATGCAAATTCTCTTAAAGTAATGGGACAGAATCTCCCGAGGGCCAAATGGGAGCACGATAATCGCAAAATAACTCCGAATATCTTAGACTTTGTTTTCGGAACGAAGTGATTTAATTCAATATTTTAAATGTTTTATTAATAACATCATTGTGGACGAAAGGGAGAGCAAACTTGGATACTTAAGACTAAGGCGATAATAAGTTACATTTTCATGAGATACTTTAAAACGATGTAAGAAGGAAAACATTAAAAAGACATCATGCCTTTATAACGACAAACGATAACATACTTGATACTAGGTGTGATGTCATCTTCGGCGATTACGCCTTCATTTCATACATATAAAGTCCCTTAAAACACGTCAATGGTGTAGCATTATAAATTTTATCTTCAGACTTACTAAACAAAGAAAAACTCATATTATAATTAACATCGTTCGAGCACGAAAGTCGTCCAAAACATAAGATAAAGTTCAAGAGCCTCTCTTATGATAACCCCATAAAAATGAAGCAAAGATAAATAAATTCACTAAAATGATACACAACGACCTGTAAGGCTGTAAGACCGCTACCTTATCGAAACTGACTGCTTTCTATAAAACTTAGATATTTTTTGCAATTACGCTATAAGCTCTGATTCCAAGGTATCAATGAACCTTGTGCCAGCTTAGCATTAATAGCTGTCCGGGGTCGAATCCCACGCGTACTTTTTATTTTCAAAGACGATGTATCGAAATCATTTATCGAAGTCCGCCAGTAAGTATAGTATATTTGTCCCTCAGGGTGGACTACGGCCGGTTCCCCTCACATGGTGAGAAGAGACTCATGAAGCAGTAGAACAGTTGAGATAGGATGTGACAATGTTAGTTCAGCTTGCCAATTCTTTTTACATTTATAATGGTTACGTGAATAGTACAAAATCAACGAGGTAGATATTACCGAACATTCTGGAGTGTATCTCAGGGTTCAGGGGTAAGCCAACAGATAGCGGAACGGACGTCCGGCGTGGATAAAGCGCTACTACCACTGTATCTTCGCACATTCGAGCACACGACGCCGTACAACGACAAATACATTACACGTTGTGAAGATAATGTTAACCCTTAATGATTTGGAACACTGATATACGGATTAGTATACAAGGTCATAGGCTAAATAAGGCCAAATTATGTCTAGTACAGTAAGTACTATCAGCAAAATTGATTCGTGCACCACTCCGTCGACAGTTCGTTTGAACTTTTGAGGTTGTCAAATTCGTTTTCTTTTCGAGCGTGTCTGTTGCACATATGACTTTTTTAATATTAAGCTCACACCGTCAAACGTCGCTCAAAATTTCTGTCAAGAGTCAAAGTGCAATGAATTACTATTTAACTTGCAGACATTGTTTTTGCTTTTGTATTAACTATATACAGTTGCTTTTCCCGCGAATTCGCCCGCTTTCGAGACAAGCAACAGCAAAATACGGTTAAAATTATTCCATGGGAATTTATTAAGAGGAATAAGTAACCCATGGACCAAATTTATCACAATCTGATAAGAACAACTGTGATGAGTTTTATATCCCTTTTACTACCCACTTCATCCTGTTAAGAGATGATTTCTGAGAAAAAATATCCTTTGTCTTTTCCAGAATTTCAAACTATCTCCATTCAATGTTCTGTAATGTAATGTATTTTTATGCAATTCATTACAAATACAGCATTCAGCCGTTTCAGCAGATTCAGCAGTTTAAGCGTGAAAAGCCAATAGGCGGACAAAGTTACTTTCACTTTTTAATAATATCACATATCAGAAATCGTTTTTGCAGATTAGAATATATTTCCTTCATGATGGACAGACAATGTTTGTAATGTGTATATATATTAAAGTATTCTATATGTCAAATTACTAAAATTTCAAATCTCGATAAACACTGATGATCTAATGTCTAGATGAAACATCGAATCCGCGCAAACGTGTCAAAAATTGTGGCTTACTGTTAGCCACAATCTTTATATCATTGTATCGTCGATCATGCACACATATAGACAATAGACGAACGTGTAAAACATCGCCTGCACGCTCACATGCTTGATATTGTTGCCTTGTTTTTTTTGTTTTCATTATAGGGCGACGCTCAATCTAGACATTTAGATCATCAAAGGATAAACAGTAATTGACAATGTCATGTAGAATAATAACTGGTTTGTTTCCAAGGCCACGAATTTTTAAACGAATTTCGACTTAATTGCACTTGATGTGCTGTAAGAAAATAAGCTGAAGGTGGTGTACGAATCATTTGGCCGATAGTACATTATAATTCGGCTGATGTGAACTTCGTTTTCCGAGATGTTTGCGCAGGTACAATAACTGACCAATCAAAACACGGCGGCCATAACAGTGTTTTGTGATACGATACTTCGTATTGGCCGTGGACGTATTTACCGTCCATGGTATTGTACCGCCCGCACTCCCCGCCTCCTACCACCATTTGGCCTTAAAATCGACATCTGCGCAGCCACTCGTAGCTATGTTCACATCAGCCGAGTTATAATGAACTTACTGTATATTACTAATATTAATAGATACTACAAGCTAGCATAATGATACAATAAAAATTTTACAATAGATTTAATGTTCAGTTTCTTGGTCTACATATTAGTCAGAGAGTTCTATGTTTAATAACATATTTTTAAAACTGGTTGGTGTTATAAATGAAATTTGTTGGAACGTTTATTCAGAATCATTATTCGGTAGGGAAACAGATGCTTCAACTCAAACATAAATCGTACTTTTGAAATCAAGTGAATATCTTCTATATTATGCACAAAGTTTGTTTTCGAAAAAGGAACAATGATTGTGAAACTAGATAGATGGAGACAAAACTTTGAATGCCTTGCATTACAATAACAAGTATTTTTTTTAAGAAAAAGAAAAAAGTTAAAACTATGACATGTAGTTCTATGCATCACATTATCCCAACATGTTCCGTCTCAGCACATTTTAATCACATACGAGCACCAAGTATGCAAACGGATCGCCTCAGAACGCGTCGGCATACAATGGTATCCCGAACAAAAGACTATAAACAATCAGGAAAAGTCTGATTGCAGAGTGTGCCATGGAAGTATGCTTTACACAATAAGAAGAAGTCACATTTTAATTTGAAGTTGTTGTCAAGAATGTAATACATAGATAATGGACTAAGACAATGACACGGAGTTTTTGAATCGTGGGATGTGACTAACAAATGTATAATCCTCATGAAGGAGGAGGATAGAAGGTAAACTCTGATTTTAGAATCAGATCACCATCATTAACATGAACGCTGATTTGAATAACATTTCATTTCAGAAGATATATATGCGTTGGATCCTATCAAGATGTCACAAAATCGATCGCAGCTTCCAATTTTGACAGCGTAGAATATAAGATAGTTCAAAGCTTTGGAAATTTCGACTCAATAAAGAACGATAAGAAAGGCGCTGACCCAACAAACAATGGAATCCCGTAAAAACCATAAACAAACTGGCTCCCAACCGCTAATGAAATTGGTAGACAGCGAACATAGCTTGAGATGTATAAAATTGTAATCGTGGAAGGAATTTCAAGCAATGAATGGAATTGCCCTAATACGACTATGGTACTCAATCGTAAAACAGCTGTAACGTTCCATGTTAAACATCGACGTAAACACAAAAGTTTAAATGTTTTAATTATCATATTAGAATTCATAACGTTAAGCCAATTTACCACGTCATTATATAAACACCGTTTATAATATATATTTCTCGGAGACACTTGTCAGGATGGTGGTATAATGCTCCGATTATCAGGTTGTAAGGTGAAAAATAAAACACAGTGGGCGTTCAATACGTGTCTTCATGATTTAAATTGGGTTTACACAGTCTAACTTAATTTGATTAAAGCTTTTAGGTTATGTTAAAACGTGGCACGACTGAAATACACTTAGAGAAACGTTATGCCGTCGGGCATAGGTACGACGCAGTATAGGATTTAATTACAAAGTACACTAGTTAACTTAATGCGACCGTTCAGCTCGACGTCTGCTCGAGAAGTCCCCGCTCTTCGTAGCCGACTACACAGGTGCCCTCTGTTGAGTTCCCCCTCTCCGATATCCCATCGAGTGACGTTTACAATTCGTACAGTGTTGCCATTTAAATTACAGTTCCGGATTTACGTTTTATTCAAAGTTTAATGATTTATTTAGTTTGATTTTAATCTGATTTTATTTCCGTCTCCGACACGGCCATTCTGACAAGCACACGTCCTCGTGTGATGCCTTTTACTTTAGGTTACAACAAAGCTCTAATTTTATTTTATTCAGCAAAAGCTACTAATTTTAAACGAGACTACAAATTTAATTTGAACAACAAGTTTTTAGATTACTTAAAATTTCTTTGATTGAACGCCAAGTTTTTGTTTTAAGTTTTTTTTTTGCATTTATTTTTAGCCCTAACTACCTACACTCCCGCCGCGCCGTTTCCGGTGTCGCTATGGAGAAGAAGACGGCTAAACAAACTCCATAACATGACACTTGTTTAGAGCAAAATTACCAAATTTATTATTAACGCGGGTTTGTTTTTAACGTTTAACGCAATACGTCGTCGTACAATCGTCGTAAAACCGGATGACTCGATCCGCTGTGGTGTCGGAATTTACCTGTAACAATAAACACAAACGAGAGTATCTCTTATAGCTCGGCCCTTCCTGACCTAAGTGGGCAGGGAATAAAAACAACCTTATCAAATCATTAGAAATTTTGAAAATCATAACAGATTATTTCTCTCAAAGGCCAAAGCTGACATGTCGATCAACACCCATACTCATTCAAATAATAGGAAACTCATTGAAATATTGCAGTGCTCGCACCCTGACCTCCATCCGGTCCTGATCATTTCGAGCTTTTATCAAAAATAATCTTAAAAAGGTTTGTTCAACATGTCGCTTTATTTATCCTATCACATTACAGATTAATCCAAAACAAACTACATTTCTCATTAAAGCTATTTTTCTTAAAAAGTTATCATTTCTCAAATAAGTTGACTCATCGAACGGTACTCAAGTACAATCAATTCTTCTGTTCAGAAATAACATTCAAACCGTATACCTACATAGCTAAGGACTATACATACAGTAAAGTAACAAAACCGTTAAAGTACAATTTCAAAAGTTCCGTTCGATAAGTTGACCGAAAACTAAACCTCTCAAAAATAGACTTTTACCAAGTGAACTACGTCTCGAAAAGAAAAGTTAATTTACTACTTCTTTAAGCTATCAGAAAACAATTAATATGAACGATACAGATCACCTGTTTCGTTGCGTCCGATGTGCGGCTGCCAGTTGCCAGAGCTTCCTCCTTCAATGTCACACGAATGAACTCCAGGAAGCCCACGAGTGCACGCACGCAGCCGTCGATTCGGCTCCAGACAACACATGTGTAACCTGCGTGTGCTGCTGCCTGTGCATCCTCGAAAACTTATCTGAAAACAGAACGATGCACATTGCATCGTCACATGTGAGATTACTTCAAAACTCATTGGTTTCACAAGGTAAACCAAAACCAATCGAAGTGTGCTGCACTTGTAAAAATAATTGGGGAACTGATTGTACCCAACTGCTACTTTAATTAAAAATTTCACTGAACTTCCGATATCTTAATTGTTATCTTTTGTCATTGTTCATTAATTACAAGACACAACAAAAGGTCATATTTTCACAAGGAACGAAAATAAAATGGAAGTTATAAAACTCCAACACACCAGGTGTAATAAAATAAAAGTCATACCAAAAGCGCCGTTTCACTTTTACCTTGTTTCATGTTACCACAACAAGGCGATGTCACCCTTAGTTGCAGATAGGAACCAGAAAAGGTCTTGGTCTCCAGTTCCTTATAACCTAGAAACGCTTCCTAAACGCATCAGAAATCCGACGTAAACACTTACGCCGACTTTATTTATTTCGAAAATATAGTGACTAAAGCGGGTAAGAATCCAACCAATTCGTCTGTAATAACTCTAACGACAATGTTTTGGATCATTAGATAACGCTTACACAATATTTAAAATTAACAACGAACTACGCGGGTATTTAGAATATCGAAATTATTTTGTCACATAGTAAATAAAATCTCTGAGAATTGTATTGTGTTTCACTTTTAAAACAACGCGAACCAATGAGCAACTAATTCGATCGACGTCACCAATGAACAACCAAACCGTTCACTTTTTAAAAACTAGCTTACGCTTTTATTGTTATTATTGTTGTAGGCTTTTATTATCGTTGTAGGTACTCGATAAATGGAATAAATACTTCGTCAAGTTGAGCACAAAAACTATTTTGTGTGTGTTTATCTTTCTCCAATTAATCCTTTTCAGCGTTAAGCGGCGCACCAAATAACCGAAAACCAAAATAACTATCACGAACATTACACGTTTGATAAAAGTCACTGGACTGTGCGTCATATCTCGTTATCAATTAAAAATTGTACCAACACGGAATGCATAATAAAATGCCTGACTTTAAAACGTTTGTTTTTCTTTTCGACCAGACTACCAAATCTAATCTATGTACCCCCTTTATCTTTAACAATTTTATGAACGTAGATTAATTATTATTGTAACCAAATCACAAATGGATTGCAAAACAACATTGATAACAAAATCGCCACTAATTCATTACACGTAAATTCTACAGCCGTGAGCCAAGTACCATCGTCGTTATCATAACCAAAACTGTACGCATACTCTACCAAAATAACAAGTTACACTTGAGTTTATTGAAACTGAAACTTCCGAGTAGGTACGAATGACCTCTATCGCCACGGCTCTCCCGCCGAACAGTACGCATATCAATCTCGTGGATAGCACGTGTACAGCACTCCTGCTGCTACACGATACGGTCTAAATAGACCACGACCTCGGCCAGAGTTAAACGCACACCGCGCACCCACGGACTACTCGAGTTTCCTCGAGAGACACCGATTTCTACCGGGCTACGACTACGAAATAACTACTGGTACGGTCGAACTCACTACGGCCGATAGAGTCATTCACGGGTCGCACGGATTCTTCCGTGGTCTAACCTGGACCCGACCAACCGAACTAAGATTCATCACTATTACTCGACTCAAATTCACTTTTTATATCACAATACTTCAAATGGTACTTAGCCCTTGGGAATTCTAACAAACTAACCACAAATCTACCCACATTAAACTTCAACAAAATGATCGCATGATAAAAGTGTGTTCCGATGTTGTACTTGGTTAAATTACACTAAAATCAAAGGGTGTAACTTTCCCTTCATAATAAAACAGAGGTCATAATAAAAACGATTTCTTTTGTTTTTCAGCGATTAAACATCAAAATAAGATTACAATGAGGAGCGATTTGTTTTAATTACGGAGCTACGTTAAATGATTTTATCACCGGAAATTAATGTCTTTATTTTCACTCACGATTATCAAACACACACACAATATAGTTTACACAAAAATTAAAATTTAAGCAATGAAATTGTATCACCTCAGACGTAATGGAATAAAAATAATGCCATACCCATACTCGCTGTCTTACTTCAAAGCTTTACCGAAGTTCGACGCCACATTCCATCCATGCCATGTGAGATGGAATGGCACATGGCAACTCACTTGCCACTTATGGATCCAGTTATCACCTGAAAATTACTACCTGTAAACCTGAAAAAACTTGAAAACCCACAGTGAGTTCTTTATCCCAACTTCTGATCTCGGAGACACTTGTCAGGATGGTGGTATAATGCTCCGATTATCAGGTTGTAAGGTGAAAAATAAAACACAATGGGCGTTCAATACGTGTCTTCATGATTTAAATTGGGTTTACACAGTCTAACTTAATTTGATTAAAGCTTTTAGGTTATGTTAAAACGTGGCACGACTGAAATACACTTAGAGAAACGTTATGCCGTCGGGCATAGGTACGACGCAGTATAGGATTTAATTACAAAGTACACTAGTTAACTTAATGCGACCGTTCAGCTCGACGTCTGCTCGAGAAGTCCCCGCTCTTCGTAGCCGACTACACAGGTGCCCTCTGTTGAGTTCCCCCTCTCCGATATCCCATCGAGTGACGTTTACAATTCGTACAGTGTTGCCATTTAAATTACAGTTCCGGATTTACGTTTTATTCAAAGTTTAATGATTTATTTAGTTTGATTTTAATCTGATTTTATTTCCGTCTCCGACATATTTTTAAACAACTTTATACGAATTGTACCTACTTGAAATTCTTGCTTATAGGTTTTTCTTTATATATATATACCGTAAAGAACGTTAATGAGAATCATAAGCGTACAAAGTTTATTTAAGTGTAAAAATACGTAAAGAATTTCTCGGACGTATTTTAAAATCCTAAACAGTAGCAATATAATAACAAAAAATGTTTGTGATGTTTATTTAATTTTAAGTATTACGTCTTTAAAAGGAAACCTACGAAAATATTTCACTAAATTTTAAAGTATTCACTGATAAATATTTTTCGAAGGTAAGAAGCTCTCGAAAAGCGCTCGAGGTAACGAGAAGACTTAGTTCAAACAGAAAGCGGGAAGATGACTTGATTACTTTAAACAGGAGATTCTCAACAAAAATATTTAAAAGCTGAGGAAAAATATTCCTGGGCATCTTATCCAGTGAGAAGTTTATTAAAGGCAAATTTTGTATTCAATCGGTACACATGTCGATATTTCAATCTCAGATGCTTTCGACGTGGTCACGGGTGAAACTTCAATCTCTTACGAACTCAGGTCTCAATAGCCTTCCGTATACACAGCGTGACTTAAATAGCGGTTCCAAGCCTCAATATCGTATACGGCAATGTAAAGGAGAATTTTAAAATGTGCTCGATACAGGGCTGGAACTGGGTCGACGAAAATGACGATAGGAGCAGCCAAACAATGGAGAGTTACCTTGGTATACACTTTCGGTGTGCTAAGCACAAACTTCTTAGTTCATGTGGGGAAATATTCTTAAGCATTTTGGGAAATTTTTTGATGCGTACATCTATACACTATACACTTCATCTATAGTTATTGTTAACCACAAATCTTTGAAGACATGGTCATTATAGGCAATGTTAAGTCTGGTAAACTTTATAGACATTTTGTAAAGAATAAGTGAAGGTCTGACATTACGACATAGGCCGAGGCCGCATTACGGCTAAACCGCCGCGGTTTCTAACCGCGTAATTCTGTGATTCAAGGAAAGCCATACAAGCGGCCGCACTTGCGGTGCTCTCCCGCGACTGATAGTGTATGCTGTTCGGGCGGTTTTGCGGTTTGACAGTTAACCGCTAATTTTGTAACTCAAGGGAACATAAGCAAGCGGCCGCATATGCGGTTTCCTCCCGCGACTGATTTTAAAACCGTGATTTTTTACAGATTTGTTCGCGGTTTGCCTAGGTACTTGTACCAGTAGTCGGCCTTTTCTGCCTTTTATGTTGAATAATAATGTCTTGGACAAAGGACCTACAGTGGTCTCGTAGGAAGGGTATGACGACCTAAAAAACTGTCAGAATGGCGCAACTTATGGGAAGCCTATGTCCAGCAGTAGACGCAGAAAGGCGAATGGATGTTGATGATGATTTTTAATTAATCGTTAGTATTATATTGTCTTGGTTGGTTTACACTTTGAGACTGATTGTCGTGTAAGAAGCTGAGCAGTGGGTATAAGGCGGCCGAGTTCTGGATGTTGCAGGTTGATGACTGGAGAAAAATTACTTTTTTTTGGTTTAAATATTTTTCTTATTTTCACTTAAAACGTTGAGAATTATTGATAACTGTTAACTGATTTATTAATACATTGGTTACCAAAATAGTACACGCGATCCAAATTAAGAAATCCTCTAAAGACTGACTACTGGGTCTTCTACCCTATATTGGAGCACACAAATTGACGCGGAAACCGCGAGCGGTTTCTGTCAAGGATTTAAAAATACTAAATAGGCCCTGTACTCCCGATAAATATTTGCGCGTTATTCCTATGTGCATGAACTTGGCGCGCAGTTGAATTTGGTTGTTATATTAGAAAAAGAAAAAAAATACATATTGGTATCTCGCTTTTGCGTACCGTAATTCTGTCACATTAACCATTTTAACAGAAGTACTATTTTAAAAATAGTGAAAATAATTGATGACTCACTTATTTACTTAGGAAATGTGATTCCTTTGGACTTATTTGTGTTTATTCATTTATTAAAACACTTTTTGAAGGCACAGAAATCCATATTCTATATTTTTGAGGACGTAATTACTAAAAACAATTGAAATGTAAGTAACGCGCACCATTCGCTGCTGCCTACAAAATACTACGACTTCATGTATGTGGTTTATGCATTCCAACTATGTCCCTTTCTCGTGCGCCTAAAATATGGTAGTCATATTTATTATTTTTATATCTTTGGCTTACAGAAAACAGACATGACAATGACAATATTAACCCCAGAATAGTCGCGCCTTTCCATGAAACGTGAATGATGGCGTGGGGAGCATTTTGTCGCCCATGTTCAAACATAATTTTTTTGCTAATTATAATTAAATAACTTTACAAAAAGAAGAAACTATAACGTAAACTATCAGAAAGTAATTAGTTACATTAGTACTTTCTGATATAGTTTTGTACTTAATGGGATATAATATAAGTTATTTTACTTTCACTTTTTTTACTTTCAGCATAATGTTTACCTTAAACTACGTTAAAAATTAAATTATATAACTTAATAACAAAATGAAACATTTTCAATATCTACGATATAATATTATGTACTTGAGCATAATAGTCCTGCCTGCCACATAAACATACAATGTTCGTTGCATAGTAACTTTGTGTCTATTGCAACCTTTTTTGGTCCTTCTGTTTTTTGGATGGACATCCTTTCCTATACATCATGTTTAATATATACACACAGCCGTGGACGGCAAAATGTTCATAGCGCGAGCACTTTAGGGTCAATCTTCTGACGTCGCGTCAGCGAGAAGACAGAAACCATAGAGTACCTACGTACATAAACTGTCTTCTATGATGTTGAGTCATTGTTTGTAGTTGTCACTGTTTTGTATTTATTAAACAACTCTTACTATTATGGTCGCTAAAGCATCCAAATACTTATAGCTGATTAATTTACAAAAATAAGTTAATGCATAAAATTTATATTCAAATTCAAATATTTATTTCTTCGAAGTAGGTTTTTACAAACACTTATATATATTTAGTTTTCTAAATAAAAGATTATGCAAAGAAAGTGTGCCTATGATAATTATGGATATGAAAATTTTCATCTGATTCCCCATGACTGTCATTCATTGTTAATTTCAATAACTGTCAAGAACTGTAACATAACAAGCAATTTTTTGGTAAGGTCAAATGGCTACATGTTTTGGCAAAGTTCGTATGAAGTTTAGGAATGGAGCATGTCTATATACTTTTTATCTCTATGGTCGCGGTTTTTATTCGTAGTGTGTGCGCTTTGCGCGGTTACGCGGTTCCGCGGTTTACAACCGCGTGAAAAAAACCGTAATGCGGCCTCGCACATAAGCATCAAAAGCAACAAATATTCGAAACAAAAAACGTGATTTACGGAACAAACGAAACAGAATTTAATAAAACATAATATCCTTTATCTACAACACGGCATCTGTTGCAACGTTATATACGTGAATGAATATATTAGCAATTCGCAACATGCAAGCTGCAAATGTTTGAACATCCGAGTAACACATGGAATCATGTTACAGAATTGATGCAATACCGCATTCACCGGTGCAAGTTCAAGCGATTAGTCAAACAGGTTAATCTTCGCAAATACTTCACTTGATAGATGTGTGTGTAAATTGCGAAAACAATTGTGGTCATCATAGTCGGATGCGTTCCATATCACCACTGGAATTCAGTAAAATTGTTACAACAAAGTAAAGGAACATTAACGTGTAGTAATTTAGTTATTCAGTTGTATTGTGCAGCAACTATTAATCCAAACCAACCCCCACAACGATTTGGAATGTAAACAAGAGGAACAATGTTGCAAAATTAATGCGTTACGTTCAATCTTGTGGTCATCGCGGCGGATGCGTTCCATATTGCCACTGGAATCTCGAGAAATGGTTACAGAGAGCTGCTTACAGAAACATTTGTCAAAGTTATCCAGTTGTTCTTGTCGTGTATTTCTATAGTGCCTATTGGTATTCATTGCCTTGGTTTAGCCTACAGATGAATGAATGTGGAGCATCCAATCTTGCGGTCATCGCTGACAGAAACGTTCCAAACTACCTCAGGGATCGTACAAAGCTTTTACGTTTGCTGTAATTTGGTTATTGTACTACTGCTATTAATGATTTACTATATTTATTGTAATTATTTAGGAAATACTTACTATTACTAGATATGAAATTCCTTTCGCAACAATTCAGATTAAGTGTTCAGAAAGTAATCAAGCAGAACAATGTCAAAGAAACAATCTGGTATTTTCAAGGTAGAGAGATACTACATACCTATTATTACGAAAATCTCGGTTATCTCATATATTTTTTCATCAAAAGTAAGGATAAAGAAAGTCTTTCATAATATGTCGACGCTGTCTACCTGTGTTTCCCTCACATCTCTTGGTCCAAAAAAGACACGGGAAATACATACCTCCATCCTCATACATCCATCCAACATACATATATACAACGTAATTTACCCTGTTATTGAAGAAATAGTTGAGGATTAATTTCACTCAGTGGTACAGAACGCCAACTACCCGATTTAAAACTTGCAACAAAAATACCTTTACACAATACAATCCAGAGATCAGGAGCAAAGTGTGACATAACCCACATTACGTTATCTGTAGAGCACGTACGATAACAAGTCACCGTATCTTCGAAGCCAATGAAACATTGCAACAATAAAATATCGGACGAGCGCTTTGCGAGGCGATTGTGCGGAAACGTGCGAGGCGACCCGCCACTCGCGACCCTTGTGGCCGACAATGGGGTGACTTGTTCAATCGATGACTTATTATCGAACCCGAAAAAGGAGGTTATTTTTTACGGACTTAAGAAAAGGAAGAGAACGAACAGACAGCATTCCGCTTCCGTGGCCGCACATGATAACCGTGAGAACTCAAAACAAGTCTCAAATCGGAACTAAGAAGGTTAATCTAACTAAAACAGGATGATCACTATGAATTGCGTAACCTTAAAAAGTGAATGATAAAATGTAAAATGTTAATGAGAGGAGAGACATAAGCTTATTATTTATCATCATCAATAATAAATAATTTACCGAAATTGCCAAGGACTTTCATAATTATAACTTTTTCTGAGAATCTCATCGTTCGATCTTCATAACATTTATATGAGATGATTTTGCTAGTGAGTAGGTACTCCTAGTGACTTAGCTCACGACTCACGATATTATGATAATATTTTAGTAAACACGCCAATGGAATCACTTTATTTATTTACTAAAAATCTATGTACTGCACAGAAAGACTAGAAAACAATTGGACACATTGAGAAATTTTGTTAAGTCGGTTACCTAACCGCCTAACGATTTTGTGGTTAATACAGCTTACACTTCCGAATTTGCAGTTTTTACATTTCCCTAAAGCGACATGTACTTAAATTCTTATACTCCAATTAACAATTTATAATATTGAAACTAGTAGATTAATATCTTGCTCGCTTACTTCATGTGGCTCAATAGTTTCTATATGTGTACTTTATCAATGCGAGTCATATTTATACTATAGTCGGCACAATCATAAGATTCCGATATGACGGCTGTCATCACATTGACAATAGTGAAGTACAACAAAAATCGATACATTAAATAAACCGATTTTTAGAATTAACCGATTATAAGTAATAAGACTTTCTAATCGTTTCGTCAATTAAGTTCGGAACGATAATTTTTATAAACCGATCTCTGATTGTTTTCTTAAAATCGGTTAAAAACATATGTAGCGTTGACAGGAACACCGAAAGGCATAATAAGGCAATTCGACGAGTAAGTTAAGGTGAGGGAATTATATTAGTTATTAAAATTTCATTAATCTACTGAAAACGGAGAAACTATAAAACGGTTAATAATTATCCAATTTGAGTGGAAAAGGCTTAAAAACGTATATATCGAGAATTTATATCTAATAGCTACGACAAATCGCAATGCTTTAGATATATTAAAGAATCTATAACTATTTGTGTTTTGGGTGTGACATGGTAGCACATACTTTCGATTATAGTAATTTATTTATTTATTTATTTAGGTCTGCCAGCGGTTACAATACTGTTGCATACAAATATAACTTACAAGCTAAACTTTAAAACTAAGTACTTAACCCTTTAAGGCAAACACAGCATGCACTGACTACTTAATATATATGTATGTCTATTAACTAAAAAATACTTAAGATTTAAAATTGTACAATAATGGCTCTATTTGTGCTGGTCTGAAGTTATAATTCTAATGTATCGATTATGGTCGATTCATAAATTGTTTCAAGCGGTCACATAACTATGAAACAGGCCTCCTAATAAAACATTGTAATAACGTCTTAAATATTTGTTCAATTTTACATAATTTTTGATGTAAACTCAGCGAACTAAAAAATGCATAGAAGTGTAACTACCGATCAAAAATGACCCCACGAAACGGGAGCCGCGGTAGGCGGTGCTTATAACGCGGCACCACTTCAACGTCAGTCACATCTCTGACGATCTTGACAGCGCACATTTGAACGACTTTACGCTTTTATTGATTCAAAATGCCCTCGTGCGTTGTTAAATGGTGTAAGAATAATTCAGAGGATCATTTAAAGAATAATGGTATCACTTTTCATAGGTAAATAAATCAATACGTTCATTTAAACGTAAAATTATTGCTCGCGTTTATGGATGTTATTATGCCAAATGAGACTAGTAAGTTTTATAGTCATGAAATCAAACCTTTTATTTGTATTTAAAGTCAAACCTAATAAATAAATAGCTACCAAGATGCAAGGTGATTGTGTTATTTAAAAAAAGTTAAAAGTAAAAGTTTGACAAACTTTCATTTTAGACGTGACTTAGAGACACAATAGTTCAAAATATTGTTAAGTTTTGTTTACGCTCATTAAAAATAAATATGTATCTTCTGTTAAATATCTGTTAAATGTGATGTTTCCGTGTTCGTATCCGTTACCAAGATGTCATTGGGTT
Source organism: Hesperia comma (assembly GCA_905404135.1). Lineage (NCBI taxonomy): Eukaryota > Metazoa > Arthropoda > Insecta > Lepidoptera > Hesperiidae > Hesperia > Hesperia comma. Next base: position 8,372,777 of record FR990032.1, on the reverse strand, counting down.
AAATCCATTATAAAATATCAAAGGTTCGATGGTTTTCATAATTTCATAAAACGAAATATTTATCACTGAAAGTTGAAGTTAAAAGTTAAAGTTGTCATTCGAACTTATTTCTCAAGATAAAATACATTCGAGGTGTTGTTCACTCACTGACTAGGGTCACATAATAGCGCTATTCAATTGCACTTGTTTTGTAAACTATTAACAATTTTTATTTTGTTTTCGAATAATAATTCGAAATCATTCCCGAGATACAGATTTTTATAGTTTAATAAAGAGACGTTCATTATTTATAATTTAATAATTATTTTATACTAATCTTACGAAAAATAAATATTATTTTTATGAATAGTTAATATTACTTGTTCCTTACGGCATTTAAACTATCATGATTGTAATGGTTACTATGGTTACGCTGTCTGCCAATCACGCCTAGCTTGAGGCTTTATCTTTGACTTCAAGTTCAAATTAGGAACTTCTTGTGGTTTGGGTCACGTGACTAATTTGTTGCCATATTGGAAAGACTGTTTCTAAGGAAGGGCGGCCTCTATGCTTTTTCTGCTCGCTGTGTAAACTGATTAAAATAAAATGAAAAGATTTATACAATTTATAAATAACACAAATAAAAAACAAGCAGGGATGGCTTACATATTTCGCCAGAATTTCTAGTATTTACCTATTTAAGTACGTATAAGTAAGTAAGTACCTATCTAAATATTCGTAGTAAGTAAACAATATTACTCCAATTCGTTTAACCCACTAGTTACTTGCGTTTAATATTACGGACTAATGCCTAATTAAAATATTTAACAAACTGTGGGCATGGGCAATTTTATAACATCATGCTACGAGCAATAGAAGCGATGTACCAATAAAATAAATATGTTGCAAAAATGGGAAGAAGTGTTTATTATCTGTAAACATAAAAACAATTTTCTAAAGCGAAGAGGAGGTGGATTCACAAGTACATTATGTACCTACTTATAAAGCTGCATTGATAATAAATATAAACTGTATACTGTATATGCACAGTAAATAGTGCATTGCATAATCTAACCAAAGTGACCTATCATTCACTACGAAATATTATCTTCGCTTCATAGTATCATTACCAGCCGTTCAAATCGAAAAAATATATTTCCGTACTATATAAGTTGAAGACGTCCATACAAGGTTAGTTTGTGTTCATAAATGACAGACGTCATATCGGAATCTTATGATTGTGCCGACTATAGTTTCTATATTCTAGAACCAATCGAAGATCGATTAATGCCAACTTTATAGAACACGTCATGTTTCCTAAGAGGATGGATGTTAGTGTAGCCACGTTGTTACTACTTACTCGGGATACGTACGGTCTATTTATACGAAATGAAAATGAAAATATGCATTTCCTTGCATTTACTTGACTTAGCTTAGGACTTATAAATAAATAACAATGTTACGAGGGACCCAAGTTTGACAACACCTATAAATTTCCAAGCGTCTCAGATTATTACTTGTCACTACTCAATCGAGCCAGCAATGCACCAATACAGGCTTCCTTTTAGGTTGATAACACATCGGCAATGCGTTTAGTCTTGCAGATGAATATCGAGTGCCACGTGTGCTGGCATGACGAAAATTTGCTGGAATGAAGAAAAATGTCACAAAGAAACTTTTATAGGGCAAAAGTTAAAAATATTTTAAATGGCATAACATTATGTGAGATATGTCCATACATACATTCGAGTATCCACCACCTTAATATCACGGTAAAATTAAATGGCTGACCAAAGGGAAACATTCAAAGAACTCTGTATAAGTTAGTCTAATATACAGAAGTCTAGATTAGACACTGAAGTTATAAGCTCAACCTATTAATAAAAACTTAATAGCGAACACGGTAAACCAGAACACGGAATAATAAATGATCTACAGGTAGATTAGTTAAAACATTGAAAGGAAGGTTGAAACACGAATTTAAAATATTACATTGAAGGAACAGAATTTCATTATTCTAATTAACATCAGTCACTTTGGAGAATAACGCCGGAACAATAATACAGAAATCCCTTTGTCTTGTCGTGAATTCATGTCTATTTAAACCAGAATTAAAGGGTTTGTAAATTGAAAACGTAATTACTGCGATTTAATTAGGAAACACTGCAAATTTACGCCAGCAATTTATTGTTATTAGCAAGATTTATTATACTATTTTGTTATAGTTTAATTATCCGGTATCTACCAATAAACTATTCATTAATTAATCCTCAAAAGGGCAAATAGATGTATAACGTTATTACTTAGTGTAAGACATCTAATTGCCGATTATTACTCCAGTTTGACATCTTCAGAAGTTTCATTAAGTTCCCCGACGCGATCATAATACTTATACTCAGGTTTAATAGGCAAACATGATATGATATTGTTAAACATGATTTTATAAAAGAGATTTAAGAGCAAAAATTCTTTAGAGAATAAGGATCATCACAGTAATAACAACTTAATACCGGATTGGTCTTTGGGCGTCATTTAAATACTTACATAATCCTAAATTATCTATTCGTTTTAATGTCCCGTCAAAGCTCACACAAATCAAACCACATGGTCACATGATATCTTGGAATTGGTGCGAAATTTACGGATGCCAAATTGTTAGAATCTGTCAAGCGTGAGCGAAGCGAGTCGAGAGATGTTTGCTCGCGGCTTCTGACGTATTGGTTTATCGTTATTAGCTTTAATGAAGTTCAATATGTAGTAGTCGGTGCACATAAAATATATTTTTGCAAAAAGTCATGTTCTTAATTTTTGAAGGTAACCCCAGTCATAATTTTGGCCAATAACACGCCTTAATTGACATCAATGAATACTTAGACTAAGCCAATAAGCCATTATCTGATATACAGATTAGCAAGCGGGATTCCTTACCATAGACATGTGAGAGGAAACATTGGCTAAATTAAAACATCTTTACGAAAATCTCTAGTGCGCTGTTTTTTAACCGACTTCAAATAAGAAGGAGGTTCTCAATTCGACCGTATATAAATGCTTTTTTTTATGTTTGTTCAGCGAATTTTTCGTCGTTTATGGGCCGATTTTGATAATTCTTTTTTTTGTTGTAAAGTAGATATGCGCAGTGGGGTCCTTTTAAAAGGATCACCAGGATCTGATGATGGCATCTCGGGGAAATCGAGGGCAACTTTCGAAAATTGTAGGGACGACTAGTGTGTTTCTTAATGTTTTCATAAGTACATGAAAGCGCTACAATTTCATGAAGGTCTGGAGTCGATCTGATGAAACCGAAAGACAGTCAAGGGAACTCCTCAACGATTTACTGTAGTTATCTAGTGTTTGGGCTTGATTAATTTGTAGTGTCGAGAACTTTACACCTACATGTTGAATTAAGCGCCATCTGGCGAGTAGTTTTTGAGTTATCTCTGCTTATCGAAGTTGAAGTCGGTTATTTTTTTGTAAAAAGCAATAATCTCATGTTTTCTTACATAGACCAACCTTCTGATACTGAAAATGCACCTTTATACCACTACCACACCAACAACTGGACTGTCTTAATTTAAAAATTTAAAAAGTATTCATTAGGCGTCGCTAGGATCATGTTTGGCTCAACACTCTAGATCTCGATGTTCAATCATAGCCAGAGTAGGCGGGGTGTGTGTAGAGGATTGCGATAAGTTGTGTACAAGCCTCTTGCCTCTCTGCCAACAATCCCCTCATTTCTCAATTAGCTCTTTCAATTAACCGATATGAGTAAGAAAGAGAAGAGAGAGTCGGTAAAAGATCTCACCGTTTCTTAAATTAAGATAAACTTGTTTTATCTCTCTCGCTTTTAATTATTGTTGGTGAAGATTTTGGATATCTCTTTGGCACTTCTCACATTACGCTATTCATTAGCTACGCGACTGCAAAGCAATCCCAAAATTCTATGGATCTGACACTTTTGACTGACAGGAGTCGCATCGTAGACGCGTCTCCTGTCAGTGAAAAGTGTCAGATACATACAAATTTTGGATTGCATTGCAGTCGCGTACCTCATAAATAGCGTTGTGTGACAAGTGCCTAAGTCTTCGTCAATCAATATTTTCCGCTGAATTACCAATCTTTTAGATGAGCATATGAACTAAGTTGCACAATTGATAATTCGTCTATCATTACGTGTCTTACTTGAGTATTTATCTTGTCTGTTTAAAAATCTATTAGGTACATGTTGACCATAACAGATTAACATACAATTCCATAAACCAGGGTAGATTTAAAGTAATATAAATAAAAAAAAATATGACAAATATATCAAAACGCTGTTAAACTTATTCTCATCTCGCGAGAGAAATTTGTAAGGATGTCGTATTAGGAGCACATTAAATAAAGAAGTGAACAAAAATGGACTACAAGTCTGCAACTCTATCGGGAAACTCAACAGGAAGATTACACAATCAAAATCTTGTCTCGCACAACGATTGTTGCGGCGAACAGATCAACTTTCTAAGCTGTTCCTTGAAAGAAGCAACTATGCTGGGCTGAATCAATTCATTGATGATAGCTATATTGTGTGACATTTCATTTAATAGTGATGTCGATTTAAGGCATAATATGTAAACAATTATAAATTGTAAATTTACAAATGGCATAACCTCGTGACAATAAATATGCAAATGCATTTGTTAAGTTTACATATCACATTGTCATAATTAGATCGAACCCGAAACTCATCCTTTCCTCAATTGTCGCATCCAACTGAGACACGCCGTCTTGTGAGTGTTGTAATTTGGTAATACTTTTCTTTATTTGCGTTACAAAGCTTAGCTAGCAGCCAAAAAAGAGATCACATTATAGCTTATTGTTTTCATAATAAAATGACTATGGAATACATCAAAAAATGCTATAATACACATGGATATAACAACTTATCCAAGGTCTCAAGCTCTGCCATAGCATCGTCTAATCTTAATAGATTTAAGTAAGATAAATAATGGAAACGATATAGAAAACCTTAAAAAGTTAATGCAACACGGACAAAACATCAATAGACTAGATAGTCAAGGTTTCCTACTAGGTAATAGGTATGCACCATACCATTAAACTTACATGGAACTATCTGATACAACACATATTTTTGTCTTTTGTCCTCTCTATTCCGTTGCACCGGTCTGGCTTCGTTTCTCACTCTTTCACCGTCCAAGCGGCACGTGCGTGGAACTCGCTCCCCGATCAAATCAGAAGACCCGGTAACAAGCTTACCTTTAAAAATAAGTTACGAACTCATCTGCTGGAAAGTGACAATTCAGTTACAAGTTAATCATCATCCATTAATGTCTCTTATATATTATGCTTATATATTATGTATTTATATTATGTATTTATATATAATTATATATGTGTATGTATTATAATATTTATTTATATATTGTATTTATCTGTGTCTGTATGTATTCTTGACATATATATGTATAGTATGTACGTATATTTATTTTTGATATATCAGATGTAACCGCTCTTCGTGTATTTCTGTTTCGCCCAATGGTTAGCTGGTAGAGAATGCAGTTTAGCATTAAGCTCGCCATTTGTACCGTAATAATTATGTTATTGTGGTCAATAAAGTTTCAATAAATAAATAAATAAATATTTGTGAAGCGAGAACGATAAAGTTTTGTGCGACATTATTATGTTCCCCGTAATAACAACGTCACATTTACGACGTATCGATGTTTTGTAAGTGAACAATAAGTAACTTCTGAAGTGACGGTAGTTCTAAAGTCAGTATTGTGCTTAGTCGACCTGAGATCGCATTCATCATTTCAAATATTTTTAGGATATTTGAAATGTTGAATTTGCTTAATAACTAACATGTAGGTCTGTACGTACACGAACACGAAAAAAGGTTCAGACGAAATTTTTACCTTCACATTTTTTATTTGTAGGTATTTAATTGATATAAAACAAATTATATTACTCGACGAGTTAGCATATAGAACACCGTATATTAATCCAAAAGAAATTCCAAACAGAGGTTGTTTAGAAGTTTTCTTAACAATATTCCTACATCATAAAAAATAAAAATAAAATGTAAAAAAACTTCGCTGATCTAATAAGTTTAAAGCTTAACGGTGCTGAAATATGCACCAACAGTTTGTTGAACACACTCATTAAAAAAATGAATGTCTAAGTAAGGTTAATTAATACATAAATTAGGTATATCATTAAAATCCCTAATGACCTACTCAAAAACTACTTGCTACACATTAACATACTTTGACACAAAAATTAAGAGCTTTACATATAATTATGTTACGACTTTGGTTTAAAGTAGCCAGACTTTTTTTAGGAATTTCCATTTAATAGGCAAGTTTTTAAAGTAACGTGCAAAAATTTTCCAGTGTCTTAAATTTTATCACCAACTATCAACGTTAAGAAGAAAATCCAAAACAAAATAAAGCGAACCAACTTTTCACGACTCCTTAATGTATACTCAAATAAATTATATATTCGGGTATTGCAGACCAATTATGTAGGAGGGATAATTGAAATTTTTAGTAGATAGGATCTGGTATTTAGTGGTTGACCAACATAACTATCTATAGCTATTTTCCCCTCATGTAAGTGACAATGTAGGAAGGTGTGGAGCCGGTTTCACTTTTTTTTATTATTACTAACAGTCCCTGTCCTCACACTTATTAACTAACTAACCAACTAATATTCTAACACCATCTACTAACTGGAGTAACTATCCTAGTCCCTTTGAATCTAGTCCTAGATAGGTCACAGTTGTTATGGGCGGCAGCGGAAGAGTGCTGCTGCATGCTCGTTTGCTATCTTAATTCCATAAAAAAATGTATAAGTACCTTGGATAAGTACGCCTTTTGTCCATGAGCCCATGTCGTACATGAGTACATACAAATCTGTTCGTATACTGAACATATGTATAATCGATGTAGACAATCCTTAAACTTTCAGGCTGTTCAGTGTGTGGGTCGTAACACAATTTTAAGTTTACATTGGGCAAACTTGCGAGCTTATTTCACAAATTTCACGCGTCATGAAACGCGAATGACTGAGCAATAAAAGTTGGCCAACTAGTGTACAGGGCGGTGAGCTGTGAGGCGATTTAAAGTTTGCCGGGTTTATCGTTTGCAAATTTCATTTGTCATCAAAAGTTGGGCAACGCCCTAGTCGCATAGCAATTGTTCATTCATTGGGCAAATCATTTAAAGAAGAGATAGACATAGTCGAGTTTCGGATGCGATGTGATTAAATGAATAGCATTGTCCGAATTATGAATTTATCGAATGCCACATTATCAGGCTTGTTGGAATTGTTCATTTAGAACGGAAGGGGCGCTACTTAAGCAACCCTGTGTTTTATGTTTAAGTATTGAAATATTCGTTCATCGTCTGCATAGACAATGACTCAATCAAAAATAAAAATAATCATTTTAAGGGAACTATTCTTGAGATTTACTAAGTAAATATTCTTATTTTTTCTGGAGCTCCAACTCAGTGAGTCGATGAGAAATGCTATTTCTATGCAAGAGTAAACAAGCTGGCGCACCCGCTCACCTGTTGCTAAGAGATCGATTCAGCTCGCGTCATTGCTTCGGTTCAAATTATTTTATTTCACAATCTTCCTGACATGGAGATGACGAGTATTTAGAAGTACGTTAGTAACGGTTCAATGCGCATGTCTTATGTGTTTAGTTTAGATTTTGTGATTTGCGAACATGAAATGCACAAATACTTAGTACAAATACAGAATTTTATTTTATGTCGTAGCCAAGTGACAGAAGTAATAATAAAGTGAAAGTAGGCTTCGGTAGGGACCTACTTGGATAATAATAATAACAAAAAAATATAAAATAATTTTAACAAAAACAAAACAAAAAACAAATCAATATTGATAAGTACTTATCACGTGAAACACAAAGGCGCCCACGTGCCTATTAATTTTGTCAGACCACTGGGAATATGTCCATAAAAAGTAGGCATTTTTTTACTATGATATGGGTAGGTACACACGATATGTATTTTCGTACGCCGATATTTCGACCCAGTTGCATGGATCGTGGTCACGGCTGAACTCAACCCGTGTGTGTACCCGTATCATAGTAAAATGTGTACAATCCGCGATGAGTTAAGTTTAAAATCATAGGCATTTTTGTTTAACTTCCCTTCTTTGATGTCAGTTAAAAATGGCTCCAATGATTATATGTACAGTATCAAGTATGTTTTGACCTTTGATGGGTACATTTATATTAGCAAGTTAGTAATACTCGTATACATATAATAACTTCTTATAGCTGCTTGCTAGCGGAAACCTAAGGCTTCGTTTCCGTGCGTGTCACAATACAATTAGGCAATATTAAAGTTTATCACGACAACTCCATATTTTATCCGTAACATTAAAATGAAGCTGTCAACCGTTGCTGGTCGTTTTATCGGCTTTACTGGTCGTTATTATTTCTTGAATTATTCAGAGTTATTAAATATTTAGTTTTTCACGTAAACTTTTACTAAAAGAGTTAAACATCAAAGCAAAACGCGAGTAGAGAATATACGTATAAGTAAATCAGAATCGCGATATTAAATAAATCTATAAATTTTTTACGAAACTTCTGTTTTTCTGTGAAATAAGTGACCGAAATAAATATACTGAACAATTTTCCTTGTCGTTGCGTAAAGCGTAGGTAAATTAAATAGACGATGCGAATCGCGAATATTTTTCCCTGAAGCTATCGACAAAAACGTTTCGTGCAAATAACAATCGACTAGAAAAACGATGAAGTAGGCGCTGAAGAAATACGCGTTGGTTCAGGCAATTCAGAAGAGCGCATCTATGCCTATACATATAAATAAAATCGAAGGGTCTGTTTGTGATTTCAAAATAACAGTGTTTTTTTCCAGTGCAAATAGGTATTTATACGATACTAAAGCACAAAAAAGGATTTTAAATTTTTTGTAACTGTCTGTTTGGCCGGGCTTATCTCCAGAACGGCTGACGGATTTTTACGGGACTTACACTGGGAGTAGTGTGTGGAGCAACACATAGGCTACTTTTTACCCCAGAACTCCCTTAGGATTCACACGGGGAATCTCCTATGCGCGAACGAAAGTCTCAGCCCAGCTCGTGAGCAATATAAATGGTCACCTCAAAAATATACGGCATTACTTTAACTTGAATAATGCGTACTCTCACACGTACTGAACGTGTAGGAATTCGACCTGTTGCTCGCCACTCCACTTCCTTCGCAATCGTCACGCGTCACTGCGTACTGCAAACGACTTTTGAACTTATCTGTGTAAAGAGCTTAAGCGTGTTCTCCTTTTTCATCCCGTTGTTTCAATCAAGTCTAATAGCTTACACATAAACGAGCCTACATTACAGCGATACCTAAGCAATTTTCCTTAATACGTTACGGATTAAATAAGATAACGCGAGTTGAGATTGTATATCTATTTTACATGCATATGATTATCCCGGCCATTACAAGAGCAACCTTTTGTACCTCAAACGAGACAATTTCATGCAAGTACCTATTACGGCTACACCTTCTCCAAGGACAAATGATCTTTTAAAACCTAAATTTTTGTCTAGTGCGAAAATTCATAACGTTTCATTTTACACGCCATTGAATAATGTAGGTATGTTCAAATTTATTGCGATGGAAAAAATCTACCTCTACTTATACCATGACAATGTAAGCGACTACTGGTTATCAATGTCATCCATCCATCAGCCTTTGAGCGTCCACTACTGGGCATAGGCCTCCCCTAACTTAGTTATCAATGTACCTACACCTTATTTTTCCGCGTAAGGGCAGTTAAATAAAGTGGATTACAATTTATTGTCCGTCATATAGATGAAGCGGAATTACGCAGATCAAAAGAAGCTTGCCAATCGCAGCGTGAAGACCGCTAATCAACTGCAACACTCCTTTTGCGCTTTAAACGATTGTTGCCTTCGATTGATACCATTATAATTGTCTTAAATATGTGCCAAAAATGTATCAAAACAGGTACTCACCACAGTGATGGGATACGCCGGATTGATGATGGTGTACAGCAAGATATGATTGGGGCGTGCCGGCGGCTCGCGTTTCCGCCGCGGCTCGCCTGCCATGTAGTTGTTGCCATTGCTCTGTGGGCAGAAGGAAAAAACGTGTTACGGCCGATTCACAAACTGTATCACAATACCAGGCTTTTAAAATTTTACAAATTTGTTTTTCTTGGCCGGCAACGTATTGGTGATGCAATTCGTATTCTGACATCCATGGGTGACCTGCCTGACATGCCTCGTCCTATCAATTGTCGTCGGCTAATTACACAAAAAACCAATGGCTCTTTCACGTCTACAACCAGCCATGTTTGCAGCCGTCGCCGCGTCGTTCAAATGTATGGTGACTTGTGTGTCTGATAATGTAATGGCAAATTGTAATAAAGGTAAGATTATTGACAAGAGTTTGTTTAGTGCATTACAGTCGCTTTGGACAGCTTTATATGCGCTAGTACTTTACCCTACGAGTATGGATTACCTCGTACATAGTTTGCCAGCAAACCATACGTCATAATTTGTCTACTAAGCTGAGCAATTAGACATCGTAACGGAGATGGACACCATCTATCAAACCACATTGGGATCTCCCTTCGCAGATTACGTTGTAGAGCAGAGGCTATTACCTACTATAACTATCGTAATTATGAGAGCCATAGAATATGCGAATGTTAAACGGGAATCAATAGTCATCTAAATATATATAACTCAAAGGTGACTGACTGACTGACATAGTGATTTATCAACGTACAGCCCAAACCACTGGACGGATCGGGTTGAAATTTGGCATGCAGGTAGATGTTATGACGTAGGTATCCGCTAACAAAGGATTTTTCAAAATTCATCCCCTAAGGGGGTGAAATAGGGGGGTGAATTTTAAACGAATTCCACGCGGGCGAAGCCATGGGCGGAAGCTAGTAATTATATAAAAGTGAAGCTCACTCGCCACGGAATATGTAAAACCGCTCGATGTATAAAGATCAAATTGAATAAGCTCGTAAGCAAAATTTACTTAGGGCATTTTAAATTCTCGCCTTCAATCCGCAATAAACCTTAATAAATAGGACAGAAAGCTGGCTTCTGTGTGGGATACAAATAAAACGAATTACAGATCGAATGCGTACGGAGTATAAAGAACTACAAAAAATATATTTTTCTATGCAACACTGTAATAAAAATGCACAAATATGGGAACGCAGCAGAGTACCGCGAGGCGATAAATCAGAATTTGCCGGCAGCAGTGCAATTAAACGTCCGGGTGTCCTGCTCGATAAATCATATCACAGCGACCGGGATCGGAGCGTTCCGCACTGATTAGCGACGATGCTCAAAGTCGATTAAATTATATTATTAGTTCAGTTAGTAGCGGCCGCTGCTATCGAACGCCGGGTGTAGACTTTCAGTTCCCGCCAAATATGTGTGATGTTTAAATTCAGATGTACCAGGAAATTTGTGACTGGTTTCCAATATTTTGTAGGATTACATAGGTACATATTCATAGGCCCGTCATGGAACACATACAGGTAGCAAGTGATTGTCAGCCACATTTTTTAATTACAACCAACGAAAAAGTTTAAGCTTGCTTGATGTAAGAAATAAAAAAATCAAAAAAATTTGATACAGGACCATAAGCCAAGCTATGGAACAATTTAAGGATAATGACGCACGTATTTGAAAAGAATGTAGAATGTTTTAGCATCACAATTTATTTATCAAAATGACTTTCTATTTTCTTAATGTTTGTTCAATATCTAACAATATTTCCACATAGAAAATCTTCAGCATTAAGCAAACCATGACAAATATGCGGAAGCTCTCCACACGTCTCGCGGGGATCAACTGGCGTCCACTCTTCTTCCACTATCTGAACGAAGTATGAAAAATAATGGAACTGTATTTTGTGCAATTGCAAAACTGTCGAGGACATCTTATCGAGCATAAAAGATTATTCTACAATATATTCTGGTAAGGAATTCTACATTCTTTGACAGCGAGGTTTGGAAATTCAACGGAACAAGTGCGAAATATTTTTAAGAACTACTTCGAATTCAAGAGCAAAAGCGCTACCGAGGTCGATCTCAGATGAGACCTTAATCCTGTTAAAGCTTTGAGGTAAAATTACCTTTTTTAAGCAAATTACCAGCTACATTAAAGTAAATTTAACTTTCTTAATTACCACTAAGTACTTATAAAGCGAATGACAAATTCGTATTTAAACTATTTAATTTCGACCGTTCCGTTCCGCGGCATACTAGCATGCAATCTATATTTAATCAGGTAAACCAGCAAGAACCTTATTACTTTATTCAACAAATACATATATAGCGGTAAATAAGTTCACGAACGGCATATGTTACAAATAACATAAAAATTCGAGGGAAGTCTTCAAACAATAGACTCTTTTTGGAACACTTTACATAAGAAGTGTACAGCTCATCGAGTGGTTTTCCTATAAGTTGAGTCAGAGTCGAATTGGACCTCAATTGATATTTCGTATGCAGACCTATATTATACAGACTCTGTGCTCAATTTTTTTTGTCTAATCAAATCTTTTTTAACGTGATTAATTACATTTTGCTAGGGACTCAATATTGTATAAGATATTCGAAATCCTTACTCATGATTAGAGATTCCTTTATAGCTAAAATCCTTCATTAATACGTGTCTTATAACGCCCATGCTCTATCTCTAGGCAAGGGAAGCTTACGCAGATTCACAATCTAAATCAAGCCTTACATGGAATTAACCACGCCGAAGGATTACTTGTAGGACGAAGGAAGGAATGTATTAAATGTTAATCCCACGAGTAATACGTTTGTGTAACTAGTTAAGTTCAATGTTTGTTTAACTATTTGTGTCCTATTAATTGACAAAGAGACCGGGATAATGAAAGCAAGCCTGTTATTGTTGACAATTTGTTCGTTTAAGAGGATTAAATACTTGTAGCATAGGTACGACGAAGCTTCTTTATAAGATTCGGTATTCAACTTAGTTTAACTTTAACTTTTTAGGAAATCTAAGTTCAATAAACCCTCCAGAGTACCGGCAACCGCTTAACGATCGTCAAATCGATCATTAGTTATGAGAGGTTAATTATACAAACAAAATCGCCTGAACGTCCAATATTCCTTCCTATGACCTCAAAAAGTGGACATTTTCGAACCAATAACTGCTCTCATTGGCAAGTAAAAACTGTGGTTATCACCATTAAACTCCTAATACTTACATGCTACCCCAATACATTTCGCGTAATCTTAGCAATTGCAACAGTTTTTTACAAGTTCTTACGAATAAAACTATAAATAAAGCAATTCCGACACCTCCATTACATAAATTTGTCACTTATTCACGACCCAACGAGACATGAAGCGCATGAACCGTGCTGTGCTTCTCTTAATAAGTACAAAGTTAGCTCATCCGTCGAGTCTGATGAGTAAGATTGCGCTAAGTTAGCAAGAAACCCACTCTATATTTAAATCCCCCGTCCGTTGTGCACAGAATTTAGAGCTTTAACTAAATTAGATTGGAGACCGTGTTACATTCCCTGTTTTCTTATGAGATAGTATCGCGGGCGATGCAAGTTGTAAATTGCAAGCAGAAGGCTAAAGAGACGCTTGTGCTGTTTCCAAGAAATAACTAAGTATCACACGTACTCATGCACAACTTATGTTTAAATTTTAACGCTGAAACTTTCTTTTGTGTTTCATAAGTTGTAGTTTAACACTTTGAAATAAAATATGCGGTCGTATTTGACAACGTGTTTCGATGATAGGTAAATATGATACCACCTAACAACTGTATGATCTTGAAGTTTATATAAAAATACTTTAAACCTTTGGTATATATCATTGTCTACAAAATATTTGTTAAATTAATATACGTGCAATCAGCACCTATAACAAAACCATTGACACGTATAAACATAAACAATCCTACTTGATATCATCATCGACTCGTCTCCTAAACTGTGCTATACAAAAGTTACCCGGCTCCAAAGCCAACGTCTCAAGTTCTCAAGATTATACTTTAATCTCTCGCGCTTGTACATTGTACTACATTCTGATCAGGGCCCGGCCCTGTAAGCCTGTACCCTAGCAGCAGAGTCGTGATGATGAATATTCATATCCTATCGCCTTATTGCGTTTGTTTGGTTAGATAGTTGTTCGGTTGTTATTAATTTCGTTGTTTTCAACCAACTTAAACTGATCCCGTTCTTGTTAATTGTTGCTCGGTTTGTAAGACGCGGATTTGGACTCGCCCGATCGTAAGCTTATTTCTGGCATTGTGGGAAACTTAAGAGATTAGTTTTTTAAAAAAAAAAGGTGTTTATTTATTTCAAAACTAGTAAATCCGCCCTCGCTTCGCTTCGGGAAACCAGTCCCTTCAAAAATCTCTATAAATTTTAACAAATTATGTTATTCCGATGTCTAAGCTATATTACTGCAAAGTTTCATGAAAATCCGTTCAGTAGTTTTTGCGTAAAAGAGCAACAAACACACACACACACACACACATACATCCTTACAAACTTTTGCATTTATACCTAATATTAGTAGGACTAGTAGATACAAGTTCACAGTCGTTGTTGTTTTAATTTCAGGATCCTAGAAAGACATTTACTTTACACATAGCCATGTGTTGTGCCTTTTTAGAATCCCCATTAAATGCACTATTACTTGTGATACAGGGTCACTTTTCGGTAGAACAATTTTTTTTCACAGTGGGGTCCGATGTAAAAGAAAAGTTATGATGAAGGAAAATAAAGATTACTAAAACGTGTTATTTTATCCAACTCAAGACATACACAGCGATACAAAGCTGTGTCTTATGAACAGACTACTCAGTTGCATCATATTAAATAAACAAAAATGATACAGGATGCGAATTTATCGAATTTTAGTAACATTTACATTGAAAAAGTTCATTTCCTTAAAAAATACAAAAATCAGTTATAACTTTTCAATGGTTGATGATAGAGACCACCTGTAGAACAGTTTTTTTGCAGCGAATGACCCCAGCTAACCGGTCGTTGCGTTTGATCCATGACTTTTTGGCCACCCTGTATACCTTCATATAAAATAACCATCCAGACTGTAATAGAAAAATAAGATTTAAAGTGAATTACATGTCAAACTTTCAAGACAATCAGTACCAAATTAGGTATACGATCTCCTAATTGCAACGATGATCATTCACAACTTCAAATCACACTAACATCTAAATATCCACAGCCATACAAGACATTGTCTCCTTCCAGTAGAATAGTCGCTGGCCTGAAGCCTGTCGTAACTAATTCCGAGTAATGCTGGCTTCAGATAGCCAATCTGTGTACGCAAAGGATATCGCTCGGTGTATCTCCGCTAGACCACTATACAGAATCAACTAGCCGAACTACACTGAAACTAATCTGCTTAGAGAGCAAGTATGTACAACGTAGTCTAATCAGAATTCAAAATTTCGCTTCTAAATCCGGGGTAAGATTTTTATGTTCAATTCACTGAGTCGGTTACAATTTTTAGGGGCAACCACCTCAGTCATTAAAAGTAGCAACGCATCGGCGACCGAATAGAACAAAGACTCTTACAACAATTACTATTCTAACTGGAATTGACCCCGCCCTTGCACCCATTCTTATTACCTTACTAGTTAACTAACCAACTAATCTTCTAACTCCGTCTGAATCTTATTCTGTGCCGATCACATGTACCACAGACAGCAGCTGAAGTGTGGTGTTGCATGTTCGTTTTCTACCATAATCCCATTAAAAAACTTGCAATTTCATTAAATATACTCAAAGATTAATAAATCTGCTATCGCGCTGGGACAGATCGTGAAAAAAAATGTGAACTTACAGCTGACTTTTTCCATTAAATGTATAAAGATTCAAACAAGCTTGTATTTTCTAATAAACGAATTTGGATTTTTAATAGAAAATTAACCCTAACATTACATAATGAGAAGAGGATTTGATGATCAATCAACATTCATATTAGCAGACTTAATCCAACGATAAATACAAAATAAAAACTTCCGAAATTATCAAAAGATACTGCTTTAACTTAATTTGCACTTAATAAAATGTTTATTTCTTTAGATGAACAACTTTAACATAATTCAGTCATCTAAAATCAGTTGAGAAGAATAAACATACCTAAGTATCTTTATCGGAACTAAACTTTACTTTTTAAGTAGGTATCTACTAAATTGTTAGATTATAAAGGCAATAAAATGGTATATTATTTTACTTTGAATGCAAATTAAACACAATCTTAATATATTATAAAACTCTTGCTTTACTGGTGATTGACTGACAGACAACGCACAGCCGAAACTACTGAACGGAATAAGCTGAAATTTGGCATGTATGATCCTTGGGGAGTGTAGGGGAGCACTAAGAGAGGATTTTTGGACATTCCACCCTGAAGGGGATGAAATAGGGGTGTGAAGTTTAAACGAATTCCACACGGGCGAAGCCTGCGGGCGGAAGCTAGTAAGAAATAAACAGAGAAATAGGATATATTATACATCACTGGACGCTCGGAATATAGGTATATTTTGCGTATTTCAAAAAGCCATCCCCTTAGCAGGTCTCTAAACCGTTCATTATTCGAATTTCTCGCACCGGTGGCTGGCGATGGTACCAATCTTGCATACATGTATCGTCAATAGAGTGTAAACTCTATTCCTAAAGGTATATAACTCATTTTTCCGTAACATAAAGTTCAGGTAGAGCCGGTAAAATAGTTTTCTTTCACAGTCAATCTTTGCAAATGAATGTGAACTTTAAATGTAAGATATTCAGGTATCATACAGAATGTGTAGTTACAGTATGCACTTTATTTAAGATTGTAATACACGATAACTAGCTATCTTAGTTCTATTTGAGTACTAAGTTACAGCGGTCTAGATATAGGTATAAGGTCAATAGGGCGCACTGTATATGAATTTATAAGTTTTTGTTAGCATCGAATCTAATAATATAGTTCTAGCTGAAAGTTCAGCTGTTAACCTTGTTTTATTTTACATACCAGTAATCGCCTTTCAGGAAACTGTTGTCTCTCACCCTAAAAAGTTCCAGAGGATGAATTAGGAAATCCGGTGAGTGAGCGTTAAATAATATTTCTTCTCAAACACCTTGGACGGACTGACGTCGATTAGCTATATTTATCATAATATGATAGGTATGTACCTAATACTTTTTTAGCTACTTAATATAAAACAAATGGATTGTTCAGTGAAGTGTTATTTTTTGTTAAGTGGATATTGATACTAATTCCACGGGGTGATAAATAGCGCTAAAACCCAGTGTAATCAATAGTCATTCTTATCTTGAAGCCTCTTACATCATATTATGTGGGCGTGATCGTCGATGCAGGCTAGCTATGCTTATTTTGGTCCTAAATCCGCTTATCAAATGACGAGACAAAAAAACATACCGATAACATTTAAATAAATTATGCGAAATTAATAAAATATGGTATATAAAATGTACTCAGATAATAAAACACGGTCATTGACCGACGTTGACAAGACCGGCGGCCTAAGAAGCATCCTATTCCTCACTGCTATACCTACATACATTACGGACGGATCCGGTATCCAAAACTGTGACTCCGTTTCTGAGAATACTGTAATTTAGGATTAAAGATTATTTATTTCTCATAAGACATGCTTATTACAAAAATTTACTGAAGATTAGGTACATACTGGGCTGGGATTTACGGAAGATAAATCAGTATAAAATTCTTTCGTTACTGAGTAACTGAGAGACTAACAGCCAACGCACATCCGAAACTACTGAACGCAAGAAGCTGAATGGCACCTATGTTCCTTAGGTAGTTTAGGGAAGCAATTATAAATCATCATAATGTGATCATCAGAACACTGTGTTGTATTGACAAACACCTGCCCCCAATTTTAACCCTTTTCGAAAACCTGTTTTAAGTTTTAAACACATTGCCTTGCGGGCTCTTATCAACAAAATAAACAATTATCGGTCATATTAATGTTTCCTTTTTAGCAATGTCACCCCGTCATAAACTGGAATATAGGGCGTTGAAATAGTGGATGGAGTGCTAAGGGACCTTTGACGATTTTGAAGTGGAAGTTAGCACGCACACCCATCGGATCGAAAGTAACTGCACAGCAACAACAAAACACATTAATATTGTAAAATATAGGCCGAATGTCTCTTTTTTATTATTATCAGCACATGACGGGAACACTACGGTAGTTAAAAATAATTTATTGGTCCATTCTCTATGGGCTATGAACTTTTTTCTGCGAAAATGAATTTGATCCAACCGACTACGGAAAAAAATACTAGTGACAATATTTTAGGCGACTAAATAATTTAATAACTGGTGCCTTGTTTAAATTGTACCTACTTGAATATTTTTAATTCTTAGCACTCTCAAAATCCGC
This sequence comes from Hesperia comma, assembly GCA_905404135.1. Taxonomy (NCBI): domain Eukaryota; kingdom Metazoa; phylum Arthropoda; class Insecta; order Lepidoptera; family Hesperiidae; genus Hesperia; species Hesperia comma. Next base: position 8,354,318 of record FR990032.1, on the reverse strand, counting down.
TCACAAAAATGAAGTATAATATAAATATTTAATTTATAAAATGTCTGATAAACAACAACAATAGTATGGGATGAGGTATTTATGAACTAAAAACGTTTTCTAAACAGAAACACCGCCCAAGCTTGTTTACCTGCTTGTTTACCTGTTCGTAGGAGGGGCTTACCTACTACACCTACAATAAATCACTATTTTCAAGCATAAAAATATATATCTGCTTAAAAATGAAGAATGGACAGAATTTATTAAATAATTCTTAAAGAATAAGAAGGCATTTTTGCGTTAGTAAATCCTTCAAAGGCTTCATTGCCACTTAAGAACTTTACCACAACTTGGGATTAAGTGGAAACTTACACTACTTCAATGAACGTGTTATACATAGGAATATTATATTAATTTTGAATGCTGCAATTCTGCTTCTTCACACACATAACACAAACAGGTACCTAAAAAAATTACGGTTGCTGGTATCATTCTTTCGTTGAATCTGTAGATTTCAATATTTCAATAGACAAACAAAAGACATACCTAACCGTTTAAATTTGTCAAACATTTAGCTGGTAAAGTTGCTTATAACCTGCACTCGTCACTAACAGTTACTACAATATAACAACTAGGTATTTTTAAAAACAGTGCACCGAAGAGAAAAGCGTTTCAACGTAACCACGTGCTGTTAAATATTTTAAAACGCGAGATAATTTAGTTCCGAGCATAATGTAGCAAAGCGAACCGGAATGCCGACGTTGGATGATAAATGCTGTCTTCATTAATATTGTCCTTTAAAGCGTTCACTTTAAACGTACCATCTTTACCTACTTTCTTTTATATTCTATGATTCTTCTTTTAGTTGCAAAATCTCTGATGGTAGGTACTGCCATGGGCAGTAAAGAATCCTGTTCACTTACTTAACCTAAATGTACTTCTTATTCTTAACACGACCACACCTCACTAAAGGCATTATAGGTAGGACCTTATCAGCAGGAAGCCTCCGGGTTTAAAGGACCAAGGTCCGATACGAGGGCGAAATTCATGAGTTTCGTAACCAGCAGTGGAATTCAAAAGGCTAATGATAAAAACCTATAAAAAATAATCAAGCCTGGGCCAGTCAATCATAGGTACTATAAAAACATCCGTTTACAAATTTATGGAAAAAAATATTGGTTGCCTGTAACGTCGGTATACGGGCGAAAGTTTTACGTGACAACGACTTTAAGTGGTAAAATAATTTTAATGTGAATATTCATTCGTATAGTAGGAAGAAGGATGAAATAATAGTAACAATTTAAAACATTTATTTATACTGTCTAACCGTCATGTGAAGGCGGAAGCAATTTAAGTTTAATGTTTTATTTTTGTTAAATAGTTCCTCACTTGTAAACAAGATGGCATTGTACCAATTTGTGAAACGCGCTAACGAGTGTAACGTGGAGTTTATATAAGAGAAAAATTTCTAAAGGGCAATGTGTCGACTTCTTTGGTTTTATAATAAACTGCTATTTTGGGTTTGCAAGCAGTTGTGGTTATTTGTGAAGTTGACCCTGCGTTCCCGTATCTTCATGGGGTAAACGTATACAAAGAATTATATTTAAAACATTGTAACACCATCCGCCATCTAGCGCTGCTAACCGTTAGACCATTAACCATTAGTCACAACTAAGTGAGGTAACAAACTAGTTACTCTACTTAACCAGAGATGGCGCTGTACGGCTGTACCATTTTCTGTACACTGTCACCAAGGAACGTGAGCGGAGCTTACTAACGCAGTTTCTTGAAGTGCCTCCCGGCAAACCAATTTATAAGACGTTGTCACGTCAAAAATTGCTTTTTAAGAAGAAAAATTAACCGACTTCAACTACTACTCATCTGATGGCGCTTTATTCGACCTATCAAGGTAAAGTTCTCGTCACTACAAAATAATCAAGCCCAAACACAAGGTAATTGCAGTAAATCGTTGAGGAGTTCCCTCGACTGTCTTTCCGTTTCTTCGAATCGACTCCAGACGTTCATTAAATTATAGTGCTTAAAGCATTATACTCAATGATTACATGAACAAACACACTAGTCGCCCCTACAATTTTCGAAAGTTCCCCTTGATTTTTCTGGAATGCCATCATCAGATCCTGGTGTATTTATCATGGCCCACTTTGGAATATCTACTTTCCAACAAAAAAGAAATATCAAAATCAGCTAATAGACGACGAAAAAATCACTGAACACACATAAACAAACAATATATACGGTCGAATTGAGAACCTCCTTCTTTATTGAAGTCGGTTAAAAAAGTAAACATTGTGTAAGTAAACAAACTTTCCGAAACGACATGCGAGTTTCTTTTTGTTAATAACGCTTGGAAATTCTACACGAGTGCGCTTAGTAACTCGTTTGTGCAAATTATGGTAAACAATAAGGTAACTTCAAAAATAAACAGAATCTCTTATGTAAGCTTAATATTGTCTGTATTACTGAAGAGCATCTACTTTACCGTAATCGGGGAAGAAAGACTTAGTGCTTATCGTACTTCCCACTAATGTACCTACAGTATTAAAAGATATAATGTTTATACAGGAAAACAAACCATAATACTTTATTATGATATCGCTTAAAAATAACAAAGGCAAAAACAAAGCACGCAATTAAAATCAAAGAATAATAAAATATTAACCTCAATTCTTTAATGTCCGCTGCGAATGGCGCTCAAAAGCCCACAATGTCACAGAAATATTTACAAAATATTTACATACATGAAAAACAAAACACCACACGCACCCAACAGTGAGTACGTACTAAAAACAAACAAGTGGCACAAATTAACTGCACACAAAAAAATATACATCAGTGTCACGAGCATTGTCGACAAAGGGGGGTGACGGAAATTAATCACTCAAGTTACACGAGATGGAGAGACCTCGTTATTGAATAGGAGCTGCGACTGCGGCGTGCGGCTGCGATTCGTGCGTTCCCAACGAAAGGCTTGCGATCCAAAACAAAAAATTAGTAGGTATTAACAAAGTATTGCGAAGTGACAAAGATATCGAATTGCATGTTTTCTTCTGTATATCGTTAAAATCTTATCTTAGTTCACATTATGTTTATTCTTAGGTGTCATTCCGCCATATTCTTAGATGACACCAACAAAAATATGCCATACTAATTAAATTATAGGTAAGTACTACGGTTAGTAGTTTATAAAATTGATTTTACCGTATTGGGATTCCACAATTATCGAAATGCGAAACTATTGTACAATCAGTAGGTATCGTAAGCCGCATTCGCCGCAGCTGCAACGTCACATCACAACTCTAAACACGACTACCGTGACAAGAGTAAAAAAATTACACACCGGCCTAATTTTCACCTCAACTGTAACATTTTCCTTTAATCAATGGACGGAATATTCATAAACGTGTCATGTTAACGCATGGACCTTTTGATTGCTTGATATATAAACATTTTTTTTGCTTACCAAAACTGTGGTTGTGTGTTGTATAATGTAATAAATAAATGATTATTAACGATCGAGTAATAAATCACTATTTAAGAATTATTACCTAGTAAAATTACCATTGCTGCTGTTAAAGTAAGGCAAAGCAAATAAGGCTTACTAATACTGTCGATGAAGTTGACGTAAGCCATACGGCGATGTATAATATATTCGACAGGCACACCAGGAAAAACATATTGTTCGTTGCCTAATTGTACATAAAAAAATGATTTTAATCAAATACTAGATGGGTGAAGCAAAAGTGTTATTGGATCTTAGACCAATAGGTTAAAAATATATTAGTGGCAGATATACAATACAGCAAAGTTTACAAAGACTACGTTCCATATAATGAAATAGCAGTCAATTCCTTTAATAATACTTAGCTGTAATCGTGCAAATTAGAAATAAGTTATAACTTGTGCAATATAGGAAACGCGATTAAGTTTTCCAATACGTGAAAAATCGGTGAGTCCGTAATTAACCAGCACGCTGAATTGATCTTAATCCCTCACATTCAGAGATGATCCGAGCTTAGCAAGATGACATTTGTAGGTGATAATAGTCGAAATAAAACCTCGTTATAGTAGAAACGCGCTAACTATGCGTTCCTGACACATGTCAATTCGTGACTAGTGATGTACAATAAAGAGGCTTTGGGCAAAACGTCACACTTGGAAAACGTCCCATGGGACGTTTCGCCCCCGTCATTTTTTGACTGGGTCGATTGGTCCCAGAAATTCAAAATGAAATTATACAGTCGGCAGAAAAATCTACATACGTGTGTGAGATATTTTCACTATAAATATTAAGGTTAGCTTCTATTTGATAATAAAAAGAAATTGAAATACAGTACTTAATATAAATTATTTTTAAATAATTATACAATGCTAATACAAATGCCATAATATCTGTTTTTAATTAGAATTTAGCTTTATGTAAAAATTATGAGACAAGCCTTAAATCTTTACTTTTTATTTAATATTCGTTAATAATACAAAAATTGTTACCTGGCAGCCTGGCACCATGACTTAAACTACCTGTGATTAAAGCGAACGCCATAATTAACACAGGCAATCTAAGGAAATGAACATAATATCTTTAAAATCCTTTTTTTAATATATAATTTGTGTATTCAAGTAGATTGGCAATACTTGAACACCTTTTAAATATGACGTAATAAATGATTTTGGTCATTTTTATGCTTACAAACACATTAATACATAGTACCACTTTAGCTTCAAATTAACATCCCTCGACACTAAAAATGGCATTTTAGACTAAAATGCCAATAACTTGTAAATTTCCTCTTAAAGTAGTGTCAGTGTTTTATGGTTTTAAAATCTCCATTTACCAAGCAACATTTTGAAATTATCTGCACTATTAGTTAACTGGATATTTTTTTCCACCAGCCACCGTCAAACTTGAATCAAAGAAACAATCGAAAACATAAAAAGTCCTAAATAGACACGAATTTCTAGGAATCACGTAATAATTTGAACTCAGTCATAGCTTGGGCTTGTAGACCAACTATCTGAGAGTACGTGAAAAAAAAATATTAAAACATGTGCTCATTTGTGTAGCCAGCAAGTAAAAGTAGGGTAAGAGAGCTTGATTTCTGAAAAATCAAACAAAGGTCAAAATCTCGAAAACGGTGACACTTTTACTAAAACGATTTTTTGACATCTGGTAGGTCTCTCTCCAAGCTATCTACCATTTCAGTTTGTCGTACAACTTACGGGTCACCCTGTATATATTATACACACAATACATATAAGTCAAGTTTAGTACAGAGCATTGAGCATTAAGTTATCCAAGCAATCTTTGATCTTGAGGAAATATAATTATTCTATGTTGTGATTTTTTTTAATCAAATGTTGATATAATATGTATACGGTAAATAAAATAAATACTATAATTATATATATGTCTATATTAAGTAATAATAGATATTTTTTCTATTCAAGAATATTCTGTTTAATTTTATACTATGTATTTAGTTGTTTTCTTGCAGACTGTACAATATTTTACAGCGAACAATATAATTTCTGTATATACTTATAAGTGGTCCGTTTAGCCCAAATAAAAAAATTAAATTAAATCAAAGGACAAAAAAGTCCCGTGGGACGTTTTGCCCAAAGCCTCATTATGTCACATGACTACAAAACAAAAAGTTGATATGACATGGATATAACCTTGAACGAGCGCCTTGAAGTTTGTATCTACTACTTTGAAGTTTGTAACATGCAGCATCCAAACACTACGACAGAACTTACTGACAGCGATGCCTACAGAATTATAGTCCTGGAGCCGTGTTCAGATAATTATCGCGACATAGTTAGAATTCGTGGCTAATTAGTGTGTATTTATAGCAATTACAAACTGGGGTAACAATCCTAGAAATACGCGACGACATGTGCGTTGTATATTCAGAAATCACGATGAGTGTTTGAAGGTGCATTAATCGTTTGTTAACTCACTTCAAAAAATCAGTTTGTCTATTCAACAGGTATTATACCAATCAGGACAAGACATCAAATCCCGATTTATAAATACAAATGTGTCCGAATAAAGTAATACTAATTTCCTGTAATGTGCGTGACATAGATACCGCATTATTCAAACCTAGGTATAACCTGAGAATAACCATTTATCCGGTACAACACTAATGTCTGTCCGAGCCAAGACTCAAACCAGCAGGGACTCTTAAAAATAGACAACACGATCGTAGGTACAAATGACAAAACGCATACACATCATTAAGATAGAATAATAATTATCTCGTTACCAACAAAGTGTATAAACATAAATATAAATCCGCGGAAATTGAACTAGTTTCTCATTAAAAAGTGAGTTTAACAACTATGTATATAACAGACAGACACGCGCGGCACTACACGGGCCGAGTGGCCCTGTTCGCGAGTGCTCCTCAAATGTACTCGTGCGCTTACACTTTCACATTAAGCTTTTCTCGTTTTGCAGTTTCATAATCCGTTGATATACTAATTTCACTTTTATTCATATTCAGTTCATCTAGTTTTAAGTGGCCACCGGCCGTAACAAGTACGGTAAACTTGGACTATACGCGTATACGGTATACCTACACGTATAATTATCTATTAACAAGTATACATCGGTAATCTGCTTAAATCATGGTTTTTTTCATACCGTATATTAAAGGCCATAAAATTATTATCACTAGATATTTTCATATAAGAATAATTTAAAAATTATAAGTTATAGTAAATCCGCCCTCGCTTCGCTTCGCGGAACCAGTCCCTTCAAAAATCTCTATAAATTTTAACAAATTATGTCACTCCAATGTCTAAGCTACATTACTGCAGTTTCATGAAAATCCGTTCAGTAGTTTTTGCGTAAAGAGCAACAAACACACACACACACACACACTCACTCACTCACATACATCCTTACAAACTTTCGCATTTATAATATTAGTAGGAAGGAAGTAGGATAGTAGGATCATCCGTTCCGCATCCGCATCCGTGTAAGTAAATTGAATCATTTAAAATATTACCATAGTAACAGAAAAACACAATTTTGTACAGTATTATAACGTATTCGACAGGAACTGGACATAATCCAATAAAATGGCCAGCTTAACGAATTCAGCAAACTTTATTTCATGAAATCAATTTATTTGCAACACTGCGAACTATCGGTGGTTCGTACCACAGTTCGCAGGGAATATAAATCCGTTAATCAACGAGTGGCTATCATTAACTAGTAGAGTGAAACATTTTCAAGTTCACATATTTAGGTTACAGCGTATTCGTAACTTGAGTGATACACGGGATGAATCCAGGTCACAGATCGGTTAAGTGCTAGCGTTTGCAAATTAAAATGTGGTCGGAAACAGGTCGATGGGCACAGACATGCACATGTTTGTTTGTGCTGCTGACAACGATTGAGAAACAAGTGGGGACCGTTCTTTGTTATTGTAAACACATAAGTGTTCTCGTATGGTTTTATTGGTTTGAAATTAAGTAACCATAAAAAAACTTTTTCCCCTTTGTGTTTATTATTCCTAAAAATATTCGTATAAAAATAACAACACTTACAGTTGGTACGTTTCGAGTAGCAAGCTCTCGAGTAGCAGCTCAGTCTATACGTATATTTAATAAATGAATGGCAAAAATATTTTCATCACACCTATTCGAAAAAGACGACTTGGTTCGGACTTACGGGGTTCCAAAGTTGCTGTTTTCTATTCAGCGGGCGGGAATGAATTTTCATACATTACTATTTTAAAATGATTATTTATTGTTTATTTGAATATTTTGACTTGTTAAGTAGAATGAATTTGATATTTAAAATTCTAATTGTGATATAGATTGCGGAATTTGTTAAGCTAAAATGTATTTATTCTAAACTGTTATTTGTTTTAAAAAAAGTTTAATGTTAATTTAATTAAGTTTAATTTTATATAATGTTACCGTCATATTATTTTAAATAAATAACAAACTAATATTTGTACGCCAACACTGGCAAAGCACAATGGGTTATGTAAATCTTATATCATAATTATGTCATCTTTGTACCTGTGCTTATACAAATAAATAAATGAATTGAATTGAATTGAATTACAACTTTTCCTGCCGGCTAGATCTTTTCCGTCCTATTTTGAATTTAGAACATTTTAGTATTTTGCGCTAAAGAAATCGAACGCAAATATTGTTTGAATAAAGAATGTCTGGTACGACGCGAGGGCCCCGCCAGCTGAATAATAAAAAAAGAAATCAAATTAAGATTTCGTTTTCAAATTAAAATTAAGTTTTCGTGCATTTTTACGTATTATTTTCTATTATTTTCTATTATACTATATAATATATATAAATAATATATATTATATATATTATATAATATATATTATTTATATATATTATATTATATATATTATTTATATATTATATATTATATATAATATATAAATAATATATATTATATATATTTATATATTATTTTCTCATAGTGGGTGATGAAAAGTAGAGTGTATCACTCGGGTGCAAGTATATTTTTGGCTCGGGCGACGTACTTTGAATCCCTCGCTACGTTCGGGATTCTACTAAAGAATCCCTCGCTACCTAGAATCCCTCACTTCGCTCTGGATTCAAAAAACGCCCTCGCCGAAAAAATATTACTTTGCACCCTTGTCATACAATCTACTATTTTTATAACATTTAGAACTCGCAAAGATAATGTGGAATGAATTATTCTAACACAATAACTTAATTTTTAAATAATTTAACATGAAAATCTTACTGTGTTTGTTTACATAACATACGAGATACTATGAATAAAGTAAATTAAAAATTTAATTTAGAGTTAGTACTTTTATAACGATCACTATTGTAATTGCAGCTAAAATATTTCCATAAAAATTAAGTAACAAATTCAAAAATTCAAATAACGACGAACCAAAAGTGCCATTATCTCCCGACCTGTTTAAGTTACAACCTTGATACGAAATATCGCGACGTCGTAACGACTTTTTTGGGTTTCAAATCATTCGTACGGTCTAAAAGCCCTCTTTAACCCTTACGATTGTCTTATCTGCGGTTTGGAGTGTAGACTGCGACGTTTATCCCATGCAGTTGGAATTTATCACTCTCTTCCAAGGTTTACAAAGTAGTCAATGTAACCCGTATTTGAGAGACGACCTTATCAGTTGCGATCGTAAAACTTTCAGTAGGAATATACTAAGTTACGGTTTGAAAGGCTGCAAATGCGTGACGGAATATTTTCGTAATCAGATACATCAATTTTGCCGCCGATGGGATAGAAACCCGCCCAACCGGAATGGATGGTGAATTCTATTTTTGACAACAAAAAATATTTAGTCAAAAGTAATATTTTTGCAAGTTCTCGGGTCGTGGTGGTTCGTGAATCGTGATATCTAATTGCGTGATCAAACTATTCACGACAAAGGGGATCCTAATGCGAGAGTTCATTTATGACCTTTAAGGATAAACGTTATTTATCTTTTTACGAAAATAAATAGAAGTATGACATAGAATACAAGGAAAGATGAACAACGATGACAAACAAGTTACCGCTGTTTTCGAAGTCAATAAATATTTAGTAAACCGTAAGAACAATTTAATAGTGCGAAGCGAAATTTTTTATTTAAAATTAATTAAGTTATGAACAACAATGATTGTTCGATTTAGTGATGTATACCTTAGCATTATAAATGTCGTAAGATACATACCACACATTATATTTTTTAATAATACTTAATATGCATTTTAAACTTAATCTAAACATACTGAATGAATATTGCAGAAAATGTAAAATGTTATAAAATACAATGAATATTGGAATAGTATTAAAATTTAATATATCGTGCACCAATTTAATAACACATAATAGATAACCGCAATTTAATAAAACACTTAACAAAGTTTAAGAATTTCAATATAAATATTTGTGAAACTCTTCCCCAGCACTTAGTAACCGAGACGATATCTTAACGTCGCTTTTACGAGCTCCCGAGTCGTCTAGTGTAAACATCATCCTATAACCCGCACGAGTTATCTCAAAGCTTCAGTGGATGCTTTCTGGATATACGAGCATCGTATCCTTAAAGTTGATACCCTTTTAGTCGCTTAAGAATCTACAGGATAAAAGATGTAAAGTATGCTTGGCTCACATGTTAATGTTCCTTTTTTAAGTTTTGACGGTCTACGGCTGTAGTACGTACATATTTATCATCGTAACACCTTCTATTTTCAAAGGTAACCGTAGAAATGTAAGGAACGGAATACAGAATACAGTTTATAATTTCTAATATTGTTTCCATCCGAGCAATTTCCAAACACCTATAAAGTATAAATTTAAATAATTGCAAAACATGTCAAAATACACTGGTCTAAATATTAAAACCTCTGAAAATTCTTCATTTGATTTTCGTTTCCTTGTAGACGTTTTGCGGAACATCATAATATATACTCGTATGACTGACGTAGAGATTAACAGATTATGAAGAAGGTAATCCTCAGCTACAAAACGTTTATATGTATAGATTTATATGTATAAGTTCAATATTAATTCCTATTAAAGACCATTCCATGACAACAAAAGAAACTTATTCATCATATCAGTAGATTCATATATATACGGTGCTAATAAAATGATGGTCCTTCGAGCAGACTGCGGAAAAAGAAATTTCACACCTCGTTAAAACTTCGTAAATGTGTTCCAAGTAAAAAAATCTAAGAATAGAATGGACGTACCATTTTTATACATGATGGAGGCGTAACTCGATTCCTGTCAGGAAGCCGTTAGGGCGGATATTGACTCAGCATGTTCCATGGGGGTGTCTTAAGCTCTTGGCAGACAATCCATCATACTGTATACTTATAAACACTTCGATATGTCATACATATAGATCACAATGTATGACACTCATCACAACACACATAATTATATCTATCACTTGATATTTGAAAATAAATCCTGTATCAAAAGACGCTAATTATATTATATAAATCGGGTCCAGTAGTAGAGTGGGCGTTCATTCGTACTATTTACATTCCAGATAGGTATTCTTGACTAAATAAGCAATGTGGGCTTCTTTCATTTATGTCAGGACGTGAGCTCAGGATATCAAATGAAACACAGGGTTAGTTCTAAGCCAAACACACCACCATCTCCGTTTATTGAATCAAACAGTTTGGCTCAGTAAATACGTTATTAGATCATTTAGATTTGGTTTGGTATTTTGACATCTTGGATTTACTTCACGGAATTACGATATTGGTGTTATCGATCGATCCACTCGCACTCGCGACTCACGCGTTATTTATCAACTATTATTAACGATTCACGGCATTTCAACATAGAAGGAGCTTTTACAAGATATCACACCGGTAGACATTCATTTCCTTATTTTATTATTTTCCAATTCTATTGACAGCTATCCGATTGACTATAATTAATCATCGCGTACAGATTTTATCACAATAATCCCATCAAAGCAGTATCATAGGTTTACTACCTACCTCCGTCATATATGTTACCGTTAAAATGCATAATAAGTTATTGTGCACATTAACTAGGTAATCTGCAGATACACTGATACGATACGTCAAAGTGTAAAAAAAGGTCTTATTTGCACTTTACCCAGTTATTCTGCACAGAAACGGATGGTACATCGTTAAATTGCGGAAGACTGGCTACCTGAGTACTAATTTGTGTTGATGTCGTGGCCACATCGTAGATTTGCTCACATCATGAAATGATCGTTCTGGCCAATCGATCGAGAATTGGTCGAATCGTAAAAACGCGGAAAATAGGGCATAACTTCGAACCGTGACGTCTCCGGCGCTGCGGAAGGTGCAGCTCCTTCGCCCTTGCGTAACAAAGCACAGACACCCACGCTCGCCTGCGCAGCTTCGGCTTGCTGGTCGCTTTCGGACGACCAGCCTCAGCCGCTCCGGCACGCCCGGGTGTCTGCGTTTTGTTACAGCGGGCGGGGGCTGCCCTCCCTCCGCGCCTCCGGGTTCTAAAAAACACTCTAGGGGTAGGGCATACAAGACTACGTGGAGTAGGGGTAGGCTAATTCGGTTCTGTAACCAATTCGATCTACCTACCTTGAAGAATTTGACTGAGTAGTAATGGAAATGAGTATTCATTGTTTTATATCCAAAATCAACTCAATTTGTATGTTTCCGTTCAATGTTACTCGTTTTTAACAATTGACGTTCAAACAAGAACCTATTTTATAGACTTTACCGTATGCATGGTCGTTAGTCTGCAGATTAGCTAGGAAGTCTGTAGATTAACTAGTTAATGTAGGAACTCAATTATAGTTTTTCCACTTTAACTGACTCAGCCAGATAATCTGCAGAATACTTCGATAATCTGCACTCTATTTGATTTACACAAATTAACGGTAACATATACAAAAATATCTATTGTAATTATAACACGTTCGATAAAACCATTTTTTAGAACCGCTAATTACCTTTTCATCCCACCTATTCGAAAAAGACGACTTGTTCGCCTTTAAGTGCGCCCAAAGCTGATGTTTTCTATTTGGAACTTTTAGCGGGCGGGAATGAGTTTTTCGTCCTCTTTATTTAAATAAGTTTCATTTATTGAATTAAGTGCGCCGCAATTATCTTTTCCGCGCACTTTTTGAATTGAGTTCGGATTGTTAGAAAATCATGGTTTTGTTTTGAAAAATGAATTTTTAAAGTGACTGTGAAAGTATAATTCCTGAATTTGAGGCGCTTTTTATTTTCTCATAAGGGGGGATGAAAAGTAGAGGGTATCACTCGGGAGCAAATATTTTTGGCTCGGGCGACGTTCGGAACGTTCGGGATTCTACTAAAGAATCCCTCACTTCGCTCTGGATTCAAAAAAGCGCCCTCGCCTTAAAAATATTACTTTGCTCCCTTGTTATACAATCTTCTATTCCCATACGTAGTGATCGGACTTATTCACTGATCATCTTTAGAACAAGAATTCAAATGAGCTTAGAGGAATGGCAATTTACTTATTATAAAGGAACTTCCTTTATAATAACATAAAGGTCATGACAACGCACTTAAACTTAGGAAGGGAATACGACAATGACTCATTATGACCCACCCACACATACGCCCAGTGTCGTGTAACTTCTGTAACCACGCAGCCAAGTGAAAGATATAACAATACATTATACGTATACTATTCCACAAACGATCTCGAACTTTCGTTACTTTAATATAAAGTTGGTCCTTCGAGCTAAATGAACTATATTATGATTAGATTGTCAGAATCGTAGGCGTGACTACATCCTTGTTAGAAAGTAGTTAACATTTGTGCCGAGTCAGCTAGATCCACGGGGATCGGACCTCGATATCTTACAGCTGCCGGGTTATTCATCTTATTGGTTACAAATTGTAGAAGGAAAATGAAAGTTTTCTGAGATTGTTTCTTACTCAGGCTAACTTTCTAGAAGTTAATCTACCGAAAACAGTCTTTATTGTCTTAACCAAAATGCAGAAAAAATTGGAGGCTTAAAAATATCTCCATTTTATTATAGTATTTTTTTAAATAAGTTGCAAGAAAACAAATATACCGTAAGATAGAAATTTAATAATTAACAACTTTCAAACATGAAAATAAAGGCGTATAAATATCCTGTACGTAAAACTAACACTACTTAAAGGTTATCCCTACAATATTATATTTTTATGTTCGCAATGTTTTCCAGAGCAACAGATTTTGAATTACCTATATGGAAATGCATTGCTTGTTTCAACTACGCTGCCACCGCCGTAGAACCTCATTGTTGGATCGTATTAAGGCGTTATCATCACACCAGATATCGTTAAGTCAAATAATAAAAGAGGGATATAAAGTTCAATATGGATCGTGATGTTATCCTTCAATTTATTACAACGCCGCCTTTGTGCCAGAGTCGAGATTAGGGAAATATGCAGATTCTATTACAATCGAGATAGAAATGGGAACATGTCGCTGCACTGAATAATCTCCTAATAGGTTATTTGTAAGGATATTGAATATTAATTGTTATGATGTAAAAACGATTCAGATAGATTATAGATGTACCCAAATCTCTTGAGATTTTAAAAGGAATTAATCATTTACGTTGTTGTGTTGATAGATTGTGGCGGAAGCTGCAGTAATGTGTAATGTGCTCTAATGAGGAATAAGCATCTTAACCACAACAACAACAATAAATTACAAGTTAATAGCAATAGTACAGTAAATAATATATGGGATATAAAGTGTTTATGCACACTCATAAATCTTTTGCCTAATTGCCTCTTACAGTGTGTCCTGCCGATTACCCAAGCGGTTCTGTTATGACCATTTCTCTCGATCCAGTTCTTATCTAATCATTGAAGAAAACAATACCTCCGAGAAATATAGAGCGTGCTTAGTGTGGGGGATATAATCCGTTATCATGATTACATTTTGGACAACATGCACCAGATGAAATGGTAATTTATAATCACACTTTCATTTTACCCATTTATTTGAACCTAGCTAGCTGGATACCCTCGAATCAAAACCAACCTCTTCTTGCATATTATATTCTGCTGATTATCTTTACAGATAGTAAGGTCACACTTTACACCAGTATACAGTTAAACGCCGGTATATGGTTCCATTTACCATCAGGTGGCTGCGCAGTTCGACGACAGATACATAAAAAGTTTGCAGCACCGCGGTCTCCACAAGTTAGCATAGTCTACGTGTGTAGAGTGTGTACTCATAAAATCCATTCCAAACTCCGTTCATGCAACTTTCCATCCACATAAGTTGTTATAAATTACGTTATCCAACTCCACAAGTCACATGTTCCGGCTGCTGGTAAAGTTTTCCAGTGTAATTATTTATCGGGTAAGCGCTTTATGGCATGGCGCTTGCTTGTTAAACATTTTCATTATTTATATTGGTTGACACAAGTTGTATACGTAGGTACACAGTTTGGTAAGCTTCAGACTTACCAAGCCCTTTGGTACTACAGTTAATTACTTATACATTTAATCACTGATGTACTATCGCGGATTTATACCTGTGTCGGCGAGAATATAGAACTACCCCTTCCCGCTAAAACAAATTACTACCTATGCTCGCAGTAGTAATAGTTTAATGTAGCTTGTAAGCAAAATTTACTAACGACATTTTGAATTCTCGTCATCAATTTGCAATGTGCCTTCCTTAATGACAGGTAGAAAAGCTGACATTTGTGTGGGATGCAATTAGAATTAATTCCTTATCGAACTCGAGCGCAATGTAGACACAAAATTTTATCATTTTAGTGTAAAGAGGCTCTATTCATCAGTCCGAGCCAAAGTATTCTCTGTAGGTACTGTATGTCACTGAATTAAAGGACTCGTTGTGAGAAAAGCAATTATATACATCATATTATAATTTAAGGTTGTAGAGATTAAGTATCTGAATTCATTAATTCTCCAAAAAAGGCCCTCTAAAAGTATGATGAAAGAATACAGAAGGTATGCGCCTTCACCCATATTTACAGAAATACACACCAAAACTACTTACCTAAAAGTAAAAGTAACTAAAATATTCCTGGATACAATTGCAGTAGAGAGTTCTTTATACCACTTCTCCGATAACAGATTTTTCAGTTTATATTTAAAGAGTATAAAAATGTCTGCAAAATTTTGATTCAGCACCGAAGCCATTATTAAAAGCACTAGTTGCATCTAACTGTGTATTAAAATAGAGTATTTGACTACTTTAATTGTTTCCTAGTAAAATTAATACGAAAATGGGATAGAAGGCCCCAGATGTATCGTAAAACCGCTGGAGCACCGTAATTTCGTTTACCCAAATACTATTGCTTTACTCGCCCTTTAGAGGTGTGTACCGCATATTACCCATTAGGTAGGTACATTATCTTTATTGCACTTTCGAGGATTGGTTGGCTAAAATTGAATTTAACAATTATAACAACAGACTTGTAATAGCGCAGTGTCTTTCTAAAAAGGTATAGAAATCCTTACTAATATTATAAATGTGAAAGTGTGTTTGTTTGTTTGTTTGTTTGTTTGTTTGTGACGCTTTCACGTCGCAACAAAGCTATTATATGGTAAGGTTTATGTGTGTGGGGATAGTTAGGAGGGTGGAGAGTGACGTAGGCTACTTTTACCGCGGAAAAACATCCCATTCCCATGGGAAGATCGATGTTTTGTTAGTTGCTAGATATTTATTTTCGGAGTTGCCAATAGATGGCGTTAACAAAATTCATTTGCAAGTTCTGAATTACGCTATCAAATACTACATGTAATTTACTTAAGTCAAATGTAATAGGCTACTTTAGCTCTGCCTCGAGAACTCCCCGCTCCGGCTGTGTTCAGTGTACCGCCCGCCCGCTGGCACTATCCTGTTGGATGATGTCCGCAAGTTGCTGGACTCGCCGACACCGGTGGTGGGCGCGGGCGACTGGAACTGCAAGCATCCAGGGTGGAATAGCCTAGCTGCCAACAGAAGTGGAAGGCTACTTTTTGATGCCGCTGAACAGCACGGCTACACTGTCGAGTGTGTTGCACACCGTTACCGCGGCTCTGAATAAGAGAGAACGCGTGTGTGCAGTATTCCTCGACATGGAAAAGGCGTTCGACCGTGTTTGGCACGAAGGCTTTCTCTACAAGATTTCGCAGCCGTCGGCGCCCCGGAGTGCCGTTAAGATGATCTCCAGTTTCCTCGAAAATAGAAGCTTCAGAGTAGTGGTTGAAGACGCCGAATCCACCGAGCGTCCGATCGCAGCCGGCGTCCCGCAAGGGAGTTGCCTGTCCCCGGTCTGCTACGCCTGCTACACCGACGACATCCCGGCGGCAGGGGGGGCGTCGCTTGCCCTGTATGCCGATGACGTGGCTTACATCACCACGTCGCTGAATAGAACCCACGCCATTGTCAAGATGCAGCGTGCGCTTGATGCCCTCCCCGAATGGCTCGCCGCGTGGAGACTGTCGGTGAATGTCGGGAAGACGCCGGCCGTGAACATAGGAGGATACCTCAACAGGCGGGACCCTACTCTGGAGCTTCACGGACAAGATATCCAATGGGCCCCACAGCCCAAATACTTGGGCAAAATCGACGGAAGACTCTCGATGAAGCCACAGGTTACGAAAGCCGTCGCGAATTCCAGAAGCGCGATGGCAGAAACCAGTGCTCTCCTGGAGCCTCCCTCTCGGACTGAAGCTCGGGGTCTACAAGACCTACATCAGATCCCGCCTCACGTACGCGGCACCGGCGTGGTACGCGCTCGCCAGCGAACCGCAGCGCAAGAGGATGCGCGCGGTTCAGGCGATTGCGCTCCGCCGGCTGACTGGTGCGCCGAGGTACGTGAGGAACGCCGTCATCCAGAGGGACCTTCGAGTCGAGAGCCTGGACGACTTCATCGAGCGATTGGCACGCAACATGTTCGGGCGTGTCGACGTGTCGCGGTTCCCGCATCTGCAGGACCTGGCGTCGCTCCACACCCGTCCACCGGACCGCTGGGCCTTCCCGCGCGACTTGCTGGTTACGCGGGACGGGCCTAGCACTGGCTGATACTGGGGCTTCGTAAGTCGTCGCCCGACGCTGATCGGCTCCTGCTGGGCTTCCCACCAGCGGGATTCACCCGGTAGGGGCTTGATCGCCTGGGCGGCGCGAAGATGAACCCCATCCCGTTTAAGACTCTGTGGCCTGTAAAAAGGCCACCACTCACCGGACTTGACCTATTGGTTAACCACAGATGGACAACCAAGGGCCTTAGGGCCCAACCCAAGGACTGGCCCGTTTTAACGGGCCGCGAGAGACACCCCCAAAGGGGAACTAACTGTCCCGAGGGCTCCACACACCTCAGACAGGGTGGAGTGAAGAGAGCGAGTAGTAGGCTACTTTTTAGCCTAAATTCCTACGGGAGCGGGACCTACGCGGCTGTTACCTACGGGTCCCGAAGCGAAGCGCGGGCGGTTCTCTAGTTACTTTATAATAAATAGGACACGTTTAATGAAAATGAGCGCTCTTTCTCTCTCTCTCTTCGATATCTACTCATTTTTTATGATTTAAATCCATACTAATTACTAATATTATAAATGCGAAAGTGTGTTTGTTTGTTTGTTCCGCTTTCACGTCACAACCAGGCTATTATATGGTATAGTTTATGTGTATGGAGATAGTCAGGAGTCAGGAGGGTGAAGAGTGACGTAGGCTACTTTTTACCGCATTAAAACATCTCATTCCAATGGGAAGATAGATTTTTGTTAGTTGTTTTGATTTTTGTTAGGTGTTGTTAATAGATGGAGTTAGTAAACAACTCAGTAATAATGGGCAATTGGAAACTGATGCCGAGGGCTTTGTGGCACTAACGGAAAATTTTTCTAACTTAGTACAGAGTAATTCAGAACTGATTGCAAGTGTTTACCCGGTTTACAAAATAATATATGTGAAGATCAATATTTATGTGAAAGGCCGATTTAAGGGCAGGTTATTCGAAATCGACCTATTTTCGGTGGACTTTTAAAGCATCAAATATTTGTTGTTTCAACTTAAAAAAAATATATGTTATTGATCAAGAACCCATCTTCAATAATCAATGGCTCAAAACACGATAGTTATTACTTCACTCGATCATAAAAATAGGCAAAGATAGGTAAATTTTGACAATTTTTATGATATTACGTAAAGAATATTTACAATTTAGACGAAAAAAATATACTGCAAGGTAGCACATGACATTATCTAAATTATTCAATGGCTAATTTTTAAAATACTGTTTATTTTTTTTCACAATTCCATTATATAACAATACGACGCGAGCGCTTTGCTTCAGACGCCCGCTAGGCATCGTCGGAGCAAGACCTATGCCGATTTTCGCAAAAACGACCGCAGCAAAATACATCGTCACATTTATATAAATTTCATTTCATTTTTTTAATTTAAATACTTGTTTCATCTTACAGTTTAAATAGTGCATTGTTTCATTGTAAATACTTTGTAAATAAATAATTTAAAGATAAAAAAAATTATTTAAAAGTATTTTCGTAGTATCCCAATAACATAGACATAGTACAAAAAAATCAGTAGTGCAACTACTAGGTATTTTACTAAACCAAGATAAGTATTTATTTTGTCAACACTGCGATTGTGTTATAGGTATAACAACTATGAGGAAAAATGTAATTTTGGTACGATCGGCAAAATCTATATATTATGTATTGTTATACCTACATATATGGAGCATAATTGATATATCAAATACCACGTATACAGCATTGAAGTAATTTTAATATTTGGTATCACTTAAGGTTTAGGTCGGTGACAGTAGTAGGTATGTATAACTGTGAAAATATACATACAACCATGTGTTTTATTTTTCAGTGCCTCAATCCGAATATTTAACCGAATATTTAAAGTTAGATACTTAGATGCTAGTAAAAATTGTAAATTTAGTGATTGGGCTACTGTAGGTATATTCAAAAGTAGGACCAAATTGTATGATCTTTATGACGAAAAACAATATAATTTTTCTCCCTCGTTTCAGGAGCACGTAAAAAATTATTCTAAAATTTTCAAAATGGTTTGATTCAAAACAGTCAATATTAGAGTGTAATAGATAAAAATACTTTTTTATTTAAATAAAGAATCATTAAGCAACGTGATGTTTTATTCTAAAGACAGTGTTTACATTTTGTATTTCAATGTTTATATTATATTCTGTATAATAATACTGATTTAACTATACTGTGACGCACGACGTTTTGCCGCGCGGGGTCAGAGAGTTCATTCAAAACGCGCTCTCGCTTAGATTAGATAGATTCGCTTGCGAGGGGTGAGGAGTGCTAAAATACCTAATTCGCTCGAATAACCTGGTCTTAAGCACCTAAAAACGATATTGTTAATAAAATAAAGGGGTATGGGGGATTTTGTATGAACCCCGTCCCCACCCTACAAAAGTCATGGAATGCATGTCAATTTATTCATTGAGACCCAAAAAAGCCTAAAGTATCTATCTTATATGCAGAAGCAATGGGGTTTCTTTATTTAAAAAAAAACTTTTCGGCAAAAATTACAAAAATGTCAATGACAAAAATCTTTAAACAGAAATCCTTTTTTCCACAAACATACGCTCTTAAATATACTAACAATTACATATTGTCGTCTATTAAAATGTTATCTAGCATTTATGCAGGTGAATTAATCTCAATATGACGACGCCCTAACCCCATATACCTACAGTGCCACAAAGTTATCTGACCCGGTGGCCAATATTGGAACTAATGCAAATGTCTCTGTAGTCAGACAAATACAAAGACAGTAGATAAGTCAGATAAGTTTGTGGCACTGTACAATTACATCTAGGTCTTCATGGAATGGGATAAGAAAAAAAGCATTTTTAGTGGTTTTTGTAAAATAAAAGTTACTTGATATCTAAACATTACTAAGATCCCTATATTCTAATCCTTTTTATTGCACTCTTAGGAAATATTTTAGAAAAAATAAGCAATATTTCAGAAAACTTCATAATAGTATAAAATCTAAACCCAATATATTTTAAGTACGTCGCCATAGTAAAAAAATATCTATCCTACTAGACGCTTAACTCAAATGACACCTAACTCAAATCTGTTGGAGGGTGGGGTCACTTTTTCCCATTGTCCTTTACACATTGAATGAAGTAGCAGGAGATATGACAGACTATTTATCAATAGACACAGTCATGGACACAGAACAGAGCACTTCATATACCATAGTAGAGTTTTTGAATTCACTTGAGCTGTCTGGTGTACCCTCACATATAAGCTCCAATTAAAATTATGTGGCCCAGTCATGCTTATGCGAAATTTAGATGTCCCTCGATTATGTAACGGAACGAGACTTGGTATCACACAACTTGGACGGAATATAATTTGTGCCACCTTCTTAACCGGCGTAGGTAAATGTGAAAATGTAGTGATCCCACGAATCCCTATGATTCCCACAGATATTCCATTTTAGTTCAAAAGGCTGCAATTTCCTTTTAAACTTAGTTTCGCTATGAAGTAATTTTTTTTCTATGGCTATGACCATTAAAAAAGCGCAAGGGCAAACACTAAAGGTAGCGGGGGTGAACTTAACAAAACCGTGCTTCTCTCATGGTCAATTGTATGTAGCGTGTTCGCGTGTGTCCAATGCCCAGAATCTTTATATTCTATACCCAAATGGAAAGACATATAATATCGTCTACAGTAGCGTATTAAAATAGTGCTCTGTTCTGTGTCACAAGCCGCGTTTAGCTGGAAACACTTGAAAAGAAAAAAATCACAATTTTTTTTAAAACAAATTACACTTATGCATCTCTCCACGTTAGAATTCCCTGTACTATGTGTACAGGGAATTCTAACGTGGAGTATCAGGATAGGTAGATCCCGCATCAATCTTCACCACACACTTCTATTGAAGGTAGCTTATAGCTCCAGTAGGTATGTAAGTGTATGCACACTTTATCTGCGGTCAGCATTACCTCTGGTTCCTCTTAGTAACTTTTAATTTAATTGTGGAACTGTCACTTATTTATAATGTATGGTCATGTATGATAAACAACTCATTATTTATCCGCTTTGCTACCCACCATGCGTGCGAAGCCGCGGGCAAAAGCTAGTTGTTTTCATAAACCGCTGCAATTCAGTAATATAATAGAATTTAATTATATTCCCATATAAAACAGGGATTTCATGGAATATAATACGCTTCAATTAATTGCCAGTAGTAAACGGATGATACGTAGGTGTCATTCATTTGTTCGTCTATATGTAATGAATTGACCCCTCCCCTACGCATGTTAAAATACAAAACTACCAATGTACCTACAAGATCATGGCACAAGCCTTGTGTCCATCTTAAATAATCGAAAGAGTTGGTAACAGCAGGCGTGTTGATGGGTGATCGGTAGTGGCAAAAATTAATTTTGAGTCTCCTTGCTTCCGATTACACTTTTAGTCCGTTGTCGTCAAACTGTGGTGGTAGATGACAATCGTTACGTAGGTACTGTTATGATCTGTACGACGGTTTATTTGTACCGAAATATGTACCCGCAAACTCAGCAACGATTAACTCGATATGAAGGTATACGGTTCATTGGAGTGACCTTTTTTAAACATTCCCAAGTTAACACTTTTTAATTTAATTTAAAAACTAAATTATTATTCTAATATAATGTAGCTAATTGAAAACTGGCAACTATTACCACTATTACTAACTTGCTTTGGGTAAAGAATTTAATACGAATAAACCAGTATAACGGCGGCTCCATAATGTACCTAGTTGTTAGGGGAACCGGGTTCGATTCATGGTTGGAGATATTTATGTGACAGATAATTGTTAAGTAATTTTTCTCGGGTCGGCGCGTGTGTGTGTATAATCTATGCCATCACAATTCTGTGGTATAGGAGTGTGAGCAATACTGCTTATAAGTAGCAACGTCTCATTGAGAATAGTAATTTTACTGAATTAAACGCATACCTATACCATTGTGGACTTGATAAGATTAGATGGCATTGGCGACTAACATACTAATGTAATCATGTCTGCCTTCGTAGACACTACCAGCATGGCTACGGTCGTAATGTCTAATGGGTAATAAGATATTGATGAGGTGGACGGAATTCACGCACCACCCCTCGACCCCTTCACGCTTGATCCTCTGTGGGTTATGTCAGGTTCAATGATCCTTACCTGCAAAGAAAAAGACATACCTTTAAATTGTGACCGATTTAGCTATTCGGAGTAATCTGTTTCATAGTTAAATTGAAATAGTTTTTAGAATACTATGATATGATATTATGAACTATTTATTTAAGTGCTACCTACGTAAGTTTAAAATTGTTTGTGTAAAAATACCTACTTGAATAAATTACAATATTTTTATATCTCCAGGATAACTTTAGCTAGATATAATACAGTATGACGTGCGTCTTGTGGTCCAGGGTCAAAGTAGAGGGAAAGCGGTCAAGAGGCAGATATTAAAACGTCAACGAATTGTTCCATAACCCAATGCTGTCGCAATGCCACGATCAGAGATAGATGGAGACGCATTGCGAGAGCTGCAATCCTCAAGGAGAACTAAGATGACCTACCACGACCGTCATTAAAGGACCACGACCACTCTGCCAAGAGTGCACGACTAAAAAGAATACAGGATAACTATACCTATATTGTCTTGAAATTCTATATTTTTAGCGACGCCCATGATAACTGTGATCGATCCAGACGAGGCTCAAATGAACGGAACTACAATGTTTAGTCCAGATAAGAGACGAACGTACATATACGTACAAACGTTAACTTAATTTGTAAGAAGACGGGATTAGTATCAGAACAAATTTTCTAATCACATTATTGCGGTTTATATTTTAATGATAAAGGTTTACTTATTTTACTTTTTACATATAAACAATTGTGCTAATAAATATAATAAGCAGTTAAGTTAGTTCATAATGAGCTCAACGTTTTCATAGTTCACAAAAATTCTTGACTCGTATGAGTGAAACCAAAACTTTTGCAACTTTTTTTTTTATAGGTCAGCTCCATATTTTCGCCGCAATGATTTACAAAGAAGCGAGAACGTTATTAGGTACTATTAGGTTTTTGAATATTATTATTTTCACGTTGTACTTACTCTATTCAGATTAGTTTTTTTCCTCGCGATAGGAAGGTACACTAAATAACTCACTAAAAATGGTGACGTGAGTTACATAACATCCGCTCACGGGTATGATACCTTATACATGATGACCACGAACATTCCGACTAGAGCGGTATGTACTACAAAGAAGACTCACTCATGTGTGTTTATACATATAGACATCCACGAAACTTTGTTTTTCGTTCAAATTGAAAAGTCTCACATTTCCA
Source organism: Hesperia comma (assembly GCA_905404135.1). Taxonomy (NCBI): domain Eukaryota; kingdom Metazoa; phylum Arthropoda; class Insecta; order Lepidoptera; family Hesperiidae; genus Hesperia; species Hesperia comma. Next base: position 8,330,458 of record FR990032.1, on the reverse strand, counting down.
TTAAAAATGTTTTTTTTTATTTTGTACTATATGATAGCGCTTGACTATGATCCCACATAATTTGTTTTAGGCAATATTTAATCCAGTAAGTAAATACCTCTACGTTTGACTTGGTGGTATATTATTTTTTGGTTACTTAAATCAAACATTCGTAGTTTCAACATTGTCATTCTATTGCATGAATTTACGTAATTTCACAATGTGAATCTGGAGCGGCCTTAAAAATCCTCATATTCGTATTGATAGCTTGGTGTAACAACATAAGTCCATATAATTATCGTAAGTACGTATATGAACTTTGTTTCTTTTCAAATGTGCGTCCATAAAAGAATATATTATTTTGTGAAAAGTTTATATTATGAAACATTTTATTATTACTGTTATTGTTTTCATGTCAAACGCCACATTTTGGTGTAGCAGCTGTGTCTGAAAGTCCTTACGCTGAACCATAATTCAAAGACATAAGAATCAAATTAATATTGGCATAATATAGTCATAAAAGTTTATGTCACTGTTGTGAGAATCGTTCTTTTTGTAACATATTCTCACGCGAGTCTTTGACTACACTAGATTTATGTGTTATACTGGTGCGTATTCCATACATAATTATTGTACATCGCACATTTTTTTATCACCAAGTACTCAGTTACGCGGAGTTGTTGTTGTTGTGAGTTCTATGAGACCCTGATTTATTCCATCGTTTTTCATATGTTACTAATGTACAATAACATAATTGGTTCTTTGGTGCACAATGTCAATTTAAGTAACGGATTTATCACAGAAAATGAAATGTTCCATCAATCCATCTTACTTTGATCAACTAAAACTGCTGATCGTTCAAAACTGTACGATAAATATACCTTTAATATAAAATACTTACTTCTACACCTTAAAATATACCTTATTAGAAATTTATTAGATTGTTTTATTGCGAGTAGGTACATAGTTGTTACACAGAGAACATTAAATTAGAGGAAAGTTTAATTTTATTACACCGTTTCCACGTTAGCCTTTAGATAGATAGCCGTTAGATTTCTTTCACAGATAAAATAGAGGAAGAGAGTTATTGGTCAGAAATGTTCCACGTTTAAGAACATTTATCTCACTAACACTGATAATTGAAGTCCTGTCTCGATAACTTTAATGGATTTAGTCTACGCGTGGTGGATACCAAATTTGAGTTAGAGTTAGATTATTGCTACTTGACCAACTATGAATTACTCATATCCTAACGGCTTGCGTGAATTCTAAGCGATGGACCGAGTATCGCTATTTGGATAAGAGACAGGAAGTAGCAAAAAAATCTCTAGCATTACCGTGCTTCGGAGGTCACGTAAGTCCATCGGTCACTGTTGCCATCAATAAGTAGAAGTCGCACAACCGTGTCGGTATGGTGCGGCATATTATAGAAAGAAAGAAAATTAAACATTTGGGTTGGCCACTAACGCCTCCACGAGCTCTCAGTAGATGGCAGTTAACGTGTTGAAGGCAGTCAACATTATTCATAATATTAATTCATAGCCAGAGGAAGGTCAATCCTTAGTGACAGAGGCGCGGTCGGTACGTAGATGGGTCAGATATTGGAAAAATTTCGACGAAAGGAAATCCGACTTCCGCTGACAACTCCTCCGCCAATCCGTATTTCTAGAGATAATCGTATTATTAAAAATATTTGAATGAGATTTAGTTTTCTATTTTTGTATTAGCATATTAATTTCTCTACGCATTATATTTTCGCATCCCACTGTATTAAGAAGAAATCACTGTTTAACAAAGAATTTAGTGCATTAATATCAAAAATTTTAGGACTTTTCTCGTCCTGCAATGTAGATTATAGAAAAATGCTACAACACGAATAGTAAGTAAAATGGCTTCATAACATTTATTTTCTAATATTTACCTGTTTTATATAACTGTAACAAACACAGTGTATCACTTCAAGTCAGAACTAGGAAATATTAATTTATTTTAATTAGTAAATATTAATTCGCATATGAATAATTTTGATTACATACAGCTGCTGCCTATATTTCAATAGTAGGTACACACATATCGAGGTGCGGTTCAATAAGCAACTCCGAAGATGCACGCCAATTAGAGCTAGCATACAAACTAGAGCAATTAGTGTAGGTACTGGCAACATACAAAGGCGCATATGAAAATTTCTAACCGATCGAGGTTTGTAGTTACACCAACGATATTACGAAAAATCTTTTATTGGGAATAACATCGATTCATTATTATTATTTTATTTGTTACTGCGAATCTGAAAAAGGGCTTAACAACCTTGATATTTATATTGTACAAATACTGGAGTAATATTAAGTATTTGTTGTAACTAATACAAACAATTCACATGTCAAATTATATGACAATTTTCATAATTTTTTCCGTCTGAAGATGTTTTTCTGAGCGAGTACTAGGACATAACATACATACGATCAAAATATTGGCGGTCGATGGATATCAGAAAGAAGTTAATAAAGTAATTAAGTTGCAAGTGGTGCCGATGATGTGCATGGGCAACGACGACCACTTAGGTGGTCAAGGGCCTCGTCTACTCGTTTGTAGCGTAGGGTAGGGTAGAGCAGGGTCCGGTAAAGTAGGGGACTATAGGGTAGATATGGTAAGGGTAACAACTAGGTATTTGATATCCTGAGTAAAAATAATCATTGCTTTAAATCCTATAGAAATGAACCGACTACACGATTATTAATGTTTACAGCTAACCTATTAGTGGATTAACGGAATATTCATAAAAAATTGGCACATGTCAATATTTTATGTTCAACACAATGAATTCTTAATTGGCATGAAGCTGAAATTAAACAAATAACAAGTACATTTTATACAACGTTCATAATTAATGAAGCTGTTACTGACTCTGTTCAGATTAAAACAATACCTACTCAGTTGAACACTATCCAAAATCGATGTCCATTACTGAACACCGCATCAAAGGGGTTTTTAATAACATTTAATTGCTAACTAACCAACTTTTCTATGTGCACAAAACCTATATCTGGATGGTCAATTAACAATTTGTCTGAATTAAGCACTGCACACATTACAACGATGCATTACCGGATCAACTAAAACGAAATTATTCAATTATTTATGATCTTTAATGTCATGGTTATTACGGTAATATACTTATTTGAAGACGGTACTACTCGCCACCCACTCGGAACTGACTCCAAGTATATAATCGAAATTCAACCGTAATGACCGCGGCAATCATAATTGATTACTTCCGTTCAAGTTGGTCTGTTGCCGGGTCTTTATAACGCGCGCAGTCCTCATTGCAGTGTAAAATGTTCCATGCATCCTTAAGCCACAGCAACCTCCCTTACGAATGACGCATCCTGTTGTCATTATTACCAAGGACAAGCTTAGGCGAACGGTTGTATGACAGAACATCCTTACATCGAGTACAGGAACAAAAGGCGAATATAATGCTAAAAGCATTATCACAATCAACTTTCAACCTTTGGGTCGTAAGGAAATAACGAAGACGGTATAAAAGGAATAAGGTACTCTGTACCAACCACTCAGTTTAATCAGGACGGTACTTATACATGGTGATAGGGTTTACCAGTCTGGCTAATTCCTATCCTCTTAGAATTGAATTACAAATGCTTTTACACACGTACCTAATGCCTACTGAGCAGCAAGCAAGACTGCAAGCTGTATGGCAAATTATTTATGCCAAAATTACCAAATACCAAATACCTACCACAATTGTTAAAATTTACCAATTACAAGTTTATACATGTAAAAATGCCATAATCATATATTATTGGTGGAAAAGTTTTCCTTTCTATTTAATAGCAAACAAACAAACAGATGAATCGCCTCCGTCAACAGATGTCAAGCTGACATTAATGATAGGGTATCCGGCTTTATTACCCAAATGTCCGGCCAAACTGGCTTACTTGTTCGGTTTTTGATTTCGCGACCTGGCAACCCTATACTTATGTACCTACTATATCTACCTACTTGTAAATCTTATAAAACAGATGAGTTTCATCAAACCACCCAAAAACCATTAAAATATATCTATCTATATCAAATCGCAACCTCAAACAATTACAAACGTTGGTAAAGCCGTCACGTAAACGACAAAAAGGCGTCTCGCAGAGGGACTTAATGCGTCCGATATAATTATCAGCAGAGCCTTTTCTTTTGTGGTCTCAATCTTCTCGGGATCTCCATTTCGAGTTGGCTGGCGATGAGGACTATGACTATAACTCTACCTACGCTGTGTTCATAGAAAGTGTTATATAAGATTGGAGTAGTTGTTGGAAGTCTTTATATTTATACTAGCTTCCATAAATATTACACATACGACATAGTGTATATTCTAAGCGGGGGACTTTATTTTTGCTGCCTGGGACCTGCTGGTATCTGCTGCAGGGGAAGGACCTGCTTATCTTATAAGTACAATAATTTTATAAGGCGGCACTTCGATGTCGGCAAAAGTTTAATAGATCTCTGTAAATCACGGTTGAGCCCTTTAAAAAAAATAACGGCGGTGGGAGGATTTATTTTGCCACTGGTCAAAAGAGACCTTCAGAAGAAACTCTAAAACATATTTCTAATTCATAATTATATTTACCTATATTTTGACGTATTCAGAAAATTAACATCCATTTAGACCAGACACATACTACGGCAGATGCTTCAAATGACCCCAATTTTGTCATGTAATTTATTACGAAAACTATTGAATATTTTATATTATGTACACACTTCACTCAGTCGCATTAATCGCACACTTAACGGTCTTTACCGTTAAGAATAAACTTACAATATAACAGAAATATGTACAAGTTGCAAACATAGTCCTTCGTTAGAAGTTCCGAGGCATCTCTATATACAGTATAAGTACAAATCAGTTTTACAATTGAATTTAATATCGCGTTTCCTATACGTATCTATTTTAATCATTCATTCATAGAAATATGATCAACAAACAGCAATGTTTATGAAACCTTAGTAGGCACGCAAAATACTTCAATCGGCGCAAATCGATTTGTTTATTCTCAACGCTCAAATATCTTTTGGAAACCTTTCATTACACACAAAAGTCGAGCACGAATCACCAACTGTTTATCGCTACACACGTTACACAAAAACATAATTCCTTCGAGATTGCAAATGAACTCAAAATTTACAAACACCGACCAATTTAGTACGAAAGTTGAAAAACACCGGCGAGAAAATTTTGGCTTTTAAAACGAAAACATTCGTTTTGCCGACATGTCTCATTAAGTACGAGTGAACGACGGAGTTAATGACTACGATATGTTTAATTTTTTTTTATTATGTTTCAGTTAAAATGCTTTCATTTAATTCCATTTAAATTTAAGAGCTATTTAGTGAAACAATGTTCGTACCTACACTACATATTGTCTATTTTACAACAATTTCAGGGCTATACATCAGTTTTGAATAGCATTTTACTTCTCAACCTTCTTGCCCTCAAAAAAGAGACAAATACGTAAGACAAAAAAGGTATTCGTATTCTGCTCATACTGCACGCATACCTAACCATACCTAATGTCCTAATGTCCTGAGCTCGCGGAATGTTACCGTGGTACCTACATATAATCATAAGAATCGCTAGTCGCCACTAGCTACCATTACAACAAGTACCTTTCAAACATTTAAAAGTGATCATGTAAATAAAGTCGACATTGGAATAAATGAAGACTTCTCAGTAAGACCCGAGTGGGATGAAATACTCGTAAAAGGTTTCTAAAGGATGTACGTGGGCGGAATTATTGGCTAATTCGAGCTTTCAATCGCGGTTTAAACGACAGTCGCTATTAAAAGGGCGAGTAATTGGCTTGTTTACAAAAACAAGGCGATTGGGGATTAATGCATTTTTACTAAATCGAGAATTTGTACTATATTTTAACATCACTCGTGTAGTCTCTGACGCTTTACGATGACTCAATATTTGATACAAAATGAAAATCATAATCCCAAAATAAATATTACTAATGCATCGAAATTTAAGAATATTGTTGCAGCACACAAATTACAGAATTAAATGGCGTGAAGAATAATCGCACTCAACCAACAAAGTGCGACTGACATTGATGGACAGACTTTCATTACTTCAGACTGGCAGCTCTAACATAAAAAACATTAATTGATAAAAATGAGTTTGAATGGGTCGTTTCATTGGTCTAATCAGCACAGAAGTTGCCTTGAATTCATATTTTAAAACACAGAATTCTCACAATATTTCTGCCAAGAAAGAAATTATGTGGCTAACATAATCACAAGGAGTCAAGGAGCATTCCTTCATACATTTATACCGTACGCACACTACACGTAACGTAAAAAGCTATAGGCAATACGTAAAGGATCGTAGTCTAATAGAATAAATTGCCTGATGATATTACTACTGAAAACTAGCCTCCGAAATTTAATTGAATTAATCTAAATTACGTTCCATTGTCATTATGGCTACGTTATTCGAATGACCTGAAAAATTAAAATTAGTATCTCAGCCTCATTATATTTATTATATTTGGGTTTTTCTGCGTTATTCAAAGACAATGGTACCTTATTTATTATTAGATCTCGAATGGTATAAACGTCATACACACGTACACCGTGTTCTTTCTTACACAATGACACCTGGTAGTCATTGTAATTTGTGCCTGTAAACCTGATGTATTTTCCCACCATCAAATACAATTTCTGATTTGCCTTGGATGAACCGATAAAACTATAGGTAGTTGTTAGGCGCATTTTTTATAATGTAAAAATTGTTTTTGAAACCATTAAATTGAACGCGAATTACATCACATAGCAAAAGTATGCCATAAACCTCGATCTCTGAACAGGTCACAGCGACCATACTTCACAGCACCCGAATATCAAACGCGTGACCGGCGTGACGTATCAGTATCAGTGGCGTCACAATGAATAAATACCGAGGCTATCCGCAACGTCATAACAGCTGCCAACTGTACTGTGACGTCTGTGACGCGGGATATTAAATTCCTAAACTCGTTTCCGTCTTTGCCACTGCGACATCGCGCTTGCATCTTTATTAAATTGAAAATCTTACAATTGTTGAAACACGTTTCTTCTGACGGTATAACTTTAACAATAAACAAACCGAATACATACTTACATCGTTAAATACATTATCGATGTAGTCTATGTGAATTAACACGCATTATTAGGGATAACTCAAATATAACTCATCACATCTCGCTCAAATTTAAATGGGACCATACTATTATGATATCATAACCATCTGCTTATAAACGTATAATAGAGTTCGCCCGGACCAGAATCACCCTTACCACGGTGCTTAGCACCATTAGTCATTGTCATAACTGTATTAACAGTAATTTGTATTTGGTAAGGTGTGGATCCGATTATACTTTATAGCAACAAATCTCTGACTGAATGAGAACGAGACCCTTAGCACAACTAGAAACTAGATTACATACCTTCATATTACTTACAAACGACTAACAGAGGCAAAGATTGCGTACCTATGTACTTACTAAGCGGCAGGGTGGTGCTGCATGCTATTTGCTATGTTAATTCCATAAGAACACATAAAAGTGAGTGAAAGAGCATAATTATAGTAATATACAGTAATTAGCTTCCGTGCGCGGCTTCGCCCGCGTGGAATTCTTTTAAACTTCACCCACTTATTTACCCCCTTAGGGGATGAACTTTGAAAAATCCTTTCTTAGCGGATGTCTACATCATAGTGGCTATCTGCATGCCAAATTTCAGCCCGATCCGTCCAGCAGTTTGGGCTGTGCGATGATAGATCACTCAGTCAGTCAGTCACCTATGAGTTTTATACAAGGTGGATACCACCATCCAACAATAAATGAAACCACGAGCCCTGCTTCATGCAAGGACCATATTACATTTAGTAAAAAACGCCTAACATCATATTTAAAAAAATGTTTTTTTCAAACTTACTTATTTAGCACAAAAATACAGGAAAAAATAGAACAGCCAATCTAAACATCAGTCACTCATTTTTGACAAGAGCGGCAACAATCTTCTGCTATTATAATAATAATAGATACAGTGTGTTGATATTTTGAATATTGAAAAAAAAATGCTGTGGCTAAAGTAAAGGAGGTATTTGATTGAAAAATTTTTTGGGGGCTTAGGTAATCATTAGGTACATACAATTTAATTTATTGTTATATGATGGTAACCACGTTGTATATTAAGATAGCGACCGACATAAGTAATCGGCTTCAAAAAAAGGAGGAGATTAGAGGTTACCATTTTGACCGTATTTTTTATGCGTGTCAAGTGCCTAATAACTTTGCACTGGGAGAAGGGAACCGATTTCGATAGTTATTTTTGTATTCGAAAGCTAGTGCTTCACGTCTGGCTTCTTATAATCGGGTCTGACATCTGACGGATATTCGCTGCCCGGCAAAAAAGCGTCATACCTAACATTACTTCGAGACGGTGGCAATTTAGAATTTTATTTCAACTATTTACTGCACTGTTAATGAATTTTTTTTAGTACTTTATTCTTATTTACTTATTGTATGTATGTCTATATACATTTCACATAGCTTATCATTTTCAATAGTAAAAAATCGCAAAATTCTCCTCATCTCGAATTAGTTATTTTTGCGTTATGACGCTTTTTTTTTGCCGGATAGCGATTATAATTTTGCGTTATCACTACTTATCGAGTCTGAAGTCGGATATTTTATCGTAAAAAGTTGGTTATTTTGTAAAAGTAAGTTATTTTATCTTTTATGCTGGCCATATCTTTAAATGTGTTCACGCGGAATTTCCATTAATTTCACATAAACAATACAAGGTAACCTAACTTCCCAACACCACTCAACCCTATTGTAAAAGTTCGTATCGTATCTATTGATACGGCTACCCCAAACACAAGGCGAAGAGGTTATTATTGGTAACGACTTTTGTTATTTCGCCGAGAATTAGCTGTCCTCACGGTAGGCCAAAGTTTGCTAGATCTTTTGATTAACTTGTTGAAGATTTAGCTAAAGGATGTTTCAATACATACACACATCAAAAGTGTCTAGGGATCAAGCATTTTTATGCGGATTTCTTGAGATTGAACAATGGCGTTTCGTGTGCTTTTCTGATGAGTCTCGTTTTGGTATGAGACCGGATACAAGACGTATACGACACTGGAGAACCCCTGGACGCCAACAGCGATTAAAATCCTGCCAGGAAGTCCATCCTTATAGTGGTGGAACCATCATGGTATGGGCGGGTATTTGGATCGGCGGAAGAACTGAGTTGATTTGGATCAGAGGCAACCTCAACGCTCAAATTTATGCTGAGACGATTGTATCAGACGTCATCGTTCCTCTACAAGTGAAAATCGGTCCCTTATTTCAGTTAATGCATGATAATGCACGACCGCACACCGCAAGAGTTGTAAGACAGACTCTCGCCGCAGCTAACATCAATGTCCTGCCCTGGCCTGCTCAGTCGCCAGACTTGAACCCGATTGAGCATGCATGGGATATGCTACAGAGAAGAGCTCTGCCGAATATGGAGGGTATCCAGTGGCAAGAAGACCTTTTTTTGTTGTTGCAACGAACATGGGCGGCCATTCCACAGCGTGATTTGGATGAACTCATTTTGAGTATGCCAAACCGATGTTCTTGTGTTGTTAGTGTTCGCGGTAGAAACACGGATTATTAATTGTTTAAGTTACCCAATAAAATTTTAAAGAAAACTGTTATTTCAGTCTTTTTTTCGAACTTTAATGTTAGTGGTTCAAATGTCAAAAATCCCTTTATTAGGAAAATGGCAAATTTCTTTATTAATGCAAAGGTGACTTGGTTTATCGTTACTGTGACAAACGAAAACACTTTATTTGATGAATCCTTAAAGAAAATTTTAATTAATATCAATCAGGAGAAAAGTTATTGCAAAAATATATGTTGATCCCTAGACACTTTTGATGTAATAAATTGCTAAATAATAAATTTATCGGAATCTGTACCTACACCAATAAAACCGTACGATGATGCAAAATAATATTTGCTTGTTTTTAAGTAGTGTAATTCGTTTGTAGGATACGAAGATCAATCGGAATAATGTCCTTGAAGTGCTTATTTCCTTACCCCCAATTTAGAATCCAACATACCTATTCATGATATCGTAAAATCGCTGAAAAATAATAAAATTCAACGCCCTTTTATTTTGCAAATAATCATATTACTACGTAGCCCTTAACGTTACGTATATTACGTAGGCCATTGACTCATTTGCTAGATTATAGCAAACTAATTTATAAATTATGTAAATGTATCACGTAGCATACTATTGCTTTCGTCAATTAGTTTCATTTCTATTTATCTGTCAATATGTTAGTTGAAGGAATGATTGTATGATGTACCATCGTAAATAATCCTAACAAAATGAGTTTTTCACTCTGTCGGTAAAGCTATAAACATTTTCACTCAAAAATATCAGACAACAGCAAAGTCAATTTTGAACTCTATGACATCTATACAAAGTTTAATCTCGTAAAATATTCCGCTGAAAATTGTAGCAAGCCACTCGTAACAACGTTGTTTATTGGTCTAAATGGCCACCTTACTGCCTCAGAAACAAGAGTTATATCAGCATGTGATAGTTCGATGAAAGATTGCGTACCCGGGTGCGTATACTTTACGTTAACAAATAAACAATTTAGTCGTCGGGAACAATTTCATTCGACGTGTATCTTAATTTTAAAGCCACTCGAACAAATATAAATGCTTCTGCGAACCGGTTTTACAATGGTGTCGATAAAAACTAAATAAACGCTCTTTCTAAAAAAATATAAAATTAAATTTATTTATTCTGTAAACTAGTGGACCTCGCTTTGCTTCGGAAATTTTGGTCTCTTAGAATCCTATCTGTATTTTTAGTTTGTAATATATGTACTTAATGCTCATCGCGTAGGACATTTATGGATAATATATCTAATAGTTAGGGTGAAACTCAGACCCTCTGTAGATTGTAGTGTGTGTAGTTCCTGGTAGACTTTTCAAAACGATATTGAACACAACAAACAATATTTATCCAAATAGTAGCCGTTCAGAAGGAATGCGGTTACATAATATTATATTTCATAATATTATATATTAATTATATTTACCTACGTGATTATTTTTCCCGTTTAGGCTAGTAATAGTTGTAAAGTTTGTATATACGTAAATAATAACAATATTTATAAACATCCATGGATACACCTTTGTAAACGGTTAAACGTAAAATTTAATGCGGGAAGTTCTTTATTACATTCCAACGCTTTCGTTTCATGTCGTCCACGTGCTACGTCAATATTTGTTCAGGACTCGGGGAAAAAGGAAGTGTTATGTTAAGAATCAAGTTCGTTCAGAGAACGTTGTGGAAAATATAAAGTGGTCGGAAGTGACTTTATTGCTGTGAAGACCGTGCGGTATTATTTCATTAAATATCAATCTAGAAGACAAAGAAGGTTGGTTTTTAATGGAAAATTGTTTAAAACTATGCATAAGTACCTATAACATAAAGCTTGATGTTGAAAATGTTGATGTTAAATATGTATATTACTTTTCTTTTCCTTTTGTTCTTGGGACATTTTTTATGATGTTTTATTTATGCTTTCCTGCCACCCACGAAGCATCTTAATTTTGGTACTTTTAACCTAACATTTTAAACTGCATTTCTCATATCCCAAAATCACTCTAAAATAGGCCTAAGTCTCAAATATAAACTTCATAATAATCAATGATTTTTGTGTGTACAAAATTAAAAAGATAAAAACATTGTTATTGGCTGTACCTAATAATTGAAATGTTCAATTCTACGAACACAAATGTACCTGCGCGAAAACTGACAACATACAAAACGTATAGGACACTACATAACGGTGACAAGGGGTTGGTAGTAAATTAAATTGAATATAACTTATACGGTACACATGAGCCCAAAGTAACTGGGGAGATGCCGTAGTCTCACAGGGCCGCCGCCGGTCGTTTCAATAATATACTTGTAAATAACACCTGCAGAGCGTGTTCTGTGTGTTAATGAAAACCACCAAGTATATCCACTGGCTCTAGGCAGTTCCCTTATTTTATACACATGTACCTAGGTGTAGCATAACGTAAACCTGGAATAGGGTATTATGCATGTTTAAGTACTTCGTAATAAAATTAATTTAATTGCATTTTATATATCATCACTTTGGACATCGTGGAACACTGCCAACAGCAGACATAATATATATTTAAAAACAGAATTCAAAATCGGATTCCTGAGACTGATTTTAATTTCGGTTTGTACATGCCAAGTTAGGAACTTTTTCCCTACAGTTGTATTAAATTGTACCTATCTATGTAAATTTACGTTAGCTTATTTCGAAACGAAGTCAAGTTGTACCTATATGTAAAATTTATATAGGACATCAATTCATAAATAGTGCTATTGTACTATTTTATTGTACAAGTAAAAGAGGTCTAGCACGAATAATCTAATTAGCTTACGTTGCTATTTTGATCGCATTATTCTAAATTCTGTGAATTAGTTAATTATCAGACATCGCTAGTTCTTTCATCCAAAGTAATCCATCAACATCATCGTCATTAATGAAACTAATAACTATGACTCGTGTTGAATCCCTAAACCAATTAAGAAATGAGGTTCTTGCTATTAATTTAAAAGGCCTGAATTAACATCACGGCCGTAAAAGGACACGAGCCCTTAATAGTACCTACTAAAATACGCCCTTTTATCTTTAAAGGCACGCGTCAAAAAACCCACATCTCACGCTTTTTATTACATGCATTCTGATCCAGAAAACAGATGTATAGAACATGCTGGATAAGACGCAATATTTGCTTTTTTTACATTAACACTGCGTTACACATCAAATAGCGTGTCATACTACCTACATATTTCTTGTCAAGTAAATTAAAATAATATCTCGGTTTAATGTACTTGAAAATGGATCCCAAAAAATACAATGTAGACGTAGAAAATTTCGGTTGTGATTGGAGCCCCTTAACAACACACTAAGTTACACAGGCCTTGAGCGTGTAATGTAGCTTTGCTTCACGAATTTATTCACTTCGTTATAATATTTGCCGTAAAAACAGAATAGTAATATTTTACGAGAGAACAGTTCCATTTCTTTCCGTAGTTGTTAGATCATTTGCGTATGTAAGGTACCTGAATAATAGGGTATTTTGAAGCTAATAATAATATGTGAGAGTAAAAATTTATCTTTATATTACCATTCCCTTTACTCATCGAGTTGACAGGAATGAAAGTTTAAAAAAAAACATAAAATAGCTCAATTATACTATTTTTATGTAAAGCAATCTGTACCTACAGTCCTACATAGTTGATTTTATCACTTTTTTGCATATCCAGTACAAAAGCAACTATAGCGGTCACCCTAACAGTGATCGTTTGGCCGGAATCCAATTTATTTGCTTCACAGTGGCAATGTGACTCATAAAAATCGTCACAGCCGCCGACCGAGCCCCACGGGTCACAGACGTTGAACTTTCATATCCCTCATCGTGTTCAAAACGTACGTCTCTAGTTTTCTTCAACAGCACTAACATTGTAAAATTCTGAGCATAATTTATTCTGTCAAAAAGATGTCTTGACCACCCATATTCACGTAGGCCGGGAACGAATTCAAAAAGCTATTTCCCTTTCACGTACAAGACAGGAATATGACGTACGTGAGCAAAAATGGTTTACCTTGGAATTTTACGCCTAAATTCTCTTTTGAATTTCTTCTTGGCAATATAAATTTTGCTCGTCCCAAACATTGTGTCACAAGAGAGACTTAAAATTGGCAATTCTAAAGACGACATTTCAATACTATTATCCTGTTGGAAGATTATTCGAAGACAAATTAAACAAACGTCCTAATATGAATTGTTTGTCTGTAGATGTCACATCCGAGAACCACGACAATAACAAATACCTTTAATTTCTTTAAGTTTTCTTTAGCAATGAGTTTGTGAACAAGTTCTTATTACAATAAAGTTATGTTTTAATTAATCTACGACAAAAACGGTGCTCTCACAATTGAGGTAAATTAGTTGGGGTAACAAAAAACGGATTATTTGTGATCTTAAAATTATTGTTAAATTAATTCTGCTAACATAATTGCTCATAGAAATGCTTTTCGTAACATTAAAACAATTGATCAATACCTAGCTTCAACTTTAAGGAAAATTAAGTCAAGAATGGTAACGTAACCGCTTTCAAATTCATTTAAAAATGATAAAATGTACGACTTAAATACTCGAATTATATGTATTACTCATAAAATAAACTAACAAGATACTGCCATTTGCTTTTATTAGTTAACAAATGTACCAAGTGACATTCATGGCAATTTATGAATACGAATATTGCCAATTTAGTGTTCATCAAACTATATAAGTATTCACAAATAAGCAAACAAATATTTCATTCAATTAGTAAACTGCAGAAAGCGCAACATTGTATGTTTCGCTTGCTATTATACCTAATTTCGCAGCAATTTACAAAATAGTTATGATGACTGATAAATGAAAATTATTATGCGCTAGTTGCACCAGGGCATGAAATATTCATCAAAACTATCAGTACTTATCAAAAAACAGACAAACAAAGTTGTTCTATTGTATGTTCAAATTAACACGTATGTTTGTTGGTTGGCGCCCAAGCAGGGACAAACGATTAACTCTTGGCAACAATGTTTCGACTTGGCACTGTGTTGTCGCTTCTCAGGTTTTAATGTTCCGCGTAAATGAATTGTAAATGGCTCACTTACGGCTAACAGCAGTTACATTCATAAATATATAAAATCTAACATATTGTGATATAGATTAACAACAAACACTGATAATAAAGATGTTCTGAATTCAATTGGAGAAATATTGTTTGCAAATACCTTCATGCCATTGTATGGGAAAAATGGATGCAGTTTAAAAATTGGCGCCCGCGGTGAGACGATAACTTACTAACAATTGACAAATACATATCGACTTTTCTATCACTGTTAATTTTAAAGGTGAATTAATTCTTTTCATTTCTCAATGTATTCATTATTTTCATGAAAATACATAAAATCTTATTAATTTCGCTAATTTCTAAGTACAAACAATTCACACATGTGCATATTATTATGTCCATTTGTATGCAGACTACATTTTTATTATATTTAAGAAAAAAAAATTGTCTGGTGTAAAAATATGAGATTTTTATGATACTCTTAAAACTTTCTCAATGTCCTTAAATAAAAAGCATAACTAGATAACGCGAAGTGAACTTCCAGTTTGTAAAGATCCTTTTAAAAATGCTCGCTAGGTCTTAGAGTACAAAGGGTGACGCTCTAAAACGCGGCTGTAAACAAGGAAAACATGGCGACCGATATTAAATTCCGCGATGTGAAATATCGCAGGAGCGATTTAAAATTGCCGCTCGTGTAGCGAGCTGGTGTCGCATTTTTTATGAAAAAAGCACTTTATACATCGTCAGACAGAGAACTCCGATTAGTATCTCTACACTAATAATATAAAACTGCTGAGTTTGCTGGCACTACTGTTTCGAATTGAATTTTTTTTGTCTTGAATAGTCCATTTATTGAGGGAGGCTGTATAACGTCACACTGCGACCAGGAACGGACAAGGAGCGGAGCAAAAAGGTTCCCGAAGCGAATCGAGGGCGTCTCCCATAATATATACTGCACGACAGCGTCTGCTGGGTTACCTAGTTATACATTACTACCTGTTAACCGCGACCTGGCTCGCGACGCTCGCGTCATGAGTAACCTTTGGATTTAACAAAAATTAATTACAAAGCAGGTACAAGGTTGTATGGACCGTATATTTTAGGTTATATTGAAAGGAAAGGAATAAGGTCCCTAATTGCTTACCAGTAGACCCGGTTTCGTAGGACTTTGAAGACAATCTGACTGACTCTCTTGTTGAAGTCTACCTCTTAACTAGTCGTTAGTTTAACTCTAACGTTTATCTTTGCTTCCAGTTCCATATAGTTTTTCTGTATTTAACCTGGCTAAAGGCAATGAAGTACATCTCCATCATACTTGCATGGTCAATTATACTGAAAGTAAAAGGTGAAAAACTTTTCCAGGTTTTGAATCGTACATATAAACATTCTGTTACGTCCTCGCTATCAGTAACACCAAAGTAATGACTGACGCATTGCCTACCCAAAAAAAACCTACCCGCAATAATAGGGTACTTTCGGTAGTGAAAAATAAACTTGATTTTCCTAATAAAAAGCAACAAAATATATATTTCGTCAAAATAAACAGGCTTTCTCGCCTTAAAATAAAATAAAATATTAATTCTTTTTTTATTTCCGGAAAAACGCTGTCAGAATTTGTCAGCCATTTTGATGACGTAATAATGGTAAATTGTACAGTGCCACAAACTTATCTGACCCGGTGGTCAAAATTGGAACTAATGCAAATGTTATACTGTTGTCAGAAAAATACCAAGACAGTAGCGCCACCCTTACCTGGTCAAATAAGTTTGTGGCACTGTATGTAAGACCGGCATTCATTCAAGTTGATAAGCACGAAACTGAACTGACAGTTTGGTTCTTGGAGGAATAGGTTTACCTTTATGACGTCACACCAATGCCTCTCGTGTTTTAGGTCACGTGACATACCGATTAAAAATTTCGAATTTTAATGTTGTTTATTAAAATAATTATGTGCTTTTATGACTCAAAATCAGAATATTTAAGTATATTTCTACATACATTTTTATTTTTATTAAATTTCATACTTTATTTTTCATTACGGAAAGTACCCTATTACTAGCCCCGAAGCGGCCAAAATTTGCACCACCGAAACTATTACAAGCGAATACACATTACACACATCGCGGATGTGTGCATGATATACAAAAATGGTCCAACGTCCATCGGAGTGCAATACTAATGTATGTAGGTATACAGGGTGATTTGTAACTCGACGTATTCCTCTTGGGATGTGGTAATACAACCAATTTCCAACAAAATTAACCATAATGTCCCTAATACCAAGTCAGCTGGTTATCGAGATATTCCTTATTTTTGGTTTTGCTCAAAGAACACCGAATTTGACTACAAAAAAATCAATAAATAAAAAAGTAGTGGTTTGAATTGAGTTGTGTGCATTTCTATAAGTGACCAATACATCAACAATCATTTATTAATACTAATGCAGTCACAAGTGTTACACATTTTAAAATAACAAGTGAATTCTTGTAAAAAAAAAATATTTTCTTACGAATGTGGTCGATTGAAAAGTAGATTTATTTTAAAAAATCTAGTATACATCAAGCGTACAAACTACATGAAAAACATCCTTGTTTTATAAGCTATCCAAACAAGTAAAATTACATATTTCAGTGCGCTCACGTCACTACCGTCACATGTACCGGCCGAGGGCGATGTCCAAACGTTTTATTTGGCTGTCACACGCCGCGCGTCCGTTTGCATGTCGGTCGGGGCGGGCGATGCGGGCACCGTAGTGTGAAGGATAACAAAATAACTACAAAACTATCGTATATTAACACTACGGTGCCTAGCTCTCGTGAATTTCAATTTACATATTATATTACAGTTCTTTTACGACCTAGAAAACAAACTTTTTTAATATTTGTAGTATCAAGCAAGCTTTTCTCGTACCTACTATGAAATAGAAGATATTGATACTCTTGACGGCTAACCATAAAAACCAATACGTTACTTTCGTCGATGGTGTACAACATCGTAAAGAAACCTATGCACTTATGACATCTCAATAATGTTCGCAAACAACAAGCCTGCAAACCTACATACGCTGGCCCATGTACTTGTAGATGGAATATAATTAACTTAACAAGATAAATTATATGAGGGACATTGTGCGAGGAGACAATAATGGGTAAACATAACGATACCTAACGCTATATTGTATTATAATTATAAACCACAAGACAAATAAAAAAATACATAATAACTTGATAATTCCCTTTTACGGTCACTACGTCCGCATATAATCCTCACATAACTCACGATGTGCTAACTGGAACGGAGACATAACAGACCTAGAAATACCTCTATATCTCAAGTAGCTAATGTACGGCTTCTGGCACTTGTGCTGCAGCTATGTCTCCTTGTGCAGTTAAATGTTTCAATATAATGAAAAAGTATGCGTCTGTATTTGCGACAAAATCATTAAATTTTTAAACAAGATATGCCATCTAAATTCCCAAGTTACTAAGTCTATGGGCAACGTGTGTTCAGTCATTAGGTCCTATTACTTGTATTATCCGTTATTGAATCAGCAGCTCAATTCTTTAGATACCTATGCCCAGAATGGTGATACAAGGAATTGACTGAGATAAATATCATTATTAACCGAATACCTTCTGACTCTTATAGAGAACCATAGAACCTTTTTTGGGTGGAAGATGTTCCATCAATCCCCGAGTCCAAGCAAACCTCTACTGTTCATGATGCACTTTATTGAGCAATGAAAGAGGCTATGAGGACTACTTCCTCCAGTTAGATTACAGGACTCTGCATCACTCAATTTACTCCCTTATCTACTTGGCATGGTAGAACGTCATGTAGCCCTCTAGCTATATACCACTCTTCTTCTTAAATGAAACGTTTGTTGGTTTAATCGTCCCATTTTCGGTGAATTAATAATGGCAATCTTTTTGGTCGGCAAAGCGTTGACAATGCCTTGGTGTTATCGATATCCATGTTCTTACTATCGGGCCAGTCGTCTGCTCATCAGTTGACAAGTAAAAGTTTATTAACAAGTCATAATATGAAAAGGGAGTATGCCAGTTTGTTTAAAGAGAAACCCTATCAGTAAATTGCCTACTATAGTCATGCAGGTCATGCTCCAACTTTATCTGACAAATTATTAGGCTGTAAATTCCATGTAGGTATTACCAACGATGTTATGTAGTATAAATAATGTCATTAGGTATTTACACACAGATAATAGATGCGGTTAGTGCTAAGCTTGGCTATTTGTAGCATTGAATACATTTACGCATGAACGTAATTTCTCAAATGTCGGAAATCTAGGCCAAGTCGTTATACGAAAATGTGATGAATTACCTCAGTTCATGATGTTGTAAAATCGCAATGAAAGTCAAGGTTCGGACACCGAAAAATAATTGAACTATCTATATTGTAAGTGTGATTTCTATAAAGTATTTTCCAAAAAAAGTCGCATTTTAATTGTATTTAAAGCAACAGTTGTTACAGTTTATATAACGTGGCCAGAAAATCATAACGCATTATACTTGAGAGATATTAGACCATAATTCTTAATAACTGCATGAACTAGTTACGCCGCAGACTAATTTATGAACAATGTTTTTAGTATTTTAGGCTGTTTGTCTATGTATTTCTATTTATTACCATGGGTCTTGTAACTTTTATCAAACTAAAATAACTTGAAAAGTATTTTAAAAGATATGTGTTATACATAGATATAATTAGTAGGACGTCTGAAAGCCCATAAAGTCATTTTTTAACTGGTCCTTCAAGCTGCATCACATGCGGTTTGATTAACCTTGTCTACTACCAAATTGATTTTATTTACACGTCTAAAATTGAGCAGCGAATATTTTTGCAAGTTAAAAACACAAATACCTATTCCATATTACTACCTATCTGCTATTCAACTTTAAACACTTTTAGACAGAGTGACGAAAACACATTTAAATGATATATGTAACTAAAATCTTAACATTTACGACGAACCGTAAAAGTATTCTTCATTCTTTGAAATATTGCAACGTCGTAAATAAGTAATTTCCGACCAGTATTTTTCTATCTTCAAATACACACAGTGTCAGTGCCTCTATTATGAGTTGTTGTAGTAAACGTCAAAACTGTTACTATTGCAGTTAACGTTTAGAATTTGTATGAGAATCCGTACAGCGCCTCTAGCGGTTACGATCGAATAGTCTAATACTGTAGTTACATTATGAGCTATTATGAGTTTTGGAAATGAAACTACAGCGGATATCGTAAAGACGTGAGACGGTACAGTTTCCGTTACGTTATGTTGGCATCCATGAGTAATACCTCTCTCATTCTTTTATTATGATGTCAACAAGGATAGAACGAGACCCTGGCCAGCGAGCCAACATTTGTGAAATTAAAAAAACAAGTCTATGGATGCTCTATAACCCGACTAAATTAGGAAATGTGAAAGAAGAGTGGAATTAATGGCGGTTTGGTACCTTTTCAATTTAATTACATTAGCGTTCTGCGTCAGTCGCATTCAGTGTCAAACTGTGGTGTCAAAGTGTTGCTAACTTTGATGTTTTAAATATCTAGATGGGACATCGAATCCGCGAAAACGTGTCAAAAAATTGTGGCTAACTGTTAGCCACAATTTTTATATTTTTAGCAACTAGAAGTGAACGCAAAATAAAAATCACATTTAACAATTAATTACACGCAAATTTAAATGACAGGATATTTAGTTTAACCATTCAAACGAGCAGTGGTTCCCCTTGCCAAGTGAACTCGACGTGAATTGCCCGCAGACTGAGCTCGCCAACGCTTATATAGACTTCATAGCTTCATACTGACAGGAAATACGTCACTCTTCTCCTAACAATATCATTACGCACACATTACGCACACATAGACAATAGACGAACGGGTAAAACATCGTCTGCACGCACACATGCTTGATAATGTTGCCTTGTTTTTTTTTTGTTTTCATTGTAGGGCGACGCTCAATCTAGACATTTAAAACATCAAAGGTTGCTAAATATTTTGTTGATCTCGCAAGTTCAAAATTTCATTATTTTCATCTCTGCGTTCGGTTGCGTGAATCATTTGCCAAGCAAAATAGTGCCTAGCCATGATTTTGTTTAAATATACAGCAATATTTAATGACATTTAATTTCGATAGTGACTTTTCACCTTAGAAAATAGCGTGAGTGCCGTAACTACTACGGGTAACGTAATTTACTATAGCATCTGTCAAATTTGTGACTCGTAATACCAAATTGTAAGTAAAACATGACCGCAAGTACTGTATTTAATAGAGTTATGCGCATTTACTATTAAAGCAGCGTTTTCACGATAGCATCAATAGTAACGTCCTTTGCGTTTACTACAACAACTCATAATAGGGGGGGTACAGATATATTTTGTATCATACTGCAGGTACTCTGTGGTACTGCGTATTCTTACATATCAACAAATTCTGCAGAAAAATCACGACATTGATATGGCGTATTTAGAGCTATTACCAATTTAAAAAAAATCATAAACAGAATAATGTATAGCTCTGCTTCTTCTTCGAACACATTTGCCAAGTGTTCGATTGGAATGATTGCAAAAAATAAATTTTACTTTCATGTCGTATGCATTTCTAGCACAATAATTGTGGTATTATGACATCAGTTTCCCAAAGCGATACAATGAGCTAGTCGCTAATGTTTTTAAACAACACACCAAATCATACACCGGAGAAATTTTCTCTGCATAGAGAAAAACACAAAACAAAAAGGAATCCAAGCTCATTTAATTCCATGGGGACGGGGGATGCTCATTTCGGAATTTATAACATATCGTATCACGACATACTCGTAAAATTCTTAAGTTTATAGCGGAGATAAAAATCCTGAGGGTCTATACACCGAAATGTTTTATTAAGCGAGACTGCACTATCAACGTTAAAGACTCCAAAATATAAATGTTATAGGTACTACCCTATTTACTTTTTACTATTTATTAAAAGCTTACTAATATAAAACCTAACTATTGCCCGTGGCTCTGCCCGCGTGGATGTACTTTTGGCTGATCATTAAACAAATTTTTGTGCCCAAAAATTTCCTCCTTTTCATCCCTTTTCGTTTTTTTTTCCAAAACCTTTGAAAATTCAAATTCAAATATTTATTTTTTCGAAGTAGGTTTTTACAAACACTTATCGAACGTCAAGTTACGCCATCGCTTCAACAAATCCCTACGGCGAGTGGTCTTGGAAGAAGAAGCGGAAAAAGGTGTTTATTTCTAAGTGTCATCCAATTTACATGTCTGCTTAAAAATCAAGGAAATTTCAAACAATCTCTCAACCCCTATTGTACCCTTTCACGGATTAAATAAGGCATAATCCTTTCTTAGAAGACGTCTACTAAGTAAACACATACTGCCTCCCTGTCAAATTTCATCTTTAATTGTCAAGCGGGTTTCGACATTTCGTGATGAGTGATTAACCTGTTTCGTGATGATGATACATGCTGTCTTTTTAGCAGAAAAAGCTTTCATATTAGCGATGGCCATGATCGACACTGACCATTTACCATCAGGTAGCTCGACTAGGTACTAGTTTTTTTGTCTGTTTCAATAGTTATATTTATTTTATTTAATAACTGGACTAACCATCCCAGTCCCTTTCGAGTCTAGGTCGGTCACAGTTGTTATGGGCGGCAGCGGAAGGGTGCTGCTGCATGCTCGTTTGCTATCCATAAAAAATAAAATATTCATATTCCATAAAAAAATCGGCTATTCGTTTATAACAACTGGTCTGGGTAGGGATCGAACACATTCACTCTGCAAGTGCGGTAACTACAAAATTGGTTATTGATTTTGATTGGCTTTTCTGATACTGAGCTAATAAGTTTAAAATAATTTATGTATACGTAGCTTCCTCTAAATATATTCACGAAATTGATCTAATTGATTACCTACTAGGTACTCACTCAAAAATCCATTAGTGTTATCAACTACGCCGTAAGGTTAACAATTTCCAAATGTAGCTTACCTGAAACGAAACAAAAACACATTTAGCTAATTATATTTACTAATTGATCATAAACAAGTTTTACAGAACTGACACAATTATGTGATGTCATCTATAGGCGTGACAAACGACATCAGGTATTGAAATATTTTTAGGTAGGTATAAGGACTATAAGGTATGATAAATGAGCCGTAATATTAATCTCCGGAACATAAAATAAAAGACGGTATTGTTTTTTATCCGCCGAGTTTGAAACAAGAACCTTAAAAAATTATCCGAAAAATAAATAATCCGTATTCCGTACATCGTGACTCATGACGCATTGTAGGTATAGGTACTGGGAAACGAAACGACGTATGTATATAGCAAGTATATTGGAATGAAACATATTTTCTTTTGTGTTTCATTGAATTTGTGAAACTTTCGATTTTCTGTCAGAGATTCTAGAGTCGATTTTAACCAAGTATGCCAAAGTAGTGATTATTACTAAGTATGTTTATATTGTTAGCCGGAATATCGTAATAGCATATAATGCGCAACATGGTCATAGCGAGATGACCCCATCACTTGGAAGGTGACAACAGCTACACTTGCCGCGCTTTTGTCAATGAGAACGTTGTGTAAGAATAAATCTATTATTTTAAATATAATAAATTATGTTTATTATTATGTTAATTGTATAATGTTCATTCCATTAAGCTTTAATATACCATTGAGGAGATATAGCTGGAAACGTTCGCTATCATCGTATATATAACTAAACGGTACACGTAAACTTACCTACGATAAAGCAAAGCTAATTGCGAGTTGTAACTCCCTAATTAATTTGGAGAAATTCGCTACAATTCCGTGCAGTCTTAAGGTCGATTTACATCAGACGAGCGAATGCTCATTCTATCCCCACTATATCAAATTCTTTTAGTGTAAACAGGCGTAGAGCATTCTTTCGTTGTTCTTAGTGTGGTCGCAAAGATTCTAGGAATATTCTAAGAATGCTCGCGCACTCGATGTAAACGGCGCTAGAGCGCGCGAACAGTTGCTTAGAGCGTTCTTGCGTGTTCGGACGTGCTCGCGCCCCTGAGCGGTTTCTTCAAAGCGTTCTTGTGTTCTAGCGATTGTTTGGTTCTGAGATACATATCTTATCGATTAAATTATGGATTGGTCTCAAGAAAATCTCAAAATCATTGCTAGTCTGTCATATGCAGGAATCGAGTCTCTAAAATTCGTACTTGATTTCCGAATTTTGTCGCTGATCAGAGATAGTAAATGATCAAAATCCTCTGGCGCCATTCTACAAAAGTTTTGGAATTGACCACTTTCTTCTTGTTTTTGCATATCCGTCATTGTTTCACCTACATTATCCAGTGTCCTTCGTTGCATTAAATTTGTAACCCACCAACGTCTCTTCCTTCTTTTATTTTTGAGTTTTTGCGACAAAATAATAAATGTAGCACTTGCAATTATGATATCGCTGTCAGAGTCAGACATAGCGAAGCGCTACCAATACCAACCACAGAATTGACACGAATGAGCAAAGAACATTCGTTCAGATGATCTAGCTTTCGTAGTAAAAGATTATGAAAGAATGCTCTTATTCTAGCTCTAGCTCTTTGTTCGTTTGATGTAAACGCTGAATACGAGTTTTCGTTTACACTAAAATATCACGAAAGAATGCTCTTGTTCTAGCTCTAGCTCTGTGTTCGTTTGATGTAAATCGACCTTTATACGTTTCCGGGGGTGAATTTACGAGAAAATAAGCCCCCCTTTCGGCCACAGGAGACCTGTAAGTCACTATTCGATACGTAACGCCGGCTTGTGCCATCGCATTTTATAACGTGGACATCGTAAATTGGGAAGTTATTATTCGCATCGGGACTTCTGTGTTGTTAACGAAATGATCAATAAATTGAGTTTACTTTTATTGTCCAGAATATAATATTTAAAAGCATTTACGTTATAAGTGTCTCATTATTTTAGGCATTGTTTGGCAAAAAATAAACAAAATTAGCGCTGTTTCGTTATTCTTAAAATACAAGTAGTTTCTTGTGTTCTCTAGTTCCAAGTGATGAGAATCATTACTTTTTTCTATTTCTCAAATCTGAAGTCTTACGTCAGGCTGTGTAATACTAAAATATGTATAAAAAACTCAAATTTGTTACCCGACCTACATAATCTAGAAAGGGTTATTTTTCACGAGCCTTAGTAAGGGAGTATCTGTATGAAAAATATCTTCACTCACCTGAAACTCAAATGGAGTTCTGAGAGGACAATGAAATACGATGAAGGTGATTACCCGCGCCCTTTGGGATAGTGTCGCCTTACAAATATTGATGTGGTCACATCGTGTTTCCGCCAGAAGGGTTATACAAAACTTATGATAAACCGGATGCGGTTATAACTAAACGTATGCAAATGTTAACTATGTATGTATTTATGAAGATAACTGTTTCAGTTAATAATTAATAACATACGAGCACGCGTTTGGACATGAATCCGTCTTGAATAAAAATAACAAAATCCACTTGCATTTGTTTTCGGCATCAATCTACCTTTCAAAAAATGAGTAGGTAATTTATATTACAATGGCCACAAGATAACTAAATTTCTAATTTCTTGTTGGTGATAAACATATATTTCTCATTACCTTTTGCCGTTGCCATCTAGCAATCAGCTATCATTCTATGGCAAGATAACAATCAATTTATTCGGAGAAAACACTTAAGGGTGGACTCACGACGCGAACGGCCAACTCTGTCAATGACAGGGACAATAACATAATATTGAGAAGATTGTAATAAAAAACCGCTTAGTATGATAACATTAATGACATGAAAATAGACATGGTATAATATTGAACACCAATATGTACGATATTATAGATAAAAGTTAAAAAGATTTATTCAAAAGGAAACTTCCAATGCATCGCACATTCCCGGACTACAAAGAGAATGCACAAAGAAAGCGAATCAACTATTGATAGAATCTCTTTTAATGTTGCTAAAAGCATTCTCTTCCGTCCGATGTGAAGTTAAAATGTACTTTAATATCCATAAGTTAATTCTGGAAATGATAAAGATGAAGCTGAAAATCATAAAGATGGGTATGTTAAGGAAAAAGCTTCTAAGCTAATATTAAATACTATTTCAGTCTAAATAATAGAAACTAACTAATAGATAGGTAAGTAGTTAGGGTGCAGATAGGTATCGTTATTGAAGACTGAAAATAACGACATATTTATTTCAGAGATATAAATTTGTACAGTTACTCATAAAATATAATCATATTTTATTTTCAGATTCAAATCTGTAGAATGGTATGTTAACTAAACACACGTCTCTAAATATTACAATGTACAAATGCATCGGAAATACTAAAAGCGTACTACTATCTACTAATTCGACAGCATTGACAACACAAAATTGACCGCAAGTTACTTAACAAACATAATTACATCTGAATAATAAAGCAACTAACAAAATCACAACACGCAGCTGTACAGAATTAAGCTATCAGACTGACTTCGCGATATCATTAGGTACCAACATCCAAGAAAAACATTTCCTCGCCATTTTCAGAGACTGCAATCTGTACGTATTAACATTGTAACAAGAGTTGCGGTAACAAGCCCGCAATCACAAATAACGTCCTCCTGAGATGCTCGACGCGTAAATCTTGGGCGATTTATAGTTATCACTTCCTTATACTTCCTGGGCGCCTCTCCGAGGAAATCAGGGTGTAAGGTGTAAGCTTTACAATGCAGTATTTATTAATGTAACTTCTGCTATTAAATTGCTACTAAATACTAATTATGGTAACATACTGTACTGATCGTTGCTATAACATCTATTTTCATTTTCCAAACATTGTACAACTATTCTAAAATGCTTACATTCACTGCAAATACAAAATCATTTATTCGTATAGGTATCACTGGGTCATTTATGCGCCTCATTTTTGGGATTCCGTACCTCGAAAGGAAAAAATGGAACCCTTGTAGGCTTTGTTTTTAATTCGTCTGTCAAGACCCTTTCTCTCAGGAACGTGTGTAGGTATCAAGCTGAAAGGAGATGTTTCAAAATGTATGGAGCCCCGGCCACCACTTTGTACACCATACTCAAAAATGGAGAAACACAATTAAAACAGTTTTCAATCATCCAATTCCTTTAAATTGCTTTAGTTTTGTGGTACAACACAAAAATGTACACTTAAAATTGCAACACAAAAACAAAAGTCTGTCATGGCGGTAAGCTGTCATCACACGTCATGTTGGTTAATTTGATAGAAGTTTGACATATGTACCTACAATCCTGTCATTTAAAGTGACAGTAGACAGTTCGCGATCTATGATCAATGACAACTTGGCAAGACGCCATGTTGAAAATTGATAAAAATGAATTAAAAATACAAAATTTGTACCAGAAAAGTATGCATTTAAGCAATTTATCTTTATTTTTCCCAAATTCCTTGAATTTTTCTCGATTTTTCGAGGTACTGTACATATTGTGGGCCGGATTTGAAACATCTCCTTTATATCAAATACTCAGGTCTACTGTTCCTTGGAGCTAAGAATAAATTAAACTTTTTAAGCCGATGCAATCAAAAGATAGGTACAACTGTTAATACTTTTACATAAATACCTACAGGTTTTAACGGAACCCTCGGTGCGCGAGTACGACTCGCACTTAGCAATTTTTTATTTTATTTTGAGATCGTTTCGCAAACATTAAATAGAGAAGACAAGATGGTGAAAGAAATTGTATGTGTTATGATCACACTGCTCCTGTGGGGATAAATAAAAATGTAGTAGCCAACACACTGGTATCAACGCTTTTTCTCTACGCTAAAATCTCTGACACCGTTTGACGACTGCTTTTTTACCATGAAAGCCAGAGCAATTGGCATTGTACGATTCACGAATTCGCCGAAACAAAATTGTCTACTAGCAACCCATCCGAATACCAGTCGTATTCACAATAGTCAATCGATCATTTAGAAATAGAATCGATTATATCCGTGAGCGCGATTTACTCACGTGCTGAGTGCATTATGATGCGGAATCGCGGCTTGTATCATTAAATCACAAATTTTACCTTCAATCACAGCGAATTAGTTTCGTTGCAGATTATTTTCAGCATCACTCACTCACATACCGTCTCATCCGACCATCTTGCAGGAACCGTTTTCGCAACAGCCCAATTTGATAGAGCACATTCCTGATCCAGAAATACTCACACCACCAACATTTATTTACCAACAAATGAGTCACACACCGCCACACAAATAGACATGCATCGCTAGTACATGTGGGCCGAGCCACCTGATATTTATTCAGCGCGCGAGCGACACTGCCACTCGTCACCGACCGTCTAAAATAGACGGATCCGAGATTTGATTTAAATTGCCCGGCAATGGTCTATCATAGATACTCATAAATCAACAACTAGGTAGAGATGGGCAAAATGTCATGTAATTACAGATTACGATTTCAACTGAAGGCCCGGAAATTTCCCGTGCGCGCCTTCCGAGAATACGCAGTGCTCTTTACTTGACTCCTTTAAATCGGTAATATTGGATTTATTTCTGGGCAAATGTCCCAGATGAAATTGTAATCTGTAATCATAATTACATGTTGCCCATCTTTGTCAATGAACCCTTAACACAGCACATTATCCATACGAAATACTATAGTCACGACACAACAGAGGATAAAAGATAGAATAGATTAAACACCGGTAAAGAATTCTTTGCAGAGATGTGGTGGAATGCTCCGGAAATGTTCCAGGTTTGTATACATTTACGTCATGCATCCCATGCGTATGACCTACAGAATTCAATATTAATATGACATTATCTGGAGCCAATTCTGAGAGTGCTATTTGCCCATGGTCATCATAAAATCGCAATGTAGACAGAATGTAAACTCAAGTTTTAAAGTTAATCAGACTTCTTGAAGTCAGTGACACATACAGGTCAAGCTAATAAAAAGGTGCAAAAGTAGTAAGAATAAGTCAACACAAACACAAAAGACGCTCAGAAACTCTCAGGCATCTAACGTTCAACCCTATTACATAAAGCTAGCATTACAATTCTAACCAGACTCATAAATTGAAAATGACCAATGCAAAACTTTTATAATATTCATATTTCAAGTAGGTACTTCGAACGACAATAAGATTGCTTGGTTCCGGAAACAATACGACTCGAAAGTTTTCAACCGTATAATACAAAGTATAAGCGAGAGCGGGCAAAAGATAAAAGTTTCGCAATTGTTAAATATGAAGCACTTAAAAATAATTTGTAAAATCGAAGTATTGTTTTTAAAACTGTATTGAAGAATTATTGAAAGTTTCCTTATTGGAATTTTAAATAAACAGGCTGATATTAAAATAAACAAACAAACTAAAATAATTAAACTCAATATTCATATACACCACACCTTCTTGTAAACTTAATTAACAAATTCCTACATAATGCCTTAGTAAACATATCCGCTATCTGGTCTTCAGTTTTTATATTATTCAAAATTATTTTACCCCTTTTAATTAACTCCTTAATATAATGAAATCTTATATCTATGTGTTTTAGCCTCTTAAGACTCTCAGTATTGGCAGCCATTATAGCACTTTGACTATCACACCACATCACTACAGGACATACTTGTTTAATGTTAAAGTCACATAATAAGTTTATAAGCCAACAAGCATCAGTCGCTGCTGTGCTTACTGCCACATACTCAGACTCTGTCGAAGAGAGACTAACACTGGCTTGTTTCTTGGAGGACCATAAAATGAGACAATTTGCAAACATGAAACAATAGCCCGATGTAGACTTCCTATCATTCAAATCTCCTCCCCAGTTAGCATCACAATATCCAACTAACTTATCACTATTGCACTTATATATCAGACTATAATTAATGGTACATTTAATATATCTCAAAACTCTTTTAAGGGCTGATAACAACAAAGCGTTAGCTTTATTTTGATATCTGCTTAAAATAGACACAGCTATACATATATCAGGCCTTGTGCCTTGTGCTGCATAAGACAAGCATCCTATAATCTTTCTGCATTGGTTTTCAATGTTCTTATCAACCACATTATTATCTATATTTTCTTCTAAAATTTTTACATTGAAGTTAAGATCCATTGGAGTTGACATTTCTTTACAATCCTGCATATTAAATTTTTGTAAAATATTATTCAGATATTCTTTTTGACATAAAGTAGTAACTCTATTTTCTAAATCCTGCCTTACCCGTATGCCCAGGAAGTTTGACACTAAACCTAAATCTTTCATTTTAAATTCACTATTTAATAATGACTTAAGGTCACATATTTCACTATTATTATTACTAAAGATCAATAAATCATCAACATACAGTAATACATATGTTCTGGCCTCACCATTTACTTTCACATACAAACAATTATCGCTTTGAGATCGTGTAAAACCTTGTGACAATATCACCGAGTTAAATTTATCGTTCCAGTATTTTGGTGACTTCTTCAAGCCATACAATGACTTTTTTAACTTTACTACATTTCTATTGCCGTCATAAGCACCTTCTGGTAATTTTAAGTACACAACTTCATCTATATTTCCATACAGAAAGGCACCTGTGACGTCCATTTGATATATGGGTAGGTTCAACTTTGTGGCAACTGACACAAACAACCTAAAAGTAGACAAATTTGCTACTGGAGCATAAATTTCATAAGAGTCCAATATGTCACTTTGCTCAAAGCCCCTGGCCACTAACCTAGCTTTGTATTGAATACCATTTTTAATTTTAAATACCCATTTGCTACTCACAGTTTTTACATCCGCCGGTTTCTCGCAGAATTCCCAGGTGTTATTTTCTTTCAACGTTTCCAGTTCCCTTTCTATGGCTTCTTTCCACTTTACAGCATCTGGCCTTTGCATCGCTTCTTGATAGGTTTTTGGCTCATCCTCCTCTGTAGAAGCTTGATGACACCTGTAAAAAGATGTCTGTTTCCTTACCCGAGTACTACGACGTGGTAACACACCTTCATTTTCTTCATTGCTGAAACCACTTTGTTCGTCACTGGAGCACGGTAAGTACACGCTTGTGTCATTTTCTGTAGATTGATCTAAACTATTATCATCAAGTTCATCATTTTGTTCATCGTTTTGTTCATCAATTTGTTCATCGCCGGAATGCTGTTCTTCTTCACTAGAATCTGTCTGTTGAACATTAATATACCGTTTATTTTCATTTTCACGATTGGTATTATTTTCCAGTATATTACCATTTTCCCACTTGTAGCGTACATCCATGTAATACATATCATCCTTACGATTAGCTACTGCACACAATTTGTCTTGTTTATAAAACTTGCACGTGTTGTTTTTTGTTATCATAATATACCCTCTGTCAGTCACGCATTTTACTGACAGTAAGTTTGTCTTTAGTTCTGGCACATATAAAACATTATCTATGGTAGTATCTAGCCACTCTAGCCCATCATAGACTTGCAGCGCCACCTGTCCAGAACCATGCGCTCTAATTTTATTTCCATTTCCAATAATCACAAATTTGTCTGAAAGAGTTCGATAGTTCGTAAAGAGATGGCGTTCGCGGCACATATGCTGGCTTGCACCCGAATCCACCAACCATTGCGATTTTTGAAAATGAGTTCCACTCACGAATGCGTTACTGACTTTATTATTCTTCTCTTTATTTTTCTTGAACCAACACTCGTTTTTCAAATGTCCTGTTTTCTTGCAGTAATAACACTTCTTTATAGATCCATCGCCGTTGCTTGTTTGGTTACGATTGCTTCCACAGTCACTTTGAAAATGTCCCAGTTTACCACACTTATAACACCTTCCGTTTTTCTCTACTCCTTTCTTTGCAACGAAGGCCGATGTTTGCGGAGACACATCCTCTTTACTTTTCAGTCGCTCTTCTTCAATTAGCAATCTAGCTACCAGATTATTGTATGTTTGCTTGTCATCCGGTGCTGACTCCCAAGCACTCACAAAATGTTTATATATCTCTGGAAGCGACATCAGTACTTTTGTTATAATGAGTTTCTCCGACAATTTTTCTCCCATTTGCTTCAACTGGTTGTTTAATTCTTCTATCTTGGACAAGAATGTAGACATATCTGTCCCCTCCTCAAACTTGAATTGGAAGAAGCGTTGTTGAAGAATATGTATGCTAGTTTCAGATTTTTGTTCGTAAACACTAGCTAGCTTATTCCACATATCAGCCGAGGTAGTACATGTTAAGATATGCATCATCACATTTTCTGACATTCTTGTTACAAGCCATGTTTGAGCCTTCGCGTCTAGTTTCTCCCACTTTGCCTTTTCTGTCCCGTCTTCAGGTTTTACTCTCGTCCCTTGAACCACATCCAGGAGGTCTTGACTTCGCAACAGAATAACGGATTGGAACTTCCACACATTCCAATTTGTTGCTCCCTCCAGTCTTACATGAGAAACAGATGTTTTGCTATCTTCCATTGTGTTTATTTTCTTCCTGCTCGTCCTTTCCTTGAAATATCAAGTATTTTGTATTTTTTCCGTCCCGTCCGATTTTGCCGATCGTAATTTATTTGACGTATTTTTTCTTCTTTATTTACTATTACCTTCCAGAATTATGTGCCTGGGCCCATAACCCATTGGAATTTTAAATAAACAGGCTGATATTTTAGTAACGCAGTTTTATTATACTTTCCACAATGTATGTTACCACCATATTGTTCTAGAAAAGCATGTCATCTGATCGAACACAAAACAATATAATATTTAAATATAATGTTGCCAACCTATAAACCTATAAACATATTACCTTGTTTCAACATTCCTCCATATTTTTTTCAGTATTCTAATACATAAAAACAAAGCAGAGTTTGTTGTTTGTTTGTTTGATTGGGCTAATCTCATGAATCGAATTGAAAAAATCCTTTTGTTATGGATAATACATATTATATAATCCATTCATTTATGGAGTAATGGCTTTAAGCTACATGACACCACGCTACGACCAATAGGAATGGAGAGTCAATGACAAATGTTGCAAATATGTATTTGTAAACGTAAAGAAGCGAAACCGAAACGAAGCGAGGGCGTCCAGTAGTATTTACATAGAGTCAGTATTTAGCTCTTTAGCCATCAATTTACGCGACCGCTAACACGCCACGAATAATTAAGGGGTATATACCTATTCTTAAGTGCACCCGCTTTCCACATACGCTTTTGACTCAGACCGTATCCTAATGGGAAAATGAAACTTATATCTTAGTTTTTGTAACAAAATGTTGCACGCTAATGCTCCTACCGTTGTTTAATTAATTTTGCATATCGCCATCCCTTGGGGCAGTCTTACTATGTGATAGTGAATGCGAATGCCAGAGTGCAGAAAATCGTATTAGATTTATTCGAAGTAATAGGAAAGTAATATTTCTATGTTATTATTGAATTATCCAACTTCGAACATTACAGTTCTATGTTTATTTAAGCATTGTAAATCAAATGCATTCAGTTCTTGGACGAAGCAATACCTATACGTGATCAATCAACATTAAATACGATGTGATATACCTGCTATAGGTAAGTTAATAATTATAAGTTTTTACAAAAAATAACCGACCTGAACATCGACAAGCAGAGATAACTCAAAAACTACACGCCAGATGTCAAGTCAAATTTATATGGGGCTTTCGAATAAAACACGAATCAAGTTCACTCAGTCGAAAGTTCTGAGGTAACAAATAAAAAATACAGTTGAATTGAGAACCTCCTCCTTTTTTGAAGTCGATAAAAACAAAGAAGTATAATAACGCGATTACTTTTCCATCGCCAACGCATCATTGATGTTTTTGATTAACTGATGTCAATATGAGACGGTGACCGCTTAACGTCTGTCTCTTGTGTCGACAAATTAGGTACGTTGAAAAAGAATTGCATGTTTTCTTACATCTTACCAAAAATGTTAATGCTCTACAATCAGTTGAATAATAAACAAACTTCACACTCGAACAAACCGTTAGCCGCATGACTTCACGTTCTAAATTCACCAGAAACATGTTAGCGCCGTGTCACGTGGCAGTTCATCAAAAACGCGTAAAAGCGCGCGGAACAACGTTTAATAAATTATTTACCCTTTATCGACCCTCGTAAAAACGTTTACTACACCGAACTCTACTGTAACACGTCTATCAAAGGCTTAATGTCATTTGACTAGCGAATGCGTTGAAATGTTTCCTAATGTAAATTCAACTGTACTTCCTTGTTGACAAGGTTTATATTCGCTTCGATATTGTTCAATAATGAATGATTAAATTGGATTCGGTGTACGAGGTGTTGTTCCAATACACGTGCTGTCTAGTATAGAAACAGTAAATGTCGTGAAAGAGAATTATTTATAAGGTGCTATTGTAATAATAAAAAATTTATGCTCCTACTTAGCGTCCTGTCACGGTCGCCATTGTAATTAAAAAATTTGGGTTCCCTATCGAGTTGGGTGTAACAATAAAGAAAAAATATAAGACCTTATTCAAAATGTTTATTTTACTATAGTGTAATATAGTGGTTACACGTTGTATTAGCCAAATATGGAAATTTCAGACTAGATGATCAGAGATCCAAGTTTAGATCTATATCTACACACAAATTTAAAGTTAAATTTTGGCCAAGACTTAGATTAAGGTTGACAAAAGTTAGGTTAATACTTAGATTAATGTTTCAAGTTAATAACAAGATTTAGCTTTCTTTGGGGACAACAGTACACCCGGGTAAGATATATTGACCATTGGCTCGCTTGTTGACTTTAACAATAGGTATAGTAAACTTATAATAAGAAATTAAATTAATAACAGGTATGGTAGAGTAAGGAAAATATGGTAGAGCAGCTCTATGGGTAAGATAGAGTAGCTCTATAAATAAGGTAGAGTTGTAGGTAGTAGGTATAGGTAGAGCTATAGGATAGTAGGTATATAGAGATATAGGTAGTAGGTATAGGTAGAGATATAGGATAGTAGGTATATAGAGTTATAGGTAGTAGGTATAGGTAGAGCTATAGGATAGTAGGTATAGGTAGAGTTAAGGAAAGAGGAGAGAAAGATAGGTAGAGATAGGAGAGTAAGACTCTATGATAGTAACTCTAGGCTGCGCTTGGCTCTCGGTTACTGGCCCTCGGCTTTTAACCAACACCCAAAAATAAAGAATTTAGATTAAATAAAATTAAAATAAAAGTCAGCTCAGCCAAAGCCGCCGCCGGAGCCAGCTTAACCCCGTGTCCGATCAGTCCACCAGTCACCCGGAGGTGCACAGCCCGCACAGAACCCGTACAGAACCCGTACAGCACCCGTACAGAACCCGTACAGAACCGCCTCCTGAAGCGTACACAAAACAACATGTGTCACCTCAAGTGTTTACAAATAATTAATGCACGGCTGAATAGGGATATTCAGACTAAGTTACACCTTATATTTAGAAAAAATGATAATACCTAATTAGGCAGACACCGCTTACACTTGCATATAGCATTAAGAAGTGTATGGTTCATGATAATAATTATTTAAATGATTATGCATTTAAGAACACAAACACCGGCAAAACTTAAACATTTATATTCCAATACCTAGCAGCCGTTAGGTATAATGTATTAAAGACAATAGTATATAGTTAAGTACTCATGTGTCCGAAGACTCAGAAGCCAAGATCTATAAGCTATTACAATTAACGAAGAATACTAGAAACCCCTTTAATTGTATGTCATAGTATAAACATGATCTATCTATAGAGACCATCGTCAGCACAAAAATACGTCGTGTGAATAAGATCTTAATCCGTTAAAGGCTTCGGATAATACAAGATCTCTAAGCATATGTAATACAAACACGCACGTCGAGAAGTGCGACGATTGCCTTCATAACGTTAAAATTTATATTCACGAATATCACGAGCATATGAATATACATTGACAATTCATATTATAATTCACATTGAATTGCAATGGGTCAATATATAAAAGACAATGAATTTGGAACGATCACAAGCCGTAAAACACAATACCATTTATTCGTTCTCGCGCCGTTACAGGGGAGATTAAATGTTTTTTATTAGGGGCCGCACGCTGCAACTAATGAAAACCAACGGGTTACAATATAATCAGAGGCAATGCGAATTAAATTGTGTAGTAAATTCGAAAATCCAGCGTTCACGTTTTAATACCTTGTATTTGTGTGATTTGTACGTACCTATACCTACCTACCTATACCTATTTAGTGGTTTTCACACGAAACCTATACACGGTAAGGTTTTACTGTCAAATGTTATTCGTCAATATGTCAAGTTTAGCCGAGCGACGTAGTATAACAGTAACCAACGACATGATACAAAAGTGAATACCTACCTATAAAATGAAAAAAATATATCAACGCTTGAAAGGCAATTATTACCAAGCGACATATTGACAACTTTACACTAGAGCAATTTAAAGTTTATTTTCTCCGAAAAAAAATCGTAAAAATTCGTCTATTAGTCAAAACTTCTCCATTCAAACGAATTTTAAATGCAGTTTAGATGCTAAGTAAACCCTCATCTAATGATTACAAATTTTCTCATTATTTTATGAAACAGCGTCGCTTAGTAATATTTTCAATCAAAATCACAAACAGTTAAAAGTTAAGTACTTACCGACAACAACATTTTATTATAGAAGAAGTAAAATTGTCTAAACTTCATTATTTTATAATTTCGTTCGAAGAAAAATGTCTCATTCAGGAAGAACGGAAGAACGCATGTTTGACATGCAGGTAAAATTATCTAAATCGAAATCAATACACTTGTCTGCCAGGCAATTTAATCCTAGTACAAATTACATAAGGCTAGTGTATGATTCTTTTGACCAAATGAAAATGAAAATGAAAAATGTTTTATTGATTAAAACAGAGGTAACAAAAACAGGTCGCAAGAGCCCCTGTACTGGGTTGAAATCCCGTATTACTGGGTACCCCGCTCATCCACCAAGGCGAAACATTATATTTTAACCAATTTTAATAAAATTACACAACTTTTTACTTAGACTAGTTATGTGTCTGTATGCGTGTAGTGTATGTGGTGTGTGTGTGTGTATTTGTGTGTGTGTGTGTGTGTGATTGAGTGTGTGTGTTTTCAAGCCCAACATATATATTTATTTAATGTTTTATAATATATTTACTTTATTTTAATATTATAACTTATTATTTATCTAT
Organism: Hesperia comma; assembly: GCA_905404135.1. Classification (NCBI taxonomy): domain Eukaryota; kingdom Metazoa; phylum Arthropoda; class Insecta; order Lepidoptera; family Hesperiidae; genus Hesperia; species Hesperia comma. The sequence continues at coordinate 8,293,459 of FR990032.1, read as the reverse complement.
GTAGCAATTGTTCAGTTTCTTCATAATTTAAGGATAGTAAAAATGTAGTTGTTACTTTTTTAATTTATTTAAAGTTAATGGGTAAATATTAATTCTGCTATCAACGGCGTTGTACAATAGCGCAGACTGACATGAATATTGTTTTTTCTTAAATTTGGTTGAAAAGGTAGGAATTTGACAAACTTTAGGTCTTCTACGTTTGTTTTGCTGCGATTTATATGGTAGCTGGCAATGAAGCTTTTGAACAGAACGCAATACATATAACTGTCGGGTGGTAAGTATGTTGTAAGATTTATGTAAGTCGAAGGTCGGGAAACGTATAGGTTTACAAAACATGACTTTGAGAAGAGCTCGTTGAGCTCTTTCCAAGGTTAACAAGTGTGTTTTTGCTGCTCCACCCCATACTAGAATGCAATAGCCTAATATAGATTGCGCTAGGGCTTTGTATGTGGTTGTTAAAATCTTTTGATTTGCTACTTGTCTCAGTTTTTTGAATACCCACATAAGTTTCCTCATCCTATCACTAATGTTACGTATGTGATGTTTCCAGGACAGGTTCTGGTCAATAGTAATTCCGAGATATTTAATGTTAGTTACTCTTGTTATTGTGTCACACGTACAGTTAGTCAAATTTGGGGCTATACATGTATGTACTTTTAAATCAAATCCATTAAGAGGCAAAGTATTAGTAGCGCACACGGTCAGAGCGGTGAGATTATGACAGCGTTGTGCGCTCACAATTACCAGGAGCGCATAGATAGGTGGGGGCCCCGCAGACGTAGGCGAAACAACTATTTATGCGTTGCGTTGGAGTGAAGGGCAAGGAGATAATAACTGACTTGTCTCACCCGTACAACTTTACTCCTGCGCAGCTTATGCACTCCTAGTCTTTGAACTTATTAAATTGGTTGAATTTTAATGTTATTTTATAAGATTTAAAACGACACTTTGTACACGACTACACAGTTCAGAGGTCCGAGGGGAAGAGGAAAAAAGAGGAAACGACAATGAATTTAGCAATATTTATAATTTCTTAGGTACACCATTAATTAAATAACGCGATTAAGATCAATTTCTCTTACTAAGAGCTTTAGTATTATTAAAAGAAGTAATTTTAGAGGAACATTTGGTGTATTAGGTAAGCTTATCAATAACATTTTAACAAGGGGTAATGTTAAAATTTCAGGAAAAATTCTACTATATTACATTTTCAACTACATTGCATTACGGAAAAAAATTACTAAATGAAAATGAGTACAAATTTCCGGGAGGTAAAAAGTCTTAAACGACAAGATAAAAAATAATTTATTTGGCAAAAATTTCTTAAGTAATGCTCATACCGTGGATAATGTAAGGTAAAAAGTACTTTATGATTATACACATAAATTCAAGTCAAGGCACACATTACTATGTGTATAAAATTGAAATCTAATACCTCCCAAATGAAAATTATTCATTCATTGGTGAATGAATATTTTGGTCGCTTGGTCGCCGAAAACTGTAAAAATTATAAATTTTTCATATTACCAAGCGACAACAAAACTCTTCCTATCGTTACGAGAATGGGACCATTCAACATAGAATATTTTTCTGATTTCAATGATATATATTTATCTCAATATCGTCCAAAGTGTCGCTTGGTAATTTTTGCGTTTCAAGCGTCGATATGAATGATTTGGCTGCTAACACTTCAAACCCCTTTAATTCGAATTTTTCATGACTAACGCTAATAAACTACAGGCCCATGTCAAAAATGGATGGGTCATATGAACCACCAGGTGATGTATATAGGACGATATAAGAGCACAAATGAAGAAGTGCGCCATTGAGCCCTCTCAATGGGAAAGTCTAGCAGTCTCGCGTCCAGATTGGAGGGCCTTGGTCAAAACCAAAGTCACTGACTTTGAAGAGCGTCGTCGAGTAGACCTGGACACGAGACGCGACGAACTGAAAGCCCGACCACCTGCGGCGATCAGGTACAATTATATTAATGGTGTCCTCACATGTCCGCAATGTGCGCGGACCTTCTCAAAGAAGATTGGCTAGTGCAGCCATATGCGAGCACACGAGCGACACACATTTGCACGGAGTTGAAGCAGACGCCGTGACCGAAATCGGTCTGGAATCAATCAATCAATAAGAGCACAAAATAGTAAGATTCAGCAATATGACGTCACTTGTAAGCTGTCCAACTGAGTGCTGGTGAGAATTCAAAAGTGCAGGTAGAGTGATTACATTTTGGTCATATGATTTTGTACGGCATTTTCACCATCGATAGATCCATGAAAAATAATAAGAAAGCGCGCAGTCGCAGCAAATATTATCTGTGCATAAAATACTTTCAAAATAAATTAATTTTATGTTGTTTCCGGACCACGGAAAGAGAGGGGGTTGTAACCCTCGATTTTTTCCCCTTGTCGCATGACTTTTGTACGGCGTTGCGGAATAATGGATTAGAAGCTGTATTGAAACAGTATGAAACTAATGCCGTACAGAATCAAATGACCAAATTTACCCTGGAATTGTCAAAAAATCAAAAAAAATTACCGACTTTGTGGCACACCATTTTTTTACGGGACTGCGCGCTTTCTTATTATTTTTCATGGATCTATCGATGGTGAAAATGCCGTACAAAATCATAATTATGACCAAAATGTAATCACTCTACCTGCACTTTTGAATTCTCACCAGCACTCAGTTGGACAGCTTACAAGTGACGTCATAGTGCTGAATCTTACTATTTTGTGCTCTTATAGCGTCCTATATACATCACCTGGTGGTTCATATGACCCATCCATTTTTGACATGGGCCTGTAGTCTATAAGGTACCCAGACACGCTTCTATGTAATGTCACGCTTATGACCACTTCAAGTAATGAACATCGTTCTCTAGTCCGAAATAACAAACTGTAAAATAACTTTCAATGTATTTTTTTTATAAAGAAAGTACTTATTATTATAAATCCTGAATAGTTTTGCGAAGTGATGATTCCTTAGCCTTCAATATATTATGCTAAGTTAAAAGATAAATTCATATTTCATGTGATTATAAAATATTATTTTTTGTTACCTGTAAATAAATTTCAGGACTAACCATTGATCTTGACAGCGCACATTTGGATCTCACTTTTTTTAGTAATTCCCATTTCACATTTATGTTTTTGATGGGATACCATAACTCTGAACACCTTTTACAACGAAAAACACTATATTCGTTCGCTTACAGCGCTACATGAAATCATCGCACTTACTCCATCGCATGTGACTGTGGTCAATACCTATCTTACCTTTTGTTATTATCTTACCTTTTATGCGTAGTTCCTATATACCTTATAATAAGCATAGAGATTTTAATCAAAACTCAATTGGAAGCTAGTTGCGTCACGACAGAAATTATTATAATACAATTTATACACTAATCTATCTTTGCCAGTACAGTGCATCTTATCTTGGTAACTGGACTTAAAATAGACACCGCCTACGTCACAACAGCCAACTTGTCAAAGAGTGAGACTAGATGATAAGTTTCTCATCGCACAAATTAATTTTCATGTGAAAATTATACCAATAATAATAGCTCCGTGATACACGAAAAATAATTAATTGTCACTATAAATAATGTGCTATTTCTGCATCATTGTCATATCCAAAATAGTCGGACGAACGGGAATCATATTAATACAACATAAATAATTTATGAATAACATAGATTGATAGACGTGACGCTCCGCTGAAAATTTCAACGGAAAAGCTTAAATTTCTAAGTGACAGTGTCACGACCTCACGACCGCGTGGCATCGAGAAAGATTTATTACGGCGTGAATCCCCTATTAACGGGTGAGCGGTACAATATACTTAAATAGACCAAATTACTCGTATTATTGAATCACCGCATAAAAACGACCTATCCATCCATCATATTTTTAGGTACATTTTCGGTTCTATGTAGATATTGTCTGTATTATAAACGTTAACATTATTGACAGTAACGGATAAGTACGGAAACCCTTAAAATGTCTCCAAGTTTGTTGCATTGGGTAATATTTCTAGATTTCTACCTTGTTTAACGTTTCTTCGAACACTTCAAATTTGTACCACTAACAACTTGTAAAACCAAAACCATGTGATAATAAAATCAATGTCCTGATAAAGTTCATAGCACAAATATCTAAATTTTGAATTGGTTATCTGTTTCTCCTTAAAAATATATAAAGCTCAAACGAATAAATATTTCAATTCAAATTCAAGGTTAATTCGGTTGAAAGGGACAAATAAAACGGTGACCGTTTATTGACCGTTGCATGCAGCGGTGGTAGAATTACTAATGACGGTCAGTAACTCAACGCTCGGCTTCGCGCAAAATTTATTATCAGAAGGCAATATCTTACGAGCTGAAATAAAAGAAACGAAAACCGTTTCACACTAGACGATGCTATTAGGTGTATTAAAAATAAATAATCAACACTAACATTAATCTGTTCCGCAGCCATAAAACTTCAAAACAATGTCACTGCTGTTTATACGCAAGCAGTTTGGAATAAGATTTATTGGAAAGCACGCGAAATATGAAATATTTTAAAAAGAAAACTTGTACGGCAAAATTATATAATGTTGATATTGACTAATAAATAGCTTATTTTTAATAGAATAGCAGTGTTAAGGAATTAGGAATTAAGCGCACCTTACAACGACGCGTTACCGGACCTACCTACTAAAACGATAGCATTCGATTATGATATTTTTAAGTGTGTTATATTATGGTTGTATTTCGTTTTTATACTTGGTCAGGTGTGGGTGGCGAGTAGAATTTTCAAGAATATTTATTCGTAATGACGAAGACATAAGGATCATAATTGAATGCTTTCGTTTTAGTTGGTTGGTAGACGCGTCGTTGTAATGTGCGCACTACTATGGTCGATGTTGCGTTAGAAATAAGTACACATTTTGACGGCAGTATAATTTGTCATGCTTCTATAAAGGCATCGAATGACCATAGTCAACGACAATATGCCCAATTATAACTCAATCTAAAACGCAAACAATTATCTACTTAAATGTTACATCACGTGAGCTTTGATTAATTTGCGCCATAGATGATCATTCAATACCTACCTACCGGTAGGTGTGTAATTAATATGTATAATACAATATAGGCAAACATAAAAGGTTAGTTTAGTCAGATTATTTATACCTAAATATACGACGGCTTACATTATTATAACGAAAACATTACCTAGATTATTTCTTTACATTATAAACATGCCCTTATTAAACACTAAATTATTAAACAATTCCTGGAAATACAACATATTTTACCTCAATTTCATCAAAGAATGTTGTATATTTATGTTCCCTATTATAAATCTCAAACTCTCATCCAGACATCGTTAGTACGGAATTGTTATTGTTCCCTTAATTTACTAAAGTTTTTGGTCAAATTATATATTTCTCTCTACTTTGCTAATTTAGAATTGAATGGTTCACGTAATGTAGGACGCTGACCTCATTTGCGTAAAGGTTGACTATTCGCGATTACTTTACCATTAGAGTCAATAACTACATATTATAATAAAGTTATTAACACTTGAATACCCTTTGTCATTCATCTAGTACAATAGAAAAAGACATCGTGGCGAGGTGACATTTTCATTTGACTTAGACAAAAGTTCGATGTTTTCTTCAAATTGTTTACGTAAAATTACACAAGTCTTGCACTCTCCCTTACTTTAAATGCCCAATACTTTTATTTAAACACTCATGGTGTTTACAGCCAAACATATGCGCTTTTACATCCCAAATATTCATAACCATAAATTCACCTTTTCTAGTAATTAAAAGTTAGTGGTCGACTAGAACCTCACGTGGTGATTTAGTCTTGGGTGATAAACTGCATTAACTAAAAGCCTTTATTTAAGGGGACCAACATTACCACATGCTGACTTTCCGCCAGAATTATATCATCAGAAGTGGGATACTACCTAATGGACTGTATCCAACCTCCCCACGAACAAGGCCACGACCTCACATTTATCCCTACGTTAGTCCAATGTCGAGGTTGACATCTATTTGAGAGCAAAAAGACGAACACAGGAAAAACTGTCATCACACAATTACTTACCACTGCGAATGACGGACTTGTTGACAGTCGCTTTGGAAAAGTGAGAATACTAGTCCACAATGTCACCGCCCTCGAGTTGACGTAATGGAAGATTTATTAATATCACATCGCACAGGTATACGTAACTGGCATAGCTCACGGCTTGTATTATAAACTTTTAATCTGCTAATCATACTGTGTGGTAGATATGTTTAGTTAGTAGATGTTGATGAGCAACCTCCGTTCCTCGCAGGGCAGGACAGCCCTCATTACTTTCAATCGAACCTGCATGTGTTTCAACCAATCGGACACAAAAGTGTATTTCTCACATCCGACTATCCCAGCTTTAGGTACGATATAGGTTAAAATTATTGACTGCCAAGCAATACATAATTGACCGGAATTCGAAATGTTTACTTTACTTTCTCTTAGTACTTGAATAGCCATAAACAAGGAGACAATAGTCATCTGTCAAACAATTGTCAACATCTTCCATAGAACGCCAAAGTTATCAGTGCTCTATGGAAGAAATAAAGAAAAATCGGTGAACATTCCCGCTGATATAGACATGATTGTATTGCATAACCTCTCTATTTGCGTTATTTATAGTTGATCGCTCTCATACCTAATCCGTGTGTAGGTGAGTATTCTCAATAATCCTCGCGTCGGAAAACTTTCCAACACCCACCGGTGTTCGCATTTCGACTCAAGTGCTGCCTTTAGACGTCCGATGCAGACCTCGTGATCTGAGCACATGGGTCGACCACTCATTTTCGAGTTCAATGACACTAATAAAATATGTATTGTATGTGATTTATTATTTTTCATGTCGTCTTGATAGCTTGATACCAGAGATGGACAAAACGCAATCATGGTTACAGATTACACAGCATCTAGACATGCTTTTTATAATACAATATAAAATGATTTCTTTGGTTATTTTTATATTTTTTATACATAAACACATAATTACGATATTCCTAAATCATACCAAAAAGTTAATTCTGTATCTACACCCCGACTTCAATGACATTAAGATTATGACTGTTTATAAAGTTGAAAAATATAGTCTTAGCTTATTTGAGTTTTTTCCTGCAAGCGACCATTCTTATATCAGTTTGTAAATTAATAACTTAAGATATCATGGTAACCAATAAGCCATCGCGAATTCCCGAGCTGTGTAGAAGTAATAAATGACTGGCGACTAGCCAATACTCCTCGGCTTTGCATACCTTTCGCGTACAATTTGTTGATTCATAGTGGGATTGTCTTATCGCGTACAAACTCAGTATCTTGTCTTTTTATTACATTGTCTATATTTATTGTTGAGAAAATAGTTCATATTCATTCATAGTCATCGTATGTTTTTTATCGATTTTATCGACGAGGCATATCTTTTTATACTGGATTTCAGCTAGTACCTATGTATTGTTAAATTATGCGGAGAAATATGACTGAAGAATTGAAATAATGGATGTAAAGTTTTGTTAAGATTTTTTTGTTAAAGTTTATGTCGCTCGGTATGTACGAAATGGTAGCCAAGACTGAACATCATTGTCCTTAAGTTACTGTGTTAAAGAACGAATTACACTAAAGATAAACAGGGCCGCCGCAAGCGGGCGTTTAAATGGACGGCACGACATAATTATATTACTTCAAAAAAAGAAAACCGATACAAGCACAATGCTGAATTGTGCTTGGAGCGAGAGGGGAGGGGGAGGGATGCGTAACGGTAACGACGCGGGTGATCATGTAGCTCGCAGCGCACAGGAGATTAAGAAAGCAAACACAGATTTTTGCTGACACTAATAAAAATCGCATAATATCTGCGATAGGCCGTAAATAAACGCGCGTCCCATTGTCGCCGATGTGTGTTCGACGCGTGATTCACGCAAGTTTACAATTGGCTTCGATCGCACTATGTTAGTTCAGCTTGATTGATCGCTTCAGTTGGCGGCTGCTAGTGATTGAATCGTGAAAAAATATAGCTTGACAAAAAAATACAATGAAAATAATGGATTTCGGTCACGAACGCACTTTTTGTTTTTAATGAACAAATTTTTGTTTTATTTATTTTGTTTGCATGATGGGACGCTGATTTATGATTATTTTTTTATTTTAATATAGCGTATTATTCAAAGCGATTGAAGTTCTGCACGGTGTTGCATAATTAATGAATATGAGAATTGTAGTGTCGCTATTAAAATATTTTTATCTCCATACGGAGATCCTGTTATATCAAGGTACTGAGAACCTTAAACAGAAGTTAATTATACTCCGAGTAATGAAACAAGATAAAGGCGACAATAACACAGTAAGCAAACATTAAGGCATCATATTATGTTCAAATACTGCAAGTTAATTGAAAGCATAAAATATACGGACAAATACGAGAGCTCTGACAAATAACGCAGATGATCCGTTCAATCTATCCGATCCCCACCCAAAGCTATCGCAGATATGGCGCCATCCAAACGTAAATATCGCAGATGAACTTGCACTCGTGTAGGGTCACCAATTGTTATCAACAGACTTTAGAATTTTCCCGATTGTTTTATTTTCCGGATGGAAAAAATATAATAGAAACATTAACATTAAACGAGCGTTTGAGAAATTTTTGTCTTCTTATTAAATGAAACCAAAATAACCAATGGCATCTCGATAAGAAATGACTTCTAACTTGTCTAAGTTGTCCTGAATTTTAAATTTTGATAGGGTAACCCTAACCTGTATACATTTCGATTGAAAACACACAATGCGGGTAAGGGTCAGCTCACACCGAGACGCGACGCGATGCAACGATACTGGAAGAGGCCAGTGATTTCGCGCTGCGCCGCGCGTCGCCGCGAGACGCATCTCAATGCCGCGAGGTGCATCGTAAAAGTAGGCAATCTAGCACGCCGCGCGTACCGACGATGCATCTTTTCGTGTAGAAAATAAAGTTCTATTTTGAGCCGCTCTTTGAAAGACTGCGCGCAGCGTCGCTTCGCGTCTCGTCTCGGTGTGATTTGACCCTACGTTTCGCAAATAGTCAAAGGCTCGTTGTGAGTTTTACTTAATCTGTAATCTATCACTGTCCCATAACAGAGTTCAGATTTCTGTCTCTGGCTCAGTTTTCACCCACCCGTGTCATACAGATAGATCGTTAAATTCTATACCTACGTCTTCATAAAATAAGGATTTGTTTGCTTTCGATCAAAAATCCATTTAACGTATAAAAATATAGTTCAATCATATGATGACGACATTGCAAATACCTGCACTTGTCAATAACGTTGGAAACTCCAAAGCTTCAATTAATCTGTTAAAAAAATTGCTTATACCCACGAAGTAAGTGACAAATGCCCACCTTACAGTAAGCCAGTGATTAATCCTTAAAGTTCAGAAACATCTATATGTTTTTTCTTTCACTACGCGGAATACATCCATACTTCCATACTAATATTATAAATGTGAAAGTGTGTTTGTTTGTTTGTGACTCTTTCACGTCGCAACATGGCTATTATATGATATAGTTTATGTGTGTAGAGATAGTGAGGAGGGTGGAGAGTGACGTAGGCTACTTTTTACCGCGGAAAAACATCTCATTCCCATGGGAAGATCGATGTTTTGATAGTTGCTAGATATTTAGTTCCGGATGCTGTTAATAGATGGCGTTAGTAAAATTCATTTGCAAGTTCTGAATCACGCTATCAAATACTACATGAATCGATAATTTACTTAAGTCATAGGTAAATGTTATAACTTATCTTCCAGTATAACATATAGGCTTCTTTTTATCCCGAGAATCCTACGGGAGCAGGACCTACGCGGCTGTTACCTACGGGTCCCGAAGCGAAGCGCGGGAGGTTCTCTAGTATCAAATATATTCACCAAACTGATCTTGTTGGGTTTATGTAATACGCTGCAGTAAATTAAAATAATTGCATCGCAACCGAATGCAAACACAAAGCAACGAAAACACAAACCAGTACGTTATTCAAAATAAACTGACGCGGGATCAAAGAGTAATCTCCAGGGGAATGCGCGCGTGATCGACTAATCACGTGCAACGAAATGCAAATCCATACACTCGATATCGCCAATTCGTCAGTACACGACTAACCATGAAGGAACAATTCATCATCATCATCATCTCATGATGAGATGGCCCACTTTTGAGCACGGGTCTCGTAGAATGAGAAGGTTAAGAACACCACGCTGGCCATGTGCGGATTGGTAGACTGCACACACTTAAATTTTGCGAATTAGATAACAACCAAAGGCCAGACAACGTAAAAGTAAAACAAAGGAAAGCCTAATAAAATCTGACACTCATACAGCATACTCCAAATCATTTGGCAGGTGATTCAATCGAGAGCAGCAGCTAACTACGAAAGATTTTTGAAATAATTATAATAGCAATAATAACATTAACATAATTGCAATAATAAAATCGACTTCCTTTACGACGATGAAGGCAAATCCTTTATTGCCTTTTCATATTTAAACTGTTGGATTCCAACGACATGCATGCATGTCACGAATGCATAGTACGTTCACTTCGCTGGAATCCAATGGAAGACAACAAAAGCAACGATACGTACAAGATATAACATGCTTTATATTAACACAATTAATTGATCATTCTATATTCCAATAGGAAAAGAGAACCTATTTCGGTAAAAGCTTGTCTAGACATCGAATGTTCTCGCGAAGTTACCTCACGATCCAGTTTCGTAACTTGCAGATGTCAAATTGTCACGGTTATTATTGATGGACGGGGAAGTAGGCCAGTCGGCTATTTCTGTTTAAGTCTGAAGATTTCTTCCGACATGAGGAATTTAGACAAAAATATGCTCATGTACCTATGAAGTATGACATTTAATAAATAATGTACCACGAACCTATTAGAACACATAATTATGTAGGTAACGTTTTAATATTCTACAAATATTAACCAAGTTATTAATCAAGTTAGCCAATGAAACAAGAGAGCAGTTCAACTGCTGGTAAGCGATCACCGTCGCTCATGGACACTGGCAACACCAGAGGGAGGCATCACGAATACATTTCCGGCCAAGAAGGAAGCAATAGTATTTCCCTTAAATATACTCAGGTTTGATTTCACGGCACCAATAATCCTAGTGAAAGCTTTCGAACAGAAAGAACCTTTAAAAGAAGGTACACGCAACTACGACAAAACGCAAATAGAACAGTATAAAATAAAATAATCGTATCTGTTTTGGATATGTAGTGGACTGTATATTTAAACCTTCGATAGGCCAGTTGGCCGAGCTGGGCTGGTCTTAGTTCTCTACCCGGTTTTGTTCAACGCAAGTAAATGCCCCACACGCAAGAAAGAGTGTCCACTCACCTCGGCTTAGCTGGGCAGGCTGGTGTAGTCCTCTCCCTGGAGATCTCCTTGCTGGTGTGCCGCCGGATCCGAATATAGTAGTTGGAAGACCGAACCGAAGATTTTGACCGCCACGGCCGTGGCGTCGGTTAGAACCGCTTGCGAGCGCGACAACTGTCCTTTCCCGTGTTCCGCTGTGGACTAGACTGTCCGCCGGGGCGACTCGCGGTTCGGCGGCGTGTGCGCTCCCCCCCACGCCCGCCCGCCGCCTCAGTTTGCAGACTACCCTCTCATTGCGACGGAAAGCAATACTTGCGTGAACATCCCCCCGCCTAACCAAGGCCTACCTTGGTTCCTAATTTCCTAAGGGTAGTCTACATAATTTAGAAATGGGCCTAAGCAGGGTCCCATTTTGTGTCCTAACCTCAACTATCCGAACGATACCATCTTTACCGGGCAATAATTTAACTATCCGACCGCGTCTCCAATGAAGTGGAGAGAAATTATCTTCCTTTATTAAAACAAGGTCATCTATCTTAGGAGGTTCCGTCTTCGAAGTCCATTTATACCGTTGCTGAAGAGTATGGAGATACTCCGTTTTCCACCGAGACCAAAAATGTTGTGTCAATTTTTGAATTTGTTGGTACCGAGATAACCGAGTTATATTGACGTCCGCATAGGGATACTCAGGTAATGCCACTAAAGGCTGACCGATGAGAAAATGCCCTGGAGTCAAAACTTCTAAGTCGGATGGATCCGAACTCAGGGGGCACAGAGGCCTGGAATTCATAACGGCTTCCACCTTAGTAAAAAACGTAGCTAGCTCCTCAAAGGTGAGCCGAGCTTCACCGAGCACGCGTCGAGCGTGAGTCTTAGCAGACTTAACCGCCGCTTCAAATAAACCGCCGTGATTCGGACTAGATGGTGCGTTGAATAACCACGTTATGTTCTCCTTAGTCATTTTTTTACTAATATCTGACTGATTGTCACGGATAAAGATGTATAACTCCTTTAAGTATTTGTTAGCCCCTGTATAATTTGTACCGCAATCCGACCTGATAAGTGACGGGAGTCCGCGCCGTGAAATAAACCGAGTGAAACAAGCAATGAAGGCTTCAACCGACAGGTCCGCCACTATCTCTAAATGAACGGCCTTAGTGGCCAGGCAAACAAAAATGCACAGATAACATTTGGTTATTCTAGCACTCCGATATGATCCGGATTTAATGTAAAACGGTCCCGCGAAATCCGTACCGACACCAACAAATGGTCGCGCACACCGCACGCGATCTAAAGGTAAGTCCGCCATGAAGGGTTGTGTGGGCCGTGCCTTGGACCGATAGCACTGCACACATCGAAAAGTAACGTGACGTGTAATGCGTCGCGCCGACACAATCCAATACGACCGCGAGAGGATCGCTGCTAAGGTGTTTGCCCCGACGTGGCAATATACCTTGTGGTAATGAGTTACCAACAACTCCGTAAAATGACTTTTACCCGGAATCAAAATAGGATGCCGTGCATCATATGGCAATTCTGAAGCGCGTATTCGACCGCCTACGCGTAACAAGTTATCATTGTCGATGAATAAATTTAACCTCCGTAACGAAGACTTAATAGGTTGCTTAGATTTAATAGCCGCGATCTCTTCAGCAAAATGAAAAGCCTGTATGAGCCGAATCAAATATGAAATAGCATTACGACGTTCCGATACCGTGAGGTCGCCGATCGACCGCGTTTTATTTCTTAAATAATGAATGAACCGTAAAATATATGTCGTAACGTTTACTAATTTTTCAAACGAACTAAACCGATCTAATAAATTGAAATCCGAATCCGAGATATTAATGTTGCAAATCTTAGCCCGTAATCCAGGTAGCAAATCAGCGTGCACCGGTAAGTCCTTGCACTCCTGAGGCCAGCTGTGCGGGTCGCGCAGCCACTGTGGTTCCCACCATAACCGATGCTCAAGCAACTCCGTAGCGCTTGCGCCGCGGGACGCCACATCTGCGCAATTCATACCACTAGGAACGTGCCGCCATGTTATAGAAACCGCCGAAGAATTTATTTGAGAAACCCGATTCCCTTCAAACACCTGCAATCGGTGTGGTGGCGTCCGTAACCATGCCAACACGATTGTACTATCGCACCAACAAATTATATTATCTAAGGTTATATCGTCTTGCATCGAAGCAACCACGTGATTAACCAGGGTGCAGAGCAACGCCGCGCTGTTTAATTCCAATTTTGGGATAGTCTGCTTCGTCTTCAACCCAGCGACGCGCGACTTAGCCATGAGCAGCCGCACCGACACATCGCCGTTGCCGTCGTCCGACCGAATGTACACCGCCGCGGCATACCCAACAGAGGAACCGTCACAGAACCCGTGCAGTGAATAACGTCCCGAACCGATAGTTTTCAAACACCTAGGTATAGATAACCGTTGTAAAATAGGTAAGTCCGATAAAATGTTATTCCATTCGTTCACAATATCAACAGGTGCAGGTGTATCCCACTCAATTTTTCGCGAGTCGCCGTTACTGGTTAATAACCTTTGAAGTAAAAGTTTAATTCTGAATACAACCGCACACACCCAGCCGAGAGGGTCATATAACCGAGCCGCTATAGATAGAATAGACCTCCGTGTGATCGTGCCGTCCGTATCGTTAGCTATGTTTATCCGGTATGTAAAACTGTCCGTTTGAGGGTTCCATTGAATACCTAACACTTTTATAAATGACGGACCGTCTGATTGTTCGAATGTCCGAGGTGTTTCAATGTAATCCGAAGGTAAATCCGTCAGAAGTTCCGGCGCGTTGGACGACCACTTCCGTAACTCATAACCCGCTGTACCCATGAGTGCGATCAACTCATTTTTTAGCTCCTGCGCCTCACCGAACGTATCCGCGCCACCCGTGAGATCGTCCACGTAACTGTTTTGACGTAACATTCGACTAGCTTTGGGATAATTGGCCTGTTCGTCGTCGGCCAGTTGATGCAAACACCGAATTGCCACAAATGGACTCGACTTTAACCCGTAAGTATTAGTAGTCAACTCGTAAACGCACAAGGGTTCCGATGGTGAGGATCTCCAAAATATAAGTTGGTATCTCCGATCATCCGGATGTATCCACGTTTGCCGAAACATCATTTTCACATCCGTTGTAAAAACAATACGCGGACACCGAAAGGCAATTATTATTTGTGTAATGTCATTTTGTAGTCGTTCACCGGAATACAGACAGTCATTAAGAGACACACCGCTACTCGTCTGTACACTGCCATCGAAAACCACCCGTATTTTATTTACGTCCCCCGATTTCTTAAAAACCCCGTGATGAGCAAGAAAATAATGTTCCGCGGAAGAATTAAAATCAAATTCAGAAAGTTTCATGTGACCGAGACTAATATATTGTGACATAAATTCTATATACTTTTCTTTAAAATCCGGCTGTAGTTGCATTCTACGCTCAATAGACATAAATCTTTTTAATGCAATTTGTCTAGAGTCGCCGAGACGTTGGTGATCCGGAATCAAAGGCAACCGCACCGTGTACTTGCCATCCAAACCGCGAGTAGTAGTAGAGGCAAAAAGGTTTTCGCACTCGATATCCGCCGGATCCTTAATTTTCGACGGTGGTTCCTCCGCTCGCCAAAACCGTTCAACCGCTTCTATTAATGTGACACCCGAAAAATTTTCATTTTTTACCGATATATCCGTGTCATGTGATGGCATCGGACCAAAAATTGCGAAATTAAATATAGTACCCATGGCATAGGGCCCGCCCGTACCCAATTCAATTTTATTTCCGTTAATTATTTGACCAAGAACGTCACAACCGAAAATTATATCTATTTGACTTCGATACAACCCGTCATCCGCTAATTTAAGTTTTAAAATATTATTATTATTATATGAATTTAAATTTTTAGTTAAATAATTTGTAAGGTTTTTCATAACCGCCGCCGTAACCGATAAAAGAGGTTGATCCGAATGTTCCGGTTTAAAATAAAAGGTAACTATATGTTGACAATTATTATTTTGCACGCCGCCGATACCTACTATTGGTGTGTGAGAGTAATGTCGTTTCAAACCTAACCTCGTAACTAGATCACTCCGTATGAGTGTAATTTGTGAACCGAGATCTAATAAGGCCCGTGCCTTTAAAAATACACCGTGCAAAGATTTGATATCAATAATAACCGTAGGCAAAATTACATTATCCGCTAAACGTGGTAAGGAAACGACATTACTATTTAATTGCTATTGTGACTGCCGAGAATGCGCGGGGCTGGCCGGCCGCATCCGATTATCACGATCACGCAGTCCCGAACGTTGTGAATAGGTACCAGATTCATGCCTACCGCGTGGCGCAGGGCAGTGGCTGTCGCGATCCGAACGAACCGGCGAGTTCCTTTTCGGTTTAGAACTCGTGCGCACAGGTCGAGTTATAATAGGAGAGCGCCTTCCAATTCCGGGCGAAAAGTTATCGCGTGACGTAGCAACCATTGCTTGCCGAGTATCCGACCGAGTATAAGCGGGCGAGTTAGGACGCTCAATGTACTTCGTACAAATCAATCTATTATGACCCGTGTTATTGCAGTGTATACATGGTAGGTTATGTTTACAAGATGAAGCTACATGCTTCCCGAAACATCTAAAGCATAAACCGTTGTTCTTAATAAAATCCTTACGATCGTTTACTGTTAATTTAATAAATTTGTAACAATCTTTAACCGAATGACCCGAAATATTGCAATAACAACACCGATTACTATTATTTTTAAAGTCTGAATTAGAGTTAAATGTGTCTACGACGTGTACATTCCGTGTAGGCTTTCGAGTTACGCCGTAGCCGATAACATCTCCCGTCGTAGCCGTATCTATTAACCTACACTCGTTCTGGAGGAATTCCGTCAGCTGATCAAATGTAGGTAAATTGGAATTATTACCGCCGTATTGTTGTTCGAAACGAGTTTTAATTTCTACAGGCAATTTAGTTAAACCAATGTACAACAATATGTAGCTCCATTCGTCCGTAGGCAAACCAAGATTTTTTAGAGCCCTAGTGGATTCTAATAACGGGTTTAGTATTTGGGACCGTAAGCCCACGATCTTACTTAAAACCGGCAAGTGTAAAATCCGTGATATATGAGAATCCGCTATCAACCGTTTATTCTCATAGCGACTTTTAAGTATTTCCAAAGCCGTATCTAAAGATCCGTCGACCATAGGTAGGTGTTTTATTAAAGTCCGTGGTTCGTTTTCTACATGCGAAATTAAATAATGAAATTTTTCCGTTTTTGAAATATCCTTTCGACTCAAAACCAAAGAAGAAAACAAGCTAATGAAACTGGTCCACGAAAAAACGTCACCATCATACGTCGTTAAATTAATGCGAGGTAGACGTGGTGCAGAAGTACTTTCGGTGGTGGTACAAGTACCACCATCCGAGCCCGGGGAAGCCGCCGAAAATGCCATTACCTGGTCGTAAATACTAGTGGCAAATTTATATTTTTTATCATAGTCGCTAATGAGATCAGTATCTTCAGAGTAAACGTTTAAAATATGTTCGTATGCCTCCGTTAATTTTAAATAATAATCTTCTACTTTACGGGACCGCACCGACAGAATAGACGATTGCATACTTTTGTCATTTAACAATTCAAGTGTATTTTCAAACCAGTCGTACTTAATTTTAAATTTATTTTCGAATACTTTAGCCATTTTTTAACCCGAAAACCGAACCTCAAAGATAGATAACAAAATGGCCGCCGCCGACGCCGACCGAGTTGGCGTTGAAAAAACAAGGTTTCTGACGAAAACTAATCCGCGAGATGGACCAAGAATATGTTTTGGATATGTAGTGGACTGTATATTTAAACCTTCGATAGGCCAGTTGGCCGAGCTGGGCTGGTCTTAGTTCTCTACCCGGTTTTGTTCAACGCAAGTAAATGCCCCACACGCAAGAAAGAGTGTCCACTCACCTCGGCTTAGCTGGGCAGGCTGGTGTAGTCCTCTCCCTGGAGATCTCCTTGCTGGTGTGCCGCCGGATCCGAATATAGTAGTTGGAAGACCGAACCGAAGATTTTGACCGCCACGGCCGTGGCGTCGGTTAGAACCGCTTGCGAGCGCGACAACTGTCCTTTCCCGTGTTCCGCTGTGGACTAGACTGTCCGCCGGGGCGACTCGCGGTTCGGCGGCGTGTGCGCTCCCCCCCCACGCCCGCCCGCCGCCTCAGTTTGCAGACTACCCTCTCATTGCGACGGAAAGCAATACTTGCGTGAACAGTATCCGTTTCAGAATAGAAGAAGGTACGAAAAATATAAACTGCAATATTTTTGGTCAAAACATCCGTCTTACATATTGAATGCTACAATAATACAAAGTGCGATCAGTTAGCCTCCAAAATCGGGAGCGTCGATTGAACCGAATTAACGTGTTCGACAGCCGCAAATAAATCAGTGGCTATCCAACGCGGATTGCGGACGTCTGGCGCCGGTCGTGTAATGGCCGGTCTATTGTGTGCCTACCGTTTTGGATGATGGTAATCATGGCCTCTCCGATAGGAAGCTTTTTGATTATGATGGCAAGCGATGGGTTACATGATGTTAAGTCGCCGCCCTCTAGACAACTCAATCAGATCATGTCAAAACGTGTCGCGGTTGGTTTTAGAGGGACAACTATATACCTAGATAATAGCACCAATAAAGGAGTAGTGTTAATTCAGCACCCAACCAGGAAATATGGACGCAGGTTATCGCAACTTTAATTCACCGGCTCAGGATTTTTGTTGCTATGTCGGAAACATTGTGGAAGAGGAAAATCATTTGATGGCACCCACTTTATGAATGGGACTACAGGCGCACTAATCAGTAATTAGTACGTAGGTACAACAGTTAGCCAACACATTTTACAGGTTACAGTAAAAATAGTGGTGAAACAATAACCATATTCTCGGAACAATCACAATCCACAACATTCAAAGAGTCCATGCACGTAACCCATTAAATCTAAATAAATGCTGACCCACTTTAAAAACAATAAAGAACTGGATGACGTCATTAAATCTGACAGCGAACGGTGCCACGTGCTCGTTGCTACAACGTGACGTCACGGGCTCATCACCGATTGAAATTTTCCTCTCACTCGATTCGATCAAATCTAATGAATTTAAGACTGCCGAGTATAAATCACATGCCATCCGCGAGTGGTCCCAGAATAGCACGACCTTTGCACGGTTCAGGTATTCGGTTGAAGATATTTGTTTTCCGTGTTCGGGAGATAGCAGTCGAAAGATTTATTTTGATCGTAACAATTACAGGGCTTCTGTGTGTAATGGAAAATGTTCTTTGAATTCCTGTGTACGGTTGCACCTTCGTGAAGTGAGGCTTTGAACGAGTGTTTCATAAGGCGTATTGAGTTGATTGCTAAACGAAAAGCAAGTTGACTTAATGTATTAATGTAAGTACATTAATAACTTCTTAAGAACGGAATTTCAGAAACGTCCGGCACTAGGTACAAACTAAGCGTGCCTAAAGGTAGGGAAAACTAGGCTTTGACGATACATAAATAAAAACGTCATTACATTAGCCTAATTTTTAAAATTATACTTCGATATAACCACACCTCGGCGCACTTTTAATAGCGAACATGATTGCTTCGTACCATTTTACGATACTTCCTCTCGAGGATATTAGCAGTTTGCAAGAGCAGTAAACTTTTAACGAGCGGTCGTTTATAATTATTAAACTTGATTAAAACGCATGCGTAACGTTATGTGCTGCATTATTTTCCTAGTAAATGTTCTAATTCTAAACTCTAAAGTGTTACAAAAAACAACAAGTAATAAAGATATGTATATTTGTATGATATATGACATGGACACTGGACACACAAATGGTAAATTATAATCATCTATAGTTGAGTCGCCAACAATATGGAATTGACCCTCCGCTAAGTACAAAGTTACTACCTACTTGTCGATGCTGAAATCGGTATTTTTGGTAAAAGCTATTCCCATTTATTTCATCGCCACGGTTACGGATTCCCATGGACGAGTGAATGCTGCATCATTTATTAACACCAGAGCTTAATTGCCAGTGGCATTAAACGCGACAACACACGCGACACGCTTTGGACTACGACACGCGAGCCGCTAATGAGCCAAGTTGACGGAAGTACGTAGCCGTCCATGCGATGGACTAAAATCGCCACGTGTTGCGTACATCACTAATAGTAATAGATGCTGTTGGTATCCCGTATTAGTACGGATTTTGAGGGTATCTGCACATTACGGGGTAAAGCCAGTTTCCATTAACACCACCTTAATACCTGACATTGTTCCATAGTTCGGTTTTCAGGTCATTTTCTGCCATGTACGCGTAAACTGCGCAACGAACTTTATACCTCAGTATTCACAATGCTATGATATGGGGTCCTTCATGAAACGGGTCCATTGCTTCCTTCATGGCGGGCAAGGCGTTAGTGACGCCCTTAAGATTGCCGATGTCCATGTGGTACGGGAGCCGACGATGCTAAATGTGGATTTACTCGAGTGTCAAAGAGACCTATTGGGTTGCAAAGCTTAGATGATAAGAAGAAAAAAATGTTTATATAATGTATACCTTTTCATCGGTGGGGGAAGCGGCTATACACTTTTAAATGTGTAAAAAAATATTGTCCATGTGGACATACTCGAGCGCTTTAGATATTGATAGCATCAATGTTCTAAGTATTTTTAATAATGTACTATGTTAATCTGATCGTTTGTTTGATGGGGGTGACCATACGTAAGGGTTGAAAATGAGAGAGAAAAAATCTAATCGAGCACGTCAGATTTTCTAAGGGGGTGTTAAGTGAACCTAAAAAAAGGTGTCATTCAATAATCTGACGATTTCGATGTGACGTAAACTCGCTATCATTATTATAATGTGCAAAAAAAAATTCGAACATATACATAATTATATGAGGCTCATATTTGGTGGAGGTACTTAACTGGGTACAAGATATCCCATGTACCTTAATCTGACGCGCTCGAGTAAATCCCAGATTCCCCTCTTCGGCTCCCCAGCTAATGGGCGACGGTGATCACTTACCATCAGTTTACCTGTCTGCTCGTTTGTCTACATAGGCTATAAAAAAGCTTCTATGACATGGCTTCATTCGGTCTATTTATGGCTCACTACAGAGCACGGGACACCATGTAAACGGGACATGTGGCTATTCTAATACTTTACTTATATTTAATTCGACAAAAAGGCAATATTTTTCATAGAAGTGACAGTTATGTGTACTGGGTATAACATTGATCGGGTATTTACGAAAATTAAATGCCGATAAACGGTTCGAATTTATTTTAGAAGCATAAATCGGAAGTTAATTTAAAAATTATTAGTGAATCATTGGAATTCATTCAATCACTTCAGCCTTACAAAGGAATGACGTTAATAACTTTTTAATTACCTACAAAGTACATAGAGTCGCTAATTAATTCAGTTAAAATGAGCTAAGACCTAATCAAATACATTTTGACTTTCAAATATTATATTGTATAACTTAATGTAATTAAATTTGAAGTAATTTTAATGAAAGTAATTTAATGCGCCCTTTTGTGATTTTTGGATCCTGAATGCAAGAAAAAGAGTCTACGGCGAACCACGGGTAAAGAATAAAATGAATTATTCCGCAACTAATCAGGTCAGGCATACTATATCCAATCAATTTTAATTATTTTAAAGTCATTATTTAAACTCATTAATTAAACGCTCTCTCGCTTCATCAATATCTAGGGGAATATTTCCACATGGCAGCAATATATAGAGTAATGACTAATTGTATTAAATATTTATCTTACTCGTTACTTCACTAATCTCAAGACGAGATGCATTTGACGTCAGGATTAACTGGTATTAACGTCACGTCATATTTAACATGAATAGGGAATTCCTAATGCGAAATGGTTAATAGCTAATGGGAGATATCTCAGTGTTAATATCTGTACGAAGCAATTTATGAAATTTGGTGTATTAGACTAAATAGACTAAATCCGCAAATCCTCCCAACGAATTACATATATTAGGGGTTATATTACAAATTTAGGAAGCCTGTATTGTATTTCAAGGCAAACAACGCTTGCATAATATGCTTCTGTCTTTCAGTGATACTGATAATGACACATTTTTTCCCCAATTCTACCTACTGGACGACTTATAAAGAAGTTATTATATTTCAGGAGAACAGTGAGCTAGTTACAATAATTCTCAATCTGTCGTAATTGAAAGCAATAAATCATATTTAACAGTTTTACATGCAACCTAAATAAAATCTAAATAAGGCTATTAGCCCTAACAAACATTTGAAGGTATAATAAAAATGTTTCTTCATCACGATACATTTATTACATACATATAAACAAATAATAATAGCGTGTGTCAGTGAATTGCTTTATGTGAGCGTTTTCGATAAACATTTAATTTTATTGACGCGTGTTTGATAGTGTTTTGACGTGGCGCGTTTATTTCTGAATCTATTTAGATCTATCAAACAGATTGGGATGCGAGCGATGCTCTTGAGGGATTAGATTCGATTTCCGTTCGTTTCAAACATACAAAATATGTATGCCATTGTTTGCGCAATCAAACATCAGAAATAGAATACAGTCCATCTGAGAATTCACAGAAGGCAGAGTCTGTGGCTTGGAGATTATCTTTATGCTTAATAGCAACATCAAGATACGTAATTAGGGACTCTTAATGAAATAGGTCCCTGAAACACTTGTTTTAATTTGTCGAGTAATAAAGAGAATGTGAACATTTCTCATAGACTCGCTGAAAGCTGACATATCCGCAGTAAACACGAGAGGTATAAAACTTTAACTAGAGCATTGAAACAAGATGAGTCGGCGTTGGTAACTTTAATGCAATCGATCAGAAGAATTTTACTCTCCATTGCAGGTAAGTCGACACGGTTAGAGACTTGAAGGTGATTTGATATCTAGTCAAAACTTTAGTTAGTTAGTAAGTTTCTTGCATCGACTTTAAGATATCCAGTAAAGTAGATCTTCTTTTTATATTATTTGTTTATCGACTGACAACTTTTTGCTTTACTGTCTACTATTATTTGCCTTAAAATATTAAACGTTAAAATTATATCTACCCAGTATTATTCCCTGTGTGCCGAGTGTCCAAAACCGAAAAAGTGACCCATCGCTTTGCAATCAGAGTCACTACAAATTAAAAATTGATATTGTCAGCAACTACTATTAATCAGCAACATTTTTTCCAGAGCAAACAGGTTACCAAACACATAGTATGTAATCCTGGTACACCACCCTGCATTAATCGCCACATACTTTTTCTCAAGAGAAAATCCTCCGAAAACCGCACCTACAGGTTCAGAGTTATCTAAGGTCCGTAGCCAGGTAAACCTTCTCTGCATTAATCCGAACACAGGATCTAGTATGAACTCCACCACGAAAACCTAGTTAAACCCCTTGGTAATAGCTGCTAAACACAATGCTGCTAATGACGTACTACGGCTACGTCATAATATTGCATTAATTTATTACTCTCCCACATCCAAAGTGCCACTAAACCAAGTTGTTATCGCGAGCGCACACTCTCATATATAAGTTGGCAAGATTTTTGAACACCTTAGCAATAGTTCCTTTATGTGTGGTTACTCTATGTGTGAGTTACAGAACAACGCGGGTGAATTCTTTAATATCATGGACAATATCGATGTAACCGAATATGTTTAAAGAGTTAATCCATCATAATTTTGCTTCTTGATATGGTAATAAAAGCCAGATAATAAAACACGACGAAAACAAAATTGTTTTAACATGTCATGCAATAAAGATTGCCTGCATTGGCGTATAAATGAACTACTTCAGGGAGACATTATTTTAAGAAAAGAATTTTGTAAAATAACGACGTAAATTCATGGCGCGAAATGCGAAGTCCATTATTAACTAACACTGCTCGATGGAAAGAATTAAAGAGCTATCATAAATATCCGCTTTCGCTTATAACTCACCTCGACACCCTCAGAAGTGTAGACTCCAAAAGCTACTAAGCACAGCCTCGGTACGTAAATTCGCTAGTTATAGTTAAAGCACTCTCTGGTGACTTAAGTTAGTTGGGAGAAAAAGGACACCACAAAATTGGTTAAGTGAAATGTAAGTTGCTTTAAAACTTAGTGTGATATTCTTTTTAAGCGCACGAATCTCGCATGAAATTTTAGCGTCCATAAATAGAATTTTCCTTTTATTATTTTTATACTAGCAACTTGCGCCACTTGCGTAAATGTAGAACTAGTTGTACTATCCTAAACTCAAAAATACAAATTCTCTTCATTGCCATCTCGGGAGAGTCGCGCATGAAAAACTTACCTATTAGGTATGTATTCTAATTTTCCCACTGTAAGTTGTACTTGACAAACTAGTTTACAGTCAGGTTGTTAAAACTGAAAAGACTCTTGCACCAAAACGTGTTGTCGAGATAGAATTGTCGAATGTTACCAGATCTAAAGCCCAGCTGTGATACATACATCCTCTAATGTTGTTACATACCTGCAACAAAAAAGTTTATATTAGTTAAGTCAAAATACTGACTATGTACTTGGCTTATGGTGACTTTCTCACAGGAGACCCAGAAATTGACAAATGTCAAGTTTTACTAACTATTAACCAGTTCAGTCAACCGCCTAACAACTTTTCGTGTTCCGAATTGGGGCTTATGACCAGGTTTTTCTTTCTTTCCTCTTTTTTCTTTATTGCCCGGAAATGCATTGGCGATGCTTTAGCTGTACCTGATATCCATTGGCATCTGTGACCACTGATGGTAAATAAAGATGATGATGATAATATATGTTTACCCGATGGTAAATAAAGTGGCACATCTGATCATTTATGGGCTACTTACATCCTATATAAATATATGTCGGAGACGGAAATAAAATTAGATTAAAATCAAACTAAATAAATCATTAAACTTTGAATAAAACGTAAATCCGGAACTGTAATTTAAATGGCAACACTGTACGAATTGTAAACGTGTCTCGATGGGATATCGGAGGGGGAACCCAACAGAGGGCACCTGTGGAGTCGGCTACGAACAGCGAGGACTTCTCGAGCAGACGTCGAGCTGAACGGTCGCATTAAGTTTACTAGTGTACTTTGTAATAAAAATCCTATACCGCGTTGTACCTATGCCCGACGGCATAACGTTTCTCTAAGTGTATTTCAGTTGTATCACGTTTTAACATAACCCAAAAGCTTTAATCAAATTAAGTTAAACTGTGTAACCTGAAAACTAATTTAAATCACGAAGAAACGTATTGAACGCCCACTGTGTTTTATTTTTCACCTTACAACCTGATGATCGGAGCATTATACCACCATCCTGACGAGTGCCTCCGAGATCAGAAGTTGGGATAAAGGACTCACTGTGGGTTTTCAAGTACAGTTTTCAGGTTTACAGGTTGCAATTTTCAGATGAGAACTGGATTCATAAATGGCAAGCAAGTTGACATGTGCCATTACATCTCACATGGCATGGATGGAAGGTGGCGTCGAATTTTGGTAAAGCTAAGTAACACAGCGAGTATGGGTATGGCATTATTTTTATTCCATTACGTCTGAGGTGACACAATTTCATTGCTTAAATTTTAATTTTTGTGTAAACTATATTGTGTGTGTGTAGTTTGTATAATAATCGTGAGTGAAAATAAAGACATCAATTTCCGGTGATAAAATCATTTAACGTAGCTCCGTAATTAAAACAAATCGCTCCTCATTGTAATCTTATTTTGATGTTTAATCGCTGAAAAACAAAAGAAATCGTTTTTATTATGACCTCTTATGTTTTTATTATGAAGGGAAAGTTACACCCTTTGATTTTAGTGTAGGTAATTTAACCAAGTATTATAACATCGGAACACACTTTTATCATGCGATCATTTTGTTGAAGTTTAATGTGGGTAGATTTGTGGTTAGTTTGTTAGAATGCCCAAGGGCTAAGTACCATTTGAAGTGTTGTGATATAAAAAGTGAATTTGAGTCGAGTAATGGTGATGAATCTTGAGTTCGGTTGGTCGGGTCCAGGTTAGACCACGGAAGAATCCGTGCGACCCGTGAATGAATCTATCGGCCGTATTCGACCGTACCAGTAGTTATTTCGTAGTCGTAGCCCGGTAGAAATCGGTGTCTCTCGAGGAAACTCGAGTAGTCCGTGGGTGCGCGGTGTGCGTTTAACTCTGGCCGAGGTCGTGGTCTATTTAGACCGTATCGTGTAGCAGCAGGAGTGCTGTACACGTGCTATCCACGAGATGGATATGCGTACTGTTCGGCGGGAGAGCCGTGGCGATAGAGGTCATTCGTACTCGGAAGTTTCAGTTTCAATAAACTCAAGTGTAACTTGTTATTTTGGTAGAGTATGCGTACAGTTTTGGTTATGATAACGACGATAGTACTTGGCTCACGGCTGTAGAATTTACGTGTAATGAATTAGTGGCGATTTTGTTATCAATGTTGTTTTGCATTCCATTTGTGATTTGGTTACAATAATAATTAATCTACGTTCATAAAATTGTTAAAGATAAAGGGGGTACATAGATTAGATTTGGTAGTCTGGTCGAAAAGAAAAACAAACGTTTTAAAGTCAGGCATTTTATTATGCATTCCGTGTTGGTACAATTTTTAATTGATAACGAGATATGACGTTCAGTGCAGTGACTTTTATCAAACGTGTTCTTTCCTTTCGTGATAGTTATTTTGGTTTTTGGTTATTTGGTGCGCCGCTTATCGCTGAAAAGGATTAATTGGAAAAAATAAACACACACAAAATAGATGCTTTATTTGTGCTCAACTTGACGAAGTATTTATTCCATTTATCGAGTGCCTACAACAATAATAACAATAAAAGCGTAAGCTAGTTTTTAAAAGGTGAACGATTTGGTTGTTCATTGGCGACGTCGATCGAATTAGTTGCTCATTAGTTCGCGTTGTTTTAAAAGTGAAACACAATACAATTTTCAAAGTTTTATTTACTATGTGACAAAATAATTTCGATATTCTAAATACCCGCGTAGTTCATTGTTAATTTTAAATATTGTGTAAGCGTTATCTAATGATCCAAAACATTGTCGTTAGAGTTATTACAGACGAATTAGTTGGATTCTTACCCGCTTTAGTCACTATATTTTCGAAATAAATAAAGTCGGCGTAAGTGTTTACGTCGGATTTATGATGCGTTTGGGAAGCGTTTCTAGGTTATAAGGAACTGGAGACCAAGACCTTTTCTGGTTCCTGTCTGCAACCAAGGGTGACATTACCTAGATATAGTAACGGCTAGACGAGGTAAAAGTGAAACGGCGTTAAAGTTTTATTTGGTTACATCTGGTGTGTTGGAGTTTTATAACTTCCATTTTATTTTCGTTCCTTGTGAAAATATGACCTTTTGTTGTGTCTTGTAATTAATGAACAATGACAAAAGATAACAATTAAGATATCGGAAGTTCAGTGAAATTTTTAATTAAAGTGGCAGTTGGGTACAATCAGTTCCCCAATTATTTTTACAAGTGCAGCACACTTCGATTGGTTTTGGTTTACCTTGTGGAACCAATTAGTTTTGAAGTAATCTCACATGTGGCGATGCAATGTGCATCGTTCTGTTTTCAGATAAGTTTTCGAGGATGCACAGGCAGCAGCACACGCAGGTTACACATGTGTTGTCTGGAGCCGAATCGACGGCTGCGTGCGTGCGCTCGTGGGCTTCCTGGAGTTCATTCGTGTGACATTGAAGGAGGAAGCTCTGGCAACTGGCAGCCGCAGATCGGACGCAGCGCAACAGGTGATCTGTATCGTTCATACTTGTTTTGTAATAGCTTAAAGAAGTAGTAAATTAACTTTTCTTTTCGAGACGTAGTTCACTTGGTAAAAGACTATTTTTGAGAGATTTAGTTTTCGGTCAACTTGTCGAACGGAACTTTTGAAATTGTAATTGAATGGTTTTGTTACTTTGAAAAAAAAATGTATAGCCCTTAGCTATGTATACGGTTTGAATGTTATTTCTGGACAGAAGTACTGATTGTACTTGAGTACCGTTCGATAAGTCAACTTGTTAGAGAAATGATAACTTTTTGAGAAAAGTAACTTTTATGAGAAATGTAAAGTTTGTTTTGGATTAATCTGTAATGTGATAGGCTAAATAAAGCGACATGTTGAACAAACCTTTTTAAGATTATTTTTGATAAAAGCTCGAAATGATTATCTGGGTGGTGTAGTGTTTGTAACCGGATGGAGGTTACATGCGGAGGTGACTGGATGGAGGTTATAAGTGTGATGATTAGGACCGGATGGAGGCCAGGATACGAGCACTGCAATATTTCAATGAGTTTCCTATTATTTGAATGAGTATGGGTGTTGATCGACATGTCAGCTTTGGCTTTGATAAAGTTGTTTTTTTATTCCCTGCCCACTTACGTCAGGAAGGGCCGAGCTTTAAGAGATACTTTCGTTTGTGTTTATTGTTACAGGTAAATTCCGACACCACAGCCGATCGAGTCATCCGGTTTTACGACGATTGTACGACAACGTATTGCGTTAAAAAGTTAAAAACAAATCCGCGTTAATAATAAATTTGGTAATTTTGCTCTAAACAAGTGTCATGTTATGGAGTTTGTTTAGCCGTCTTCTTCTCCATAGTGACGACACCGGAAACGGCGCGGCGGGAGTGTAGGTAGTTAGGGCTAAAAATAAATGCAAAAAAAAAACTTTAAACAAAAACTTGGCGTTCAATCAAAGAAATTTTAAGTAATCTAAAAACTTGTTGCTCAAATTAAATTTGTAGTCTCGTTTAAAATTAGTAGCTTTTGCTGAATAAAATAAAATTAGAGCTTTGTTGTAACCTAAAGTAAAAGGCATCACACGAGGACGTGTGCTTGTCAGAATGGCCGTGTCGGAGACGGAAATAAAATTAGATTAAAATCAAACTAAATAAATCATTAAACTTTGAATAAAACGTAAATCCGGAACTGTAATTTAAATGGCAACACTGTACGAATTGTAAACGTGTCTCGATGGGATATCGGAGGGGGAACCCAACAGAGGGCACCTGTGGAGTCGGCTACGAACAGCGAGGACTTCTCGAGCAGACGTCGAGCTGAACGGTCGCATTAAGTTTACTAGTGTACTTTGTAATAAAAATCCTATACCGCGTTGTACCTATGCCCGACGGCATAACGTTTCTCTAAGTGTATTTCAGTTGTATCACGTTTTAACATAACCCAAAAGCTTTAATCAAATTAAGTTAAACTGTGTAACCTGAAAACTAATTTAAATCACGAAGAAACGTATTGAACGCCCACTGTGTTTTATTTTTCACCTTACAACCTGATGATCGGAGCATTATACCACCATCCTGACGAGTGCCTCCGAGATATATAAAGAGATATAAGAGAGATATAATATAGAGATCCTATACATAATAATGTGCATAGTGTAAGAAAGCACTAGGAAATTGTTTTTAAAAATTCATCCCCAAAGGGATAAAATAGGGTGTATAAGTTTCTATAAATACAAAATGTAATTTGTCCACTTGCCTCAATTTTACCAAACAGCTAATAATGTAGTTAACGACAAATTACATACACGCATGAATAATATATCAAAAGTTGTACCTACAAAGCCCCTGATAAAATCCGAAACAACGGCACGTTCGCACTAACATTCGACAGATTTAATCTAATGTTGTAATGAAACTTGATAGGTTACACGACACGTTTTGTTTTAGCAGTTACAACGCAAATGTACGTTTACTACTAAAACTTCTACAGTAATAAATAACTTCGTGGAAATTCAAGATAAAACGTTACTGCTTATACTAGTAATGGTATGCCAAGGGAAAATTATATTGTAACACAAGCTTTCCCCTACGGCTTAGCACGTGAAGAAATTTTCAGTTCTATCCTCCTTTTTATTTTTAGGGGGTCATTTACAAAAATTCTTTCTTAGTACTCCTCTAAATTCCCCAAAGAAGATACATGCCAAATCTCAGCTTTTCGCGTTCAATATTTTCGGCTGTGCGTTTTTTTTATTTAGCATGTAAGCAAGATTTACTTACTGCATTTTACCCGCTACCAACTAGTCTACGGGTAGTAGGTACATAATATTGTGACTAACAAACTTTCCAAAAAATCTAAAGGTTTCACCAGTAAAACCCAGTAATGTCCCAAAAGTTAACAGGTCGTTCATTTACACTCAAACAGTTTATTTGTGTGTTCAACAGTGAAAGATGGCGTGCGTGTTAAGCCGCGTCGTGTGTGGGCGGGACCGTGCAAACGACACTAATAATTTTATTTAACAGTAACTTTTCTGTTATTCTCGTTGACGACGATTGGCGCAATGTCAACCATTGGCGCATGGGATCGCTGTACCAAAGGTCCAATGGGTTCAATTTCCAAGCGAGGTGGAAATTTTAATAATGAGTTTCAAGTTCCATTCTTGGTTTGGATTGAGTGTGTATCTTGCCTTGTGTGCTGTCCATGTCACATACGATATATTGAATCCTAGTATGGGGTTATGAAGATATAACATTATTATTATACTAGTAAAACACTTATACCCTCTAGGCATAGTGAAATCAATCAAGCGACATGTAGAATTCGTGAGAGCTTTAGAAATTGTGTCGCTTCACAAAACATGTAAATCCGCAAGCACGCACTTTGCGGCGTACCTACGCCGCGCAGATTCTGCGTCATAAGCAGAAAGTTGCCTCTGGATGAGCGTATGAAGTTCCTAGTTCCGACTTATGGGTTTTCTCGATCCGCTTGATATACTTCAGCTTCACATACATACATGCGCCGTATCAATTGCTACCCAAGGAGTAATCATGTGGTAAAGCTACAAAAACATTTCTTTTTACGTGTGGAAGTTAGTTGCTAAACAAAATTACATTTTCCAGAAATAAAGGTATGTACTAAATTTGGTCAAAGGAAAATGATACAGTGAAACGAAAAGGTATAATGCGATAGTGAACAGCGATATTAATCCTTAAATAATTTAGTTCGTTAGCGAAATATCCAGAGAAGAGAGTACGGTTCGCGTCAACAAAGGGATGACTCGACGCAATAGGGAAGATGCAAATATGATATTTATGAAAATTTAATGATTAAAATGCTAAAAAAATGTAAAAGAAGGACTACTTCAACGTTTTTATTATATATTATGTTGATTTTTAACAATAATTAGGAATTATAATTACGTAAAACGAAACGCATTTCAAAACACTAATCAGCTTATAGTGACGTCACTCGTGTTATGTCAACTTTTTAGAGGTTAACTTTGCGAGTAAAATTGATTGTTATCAGTGAATATTATTTACATTTTTAATAAAAATGGAAGCTGGTTTTATCAAAGCAGACTCCAGGAATTTACCACGAGTTAGTGTCAACGTGGTAGTAACTTTTTTTGCCGAGAGTCCAGAGTTTTCAAGTGTAGAAATGAAAGGGACTAAATTACTACGGTATGCCTGAATCATAGTTTTAATGCCGTGTTTCCTATTTTTGTTGCAACACCTGAAGGGCTTACTGAAAATTACATACTAGAAGTGAAATGTCCTTCAACCGAAGCTGCCATACTTTCCTATGTGAAAGACACCAAAATGTTGGACACAAGTACAACTGCAAATGTTTTTCAGCAAAAGGAAAATAGCAATATTCTGTATATTAGCACACTAAAATTTTAAAATATCAAAAGAAGAAGATATTTAACATGTGCCATATATGATAACAGCCTTAGACCATAGCTTATTGGTCTGAGATAACAGCACTGTATCTGTTATGAATATTGCAAAGAAATTCTGGAGAGATGCTGTACTTCCAAAATTAAAAGATAATAATATATAATATTTAAGCATATTTTTTGTCTAAAACTTTTGTAAATTGATTAAATAAAACTATGCCTTGAAAATATTGCTTTTTATTCAATTTGAATTAAAGGTGATTGTAAGTTCACAAGCGCACAACAAATGATTACCTATACTATAGTCTAAATAGGGAATTAGAAAATGATCAACACAGGTAAGTGTGTGGCTGTAGAAAAGCAAATTCCCGAAGTCTTCTAATTACTCTTTCAATGTGAATTCGAAGTTGTTGTGTTTTTTTGCCAACACTTCTTCGATGTGCTTGAAGCCTCTGTCTGCCATGATACAAGCTCCAGGTGGTAAAATATTAATAAATCCAGATTCTTCAAAGATTTTTAAAGCAGAAGTAATAATAGTCATTCCTCTTTACAGCTTGAAACCACTTTATTCTCAGATTTGGGTCAGAAGGTCCAGTCAAAAACAATTTATTTGGTTGAAGTAGATGGACACATCGGCACAAAACATGATTCAAAACGACTTTTTTTCGGTATTTTAGGGGCATTATTCTGATCACCTGATGTTGATAGATAGTTCATTTTAAATTATTACAAAAGTATTTTAAAGAAAGTCGAGAAAATTTGCAATTTATGACAGCCAACGACGGCAAGCACTACCAGTGACAGACACGAGTGACGTCATCGGAACTATAGGTCCGTTTAGGCGCGAAAATTTAAACGGTCCGTTTATAACTGCATTTTTTGCGATAAATTAGACTTTTTTAAATTTTTTATATGTTTATGACCTATTTTACATGGAATTCTTTAAAACGAAAACAAAACTAAAATATTGCTTGTTCCCTATTGTACCCGAGAAAGATTTCGCAGGAGAGGTACCGTCGGCGAAAATACTCGTATTGTTTCAATCGTTTTTTTTTTTTCTACTACTAAAGTAACAAACGGCGTCTTTTATCTAGCTCTTTACTGATTAGGATTGTGATTAGTAAGTACAAAACGTTGGGTTAATTATCCCAATTCAATTTTTATCTAGTAGGGTCAACATAAAACTCAGTCAGAGTCGCAGAAACGTAAGAATCTGTGGTAATTCCTTGGTCCGCTGTTCATTACATTGTGCCTGTGACCATTAGAGAGGTTGGTTTAGAATAAATAGAAAGGACTTCTTACATATCCAAAAACATCCATTTATTACATCTATTAAGTTATAACTAGATGCGAACACAACTTGAAGTGCCAATATCCGTTTAGTATCCAAATCGAATCCAATATTACTCTTAATTATAAATTCCAGGACTATGTTTAGGTGTACTGATACTATTTGAGTGAACAGTACAAACGCTGTTGCTTAATTATTTGTTTACAAACGGCTACAGCGCGGGCATTAGTCAAAAATCCAACTTGGATCCTCCGACGACGATAATTATGAACCGCTACTCTCATTCTGTCCTGATATGATTAATTGCCTCGCGAGTTTCAGACGTGCTTACTTGTTTCCGACTTAATATCAAAACAACAAAGTTGACAATAGCTTGCACGGAAGGCAACAAGAAGCGTAATTTTAAATAGTTTTGAATATGGTCTACGGTCTACCCGTAAACCCGCCCAGTGTCCAATATAAATGCAATCTGTAGATCATCCAAATTACACAACATTTAAATTTTTTGTTAAAATAACGTCACATGTGACGAAATCAAAGCCAACGTAGAATATGGCGGGTTGGAATGGTTCCGGAGGCGGAAGTTAAGACCAATATCACGCAGTTCCGGCGTAATTTTGCAACTAATTTTATGCTCATGACGGGCTGAAGTTTGACTTAAAATTTAACAGAACTTTATGGCGGGAACCATTAAAGAAAGTTTGGCATGATAATATGCAAGTCTACTTCCAAAAATTGAGAAGTTAAATACGTTTATCGCATATATTCTTAAAACAAAAATTATAAAATAAAAATATCGTCTATAGTTCAGATACAAATATGTACCTACATATGGTAGTAACAATTACCACTGAAGAACATGAAGAACTTCAAAACGTCCATAAAAATTGAAGTTTTAATTTAATGAGATTTTAGAAGCACTTAAAATTTTCTCACTTTTATAATTACACAAAACTAAAACTTTACGTTGAAGCTTTGCTTTGATGTAGTTGTTGAACTTGGAGTCTTTAAATACTTAGAACTAAGCGGATTGTTCTGTTCCTATTTTCTCACAAGCAGTTTACACTTTACTGCATAAAAGCTACCAAAGTATGAAATCTCTCATGATAACTTTCTATTAGACGCAGCGGCGATGAACATAAAGTAGGATATTCTTCAAGCGTCTGGGGTATACTTTGATATAATCTTCTACATGCTATTATTTACACTCTCCATTTTCTATACTAACATTGACGGCATTATGTTTCTTTTACATCCTGAGATACCAATATTCTTCGTTGCTTATGGATTTTGTGATCATTTCAGAGTTTTCCATTCGCCAAATTGAAGTTAATTATAATTTCTAAATTCTCAATGATATCCTCTCCGATATTTTACACTTTATAGCACTGAAACTAGTAATTTCTATTTCTCAAACAAGTTCTAATTTGCCGGTAAATCGCGGCATATCTATTTATTAACATTACGAGTAGGTATATTAAGTCGAGGTCGAGGAGTCGAGGAGAGTCGTCTAAGGTATATCAGTGTCGATTCGTACGCGATCGTTGACGGATGTGTACACTTCGTTAATGAATATACCTATTTTATATTCACGTATTGCGCGGTGACGGCCGCCGCAGGTAAAATGGCTATGGGTTCCGAGCAACTCATAGCCAACGAGGTGTTGGCGTTTCTACAACACGCCATAGACACCATGGATGAAGTTAGCATCATCCAGATCTGCAGGACCAACTTCACCTGCGAAGAGATAGTCCAGGCGAAGACGCTTCTGTATAAGTCGCTCGGACAGATCGACCGGATGAAGGAACACAGGAAGGACGAAAAGGGAGAGAAGTCACTACAGGACATCATCAACCTTCTGAAGGTGACTGATCCCGACGATGTGCCAACTTTCGTGGCGAGGAACCTGAGCAAGTTGCCGCCCGTCACGTTTGACCACGTCGATGTCACCAGGCTGCTGAAGGACATTACAACCCTGAAAGCAAGCCTGGCGGAAGTGGTGTTGAAGTTGGAAGCCTCCCAAAACACCATCGAGGATCTACGGGCTGAAGTAGCGACGTTACGCAAGACTTCGGCGGTATGTAGGTCACCGGAGGCCATCAACATCAACGTCCGTCGCGGGGCAGGCAACTGTTCGTCAGCAAGTTTCGAGTCAGCGAAACTTGAGTCGCCGCCGGCTGCTGTCCCCGCACGCGCAAGCGGTGACGTATGTGTCGCCCGTCCCCCACCTCCCCCTGCCGAGGTGTTGCCTAGTGTCGTCACGTCTACACCTCAACGTGACTACGCCGCAGCTGTTGTTCGCCAGCAATCCGAGAAGCGGACTAAGAAGAGGACAGAGAGGGATAGCGTGAATCTCCGCATCGAGCCCCCTCGTTGTGCTGTGCCCCAGGGTCAGACTGACAAAGATGGTTTCATCAAAGTGGAGCGGAAGAAGAGGAAACCTCTTTGTCGGAACCAATGTGGTACAGCGCCGACCGGACCGAACCATCTGCTACGTCCCGCCGTCCCTGTGACGCACGTCTATGTCTCCCGTCTTCATTACACTTCGAAGGCGTCCGATATTGCGGAGTACTTGGAGATAAAAACGAAGTTCCGGGTGTTTGTCGAGAAACTGAAATCGCGTAACGCAGTGAACTTCAATTCCTTTGTGTTACGCGTACCGTCTGAACACCTGTCGGTCTTCCTGAAGGAGGAGCTGTGGCCTAAGGGGGTCGTGTTTCGCAAGTTCCGCGGGCGTCGACCACCCCCGGAGGTCACCGGGCCAGCGCCAGCGCTTCACGTCGCCGCGAATTCGTGACTCGTAGTTTTAAGTTTTATATTTTTATGTACCTATATTAGTCTGTAAGGTATTTATGATATGGACCTCTGTACATACATTTTACTTTGTAAATGTATGTATATTGTCTGAAATAAAGATTTATTATTATTATTATTATTATTAAACCGCGCCAGCTAGCAACAGCACTCGACCGTGCGGGGCTAATTAAAATTCCACTCGAGACCGCCAATAGATAGGGCATAAGTGCATTAAAAGGATATGAGATGCTCATAATAAATTTTGCCCACAATCGTTAGTTGGGAACTGTTATGATCGTAATACATTTAAGTTATTTTAACATTCTTTGCCGTCCTTATTTTAAGATGCTTGTAAATAATTTTAAAGTATTAATTTTCTTACGTTGTTATAATTATGTGTGAGACCATATTACTTTTCTTCAAAAGACTAACAGAGACGTTACTAACCAATATTTGGTTTGTAATAATATATACGAACTAAAAAAATAATCTAACAATAAAAATACAAAGAACTCTGATCTGGATGTAAAGCGGATTCAAATTCGGACAAAATTCTGCTTTTTAGTTGAAGTTAGATGAGCTAACTCTCCAAATCTTGCTTATGAAAATAAACTGTGAACATTCGCATAGCACGAAACAAACTTAAAACACATTACCATAATCAGTACAGTTTAAGACAAAGCTCTTGTATGCAAATGTGCACCCACTTCAAAGCAGTAGGCATTGCATGACACTAAGCAAGTTCGTGAATACATTTGCGCTACAAATTCTAAGCTTATGAATGAACCAACGGGGAAGCGGATCTCGCATAAGAAGAACAGTTAAGGCGATTTATCAACTGTCACAAGAATAAAGCACCTACATTGCTAGAGATATTTAAGAAAGGAAAATTTTCTTTTTTATTTTACTAGTCGATAAACGAGCAGAACAGACAGGTGATGGCAAGTGGACATCATCACCCATGGACGTCGGTAAAAGCAAAGGCATCACACATACAAGATGCTGACCCAGAGGTAAGCAGGCATCTGAATTTACCTTTAAAAATAAATACTTCATCATTATTATGATTGATCTAGTAACATGTAGTAATTTCGTTTTAATAAACATGGTCATTCAAACTTCTCGTACGCTTATCGTCCAAAAAAGTTAAAAGTATAAATGTCATATTTAAATTTAATGTCTGCAATTATACTGTAAACAAACTGTCTATAATTCTGAAAAATATCAGCATCTAAATTATTTGAAGATCATAACTTCACTACCTTCTCATTTGCCAATTTATAGTTGGCGCAATATTTCTACAAAAATAATGAACACAAAGAAATGTACATTTGAAACGATCACATTAAACTAAGTTAATATTATCAAGGGGTAACATAACAAATAGACCATGCCAAACGTAATGGAGAAGATCATCAATAAGACGACAAAAAATATGAAAGACACAGCATAAATCCATTTAGTGGTTGCTAAGCACTCAACGTGTCGAGAGGTTATTTCAACGGCAATAAATCAACCGGTTGACAATATCGAGCGTTGACAGCCGTGTGACTGATGCAACACCATTTGCCACAACCGAGGATAGAAATAAAAACGTGAACCTCCCTTACGGACGAAAATTGTATTGTGCTGCTGGCGAAATATGGAGTGAGATAAAATACATAGGTCCAATCTATTCCTGTCAAAATTGGAGGACATTACTACAAGTGTCTGATTTCAGTCAGTTATTGCTATCGAACTACCTAGTAATGGATAACTCTTCATTTGTCTATATAAATCGTCTGAAATGAAGAACAGCACAGATTTGTCATTTGGTGTCTACAGGTCTTGTCCAAAACTCTTTGTTGATTCTTAATTTGTATTAATAGAAAAATTAGTAGTTGCTTAGTTAGATGTAGTACCAATTCCATCGCGGTAATCTTTTAAGATTAATAGGAGGATAGATAGGAGTTCAACGGGAAGTTGAAAATATTTGAAGGAAATGAAGTGAGTTGCAAGCCCAGTAGCGGTACATAGTTATATTCATAGCTGCCTAGCGGGTGCACGAATTTAACTCCTGGGAGACAATAACCACTTATAATGCAATGGAGCTTCCAGTGAAGCGGTAATATCAATAAAGGTCACCAAAGGGATTGAAATAGTTTATGAGAGCCAGCGATATTTCTGACAAAAGGAACTTTCTTGTTTAATGGAGTTTGGGTCAGATGGAGCTATAATATTTAATTGTATATCATGGTATATAAGAGCAAAAGTTCAGTCTTTCCGTCAATCATCGACGGCAAAAATCAAATAGTAGATTGATATTGGTAATGTTTGTCCTCAGGACATTGCAAAATAGTCGGGTGTTTGTCTGACAGGCATTAACATTTGTTCAGATTATTAATATATTATTTAAAGTTACTTTACTACCTAAGTTTAAAATTGCTCTGCATTTAACAACAGAACACAATTGTTCCGGTGTACATATGTACCAGTACTTAGATTATGTATTATTTAGGAACATTCGTTTTAACAAGACAAAAGATTATAACGTAACCTAAAACACAATAAGTTTGACGACCTTCTAAACAAAAATATCCAATAATCGATGGATAACTTAGCAGCAAGTAACACAGCTTTTATGTAAAACATTGTATAACATTAAGGTGAAATGATTCGAAAAGATTCACACAAAGCACGGAAACCAATGAATCTAGTCGACGTCACAACTTTTTTTAAAATAAGCTCACCTAATAAAATGAGCCCAAGCCAATCTTTTCTGAAAGAGATTTAATAAGAATGAATTAAATTTTCAAAGGATTCACCTCAATCGCGTCGTATCCTGCACTTTACAGTGTCTAGTTGGATGTCGTGTGAGCCAAGTCATTGTCGTGAATGCACATTTAAAAACTACTACTCTACTAAGTATTTCTACTCTACTAAGCAGTACTTCTATTCTACTTAGTATTTTTAATACAACAATTCAACATACTTTATTATCATACATATTTTTCTTCAATTTATTTTTTGGTCCTTCGAGACGCACGAAATCATCATAACAAAATAAGTGCTATTACGAACCATACCTTCGACATAATATGTTTTTAGCAGAATTCTTGTAAAAATAATGATTCAAAAACGATGAAAAAATAAGTATAAAATCAAAGCATCTGGGGAGCCGAAGAGGGGAATCTGGGATTTACTATAGCGCGGCAGATTAAGGTACAGGGGATACCTTGTACCCAGTTAAGTACCTCCAGCAAATATGAGCCCCATATATAAGTTAGATTTTTTTGCACATTATAATAATGGTAGCGAGTTTGCGTCACATCGAAATCGTCAGATTATTGAATGAGAGTTTTTTTTAGGTTCACTTAACACCCCCTTAGAAAATCTGACGTGCTCGATTAGATTTTTTCTCTCTCATTTTCAACCCTTACGTACGGTAACCCCCATCAAAGAAACAATCAGATTAACATTGTACATTATTAAAAATACGTAGAACATTGACGCTATCAATATCTGAAGCGCTCGAGTATGTTCACATGGACATTATTTTTTTACATATTTAAAAGTTTATAGCCGCTTCCCCACCGATGAAAAGGTATACATTATATAACATTTTTTTCTTCTTATCATCTAAGCTTTGCAACCCAATAGGTCTCTATGACGCTCGAGTAAATCCACATTAGCATCGTCGGCTCTCGTACCACTAGTAAATTATTCCGCACAGGGGTTTCAATTGTCATAGGACCGCCATGGGTAGTGGGTACTATTTGTTACGTATTATCTACTTGTTTTAAGCAAGGTCATGTTACCAGCTTTACATAAACCATCTTCTGCCTACAAGCACGTAATTAAATAATTCTCTTTAAGAGCCTCCAACCTCACCTCGAAGATATGCGCTGACCCAGAAAGCAAGTTAAGTGCCACGGACCGCGGGAGTGGCAAACGGGGCGTGAATTTCGATTTTCTGCACATGATGCAAAATTAACGCGGTTAATAAAACTTCTGCCTTACGCTCTAACTAGTTTACAAAGTGAAATTATATGGCAGCTTATATTTTTTATTGTGCCTCACATCATTGCACAAACTTTCAGGAAATCCTTAAGCTTTGTAGTGATTTATAAAATTTAGATTTTAGCGAGACTTTGGCCTAAGAATACCTTTAATAGTCACATGGCTTCAAAGGTATAATTATGATTAAGATATAATCGAGGACTTTTCTACAACAATCCATCCATCCATCACCTTTAGATGTCCACTGTTGGATGTAAGCCTCCTATAACTGACGCCACTCTAACAGGTCCTGAGCCCTTTGAATCCAGCGGATGCCTTCGCGTCTTATTAAGGTCGTACACTCAGGTCTACAACAATACCGTCGTTTATTTCGTTATATGTACTTTATATCACGAAAATTTATTTCAAAATTCTTACGCACCTTAACCGAATTGAATGCAACAGAGACTTGCAAATAGTTCTTACATCAACGGTTAAGTGGAACTAGGGAAACCCCTTTAAGGCATCTGTTTCGCTTCCTAACCTACATTCATAAGCCGTCCGATCCGGTTTGACGGGCGCTGCCTTAGAACAACTTAGTCTATACGGATTACAGCTGGTCAGGTCAGGTATCAATTTCATAGACGTCTCTCGCAACATATCTTTGCACATATTGCTTACATTTACACATGGTAGCTCTCATAGGCTGCGTTCCGAAACTCGACGGCGTTTTGGTCGAGTTTCGGAACGCGCCCATAGTGGAATAAAAATAAATAGTAATTTTGACATTAATGTTCCAAATACTTTTCAGTATTTCATTTTATCGTCTTCTACGTTTACTTATCATTGTAATCTTTACTTATGACATAGAAGTCAAAAATGAATTTATCTCTTTATCAAAAATGAAATTGTCTAATGTAGCAAGATCAAGAAGATCTGCTACATTAGACTCTATTTTCAAGGCGAAAATCAGCCTGGAGTGTCCTAGACTTTATTGGAGTAGTTAATATGTATATGTCGTGGCCACATCGTAGATTTGCTCACATCATGAAATGGCCACATCATGATGTGGTTTGAGCAGATCAATGATAAGAAATCGTTTCTCGATATGGGCAACTAAACGCGCGGCTTTTTCATGAAATGGTCAAGATTATTTTGATCATATCGTAAAGTAGGTAGTTACATTAATTACCGGTAGAGGCG
Organism: Hesperia comma; assembly: GCA_905404135.1. NCBI lineage: Eukaryota > Metazoa > Arthropoda > Insecta > Lepidoptera > Hesperiidae > Hesperia > Hesperia comma. The sequence continues at coordinate 8,253,014 of FR990032.1, read as the reverse complement.
CTGCAAGCGCTTTGTTTATGTGTAAAGATGGCGGCCGTTGGCGTAAATGTTATTTCTCTTGTCAATTCGGCCTAGAGTAAAAGAGTAGCAACAAAAATTGCTTATTGCAGAATACAATACACGTCAATTGTTAAAAACGAGTAACATTGAACGGAAGCATAAAAATAGAGTTGATTTTGGATATAAAACAAAGAATACTCATTTCCATTACTACTCAGTCAAATTCTTCAAGGTGTAGGTAGGTCGAATTGGTTACAGAACCGAATTAGCCTACCCCTACTCCACGTGGTCTTGTATGCCCTACCCTTAAGAGTGTTTTTTAGAACCCGGAGGCGCGGAGGGAGGGCAGCCCCCGCAAGGGCGAAGGGGCTGCATCTTCCACAGCGCCGGAGACGTCACGGTTCGAAATTATGCCCTATATTCCGCGTTTTTACGATCCGGCCAAACCGAGTTGATCATTTCATGATGTGAGCAAATCTACGATATGGCCACGACATATATAAAGTATAATTTAAATATTTAATCCAACGGCTTCCGCTTGAAATATTTAGCCAAATAAATATTGTAACAATTTATAAACACAAAATTTTAATCTAGTTGTTTATACTATCGGAAATATCAAAGAAAACGAAAAGTGGATAAAATATTTTAAAGACGAAAAATAAACAAGTATTCACCGATAATAGTAGGTTTCGAGTTCCGTTCATCCAATTACATTAATTTTAAATCCATGTTACCGCCATTCGATCCCTGAAAGCAATCTGCAAATTACCTCTCCATCCATCGTTAAAGTATCCAAACTCTAAATAAAGAAGTTACATTTCATGGGCTAAAACAAATAAAATACGCATAAACCGACAATTTTGTCGAAATTAATTTTCGCCTTTGCGAGTCTGCGGGAGATAAAACTTCAAAAGAAGTATAATCAGCTGCCTAAATTCGTATCTCCAGTGAAGGTTTAATGGGAATCATTTTCACCGCTAAATCTTTTATATGTGCATGTAGGGTTCCCCAAACTTATTGTGTCCACGAATATTCATAAGTATGTATCTTCTTCTTCTTCTTCCAAGACCACTAACCGTAGGGATTTGTTGAATCGATGGCGTAGCGTGACGTTCGATAAGTGTTTGTAAAAACCAACTTCATAGAAATAAATATTTGAATTTGAATTTTGAATTTATGTACTTAAAATGCTAATATATTAATAAGAAGCAGGCCAATTTATCAGAGGCGATCGTCATTGATCATTAATTCATCACCCATTATTATTAGTCCTATCTTAATCTTGTACATATTTAATAAAGAAGTTAGAGCTAATGGCAGGCTAATATGCACTAAATAATAAGACAGTCTTGTAAGGTAATAATTACTGTAATTACTTGTCATAGGTTAAGTGAGTTCACTTCCAGCAATAACTTCGTGATCCATTTGACGCCCCCAGGATGTGCCGCCCGCGGGAAATGCACGTTTTGGACTCCCTTTGGTCTGGGTGTCATGGTCAACATACGAGACATCGACACACGTCCGGACCGAGAACGGAACCCAGGACCCTTTGAACGACAGTCTGAAGTGGCAAGTATTGCGCCATACATAAATATAAGGGTTGGCTTATGGTCTATTCTATCTATGTTATACATCTACTATTTTATTAACTGGCGCAAAATTTCTAATGACGAATAATTAAATTAATATCTATACTCGGAAGCTTGTTCTGCTGCAAAAAAAACATACAGACGAATTATTGAGAACCTCCCCTGCTTTTTTTGAAGTCGGTTAAAAATAAATCTCCAATAACGTCTCCTGAAATCCTAAATACCTTTTAACATAGACATAATTACAAAGGCACCAAAATCATGAAATATTGTGCTGTAGACCAGTTACGAGTTGAGACTCGTGTCTTATTATGGGTTGTAGTGTAGCCAAGTTTTCTTTACATTAGGATTCCTAAAAATAGAAAATCCTGACGGTACCCGCAAATAGAGACACCGAAACGCTCCAATTCGCCACAGTTTATTAAAAACGCCGGGGAACCTGAATGTCCATTTGCGCAGTTTCATGTGACTGACAAATTTTCACGGAATTTTCTTTTCATCGTCGCGCCAGGTCGAGAATTGCCGCCATTTATCTCACTAGATCATTATGAGGCAGCTTCGTTTTTTGTCTCCGTTTAAATATTTATAGGTTCTTTCCAAACACATTCTAGTTGAAAGGATTTTAATTCAGGTGTTAGCAGAGATCTATCGTGGGAAAAGCGTTTTTCTTTGGTCTACAGAAATTGAATTGTTTGTTTAACTTAGTAAAATGGGAGTTGAAATGGGTACTTTGAAAACGAAATGAAGAAAGGAAAATCGAAACTTTTATGAGACCAGAAACAATATCGTCATCTGTTTGGTAAAAATAAACCGCCACAGGGAATGAAACAAAACATCCTTTATTTCGTATAGCTACAAAAATATTGTACCCTCGGGCCGATATCGATTCATTCGGAAATATATAGGTAAGTAGGTACTCTACGCGAATTTGTGACAATACAAAATACAGTTCTCCATTTTGCAAGCATTTTTACTTTTTATTGGCATTCGTATGACGATCGTTATCACAAATTTAGTAAGCCTTGATTAGGTGCTCAAAAGTTAATTGTTAACCATGAATTGAATGTGATGTAAAACCAAAAACCTAATATAATATGTCTAGTTTAAAATGGCGCCTATACTAAAATACTTTTAATGTGAATTAAAAATATGGCAATGGCAAGCAAAAATGTTGAATATATATTTTTGTATTTGGTCTATGTTTTTGTCTTTGTGAATTGAACATGACACCCTAGACACGAAATCCTAATATGGGGATTAGGGGCCGTCCATTAATCACGTGATGTTTTTTTTGGCATTTTTAACCCCTCCTCCCCCTTGGTGATACATGGTGAGATTTGAGGCTTCCCCCCCCCCTCCCCCCCGCCTTATCACGTGTATTTTTTCGTACCTCTAAAAATTTTTTTAATATATATAAAATACTGGTATAAGTACTAAGTATCATCAAATTTTATTAAAGAAAACTAGCTTTACGCTCGCGGCTTTGCCCGCGTAAAATTTGGTTGTACCACGTATTTTTACTGAACTCGAGAGCGCTTTTTCTTTGGACTTATTTCACAAATACTATTTTCATCATTTATCAGGCTGAAAGCTGAAATTTAAGTAACAACTTCAGTTTAATATCTTTAGCATAAGTTAATCAGGGAAAGTAATTTTTCATGAATTTGCACTTTACGATCATTGAGATACTACATAATTATGTACTAAAGTTTACGATCCCGTGGAAATAAATGTCATTTTAAAAAATATCGAAGCACATATTTTTTGTATCATAAATCGTAACAAAGAGACTGGACATTAGTTTTCAAGTCCCTAACTCAGAGAGTACCAAAAATACCATACAAATTTTTACCCCGTATTTTTAGGGGTTGGAGGGTACTTGGGAATAAAAACTTGAATAGTTTATTTTTTATTTACAACAAAGAGTATGTTTACCAATTTTGAGCTTTCTATCTTAAAAATTGTATTATGTCCCGTAAAATCTTTCACCCCCCTTTTGAAGGCGTTGAGGGTTAATTTTCAAAAAAATCTGATACAGGTATTTGTTAATTTGCAGTAAACAACCAAAATCCAAATTTCCAAGTCACTAACTTCAATGGTGTAGAAATTTCATGTAAAAGTTTTTCACTCCTTTCACCCCCTTTGGGGTGGTATTTCTAAAAATCCTCTCTTAGTGCTCCCCTACACACCCCAAGGAACATACATGCTAAATTTCAGCTTCCTCCGTTCAGTAGTTTCGGCTGTGCATTGTCTGTCAGTCAATCACCAGTAACGCAAGAGTTTTATGTATTAAGGTTTTTGTTTCGCATTAGCCCACAATTCATTAAATTCTTTTTGAGCCACACTAGGTTTTTTACGTTTATTACACTCTGCAAATAGGTCTTTATACAGATCACCTAGTTTAGACATTATTTTTATTCAAAACGTAGGAACGAGTTAAAACAATTTACGCATGTGCATATAGTGTTAAAACAACAGAATAACTGACATTCCCTATAGTAATCCCTATAGTATAAAATAGTATCAGACTACCTCCAGACAGATTGTTATATAATTCCTATTGCTCAGCTGCTTTTAGAGGAAGCTATAAATACAGTGCAACTAGATGTTGGAATAACATACCTCCTCCGCTGCGTAACCTTAAAACAGTAGGTAGCTTTAGAACGCGATTTAAAATATTGCTGATGCAAGAGCAAAAAAATAAATTCTCTGGTCGCGTAGATTAATTAGATTTTAATATATACTTATATTTTTTTTTTTGTAGATATAGCTGTATTGATTTATTGTTCGGTTGATATTTAGGTACATTTATTATTTTGTGGTGCTTGCGAGTTGAGCCTTAGGGGTCGGGGTTGGCAACGTTTTTCCTCTTAATTGGGTGGGTGTGGCAAAATTAATTACATGGGCATATGAGCTGTGTAGTTGGCCGAGCTACTCTTCTAAAACTTGAAGGGCCGAACTGAAAATCAGTGCCGTTCTTATTGCGGCTTATACTGAGTTCTGTCCGTTTTACGGCTTTATACCGTAGCACAGATTGGGCGTCTTGTAGTACTTATCTAGTTGTTTGCATGTTTTTCCTTTTTTTATTTTTTTTTTCTCATTTTAATTTTTTTTTTTGGATTTGGTAATTTTTATGCCTTTTAATTGTTTATAATTTAAAATATTGTGTAGTATTAGAGCTCTTGTACATGGCACGTTTTTTTCACCGTACGGCGTGTTTGCCGTGCCGTAAAAAAAACGTGCTAGCGTGTACATGGCACGGCAAAGCTAACGGGCAAGACAACGGCCAGGTGCCGCTCACTTGGGATCATTTTTATTAACTAGATAGAAGTCAGTTAAAAACAGTGTAGCCAGCCGGTCACTAAACCGTGAAAATGTCCGGCGTCGTCGACACACTCACGAAGACTGCCATACAACACTGATAAAAATCACGCCGTGCGTAGACGCGGCACGCCGAGGGGGACGCACGGTGCATACGGCGGCGGCGCCGTGCCGTAATGCAACCGCGACCGTCTACAAGCTCTCATAGTAATCCATACAACACTGACAACCGTGCCTACACACGGCGAATTTACCGTAGATTTTTACGCCAAAAAAACGTGTGTCTACAAGAGGCCTTAAGTTGTTAAGTTTGTATTTAATTTTTTCTGTATTGTGCTGCTTATGGCCGTGAATAAACATTTTCTTTCTTTCTTTCTTTCTTAATCTTTTCTCTACTGGCAAGCTGACTCCGGCGCCGCGCCGGCAGACGGTTGTCGCGGCTCGCGGAAACTTCACTTCGTCCGTTGCCTAGCAACGGCAAATCAAAGGCCACACTACAAGAGGTTTACGATTTTGTACGCGTTTGACGAAGAAATAATAGTAGATTGTATGACAAGGGTGCAAAGTAATATTTTTTCGGCGAGGGCGTTTTTTGAATCCAGAGCGAAGTGAGGGATTCTAGAGTAGAATCCCGAACGTAGCGAGGGATTCAAAGTACGTCGCCCGAGCCAAAAATATACTTGCACCCGAGTGATACACTCTACTTTTCATCACCCACTATGAGAAAAAAGAAAAAATATATAAAATATATATATATATATATAAAAAATAGAAAATAATACGTAAAAATGCACGAAAACTTAATTTTAATTTGAAAACGAAATCTTAATTTGATTTCTTTTTTTATTATTCAGCTGGCGGGGCCCTCGCGTCGTACCAGACATTCTTTATTCAAACAATATTTGTGTTCGACTTCTTTAGCGCAAAATACTAAAATGTTCTAAATTCAAAATAGGACGGAAAAGATCTAGCCGGACGGAAAAGTTGTATGAAAATTCATTCCCGCCCGCTGAATAGAAAACAGCAACTTTGGAACCCCGTAAGTCCGAACCAAGTCGTCTTTTTCGAATAGGTGTGATGAAAATATATGTAACGACGCTTTTCGGTTGAGTATGCCGAAAAAATAAATACACGTGATATATTACTTTACCCCTCCTCCCCTCTTGTGATATTTCGTGACTTTTTATGGAGCCCCTCCCCCCCCTTTCAAGCCTCACGTGATTAATGGACGGCCCCTTAGTGAATTGCGTTATTTATTTAATAGTATGATGAATATATGTAGGTATTAAGCAATAATTATAATAAATCTGTCATTCAGTCCCTAGATAAATTACATGTCATTCACGTGTCTTTGCCAAGTGGAACATTTGTAAGGTTGTCCAAAATAACATGGTCATGTTACTATGACATTTACATACTACAAAAAAGCGTTAAAAACAAATTCATCATCAGATATTCTTAGGAGTAACCCAATATCAATATCCGTCATAATGATGTTCGCGAATTTGAAACTTGCATGAAGCCACATCGCGTGGCCTATTTTTGTTCCTTGCTTGAGCAATAGAAATAACTTTTTCCTGGTTGCGATTGAAAGTTCATTCTATTCTAACCCCTTAAAAAGACACTGTTGTCGCTGCTATTAGATTTCTATGCTATAATTTGGTTTGAAATACGCCCTCAAGTGACGACACAACATCTCAAAAAGCACAGATTTCGTCTGATTTAAACGCGACACCATCGAAGTAACAGTTAAACAAGTGTTAAAAGTTCTACTTCCGGCACCCCGATATAACCCAACATTAATTATTAATTACAATAATTATATAGTTGTGTGTATAATAATTCTGTGTATAATAATTTATTCCTACGATTTATTAATAAATTCATTTATCGTTTGAGATTAAGATTAGATATAAGTGCTATTGACTTCCGATTTAATGGAAAAGTGGGGTTGAGAGTAGGATATAAATATGGCGAACTAAGGGGCCGCGACCCGTCCACCCACTAGCTTCACCCACCAGTGGGTGCACGGGGAATTTCTATTTCCCCGTGCACCCACTGTAGCCTTATGCATAAGGCAGGAAAATTATCCTATCGATATGAATAATATTTTTACAATTCTTTATTATGGTACCTATATGTAATACAATAAACAAAACAACACATTTAATAGTACATTATGATACAAGTGCGCGAAGTTGGTCATTACAGTCGAGGCGGTATTGCACAGCCCGAGCCGCAAGGCGAGGGCTGTAATAGAGCCAAGACTGTAATGAACAAAGCACACGCGTATCATACGACGTTTTTCAACACACTTGCGAGGAAAAAAACAATTAGGTATCGACATTTTTCAGTCACAAATCAGCAAATTATAAACGAACAAATGTTTGCACAAAATGGCGCGGAGGTTTATTTTTTTGCGCGCCGTATCTTTGGTTGAATAACTATGCGCGCGCAGGCGCGCAGGTTAAGTCCAGAGGCAAAGAACACCGCCATTCAGCCACAATATATTAAACTAAATAATTATGTATTTCTAATAGGAATTTACGGTAATTAATGATTTAAAATATTGTATTTTTTAAATGCTTTAATAGATAATTAGATGAAGTATAATCTTATCTTATCAGATTTTGACTAAGTACAACAAGTTTATTTATTTACAAAATAATAAATCTTTCGGTAACAACCTCTTTACGGATATAAAAAAAAGTGGAATAAGAAAAACACTAGTGCGGCAATGAAAAGTAAAACGCACTAGTGTGTAATAAACCGCATTCCGGGCGTAAGACTAAAGAAAAAATAGCAACTTTACGAGCAAGTGTGTTGAAAATTTTAATTTCCTGTAAGAATGTGAAACAGACGACCTAATTATTAGAGAGAATATATCCTACTAATATTATAAATAAGAAGGTTTGTATGTTTGTTTCATGAAGAAAATATAGAGCAATATATATCTATATTTGCTTCATGGTTTGTTTGTTTGTTTGTTTGTTACTCCTTCAGGCTTCACGCAAAAACGAATCTCCCTTTCACTCTGTGTAGTGCATATACATACATATATCTATTGTGTTCCTGAGTTTAGTGTGCGTTTAGTCCATAAAACATTTCCCAATAAAAGAATGACAAAGGAATCATATCCCGGGACTATTAATTGGGATCATGCATTCATGCAGGTTTTCCATTATAACTCATGTAACTAACATTAGCAGTCGTATTTGCGATTTGAACGTAGCCTTGAACAAAAAAAGATGAAATATAAAAATTAGCTATATCCTACAGGACCATTTTACAGGAATGAGGAGTATCCTACTTATGTCTTTAAATCTCGGTTATCTGTGCTTTTAATTTTGTGAAGAAGTTTTTGCTGCCATTAATTTTGGTCGCAGCCGTATGCAAAAGACATAATAATCATCTCCATGGCATCCTACAGGAATATTTTCTGGATAAAAACTATCCTATGTGTCAATCCAGGTTATCCTTTACGTGTGTGCCAATTTTATGATTATTGGACCAGTACTTTTTGCATGTCGGAGTAATAGTCTAGTGCCAACAAAATAAATCAGATGACGCTGTGTATTAGTTGCATATAAGCTGAATCGCGGTATTAAGATATTCCCATATATTATTATGAGGATGGAATTCATTCCCAGTGTTATTTTTCCTTACATTGCCGTTTTTATCAAATTGCCTTTTGTTTAGAAGATTTATTAGGTGATTTTGGCTATTCTTACAGATTTGATATTTCTTTTTAGATTGGGATAGTTGCTTGCTTATGGTAAAAGGCCTTTAACGCAAACTGCCTGACTAATCCATTAACGCACCGCCCTTACTACTGGACCGATCTGGCTGTATGACATGCAGATAGCCACTGTGATGTCCATCACCATCCGCCAAGAAGGGATTTTAAAAATTAATCCCCTAACGTGGTAAAATAGGGTCGTGAAGTTTAAACGAATTCCACGCGGGCCAAGCCGCGGACGGAAGCTACATTGAAGTATAATTTCTTGAAACAAAGGGCAATTTATTACATTGAAAGGGCAATTTATTACATTTAAACATCAACATTGCAATGGCCAGCTTATGCACGGGTGGCGATCCCACTGAATTGATATCGATATCGATATTTTCCCGTCATAATGCAGTGGGTGCACGGGGAATTTCTATTTCCCCGTGCACCCACTGGTGGGTGAAGCTAGTGGGTGGACGGGTCGCGGCCCGAACTAAGGTAGTGCGGGTCATTATTTTTGTAACAGTTGTAAGGCGAAGTTCTGCCCGAATGTATACTTGTAAAATTAATTGGTAATTAAATATAAAGTGTAGAGAATAATGTGTATGCGTTGTAATAAACAATGTGTAAAGATGCTGCTGAAGTTTATTTTTGGGAAATAACCTATCGATAGGGAAGTTCATCGTCCTTGCTGCAGCCAGTGTGATAGCCATCATCACACTAGTTAAAAATCGATTATATAGATGGACCTATTCTAATCTATTAATGGTCCAGTTCCATATTAGACGTGACATCCTAAATATTACAAGTACTAACCCAAAGACGACCGATTCGTAATTTAATAGCAAAATAATGTCCTAAAATATAAGTAAATAAAACTAGTAAACAAGAACTAATAAACAACGCGTGAAAGCTTCTAATGGCCGACTTCCTTTGACACGCGCCCTTATTTACAACATAAAATAATGGGGATACCTACTTTGTCTTGGCCTCCATCAATCAATCTAGTGTACTTATATAAATTTATAGATACTAAAAAATGTTATATATAGTTCTGTATTTTCGCTAATTTTATTTACTGAATTCACCTTCTTACAATAATTTACGTACCCATTTTGCATAACTTTTTCATGAACACTGATAACAATGCCATCAAACAAAAACTAAATAGTGTTTGGAATTTTAAATCTGACATTGTTTTAATGCCAAACAAACAAACTCACAAAACTAAGATGCGCGGTGTGCGCTTTGGTAGTATTTAGCCATGGCCCCTGATTCTTGCATAAACTATGAGACTGTCGACGATGCAGCAAAGCTGCACTTGGGGCGCTCGCTTCATGCAGGATTCATGACGCCTACTGTCTACGTCCCATATTCCAACTAAGGCGCTGGTTTTGGCGACTTCGTATAAAGTAACGTATTACGAGTACAACCCATTCATCATTAAACGGCATTATATTACAATTAGTAAGTAACATAAATTTCCAAATAGGTACGATCTGATCAATATTATTTTAGGTACAATGAAAACCTCGGGATTGTACTGCTATGTCATCAAATGCCGGATGCCATCGCAAAGAACCCTCTTAAGGTTGGTCGTCATTCTCCGACAATCCGCGATGAAACAAAGCCATCTTGAACTTTGGCCTTAATCTTTGTAAAAAATAGCCATCTAATGGTCTCGCTAAAATGAGTCTATCTAACTTCTGTTAAGCAAGCCAACTCTTTTGTAGAAGCCATTTACCTTTGAGGCATCAGGTGCTTGTGGCCTGTCAACAATGTCTGTTTGCAGTTTCAACCAAATGCAATAAAATTGATTCAAAGTTTGCTTTGTCGAGAGAACAGGGAACGACATCGGTAAAGAACGCTTAACACGAGAGCTCGCTATTCGTTTGAAATATACGAGTGACGCATTGTGACAGCACGAGGTCGCGTTAGTCACTTCGAATCACGTCGGATACCATCTGTTATGTTTACACAATTAATGTAGTGAACCAAGAGCTTTCTACCATAATGTAGCAGTGAAACATTCACAGATATTTCTAAGTTAAGTTTTTAATGCAATGTAATGCATTTATGATTATTATTTTAACACAAGCCGCCGCCCACGGCTTCGCCCGCGTAGATTTCGTTTAAAATTCACCCACATTGCTACTTTATTTGTAACTAGCTTTTGCCCGCGGCTTCGCCCGCGTGGAATTCGTTTATATCGCGAACCGGGGAAGTGGGGAAGAAGATACGTCATCAACTATCTTCCTGGGAAAATTCATCGAAATCGGTCAGGCGGTTTAGATTTTTCATACAAACTTTCATCCCCTATTTCAAGCATTTAGAGGTTGATTTTTGAAAAAAAAAAGTAGCCTATAGGTATGTGACTCTGGGTCTTCAACTATTTTCATTCCGAATTTCATCCAAATCGCACCGGTGGTTTAGCCGTGAAAACGTCACAGACAGACAGACAGACAGACAGACAGACAGACAGACTTTCGCATTTATAATATTAGTATGGATTTCAATGAAAAGAACACTAAATGTTAAGTGAATCCCAACACAATATAATTCTGAAAACTGAATTAAAATCGGATAAGCTGTTTCTGACAAATAGTTTTATTATATGTATAGATAGATAATATGTGACTATGTATAATAACTTTGACGCCACATTAAGTCAGAAAATACTTGAACGACATTCTTAAGTAAAAGCAATACAACAATAATCAATTAGGAACAAGAAATATGTATCAATTAATTGAAGACAACTCTCGTGTTAAATGCCATTAACAAATCACAGAACTAATAAAACTTAAAAGTAATGACAACTGTTATGTAGCCGCCGTCCAAAATAATCAACTATTAACAACGTAACTTTGGCGCGCGATACAAATTAATACGAGATAGTTCCGTTTAAATTATCCTTGGAATGCATCATCGGAGAAATGCGTTCGCTCGAAAACTTGTCGGGTTAGGTCTGGGTGAATGCAAAACTGACCAATTAATATTACCATTTTAATCGTAGGAGAAATCGACGAGCAATTCACCTCTATGGCTTCAACCGTTAATGACCCACTACTGAGCAGGGGTCCCTCTCCCTCCTAATAATTGAAGAGACCTAGAGCATACTCGGGCATGCTCGTCTCGTGCTGATGGGAAGAGGAGATAGAAGCCAATATTTGGAAGATTTTATAACGCCCGAAGGCCTCCAACATGACTTATTGACTGTTACCTTTCTAAAATACACTTATGTAGATAATAACACTTAACGTGTCCTCAACAATACAAAGCTGGCTGAACGGATTTTTATAAAAATTGGCACATGGTTAGTTTTATACCTTGGAAGTAATATATATCTGCAATGGCTTCGATTTTTTTTCCTTTTGTTATTACACACGTTAAATTCTCGACCCGATCATAAAAGCTACGGAGCAAATAATTACACACTCTTATATAAACAGATCGTGAATACTAACGGACTTATCCAAACTCATGTGGTTATATGTGTTCCAGTCGAAACACAATAGGTATAATATATGTGTCTCGGTCAACGATTTTCAAACTTGAACGGGTTACCGCTCGCGAGACTTTAATCCGATAAGAGCTCCATGTTGAGCTTAGGGACGATTGCGATTTACTGTAGTTTTTTTTTTTCAACTAAAACCCAACTGGATTGTGTCAGATTTTTTCGCTTTCTAAACGTAGATAGTCGATAGTGTCGACGTCACAGAATGGAAAATCGTATGGTTTAATTCAATGTAATGCGACAACATGGTGAAAATATTTGATGAGTAAGCCATAAGTTAGAAATTAAGCGTTTGTTAAAAAAGTTTTCTTAGCTATCATTCATCAAACCCACACGGCGGCCTACGGGATAGGAAGTAAGAATGTATCTCTATTAAATAACTTAACGCAGCATCTTCAGTAGCAGTATGATGGTGTAAGAACTGTAGGTCTACGACTCTTCAATAGCTAGACAAAATAATTACCACTTACCATGGTCTGTGCAGTTCTCAGCAATCAAAATTAAATAAAAATACAAATACAACGTAACCTACTCATCCTTTGGCAGCAGAACTCAATCCGAGAATTACAAAAAGATGTGGTGTCGTGGGACACCAGGTAGGAACGAAGTTCCTTCGGCTAATGTAGAATCGACACAATTTGCAAAAAAAAATCATGCTCAATATTATGTAGGTTTTCTTGATTTCTCTTAAATTTTGCCGATTAGTTTTTATTTAAGTACAGGAAAGTATTTAGGAAATTCAGTATTTTAGGAAATAATAAATTACGTAAAATAAAAAAAAATAAATAATGTTAGTGCACAGCAACAAATGCCCCCTAACTGTCTCAAGGAAATAAAATAATATTCGCAGTCCAAAATGCACAGCAATAAATGCCCCGGTAGCTACGCTGCTTACGCTTACGCTTGGCGTCGAGTGAAAAAGGTCCTATGTGATGCGGATTTCGAACACGCTTACGCGTCTTGATCAAACGTTTGCAATGTTTAATAATTTGCAGTAATGCGGGTGATTTCTTATTACACAGCACTTAGTACTTCGGTTTTTAGGTATAGAATTTTTTAGGTCTAGAATCAACGTTTCACGCAAAAGCTATTACACTTCCTTATTGCTGTCGCGCCTGCGCACGTCTCATTTAACGCTTTTATTCCACGCATATTTTCTTACGGTTTTACTATCACATTTTTTTTAGTTCGGTCGCGCGGCAAAATCCCTATCTCCACCAAGCCTGCCGTAAGGAACTTCGTTCCAATATTCCCCGTTGCAAGCTCAGATTGATCGGAACCAGAGCCAAGATACAGAGGTCACCATGAAATGTGCTATTTCTGATGCGGCAAACAAGTCATTATCCGGCCAAATTACGAGATGCAATCGACAGTGCATTCGCCGTCTGGTCACTTCAATATCAGACAGGACAGGACGTGTCAATGATACCTGTTCACTGTCGAGATTATTTCAAGACGAGTATAAAATTGCTAAGATATTCTGAAAGTCGCGTGATTACAATCAATGTAGTTAGTGGACATTGCATTTACACTGTAGAAAATTCTGAAGCGACAGAATTAATGTTGTTGGTGAGTTAGTGCGTTTGCGTCGTAATGGCCGTTCGACGTGATTCAGCGTGTCTTGAGTTTTCGAGCATGTAATTTGATATAGAAATTGGCTAGTTGTACTCGTATTAATGTACCTCGCTCTTTATTGAAAATCCTCTTGGATCGCTTACCTACTGCATAATGACTGAGCTACCAGTCAATCCTAGAAGGTGAAAGCTGTGAGGTGTTCAATAAAATTAAAAAACGGCCGGGGCAAATATTTATGTGACAGATAAATATTTGTAGTCGGGTCATGGGTGTAATTGTAATGTGTTATATGTGTAGTCCATGCCACCCGCGACAAGTAATAACCTACTGCGGGGGTACGAGTATGAGTGTGTTAGCGTTTATTTATTTATTTATTATTATTCTTAAACACACGTTTTTGTTATAAATAAATTATTGGATGACAATTAGTTGTTGCAATATCACAGCCTGTGCTGGCGAAGATTCGTGTTTGACAATGATGAAATACGAAAAGTAGGCAACAAGATTATAAAACATATTTGTATATGATTGGAATACTGTTACTTCAACCTACGTATTATGAGACGAACTCGGCCTGGCATAGTGCATTTGGCCTATGATATGAGTTTTAACTCAAGGGTCTGATCACAACAAATCATTATTGGTCTCAGGCGGGTCATGGGTTAGTATCAGCTATACTTTACCAAAATTCTACTGACAAACTGTTCATGCATCTCCCAAGACGAACGCAACTTTATGCTCGCCCCGAAGTAGGGGACGGATTAACAAAACCCTGGAGAACTATAAATTACTCGTATATTAAGAATGACCAGAAGATTTTCCACTGAGCCTTTACAATATTCGAGTTGATTTAGGACAACTTACTCGATGTTTATCCAGCTGAAAAAAAGTTTACCCAGGGGAGACCCCGAAGCAGCGATAACGCTAAGCATAATTTGTTTACGGCCTTACGGAGGCTTGGCAGATTGCGGGGTGAAATTACATCCACTTGATATTTACTTCTGTTTCCGGCAAGTTCTTAGCAGGAAAGTGGTTTGTAATTGCGATGGGCATCATTATTGGGGAGTAAGTTTTTCGCAAGCATTCTTTTTTAGACTGTTCAGTTTCCGTGGCGTCATATCAGATTATTACCACTAATGCTTATTCAGCTTTAAGGAGCTGAATGATAACGCTGGGTGATAAGGAGAATATGGGATAGACAACTTAAATAATTGCTTTTTACAAAAAAAAATAACCGACTTCAATCTTGATAAATAGAGATAACTCAAAAACTACTCGCCAGATGGCGCTCAATTCAACATGTAAGTGTAAAGTTCTCGTCACTACAAATTAATGAAGCCCAAACACTAGATAACTGCAGTAAATCGTTGAGGAGTTCCCTCGACTGTCTTTCGGCTTCATCAGATCGACTCCAGATCTTCATGAAATGGTAGCGCTTTAATGTACTTATGATAACATGAACAAACACACTAGTTGTCCATACAATTTTCGAAAGTTCCCCTCGATTTCTCTGAGATGCCATCATCAGATCCTGGTTTCCTTATCAGGGGACCCCACTGCGTATATCTACTTTACAACAAAAAAAGAATTATCAAAATCGGCCCATAAACGACGAAATAATCGCTGAACGTACATAAAAAAAAAAGCATATATACGGTCGAATTGAGAACCTCCTTCTTTTTTGAAGTCGGTTAATGAATCCAAGATATTTGGTCCGTATAGAGCACCATCTGACCACGTCAAGTGACGACTAGAAGTCAGACCCGGCCAAAGTGGCGTAAGGTAAGGGAGGTCTTTTTGTTGACTTATAAAGACTGATGGATGAATGATCCGTGATCAAGTTCAATATTTATTTCTACACGAGTAAGATTATACATGAACGGTTTCAGAATCATAGAAATGGGGAGCATTTCCCATTAACCCACTTTCAACTTCGATGAATCTACATTTGCCGATGCAACAAAATAAAAAATCAAGTAAAGATTGCGTGTAAAATACACAAACTAAACAAACCAATTTAGGAGGAACAGTGAAAAACAATTCAATTCACTTCTCCGGTAGTATTACTTCGAGCTCAATTTTGCACAACTAGGTTTCATCACAGTGCTTCGTTGAAATTGCAAGCTTTTATGAGACTCCCTGGATTCGCCCATAGCACTGCTACTACTGAGGTAACAAGGTCTTGAATGAGGATAAAAATAAACTCGATGTACTAAAATAAATAATTCATAATAAAACCCTTTAACTATTGTGAGTTATTTCGAACTTTGACTTTTTTGCTGCCAATGCGGATTATGAATGACTAACTGTACTAGAATATTTAATGTGTTTTGAAAACTAAGCAATTGCCTTAAACGATATCTTTAACGTGTTTTATCTCCAGCATCGGCTAACTGGTAAAAAAAGGATTTCCGATTTTTTCTACCCGCAATTATAACCTAAACGCCTAAATGCGCATTTTTCCACTACAGTTATTAATAATCTCATTACGAAACAAAAATCCCAAAAATTAGGACAATCCGTTTAAAGTCGGAACACGTGGCCCTACTAAAGTATAAACGCGGTTTATACTGCATTTACCTGAATACCTAACACCGTCCGACGTAAATTGTTCCATTCTGGATCTAAACTGAATGAAGTATTCATATCTGTTGCAAGTCTACTGGTAAAACTGGGATTCACTTCTTATTATTTCTCTATAGCTGGCAAACGAGCAAACATTGAACCTCGTTCCAGGCGTGTTGAAGAAGTTTACAACGCATCAAGAGAGTCCAGCGGAGTTGTTTAAGTTATTTCAATGTATGAAGGATAAGAAATAGATTGAGGAAAATAAAGATGTTTAGGTATCAACTCGAAATTGAAATTATGTATGTAACAAAAATCTTCGAATATATGTACTTTGGACGACAATTTCAGCTTAATTCACGAAATTGTCATATTCATCATGAACGCTACCTAAAGCTGTCATGCTAGGCTCGGGTCATAGAGATAAGTCCACCACACCGGCCAAGTGTAGATTAGAACACTTCACTCAACTTTGAGTTCATTACAGAAAGCTAAGGACGTGCAAAATTTTCGCACGACATTTTTTTCATCGAAGTAATTGATCCGAGGTGCATGTAGAATTCAAATTCAGACTCCACAGAAGACCTCTATAACGATCAAACCACTCCTTATCAGCATATGATTAAGATCTATTAACAAAAACTTTGCCAAATATAGAAATTAGCATGTCCTAAATACCATACGATATCAACAAAATAATAAACATAATTTCCCAAATAAAATTCAACCAAACATAACTCAAAATAAGTTTACAGCAAATATTAGTACTGAAAACATAGTAAGAAAGAAAGAAGAAGAAAGAATAGTACATTATGATACAAGTGCGCGAAGTTGGTCATTACAGTCGAGGCGGAATTGAGCCCGAGCCGCAAGGCGAGGGCTGTAATAGAGCCAAGACTGTAATGAACAAAGCACACGCGTATCATACGACGTTTTTCAACACACTTGCGAGGAAAAAAACAATTAGGTATCGACATTTTTCAGTCACAAATCAGCAAATTATAAACGAACAAATGTTTGCACAAAATGGCGCGGTTTATTTTTTCGCGCGCCGTATCTTTGGTTGAATAACTATGCGCGTGCAGGTTAAGTCCAGAGGCACCGATCATTCAGCCACAATATAATAAACTAAATAATTATGTATTTCTAATAAGAATTTACGGTAATTAATGATTTAAAATATTGTATTTTTTAAATGCTTTAATAGATAATTAGATGAAGTATAATCTTATCTTATCAGATTTTGACTAAGTACAACAAGTTTATTTATTTACAAAATAACAAATCTTTTGGTAACAACCTCTTTACGGATATTAAAAAAAAGTGGAATAAGAAAAACACTAGTGCGGCAATGAAAAGTAAAACGCACTAGTGTGTAATAAACCGCATTCCGGGCGTAAGACTAAAGAAAAAATAGCAACTTTACGAGCAAGTGTGTTGAAAAACATATTTACACAACATATTTACATATATTTAACGTAGTACACGCGTAAAATTGAGAGCAAACACCGTTTGTTAAAAAGTTGTACTGATAAATACATAAAGTTGTGAACGCTACGCAGCTGACAAACAAAATTACTACAGTTAACATTTTAGCAATAGCCACGTTTTTTTCTATTATTGATCCATCATTCAGTATTATTATACTTCTAAAATAAGTATATAATAATAAATGGTTTTTAATTGATTTATATTTATATTCTGCGTTTTTTTTCATTCATTTAAATATTACAGAAACTTCTTTGCGCAATTATACATTTATATATCTTTTTATTTCATTCATTTAATTCATCTTTGTGCATTTTTAGTTTCACTGATTCACAAATAATTTTAGCGTAAGAGCGTTATATTATCGTCATGACTTGCATAGTAACATTAATTTTAACTAAGTCCAAAAATATGTGTCATGTGACGCCATCTGTAATTGAGCGAAGGGAACTGTCCCCATAAATATTTTCAACACACTTGCTCGTAAAGTTGCTATTTTTTCTTTAGTCTTACGCCCGGAATGCGGTTTATTACACAATAGTGCGTTTTACTTTTCATTGCCGCACTAGTGTTTTTCTTATTCCACTTTTTTTTTAATATCCGTAAAGAGGTTGTTACCAAAAGATTTATTATTTTGTAAATAAATAAACTTGTTGTACTTAGTCAAAATCTGATAAGATAAGATTATACTTCATCTAATTATCTATTAAAGCATTTAAAAAATACAATATTTTAAATCATTAATTACCGTAAATTCCTATTAGAAATACATAATTATTTAGTTTAATATATTGTGGCTGAATAGCGGTTTTCTTTGCCTTTGGACTTAACCTGCGCGCCTGCGCGCGCACAGTTATTCAACCAAAGATACGGCGCGCGAAAAAATAAAATAAACCTCGGCGCCATTTTGTGCAAACATTTGTTCGTTTATAATTTGCTGATTTGTGACTGAAAAATGTCGATACCTAATTGTTTTTTTCCTCGCAAGTGTGTTGAAAAACGTCGTATGATACGCGTGCGCTTTGTTCACTACAGTCTTGGCTCTATTCCAGCCCTCGCCTTGCGGCTCGGGCTGTGCAATACCGCCTCGACTGTAATGACCAACTTCGCGCACTTATATCATAATGTACTATTATAATGCCGATACTTTGGTCATTTCAAAACATGTGATCAATCTCTGGTATCTGGCTATATCTATGTATAAACTACAGATAATGTGCATAACACACAGAAAAAACAATAATATCGCCTATGGAACTGTTTAACTTTAAATTGTCAAGCATTTTAAAAAACTTGAGACACGTCTCAAAACACGAACATCTGGTATCCACCAATCGTTTGTAAAGACATTAATATCACTGGACTTTTTAGAAGTAAAGATTTACGAGAAGCCGGTTGACAAAATAGATACAAGTCATAAACGAATTCATTGTACGACTATAAACTATGTGATTTATAGAGTTATGGCTGTTAGAAAAATTTAAATAAATTGCTAATGACTTCATTTTCTATTCACGTCACTCGTTTTATTAGGACGATCAGAGGCAAAATTAATTAAAAAAAGGATTTCCCCGTTGAAATTAAGGCCCGGCTAAATTAAGATAATAAAAGGATTCCCCTGTTTGATAGTTACAGCTGGTGAAAAATGACGAGGAATTAAAAAAACCTTAGATACACGAGAATTTAAAAAGGTATACATGAAGACATGAAATATGACCAAGATAAGACCAAAAAATATTTACAGTGTTAATCAACGTTCGTTTAAAGGTTAAAAATTGTGTAACAAACGTTTAACAATAACTAAATTAATTGGTAAATTACTTAAACCCCTTCCAAAACAGCTCGGCTATAAATCGTTCTAACTTTACAACAGACGAAAATTAATTACATAACCAGAACACAAATCTAATAGGTTAATAGCTTACTGCGAAACATAAACAAAACAGACAGACAAATAATAAATTGTACAAATATACCCATGTTTTAATAATATCTATCTTCAATGAGAGCATCAGTTTATTCTCACACGTCGTAGAGAATTACGTGAAGGTCAATTCAGTTGGTAAATGAACATGCATATACAAATACTTACAACAATACTTCCCTAAATATACATAGCTTTGATTTAATAAAAAACAATTACGTATTATGAATTGTTGACTATGAAAATATACAACGGTTGCTAATACGTACTATTCGTTAAAAATAAAAATAGAACTTCTTTTAACGTCATAAGAATACAAAGAAATACTTTCATAAATCATATTTAGAAATGATTTGAGGAACTATAGTGAGGCCGCGATGAGAATGCGTTCCTGACACATGTCAATTCGTCATGACTAGTGATGTACAATAAATAACATTATGCGTTGTAACAAATAACAATAACAACATGCATTCATTATGCATAATATTTATTCAATTTATATGTTGTTATTTTTAAAGGAATTATGTTTCAATATATTCAATTTATTCCATAATAATATTCGTTATGTAAATAAAATTTTAAGGAATCAATTAATTGAATTTAATCATAATTTCTGAATGTAATCAAGAGAAAAAAATTAAAATGTTTTATTTATTTATTTTATTTTCATTTGATTCACCTGAGTGATATTATAACACAAATTTTCCTAAGCTATGTTTGGGCGTACCTTTATTATAATAATATTATTAAGTATATTGAATACTTAGTACATTATATAATATATTATAAAATTATAACGTTTTATTTTATATTTTACCGACATTTTATTAAGATTACAAAAATATTCAATTACAATTGCATTGTTATAATTTCACATCACTACAAAAACAAAAAGTTGATTTGACATGGATATAATGGGTCCCCGAGACGATCAAGCGCACTGGACAAGTCTCACGTGATTGACGGTTTCACTTGACGAGGGACTTGACACCTATTGAAGGTGCCATCAAGTCCCGTCAAGTGCGTGTGCCTTAGTCGCATGCAGCCCTGTGCCCATGAAAGTTGTGGTCGCAAAAACAAAAATGGTTTCTAACGCAGATATGGCATTCCTTGCTATAACTCTAGCGGTATCTATTATGGAAAAAAACAAGAAAGAGGCGACGGGGTATTTTTATTTTTTTGTAGGTTTATTTTTGTCAGCATACTCCTTACTTTTAATTTTCCAAAGTACAGGATAATCCCTGTAAAGGGATATTAGCAATAGCACAAAATCGCGCTCGGTAATTATGTCAGCGCTTGTTCCCAAGGCCACGTCTCGGTAGTTTTCGTCATCCGCCATGTCCGCCATCTTCGAAGTTTCGGCGGCTAATGAAAAAAGCTTGTCAAGTCCTGTCAAGTCGCATCAAGCGTAGGTGCATCAAGCGGCGTCAATCAAAATTTCTGTCAATTCTGGTCAAGCCGTAGATCGCTTGAAGGAATGCGTCAAGTCAACGCCGTAAACGATCAATATTCGCTTCAAGCACGTAGACTTGTCAAGCGCACTTGATCGTCTCGGGGACCCATAACATTGAACGAGCGCCGTTTGACGTGGTTTTCTTTTAAAAGGTATTGTTTTTATATTTGTTATTTAAGTAATTGTAATAATTTTAGCCCAAGATTAATACAATTATTGTAAGTTGGCATAATTATTCGATTTAATGTTT
Organism: Hesperia comma; assembly: GCA_905404135.1. Classification (NCBI taxonomy): domain Eukaryota; kingdom Metazoa; phylum Arthropoda; class Insecta; order Lepidoptera; family Hesperiidae; genus Hesperia; species Hesperia comma. The sequence goes on along the minus strand of FR990032.1, from coordinate 8,231,599 downwards.
GATTTTAATGTTATCACTCGTTAATAAGGCAAATAAAAGATATTAAAAAATTGTCAATTAATTGTACGCCAGTTCAAAGTTACATCGCCCAGTCGAATGACAGACTTCAAGAACGCATAGTTAGCGCGGCCTCACTATAATGTATCCGGAAATCAGTTTAAAATACATCAAAAGAATATCGCATTTATAACCAGCCTCTTTAAAAGAAGTGCATAAACTCATTAAATAAAAACATATTTAACGACGACAGCTGATCAAGTCATAAAACGGCAGGAGCAATGACCCGTCCGAAAAAAGATTTTAAAACAGGATTAACAAGTAAAGCAAGTTCACGGAACGACATTTATAATGATTGAACGAAGGAAATAGTCGAAGCCTTGTTAATAGATCTAAAGACGATATTGTTCAACAAGCCGGTGATAGAAAAGTGAGATGTAGCGATAAATGATGAATCCTTCCCAACAGCTGCCAATAAGGGCGTACTCACAAAGAGGCACAAATAGTCCACGGGTGTCAGGTATAAGGAGTATGTAATGCTATTGTTCGTTGCATACTGACAGACTACGATTTGCATTTATGTAAGCAGTATCATCAGCAAATCTAAAACTCCCAAGAGAGAATTTAAAACCTCGTATTTTAAAAACTCATCACATTAAAATTGCAGCTGAAATCATCAGTCACCTCGCGTGCAAAATCCCGAGCTTCTCTCACGTACAACATATTTAAATTACATCCGGGCCTAAATTTGAATAATTTGCATTACCATTAGGGATTTTAGACGTTGATGGTGCCAGTAGAAATAGCGAGATTTTTGCGTGAAATATAAAAAGTGCAAAATCTCTCTCCCTTCTCGGATTGTGCCCAAGGATACCTTACCTAGATTTTCTGAACCTTCAAAGCTACGTGCTCCTATCCAACAAAGAAAGTTGAGCATTTTTATTTAGATACGCTGATGTTTCATTGATATTTGAGAAAGAATGGGAAAGCATTCATCTGGTTTGAAATAACTACTAGAATTCATAAACATCGGTAAACAGTTATTTTTGTTTCAGTCGCAATTATTCAACTTTGTAGTCCATCGATGACGCAAAAAAACAAAACAATAAAATCTTACACAATCATTCATAACCTCGTACCAGAATTCCGTGTGTTACTTAAGGCACTGTATGCACTTCGGCATAACGTCTCAGGTTTTAGAATTTGTTTACATTTCCGCATATGGTACGAAGACAGAATTGTTACTGAACCTCAAGTATCCTATTATAAATTGATAGGTTCTAACTTACTTAAGTGGAAACTTTAACGGTATTTTGCCGATAAACGTAGATAACTTTTACTTATCTAGTTGAGATAAAGTCTATGACCGATAATATTTACAGTTTATGATATTTTATTTAGTCGTAGATTTCGAAAGGTATACGTACGCGTTACAGATTTATAAAGTAAACAACGAAACCTGCTGGAACTGGACTGCTCGTAAATAGTAAGAATTATGCAAATCGTAATCCATACGCTGCCAGTCAAGAAAATAGAGCGCAAGGGACTTTTTCTGCTTTAAAAAAAACAGACAAAATTGCTATAATTTTAACAGCAAAACATTTGTAACAGATTCTCTCCTCTATTGTGTGGTCTATGATTCCTCTATTGTAGAAAATTATATCTTTGTAATACATACGGAAATGTATCGAGTTTAAACAATCGGGGAATGGATTTAATGCGAATTTCTTACAATATGAATATAAGCAGTAGCAATAAATATACCTACCCTACCCTACAATTCAAGCGTAAATCATTCATATGCAAATAGGTATCTAGTGTATACATGAGATCACAATTTGCGCACAATTCAATGTTCCTTAACCTGAATCTGGAATGGCAAGGTTGCTCTCGACAGTGGAATTGCATCCACCAAGAATTATTGATAACGTATATTGCACATCGACCAATACGTACCTTGAACATGAAATGGCAATTGATCAATGGTCGGTTATAAAGTTCAAATATAGAAACAAGTAAAACTTGACCTTACACATTTTGATCTTCCAATCTCAGGGGCCTTATTATGAACTCTTAATTCCAGACAGTTTACGTTCACAACGTGTGGATGACAGAGACAGCGCCTTATTACCTGTAAAGCGTTGTCTCTGTCACCCACACGTTGTGAACGTAAACTGTCTGGAATTAAGAGTTCATACTAAGGGGGCAGATCTCAGAGGATTGAGGCGTTGTTATACCTAGCTTGAGTATTTTTGTCAATAAAAATTTAAATTTAATATGCTTATGTTTGTCAAAATATACCATGTGTATCAAATACATAATATGAATACTACTTATGTACGTGTTGCATGTAAATCTATACTAATAATATAAAGCGAAAGGGTTTGTTTGTTCGTTTGAACTCGCTAATCTCAGGAAGTACTTACTGGTTCTACTTGAAAAATTCTTTTGTTTTGAATAGTCAATTTATTGAGGAAGATTATAGACTATATAACATTACACTATGACCAAAACGGAGCGGAGCAAGAAGTCTCCGAAAGCGAAGCGAGGGTGTCTACTTAATAATATATGTTGCAGGACGACATCTGCCGGGTCCACTAGTAAACTATATAATAAGCTTATGGGCAACAGTGTTATTTAAGGTATAAGTTCGATAATTTTTAATATTGTTCACGGCTCCGACGAATTCTGCCAAATCATTCTGCCGTTGAGGTCAGTTGGTTAAACTAAGTAGTTTTATAACTCTAGAAATGTCAGAGCTTGTACATAATCTTGTACATAATCATGTCTGGTTACAAATGGAATGATAAAGTCTGTAAAACAAAAACTTTTATTAATATTGGTCTTTTATTTAAGGTCGAAGTTCATTTCTTACAGAGACCACGCGACCCCAAATTAATTATAATATATAATCATCGCAACCCTCACAACATAAGAGTACAGGCCATAGTCACCCATAACAATTGTGACCGACCTAGAACTAGACTCAAAGGGACTAGGATGGTTAGTCCAGTTAGTACATGGTGATAGAATATTAGTTGGTTAACCTTTGGCATTTCACCCCCCGGGAATATCACACAGAGCAAACTATGACGTACGACTTAAGCACTTCAAAATTGATTCCCTGCAAAATCGGCGCGCACTTGCAGATGTTACGTTTTTGAAAAAGCTAGTAGTAGTAGTAGTAACCGGCACGTTAGACACTTGTGATCTGCTTTATAATATTCAATTAAAAATCCCGTCCCAATATCCTCGCCATGCTAAAACCAGTCTCTTCCAATTACCACGATGTAGAACCAATATCCTCAAATATTCTCCGCTTCCCCGAATATGCGCAGAATATAACAGATTTTGTACAATTGATGGAAACATTGATATTTTTTTCGATTCTATTATTAATCTTAAAAAGAAAGTCCTCAATTGTTTAACTGTTTAACTACTATTCTTAAATTCATTTATCTAAAGTAATATTATAAAGAGGTAATTTTTTTGTTTGTTTGTATGTATTGAATAGGCTCAATAACTACTGGACCGATTTCAAAAATTCTTTCACCATTATGAATGTACATCTTTCCGAAGTAACATAGGCTATATTTTATTTTGAAAAAAAAATAGGGATCTTTGCGAAAACTTAAATAACATAAACCACCGTCGATAAAAATCATTATTGAAATACCTTAAATCGCGTGCGCTGCAATAACTATTGATGATGGAGCAAAATAATGTACTACGATTTTGTAGACCACATTATTATCTACAGAAAAGTCGGCGGTAGGGTATATCTAAGTATTATAGTTGCGCCAAATATAAAGACTTTTATAGTTTAACAAACTATTTAAATCGGCAACGAAAATAAGATGTCGATATTCATACCATGGTATTTATACTTATCTAAATAACTTACTTTTTATTTATCAGTAGTTCAATACCTTTACATTGCTGTTTAAATTATTTTAATCGGACACTCCATTCAAAAGATATAGCGAGTTTAAAAATTTGGGTAAATTTGCTTAAAAATAACTAAGCGCTTCGCCGCATCGCGTCGCGGTGTTGATTGAGCGTAGCTGAAGAGCGCATGTGCATGCAATGTCTATGAGGAAGGTAACTGGTAATTCAAGAGATTCCTACGGGAGCGGGACCTACGCGGCTTTTACCTACGGGTCCCGAAGCGAAGCGCGGGCGGTTCTCTAGTGTATTATTATAGTCCGTAATATATGTACATAAATAAATATTAGTCACGCCTATAAATTGGCATATTATACATACCTGCCCATTATAAATATGATGTAGAACCTAAGTGTGAATATTTGTATGTATTGCTGTTGGTGTGTTATCCTTATCCTTTACCACTCAGCTTCCGATGTCATGAATTCATGTTAGGCGACAAATGTGATTCCGCGCCGTGCTGGAAGCTAAAGGGTGACCACTCAGCTTCCGATGTCATGAATTCATGTTAGGCGACAAATGTGATTCCGCGCCGAATAAATAAATAAACCTTTAAATATTATGGAGTAGGTACTCTCAGGGGTGCCGATTTCCTCACGGTGTTATCTTATCCGAAATAAGTTATAATTAAATTCTAATGCGCACATAATTTCCAAGTTCAAAGTTAAAACCAATATTTATATAACAATGGCTATCTAATGCCTGCTTACAATGGAAAATTTCACATATTTCATTCCACTACCATACAGCCTACATTGAAAACCAATAATCGTTCTTCTACACTGTTTCTGCCGCGTAAATGCAAGTCTTCGAATAAGTTCCCTCCTGAGGTCTTTACGGTGCGGTGCGCTATAACATGGGATTCTTCAAGGCAAATTTTAAAAGAAGTAGTATGGGCATTGGCAACTGCTCTGGTGTTGCACAAGTCTATGTATAGGCAACGATGGTATGCTTACCATCCAATGAACCGCCTACGTCATCAGGCCTTCAGGAATTTAAAAAAGTAATTTTAATTTAACAGAAGTCCAAGTCTATCCTGAACATGAATATTACTGAATGCAGTTGCGAATGCAAATTATACCTATAGCCGGCAAGCACCGACGTTTGATTTCAAATAATCTATCCATACAGAATGCTTTATAGCCGGTATTCACGTAATAACCTAAATTCGCATTGACGTATTACTTAAGCTGTGTTCACATCACATAAATAAAACCAACAACAGCTGCTTTACCTGTTGTTGGTTTTATTTACAAAAGCTTTCTTATTTTGTGAATTTTAAATTTCCCTTCATTTTTTGTGCGCTTACCTCACCTAACTCACTCTGTTCCTTACTGCATATTTTAAGGTTTTAAGACTTTTATGTATTTTTGTAGCTTCTTCATTTTTAGTATTTTTCTCTCTGCTTACATACATAATCCATACTTCCATACTAATATTATAAATGTGAAAGTGTGTTTGTTTATTTGTGACTCTTTCACGTCGTAACATGACTATTATATGGTATGGTTTATGTGTGTGGGGATAGTTAGGAGGGTGTAGAGTGACGAAGGCTACTTTTTACCGCGGAAAAACATCTCATTCCCATGAGAAGATCGATGTTTTGTTACTTGCAAGATATTTAGTTCCGGATGTTGTTAATAGATGGCGTTAGTAAAATTAATTTGCAAATTCTGAATCACGTAATTAACTTATGTCATAGGCAAATGTTATATCTGATGTTCCAGTAGGTATATCATATTACCTATAGACTACTTTTAGCCGAGATTCCTAGAGGAGCGGGACCTACGCGGCTGTTTCCTACGGGTCCCGAAGCGAAGCGCGGGCGGTTCTCTAGTAGTATAATAAGTGTTCAGTGTTTGTGTGAGTTTGCGAGTAGTGGTATCGCCTGTGCTTTGTCTATTACCCAGTTGGGACTTTATTGTACGTAAATGATTAGAGAAAAGACCGACAAAGTACAGGTCCGACTTGCACACGTAGGATTACATTTCCATACCACCAATACCCCCATGCGATATTTACTAACAATTTGGTCAATGTCCTATTATATGTTACACAAAACTTAAATTTAAATATTAATAATTTATTATTTGTTCTGATAGCGGTCTTAAAATAGGTGACCACCTTCTTCGGTTCAAGAAATAGTGCACTGTGACATACAATGGAGATATATTCATAGGGGCCCATTTGTCACCCTTTGAATCCATCCATCGCCCGTTCTGTGTACACTACAGGACGTAGGCGTCCCCTAATTTGCGCCACTCTGGCCAGTTCTGAACTTTCTGAAGCTGGAATACGGAACCGTAGAGCGAATATTTTGAGAACAACGCTCGTCATGTGCGCTAGTCTTGGTGGAATGGAATTAGTTGCCTCTTTGCCTCAGACGTCTTTTGGCAGACATTAGCGAGCGCGCGCCGTCGGACAATCTTCTCACAGTATTTACGGCTATTATCTTCCGGTCTTCTTTCAAGTATATTACAGTACTAGAGAACCGCCCGCGCTTCGCTTCGGGACCCGTAGGTAACAGCCGCGTAGGTCCCGCTCCCGTAGGAATTTAGGCTAAAAAGTAGCCTATTACTCGCTCTCTTCACTCCACCCTGTCTGAGGTGTGTGGAGCCCTCGGGACAGTTAGTTCCCCTTTGGGGGTGTCTCTCGCGGCTCGTTAAAACGGGCCGGTCCTTGGGTTGGGCCCTAAGGCCCTTGGTTGTCCATCTGTGGTTAACCAATAGGTCAAGTCCGGTGAGTGGTGGCCTTTTTACAGGCCACAGAGTCTTAAACGGGATGGGGTTCATCTTCGCGCCGCCCAGGCGATCGAGGCCCTACCGGGTGAATCCCGCTGGTGGGAAGCCCAGCAGGAGCCGATCAGCGCCAGGCGACGACTTACGAAGCCCCAGTATCAGTCAGTGCTAGGCCCGTCCCGCGTAACCAGCAAGTCGCGCGGGAAGGCCCAGCGGTCCGGTGAACGGGTGTGGAGCGGCGCCAGGTCCTGCAGATGCGGGAACTGCGACGCGTCGACACGCCCGAACATGTTGCGTGCCAATCTCTCGATGAAGTCGTCCAGGCTCTCGACTCGAAGGTCCCTCTGGATGACGGCGTTCCTGACGTACCTCGGCGCACCAGTCAGCCGGCGGAGCGCAATCGCCTGAACTCCGCGCATCCTCTTGCGCTGCGGTTCGCTGGCGAGCGCGTATCACGCCGGTGCCGCGTACGTGAGGCGGGATCTGATGTAGGTCTTGTAGACCCCGAGCTTCAGTCCGAGAGGGAGGCTCGAGGAGACCACTGGTTTCTGCCATAGCGCTTCTGGAATTCGCGACGGCTTTCGTAACCTGTGGCTTCATCGAGAGTCTTCCGTCGATTTTCCCCCCAGGTATTTGGCCTGTGGGGCCCATTGGATATCTTGTCCGTGAAGCTCCAGAGTACGGTCTCACTTGTTGAGGTATCCTCCTATGTTCACGGCCTGCGTCTTCCCGACATTCACCGACAGTCTCCACAGACGGTGTAGCCGTGCTGTTCAGCGGCATCAAAAAGTAGCCTTCCACTTCTGTTGGCAGCTAGGCTATTCCACCCCGGATGCTTGCAGTTCCAGTCGCCCGCGCCCACCACCGGTGTCGGCGAGTCCAGCAACTTGCGGACATCAGCCAACAGGATAGTGCCAGCGGGCGGGCGGTACACTGAATACAGCCGGAGCGGGGAGTTCTCGAGGCAGAGCTAAAGTAGCCTATTACATTTGCCTATGACTTAAGTAAATTACATGTAGTATTTGATAGCGTAATTCAGAACTTGCAAATGAATATTATTAACGCCATCTATTAACAACTCCGAAAATAAATATCTAGCAACTAACAAAACATCGATCTTCCCATGGGAATGGGATGTTTTTCCGCGGTAAAAAGTAGCCTACGTCACTCTCCACCCTCCTAACTATCCCCACACACATAAATCTTACCATATAATAGCTTTGTTGCGACGTGAAAGCGTCACAACGAAACAAACAAACAAACACACTTTCACATTTATAATATTAGTACCTAAGGAAGTAAGGATTGTACATCAATAGGAAATATTTTAAATATATGACACAAGGACAGTGTCTCTTCGTTTGTTGCAGTAAAAATAACGAATAAAGCTTCCATCAAAATCTTCGGTATCAACTATTTTTATAGGACCATATAGATCACTATTTATTTCAAGTAATCTGTACAGCTGTCGCTTAAACATATTATCGTTTTCACGTAAAAATGAAATAACATTCATTTCATTATAATAGCATTACCAAATACAAACGCATTTCGAGCTGCGAGTCACTGTGTAAAATTGCCTGAACAGCGCAACGGAAGATATATGCAAATTTTCAGGAAACCATTTTTCTCGTTTCCACAGTTGTTATTTGGAATGGTTCTATTTAAACATGCAGAGAGAACATTTCGTCAGAAATGATTTGAATCAAATCATAATGATTTTAAAATAACACAGATTTAAAACTGCATTTCAGGTTCATACTTACTACAGTTTATGTCAATCATCAGTAATTACAATAAAGCAGTCAGGCGTAGCGTTATTACATTAAAAACGTGTAAAGATCATATGTAAAGAGGATTAAAAAAGGAAATCCAGTGCATACTATGAATAACACCTACCCGGAGATAATTTTGCCACTAAATACTAAAGGCAATTAAAATTTAAGAAATCAGTTCAAGCAGACTTCACATGAACACGCGTAGGGTATTTAGTATTTACGAATCTCAACAGGAATGTCTCGGTCTCGAACCTCGTTGTCATCGTCCGCGCGGCTATCCCACAAGCGTTCTATAAACAGACCCACTCAACATATTTAAAACCCACGTGGAACAACATAGGCGTAGCTGACAATCGCACCGGTCATATCTCAACGACCAATCATAACGCCGGGTCCCTTGGCTTCGTTCCTCGTTCCGCCCTCTTGGCTTGCGGGAGAATGACTCATTCGGTAATGTCAAACGTTACGTTCACGAATTGACAGTTGAGGGCAGTCTCCCAGATTGGGTCATACGTCGACTATGCAAAGCATTAGGCTTCATCATTAATGGATTATGCATTGTCGGACATCATTTTACTGTTGAGAGGTATCAAAGCCCTTCTACTTAAGGTTGTCCAACCATCACGGCGACTCATAAGTTTTTGTCTTTAAAATAACTATTAGGCCGCGGCCTCGAATTTTGCGGGCAGCGGGGCGGCGGCGGCGGCGGCGCGGGCAACGCAGGCTAGTTCTCGAAACTCGCGGCGGCGCTATAGCGGCGTAGTGTTGTGTCGCTGAGATATTTGTTTCATTCGCGAACGAAATGTCTGAACAACGGAGACAACATCTTTTCGATTCAAATTTATTTCTTACACTCGTCTTATTGTGGGCAAATGAAGAAGTGAATACCTACTATACGACAAGAAAAATAAAAGGCGAGTTTTATCGAAATTGTGAAGAACAGAGACAATGTCCCGACAAATAAATAACAAAGTAATAATTAGATTAATTATCAAAATACCTAACTCCAAAGTAATCAATATAAAATATATCTTAAAACATTTACAATTTCAGTTAAAAGAGAAAGTAAAAGTATTAAAAATTGTAAAATAACATAAAATAACAAGTCATAAACAAAGGCAAGGATATTAAAGGAAGTGAACAAGGAAGAAGATAAAGAGCATAAAGATGACAGACAAGGAGTAAAGAAGTAAATAAAGTAATATAACGTATACGAAACCTAAATAAATTGCACAACACTACAATGCGATTGCGCGGGCTGTCACCGTGTGCGTTACCCTAGCAAGAACAGCGAGAGGGATACGAACTATCAAAATAAAATATTATTATAATTATAGCTATAATTAAAATATTATTTTCACTATTAATTGCTACCTAATTGCTTCCTAAAAACCTAGTAGTCTGGATTCCGTAGCTTTTAAGGATAAAATTTATCCGATAAATAGTCATTAACAAAAACCGTTTACGAAACTCTGAACACCCTGATTTTATCATTGCAGAAGAAAAAAGTTATTCAAAACAAACTACATTCAAAATAAGTAAGAATATATATATTAAAAATCTTGAAAAATATAAATTTAACAATTATACTTCTTTATCTAAAGCTCGAAATTCATGTTAGTGCAAGTATAATTTAAAGTTTAAGTGTTTTAGTATACAAACAGCGCTTCAAATATACGTCGTCACTAAGCGTCACATCGTTCACACAATATACCTAACCTGAGACTGATTTAAGTCATAGAATATACAATGCTCAGATTATAGAACCAAAAGGCAGATATAAAATTCGCAAAGAAAAGCAACGAATGATGTGAAGTCGCTTTTTCACTTTGTGTGCATGACAACCTTAATATCAACTAGCGGTGCACCGTATGGATACGTAATTCTTTTTGTGTAAGGTTGCCAAATGAAAAGTCATAATGTCCCGCAATTTTGTAAATATTGTTCGTCATATTTTCAACGCGACGTATTTTTTTTAGAATTATTAATACACACTTACGTGCTTCAAGATTGAGTTTCTTTTATTATTTTTTACTTTTTAAATGTAATTTCTTGTGTCGGGGGTTTTTTAAATTTTTAATTAAATTTTTTATTTTATACTTTTTATTGATTAATTCATAAATATTCTCTTACTGTGCGCTTTCATTTCAGACCCCACACGAGTATATTTGCATACAAACGGCTATTCTTCCCCACTTTCACCCCCCACAACTTTTAAACGGCTCAACTGATTTTCATCAAACATATTTTACAACATGCACCCGTAAGTTCCATTTAATACAAAAAAAAACTAAATTGATATCGCTTTATGATATCGATTCAACCGTTCGGGAGCTATGATGCCATAAGGAGACAGAGTGAACATTCTTCCCCACTTTCAACCCCAACAACTTCTAAACGGCTCAACCGCTTTTCATCAAACATATCTAAAAACACGCGCCTATAAGTCCCCTTTAATACAAAAAAACTAAATTACTTACTTACTAGTATCCCTATATACGAGTACATTGAGCGTACGGTATAGAGTACTATAGAGTATCGTAGTCGATATCAAGTCTTAAATTTTAAATGGAAAGTTATCTGTGATTTTGATTATACACGGTATAAATAAAAGAACTTTTTGTGTTCGAATATACTTAGGATTTTTTTTTCTAAATCTACATCAACGTTAAATATGAGCAGACCCGCCATTCTGACGCACACGACGCGAGAGCGGTCACCGCTTGACGTTGTCAACCACCGCTCGTTACCCGCTCCTACACCGCCGCCGCGCCGCAGTTTTCGAGGGTCGGTCCATTTCATAACATGCAAAACATCTTGCGCGCCCGCGCCGCCGCCGCCGCCGCGCCGCTGCCCGCAAAATTCGAGGCCGCGGCCTTAGGCACATCTATAAAATACTTTTCATATATAATCAAACGTTACGCATTTTCGAAAATCAACAAAATATTAAGGCTCATCGCTTCCTTCGGAGCACATCAGTACCGTTTTGTCTTTGATAGATTATTGTCAATAATCATTTTTTAATGTTATGTTAACGCACAAATTCTAGACCCGTCGACTATTGTGAAGTATTTTACACACGTATACCTCGTCTTGCCCTTCATCGACAGCTGTTACCATCGAATATCTAACGCAAGCCTAGCCAGTCCCTCGATTAAACTTGGCAATCGATTAAAATCAGAATCGCCCCTAATCGAATAATCGTTGCGGTTCGGGACGTCCAATCGATTCGTCGTTATCGGCGATGTTCCATGATTTATGAGGCCAGCGGAAGTAACGTTTAATGCTTTAAGAGGCTAACTTTTCCTCGGAAACTCCAACGATCGTTTGCGAATATCACACGAGGTAGTTAAACTTTTGTTTTTGTGTAATCTATCATCTATGTATGACATAATTTTGTTGTTTTTAAGCTACTTTTTGAAGTCCATGACAAAAAAGACGAGCGGTAATAGTAAATTAATCGGTTAATAGGTTGACTACTCTGAGGCCTATTTTAGTTGTCACCCACCTATAATATATCAACGTGCCCTCTGTTGCTTGGTGGATTACATACTATTGAGACAAGCCACCGCACTTTGAGCATTACAATGTTTTAATTGTTTAAATAAATATTGTATCAAACTACACTGCAAAAATGACTCATCTCGTTGGGTTGGGGATATTCTTTTTATAGTTCTTTCTGCTTACTTAGGCAGTCAAAGCTTACCCAACCATAATGCTTTCGTATCTGTCTAGGATTAATAGGCGTTCCATTATACCTATTAGTTGGGCAAAGCATCACAAAGCAATTCTCTTTTTCATAAGAGGAACTGATTTCTGGGCTCGACAATTAGGCGCTTTACCCACGGTGCAATTTGAGTTGCAGCTTTTTAAAAGTTTCCTGTAAAAGTTGACAGTTGCAACAACGTTTACGGTTGCCGCAATTTTATAGCAATTTACAGCAACGATCAGCGTTCATAGGGATGCAAGGTTGTTGTAATATCGATAATTATATCGAGGTAATGAAATTATCGATAGTTGATAATATCGATTATTTTGGTCGATAATATCGAATTTATTTAAATTTAAATCTATATACTTATATGACTAATCAGATCGTCGACTGGGTTGTCCTTTTGCATGATTTCGTACTATTTTACTCTGTGTAATGTGTACTTTCCTTCAAAGTAGGTACTCTTGTCAAACTATGGAATTTATTTTATTTTATTTTATTTTATTTGGGATAACAACAGCTTTTTTATAACTAATACAATTACAATACAATATTTTACTGAGAAGTTGAGCCAATTATAGTTATCCACGTTTTACAAACTCATAACGAAAAACAATAACAAAATTTCCGAAAAACAATAGTTACCTATGAATATCTATTACAATTCTATTTATACTATAAAATTATGTTATTAAATAAACCACTATGTTTTATAATTACATTATAGGAATATCATAATATACAAAATGTATTATTATATGGAAAATATAATATTATATTATATATTATATAATATTATATTATAGATATATATATATATAACAAAATATATATCTATTAAATATATTTAATAGATATATATTTTGTTAAAATAAAGAATATGATTATATCTTAATGAAGTAGAGAATTGGAGAAGCAGGTTTGAAAAGAAATTGCAAGATATATATGATATGGATACGTCTTATGGATGGGAAATATTTTTTTTTATATTTTGTTTGAACTTTACTTTAGTCCCTAAAAACGGATCTATATTATGAAATTTTTTGTTATAGGTAGTGGCCAGCCTAGTTAAAATACAATTTTTACCATATTGTGAAGAATGTATAGGTATGTGAAATAATGAGTTACTTGTGTGTCTGGTACGTTTAGTGGGTACATTAAATGTTATGTTGCTTAATAGATCAGGACAATCAATACCTCCACGAAGTATATCAAACAGCAATCCCATGTCTAAAAGTTCACGCCTTTCTTCAAGTGTATGAAGATTAAAATGTCTACAATCATCTAAATATGATAAACCATGAGGACGCTTAGATTTATAGTTAAGATGGGAAACAAATTTACGCTGTATTCGTTCTATACTATTTATGTATATATTAAAGAAAGGTGACCATACTTGGCAGGCATATTCTAAAATAGATCTAACATAGGCAAAGTAAACCACTTTTAAACTGAGTAATTCAGTAAAAGGAAGACAGGTCCGGATGACAAATCCAAGATTACGGAAAGCTTTACGACAAATATAATGAATATGGTCACGCATGGTCATACCATCGTCAAAAAGAACACCAAGATCACTCACAATCTTGACCCTCATAATCAAAACGTTATTAAAATGGTAGGAAAATATAATAGGGTTACGTTTCCTTGTAAAAGAGATACACTGACACTTACGAATATTAACATTAATGTTGTTAGAAACATAATAGTCAAATAATGAGTTCAAATCATTTTGTATAACTTTACAGTCATCAATTGTATCTACTTTCATGTAAATTTTTTTGTCGTCAGCATAAAGTAAGTGTTTAGAGTTATGTATATATTTATATATATCAAATATATAGGCATTGTAAAAGAGAGGGCCAAGGTGAGAACCCTGGGGCACACCAGATGGAATGGTAACAAAATCAGACCTATATCCGCCGAGAATTACTGCCTGTGAGCGATTTGTCAGATAAGATTTGACCCATCTAAGAAGATCCCCGCGTATTCCGAGAGCTTGAAGCTTTTGTATCAGGATGATATGATCTACACGGTCAAAAGCTTTTTCAAAATCAGTATAGATCACATCAACCTGACCGCCGCTTTCCATATGATTAAGAACGTATTCTGTGAAACAAGCTAGGTTAGAGATAGTAGATCTTTTTTTTAAGAAACCATGTTGAGAATTAGGTATGCCACGTAAGATGGTAGTGTAAATATTGTCATAAATAAGTCTTTCAAAAATTTTAGCAATAGTGTTTAGGATCGAAATCGGGCGATAATTTTCTATTTTAGTTCTAGAGTCCTTCTTATGAATAGGAATTATGTGTGCCTTTTTCCATATCAGAGGAAAAACACATTGTCGAAGAGAAATTTTAAAAAGCAATGTAATAGGATAACTTAAGCTATTAGCACAGGACCTTAAAAATACTGGTGGTATACCATCGCACCCAGCCCCTTTAGAAGAATCTAAATTTTCAAGATATTTGAGAATAATTTCTTCGGAGACATTTATTTGATAGATACAATCAATACTTGACACTTCATCGGAATGGTTATTATTGTCTGAAGATACGGGCGGTGTAAATACACTTTTAAAATAATCATTAAATGCACAGCAGATATCTAGTCCATTCGAATAGTTAACATTGTTATAAGTAAAATAACGCGGATAGTGGCATTCACCTTTTTTAGATTTTACATATTTCCAAAAATATTTAGGGGACGTCTTGATGTTTTTTTCTGTGTTACTAGTGAAGTTTACAAAACATTGATTTCTGACACGATGCTCCCGATCTCTTAGAAGTTTAAATTCATCATAGTCACGTAAATTATTATATTTTTTCCATTTACGATGAGCCTTAGTCTTTTCACGTATAATTTTTACTAGCGCAGTGGTATACCAACAAGGGTAACCATTGCAAGTCGAGGGAAGGAGCGGAACAAATAAATTAATACATTCATTTAATTTTGCATAAAACTTGTCAACAGCCTCATCTATTGTCGCAGTATTTAAGATTAAATCGTCCCAGTCAACTTTATTCAAAAAACTATTAATAATATCGTAGTTACATTTACGGAAATTATATTTTAGTTGAGAATTTTCTTTGAAGGGTTTCACACATAGATCAATTATATCAACACTAAAGGGAGGATGTAACGTATCTATTTTAGAGAGCGGGTTAGATGATTTAATTTCCACATATAGGTTTGAAAAACATAAATCTAGAATGTTATTACAGCGATTAGAAAAACAATTAAATTGATTCATACCTAAGTAACTCAGATCCTCAGCTAAAGAAGTAGCGGCAGTTTGAACGTCAGTCTTACCTATTTGTACTAAAGACCACCCTGCATTGCTCCATGTAAGACAAGGAAGGTTGAAGTCACCAACTATTAAGTAATAATCTGAGGGTGAAGCTTGATAAAAACTGTCCAAGGCGTGCCTAAATTCATGTATATACTCAGATAGTTTGTGCTCATCTGGTGGAATATAAACTAGAATTATATTTAAATTACATTGTGCACCAAGAGATCTTGCTGTCAAGCTGACACACAAAGATTCGATATATTTACAATTCCAGTCCGTACGCCTAACAGCACCCAGTTCACTTCGAGTACAAATCATCACACCCCCTCCCGAACATTTATTGGTCGCAATTAAGTCACGGTCACAGCGGAATACATTAAACCGACTATCACATAGTTCGCTGTCAAAAATATCATCTTGTAACCATGTTTCCGTCAATAGAATTATATTGTACTCACATGATGAAATATTGTTGTACAGTTCATGACATTTGGTACGGAGGCCACGTACATTCTGGTAAAAAATATTTAGTTTTTCATCATTCTTCATTATTAAGGAATGAGGATAAATCTAAAAAGTTTTTTAAATAACTTCCCGTGTATATGACTAAGTCCACACGGTATAATAAACAACATAAAGAGACAAAAACAAGCATCTACCAAGTTAATTTTCGATAACCTATATACAAAGGAAAGTGGAATTGGCCAAAAAAACGGAACACCTGCACCTCCATATATTGTTAGAAATAAAAGTAATTTCATAATTAGTATATAATATATATTCACATATACAACCAAGCAACATACATACATAATAATACATATCCACTCATTAGTATTTAATACAACACCAGGGTCTGTAATACAAGTTTTTGAATAAAAAAATATAACTTTCAATTTATGTTTATGAGTATTTTTTATATACGTGTAAAATATATAATTATACATACATGATCCTGTTATTAAACATATTATATAAATATACATAAACTTACAGTATTCAATAGTAATAAAATCATGTTTAACGGAATTAATATGGTACAACTGAGTTATGTGATCACTTAACTTAGTAAATAGTTCACATAATTTTAGAAACAAAACACAAATTGCAAAAAGTACAGTTTGAGAAATAATCATACAATTTTTGAGACATCCGAACTGTCTTTTATACGTATGGACTGACTGGTGTCGTTCTTCCTTACAAAAATCTTTCCATCTCGGATCCACACAAAATGGTACCGGGCAGCCTTCACTTTTTCTTTAGTTATTTTAAGAAGTAGCTTGTTAGACGGCGTCAAATGCTCGTTTATGTATATTTTCTGCTCATTACCAGGAAAACCGATGTCACATAGTCTGATACCTTTCTTAGCTCGAACTGCGGAGAGAATTGTATCACGTAGCATATGCGATTTAAGCCGCACAATGATGGCTTTAGGACGACCAGGACCTGCACTGAATGGACGTATTCTGGTGATGTGTAGTATGTCCGATTCTGACAGATTCACTCCCAACACTTCAGTAATGTTACGGAATTGTAATAATAGGTTTTCACTAACTTTCTCGGGTAAGCCATTTATTTCAAGGTTATTCAACCGGGTCTGCTGATCCATTACATCAAGTTTACTCTCAAGGGTTTGTACCTTAGTAGATAGCTCCATATTCATTTCCTTGGATAAGGTAAGAGCCTGCTCCGCTTCAGAAAGACGCACAGAGGTTTCCGACAAGCATTTATTTATCTTTAAGTTGTCTTCGGTTAATTTGCTCAAGGTTACGCTAATTTCAGACAAGTTAGATGTAATATTTGACAGATGATCGGATATTGTCGAGTTAACGACTGTAACGATATTGCTGGTGATTTTGTCATTCCAAAGTTTCATTTGTTGTTCAATTTTATGCTCCAAAATTGCCACCATAACATTATCCGTTTCACATTCCTGTTGTTTGCGCTTGCGCGTGTTTACGTAACTTTCTTTATTAACCGACCCAGGTAGATCAGGATTCGATGAATACATACTGGGCGATGTGCGTTCCATTGTATTATGCGAGTGCGAAAGGGACGTCATAAGATGATGAAGTATAACACGCGCAGGTAGTGGGAATGAGACAGAACACGGCCAAGCGGATTACTAACGACTGCACTGTACTTTAAAACACGTTAATTTAGCACTTATTAACTTAACGATAAAAGTGATTATCACATCCAGGTGTTTTGTTATACGAATAAGTGAATATTAATCGAAACAGTTGTACACGTCCGCTCACAATTGCAACCCGACGCGAATGCAACCCGACGCGAATGATTTGGGCTTCTTTCGTCAGGACGTCAACTCAGGATACCAAATGAAACACAGGGTTCAGAGTCAGGCACACACAACTAACTTCTTTATTCATTTCCTTTAGGCTCATAATAGATACTCGGTATTTAGATTTGCTTTGGCATTGAATGGATTTAATTTGCGATATTACGATATTGATTTTATCGATCGATCCACTCGCACACGCAGTCACACGATATTTATCAAAAACTCTTGGAGATTCACGGCATTACAATTAATAAGGAATCTTTACATTAACAAGATTACAAGATTACGATCGCCAGCGATATTCCTTTCTTTTCATTATTTTTCTCTATGACAGATCTCCCGCGCGACACTCCGCCTATCGATTACGCCTACCACAGATTAAATAGCATCAAACAAGTATCATGGATTTACAATCTCCGACATATATAAAAGCGAAAGGTCACTGGTTCATTCATCACGAAATCTCAGAAACTGCTGAACGTATTAAGATGAAATTTGGCAGGGAAGTAGTTTATAGTTAGAAGGTATCGATACCGAACCGAGCGTATCGCTACACCAACATCGGGTTTAAAAAAATATATAGTTTTGACACGCATCAATATCGGCTATAACGATATCGATCTAATATACGTTTCAATATCGATATACGATTTGTATCGACCACCTCTAGTAGGGTGTGAAATCGTCCGACGCGTTGCGATTGACAGTTGCGGAAACCGGCAACTTTCAAAATCAGTATAATTGAACAGTTGCTAGTTGCAGCAATTAGCAACTAACCTAATCATCGATTGCAGCAACTGAAAACTGTTGACGATTGCTGAAACTCGAAACTCGAGTTGCTGTGTGTGCACAGTCCAATTGAAATGTATGTAAACAGCTAGTTGCCAGTTAGTTGCAAATTGCCAGTTGCTGCAACAGTTGCACCGTGGGCAAAGCGCCTTACTATGGACGTAAATTTTATTTAACAGTTACCACCATACCTTGAACAGCAAAACGTTGAAATGCATTTCATTACCTTTGGCACAACTACCTAAGAGTTCTGTTCCTTGACATAAACTAAACAATATGGTTATTTTACGGCCCCATTACTGTATTAGTATCTGTATTGTAACGTGTGTGTAAGCGATATAATAGCCTACGCAAATGCCAATACAAACTTCTGTACACTATCCGTATGTTGTTTGTAATACCTCGTTTTGAACTAATAGTAAATAAGATTTTTATATTTAGCTAAATAAATTGCCGAAGAACAAGCAAACGAGACACCTAATAATATATTATGTATTTACTAGTAAATCCGCCCTCGCTTCGCTTCGGGAAACCAGTCCCTTCAAAAATCTATATAAATTTTAACAAATTATGTTATTCCGATGTCTAAGCTATATTACTGCAGAGTTTCATGAAAATCCGTTCAGTAGTTTTTGCGTGAAAGAGCAACAAACACACATACGTCCTTACAAACTTTCGCATTTATAATATTAGTAGGATAGGATTACCCACGCCTATGAACATCAGTAACACTAAAGGCTTTACTGATGTTTGGCCAACCAAAAAAATTGCGTGGGTGAGAGGTAATTTCATGACATCACCCGAAAGGACATCACACAATTATAACGCACAAATACCTATTTATTTGTCTCCTATCCACCTGGATAGGAGAGTATTTTAGAACGTGCCTTATTTTATTGTTTTAAACATCTAACCTAAGACAACACAAAACAAAGTCGTTCTTCCTCTTCCTCCGTATTACACATTTCTTTGGATAGACCGGGTTATGTGAGCTAGGGAATCTTCAGAGGACTTCATTAGTGACTAATTTTGCACGAGAACAAGCATGGGTTCTCAAGAGAATGTAGCTATACATATTTTATACTTGGTTCTTTTAAATATCATCAATTATAATCAATACTTTTTCATTCTGTCTTCTGTCTTCTTTCCTAATCTCATTATCGATAGACAGCAGTGAACATTTACCTCCAGGTGGCGCGTTAACTCTTTTTGTCAGCTACTTATTCATATACATTACATCCATTAAAATAATAAGTAGGTATAAAATTTTATGAAGTAGGTACTTATCCCATGTTTATTATTACATTTAAATGGACAATCTCTCGGACAATATGTGAATGGACATGTGCAATCCCAGAAGACCATGTACCGCGGGCCTTAACGAGTTCCTCATTTTGGCAGAACTTACGTCATAGTGCACAGGAATTTGCAAGTAATTACGTCAGATAATTGTCTACTACTTACTATCAAACTGTGGAACTTCACCCGAAATCAGTAACTTGACGAGCGATATGCCGATATTATGTAACAATGTTGCATAAGTATCTACGAAGACAACATTTATCGATGTCATATACCAGGGTAGGCGAGCCTTTAAGGGCCACATTTCTAAAGTATGTATTGCTTAATTAGGTCATAGACGTGCCATTAGGTAAATGATTTTGACTTTGTTATTTATTACGTATTTAGATGATTTCTAGTCAGATTCACGTACTCAGGGGATTGAACAATCCATACACAGCTTAGAATCACTCGCGTTCGCTCGTACCTACTTTACAATTTTTTCTCAATGCCTAATGAATTTTTTGATCGATGTCGTACTCAAAACACGGTGTCGCGTGCCAATGCAACATCGGCCCGACGACAACTTTTTAACACCTCTTTTGAAGAACCCTATCACAAGGAAGTTTATTCTCCAATTGGCACGTATGTAGCAAGAAAGAATCTTGAGAATTGGAACTAACATGAGCCCCATGAGCCCAATTATTATTCATGTGGATGAAACTTCAGATCTTTGGTGGGGAGGTTATAAATAAATGATGCATGTATCTTACACATAGAAGCTGTAAATCATTTGCAATTGTAAATTTACTGTACAATACATAAAATTTAATGGTTTCTTTGAAGTACA
Source organism: Hesperia comma (assembly GCA_905404135.1). Taxonomy (NCBI): domain Eukaryota; kingdom Metazoa; phylum Arthropoda; class Insecta; order Lepidoptera; family Hesperiidae; genus Hesperia; species Hesperia comma. The sequence continues at coordinate 8,210,915 of FR990032.1, read as the reverse complement.
CCTTTGTACACACCTTTGAGATAAAAGGACTGTCAACTTGCATCATAAACTATTACAGGTTCACAATGCTTACATTAGTCACTATAATTTACAAGCATATTAAATAACATCAACAGTCTTCACTTTCTAATAAACAGTCACATGAAATGTAAAATGGGATTTTCAATAAATTTATTCATTTAGAATACAGAACATCAAATGTGAATCCGTTGTAAATTGTATCACTCGAGTCTGAAAGATGTGTGAGGTTAATGAACTTAGACACATTTAAGTTTGAATAATTAATTATCTTTTTAATTTATAAACCTATCAACATAAGACAAAAACTAAACAATTAACTCAAGCTCATTAGTCAAGCCATTTCTGACTAGTGAAAACATTTCATTTTCAAAAAATACACCTACTAACATCCAAGATTTTAAAAACAAACATTTGTAGAGAAAAATGACGACCCGGATGGCGCAATGGTTAACACGCCCGATCGCCGTTCCGAGGGTCCTGGGTTCGATTCCCAGCGAGGCGGCAATTTGAGTGATGAGTTTGAATTTCCGTTCTCGGTCTGGGTGTATGTCCTTGTCTTGTGTGCTGTCCATGGTACCCACGACACAGGGAATCCTAGTGTGGGGCTATGAGTGTGAAGCATTATTTATTTATTTATAATCTGTTGTCTCAATAAATTTACCTCTAATAAGACTTTATTTCAATATCTTTTATTACATTGATCTGTCTTGTTGATAAGAATCTTACATAAGTACATAGTTTTATTATGATTTAAGATAATGTGCCTTTATAAAAGGCCATTTTTTTATGTTAATTCAAACATTTATTTATAACTGTTTATTTATTTATTTATAACTGTTGCTGTACTTAACTACATTTTTTTTGTGTAAACAATATTTTATTTCTCTGACAGCTTTGAGTTTTAAATATTGTTAAGGACAGACAGGATGATCTTCTTTTCCATTTATGGTTAAGAAATAATTGTAACCTGCTATGTCCTGTTTGTGCACAATAAAGAATATTTGTATTGTATTGTATTGTATTGTAATTATTTCAAAATAATAGAAAAGGCGGAATGATAGAGAATACAATTTGTCATTAAGTCCGCCCATTTTGTTACTTGGTTTAAAATTGTAGCAATAAAGGATATATAAAAACAGATCATATTTTGATAACTTATACGACTTACAATATTTTCTGAATCAATAGTGTTATGTCAATGTTTGTTTAGGTGTAAATATGACATATTCAATTAAAAAATATATAATGTATGAGATTATACTGGAGTTTAGCATGGCAAGGGCTTTTAGCTCAAATTTAGGGGATACTGCAACTAGGGCATGCAATTATCCGCCCGAATTTACTATCCGGATAATACGGATAGTTCATTTTACTATCCGGATATTATCCGGATAAAACGGATAATACGGATAGTTACTGTTTTTTCTAAAAAAATCAACCATAGTATGTATTAATTTTACTTTTTCTGTTACCTATAGTGGAACGAATCATAAACCTTTGCATATTTTTGACTTCCTCTTAAGAAAATTCAAAATTATCGAAAATTTAAAGTTATTTGTCTCACTTAAACTTCCGAAAGTCGAGTTTTCTTCAGATATTCACGTTTTGGGATCATAGGACACTATTCTGATTATCCTATATAGCTTATTATCTATATATTGTGTGTGTCTATTTATGTGAACCTCTCATAATTATTTTTTGATGGCTTGACCAATTGAATTGCGGTTGATGCCATTTGAAAGATCTCCACTGATATTAGATTTTCTGCAAATTGTAATGAATCGAAAATGAATTGTTAAAGTGATGTTTATGTCTAATAACTTCCAAAATACTGTAACGTTTTGTTCCATAATCTCAAATCCGCAAAGAGCTTAAAAATTTTAAAACTGTTTTTAAACACAACTGCGAGACTTCGTGTCATATATTTTTCCGGGTTGATGCATGAGTTTGCAAAGTGTCCGATATAAGTACGAAGCAGAAAGCCTTTAATTTCCCCGTCACATCCAAAAATCTTGGTTCGAAATTCTGTGATCAACCGCGTGTCTATATTGCCACAGATCCATCTGTGGATGCTAGAAATAACGTATGTACCTCCACTAATACCTCATTAGGGTACCTCTGAGAGATTCGGTTTACTAAGAAAGAGATTTTTAAAGGTATCAAGGTAGCAAATGAGCAAACAGCACCACCCTCACGCTGTCATCCATGATAATTGTGACCGAACATAGATTAAATTAAGGGACTAGGATGGTAAGTCCAGTTAGAAATGATGATAGAATGTTAGTCGGTAAATGTCAAGACTTGGACAGGGACTGTTAAAGGTTCTCAAATCCTTACAGTGTCTAGATGTGAAAAAAGCCAGTGGTCTTGAGGGTGTTCCAATGAATATACTAAAAGCCTGTATACTTGATACATCTATTCCGCCTTACTTCCAAAATTGGATTATTATCAAAATCCTGGAAGCTTGCTAGCGCGTTGCCCGTTTTCAAATAAGGCAGCTGTATCGATCTTTGTCATTATTAGCCAATTTCAATCACCCCACAACTTTGTAAGCTTATGGAGGGTATATTAAACTTGTGTCTTATTGAATGCCAAAACCAAACTACCTTCTTCGGGACTAATAAGCATAGGCTTACTTGGCATTATAAGGAAGCTCTCGCTTTGTTTATTCCCCTATCGGAATTCTTGAGCAACCTTTCCTCCAGGTTGTTGTTCCTTGAGGACTCTGGCCGCCACTCTATTTCTACTACAAATATCCGGCCGGTAGGGATGAAAAACCATCTGAACGAGAGCTCCATATTACGGGTAGTGTTTCAATGGGACGATACTGACTCTTCTGAATCGTGTGAGATTTAAAGCCATAAAAACAGACGTATCAGTTTAACACCAAGAAGTGCTCATTCAAACAAAACATAAAATATTGTATTTTCGTAATAATTAAGCAAACAAAATGTCTCCAAATGGTCAAAATAGTATAAAATTATTACTATCCGTTTTATCCGTTTTATCCGGATAACAGGTCTTCTATTATCCGGATAGTATTTTCGGGCGGATATCCGGATAATACGGATATCCGGATATCCGGATATTATGCCCTAACTGCAACATAAAAAATGTTACTGACTTCTACTACAGTGTACAAATTATTATCAATTGGACCTGCTGTTTAACATAGTCAATCTACATATTGTTCATTTTCATCATCATTATTATCATTGCAACCCATTACTGAGTGACTACTGGGAACGATGTCCACAATGTGAGGGACAAAGGCCATATTGTACCACAATGACCAAATTTATATTGGAGGACTTCATATACCTTCAATGAGTGCTTTAAAAAATTGTGATGACAGATGTTAGTTTTTTGAGTCATTATATTAGGTAATTTCTGCCTATTCTGATATTCTTAAACAAAACGTCACCTTAAAATTATGGTAATGAAAATGTCAGTACCTATGTAATAATAATATTGTAATTATTATTCCAAAATTTCTTAAGCTTCCCTGACTTTTTGTAATTTGTAAACAAATGTGAATAAAATAAATTGAACTTCATTTGGATACAGTGCAAAGATAACAGAGAAATAAAACCAATCAACATTTTAACCATTAGCATTACCTCTTAAGTTTTTTAATTGGACTGGGCACCATCGTTACAGTTTAATTACGCGACGCTAATAGAATTTACATACCTAACATTAAAACGTACAATTAAAATTTGTATTCAACATAAGAAATACACAGACGAAATTTTAAATTAATAGTATAAAACATCCATGCGATCTTCAAAGAAAAGTATTCGTGGTCTTCAATTTAAAATTAAAATACATAAATGCTTTAACTGAGGGTATCATATTGTACCAAGAACAAAAGTAAATTTTCCCGCCTGTCATACTAGACCTAATGACCGAAACGTGTCAATCACAATAATTGACAGCCTGGCATGGAGTTATTTTTGTACTTCGTTCCCGGCGAGGAAGGGAACTTTATGCTACGAAACCGTGAGCGTCACAAAATACACAAATCATTGTCATCTGTCAATAACGTAACCTCAAATATCAAAAATCAACAATCTAACGTGGTCACAACAACAAAATAAACGCCATCAAACTAAGAATGAAGTACCTACTTAACGTTTAAAGGAATTCAAACGAAAACGTGGTCGCGTCCCCGGCGTTAGAGCCAAAACATGATGATAGGACCGTAGCAAAACACGGCCATTTTCGTCGAAGTGAATGTAGCTGTTTGACAAATATGTTTGGAAATTTAAAACTTACCCTTTCTACATCGAGCTCGGTTCCAGTACACAGTCTCTTACCACCACTACCGTTGTAAGCCATTGTACACCACAAAATTAAACACAAATCACACTTAAACGCGTTCTGCAAGACCGAAAGCAAGAATACCACCTCTCTCGATGGTTGCGAGCAGACTGGTAGATTGACCGAATGAATTGAAACGCACGAATGAAGTGAACAACAGAACGGTAGCGAATCAAACAGATAATAAATGGTTTGACTTTGTTGTCTTATACAGGTAAAATATATTAAAATTTATTATGTCAACTATTCGTCTTCTTCTTATTAGAAATATTCTTTCGCTGCTTCCAGTAATTCTCCTGAATATATGCAATTAGCTAAAACCTACAGCATTTTATTTGCCAGTGTCCGTTGTAATTTTATTTAACTGTTTAGCGAAAATATTGTCATTCAAAGTTAAATTCAAAGAGGGAAAGGGAACGTGAAAATCTTACTTCGTTTATGTCAAATATCATTATGTCACTCAAATGTGACAAATGTGTCAATCAGGTCCTCGGAGGAATTATAAACTCCGAGATCGGTCTTTTTTATTTTGATATTAATAATTTGGTAGATTCTCAATCTCAAAAATTCTCATTTTTGAAATCGTTGATCCATCGTCTGTGCGTTCATCGTTGCACGGCTTGCACGCCTTAAATGCATTTATTTTACGTTGTTTGTTATTGTAAATGAATATTTATATACTTATTCTATAATTATTGAGTCATATCGCATTCCCTTCACATGGATGAAGTGGAAATAAAAATTGAATATAATGAATCTTTCGAAAAGGATCCGCTGTGTGACAAAAATATTTATTCAGAATCAAATACGGAAGCTGGAACACACATTCCACCTGATGAAAGTAAACCTGTAAGTGTGAGTTATTGCTCATTCAATTAGAAGCTTTCAGATTCAGTCAACTTTCTTCATTTATTTTATTTCTTTCCCATTTCTTGGTATTGGTGGTGTCTTCTATTCTGTGGTGTTACTGATCTTTGTAGGTAAGGGTGATCACTGACCACCAAGTGACTGGTGTGTGTCCTGCAGTCCTCAAGCTTCAATAATCTCGTTTTTAGCCCACTAAGTGTAATATTTTATTTATAAATAATCTTTAAAATACACCTCAATAACCTAAATTGTCTGGCAGCTATGCTATGTAAAAAGAGTGAGGAACATTTATTGTAAAATTAAAATTAATGTGAAATATTTTCAGAAACAAACATGCCAGATGATAGTGACACCAGGTGCAACAAAAGAAAATTGTTATGGTAACAACAGTTCACATAATGTTTTGTTGAGTTATCCAGATAATGTGAGTATATTGATTTGTACTGAATGACTTTTGTGATGGATAGTAAATTTATCAAGGAAGGCTTTATATCACACTACAACCAATAGTAAACATAAAGAACAAGCCAACTAAAGCAAAATGAGTGCATCCACTAGTCTTTGACTGAAATGAAAACAATATTGTTCTAGATTAAAGATTTTTTTGAAATGTTAAATCCCTTTTTTTTAGGTAACAAGAGGTGAAGAGACATGGTATGATTTTAGTGACAACTTTGGAAAGTTATTATGCAAATATTGCAATTTAAAATATTCCACACTTCAAACTTTAAGGTTTCATGTGAAAACTAAACACCCAGAGCAGGCTAGTAATATAAAAGAGAATTTCTTAAAATGTAAAAGGAACAGCAAATTAAAATGTCACATATGTAAACAGCGATTCAAAGAAATATTGGAATTAAAAAATCATGTACTTAACAGTCACTCATTAGAAGATATCAACAAATCATGTTTGTATTGTGGTGCTGTGTTTAGTACAGAAAATGAAATGTCTGCTCATTTATTGATACTACACAAGAAAATTATTCATAGAACAACACACATGTGCAATATTTGTGGTTATCGCACTTCTACAAAGTCACATTACAATCAGCATAAGAATACTCATAAAGGAGATAAGGACAAGAAGTGTCAGTACTGTGATTATGCAACTAATTATTTACCCAATTTAAAGATTCATGAACGAATACATACACAAGAAAAAGTGTATGTTTGTGACTTCAAGAACTGTAACTACCAATGCGCTGCCAAATCTGCGCTACGGAGTCATCAGCTGAAACATAATCCAGAAGATAAAGTCCTGTACTGTGATAAATGTAGTTACAAAACAATTTACAGGCAATGTTTAAAAAGACATGATGATTGTCATAGGAGGAACAGTATGAAATTAAAATTATAATTAAATCAATTGCAATCTGTTTTGACGTGACAACGTCTTATAAATTGGTTTGCCGGGAGGCACTCCAAGAAACTGCGTTAGTAAGCTCCGCTCACGTTCCTTGGTGACAGTGTACAGAAAATGGTACAGCGCCATCTATGGTTAAGTAGAGTAACTAGTTTGTTACCTCACTTAGTTGTGACTAATGGATAATGGTCTAACGGTTAGCAGCGCTAGATGGCGGATGGTGTTACAATGTTTTAAATATAATTCTTTGTATACGTTTACCCCATGAAGATACGGGAACGCAGGGTCAACTTCACAAATAACCACAACTGCTTGCAAACCCAAAATAGCAGTTTATTATAAAACCAAAGAAGTCGACACATTGCATTTTACAAATTTTTCTCTTATATAAACTCCACGTTACACTCGTTAGCGCGTTTCACAAATTGGTACAATGCCATCTTGTTTACAAGTGAGGAACTATTTAACAAAAATAAAACATTAAACTTAAATTGCTTCCGCCTTCACATGACGGTTAGACAGTATAAATAAATGTTTTAAATTGTTACTATTATTTCATCCTTCTTCCTACTATACGAATGAATATTCACATTAAAATTATTTTACCACTTAAAGTCGTTGTCACGTAAAACTTTCGCCCGTATACCGACGTTACAGGCAACCAATTTTTTTATTACATGATTTACCTTAACATATGGACACCCCTCAGGTAGCAAATATTCTTCCAAATAAAGGGGTTTTGGGGTTTAATTTAGTTTTAGTTAAGCAGATTTATGTATCAAAACCTGTTCATTGACAGTTTTTCTCTAGGTTATACTAACTAGACTGTGAAAGAATTACATGTACAAACTGTTCATTATTCATACAATATATACACTGAGTATTAAAATATGTATCTCTGTAAACAAAATACATAGACACATTTATTTTTTAATGTATTTTTTCTGATAAAAAAATAATTGGGTAATATACGTGGATATACATAAAATGTAATAATTTTATTTATTTATTTTATTTTATTTTTTAGAAATTTGAACTATATTTATATAGTACATAAATGATCTTTCTTGATAATTATTTTTGAAAATAACCATAAGAAAATTAAATACAACAAAGCTAATAAATTTCATTTATTATTAATATTTATCTTATACTATGTTCCTAAAATTTGTACAAACTTAAATAACTATAATAGTGCACAACAATGTATTATTTTTTACTCATTTAGAGTAATGTGAAGCAATTAGTTCAGAAATTTTTGCCAAAATTTAATTACAATTGATATTCATTAGGATCCCCAATAAAGATAAAGAATCTTAGAATAATTATAGTATAGAAACCGAGTCAGCGCAGCCATTTTGTAGTACCTTCATTTGGAGCCAAGCTCCAAACACAGTTTCGCTCCGTCACCGTAGTATTCAATGTCAATGCGCGCCAAAAGTGCCTCGCGAAAAAAATAATTATGACGAAATGTGCTGTTAAATTTTGTCACTAAACTTGCGAAAAACAAAAGAAATGTAAGAACATCACTTTTCAAAAGTTAGGTAGCTTTCAATATTTCATTTCATAGTATGGCCGATTCCACACGTTTTGGCGCCAACGCCTTATAAAAAAAATTGGTTAGTGCTTCATTTTAGACCGAACGCTTCTATGACCACTGTCCTTCTATATTATAATTATTCTAAGGCTTACCTATTCTTTAGGAATGAGTTTCAATCCTCAAAAGTCCAACAAGGCCAACTTTGAATTTAGCTATAGATATCCACAGAAAAACGATTAAAGCATAGCTGCAAATTGTCTTTGCAAAATTGTGTTCAATAAAGAATAGGATAACATACTTTGAAATGTAATATCTACAATTGTTTTTTTTATAAGCACTCTCAATGAATACAATCACATTGCGAACTGTGAATGTACAGCTAGCTACCTAGTGTGGTGTTGGTTTGTGTCCATCAACATAAAAATTTCTTGTTGCTTTAGGCAAAGATATATGCATACCCTCCAACTCCTTTGTTAGAACTATTTGACAACCTGAAAATATACATGAAAATTTACACTATGGAACAATTAGAATAATTAATAATTCAAGCAGCTGTAGCTGCGAAAAGCAGCAAAAGTGTATTACTCTAAGATTGTGGTGGCAACATGGAAATTAATGATATCATTTGTTAGAACTAGTACCTAATCGAGAATTTTCCTTAAGAAATGGCGCCATATCTAGAAGGTCATCTTCTTTTTCTTCAGATGCTGGCAACTTATCAAAATATTCATGTTGTACATACACATGACATGTGGTGCATGCTAGTGATGCCTCACACGCTCCTGGAAAATGCAAGTTAAAAATAAAATAATAAATTTACATGAATAATGTAATTTTATGTGTTATTCCTTGGTTTGCTTTTTTCTCAAAAAAAACAAAATTAGCATATAAGTTGACAGCCTGCCTCAAATTACATCTTAAATACAATTAAAATATAACGAGGGTCCTATACTCCGAATTTTAATTCGATTCCTAAAATGACATTTCCAGTGTTCACATTTTTAATATTACAAAAATGGTGTTGTAACCTGGACGCAAATGATTCGATTTGATAAAAATATTAATCGGATTATAATCCTTTCGCATAATTTTGCAAATCGCTAAAATACTGCATGGAGTTATTACAGGATCAATAACAACACATAAAAAATAATTATTATCAATTTCCCCCTACATTTTTAATTGTTAAGCGCTTTTAGTGTATGTATGTACTAAAAGCATGCATGTACCGGTGTTTAATATTTTTCGTTTACTATATAATTTTAAATAAATGACCTTTCCATATTGTTCTCTGATTTTTTATTATATTTTATTAAAACACATAGAATATTGAGAACATAATAGACATATTGAGAAAAGAAAAATCGAATAATCAAAATATCGTTCGTTAATCGTGTGAGTAATCACTATTCTTGAAAAGCTGGCAACATTATTTCGAAAAGTGACATTAGCTTACGTCAATTTAGGAATCGAATTAAAAGTCGGAGTATACTATAGTGTCATCCATAGAGTAACTTTGTTCAACCTTAGGAACAATTAAACAAATATGTTGTTTGAGAGAATTGTAAAAAATACCTTCCATTTCAATCCCATATCTGTGTGCCAAATACAGAACATTATCTCCAACTTTGCCTCTTACATTGCTCTTATTTCCATCCTTATCTATGTATACAATATTGACCCTGAAACAATTCATATACTTACATTACAAAATCTACATTCAACTTAAATGTAATACAGCTACTTAATAATAATTCATGTTACTGTATAATATCAACTTACACCTCATCTTCAGATTTAGGATCTTGCCATTCATATTCTCCATGTCTTAGCCCTGAAAGAAATGGGTTTTCAATATTTTCATTTCATGACCACGAAATATTGATTTTTTATATTTATAAGGCCAATAGCATTCGAAAACTTTTTAACTTCTTATTTGCGCATTTGAACAACTCACTCAGTTAATAACTAATCTCATAGTAAACGTTTACATTGTATAGTAATTTTCATAACAAAATTTTACCTGCCGTCACCTGAATGTATCTTTTTTGAGTTTGATAAATATGCTGGACAGAGTTCAAATTAGTTCTTGTTTTGGCAGCGCGAATAAACTTTATGCATTGATACATTTTTTGTTGTTTATTTAAAAAACATTTCAAGATAAATGGCTTTTACTAAGGTTATAAGTTTCTTTAATATGAATTAAAAAAAAACATGCCAAACTCTAAGCTGCCACAAAATGACATTGACACAAATCAGCTGATTGTATGACAAGTTTCGTTTTTTAACATTTTATTATAGGTACACATTGAGATATTATGTACCTACTAAAGTACATTATACATTTCCCACGGACTTATGGGGGCGTGTGGGGGCTTTACATTATACAATTCTCAGAGCGCTAACTTAGTGCACTAACTGGCGTTTTTATACACTTATAGTCCGTTTTTTTTCGCTACGGACTAAATTGACACAATCATGCAAATGTCAATTTTCGAAATAATGATACCAGGTTTTTAATAGTAGTGTTGTTCTACGATACCGGTTTTATGAATCGTAACTTTTTACTTTTATCAGATAATTTTATTTTTATTTAATAATAGACGAATCTTTTACAAATCATGAAAACTATGGAGTATCACAGATAAAAAATATATTTATTAATTTTAATTACGTATTACACTAAGTAAATACGAAAATTATTGACTTCTTGTTGAAGAATACGCAATAACAAGGTTAAGGTACATTATATAGGTATACCTGTCAGTCATATTATTTTAAAGACACGTTTTTTATTATTACTGAAAAACGATACTAGATTGTAAATTACGTAAAGTTACGGTAGAGGCACATCACTATTAATGATTCGCAAAAAAGTGGCAACACAGCTAATGTCAGGAACGCATTCTTAGCACGGCCAGACTTTAGTTACCTACTGTCTAATCTAACTTCCTTTACACTATGCGATTTTTGCACGCTAGCTCTCTGCAAATTGTATAATGTAAAGCCCCCATTAATGTTAGTATATTAAGTCCATGACTTTGCCACAAAATAAGGCGACCTGGCCGACTTTGAGTGACACAGTTTGTTGTTTAGCGCACAGGTTTAGCGAGGCTCAGTCCGCCTCTTTATTGGTTCATGGCTTTCATACATTGATAAGATCCTAGTCGCTTGCAAATAGCGTTGTGTGAGAACTGCCTTAGCCACAATTTTTATTAGGGCCATTTTAATTTAATAGGCCACATTTGACAACTGTTTGTCTTTGCTTCATAGTGAGGATTACCTGCTAAAAAACCTCGATTTTTAATTAATCGATAAGGACTTCAAACATCTGTAAATCGAACGCGATTGTGATAAAAAGTATTAATAAGCGCACAGTTCGTACAACGACTAAAAAAACAACAAAAATAATGCGTCAAATAATGACGCGAAATGAAATCATGACTTTTTTGTAACATTTCACGTTTCTGGATACTAGCTTTTGAGCCAGACGTTATTAATATAAATGAATAATTATGTATTTTTTGGCCTAAAATGTAACAAAATTAATTTTGTTCGTATTAAAATTTATTTTATTTGATAATCATGAAATACTTTTTGACGATTAGTTCGACTTCTCGAATTCAACTTATCGACTGATCTGTTTCTTTTGGTACCATCTCTAATGTTTAAAAAGAAAAAGAGTTCACTGACGTAACTTTGTAACAATGTAAGTTTAACAATATCTAGTAGGGAATATTAAAATTATATGGGGTGACTCCCTTACAAGGTTAGGTACTTTGTAAAATTTTGAAGAACTCAAATGCGACCTATTAAAATGGCCCAACATTACGCACACATAGACAATAGACGAAGGTGTAAAACATCCATAGAGATAATACACTAGAGTGGGCGAGCCATACGGCCGTCCATACATTGCAATCGCCCCCGGTTAGAAAGAGAAACAACGATAACGATAATTACATATTATCTCTCTCCGATCCCGATGAGCCAGAAAGAGAAAGGTGATTACTAAAGATTTCGTCTCTTTTTATTCGAGGTATGCTCTGAAGCCTGGCTTCTGCGCTCTAGTGTATTATCTCTATGAAAACATCGCCTGCACGCACACATGCTTGATAATGTTGCCTTGTTATTTTTTTGTTTTCATTGTAGGGCGACGTTCGATCTAGAAATTTAAAACATCAAAGGTTCATGGTTTATAAGTTTTAAGCAGCGTAGAGCAGCATTTGAGCATGAGCAGTGGCAATAACAAAATATAATTTTGTTGTTGTGGTAACAATGGTAACCACAGACAAGGTAGATGGTGACAACCAAAATGTCAAATGCAGGCTGTGGACTCTTTCTAGGTACTCTTTGACTCTATGGTTTCGAGTCAGTCCTTAGAAAAACGTCATTAATCATAATCCATGCTAGGTGGTACCTACCTATTGCCCATTTTTCATTATGAATATATAAAATATAATATATTTATTGATTTTTGCCTGAAAGGCGCGCATTGCGTGTAGTATGTAGCTGAATCGTTCCTAGCGGACATTTACTTATTTTATACTTAAGTTAGGCCGTTGGATCTTATTTTGTGAATTTTTGGTGATAGGTCCTTGTTTAGAGATAAGTCGGTAAGTTTTATGATCAAATGACGTGTATTTCACGAAACCACTCTACCGTTCATTTTTACTTTGTTACAGTGAGAATATGCCCTCTTTATGACAAACACTCACATCATTAACACCCTTCATGATTTTACATGTAGTTTTGTTTGGATTCCTAAAAGGTTCTCATAAGTATATAATCAGTGTGTAATAGTCTCAAAATACAAATGACTGATAGTGATATGTAGCTGCAGACTAGAAACGTAATCATGGGGGAATTGTTAACATGATCAGAATTTAGATTCATTTTGTTTGTAAGACAAAAATAGGTTTCATTTACTTGTCAAGGTTAATACTGTGCAGCCTTATTCCATTAATGCAATTGAAAGTCAAATTATTAAAATTCAAGTTACTTACTGTTAACTTGTAAATTGGCTTTTCATAGAACTCACTTTTTATTTATTTATCTAAAGGACAATATTAAACATCACAGAGAACTAATTGGAATTTTTTAAAACCTTTTTAGTAGTTATCTTCATAAAATATAACTTGTTGATATTTGTATACTATTGCAATGATATTTGCATGAGTAAATTGTGCTTAGATTTGCAAAAGAATGTTTTACATTATTTTATTAAAAAAAAATTAAGTCTGTTCAGTCTGAAACCTACATTTATAAAATAGGTAATATCATTTTGCTCTTTAAGCCCATTCTTTTGATATACATAACATAAAATCATAGAAATATATTTTTATTTCATACCTTTCAACTGCGTTATATTTTATGTAGCGCAAATCAAATGGTTTATAATCTGCTTGTGATGAAGATACTTTTGATGATACCACATTTGTTGAATTACCATATTTGAACTTTCTAAAAATCATATTAACTTATGATTTTTACATTCACATTACAGGTGATCGGAAATAAAATGTCGGTTAAAGAAGAGAAAGTCAGAATAAAAATTGAAAATGATTCAGATCGGAAAGATCCCACATCATTCTTGCCAGAAGAAGAAATGAGCTATGAGATTAAAAAAAAGAAAAAGAAGAAAAAAAAGGACAAACAAGAAGATCCATTCAAGGACATAGATGAGAAGTCTCAAATTCCAGTAGGAGTAACTATCTATGATGCCACCAAATTGGATCCAGAAGTTAACATAAAGGTGGAAAATATTGAAGTAGAATTGGATTTTAATGATGTAAGTATCAAACTTTCTTTGTACAGTTAGCCACAAAAGTCGCTTAACAGAATCAGAATTGCAAAACAGCTGAACACCCAACGAACCATAAGTCAGTGTTGTGACACGAACTCAAATTTAGCTTAACTTACAGACGTTCATAATTTGCTTAACATAACGGGCGTTTTTCCATTTAGCCGGCCCGGCACCGGTCCGGCACCTTCGTTAATATGATATACCGGAACATCAGATATAACATTTGCCTATGACATAAGTAAATTACATGTAATATTTGATAGGGTAATTCAGAACTTGCAAATGAATTTTACTAACGCCATCTATTAACAACATCTGGAACTAATATCTAGCAACTATCGACGGCTTGAAGTTACCATTGTTATATCTACGCGTTGTACTGTACTTACTATACGTGTCAACGTGCTGAAGATCATGTCAGTACTGTACCACTCACCGGGCATAAACCGGCATTGACACCGGCACAATGGAAAAACGAAGACCCGGCGCCGTGCCGTGCCGGTGCCGGGCCGGTGCCGGGCCGGCTAAATGGAAAAACGCCCAATGACATGTGTTTGTAAAAAGAATGGCGACTTTTGTCAATTTGTTTAGATGGTGCGCTGTCACTTTTTTACATTTTTTTTCTATTTCTTTTTTTGTATATTCAGCCAATTATTTGTGTTTAAATAAATTCAATGTTTTTATCTATACTAATATTATAAAGCTGTAGAGTTTGTTTGTTTGTTTGTTTGTTTGTTTGTTTGGTTGAACGCGCTAATCTCAGGAACTACTGGTTCGAATTGAAAATTTTTTTTTGTGTTGAATAGACCTTTTATCGAGGAAGGCTATAGGCTATATAACATCACGCTGCAACAATTAGGAGCGAAGAAATAATGGAAAATGTGGAAAAAACGGGGAAAATTATTCATTCTCGAGGGCTTTCGTTGCATGCGTTGCGAAAACGATTCAAGATACCAAAAATATATGTATGAAAGAATTATTCCTCTTGAAATGATAAAAAAAAATGTCCACGACAGTATATGTCTATCTTTTAAGATTAACACACTAGAACCGTTTTTATGGTAATCAAATTTGCCGCGTTTCCAAGTTTAATCTGAATTAATCTTGCTGTGATCCTTTGCTACTTTGCTATTACAGTGAAACCTGGTTAAGTGAGACATCAAGGGACCTGCAATGTCGTTTCACTTATAGAGGTATTCCACTTACCCAGTGTCTCAGATATACAGGTATAAATAAATATCTGTCTCATTTACAGAGGGTTCCATTAATAGAGGTGAGAATACAGGTTATTTCAGTTATACAGGCAGGTGCGATCATTAAATAAAATAACGTGTTATGTATGTAAATGAGTTTTAATAAAAAAAATATTATATGTACTTAAAGGTATCATACAAATGTAATCAAATCAAATCAAATCAAATCAAATCAAATCAAAATCTATTTATTGCCAGTTACATTTATAAGATATACATACATTACAATTAAAACAAGTAGGTATTTCTAACTATGGCAAAAGGGTTCGTCTCAGCTAATGTTGACATGCACACAGGGGTACATGCAACGCTGTTTTTCAGACGACCCCTTCTCCCTGAGGTGTTAGGCGGGAGACGCGACAGTTGAGGACTCCCCAATCATCAACTATTATCAAAGTTAAAGTTAAAATGTTTCAAGTTAAAACTACACTAATTTAAACATTTAAAGCATTACTTAAACTACTTAAATACTACATGGGTGGACTTACATATTTATAATCTATATAATTAATATTTTTAACTTATAATTCTATGCTATAAGGTAGGCTGATTTGATTTTTTGCTTAGACTTTATGCGCCAGTGTGTGTGTGTTTGTGTGTGTGTGTGTGTGTGTGTGTGTGTGTGTGTGTGTGTGTGTGTGCGTGTGTGTGTGTACGTGTGGGTATGTATTTGTGTAAATAAAAGATAACATTATTGATGGGCTATTCAATTTTAAAGAAATCTTTTAATTTCAGAGAACCCCAGTAGGTATGTTTCAGATTTTCCGCAGCATTTTGTTTTTGCAGCAGTGCGGATTTATATTTTGTCTTAAAACAATCCACGCTCAGTTTCTTCCTAAGTGGAGGTGGCAAGTCATTCCATATCTTTGCTGCGGCAAATCTGAAACAGAACCTAAATCTAGACGTTCTGTGTTTAGGAATTTCAAGTAGGCTTAGTGAGCTAGTGCGGAGGCTTCTATGAGTTACATCTTTTTTCCAGTGGAGTTTTTCAAATAAGTATTCTGGTTTTTTATTCCATATGACCCTGTGAGTAGTACAGGCATAGTTAAGCTCTCTCCTCGCATTCATGTTTAGTATACCTTTGCGATTAAGAAATGGTGTTATATACTCTCTCTTAGGTACATTGAAGCAAAACCTGACACATGCGTTTTGGACCCGTTGCACTGCTCTGTCCACGCTTGTCTTCAATCTTGGGCCGTATATTGTGCTGCAGTAATTGAATTGAGAGAGTATCAGGGATTCACATAGCATAATGCGTATTTTTTCTGTTATATAAGGCCTAATTTTATATAAAGTTTTAAGTTTTACGAAAGCTGCTCTAATCTTGTTATTTATATGCTCTGTGTACTTTTGCTCTCCATCCATTATCAATCCAAGATTCCGCGCGGAGCTCACCTGTGGAATAACTGTTTGATTTAAGGTTATCTCAATTTTAGAGTCTAAAACCTTTTTTATTTGCCCTTTTGTTCCCAGGGTCATCATTATGCATTTTTCGGGGTTAAGAGCCAGGGAATTTTCTTGCGACCATGTGTAAATTCTATTTAAGTCATCGTTAATTTTTGATACGCTTTCTTGGACGTCCTTACTATCGAAAGAATAATAAATTTGCGTATCGTCTGCATACAGATGGTATTTACAATATCTGATATGGTTTGGTAAATCAGCTGTGAAAATCGAAAATAGAGTTGGGCTTAACAGTGATCCTTGGGGTACGCCTCGATTAACTGGGCGGGCGTGGGAAAATTGCTTTGTACCGTTTTTGCTGTCGGTAACCACTATTTGTTGTCGGTTCGTTAAAAAAGTCCGGAACCATTGACAAGTATTCCTGGAGAAGCCATAGTGTTCTAACTTAGCTAGTAGAAGTTCCGGTTGCAGGCAGTCGAAAGCTCGTGAGTAATCAAGCAACACCATTATGCTGCTTAGCCCCATATCTGATGCTTCAGTGAGATCATCCGTCACATGTAGGAGTGCAGTTTCCGTACCGTAACCTCGTCGAAAACCAGACTGAAATTTCGGTATAATATTCTTACTGTCAAGATAGTTTAATACTTGATTTAACACTACTTTCTCTAGGACCTTCGAGAGCACTGGTAGGATAGAGATCGGGCGCAAATCATTTAGTTGTGTCACAGAATTCTTCTTTGGTACAGGTCTCACCAGCGCCGTCTTCCAGGGTGAGGGAAATGTCATGGTTTCTATTGATTTATTGACTATTTTCGTAATAATAGGGATCGATACGTCTAAAGTTAACTTAATCATTTCTATATTAAGATCGTCATTTCCAGCTGCTTTAGTTTTGATGTTTTTTACAATTTTTCGAACTTCGGCTTCTGTCGTTAATTTCAGTTCCAGTGTATCGGTTTGCGAAGTATCACTAGTACTTTGGGTGCTGCTAATTGGTCTTGATTCATTATTTGTTGGCAGGTTCAAAAAATGGTCATTTAATTTATTCGGGTCATTTAAAGAATCCGGGATAGTGTATTTCTCCTGTGCGCCTGGTTGGACAGTATTTCTTATGTTTTTCCACAACAACGTAGGATTTTTTATATTATTGTTGATGAAGTAGTTAAAATAAGCTGATCGCTCGCGTTCAATAGTAGCATTTACAAAATTTTTTAGTGTACGATAATAATCCTTCGAACTGTCTTGTTTATCCGCTTGTGCTTTGGCTAAAGCTTCGTTACGTAAGTCCATCATAAATTTTACTAGATTTGTTATCCACGGCTTAGGTTTATCTTTATATAATATTTTGCGAGTTGGAGCATGTAAATCAAATAGATTTATTAGAAATTTATTATAAACGTTTACCATATCGTCCACGTTATCTAAGTTGAGTATTATATTCCAAGGAATATGATGTAGGTCCTCTTCAAACAGATCTAAATTAATTTCATTAAGAGCTCTCTTATACCTAAAATTTTTATGTGATTTGGGTTTTTTAATGTTAACATCAATCAATATCAGGGCATGGTCGCTTAAACATTGGTTATGTATGACTTCCAGCTTTGAGCATTTAGACGCGCTATCAGTTAAAATAAGGTCAATTATTGTTTGTGAGTGATCTGTAACTCTAGTAGGTTCTGTAACAATTTGTTCCATGTTATGTTGTTGGCAGAACAGTGTGATTTCTTTTGCTTTTGGAGAGTCAATGTGGGTCATATCAATATTTAAATCTCCCATTATAAAAGTCAGGTCACAGTGAGCCACTGAGCTTATTGATTCACTGAGGGCATCTATGGTTTCTGTAATACTAACATTTTCAGGTCTATATGCTGTGCCTAATGCTATTGTGATACCTGGTAGGTGGATTTCAAGCCACATTTGTTCAAGTAAGGATTTTGGGTGCGTTATTATTTTTGTATTTATACCCTGTCTGACATAAAAACCAACTCCACCACCTCTTTTACCTTCTCTGGCTCTATGTGATAATTTATAACCTGTGATAGAGGGTGCGAGAATTTCTTCCCCTTCCTTTAACCAAGTCTCATTAATGGCGAGTATATCGGGTGAGTTCTTTAATACACTTACGTACAATTCATCTTTTCCAGTGTTTAATGATCTAACGTTTAAAAGCCCTAATTTCAAACATTTTCTCCTATTTTTATCCATTATCAATCAATATTAGTAATTCTAATAATTGTTATTAAATAGTGTAATTTAAGTAGCGTAGGTAAATGTGTGTTATTTTGTGTGTACATATTGTGTGATTGTGTGCTGTGAGTTAATGTATATAGTGTATATTTATACGTTGCATAAGTGCAGTATTTGCGCTTTAGAGACAATTCAGCCTGTTTATATTGTATTTTAATATAAATTTTTAGCCTTAGAGGTAGCAAAGTATACAATGGTTCAAATGTTAGATTTTCCAAAAACCCTTAGTAGATCTGATTCGTCCCGTATTCGATGTCGCGGTTTTCCGTGATCTTCTCGTACGAAAATCTTTCCATCTCGGGTCCATATATATTTGTAATTGTTGTCGCGTCCTAAAACGCGCGCTTTGCGAAAAATTAAGCGATTATCTTTAGTGAGACGCTCATTTATATACAAGGGCCTGACAGGTCCAGGTAGCTTTAGTCCTTCCGTGTTAAGATCTCGTCTAGTACGCGCAGCTCGAAGAAAAGTGTCTCGTGTAGCGCGATGTGTCAAACGAACAACGAGTGGTCGAGCGGTCGGAGGATCGTTGTCTCCTGCTGTGGGTCTCGCGGGGCCGGCTCTGTTAGCGCTGACGACATCTTTGCAGTCCAGGTCTATGCCAATTTTGTTTGCAATTGTAAGTACTAGATGCACACAGTTTTCGTTTGCTGATTCTGTGCAGCCAGCAATTTCTAGATCGTTTGACAGGAGTGTTTGGTCACGTTCTGCCATGTCGGCTTTTAATTGACTAACCATGCTTTTAATTTCTGTAGCATCTGATTTTTGCACTTCTTCGGCCTTGTTTTCCAGGACCGAGATTCTTTCTTCCAGCTTGTCTATGCGTTTATTCTGAGCGTTAATTGTAGATGTTAAATTGTTAATAGCCTCGGTAACACTGTCCATTTTGTTATCTAGTAATTTGGTTATAAAGAGCTTCAACTCCTCTACCATGGTGCTGTGAGAGGCAAGGTCGCAGCTGTGCTCTTTATTTTCAATAGGGCTATTCTGCTCACTACGCACGGGGGCTTTACTAGGCTTCGCTCTATAGGTAACATTGTGATCTACTCTCATGTCTTGTATATCTTCCGCCATCAATGTAGTATTTCGTACCGGGGTATTTATATTGCCACTCTTAGGTTTCTTACTTAAGCACTCCGGACATTTCCATTGATCCTTTCGCTCCGTGGCACTTGGCCACTTGCCTCCGATATTTGCACACTCAGTGTCATATTTGGCCTTACATAAAATGCATTGCATATATTCTTTTTTAGCTAAAGAGTTTTTGCACCCGGCACATTTTTGAGAGGCACTCATATTGAATAATTGAAAGTTAAGTATCTCACTGAAAATAATCTTGTTGTTTTGTTTATTTATGTCCACTTTTATTTATTTATAGGTATGTGCCAAAAATTAATGTAAAAATGGTTTGCCAACAAAATTTCATAAAAAAATAAAGAGAAATAATTAAAACAAAAAAAAAAAAAAATTCGCGGCTGCGGGGATCGAACTCGGTTTCGTTGCGAAGCTTAGGAACGCGCTTCTGCCGTGCACGAGACACTGCGCTGTCCGGGCTTGTCCATAAGCGGCGAAATTAGATATCACTTCTTAGCGAGACAGTCGTTGATCGTAGGTGCTCTCAGTACGCGTATGAGTCATAACAGATAACAGCCGATGTGAGCACTGACACTGTTCACTTTTAATTAACGGTCGCTGCCGAGTTTTTAGTTTTGTTTACGTTTAAACACTTATAAAACAACACTAAACACTTTGTCGTTGTTCTCGATATATGATTTAGCACTGTAGGAACTGCTTTTGTATGTTTTTACCGGATTTTGCGACGTAATAACACATTAAAAGATTTTTTATTTGTCGGAGCACGGTGAGCGCGTCTAAACAACTCCGCGGCGCGGGGGGTCCTCCCAATCAACAAAAATATTCAAGCACGTTTTTACACGTAATATGTATGTACGAATATGGAAACAGAATGTATCAATTATAAAAATCTGTCATTTTAGTTTGTCGTTTGGAAGTATCAGTCATCAAGCCAAAATTTGTACTTACGTACTTGGAATTACGTGTGGAATTTGTGGGTAGAATAAGAATGAGTAAACAAACAATGTTATCTCAGTTACAGAGGTTTATGCATATAAAATTTACTCGCTGTCTCAGTTATAGAGGTAACTATGATGATAAATCGAAAGAACAAATCCCAGATATAGAGGTTTACCTCGTCCCACTAACAGAGGTAATTCAGTGCCAAATTGTTGGGACCTCAGCATGAGTTCCAGTTATGGAGGTTTCTCACTTATCCAGGTCCCACTTAACCAAGTTTCACTGTATTTTGTCGTAAGCTTTATTTCTAAGTTTAATTTAATTTAACCTGAATTAATTTTGGTGATAGTTTATTATCTTCCCGAAATTCCTACGGGAGCGGGACCTACGCGGTTGATACTTACGGGTCCCGAAGCGAAGCGAGGGCGGTTCGCTAGTGCATTATAATTGCAATATTTATATGTCCATTATAAATATACATAATTATATTATACGAAATATATTTCATATTTTAAAATGTTTTTGAAGCCAAAGTCACTTATTTCACAAAAAAAGTTTAAGGGCCTGTTACACCACTTCCTGATAAAGTGTGAGATAGCTATATGACAGTTACCACTATCTACTAGATAAAGGTCTCTGATAACTTTTTTCTCAGTTTCACTACCTACTTAACTCCCTCATAATGAGTTGACGGCGCGGCAACGTCGCTTAGGTGGGTTTCGTTACTGCTACGTTAACTATCGTCACTTGAGAAGAATCATAAAAACTTTATTAATCAATTACTTTACTTTCAAAATAATTCAAGTTAACTTTTTTATATATTTGCAACTATATTTTGACCATGTAAAACGAAAATTGCAAGATTTGTAACCTTTGCAACATTTTGGAATATCTATCCATTCAAAGAAACTAAACGCCAGTGATATCTGCCAAATACGTCTTTATCAACCATTAGAAGCACTGATAATTTATCAGACAGTTGATCTGGCAGATAGTTCTATCTGACACCTGTGAAACCAAAAGTTGTAGTTTATATGGCAAATAAGTTTGGCCATCCTGTATAATATAGTATGTGACAGGTTGACATGGCATTTTTCAAGTGATATGGCATCACATAGGTTAGGTTAGGTTTATATCGATATTTTTTCCACACAACAAAATAAGAGTAGCATTAATTAAACAAGGTTTATTATAAGTAAAATGTAAATTAATCAGATTCAGTTTCGGCTATTGTGGCACCAGCACTCATGACTACACTAAAATAATATTGTTGATAGAAAGACAAGTAAATATTTAAATTATAGATAAAATATAAGCTAGTAAGAACATTTACAACTATGTTGTTATAGAATAAGAATATTATATTCATCACAATCACAATGTGAGTGATATTAAAATCGATAAACGCGGACGATATGGGCTCGTGCAGCACTAATACTAAGGGGCGCGCGGGTGTCTTTCGGTATGCGGGGTGTCCCTTAGGGCGTTTTTAGTGTCATGCGGATTAGCTCACGCACGCGGGATTGCTCCGCATGCGTAGCACCCGCAAAGAACAATTTCATATATGAATTCACTGTAAAGCGTGAAACACGCACGCGGGATGGGTGACGCTGTGCGGGGCGTCATCCCGCAGCGGGGCATCCGCATGCGTGGCCTATCTTCAGTACCCATTTTAGAGTCGTGCGGGGCGCACGCACCGTATTGTACTAATCGTCTACGCAACCCGCACGTCAACCCGCAGAAGACTGAAACTTAAACTGCGTATGATCGGCAGCGTGAAATTTCACGCATGCGGAGCAATCCCGCGTGCGTGACCAAACCCGCATGACACTAAAAACGCCCTTACTCCGCGTCTCACCTCATACCCCGAATGCCATGTCGAACTGTCGCGTACTGTAGACAACATTTATAAAATTATTCTTTTTGGATTCCAATTGGATTATGTATGGAAAAATTAATTAAATAATTACCTAATAATAATTACCTAATTTTGGTTACAGTTCGCAAACGACAATGGGCTAATGGTGGAGGGTCCTCACAGTGAAGATAGTCAAGAACCAGCTGTTAAATTGGAGCAGGATAATAAAGAAGCAGTTTTGTTAACATTTGAGAGTATCATCAATGAAAATAAATTGTTTGGAATCAGCGATGGAAGTCTCGGTCTGCCTCCGTCGGCGCCAAATTACGTTTGTAAGGTTTGCCACCTAGTTTTCCAGTCACCTAAAACATTAAAAATGCACCAGAAACGAAAACACAAAGTATATCGCAGGGCATTCAAACATATTTGTGATTATTGTGGCATGTCGTATGAACAAAAGAATAGCCTAGTCGCTCATATTAAAAGAAAACATGGACCTAACGCAGCACCTGATGACCGGGAAGAAAGGACTTGTGACATATGCGCACTAGTTTTTAAGGGACTTAATCGGTTAAGGATGCATATGAGGAGAAAACATGGATCTTTTGAAGATTCCTTTAAACATGTATGCCAGGAATGTGGGCTTACCTATGATAAATATAGAAGTTTAATAGTCCATGTCCAACGAAAACATACTGTTGATAATAAAAAGACAGTTATGGACCAGTGGTTTAATTGCCCATTCTGCCCAAAAGTATTCACTAGAAGAGAAACATATTCAAGGCATGTGCAAAGGAAACATCGAATTGATGATGAAGAAAATGAGGATGTGAAGCCTGATCTTCTGGAAAATTGTAAGAACGAAGAAACTGGAGAAATTACTTGTAAAGAATGCCCTCTAGTCTTTTCAACTTTAAATTTTTTGAAGCTCCATATGAGAAGGAAACACAATGCTTTGCGAGAGGATTTCCGACTCAAATGCAAGATTTGTCATCTCTCATACAATAAAATTGAGAGTCTCAAAAGGCATATTAGAAGAAAACACGACAAAGGTTCTTATTGCGAAGTTTGTAATAAGCAATTTGATACCAGGGAGCAGTACTTAAATCATTCGCATATGAAAACGGTTAGAGAATGTACGATTTGTGGGTTGATCTTTGCATCTAAAGGTGGTTTAGGAAAACACATGAGGTGTATGCACAAAGTAGACGAACCGAAGACGGTGTTTTGTTCACTGTGCAATGAAGGATTTCATGATAAAAGACAGCTTAAGCCCCATTACATGAAAGTGCATTTGAAAGTATCTTACACTTGTCATTTCTGTAAAAAGCAGTTTAAGGCGAAAGAGAGTTACCGAAGACATAT
Source organism: Hesperia comma (assembly GCA_905404135.1). NCBI lineage: Eukaryota > Metazoa > Arthropoda > Insecta > Lepidoptera > Hesperiidae > Hesperia > Hesperia comma. The sequence goes on along the minus strand of FR990032.1, from coordinate 8,186,834 downwards.
TCTTTATAAGCATCCAATGGACAATCACCCGAATAATAGCCAACTTCAGAAATGTGAACATTGCCCAGAGACATTCAGAGATGAATTTGAATTGTGTAAGCATATTAATATGTCACATGGTGCCGAGATACAGCCTGGAGAGCAAAGTGATGTCAAAATTGAGAAAGAAGAACAAGACATCAAAGAACGCTTTCAATGCACAAAATGTACAGATAACTACTTAACTTGGGAGCAGTTACGAGTTCACTATGAGCAAAATCACCATATGACAGAAGACACTCAATGTCAAATCTGTGGAGAAATAATGCCAGCTAATGAATTGCAGAAACATATTAAAAATACGCATGCAATAGTTAAATGCAGATACTGCGAATTCCAAACATCTAATCGTGCGAGTATGACTCAGCACATGTTGAGGCATAAAAATGCTACGACTTTGCATTGTGAATTCACTGGCTGCAAATACAAAACATTTTACGAAGTCGCCATGGAAAAACATAAGCGTAAACACAGAGACATCGGAGTAAAGCTTCAATGTACGCAGTGTCCGTTCCAGTCTATGAATAAGTATATTCTGAGATATCATGAAGAAGCTCATATGACTGGCAAGAAAAGGTATTCCTGTGACCAGTGCGATTATGCGACCATCTTGCCCGCAAATCTAGTACAACATAAATATAAACATTCTACAGAAAAGAGGTTTAAATGCGAAGTATGTCCCTTTGCTACAAAATACAATACCTCACTGCGGTTCCATGTTAAGAAGAAACATTGTGATCTCCCTACTTTCAGTTAATTGTTACTGTTTTATATGATTAAATGATTTGGTTTTATGTTGTAATTGGCTCTTTTTGTGGAACCCAAGATTATTTACGGTAGTAGGATTATCTGTACTTTAAACTTATAAAATTTTGAAGTCTGCTTGGGGTTTTGTACTACTTTATGAAATTTTCAGTAACTTATGTTACAGACATTGGGCTTTTAAATATTTAGCGATAGACTAATAGTATCGACAATTCGACATAATAATTATTGTGAAGATTGTGAAATGTTAATAATATTGATCATTGAGTGTTGATGTTATAACTCTTTCGAGGTCAACTAAAGTAGGTAAGTAGGGCCATTTTAATCATAGAGTTGTACCTACTGGTTGTAGGTACTATCTCTATGATTGTAATAGGCCACATTTGACAACTGTTTGTCTTTGCTTTATAGTGAGGGTAGGTAACCTGCTGAAAAACATCGATTAATTTATGGTCTGGCCGGGCTAAGAATGCGTCCGTTTAACACGTTCAATGCCACCGACATGCCTAGCGTGTTGTTGCGAATTTCTATGACAACGCCTTGAACACGCCAGGCGTGTTCTGAATCTTTCGTCGATATTTAAAAAAATTGCCTACATAATTTACTGGGATTCAAAGTACATAATCCTTGAGTAACAAACTAAAGAATTTTAAAGTGGCCCCCGGTTAAAATCTCCAATTTTACATTACATACATAAATTGGTTAAGTAATGCCGAGAACACGCCTGGCGTGTCCACTGTCATAGATTATCTATATATGATTATCGATTCAGACATAATGAGGGTAACCGTTTTTGTGCTCACCAGTTGGCGCCACTGCAGACGGCGGTCATGCTGTCAAAGTTTTTGTCAAAAATATAGCTGTCAAAGTTTGTTTATTGTCTGGCGCCAAAACAAAGTTTACGATAATATATCGAGAATGCCGCAGTGTTGCGCAGTTCTGTTTTGTTCGAAAAGAAAAGGAGGATACAGGTTTCCTAAAGATAAAACTGTCTTAAAGCAGTGGTTAGAAGCGATTCGCAGGGACAACTATACCCCATCAAAACATTCGCGTGTTTGTAAAATACATTTCGATCCTGACGATTTTGTTTTACCTAGAGACCCAAATACAGAAAATCGTAAGAAATAATCTTTCTTATCTCTAGATAACATTATTACCTCTTTTTCTTAGCTCTTCTTTTAAATTACTTACATTCATTGACTCGTAACTCGAATTTGCCATTTTTAATTAAATTAAATAGCCCGCCCATATATAAACATTGACAAGTGACACTTGTCTGAATACTATTCAGTGAATAGACAAGAGAGAAGTGACAGGCAGACCACCCTCTACACTAGCGGCCTCTAGCGGCGAATCCACACGCGGTTACCCTCATTATGTCAATTCAGATATATGTGATGTGTGAATCAACCCTAAAGCTTCATACAAAGTGCCCAAAAACAACTCACACATAGACACCGTTCACATACACCAAAAATCGGAACATATCGGACCACTTGGACCACGGTTGTTATTTCCAGCAATATGACATTAATTATAATACACAAATAATTTCAAAACAACGGCACATTGCCATTATCATAATCATGTGCATCCATCTGTGGCTGCCGAGCGACGGTGGGACGGTGGGTAGGCGGGCGAGGAGAATTAAAACCACATGTTTGAGGGTTTTACAATATCCAATAATTATTTTAACAAAATATTAACAGCAATATAATCAGCACTATCTATATCTAATATCTTTAAACGAGCAATTCTTGTATATTTATTTATTTATATATAATCACGATCTCGGAAACGGCTGCAAAGATTTTCATGAAAGTTACAGATTAGGGGGTTTTCGGCTCAAGGAATCGATTTATCAAGGTCCCAGGTTCGAGAAAAGCTCGGTTCCCGAGATAAAGAGATTTTAAAAACATCATACTGACGTCATCTATGAAACATTAGGATAACTTCTATGAGGTACTGTTTGTAACGTGTTGAACTGACGCCATCTATGAAACATTAGGATAACTTCTATGAGATACGGTTTGTTTGTTTCAGTAGTATGAAACTAGATGGCGCTCGAATATATTTTTGTTCGGCTAATAACGTTGAAGCGCTATTTTTGCGTTATACCTACCTATTTTCTGTTTGAATAAAATTAAAAATCAGTGCGATTATCTCGCTTGACCTCGCAGGACGCGTAGTGATAGTTTAACGTGCGTTTGTGATATTTACGAGAATATTTGTAAATAAATGTTAGTTTTGTTATTATCGATTTAATAATATATTTTAATAAAGTTTTAAATAAATAATGGTCAGATCGATGAAATTACTATTGTTGTAAATAGAATCAATAAAATTTTAAGTACGCCTAACAACTTGCTCATTAAACTAAAAGTATATTTAATACATTTTATCGCAAATAAAAATTTCAGTCGGGGACTGCCTAAGCCTGCGAAAAGTACGAAGGAAAGTTCAATGAATTTATCTAATTAAGTATGTACCTATTTAAAATGCAATTAATTCGCTCACACAGTTAACTTCTATGAGGTACTGTTTGTAACGTGTTGAAATTTCAGTAGTATGAAACTAGATGGCGCTGTACAACTTTGTGAAACACGCTGTTGAGATCCTTTGGCCGTAACATAAGTAAAATGAATTTTGTGCTCAGTGAACAGTTGTATGATTTGACTCCTGAATAGATGGCGGAATTCCTCGTATTTCTTGCGATTCATACTAAATATAATTTTCAACCGAGCAAAGCTCGGTCAACCAGGTACTTGTAATAAAGTAACGACGCTCCACCAGGCACGTCTTGCTTACCTACGCGAGATGCCGTTTGCCTCTCCATACAAAAGAGCCTGAAGTTGCGTCAGAGTGAAGGAACGTCACACCGCACGATTAGCAATGTCACTGTCTGATGACATTATCACTTTTGAGTTTTGACGTTTCTTGACACTCTCAAAACACAGTGGCGCCGTCATATTTAAATTGCTAGATAATGTTATTATGGATTTTGTGAATATTTTATGCATACTACAGTAATAAAATTGACCTTGGTACCTAGTTAGGAACAGACCATAAACGGGCGTTAAAAATCGAGAAGAATTGAAGAAAAATTTGAGAGGGTAAACAGCAAGCCTAAGGTATAGTGCCACCAACTTATCTGTTCAGTAGACGGCGTCGCTAGTGCAGCGTTCAATGTTACCATATAATAAAATTTGCCGACTGTAAAGGGAGCTCATCAACTTTGAAACCTATGATTTTTACCAGATAAAGTATGTTGCATATAATTCTATGGTAAATGATTTAGTCTTTCCGACTAATATAGATACACAACTTGGGCTGTGGCTACTAACTTAAACTACCATGCAATGACTGCAATAACATACAATGTTATCATTATCTCAATCCATCAGGGCCCACTATTAAGCATAGGTGTCCTCTCATAATGAGAAAGTTATGAATGACCATAGTTCACGTTTGGCAATGTTTTCCTTACCGTTATAGCAAGTGACATTTAAATGTTTAAAACGCACATAACTTAGACAAGTCAGAGCGTACGTGCCTTGGGATTCGAACACGGACCCTCCGAATAGGAGGCGGAGTTCTTAATGCTATCACCGCTACAATTTTAATCTCTATCAATATAATTATGTGAATAGAATTATAAATTTAAATATTCAAAAGTTGAAAAGTTTCTCAATAATTTTCAAGTGTATTAATTTGTTTTTTAAAAATAAATTCGTAAACATCCAAAAATAAAAGAATTACGTAGGCCAACACAGTCAAATTTTACTTTTTAATAATTGTCATCATGATCTCTAACTTTGAGGGGTTCCACATGAAAAATCCCTGTGTGGAAAATGATGACGATGCGCCAGAGAGATTTCTTCAGCATTTTTCTTTTCGCTCATTAGCTTGTAAACAAATCGTTCACTAACTCCTGTAACAAAGATATAATATTATATGAAGTATAAAAAAAAAATAGAAACCAAATATATTCAGTGACACTTTAATTGATTATGCAAAGATAAGTGAGGAACATAAAATAACTGAAATATTTCAGCGGGACTATTAATCAACTTGCAATAGCAACACTAACCTGTTGCAACGGCGACGCGTTCTGCCACTTTTTCAAACGTTATTTTCGGAGTTAGCAGGCGATTTTCTTCCCTCATAAAATCTAAAACTTTTAAAATAACTTATCGTGCAATAACTTCTAAGTAGCTCAGGCATTTTTAATCACTTTTTGCAATTAAAATTGAATTAAAACACATAGAGCACTCGCACTTCAAAGAATTGATAGCGGACATGACATTTCAAAAGTGACGTTGCCTTTTTTTAGTTCCATTTTTTTCTACTGAACAGATAAGTTGGTGGCATTATAAAGGCTAAGACGAGGAAGGTATGTATAAGTAGATACGGCTATGGAAGTAAAGAGGGTGGATCTCAAACTGACCAATAAAAATAAATACCTAATGTAAGTGTGTAGCTGAAAATATAATTTGATGTATGTCCAATTCCAAGGTAAGTGGATGTACCGTATATACGTGATCGTGTATGTGTCTGTTAATAATATCACAAATAATCACAATAATATAATATTATCTTATAAGGTTCTTACAACGATCTCATACATACATAGCCTTCTGTTTCTCTATGCTTTCATTACTTCAAGTTCAAGCAAGCAAGTGGCATGGCAACACTGAGCATAGTCAAAATAAAGCTGTCAATGTCAAATATCTTCTACACACCTCATGGATATCTTACATCTCCCTCGTACAGCAGTTCTTTCGAATAAGATGGTGAGGGACGGTACATTATATCACAGTGTTTATACATGGTTTAAACTGTTTTGATGTGAAATGTGATTGAATTTTGACTTTTGATGTTTGCTGTGCTTTGAGATTAGGGATGGGCAAATGGGAAAATTATATCGATATATATCGTATCGATATTTTTCAAATGTATCGATATATATCGTCCAAGAAATATCGATATTTCGATATATCGATATTTTTCGCCTATTATGCAATTATTTATAAAAAATGCCAAAATATTCGAAATTTTAAAGTAAAAACACAATCTGGCTGTTTTAACATCAGTTTTATTATTCCAATAATTGCTTTTTACAAAAAAAATAACCGACTTCAATCTTGATAAGTAGAGATAACTCAAAAACTACTCGCCAGATGGCGCTCAATTCAACTTATAAGTGTAAAGTTCTCGTCACTACAAATTAATCAAGCCCAAACACTAGACTAGATAACTGCAGTAAATCGTTGAGGAGTTCCCTCGACTGTCTTTCGGCTTCATCAGATCGACTCCAGATCTTCATGAAATGTTAGCGCTTTAATGTACTTATGATAACATGAACAAACTCACTAGTTGTCTATACAATTTTCGAAAGTTCCCTTCGATTTCTCCAAGATGCCATCATCAGATCCTGGTATCATTATCAGGGGACCCCACTGCGCATATCTACTTTACAACAAAAAAAGAATTATCAAAATCGGCCCATAAATGACGAAATAATCGCTGAACGTACATAAAAAAAAGCATATAATATACGGTCGAATTGAGAACCTCCTTTTTTGAAGTTGAATAAGCGTAATGGTGCTTCGTTTTTAAATGTGTTGCCAAATTTGTAGTGTTTCCACAAGTTTTATACGTTTTACCGCACAAGTTGCAAGAAACAGGTTCGTTGATCCCATTTTTTTTAAAAAACTTCCATACAGCAGACATGATGTTTTATCATAATATTCAGGTAGTTAATTTAACCACACCACACAAAAAATAACAATGACGCTTAGTTAGTTTACACACTCGTCCCTCGCCTGCTATAGTAAACCCAACTTAAGATTGAAACGAAAGAGGCGCTGTCGGACGCATTTGACATTCATTTGACCAATCATTGCACACTAGTAACTGACAGATGAATGACCACAACGTACTTATGAATGACTTTTTGTTAGTTCCAATTTTTGCCATTTCAGAGATAAGTTGGGCGCACTGTACCTACCGCTATACTCATGGAGGATAGAACTAAGGAGGGTCATCTGTGTATATGAAAAGTGTCCAGTTGTATGCGCTAAATAACAGTTCCAAAATCCTCCACTGGTGGCGCTGGTGGATTCACAGGGTATGGTATGAATGTAGCAATCGTAGAGCTTTACATGGAGGATATCCTCCATGCTACTTTAGTCGATAATGACATTAAATTTTTTAACTCGGCATACTTCAATTCAATCAATTCATCTACGATTGCTACATTCATACCATACCCTGTGAATCCACCAGCGCCACCAGTGGAGGATTTTGGAACTGTTATTTAGCGCATACAACTGGACACTTTTTCAACTTTTCTCCCATATAAGATGACTCTCCTTAGTTCTATCCTCCATGGCTATACTACAGATCAGATATCAGAATTTAGATACAGACAGAGCACAACCACAGCTTATGCCAAAAAGCAGTGTCATTGTCATAGACAAGCAGGTTATAGACTGTAATTTTTGTTTTTGTTTGAAGCAAAGAAACTAAACCCATACAGCCTACTGCATACCTACTCTACATAATATATATTTAAGAAATTGGATTGGTCAAATTCATGATGTGAGAGTTTTAAAAATATATCGATTTTGATATCTGAAAATAAATATCGAATATCGATATATCGCGGGAAATAAATATCGCTGATTTATATCGATATTCGATATTCGAAATATCGATATTTTGATATATCGATATTTTTTGCCCATCCCTATTTGAGATTGAGTGCTTCGACGGTGCATGAAGAAAGAAAAATAGAATTGACTCGAATCGAATCGAACCGGACTGTGTGTTCAAACGGAAGAAACATCGGGAAATCTTACGGATTTGATATTATCAATACTATAATTTAAAAAGTAAACTGGATTGAAATTTTGCTTTGCATCAATGTGATAAAAGGTGTTTTACTGTCTTTGTTGAAACGAATTTGGTGAAAAGAAAAATGGATTTACTTTGCCTTCCCGTTGTAATGATCGAGAACATTTTCTCGTTCCTGTCCTACGATGAAATTGCTAAGAACAGACTCGTAAGTTCGTTTTATTTATAGAAATGACTGTTAATTTAACTACTACTATGTTTTTGTCGTATTTGCTTTAACTATGCATGAATAGAGAGTACATTTTATTCATTGAAATGGTTTTTATGTAAAACGTTGTTCAAAGTACTTAAATTAATCTTCAATGTTTTGCAAAAGTATTTAAAAACCTTTTGTATGATAAAATATAATTAAGTATACCCACCTACATAAAGAGCATAAAAAAGCGTATTATGAGGTAATTACACACCTTATTTTTACAATATAACATCATTGTTTCGAGGAGTTAGTATTGAAAATCCGACTTCGAAAATGCTACTCAAAAGGATTACTTCTTTTAAAATTAAATAGAAGCTATGCAGAAAGAAACAACAGTACTAGTACAATATCACAGCAATAAGAAGCGAAATGGAGAGTAGCAAAATTTTCTAATTATTCATATGAAACAAAATAAACATAATATTTGAGGATTTCTGGTATGCCAGTGATGCTAAAAAAAAACATTAACAATATTGATTCTATGAATTTTCATTAATAATCAAGTACATACTGTTCAAACTTTATTTTTTATGTTACATCAAAACCCAGAGTCCTTCCTTTATTAATTAATGTTAACTAATGTCTCCTGATAAAACTATGCTTTAAAAATACATAGTAAATGATAGTACTATGTACTTGTGTATGTAATGATTCATAATGTATTCTGAAGGGCATTTACATAACATAATGTATAGAATGTTCTGGATCACAGAACATGTAACCAGTACTGTGTTTCATTATATTATACATATATATTTCATAGTAATTTGCTAATTATTATGCCTTTCTTTGTAAACATTTCTTTGGCTCTATATACTTATATCACTATATTATATGTCTATATTCATGCTTCGTTTCTGTTATGTTGGTACATAACAAAATACAGAATATGAACTTCTAATGTATGTTTAAGAGGGCCTGGAGATCTGTCATACAGGTTTTATCCTAGTACGGACTCCAGACTCTCACAAAGCTGAATTATGTTAATTAGATACTAAGATGTTTAATGTACTTAACTTAAGAATGCTTTGTGAAGAGAGAATAATAAAGATATATACTCTACTGTTGGATTTGGGCTCGCTCTAACTAATGTCACTCTGTCTAGTATAGAGTGGCTGTTCTCCCTCACTGGTTATGTATCTTAATTTATATTATGCTTATTCTGATAACATGCAGTGCTGTGATATTGTTTGTGTGATGTCAAAGGGAATCTTAAGTCTTATAGGATTCCTACTAGTTTAAATCTTGTACCCATAATTTAGGAGTACACAAGAGGTATCCCTTTTAATGTAAAGGCACACAAGAAGAGTCCCAAATTGAGAGCACACTGGTGTTTAAATTGAAAATTGAAAATTTTATAGGCTTCAAAATTTTTTTTGTAGGTATCAAAGAGTTTCAATGAAATATGTATGCGAATGCTGAACCGTGGGTTCCTGATGATTGAACGACGTCATGCACTTGCTCTAAAGAGTGTTAAGGCACAGTTGCCTCGCAGGGAGTCCGAACGACGGTAATATTACTAATACTAATATATGCTCACACTTTAACATTCCTATTCCAGGATTTCGATTTTCACGGGGGATATGAAGAGACCTTTTAATAGAAAATAAATAAGGTACGTTGGGGTAAGATCGGCGGTGGGGTAAGACCGTTGAAATCAAATAACTCGCTATTATGGCTTTATTTTTCAATGTGAGCCACACTGCGCGAAAGATCATTTTGTTACGCCCCACCCAGCAGTGGTCGCCAGTCGCTCCTGCAAGACGCACGTATGCTACATGCTTTTAAAGTTAACAAGGTAAATTTTCCAAAATTTTTGTCCATCCGGTCTTTCCCCTCAATTTTTGATTGAATATTGTAGCGAAAGTATAATGTATTTTATTATTATTTTGCCTAAATACTAAAATTTAAGCAGTGTTAATTAGATAGAACTAATTGATATCCGTCTAGTATCTCTGCAGGCTGAAATCCGGTGTTATCCTCCTCAGGTGAAGATCGGATAAAAATATCCGATCAGCGCCAAGTGATGAAATTTGTAGTGGTTGTCAAACTTTTATAATATATGATTAAAAACCAAGATAGATTATAATAACAAAAATCTGATTATAGAATAAGCAACGTAACTTGAAGTATCATATTAGATTAAATGCATACATCGCTAACAAAATATATAATTTAGAACATTAAGAAAAAATTAACAGCTATAATTATTCAATGTAATATGTGCTTATTAATAATAATAAAAATAATTCTTAAAGCTTAATAAATCTAATTTTCTACTAATGTACACGCTTATTATTTTAAAAACTATTCTAGCAATTCATAATTTGGCTCTAGTCTCCTTGGCTTCCCTTTATCACTCTCTCATATCCATAGTTTTCCTTATATTTAAACATAAATTTGCTTGAAATTACTACTTGTACCTATACGTACATAAAGAAGTAAGTAGTAAGTAAAGGTCATTCACTTGTAGCAATTTAACGACAATTCTATTAGAGACAAATGTCGAGAGAACCTAAACTTTGGGAACCATTAAATCGCCTAATTTTAAAATAAGGGGTAAGATCGGACAGCCCGAACGAAAAAAAGAGCGAAAAAAAAGTAATCATCTGGAACATCTATGTTCGTAGCCTTATATAGATTTCATTGATATCATATTAAAGCACATAAAAGATCGGATATATCCTTGTCATACACCTTGTGTTCTTTGCAATAGAAACAGTTTTAAATTACTGTCCGAACTTCCCCCTTAATGACCAAATTGTGATTATACTCATAAAAAAGTATATCGAGTTTTTCTAAGCGTATAAATAATAAAATATTGAGTGTACGAAGAGAAATGCTATTTTAAATTATGCTATGTTTATTCATCATCCGTTTGCACCATATTTCATTGACATAGCACTTACTGAACTCACAAAATTTAAGTTTTTACAACATCCTTCGAACTTGTCGTAAATCCGTCCGGTATTACCCCAACGTACCTTACATATTAATATTAATCTCCTACATAAATGTCTGTTCCAAGGATCGTCACAAGCAAGGTCACTACTAACTAGACTATAGCATCTGATATTATAATTACCACCTCTAATAGAAAAGGCTGATACCTAGTTGAGATGCCTAGCAGTGGCCTTTTGAATATCTATGTAACAAAGATACATTTCAATTATAATCCATCTACATCAAATATTTGGATAACTTAATAGGTAGTTAAATTAAAAACAAGCAATAATAATGTTGCGATGTTTTTCCACTGGTGTAAATTTTAAATATGGCTCGTATGACGCAATGGTTGCCATGCCAGATAGCAATTTCTAGGTTCGATTTCCGATGAGGCGAAAATTGAATGATGAGTTTCAACGACTATGTGTGTCGACTATGACACCCATGACAAGGGAATTTCAGTGGGGCTAAAGGTGTGTTTTTTATTCATTCCTTTGTTGATTTTATTTTTAACAAATTTTCAGATATCACCCACTGGCGCGTCACTGTGACATTCTCACCTCGATCGAAACTCGCATATCAATGCTAAACATGACGTACTCTAAGTACATAGACAATGGGATATGCTGCTTCATACCTGGCAAGGTAACATGGTCTTATCATAAATGCGATTTCTACTACTGGTTATGTAGTCAACTAGGAAATAACCTTAGTAACCAACATTACCTGCTCTTAGTTTGCTACAGTACACAATACTCAGGAAATATTGACATAAGATTATTTAAAATTATTTATTATTTAAATAATCTCGTTTTGCATTTTTTAAAGCTTGAGCTAATTATTCACTTATATATTTGCAAAATAATAAAATTACTAAATTGTATCAGTGAAAACTCAATGGTTTTTGTTCTCAATGATTCTTTTTTCAAAAATCTTTTTACACGCCGATCAATCAACTCAATCCACGTATTTAACAGGTAATCGACGAAATCAAGCGCGTGCTAGCGATAGTAGAAACGTCAAAGACGCCGCCGCGCGCGCACGAGGTTCTGCAGGAGTTGCGGGATATATCCAGCATGGCGATCGAGCACTTCGACGACAGGATATCGCCCGCGTTCCGCAAGCGGCTGCAGGAGGGCGTAGCGCAGCCGGCGCCGCGGCCGTCGCACGGTGAGTTGGGGATATCGTGCTGAGATTGGTCGGGATTCAGGAGTTGTGCGACATATCGAGCTTGGCCATCGAGCACTTCGACGACAAGATATCGCCCGCGTTCCGCAAGCGGCTGCAGGAGGGCGTCGCCTGAGTCGTCGCGTGAGTTGGGATCAGTCGTGCTGAGATAGGTCGGGAGGACTCGTGGAAATAAATTTTGATAAAAACGACTTCGAATTTGACAAGTGGAAATAACTCGAATAGTTCTCGTCAGATGTCGCTCAAATTTAAAATGGGCTCACATAAATTTCAGATTTTGGATGTAAAACGAATCATTTAAATCACGTAGTAAAAAGTTATGAGGTAGGGTCAGGTAGGTAAGTAACACAAACTCATTAAAATATTTTGAGAAAACACTACCTGTCTCAGTGTCCGTAGCTAATTTAATTAATCCGTAAACGATTAGATTAACACATGATTGTGTTCATCCACAAACATTCACACGCTCACAAACACAGACACACACACACACACACACACACACACACACACACACACACACACACACACACACACACACACATACACACACACATGCAGACACATTACACACAACCGTACAAGCTAAAATAGTATATATTATGGAACATTAGTATATATATATTTTTTTTCTTACAATAATAGGCGTTAGCAATAAGTATAATTCGGTATATTGTAATCCACGAGAACTACTGCCGACAAACTGCTTTGCAGTTTGGCAGACATGTATACGTGAAATTGTACTTGCTTGTTTAAATAAATAAATAAAAAATTTTTTGCAAAACTGTCAATACTACAAAACAAAAATATAAATTATCGTTAAAAAATCTGCTCAAAAATCAAGTTTATCCTCTTGGATCAGAAGCTGGGAATTACACGAGATAAAAGTTAAGGATCGTCAGTAGGAACTGATGGTAGAACCTACAATGTAACATTTACGATTACTATAAAATGAATGATCGTCTTTAATTAATGTACTTTATGATAACTATTAAATCTGTTCCAGGCGTGATGCTCCCGTTAGCCGTCCGCCAAGAGATGACGCACCTCCGCCGGCGGACCATCCTGAACGCCAAGCTGTCGCTGTACCTCGCCACGCAGTACCGCATGTTCCACAAACGGGTGAGATTGTTTTAATTGTGCGTAGGTATTCGTGTTTTTGTTATTATTATTTAATTAGGTAATACTAGCTGTTTCCTCAATAATGAGGAGAGACCCGTGCTCAGCTCCGGCCATTAATGAGTTGCAGCCAATACTAGATGACCCGCCTGACGTCGCCCTGCTCTTATATTATTAAGTAGACGCCGTCACTTCGAGAGCTTAGCCTATAGCCTTCCTCAATAAATGCACTATTCAAAACAAAAATAATTTTTCATTTTGAACCAGTAGTTTCTGAGATTACGATTCGCGTTCAAACGAACAAACAAACAAACAAAATCTCGTTTTATATTACATATTAGCATAGAAGTATAGATTGGGGCCTCGGCCGCCCGCGCGCCCCCCAGGTATGTCATCTCGCCTAGCGGTAGATCTTCCTTCGCCAAACTAGAAAAAATTCAGTCTCGTTACTGTTTTGTAATTGAACTAGGATTCGTAATAAAGTAAGATAAGAAGGTTTCATCATAGATCCTTGCTCTGCAAATTGAACCGTCACTTAGTGACTATCCATATCATTTTATGAAGTAGTACCTAATGCTTGCGAGTCGCGACTTTGTTCGTGTGGGAATTTTTTCGCGAAAATTCTAACCCTGTAGGAATACAGTTATATTGTTATTTTATTAGTCGGTTTCGTTTTTGAATATAAAATTGGTTGAAAGACTGACTAGGATGCCATCTATCAGGACTAAGTATAACAATAGGTTAGGCATTGACATAAATAAAATCTATTGCAAACTACGATTGATAACAAACAGATCGATTATTGCGAACGTCCTTTAAAAATTATTTATTTACTTCAGACGCACTACCAATAAAACAAAATATGTCATTGGGTCAAAGTAAAAACGCTGATCTTATTTTATAATTGCAGTTGGTACATTTTAAAATTATTCAATAATTGTTTATTCAGGTGTACTTACACTGAACTTACTACCTAGTTTCTCATATTGCATTGTCATTTTCATTATTTTCTGTTAATATAATTAAAACTAGTTTTTGCTCGCGGCTTCGCTCGCGTATATAAGAGATAAACAACGAAAAAATATCGTTTAAATGATCCCACGAGAACGTCAATAAAACTAAAGTAGCCTATGCCGTTACTTCATGTCATGGTCTACACATGTGCAGAATTTTATCGCGATTTCATATTCTTCCACCTACCTTTTCAAGTGCTTATCTGATGATGTCCCTCTCTAGCCTCCCATATCCACACACGAAAACTACAACATAACATCTCTCCGTTGCGTCAAAATATCAATAAATAATGGAGAAACAAACGAACACACCATTCGCATTTATAATATTATAGTATGGGTAATATCATGGAGCAAGGTAATATAGAGTATTAATATTGTTTGTACTTTAGTATTGTAAGGAAATGATTTAAAACGAGCGAAGTCAATGCATAAGTCAAAGAAGATTTCTAGAACGCTTATATTACGAATCAGTCAGTTACGCATTATTAAGGATCCCTCAAAAAGTAATCAGATCTCCGCTCAAAAAAGGATGTTCTCAATTTACCGAATGTTTTTTTATGAGTTACCACATACCTAACTCATAACTTTGCACTGGGTGTTTGTTTATTCTATATAAATACCTAGTGCTTATCGTCTGTTCACGTTGAGTTATCTTTAACTTTTATGTTCTCATTTTGCAACTTGTCGATATGATGTCGTTTTTTTACTAAAAATTAATCTTTATGTCTTTTCAAGATGGCAGACTACAGGAGAATAGCGTGGCGTCAAAGGAAGTTCATTCGTGAGCTGATGAAGAAGCAAAGGGACCAGGATAATAATATTGGTAATTTTGGAATATCTTGTACATTTTCCTTTACAGAATGCCAATTAAAAATTCTCTTCATACCATGGTCTTTATATATGTAACGAATTTGGTTAAAAATATATAAAGTAAAAAATGATAGTCACTTATTTAGGAAACTGTTAAAGCAAGCAGAATATTGTGCTTTCAAAACTGAAAAATAAATAGAACATCCTATGAAACATTTTTTAATATTGTGTTCTGAATCACTTTAAATCTGTACATTTCAAAACAGTAACAAACGTAAAAAAAGTAAAAGTAATAGCTACCATGTGGAAGTGCCGTTCGAAGAGTCCTGCGATTGATTCCCAGCGATCCAAAAATTTGAAAGCTGAAATGAAAATTTTTTCTTGATCCTGATCTGAGTGTGTATTTATGTTTGTGTATTTCCTTTGGCAGCCACGACATAATATAAATTCAGTGTGACGGAGCGTCTAATGTTATCTATTGTACAGTTATCTCAAACTCTAGTAGCGCCTTCTATTCAGAGGCTGTGCGGTCGCTCAAGTCACTTGTGTGTATCCTTTAGCAGGTGTTTATCTTTTCTGATTTTGTTCCAGCTGATTTAAAGAAGCGCATAGAAGACTGCGATATAAAGTACAATGAGCTGACACACACAAACCAGGCGGTTGGCGGGAAAGGTATGCTAGAATCGGACATATTCGAACATAATATGAAATGCTTTATATGAAAGGCTTTCCGCGTTATCATGGCACAAACTCTATGACTTAACAGATTCTCATCTCTGTACGACATATTTCTATGACGTTATTTATGGCTTATTTGATATATGTATTCCAAAGAAACAACGCCAACTTGTAATGAATACTCGATATCCGGTCTGGTTTACGCGGGACATAATTAAAGATACGACCGTAAAATTAAGACTGCACAGGAAATGGAAGCAAACTAAATCGGCCGACGCATACAATTCGTTCTCAAATTTAAGGTCGGAATTAAAGATACGTATTGCACACGCTTATAATTCGTATGTGGAGAACGTGGAGCAAAACATTAAGACCAATCCACAGCAGTTCTGGCGACACATCTCGAGCCTCCGGTCGAAAGGTGGTTTCGAACCAAATCTTGAATACAAGGGCAGTACTGTGAGTGGAATCAAAGCTGCGGAAGCTTTCGCTGATTTCTTCTCTAGTGTGTTCCAATTAGAGCTGCCTTCTCTAGATATAGCGAATTTGAAAAACCAGAACTTTTCGCACACTAATAGGTTTGTTGTAGTCACGGAGATTACGACTAACGATGTGATCGCAGGAATTAGAAAGTTGAAAGCAGGCTCTGCAGTAGGGCCGGATAGTATTCCTCCTTGGTTTATCAAGGAAGGGAAGGACTTCCTCGTTGAACCATTATGCCATCTATTTAATGTTGCTTTAAAAACCGGACACTATCCGGCCCAGTGGAAGCTATCTAGGGTGACGCCTATTCCTAAAGGTAACAATAAAACTAGTATCGAAGAATATCGCCCGATAGCTATCCTGCCAACACTAGCAAAAATATTTGAGCATATTCTGCACATTAAAATATACAAACAGGTAGAACCATATTTATGCGACGAGCAACACGGGTTTCGTCGGAAAAAGTCCGTCAACACAAATCTGCTAACGATGGTGAATTTTATTTCTGGCAGACTTGACCGTGGAAGACAGGTCGATGTCTTATATTTTGATTTCCGGAAGGCTTTTGATAGGGTTAACAATGACGTACTGCTGGAGAAACTTAGTGCCCTAGGTTTGACTCCAGGCCTGCTTAGGTTTGTCGCTGACTATCTGCGTGATCGTCAGCAGTATGTCCGACTCGGCATTTATGAGTCCCAACCCTATCATACGCGTTCCGGAGTCAGTCAAGGATCGATACTCGGTCCTCTTCTGTTTATACTCATGGTCAATGACTTACCCACTGTCGTCAAGCATGCAAAATGCCTCCTGTATGCTGATGACTTAAAACTTTTTGCGGAGATTCAAACGGAAGAGGACTGTGTATTGCTTCAACGTGACATCGATGCTGTAGTGCAATGGGCCGTAGAGAATGAGATGGAATTCAATCCTGCGAAATGCTCTGTGATGACTTTCGGTCGAATGCGGAATCCTATCGAATATGACTACACACTTGACACGAATATAATCTCTAGGATGTATAATTGTAAAGACCTTGGTGTAACATTCGACCGAAAGCTTACGTTTCATGACCACATCGTAACGGTGGCCAAGGAGTCCTTTCGACGCTTGGGTTTCGTTTTACGGAACTCAAAAGATTTTAATAATATTGACATAATCAAATTAATTTTCTCCGCTTTAGTTCGAAGTAAACTGGAGGCTAGTGCATGTATCTGGCACCCATATGAGAGTACGTATTCCCTCTTGCTGGAGAAGGTACAAAAGGCATTTTTAAGATACCTCTACAAGCGCGCGTACGGATACTATCCATACATGTACCCTACTCGTTTCTTGCTTGGTTGCCTTGGTTACAACTCTCTAGAAGTCAGGAGATGGAGAGACCAATTATTAATTATGTGCAAAATTCTCAGAGGCACGGTGGATGCTCCTGAACTGCATGAGAATTTACTGAGGATTAATGCTCCAAATAATTATTTGAATATTCGTCGCTCTAGAAAACCTAGCCTGTTCGCTGTTCCACTTTGCCGAACAGTCGCTCACCAAATGTCTCCCGTCCCGCGCTCGCTTGCCGCGCTCAATGCTCTTCTGGATAGGGCACCTCATTGTGACATTTTTGCGGATGAATGGAAGACTATATTGACGGAATGCCTGCAATACTGTGAAGCGAATGTGTGATGTATGTTTGAATGATATTGACATTTTAATTTATTTTTACTTTTGACATTTACTTTTGACTTTTTAATTTATTTTTGTTTTTATTTTATGTTTTTTGATTTTTAATTTTATTTTTACCACTGACATTTATAATTTATTCAGTTTAATTTATTCTTGATTAATATTTTTAGCTATTTGCAATGTTTTATTTTAGTTAGTATAATGAATTTTATTATTGTTAATTATAATTATTTTGTACCTATGAATCCAGATACATTTGTCAATATTTCATATCATAATTAGTGTAATTGGTGAAGGCCGTACTAATTATAAGATTAAAATAAATAAATAAATAAATAAAATAAATAAAATAATCATCAGATAAATATTTAAAAATGTAGGTATTTGAAGTTATGAAGATTCTAGTTTAAATAACTCATGCACATAATAAAACTCATCGGTGTTTCTATATATTACATTATGTAAGACATTTGAAAAATAACTTCGAATTTAAGTTTGAATTTAATACCTCAATTAATTGAAATTCGATGGATTCTGGTACTTAATGATTTTTATAATTTTTATCTGTCTGTGCTTTTGATTGTCTTTTCGGAAAAAAAATTGTACGGCTTATAATGGCGTAGATGCGGTTTTCACTAATGTATTATTAGTAAGCTTGAGGTAACATTGAGTGTTTGTATCACTTCAGTAGTTCATTACACGGCCATTAGTGTTTTGCGCTAGTGCAATTTGGACTAATTTTGATTATGGATTACATTTTTAACTGTTGCATATTGTTCAAAATACCAATTACGGTTATATCTGGAGGTAGGAAACGCCGCGCCTTAAGCACTGTGCACATAACAAGGACGCGTCAACCGACCATCTAAAACGAAAACATTCAATTATGATCTTTAGTTATGGTTTAAGGTGGTATACTTAAAAGACTTACTACTTGCCACCCACTCTTGACCAACTTGGAACCGACACCATAATGTATAGAATCAAAATTCAATCGTAATAAGCGAGACATAAAGATCATTTTCAATGCTTTCGTTTTCGTTTAGTTGGCCTTTTTAACTGCCTTTTGACGTAAGGCGCTTATGGGGGCATTTCATTGTCCTCGACCGCCTTTCGTGTGATCACGAGGCATTTTCGGGTGTCCAGATGTAATTGTAATCTGTAGTCATGATTACATTTTGTCCATCTTTGCTGATACGTCGTTTTCTGAGTTACAGCGTCCACCGAGGCAGCGACTGCCCCCGCCAGACATTTCAGCAGTCAGATTAAATTGGACCTGTCAGAGCTGCCCATTGGGACCTCGAAACGTAACCCTGGATGTAAGGATATTACTATATTTATCATCACATCACATCATCTTCACCGCTTAAGCTAAAAATATGAAAAGTTGCAGGAAGGTATTAGGTAGTTTTTAGGTTATAGTAAACCTCCACTCAGGGAGAATGTCGCCCTCCTCCGCCAATTCAACTCTCAAAGATCGTGGATTTTTAGCATGTTCAAAACTACACGATTTATTTGGTCTTATCATGCTTCTGATGCATTTTTGTGCAGTAGATGTAAAAAATTTGTTTAAGTTAAATGTACTATTTCTTTGTTCCAGTACTCCCAAACATAAAGCCACGCAAGCCGTTGATCAAGTTGCCCAGTCTCTCGGAGGATAGTGAAACCAAACCCCCTCAGATCCAGTACATCGCAGTGCCATCCACTTCAGCTGCCACCCACAGCCCCCGGTCCAGAAACCAGTGCACTTTGGCCAAGATCCGGGGTATCACCAAGGAGATACGTCAACTGAGTAATCTATCCAAGACTTGCATCGTTGAAAGTAAGAAGAGGGCTTCAAATGATAACGAAACTGATGATAGTAAGAGAAGGAAGTATGAATAACATTATTATAAAGTATCTATGGGGTTATATAAGAGACCCATTTTCACAGGTTAAGTTTGTTTAATCTTACTTATAGGATGAGAATGAATGAACGGAATGAATACTTTGTTTATGGCTTTCAGTAGAGTTGATTATGGTTAGTGCCATAGAATTAAACAAGATAACGTGAGTTTTGCTATGCGTTAGGATCATCGACGCACAGCATTTGTTCATGAGTTGTTGCCATGGCAACAGTGAGTATACAGATATACAAGGATATAACTCGAATTGTTAATGCTACTGTCTTGAATGCATTAAAGTTTTGTAAGCAATTCATTGCTTTGATTTCTTTTATGTTAGTAGTCGATATATGAATAGGCGAGGCATGTGATGGTAAGGGGTCATCGTAGCCTTTGAACATGAGTAAAATTAAAGGCATTGCAATCGCAAGAAGTAAGAGGAAAGAAAGAAAATATTTGCTCGCATGCCCCAAATTATAACACGATTATTTTGCGTCTGATAGCAAGAGGGCGATAGATAAATAACACCAAACAATGGGTGTAGCCCTAATACCGGGCCATGAGTATCCGAGATCGTACTAGAAGGTATATGGATTTGTTATGGAAGCTTGAATTGTACATTTTATTTAAGTAACAAGTACGTAGTTACAAGGCCTTAATATAAATTCGCGTGTTCTCGCGTTTTCTCGTTGAGTAAACATGTATCTGAACAGGACGGTACGTTTATAAAGATCTACGGGAAAAAACCCTTACAATACCAAATCCCCTTTGATGTGTAACTGTTTTTTTAATTTTTTTTTTGTATTTATTAATGTAGCGGCTGTAGTATCTTATTCACTCTAGAAAATTCAAGTGCATACCTATTTTATACTTAATATAATATTATTATTCGTTTCGGGAAATTCGGGAAACAAAAGAAACACTCAATGTTATATCAAGCTTACATCGGTAAAAATCGCAACAAAATTGTTAAATCTTTTGACGTTAGCTATATACCATCTGCAGAAGTGGAAAGACAAACTGTCAAACGGAAAACAATCTAAATATTACGTAAATTACAAAATTTGATAAGATAAATTGATAGGTACGTATTATACACAGATAATATCAATTTTGTGATATGTTGTACGAAAGAGATAGTTTTGTTATATAGGTATTGTAATTCAGTTTAATATGCATATTATATTGGATATAACAACTTATATGGTTTGGAGTAAAACCGATACCAAATCCGCCTAAAGATTTGGCCACATTGCTTGTAAATTAAGCCAATGCTTACATTTGTTATATTGTGGCATTCAAATATAACCTCGATGAGGGATAAATTTTGGAGTGAGAAATTGTTCATAATTAGTGCTAAATAATTACTTATTATGTATAATGTATATGAATCTTACATTTTATTAAATATTTTAAATCTTAGATGTTGTCTATAAACTTATAAATGTTTATATTAGTAAGTAATGCAGGAGTAAATGAGATAAATCATCCGTAAGTGACTTGAAATAAAGCTCGTATTTCATTGCTTAGCTTAAGTCGAATCTGAGTCTAATTGGAATTTAATTGATGTAATATGTTCAGGCTTATAATTTGGCGGAATGTAAGATTTATTCCAATTTGAACAAAGCTTTATTATTATTTCAATCATTTACTAATTCTTTAAAATTTGTAAAGGCCGGTTTTGCTTATCCTATGATATTACCTAAATATACTTCACCGAACAAAGTGAAATTTCATGTTTGGAATAATACATACATATTATGGTACAATCTTTGTTTTTATCGCTGTATCGCCCCATTGATCCCGACATACATAATTTAAATTCATAAGTAATTTTACTTTGAGAGTAATTTTCCCTCCGGATTCGGAGCAAAATGTACAAAACGCAAAATGAACACAACACGCAAAATGTACAAATCGCAAATTGTGCAAAAAAGCCCACGTTCACATCGATCAGGCATAAAAAGGACACAAAATATTTTTGAGCAAAGCGATGTAAAAAAATTATATTTCTACTAAGTAGTTAGTATTTATTATTATCAACTGCTCTTAAAAACGGCTTTTCCAGAGTTTTCCAACTGTCATATAAATCTGGCTAACGGGAACAAAGCCTTTGGCCAGACTAGTTGACAATCAATCTGGCCACTGGGAGAATCAGTTTTTTTTTCAATTGAAATACGAACTAGAGATAAAATTATTCTTATTAATTCCACAAATAATTGCTTTTTACAAAAAAAAATAACCGACTTCCACCTTGATAAGCAGAGATAACTCAGAAACTACTCGCCAGATGTCGCTCAATTCAACCCATCGAGGTGTAAAGTTCTTTCTCGTCACTATAATTTAGTCAAGCCCAAACATAAGATAACTGCATTAAATCGTTGAGAAGTTCCCTTGACTGTCTTTCGGCTTCATCAGATTGACTTCAGACCTTCATGAAATTGTATTAGCACACTAGTCGTCCCTACAATTTTCGAAAGTTCCCCTCGATTTCTATGAGATACCATCATCAGATACTGTTGTCCTTATCAGCGGGCCACACTTGGAATATCTACTTGGAATATCTTGTCTGAATAGGCTCATAGACGACGAAAAAATCGCTGAACAGACATTAAAAAAGCTTAAATATATACGGTCGAATTGAGAACCTCCTTCTTTTTTTTGAATATGGTTAAAAAAGAGAAGCCCTTCCAAAAGTTATGTTGCATGTCGCTGTAACGAGCCCTTAGTCCTTGTTGCACATTTTGCGATTTGTACATTTTGCGCGTTGTGTTCATTTTGCGTTTTGTACATTTTGCGTTTTGTACATTTTGCTCCGAAGGGGTAATTTTTTAGATCAAATTTGCCTTTACTTTCACCACAACTCGAAAGCATTATATGATTATGAACTTTTTACCGTGATTTTTTCAGTCCAATTTCCAAACATTAGTACTATAAAGATGTATGCTACGCGTGGTATCTGTCGAATAAATCCGTAGGAGAAAATTCAATCGTACAGGACACGAAATGAAGCTAATATTTGTTTGCTTTTCTGTTTTTATATAGTTCTAAATATTAAATCCTTCCTAGGTCTTCGGTTCACGAAATCAGTCCAGTTTTTTGTTTTTGAGATTTGTGCGAACAAAAAGACATACAAACAAGAAAAAGCTAAGTCACTGATTTAGTTTCTGATTCGTTAATAAAGACCTTTTGTAATAGTTTTTGTCATATATTTTCCATGTACAGACAGCGAACAGTACCTAAGTATTGTAAACGTAGTAGGTAAGTATTGATGTCGTGTATGTGTGTAGAGTGTAGAGGTTCAAGTAAAGCTGTTTTGGTGTAAAAGGTATTGGATTCGGACATTTATTACAAAAAAATCTAAAAATACAGTTTAATTCTCCCAAATTACCTATCTGTTTTGATATGTTCCTTGAAGTCGGCAGAAATTAAAACTAGACACGATTCGTTCATACAACACAATTTGCACATTTGCGACATAAGGGCGCATTCAAAAAGAACGCTGGTTACCAGCGCCGATCTGCCAGTAGGTTTGGGCCGTTTGGGTAAAAATATCGATATATCAAAATATCGATATTTTTTCAGATTTAATATTTATTTATTTAAAGCTCTGCTGTCTACTCATGGATCGCATCATGTACCTATTTGACCAATTCGATTTCTTAAATTTAGAAAAAGAGTAGGTATGCAGTAGGCTATATGGGTTTAGTTTCTTTGCTTCAAACACAAACAAAAATTACAAAAATGGCAACCGGACCAGATATGTTTGTGGCACTGTATACTATGTTGATTTTTCCTGGCTACATGTACATAAACCTGTTTTTTAATAATAAAACTGATGTCATAACAGCCAGATGTGTATTTAGGTACTTTAAAATTTCGAATATTTTGGCAATTTTTATAAATAATTGCATATTGGGAAAAATATCGATATATCGAAATATCATATACATTTAATTTAATTTCAGATACATTTGGAAAATATCGATACGATAAATGTCGATATGTTTTTCCCATTTGCCCATCCCTGTCCCTATCTGTCAGCACTTATCGGTATAGTCTAAGATCCGAATCTAAATCGACACTCATCGGGTTGATAAGAGAATCAAAATTATTTTATAATAAATTTCGTATATTAGAAAATATATTAAAAATGGGTAGACAACAAAAATCCTGGACAGAATATAAGTATTAGTTTATACCACTCTTTAGTATTAAACAAATATTTCTTAGTATTTAAAATGATTTTTTTGTGTTTAATAAATCTGATATTCATTTATTACATATTAATAAATCTTTTTAAATACTAAGAAATATTTATTAAGCACTAAAAAGTGGTCTCTAATAAATTATTTGTTAAATATTAACAAATATTTTTAACTATCAAAAAAATCAGTGTGTTTGATTCTCTTATCAACCCGATGAATGTCGATTTAGATTCGGATCTTAGACTATACCGATAAGCGCTGGCAGATCGGCGCCGGTAACCAGCGTTCTTTTTGAATGCGCCCTAACTGTTGTAACTGAGGATGTGACAGATAATTACAGAAAGTATTACACAGAAAGAGACCGGTACTTGAAAATTAAGACAATTAGCAAAAGGAGATGTTTCAAACCCGGCCCACAATATGTACAGCTCGAAAAATCGATAAAAATCCATGGAATTCGGGAAAAATAAAGATAAATTACCTAAATGCATACCTTTCTGGTACAAAAATTGTATCTATCATTTAATTTTATCAAGTTTCAACATGGCGTCTTACCAATTTGTCATTGATCACAGATCACGAACTGTCTACTGTCACTTTAATATGACAGAAATGTACGTACATATGTCAAACTTCAATCAAATCAACCAACGTGACATGTGATGACAGCTTACCGCCATGACGGATTTTTGTTTTTGTGTTGCAATTTCAATTGTATATTTTTGTGTTGTACCAAAAAACTAAACCAATTTGAAGTGATTGGATAGTTAAAAACTGTTTGAATTGCGATTCTCCATATTTTAGTATGGTGTACAAAGTGGTGGCCGGGGCTCCATACATTTTGAAACAACTCCTTTAGGGTCCCCGCAGACTGACTGCAGCCACTGGCGGCTGTGGCGCTTCTTTTTAGAAGCTCGATCCGGCCGACTGCCGCTTCGGTTGAATTGAAATGCTCACTGTCTAATGCTCACTAAACTGTCCCACTCTTCGCTCCCTAGCGACATCTACTTCTTTTTAGTTACAACATTGGTTGAAGTGCCCATTTAGCTAGTACAAATGGACTACGTTCAAACGGTTATGCGGGCCTTCCTGTCAATGAAAATGTTTTCTAAATCGCTTTATTCAGGAACGAGTCATGAGAATTACATGTTTGAAAACACTTATTTTTATAACTATGTTTAATTGTTTGTGTAATTGAGGATTATTACAGTTGTGAAAGCGTTTGATGTAGTTACTTTATTAATATAATAGTTACTGTTTTAAATATAAGTTTATGGTCTTGATCAGCGTTGCCAGATTTTTTTTGGATAATGTGGGATTTTGGAACCGTATAGGTAAGTCAAAATGTGGGATTTTTTTCTTTGCTCCAAGCGATTGCTGCCCGGATTTCCTATTTGATATTAATTTCAGCTTAAGATCTCTTGAAAAAAGGAGTTATTAGACAGACAGACGAATTACAACCCGCATAACTCCTATGTACAATGATGCGAACCATCGTACATACCAATCCCATAAAAAATCCATCCATCTATCACCATAAATCCTCCTAAAAACGGGACGGAATTGTATCCTTTCCGTGCTGCACATTAAAATTAGTACAAAATTTGGGCTTTCCGCTAAACTAGAGACATCTGGCAATGCTAGTCGTAAAAGAGTCGTAAGTACTACGTTTGTAGTCCACGCCCGCGACGTATATTACTGCCCCCGATAGTAAAAAAGACGCATCTAACACTTTTTCCAAATTTGAGTTATTTACATTGCCGGAATCAGAAGAAAAAGGTGCATCTGCCTGTATTTTTTATATTTTGCTAACTGCCTCCTGTGCGGTTTTAGCATAACTAAATAGGGCGCTTCTGTACACTTTTTTAAACCCGATTGAAGGTGAAAAGACGCAACTTAATTGAATAGTCGCATTTATGTAGATCATGTCCTAATACTTTGTAGTTTCAGTAATGGAGTAGTGTAGTTCAGTAATAAAAAAGGCGCATATTTCTAAAAGGAAGTTAAAAAGACGCAAATAATCATTTGCGTGTAACGAGCTAATTGAAAACCGCTTTCACATTAAGAAAAAAGACCGCATCTTACTCCTTGCGCCCTATTTTATCATACCTAAATAGTTTTTTATTCTTAAGAAAAAAGGCGTAAATACCTATATGCGCCCAGTTCTGTTAAAAGCATAAAATTGTTTGAAATGTAAAAGACGCATAAGACGCATTACGTTTATTCGTTTAAGTATGTAATATTTTTCTTCATTTTTTATGCTAAAATGAAATGGTTTTCATTATTATATATTTTTAGTATTAATAAAAGCATTATTATATAATTATATGGTTGTCATTATTATAATAATAATTTAATTAATTCATATTATTGTTAGTATTAATAAAAGCCTGTATAGTGGACATTATTTTCAAGTTTTAAATATGAAGATATTTTAATTATCTACAAGACAGCAAGAAATTTCCTGTTTCGTTTATTAAAACATTTATTTCTCCGTTTTTACTTTTTGTTAGATACGTCTTTTTTACTATCGGGGGCAGATTAGTACGTAAGAGTTAAACGCTTTCCTTGTATATTCGAGTATGTTCGTATAGAAGACTTCGAGGCAAAGTATTATAAAAATACTCTTTATTCTGTAGAGATAAAAATATTAAATATACTTATCAAAATGATGCGTGGTTTCATTTTACTTAAAAACCTTCGTCTACGCTTTGGGAAAGTTTTTGGTAACCGTAACTTATTAACAACTTGAAACTGAAACCATCGACTACGAAGTTGGTACTACCACTGACCTACTACTAAAATAAAATCGACGATGGCTTTTTGAACCATTGTATGAATGGCGTCAATCCATTTTTTATGGAGATAGCAAATAGTCCACTTCTGTGCACGAAGCCCTGGAACATACTCTACCATGTTGCTCCAGTGTGGATAGGGTGTTATAAAGTATTACCAGACAAGAGTAATCTTTACATTAACTTAAAAAAAAAACTGTTTTAAATATAATTTAGACTTTTTATTAACAACAACAGCTTAAATGCTACGTATGCAATATTTACAGTAATATGACAAAATAATAACTATGTACGGTCGGCCAAAGAATTGGTTTACAACCCTAAGGTTGAATGCTGTTTGCAGATTCATAGGTGATAAAGGTTATTTTCGCTTGCAGATCGATCTGACAACTTTTATTGCCATCTATAACCGATTATTATATAATTATGTGACATTTGTTTTGTTCTTAGTTTAAACTTGATAGATATTGACGTCGGAAACTTGGTATAAGTATAAGTAGGTATATTTTGTGAACCTTTAAGATTTTCACACAAAAATAATAAACCGTGGGGGTTCCCCATACTTAGAACCGAAACCCTAAATTTTTTTTTTCATCAAACCCATACGTGTGGAATATCTATGAATAGGTCGTCAAAAATGATATTGAGGTTTCTAAAACAATTTTTTTTGAACTGAATACTTTGCGCGAGAGGCACTCCCAAAACGGTAAAATATGTGCCCCCCTCTCTGTAACTTCCAAAATAAGAGAATGATAAAACTAAAAAACATATATGATGTGCATTGCCATGTAAACTTCCACCGAAAATTGGTTTGAATGAGATCTAGTAAGCTGTTTTTTTAATACGTCATAAATCGTAAACCGCAACTTACCTTTCATTCAATCTACTTACTCGAATATTTTTTATATTATGTTACTTCCTGCTGCGGAACCCTTCATGGGCGAGTCCGACTCGCACTTCGCCAATTTCTATTACATTACTTGCATTGACAGGGACAAGGGTGGCTGACGTGAGGGTGACAGAGACAGCGCCATACAGGTAAGGCAAACTGTAAGGCACTGTCTCTGTCACCCACACGTAATTCACGTCCAAAAGATCGTTGTAGGACTTAAATGTCAAATGTCAATTTTCTTTTTAAAAATAATTATTTCGTCAATTGAAATAGTTCTTATATGCTTTTGTTCAGAATATTTAAATCTTCTTTGCACAAATTAATGCATTATCCGTTTCTAATAAAGATTAAAATGTCTTGCACCTATAATGTGACCTATGATGTATGTATTCATAACAATTAGGCTTACGTCATTATTATGCGTCCCTTTCAGTGATATTGCCTATGAACTTTGATGTACTTAACTTTTGATAACTAGGAAACTAAATGAAAACTGGTACACCACTTTCTTGGCCCACCGTACCTAGTAAACAGCTACTTAAAAGCAATAAACTTAATTAAGTAAGTTGGTACTTGAATTAAAGTATCTGCGTAAATAAAATATTATTTATTTTAAATTCAATTTTTAATCAACTTGTTACAGTTTATTTTACAATTAATAATATTGAAATTAATACTTACTGCGTTTTCCTTAATTAATTGCAAATAACGTAGTATAAAAAAGATTGTTTGGGAAACATAAATAAATTAACATCCTAAGATAACTACAAGCGAGAGTGGCAATTGCTAAATAATCTTTTATCTAACGATTGGTAACGAACGGGATCGACGGTTTAGCGCGCTCTCTGAAGCACGGAAGCACGGAAGTGCTTAAGAAACTATTGCCACTAGCTATCACCAGAGGTAACAGTATACACTAAAGTAGGTAAGTCTGAGTTGGAAAAAGATTGTCAAGTACTTAATAGTACAAACAAATTAAATTAACTTGGCACCGCAATCGGCGGTCACTGGTCACCCATCGTCGTACCGACCACACAAGCTGTTGCTTAACTAGTAGCTGGGGAGCCGCAGAGGGGAATCTGGGATTTACTCTAGCGCGGCAGATTAAGGTACAGCGGATACCTTGTACCCAGTTAAGTACCTCCACCAAATATGAGCCCCATATATAAGTTCGATTTTTTTGCACATTATAATAATGGTGGCGAGTTTGCGTCACATCGAAGTCATCAGATTATTGAATGAGAGCTTTTTTAGGTTCACTTAACACCCCCTTTGAATCTGACGTGCTCGATTAGATTTTTTCTCTCATTTTCAACCCTTACGTACCTACGGTCACCCCCATCAAACAAACGATCAGATTAACATAGTACATTATTAAAAATACGTAGAACATTGATGCTATCAATATCTGAAGCGCTCGAGTATGTCCACATGGACATTATTTTTTTACATATTTAAAAGTCTATAGCCGCTTCCCCCACCGATGAAAAGGTATACATTATATGACATTTTTTTCTTCTTACCATCTAAGCTTTGCAACCCAATAGGTCTTTATGACGCTCGAATAAATCCACATTTAGCATCGTCGGCTCCCGTACCATAGGTTGATCACTTGGATTGGATCGACGCAAACCGCCGCGCTGAAAGCGCTTTACTTAATGCACTTATTGCACACTCCCGTTTGAAGTCACCGGTATAACTATGCAACTTTCTTTCATGTTCGGAGAACATCAAATATCTACTCACCTAGGTATAGAATACCTATCTATTCATCAACAGTAACACCAATGATAGCAAGTAGATATCGATAAGTATTTTTATCTGATAGGGTTTCTGTCTAGGTATGTATTGACGATTAGGTACCTACATGCCTAATCATTAATGGTTGGCAAGCTAACTGGCTTCCTATTTTAAGTTGACTTGTTTTCGTCGTCCCTGGATATTCATTGTATACCTACTTATCCGTGACAACTGGGGCACCACTGACAAAATTACGACAAATTAAGGCAACGTTGACTCGGCCTGTTGACTTCCATTTTGCAAGTATGTATTTATATGTATAAACGAGGCCAATAAGATATATATTAAATTTATGACGCAGTAGAGCATAAAGCGTATAATCGAGTCAATTACCCACCTAATCATTTTATTACTGCGAAATTATCAATATCTCAACTGTTTCAAGTATGAACATGAAAAGGTTCTTATTTCTAGGAAAAGCCATTTAAGTATCTGCCCCGAACTCGATATATCTTCCTAACCCAATTCGATTAGGGACTACAGGTTTGTTACGAAATAGTACCTACCTACCTACTGGTTCTCAATACAAAAGCAAATGAGCAAATGTTGTATGTGCTACAGTAAGTTTAATAAGTAGGTAATTTGCATACTTACTGGTCGTCAAAATTAATACTCTTTTTATAGATATAATATTATAAAATAGGTTAGTTGCAAAAACAAGTTAAAGGTTAATGTTTCATTATGTAAGGAACATAATTATTGTAAAGTAGGTAATTACTAATTACATAGGTACCTACATTACCTACTTCATATTGAATTATAACAGCATCAGCATGGTTTCACAAAAGCTACTTACTATAAAGCTTTTATCGTACCGACCGGCGGATTATTTGTTAAATATAACTTAACACCTACTTCATAAACTATAAAATTAATGTTACGTAGACTAACCTACCTAATTTACAACTTCAAATAATGACTTACAAATTAAATATTACGTAACGCCCAAAATAATTACATGCCTACTTTCATAATGTTTACTTTACATACACTGTAATTAAACATAATTTAATATGACACGATTTATGCAACAGAAGGCAACAGTAAAAGAATGTCACTTGAAAACATTTGTCAGCATTTACTTAACATAACATAGAGTAATGCACGCACATAAAACTTTCTATTTTCACTCTTAGGCGGGAAACATGGTGTGCTATAAATTTTGGCTAACGTGTCTTTTCCCGCCATTTCTGCGTCCGCTAGTGTTGCGACAACTTGGGTTTCAAGCCAGTTGTCTAAGTTTTAAAATTTTTATTTATTTATATTTAAAAATTTAGTGAAACTAGTTATAAGACCTTTTTCTGAATTCATGTAATTTAACTGTATAAATACTTAATATAATATTTTTGTCTTGGTTTGTGTTTTATTTATACCTTAACAACAGGCATAGTTTTAAGTCATTTTATTAAAATCCAGTCAGTTGAAAATCGATAAAAATTTAAGCAACTTTTTAATTTATTAAATAAACTTAAAGACTAGATCTATTTCGAAAATATTAATTTACCTAAGTACTTAAATATCACTTGTTTGTTGACCTTACATAAATTATTAATAATAATAATTGTATAATCTTTTAGTTATCTCCAACTTTCCTTGTAAATTGAATGTAATAATTCAAGACTGTTATTTATTTATTATCCAAAAGTACCTGCCTACCTGTCAGTGTAGATAACTGTTGTGCTTTCAATATTTCCTGAGGCGAGAAATAAACGTAAATTAAATAACTTAAAAGAATTGTGAAATTCAATGTTGTAAAAGCATTAATTTAAAATTGTATACAATAGTTAGGACTGGCGATTTAGGTACTCAAAATATTCGAGAAAATTCGTAAATAGGTACAAATTAATAATTCTCTGATAAGTATTTCTAAACCTACTTAGAATATAAGTAATTATATTGCCACTATTCATCACAATAAAATGGAATTTAATACGGCCAAAATGGTTTAGATTATTTTGAATAAACTGCAAATGAAATAAAAATGTAGCCCCATACAGATAAAATGAAATGCTTATCAAAATTTCAATCGGACTTAAATAAATCGACAAATACTTAAGTGATATGGGGCCTAAACTCATCCAACGTTCGATTTCACATTATATTCAGTAGCCGAACGCAAACATTTTTATCATTCAATCAATGAATTCATTCTTGGTAGCTGTTGTGGTCATAGGAAACATCCGCATGGAAGCCTTCAGGTCCTGCGGAGTAACTGACGACTTGCATCCTACCATCTGGGAGCAGTACGTGGTAGTTGCCGTTGGTTCTCCCGCCAGCCTTCGCCTCTCGGTGGCCGAAGTCGTTGCCACTGTGTTGGTCTCGAACCCGGTAACCGAATTCGTAGTTCGCTGCGTATTGAAGCTGGAAATTAGAAAAAAAAATTAAAAAGTAAGTACACACCTACCCAATAAATAGGTAACGCTCACACACAAACCCGCCCTAGGAATCCCTAAGTCGCATTTAATATAGCAATACAATACAAAATCCGATTCTTCTGTCATAATTAGTAGATATTACACATCGAGTAGTAGCTAGTACTCGTAGTAGAGTCACAGTAGTAGAGTTGACACGTTGGGTACTTTATTTAATAATAAATAGTGGTTATTATTAATTTAACGACACTAAAAATGTACTTCCTACCCGCCTTTTGCGCTACTTGTTTTTAAGGTCAATGGTGCCTGAATAAATAAATGTAGGTATTTTGGCATCGATTCCTTGTGGGGTGGGAGGGAACTTTGATAGATTTACCTACTTTGATAAAAACGTAAAATCATACTATGATTGATTCAAATTATAAGTAGGCACATAGTGCAAAACACCAACGATCCATGAGGCGCAATGGTACCATACCAGATCGCCGTTCGAAGGGACGTGAGTATACTGGGTGTGTCTCCTTGTCTTGTATATTTTCCTTGGCACCCACGACACAGGGAATCTTAGTGTGGGGCTATGAGTGCGTAGTGTTATTTTTTAATTTATTATGTTTTTCATATTTTCCTGTGGGCTGTATGCTACGTTTCTAAGTTTGCCAATAAGATAATAATTAGTTCAACCACTATTTATGAAAAGAACTGCTATCGTGTAGTTTGTAGGTTTAATTTAATTTCCTAATTAAAGTAAACGAACCAGGGATATTTAACCCATAATTAGGGTAGTAGTACTCTTTCGACGCCACCCGTAACCTTTATGTAATGAGAGTTTGTATACCTACAACATGGTGTGTGTGTCAATTTCAGTTTTTATTGACTGATCATTTGTTCGATTTACAATTAGATAACCATACATAATTACCTACATACATTGTATACTTGTCGTGTAAATAATAATTAATTGTATTGATCAATTTTGTAACTTTCATTTATGTATTTAATTTTTTCAATTTTGTATACCAAAGAACTGAATTGTGACTATTCCAGAGACATTAGTGCTATTTTCTATAGTTATTTTGTAATTTGTAAATATATCCTTCTAAAATGCACTCGTAAGTTCTTTAGTTGTATAAGAATATACTTAAATGTATGTACCTGTCTGAACAAAAATAAAAGTGGGTAAGTTAGAAACGTTTTCTTTATTTTGATCTTAAAATTATTTACAACATTTAAATAGGTACAGTATTCAAATAAATAGAAAAATAATTTAATATATCTACTTTACTTCTATAATGACAAATAAATTAGCACCTACTAATGCAAGAATTTTTAAACGACATTCAATTTGTGTAACTTGTGCAAATTTTTCTTTATGTGCCTATTTCTGTAAGGATATCTTTTCCTATATTTTCTAGGATAGTGTATCGGCCTTTTATCCTTTGATAGTTGGTAAACGTCCAAATGTTCTATATTTAAATTGTGGTGTCCTATTAAATTTTGTAGTTGAGATTGAGTTAATACGTACACGGGTTCTAAAATATTGTCAATGTTCGGTAACTCGTTTACATATCTCACAGGAGAGCCAAAATTTTGTGTGGGACCATATACGGAGTGAACTAAACCTTGCGGCACGCCATAGGACGCTGTAGGTGAGATGCCATAGCTTTGCGGAACACCATATATTTGTGGTAGACCCGTTGCAAAGTTAGGGTACCGCTTTAGCTGGCCAAATTTACTAGAAAAGCTGCTCTTCAAATCTGGAGCTTCGCCAAAGGTTGCTGAAGGGACATAATTTTGAATGGGAGTATTACCAGATAATGAAGGTGCTTTAAAACCTCCGACGTCATAGTCAGAGGAACTGAAATCGTCATTATAGATACCGTAGTCGTCATCTTCGTAAGTAACGTGATATTTGTGATTGCCCGGTCTTTTAAGTTTTATTGGAATATCGTCATAATCATTATAGTTGTAATCTATTGCTTCTCCAACAGGAAAGTTAGGCGTCGTGACAAACAAATTAAAATCATTCATACGATTTTTATTACCAAAGGGAACTCTTATAAGGGATTCAGATTTAGGATCGTCATCAGTATCATTATTAGGGGAAAGGATTGGCATCTCCGTAAGAGGAACTGTTTCATTTGATAAAATAAATGGTTCGGTTTCTAACACATCTCGTTTGTTCCTCTTATTTATTGGAACTGCAATAGAGATATTTGTAACCACTTTAAACTCGTAGGTTCGCATACTTACATTATCATCCCCATAAGCAGATACCCCTACACCATCTTCAGATAAATGCTGCACTCCTTTGTGTTGTGCGTTATGGTGCAGGTATCTCTCACTTAAATCATCTCCATGTTTTGTGTCTTGTACGTAATAAGTTGTTGGTTTCTGTCCATACAAAGCTTCATAATTATGTCCACTTTCTTCGGTAACTTTAATTCCATTATGAGTGTGTCCTCCTGAAATAGTTTGGCTTGCTACCTCTACTTTGTAGTAATTATTGCTTTTTATGGTCGTTGTACGTAAATCTGGGGCAGGTGTTGCTACTACGGGTTGTAATCCAAAAGTTTGAGGTCCGGTTTTTTGTGGGTCTTCAATATCGTCAACATCTTCTGTGATTGGTGTATGATCTCTGAGAGCATTAATATCATTAAGGTATGTTGCTGCGTATGTACTTGGAACGTATGCGTAATGTGGATTATCGGAAAGATGAGACTTTGTTTGCGTTGACGGATCTTTTAGATAGAAGTACAAGTCTAGTGGTACGTTAAGGTGGTTTTTTTCAGTCTCATCAATATTTTCTTTTGAGTTCAGAAGAGCATTAAACTCAGTTAACTGTTCGTTTGGAGTCTTTTCTAAAAGAGAATTGAGCATTTCTATATCTTGCTGAGACTGGTATCGATGCATATGCGAGTATTGATTAGGGTAAACGTATTTTGTGTGACTTGGAACAGCTTGAGTATATAAACTTTGTTGGTGATTCTCATTTTGTAAATGAGTGAACCCGGCATTACCATGTGGTTTAATAGTCACGCCTTGGTCGTATGTAGGTGCAGGAGAGACGTAAACAGTTTTATATCTTTTAGGATGCAAGTGTTGCTGGTATTCAACAGATCCATAAGACCTATGATTTCTGTTTCTTTGTGCTTTTACCTTAACATCAGCTTTTGCAATTTTCATAGATTCACTCTGCAATGGATTTATTCCAGCTTTTAGATTTTCTTGTCTGGGTTTCGGACTTCCTCTTCTTCTAGGTGCCTTGGTTACAGGGGCATCTAATAAAGTTGCCTGTTGCTGTTCCAACGCTAGCTGGTGAGATTCTTGAGATTCGTGATAAGCTTTCATGTAACTATCTTCAAGTTGTGGAGCTTTCATCCATCTTTGTAATTGAGCTTTGTGTTGTCGTATTCTTTCAGCGTTAAACATTGCTTGCTGATTATAGGCGTGTTGCCTTATGTTCTGTTTCAGGTTTCCTGCTAGTGGATTCCCGTATGGTAAGCTTTCGCCATTACTGTGAGAGGTGCGTTCATCTATTCTTGCTTGTTCATTAATTACTTCGACCACTTCGTGTACTGGGCTGGCATTTTGTTTAGCGCAAGCAGCAATATGTATAAGTAGACAGACAACCGCTGTTGACTTCATGCTGGTTTCTGCAACAGAAAAGACCAGTGATTGTAGAATTGTAGAGGATATAAAAAATTCTAGACACGTTACAAAAGGCGTTGTGGTTGAATTTAGTGACCTGCCAGTGAGCTGGATTTAAATACGTAACGCATCGACAATTTTCACGAAATTCAAGAAGAAGCACATAAACAATCATTATGATTATTTTACCACCAAAAAAACTTAACTAAATTATAAAGGTATCAAAACATAGTATCTTAATGTATCAAAAGGGTATAATAGAAGCGCAGTAATGTCGTTGTCAGACTTTTTTCCAAAGGACCAAACAGTTAAACAAGTAACTTGGATGTTACGAGGGCAAAGCTCACATTACATGTTAATGAGCAATGACTTGCTGACGTTCACTTTCTCTGTTATTTTATTACCTTCAGTACGTAACATTTGTGAGATGAGAACACGAATTAGGTGATTACGTGAGGTCTATTGTAACCGTTTATTGACACCATTTATGAAGTTTGTATTGTTTGGAATAATCTTTTAAATCGAATTAAAAAAGAAGATGGTTTCATTGTTCTTTTTTATAAGCGGAAGTAGTTTAACGGAAGTATGGCCGCGATAACAGATGTTACTTGGGGACGTGAAACCAATTTCAACGCAGTTTTTTTTACGTTTTAAATGTTTGTTATTTAAATATGAATAAAATGACTACTGAGTTTACAGTTAGGTTTGATTTAGGCATGAAACAAAAACAGTAGTTACGAGTACGTACAGTGTTAGGACGTTAGTCGATTACCTAGTTCAGTTCAATAGTTCATTAATAGATTTGGGGCAGGGACCGTTTGTGATAATCCTGTTGTCAGTAATTCCAATTAGGAAATTTTAATAAGAGACGATCTCTAATTCGGTGACAGATGTGAAGACTAGGTATTCGCCTCCAAAAAAATGTTACCGGATCAATATCTGCACGTTCTGTGACATGTAAGATTTATTTCCATAACTACAATTATCCGACATTGTTAGCTAATGTAGCATTGTTATCGAAGTGAATTGCAGTTCATAATCATCATGAATCGCTTGATTTGATGTTGCCTAATCTTTAAGGAATGTCACGAAGATAAAGATATATCCATACCTACTGTCACGGACAGGTGAAATTACCTCACAGTATTCACCCATTTACATAATATTTTTATAGCCAGAAAAAGTACCGGAAACGTTCTTTAGCCATTAGATGGTAAACACGTGGTCTGGTTATCTTCGCCTAAGTACATGGGAAATATGTACAGAAAAGATCCCAATGCAAAGTCGGTTATTATAAAGTTTTAAGAATATTTCAGGTGAATGTGTAACTATCCGTTCTGGTGCAATGGTTACCATGCCGGATCGCCGTTTGAAGGAAGGATCCTGGGTTCGATTCCGAGGAGGCAGGTCTTTGAGTGATGAGCGCAAATTATGTTTATAGTATTTCTTTGTGTTGTGTACCTTCAAGTTTATTTATTTTTGCACCATGTATCGTACCTGTACCTAAAAACAAATGGCGGACTTAATTCTTAAAGCATTGTCTGTTATGTAGGTACGTAGTCAACCTTTGGGCTGTGGGAAAACAGTAACGTTTCATTATTTTTTATTTGAGTATAATTAAGTAAATACTTATAAAAAGCATTAATTGTTTCACATGCTATATAACTGCCAATTTGGACTTGGCCAGCGTGGTGTACTATGGCCTTGCTAATGCATTGTGAGAGGAGACCCGTTTCCAGCAGTCAGACGGTTATGGGTTGTGATGATGCTGATTATCATTTCATGATTGTAAAACAAATTGTTCACGCATAAATAACTGTCAATTTCAAATTTATAAATCCATCGAGTAAAATGATCATCAAGCGCTTAAACAGATCTTGGTAAATTATAGTTAAGACATTTTCTTATTTGACCACAAAACAACTGGTCCCAATATTGAGCAAAGGTCTCCCCTCAAAACGCTATTTTGTCCCTAATCTGGTCCCATTTATTTTACTTATAAAATGCTAGCAAAATTACCACTTAAACAATTATGTACAATCTTATATCGCAATCTATTAAAAGCTTAAGATCAAGATCTGACACTTAAAAAGAATAAAGTCAATAAAAGCTAAATAAACAGTGTATAATTGTATATTTTAATTATCTATTAACACGATTACGTGATAAAATTAATAGAGCAAGACGCCGTGTGATTGTATTATGTAAAGTTAAATAACTAGGACTTTATATCGCCCACTTACATTAGTTAGGTACAGGCGAGGAAAAAATATTTACGATTTTATAGATTTTGACCTAGTCTTTAAATGTATCCAATTTCCATATGCTGTGACCTCCTCAGTTATCAAGAGGGTAACCTTTGATTATATACACGGTCTAGATTCCGTGTATATAATCAAAGAGGGTAACGTACTGTAACGGATATTAATGGGTTGAAGGTTAAAGAGACATTTTGAGATAATTATTTAAGATACCTTTTTTTTTTTTTTTTTTTTTTTTTTTTTTTTTTTTTTTTTTTTTTTGACGAGGGGGAAACCTTCAAAAGGTACCCGGTGCCGTGGGAGCGACACAGGGTAATGTGGGATTTTTACCCACTAAAACCCCCCCGGTGGCCTACCTCAGCACTTGTGGAGAACCCCGGGATCTCCGTAAGGAACACAACCGGAGTCCTCCAAGCGCGGCGCCCTTTTGTTCGGGCTCTTCCCGCGAGGGACTAAATGCCCCGTCGCTTGCCAGCGCCTTACAACGGTATGCGGCCACACATACCGTCGTCCTTCCCGGGGTTGCTGATGGACGGTTCGAGCTCCCACTCTAGCCGCCCGCAACCCCGAAAGCCCCCTTTTAGTCGCCTCTTACGACAGGCAGGGGATACCGAAGCTCGTATTCTGGTCCCGAGCTACAGGGACACCGGTGGCGCTATGTGCGCCCACCGCGGCGCCGTGCACGGCGCGTCCGTCTCCGGGCCGGATCTGCGCGTTCTCTGGCCCGTTCGGCTTCCTCCTTTTCGGTCATAACACGGTCGCAGAAAGCGACCATGCTGTCCCAGGCTTCGCCAGAACGGACCATCGCTGCGACGACGGCGTCCGGGGAGAGGTCCGGCCCCACTTTTTGCGCCAGGATCCGCCGCTCGGTCTGCCACGCTGGACAGTGCTCGAGCGTGTGCTGCGCGGAATCCTGGGCATCGCCACAATGGTGACACTGCGGTGTCGCCTCCCTCCCTATTCGGTTCAGGTACTCACCGAAGCAGCCATGTCCGGTGAGCACCTGGGTCAGCCTGTAGGTGACGCGTCTCCTCCTCTTCAGCCATGCACCGAAGCTGGGCAGTATGGCACTCACAACGCGTTGGCGTATGCCCCGCGGCTCCTGCAGTCGTTCGCGCCAGCGACGCAGGGCACGCAGTCTGGCATCTCTCCGAGTCATTTTGACCGTCTCTTGGGTATAAGGCTCAGTCCCCTGGCGGAGAATGCGGATCTTAAAGAAGATCTCAGCATTCATATCCGCCAGGATGTCCAGGGGCGGAAACCGCGCCAGGACTGTGGCCGCCTCATACGAGATAGTTCGGTATCCGCGTGCCACTCTGATTGCGATCGTACGCTGCGCGGCGTTCAATTTCGCCGCGCGGCGTCGACAGACCGACAATCTGTGCGCCCATACGGGTGAACCGTAGAGCGCAACAGAGCGCACGATACCCGCGTAGAGGCGGCGGACTTCCTCCCTCGGTCCCCCGAGATTTGGCAGCAGTCTGTGCAGAGCACCCGCTACCTTGTGAATTCGGGGGACCAGACGGTCAAAATGCTCGTTGAAGTTCCAACGGCTGTCAAGCACCAGCCCGAGGTACTTCAGGTGCTTGCCCACTCCCACGACAGCGTCACCTACACGCACCGACAGGCAGGGAGGTTCCACACTAGGCCGGAGACCGTGGAACCAAAGTGCCTCGGTTTTATTCGGCGCCACGCAAAGGCCGATGCTGCGTATCTTTGCGATAACGCATGCCGTCCCAAACTCGGCCAACCGCACCGTCCTCTTAGTATTTAAGATACCTACCTACTTATTTTCATTTCTAAGAAATGAAGTTGCAGTTTTGCTTCTTGATGCATAATCTTAAGCACTGGGCACGGGACTTCTCTGATAATATTTTGGGCGATACAACCCATAGTCCACCACGTTGAGTGTGGATATGCGGACTTAACGTACCTTTGGGAACATTATGGAGAACACTTGGGATTATTCATTAAACTCCAACGACATCTATGCATGTCAAGAATGCATAGTATCTATTATATACCTGGAATCGAAAGGGTACTGTAATAAGTACGCACTTAATATCGGAAATAAGAAGTGCGTACGGGATTGAAACCAAGGCTTCTCTGTTCGGGAGTCTGACGTTTAAACTGTGTCTAACTTTTTTCTACTGTAAAATAAGTTTTTCCTCTTGAAGATACCTCGAGCTTATTCTATCACGACACGATGCTACTGTGTGGATTAAGGTGATGAAATTTCCTGTCTTTCAAAGATATTTCCTAATACCAATCCTCGAATACACACAAGCCGCCCATAAAATATTATCATAGCTATACAGTAAATTTATCTAGCGTCAATATAGTTATTTAGAACGTCGATGATACAAGTACCTACATATTCGCGATGACAAAAGTGTTAACAATATAAAGAACTACTCATTGGACTCAATTCAAAACACCTATGATTCGATATAATTATGTATAATTATACTTAGTTTCTTGAAAACGGCTACAACTTAGGTTCTGCTAATACCTACACCTTTTTTGTAGTCTCTTGTGAGAAAAAGGCAAATCGAGATAGACTCTGAATCGGAATCGAAACTCAGTACCTTGTCGTAATTAAAACAAAGCGGACACTAAGTTGTTTAGACGAACTTGAAATTTAGAGGACTAGCAGGAAATATATCTACCTCACGATAATTAGTGTACGTCTCCGAAATCTTTGTTATTATTGTTTAGAATAACCGCAGTAAATACATTAGTTACTGCTTTAATGCAAAGTATTCCATACATACAATATCTATGTTTTGTATGAAATTACGCTTCACTTTGGAGCCACAAAAAATAAGATGTTAGCTAAATAGTATTAATAATTGTATATCATAAAAAAGATCATATAGTGAGAAATCTATACGTACATACCTTTAAATGTAGTAAATAACCTATAGGGTTTTTTCTTCAAGACTCTGTAAGTACCTATGCTCATCGCTACCATTTCAACAAGTGCAAATACTCCTTAACTCACTCAGTTTTACTTTATATCAAATGAAAATATTGAATTGAATTGAATTGAATTGAGGTGCTTTATAAATTACACGGTAGATATTAACTGTAATTACATACTTTCAGAGTCTTACATTTAAAGGTATGTGGAGATTCCTCAGTATATGATCTTTTTTATGATATATCTACTTATAATTGTACAAAATATAGATATCGTATGTATGGAATACTTAGCATTAAAGAAGCAACTAAGGTACTTGCTGCGGTTATTCTAATCTAAGTAATCAGTACAAAAAGATTTAACTTGTACTAGACATAATAGGAGTTTTCATCTTTTAAATATATTAAAATAGATAAATAGGAATTATTAAATATGTATCATGAAAGAACTCCGTTTAAGCTACTTATTATTAAGCTGCATTAGCTATAAAAATCGGCCAAGTGCGAGTCGGACTCGCGCACGAAGGGTTCCGTACCATTATGTATAAAAACGCCAAAAAAAACTGGTCTGTTGTATGAAAGCCTCACTTAAATATTTAATTGTTTTATTGTAGCCACATCTTACGCACAACGCCACCTCTTGGACTGAAAGGTAACTAAACTATCTATTAGATTCTAAAATTACTTAAAACCACTTAAATATTTATTTTATTCTGTTTTTTAGTATTTGTTGTTGTAGCGGCAACAGAAATACATCATCTGTGAAAATTTCAACTTTGTAACTATTACGGTTCATGAGACCAGTGCCTCTATTATGAGTTTTTAATACTATAGTTTACTCATTGATGTATGAGTTTACTATACACGCTAGCGTCTATCGTTTAGAATTTGTATGAGAATCCGTACAGCGCCTGTAGCGGTTACGATACTGAACTACAATTCTCATACAAATTCTAAACGTAACTGCAATAGTAACGTCCTTTACGTTTACTACAACAACTCATAATAGAGGCACTGGTGACAGACGGACGGACGAACAGCGAAGTCTCAGTAATAGGGTCCCGTTTTACCCTTTGGGTACGGAACCCTAAAAATCGGACCTAAAAGAACTTACAAGCTAAAAGAGTAGTCAGTAAAAATTTAATCGAAAACTTTAAACGCGATTTTCTCGGTTTCTGAAATTCCGTCTT
The DNA here is from genome assembly GCA_905404135.1 of Hesperia comma. Classification (NCBI taxonomy): domain Eukaryota; kingdom Metazoa; phylum Arthropoda; class Insecta; order Lepidoptera; family Hesperiidae; genus Hesperia; species Hesperia comma. Next base: position 8,145,031 of record FR990032.1, on the reverse strand, counting down.
ACTGCTCTTACTGTTAGCACGGCAGTAGTAGTACCTACAGCCTACTTAGGTACATTATTCAAGAATTATTTATTAACCGACTTCAAAAAAGAAGGAGGTTCTCAATTCGACCGTATATATGCTTTTTTTTTTTATGTTTGTTCAGCGATTTTTTCGTCGTTTATGGGCCGATTTTGATAATTCTTTTTTTGTTGTAAAGTAGATATGCGCAGTGGGGTCCTTTTGAAAGGATCATCAGGATCTGATGATGGCATCTCGGAGAAATCGAGGGCAACTTTCGAAAATTGTATGGAAGACTAGTGTGTTTGTTCATGTTATCATAAATACATTAAAGCGCTACCATTTCAAGAAGGTCTGGAGTCGATCTGATGAAGCCGAAAGACAGTCGTGGGAACTCCTCAACGATTTACTGCAGTTATCTAGTGTTTGGACTTGATTAATTTGTTGTGACGAGAACTTTACACATACATGTTGAATTGAGCGCCATCTGGCGAGTAATTTTTGAGTTATCTCTACTTATCAAGGTTGAAGTCGGTTATTTTTTTTGTAAAAAGCAATTATATCTATAGAATCTATAAGTAGACTAAACACAGCTTCAGAAAATCGTGTAAATCATGCAGTTATCCATGTGAAAATGTTCTTAACAAAAACATCTTATTTACGAATATTAAGACATATGATCAGTTCACTTAGACAAATCAGAGAATAAGTACAGGATACGAACTCAAACTTGTACCATAAAATAATCGGTGATCCAGTTAAACCATAAAATAATCAGTGATCAACGATGAGCACATAAAACTTTATTAATATTCAGTTTAGCGTTTTCCTCGCGCCAGTACCATAAGCTCAAGCTCAATGACATTGAACACTTTCACCGGTCAAGTGCTCAAGCGGGTTTGCATGTCCGTCTGTTACCGCTTATATGTTTATGTGAGGCTGAGGGCACTTTTTATGACATGGAAGTAGCGAGCGGTCGTGTACCTCGCGTAATACCTGGTTTTGCGATTGCTGCCATGTATGCGCATGGAAATAGGCTGGTAAGGGAAATTAAGAATTAAATAGATACATTCAACTTAGTCACTAAGTAGGTACCTGGTACATGCGGTCATAGTCATTGCGGTACTTACCTAGGTAGTAAGTATCTCAATGGTTAGGTATAGTATCCATAGGAGTAGTCTTCGTAGGTACGTACTTATATTGTTCATTTTTATTGGGTAAGTAAACTTAAAAAATATAGGTAGTAGGTACATATGTTAGTCTGAATAACGAAAGACAAGGCTATGGTGTGTCTGTGCCCCCCATCAAGAGACCAGAGGCTTTGGACATGAGCCACACGAGCCATAAATACGGAATTTTCTTCGATCGAAAATTATTCAAAACGAGCGCTTTTCGCAAGGGAAGCGATTCAAAAATAGAGTTTCGAATTAATGATCGATGATACTAAATTTAATTTCGAGGGAAATCACGAATAGTAGGTAGGTATTATTAGTTTCATGTTTTGTTTCGAAGGCATTGATAATAGCTCTCACGTTATTTATGTCCATCGAGAACAGTGACCACTTACCCTTAGACTAAATTCTGCATAAACCTTCTGGGAGAGCTTTCGAAAAAAGGTACTTTTTGTAAAGCAATAATAAATTTTACAATAAATAAATAAAAAAAAAATCCTTTGACACGAAAAAGTCGGTCAGTTTAGTTACGCTGCAAGATATCTTTGTGATTTTGTTATTCATTGGTTGCGTAAAATAAGATGTAAAATTAAAACCAGTTATTGTATCCGTTCAGACCCACAATGAACATTATTGATTTAAGTAGTAACCAATTTCTCTTTTTAGAAAACAGCAAAAAACGATAATTATAAGTTATGTTCTGGCTCTACTCTACAATAATATTATCTTTGATGTAAATAGCCGACAAACGAGCAAATAATTGTGAGATTTGTGAGTGATCACCACTGCTTACCTATGGCATGGAGATCCTTTATATAAAATGGGCCTTATTAATAAACGCGGATTGTCTTCTTCTAACCTGTTAGAGTATCACATGACAGTAACAACAAAAATTAAACCTCGAACCTCGAAGTTTAACGTTTATTAATAAGGTACCTTTGATGTTTTAAATATCGAGATTGAGCGTCGCCCTACAATGAAAACAAAAAAAACAAGGCAAAATTATCAAGCATGTGTGCGTGCAGGCGATGTTTTTCACGTTTGTCTATAGTCTATGTGTGCGTAATGATATAAAAATTGTGGCCAACAGACAGCACAATTTTTTGGCACGTTTTCGCGGATTCGATGTTCCATCTACACATTTAAAATTTAAAACATCAAAGGGTATAACTATATGTACAGTTCCATAGAGCATTGGCAGTCAAAAAGGACTAATAACTTGATGTTCAAACGAAGGTATAGGATACGAGTCCCGCTGCGCCAAAATGAACTTGTAACGCTCACAAAGATTATCTATACTAATACAGTGGAACCTCTATATAACTCGAACCTCGTTAAGTCGTAATCCTCAGTAAGTCGAAAATAATTTTTATTCCCTTCCGCTGAACCCCAAAATACGCAATATCTCGAATTATTTAGACTTTATAAATCGAACAAAATGTTATATCCCTATTAGGTATTGATAGTACATATTTATACTTTATAACTCGAAATTCAAAAAACAGACTCCCTAAGTCAAAATTAGTAAAATATAATGACGATGAACCTAGGATTCCCCGAACTCATAGCAATAAAATCCAAAAGGAATGTTCGGAGCTTCTAATCTATTGTTTGTAACTTGTACACATGCAATGGTTGAATGAATTGTACATTCATTAAACTTTCTAAGTAACACAGCTGTGTACTTCTGTTGGGCGACTATCGGTCAGAACTTATTTGGCTGTAAACTAGCAACAACATGAGTACTAAAAGGAAACTGAAGACTAACTCTACGTGAAAAGTTCGATGTTATCAATGCGGTAAAAAGTGACATGAAGAAAAAAGACGTGGCAGCTCATTATCATTATAGCTCATCATATTATTTCTAACGCCTTTCTATGTCGAAATTTTAGTAAAATCATTTGTATCTCGAAATTCTTGTTAAGTCGAAAACTCATTAAGTCGAAATTTTTGGCATTTCCCTTGACATTCGAGTTATCGAGATTCCATGCACTGTATTATAAAGCTGAAGAGTTTGTTTGTTTGTTTGGTTGAACGCGCTAATCTCAGGAACTACTGGTTCGAATTGAAAATTTTTTTTTGTGTTGAATAGACCTTTTATCGAGGAAGGTTTTAGGCGATATAACATCACGCTGCAACAATTAGGAGCGAAGAAATAATGGAAAATGTGGAAAAAACGGGGAAAATTATTCATTCTCGAGGGCTTTCGTTGCATGCGTTGCGAAAACGATTCAAGATACCAAAAATATATGTATGAAAGAATTATTCCTCTTGAAATTATCTAAAAAAATGTCCACGACAGCAGTATATGTCTATCTTTTAATCTGAATTAATCTTGCCTTGATCCTTTGCTACTTTGCTATTATTTTGTCGTAAGCTTTATTTCTAAGTTTAATTTAATTTAACCTGAATTAATTTTGGTGATAGTTTATTATCTTCCCGAAATTCCTACGGGAGCGGGACCTACGCGGTTGATACTTACGGGTCCCGAAGCGAAGCGAGGGCGGTTCGCTAGTCTAAAATAAATCGTGACGTGTAATATCGTTAGCGTTCTACAGATCTTAGCTAAGCTGTTCGGCGCGCAGTGACTTCCCTTACATGCTAGCCCAGTTACCTTTAACTATGGTATGGAGTTAACCTACTGTTCTTTACCCATTGAGCTTAATTATGTAACCAGTTCGTTGTCGTCCGCCCCTCAGGCCATAAAATTATTGCAAGACAACTGCCCGGTCAGCTGGTTATTATGAAATAATGACCACAATTGACATGAACGCATTTGGTAATGACATATTGTCGGTGAGGTTCACCAAGTCAGGGTTGACCAACCGGTTTCGATGTGGTGTCAGATTTTTTGCTATGTTCTGACCTTGAAAGGCATTGTATATCAAATTGCACTACTTATTTAATTAACAGCAATGTTTCATATTGTTCCATTTCGACTTGTCTAGAACTTAGGTATTGTATTTACCAATTGCTTTAAATATTATATTAACTAGCTCATTTCATATGCATTTATGTGCTTCCATACCTATTGCATTAGGTACCTACATACTTTTTTGTAATAAGGTACAGCCGGCAAAGTAACATACAATCCATTATATGGAAAGTTTTCACCGTTGCCAGAAGTTTTCGAAGGACCGCTAAGGCGTCCGTAAAAACATATAGGGCTTTATTAAACGCGGCTTAAAGTTACTCTAGGTTTAATTTTTTTGTTTTTTTTCTAAACTTTGACTTTAGAGAATCACAGGACAAAGAAAAAAAAATTTAAACCTGAAGTAAAATTTCAGTCGCGTTTATTAAAAAGGCCCATAGGCACCATTATGGGTCATGGCCGCCGCTAGCTGTACAAGAGCCCGTATGCAATACCGTTTTGTACACCTCTCTTCCTTCCCATGCTTGCAAGGTTTGACGACCACGGACCTAAAGAAAACTTTGACCCTGTTAAAGCACAACGCACATCGGTAAGTGTGACCGGTAAGCGTTCCTGGTTAAAGTTGACATGAAGAAGTGAGGCTACATTTTATGCGCTCCGCAAATGATGCGAATAGCTTGATCACGTTGGCATCCATTATGATCACATCACCATCTTTAAACATCATCGCTGACTATACATATACTTATATTATTATGATTATGTGCTATTACAAATATCAAACAAAAATGGATGTACGCAGCTCCTGTTTCAGGGTGAGAGGCAAAGTTCTTGAATTTTTGATCCTTTAATCCGATTTTCGAGGCATATTGGTAGGTACTTTATCCGAGAACATGGAGGGGGAGGCAAACGGCCAAGACCCAATGGTTAAACATTTTCGACAGAAATTTTGTCCTCGGAATCGAATCACGTGTGTACGTTTAGCAGGCAACTTGATAGATCGTTAGCAGTGTCAGGAGTGAAGTGTTTCATGATTTCCACGAACAATGCTAGGCATGTACAATTGTACAATACCGGCCTTGACGAGACTGGTCACGATCTTATGAGCTTGTGTTTATATTGAAGCTCTGAAGATATGAACGACGAATTGTAATGATTACTGAAGCTGTGACAATTGAATGGGGAATTATGGCGATAATTTCATTTTTTTTCTTAATGTGTCTCAGTTTGTGAAGGTTTAAGCCATTAAAAATAATTATATTTGTGGAGTCTCAACAATATATCAGAAATACTTGAAGTTTTTCCAGGTCGCAGGGTTCCTGGTACCACACTATTATTAATACAAAACAAAACGGTTAAGTCAGATTTATGAAAAATATCTACGTTATCGTAGAGATTTTTCATCGCAGTTTCAAACTAAAGATATACCTACCGAAAAACAGATGAAAGTTTAAAAATTTAAAACAAATGTTCCTATTGTTATTGTATCTACCGCGTTATTAAATGTTTCAAGTACCTACATACGTCACTCAATTACAGTTTTATTATTACGTATAGATTTAATAATGACCGAGGATGCAAAGTGAAACAAAAAATTAACTAGCAAAGAAAGTGATTCGTGAGAACTTTCGTTATGCCATGTTCTATTGAACGATGTTATTTAATCCGTTATGTGAACGAGCTAGATACTATCTGTCTCGGCTGGGAGCCACGAAATTTTAAGATTTTAGTTAACTTTGTCCTATTGTAGAAAACTAGAAGTGTATCACAGATTAAATAATAGCTCATGTTTTTGTTGTTTTAAATATTTCGTGAGAAGCAACAAACATAAACATAATCGGACGGTCCAATTAAATCTCTATCTTATCTTTTATCTTTATCATTCAACAGTAGGTACGTAATTGAAGGGAGATGACTTGTTTATATTGTCGCTGTGTCGGCGTAGACTATTTATCTTTATTTTATTAAAGAACCGGTCAAGAGCGAGTCGGTTTGCGGATGTAGAGTTCTGACCACCGAACGACATTAACTCTTATCAATTGGATTACTTAATTTGTGAAAATGGTGAACATATAATATACTTACATATAATAATATATGTAATTACTAATTACCTTTAACATGTGATTTGTAAGGATGTTGTTTGGGGATTCCCTTTAGGATTTTACTTTTTATATAGTATTTTTTTATTACTTTCCTTCAAGTGATATAGACAAACAGTTATAGAAACACAGAATATAGTTAAATATTCTAGGTTGTGGTATATTGAGTATATTTACGACCCGAATGGCGCAATGGTTAACTAACACGCTGAATCACTGTTCCAAGTGTCTTGGGCTCTATTTTCAGCGAGGCGGAAATTTGAATGATGAGCTGTTTAAGTTTCCGTTCTCGGTCTGGGCGTGTGTTCTTGTCTTGGATGGTGTCCATGGCACCCACCCAGGACACAGGGAATTCTAGTGTGGGGCTATGAGTGTGTAGCTTTAGTTATTGTTTATTTTTAGTGTCAATCCCCCCAACATGCATTTCGCCAATAAATAAAATGCAGACATCTTTAATTAACTTTGTTATAATCATGTCCCAGTTCTCAGTAGATGAATATGTTTTTCTCACGATTATTCAAAATAACCTATTAAAGTAAACGTCAAGCCAAGTTCAATCGAAGTGAACGTACGGATGCGTGTTGAAACAGCTCGGGCATTTAGCGCTTCATGCGTTACCTAGATAACCTAGCCCAGCTAGGGTTGCCAGATACAGGATTATCATTACCAGGACAGGTTTCTATCGGGACGTAGTCAGACCTTAGATATAAATATACTAAAATAATATTTATTAATTAACCTACCTTTATGTTTTGTTTTATTTTTTAAGGGGGGTAAAATATTTGTCAAAAAAATCAGAGAAATTAAAACCTCATATAGTTTTTTTTTTTTTTTTTATGGAATTAAGATAGCAAACGAGCATGCAGTACCACCCTTCCCCTGCCGCCCATAACAACTGTGACCGACCTAGAACTAGACTCAAAGGGACTAGGATAATTAGTCCTGTTAGTTAATGTTAGTAATAGTCCAGTTAGTTATTGTTAGTATGAGTCTTGTTCCAATTCGGTCACAGATGCGTTGCTACCCCTGAGGTCTGAGATGGTCGCCTCTAAAAAAGTGAAACCGGCTCCACAAACCTTCCTATCCGGAACACAATTGCTCTTAAGAACAATTATTATGACGGTAGGAATGGTACTGAGTACCTTGGCGGGCGGTGGTAACTCTCATTATGTACTAAAAGTTACCTATCTTTAAGTTTTATCTTTCGGTTACTTTGTTTAAAGTAGCCTTCTTACTTCCTGTCCTGTCCGGTCCTGTTATTTTTAAATGTCTAGTTATAAATGTTAGTAGGTTAAAGCAAATCTCCCATTTTGCATGGAAATTCAAGACTCTCACATGTAAATTATTGTACTTACACTGGGCAAGTTGGTACGGTTTAACATTAAGGACTTTCCTGGATTTTCCGACCGTCTGGCAACCCTCACCTCAGTTCCACTGCCATAGCACTTATAGAGCCAGTTATGAAATAACAAATCCCGGTATTTATTTGTCTTATAGTTCAAATAACTTGACTAATAGCTTTTAAGTTTATTGAGCTGATTTAAATTTTAAACGACGGCAAAATATTTTAATTATGACCCAAATTACTCCTTATCTATAACTAATAGTAGGAGTTCTTTCAATAGGCAAATGAATAGTGTAGTAAAAAGAAAAATACCTCAACTAGAAACTAAAAAAATGTAGAGATTTTAAAAAATTACGTTAGTAAGTAGGTAGGTACCTTCATAAGTGTATTGAGAAAATACCACCAGCATGACGAAATTATTTTAAATTTGAATGTTTCGCTGTAAAATATGATTTTGAATTGTGTAAATGTAAATTGTAGAGCAGTGACATGTGTACTAACAAAGTTTGTCCTAAATACCTATACCTACCTAGTTACCACTACATTGTCGATCATCAAAACTATAGACATAATAATTACAAAACAATCTCCCGTCGCGTCATCTCAAAACTACTGACCGCAAGGGAATCCATGGCGCGTCGAGGCTCTATTTACTAATAATTATAGAGTCATATAATATAAAAAACATATTACAGTATAAATAAATTATGGTGTGTATTATCACACAAAAGTATGTAATCTGGCTGGTATTGTACTACCTACTCATAATTCTGTTAAAAAATATAATTTTATTTGTGATGATTTGTGTCCCCAAACAATGTCAAATCGTGTAAACTCTGCCAATGTGACGAACTGACTAAGAGACAATAGCTAAAATGGCGTACGTGCGTAATTTTGCCGCCAAAACCTCTATTTATCATCAAGATAAGGCCAAGGGTGTATCCGTAATTCCATTCAAAATAATTAATTGGCTAGAAACACTTTGAAATTCAGTATCATTGCCATAACAACTTAAAGTATTATTTAAATTGCATGTCTTCAAGGTTTTCACATTCTCCAAGGAACAAGTAAAAAATCTATTTAGCAATGTTATTAGGCTGTTTCATTTTCACACGGTATTTAAAGTGTGAAAATCATTAATAAGTAGAGGATTTTTTTACTCTTGGATACAGGGTATACTTACCTACCTATAGTAAATTAAATAAATGTTAATGGAATTTAGAATTAATGCTATTGTATCTGTTTTAATACATAATACTATAAGAATAAAAAATCGTTTATGAATGTTAAGTTTCAATTGATCTCGAATACTTAGTTACGTACTTTAGACCATGTATGTATGTCTATGCTTTAGACATTTTTTCGTTTTTTGTAAAATTATGAAAATGCAAGATTTTTGTATTTTAATTTTTCCGTAAGTATACAAACACCAAGAGACCATACAGACCGATAGAATATTTATGAATTACATATAAATATAGTGCTCTATTATTGCTAGTTCAGTACGCTTAATGTGCGCTAAATGACTCATAAGTTTTGTATTGCCTAACGTGTGTATCGATGTCATTACATCATCTGTAAATCCATGAAGTGTTTCAGATAAATAGTTTCCGTCAAATGGAACTCACGCATGAAACGTTTTATCTGTGCCAACTTGTCTGGACTGGTCGTGTTGTGGGCTTATGTATGTACGAGTATATTAAGAGTAATGGATTGCTCATTTAGTACACTTCTTATTGCATATCTTGTATATCAATCGAGGAAAAACTTAAAACGCCAGAGGCTCTAAGAAAGTCATTAGACTAAATATGTACATTTACATTATGGGTTCCACTTCCACCTTTGATTCTATGTAGATATAGATAAAAATAGTTTTTGGATAGCGTAAAAAATTGTAAGTACCTACAAAACCTTGCATATTTCATGTTGTCATTAAAATTTTATTTTCCTACTAATATTATAAATGCGAAAGTTTGTAAGGATGTATGTGAGTGAGTGTGTGTGTGTGTTTGTTGCTCTTTCACGCAAAAACTACTGAATGGATTTTCATGAAACTTTGCAGTTAAATAGCTTAGACATCGTATTAACATAATTTGTTAAAATTTATAAAGATTTTTAAAGTGACTGGTTACCCGAAGCGAAGCGAGGGCGGGTTTACTAGTATAACTATACAAACGTCAAAAATGTAGGTATAGGTAGATATGTCAGAGTTGTTGAATATGGATATTTATGATATTGAATAAAATTATAATAATATGAATGAAACTTTATTTCATTTCATTAAAAATAAAGACATAACATTAATAAATAATGTTGTATAACCCTCCTGCGTTTGTCAGATAGTAATAAATGCGTGCATAATTTAAGGAAATCACTTATGCTCCGTTCCGGTTCACGTTGGACTGTATTTATCCACAGAGTTGACATTTTTTAGAAACGGTAAATACCTATGCAGTAGGTATACCTACCTAGGTATACCTACTGCATATAATATGCAAATACCCATAGCCGTACCTACGGCTATGGGTATTTGCATATTATATGGTGTTAGGTCCGGAATCCGGGTTCTGAATCCGTGATTATTTATGTATTAGTCCCCTTTATAGATGGTTTTTGGTGTTACCCCATAAGACGATGTGTAACAAAATATTTATCGCCAATTTCATTTACCTAAACCTTAAACGATCGCACTTGAACATGACGATCGTTTAAGGAGAATCGTTGAAATTATTTACGCTCATTTTAAGAGGAGATCTGCTGAATAAGTGCTGAATGTACAGCTATTGATTGGGACGATGACGAAAGAATTTTGTTTAATAATGTATTGTTTCATTATGCTTCGATATTAATATCTATACATCACACAATAAGTATCATGCGGAAGGAATTTCTATTCTAGCGTTCGACATTTAATTTGAGATTAAACGGATGACATGCAGAGTTGCGTAATTGTGATGTAACGGAACGCATGCAATTTGGCGCGAACGCCGACTTCCGGCGACCTCCGATCGATGGTTTTCACTTGAATTTAAATTACGAACGAGTTCAGAATTTTCTAATTCGGTCACGTATGTATAACTTTAAGTATACAAATTGTCACAAATACATTTGCTGTGCGTTTGTCGTAAACATACTTATTTGGTGATCTGAATGTTTTTGTTATTTTAACGTAACAGTAGGGTCTGATGTGTTCTGCGTTTAGATTTGATTACTTGGACTTGCCTTAGGAGTTTACCTAATGTAACTGAATTACCTAACCTAACAAACCGAAAGCTTTCAAAAGGCGTTCGCGAGGGTAGGTATTTCCGGGCCTCCAGGTGTAATTGAACTCTTTAATTTCGATTTCATGTTGCCCTTTTTTGGCATTAACCAGTGGGTTATCAATCGAGAAGGAATTGATGGTCCTGCTTCATAAAGGACCCCATGTCATAGCGCTGTGGGATCATCGATTGAGGTATTTATTTTTAATTTTCCATTAACGTTTTAAGTGTCAAGGTTTTAACTATATTAGATATTTTGCATACATTATTGTAGTTTAGGTTTAGGTTTATCATAATTGCCATGAATATCTTGAATATGAATAAAAATAATAATTTTCTGTTAATATTATAACATAACATGGCAACATGTGGCATAATTTATGTAGTTTCAATTTGTTTCACAAAAATAAACGATATTATTAACTGAGTCATAGTTACCACGTGTTATATTAAACAAACTCTAGAATATGAAAAAGTGAAGGTGTGTCGACCCTGAAGAAGCTTCACAGCTTACACAGGTTCAGCGATCGATTACCATTGCTCAAGCTTTATTGGACATGGTCACTGCTCCGAGGGTTATGGGATGTATAAATTACTACCATAAAATTAAATGCAAGGATGCCTGGTCCATTTGCATTGCCGCGAAAGTTGTATTGGATGGCAAAGGGCAGGTGTCAAATGAGCTCTTTATATCCGTGGCCCAGAATAACTTTATTTTGTCAGTTAATTTAAAGTTCAATAACTTGATTAAGGCACTTCTCACACAACGCTATTCATGAGATACGCTACTGCAACGCTACCCAAAATTAGTATGTATTTGACACTATGTACTGACAGGACGATGCGTCTTCTGTCAGTTAAAAGTGTCAAATACATACTAATTTTGGGTAGTTGCAGTAGCGTAGGTATCTCATGAATAGCGTACTGTGAGAACTGCCTAAGGGTTAAGGTAATTGACTAAAGTTGAGGCCTATGTCAAAGAATTGACTAAGAGTTCAAACTTAAGAGTTGATCGTGTCTGTCAAAATAGAATGGAAGGTATTCCTCCTGGACCCACATGCGTAGAAACTACTTAATATGTAAATGTGAAAGATGATTTGCAGTTATTAGTGAGCTATGATTTCGGATAGGAAGAACAATATTTTAATATCATAACTAAACCAACAAAATACATACTAAGTATCTTGGTAATACATTCGTCACATCTTCAGAATTTACTGTCAGAGTCAGAACTAATATTAAATTTCTTTCACGTTTATTAAATTATAAATTCATAACGTCGATAAACAAACACACGCGACTCTACACTAGAGTGAAAAAGGTAGCGTGGACATACCAAAATATCACAACCAGTATCTGATGAATAAACATTTATCGTGTAAAACGTTATCTTAATCTATATTTTATTGCAAATTGCAAAGATGAAAATCGGATTCACCCTTCTTGCTAAATTGTCAACTCATTGGTGATGAGAATAATATTGCGCTAACTACCTACATAAGTACTTAACATTAATCTATGTAGTGTAGGTACCTATAATATGACCTGATTACTGAAAATTGAGGCTTAACTATAGATAGCTATTATTGCCATATTTAAGTTTTTAAAAAATAACGTAATACATAATTTTGCATACAATACATTTATTGTAAGGAATTAGCGGCATTTGGTCAAAAGTTGTTTAAAATTTAGATTTTTTAGTATGTAGGTACATAATTATATTCCATAGCTACTTCAAATCCCAAGTTGGATCTAGTCGTGGAATACAAAATTTTGTAGTTTGTTGGTACCCTATTATTTAATCTGTAGTTTTTTCAGTCATTGAGTACCTGCCTCGTCTGTGATTAAGTATAACATACGACATAAATTTGTGTGGCGGTGGCCCAAGGATTTCTAAAGGGAGAAAAACGGGGGGTCAGCAAAAGTTCTCTAACTGTTCTACTTACGATCTTTTTAACATCAGGATAATATTTTAAAATTTTTTGCATATCATTTCCGTATTTTTTACTTTTTTATACATAAATAGTGACATTTCGTACCTAAATGTCAAAATTTAAAATAAGCTTAAAATTTGTACCTACATGATTGCAAGGTGATGTTATGTTTCACTCGTGGGTGCCTACGTAAGAATTCGATTTTACGATTTTATTTTTAGGTCGTCAGTTTTTATACCTATATGTGTAGGTACCATTACATTCATCCACCAATCGTAGGTACTTTACATTTTCCGCTCGTATTTTTTTCATACAATAGGCAGTTAAAGTTATTAGTAGGTAAAACTACTCCTTTTTAATATTTTTCTTTAATTTAATCTATATTATTATTCTTAAATTGTTATGGTTGTACCCAGCTCGTGATCTAGGGGTAGGGGGAGGGGGCAAGGGTCAGGGTAAGTATTTCAAAACTTTACATTTTTAAACGTGAAAAATATTTAAAACAGTATATACTGATTTACTGAAACTGATTTACTTTTTTAATTAAATTGAAGACGTCTTTTTTTTCAACCCCTAAAAAATTAAATTGGTACTGAACTAAAAAAAAAATAATCTACTTACATTTAACTTGGCATCCAATTGTTAAAATCAAAACCAAGCTCAATGAAAAATCCACTCACACACAGATTAATAATAGGAATAAATTAAAAAGTTGTTTTATTTTTAAATTGCATTCCGTTTTACGTCAACGTTTGTTCACTAGTAAACACGTACTGTGGTTTTTACTCAACTGTTTTTAGTTATAAGTTGAACGCGGCCTAAGTGGTAGGACCATCCACAATCTAGCGACTTTTACTTTGAAGTTTGAAGCTCTTATATCGCGATACATTGCTGTTTTAATCATAGAGATATTACACTAGAGTGGGTGAGCCATACGGCTGCCCATACATTGCAATCGCCCCCGGTTAGAAAGAGAAACAAGGATAACGGTAATTACCTATCCCTCTCCGATCCCGACGAGCCAGAAAGAGAAAGGTGATTACTAAAGATTTCGTCTCTTTTTATCCTAGGTACGCTCTGAAGCCTCGCCAGAAAGAGAAAGGTGATTACTAAAGATTTCGTCTCTTTTTATCCGAGGTACGCTCTGAAGCCTGGCTTCTGCCCTCTAGTGTAATATCTCTATGGTTTTAATAGGCTATTAAGTATAAAGTAAAGATGAAGTAAATATGTAATGGTTTTGTGAAACGATTAACGATTATTCAATGATGTTGTAAACAGTGTATTAAGGTTGGCATTTTAATAAATAAAGGTTCTAAGGTGATGTGAAGCGGTTGTATCTCAGTCGCGCGTTTGTGGCGTAAATCATATTGATTTTACACAAATTGATAGAAAATGCTCTACAAAAAATGTAAATCACTATTATGCTGTTTTGTCTGTATAATTCGGATGTAGTATTGTTGTTTATGTCATTAGAATGCAATAAAATTAATATTATATTTGTCTTACTAAAAACATTTTGTTGAATATGGGGTTATTGTGAAAATATTTTTATATTGCAATCTGTACTTAATTCACTAATTCTGCTATTTAAGATAAATTTAGTTACCTATCTATTCTATGAGCCTAAGTAAATGTGACCCAAATATTTATTCAAATTAAAATATAAAGTTGCACGAAACACTGCTAACGTGGGTTGTGGTTACTTACTGTTGAAAGGTTCTACATTCTTTTATCAAAATTCAAAGTACATAGGTTTGCTATTTGCCAGCTTTAAAAAAAAGCAAAAAAATCATGATAATTGGATTAACCCGCGCATTTAATGTTCCTACTTATATTTATACTCCAATCACGTTCGATATGGAATTAATTTAAATGGCAAACCCACAAATGTAATTGAGCTGTGCGAGAATTTAAAATGCCTTAAGTAAATCTTAAACTTTGATCACACGAAATACTTATGTATTTAGCGGGGAGTGGGAATTTCATATTTTCGGCGATTCAAGTATACGCTGCGTTGTCACAGGCTGCAGCGACATAGTGGTGCTGCCTGCTCGTTATCTTAACCCCACAAAAAATCGGCCAAGTGCGAGTTGGACTCGCGCACGAAGGGTTCCGTACCATTATGTATAAAAACGCCAAAAAAATCTGGTCTGTTGTATGAAAGCCTCACTTAAATATTTACTTTAGTTTTTTGTAGCCACATATTAGCCACAAGCAACGCCATCTCTTGGACCGAAAGGTAACTAAATTATTTCTAAGGCGTCGAAGCCATATTTCGATTTAAATATTTATTTTATTCAGTGTTTTAGTATTTGTTGTTGTAGCGGCAACAAAAATACATCATCTGTGAAAATTTCAACTGTGTAACTATTACAGTTCATGAGATACAGCCTGGTGACAGACGGACGGACGGACGGACGGACGGATGGACAGCGAAGTCTCAGTAATAGGGTCCCGTTTTACCCTTTGGGTACGGAACCCTAAAAAACGGTACAATCATTACCATACACTCTGTCAAATACCATCAATGTTACTCACCCTCATTCACAGTTCACCAGCTCACGCCCGCCACTTCTCACCGGTCGTGTAGATCACAATCAAGGCTTTTTCGTGCTCGTGCGACTTACTTAATTCTCTTAATTTCACTTCAACACAATGAAATTAACAGTTGACTGGGAGTTCCATTGTTTGGGCTTACGTAATTACGTTATAAACAACGCCGAATTGATTGCCGTCTTGTAATGGGTGATGATGATAAATACTTAACGATAATAAGTAGGGATAACTCAAAAACTACCCATAAGATGTGGCTAAAATTTGATCAGACGGAATGGGTTGAGATGACAAGCACTAGAATTCGAATAAAAAAATAATTATTAAAATCTGTTTACGCTGTAGGTACTTACAAAGTTTTGAGGTAACACGGGTTTTTCCCGTTGGCTCCCATTCCCGTTCTCACCCGTCTCACTAGACCCCGAAAGCGATTAATTTGATTTATGATTTTTTATTACTTTTACCTTATTTTTTCAACGTGTACAGACGATAGAAAAAAGTGCTTTAAAGTATGAACACACATAAAACAATAGGTACAGTCGAATTAAGAACCTCCTCCCTTTTTGAAGTCGGTTAAAAATGTAAATAACCACGCGAATAAAAATGATATTAGTGCATCAAAACACTTTTTAATGGCATAAATGAAGCAAAGGTAGGTACGTATATGGCACCAACCTGTGACAAATGACAATACATAGGTAGTTGATATAATATAAGTGGGGAAATGCAATTTCGTATTACCAGTGATTCTGGCTGTGTTTAGGTTCGGCTTAGTACCAATGACTGTTGATCAAAGACGTTTCCCCCACACATCGGAATCATCACAGAATCTATTGCGAGCAGGTAAGGGCTCATTCACACGAGGACGAATCGTCTTTTTTCACGAATCGTCTTTTTTCACGATTCGTTATTTTTTTTGACGGCGGCAATGCTTTTTAAATATTCATGTTCACACGCTTGACGAATCGTGAAAAAAGACGAATACGGATACGTCTTTTAGAAATCACGAATCGTGAATGTTTTACGATTATGACGGATACGTCTTTTAGAAATCACGAATCGTGATTTTTAGTATTTTCTTCTTATTTTTCTTCTATTTTTACATCGACGATAATACCAACACAAGATTAAAGTATTCATGTCCATTGTGTTTCTGAACCAATCTGAACTGAGCTAAATCACGAAATAAATGTGAACTTCAATGCGGATATTTTGACGAATCGTGAAAAAACACGATTCCGTATTCAATGTGAACGTCCATCCGTCAAGACGTATCGTGTTTTTTGCCGAATCGTCAAAGACGTATTCCGTGGGAATGAGCCCTAACACGTACAGTCAATCAACAAAGTGAGAGCGTCCGAATATAATTTTATACTCGTATCATTTGCATTTGATCTTTGGCATTCTGCGTCTAGAAGATGGGTAATCGTTAGACTGCTTTAGGGTTCCTTAAGAAAAACAGATTTTATAAATAACAACGGATTTGTAAGGTTATGATACATTGTGAACTTTCACGCAAATTGATATTTTTATTTGTAAAGTTATTTAATTTTATAGTGTATAAAGTAAAATATTTAAAAAATAAGTAAGAAAAAATAAAAATAAAATGCGGCATTTTTGTTTGAAAATTATAAATCTGTCACTACATATTCGGTAGGTTACGCATAATTATGTCCTATCCTAATCTCGATTCATTGATCATTACGTTTTTATTTATTTCATCATTATATAAATTATAGTATACCTACATCCATCTCTTCACGTATCCGACACGCACTTGACCAGTTATTTACAGTTATCGTCGTTTACGTTCGAAAGTTGGAAGGATACGTTCATGCACAATTCACAACATAATAATATATGTAACTATGTTCCGCTTCCGGGCAGAGTTATCCCGGATATTGATATTTGTAATTATTTTATCCGACACATACCTATTTCGATGTGTATCTTTCACATTTTATCTGCGTCCTTCAGTTTCTAATATTGTAGGTATGTTTGAATATTATATTTCATATAAATCCTTCTTAGGTAATATTAGATAGGTACCTACCTACATAGTTACATACCTACCAGATTAGAGGTTAATCTACTTTGCAACAATCCGCGAGCAAACTCGTATGTATGATGGTGTATACTTTCATGCAAGTTGCACCTCCCTCCCTCCCACATAGGAACATACAATAAACAAAGAATACATACAAGCAACATCTATACCACCACCAACACGTGGTTCGCCCCAAGACAGGGTATCATCAGGGAAAGTAGGCTCTACGACGACGTCGCGACGGTCGGTCGCAAAGTCAATTATAGTTAGGTACATACCATAATAATATTTCAATTACTGAGCTTCTATCTAATGACAGTGATTACAAGAAATAAGAGTTGATTTTTTTTATAATGTATTAATTATTTTGTTTTTCGAAAAATAAAAACGATAACATCTTAAAACTGATTCATGGTAAAATTTTCAACAATGAAAAACATCCCTTATCTATCACTTTCGAGTATTATAGGGGTTTCCTTATGTTCTTAGTTTGTAGAGAGAGATTTTGTAAGGAGAGAGTGGTTTTGTTTTACGATCCAGTCAAATCCGTCAAAGTTTAATTGAAGTCTGCGGTTTGATTCTCAGTAGAGGCAGACATCTAGTTATTTGACTGTAACGTTTCGTCATAGTCGTAGAACAGTGATTGATCTGCGTTTTGTCATATTTTTAGGGCAACCTTTTGAAATAATTTATATCGTTATCTTTTTCATTAGGTATCTATAAAGTTATCTTTTTCATTACAAATTTTCAACCATATTGGGTTAAGCTTTGTGAGGAAATAGTAGATTGTATAACAAGGGAGCAAAGTAATATTTTTACGGCGAGGGATTCAAAGTACGTCGCCCGAGCCAAAAATATTTGCATCCGAGTGATACACTCTACTTTTCATTCCCCCCATGAGAAAATAAAAGGCGCTTCAAATTCAAGAATTATACTTTCACAGTCACTTAAAGAACTAATTTTTCAAAACAAAACCATGAATTTCTAACAATTTGGACTCAATTCAAAAAGCGTGCGGAAATAGTAGATTCTATAACAAGGGAGCAAAGTAATATTTTTACGGCGAAGGCGATTTTTTGAATCCAGAGCGAAGTGAGGGATTCTAGAGTAAAAGCTCTTTTCCGCGCACTTATTTAAATAACGGGGAGGAAAAACTCATTCCCACCCGCTAAAAGTTACTTATAGAAAACACCAACTTTGGGCGCCTTTAAGTGCGAACCAAGTCGTCTTTTTCGAATAGGTGGGATGAAAAGATAATTGCGGCGCACTTATTTAAATAAAGGGGACGAAAAACTCATTCCCGCCCGCTAAAAGTTTCTTATAGAAAACACCAACTTTGAGCGCAGTTAAAGGCGAACCAAGTCGTCTTTTTCGAATAGGTGGGATGAAAAAGTTATTTCCAAAAAAAAACTTGAAAAGCTGCCCTGTAAAATTTGGCATGAGGATACATGTTGTGTTGCCTCATTTAGGTAAGATTTATTTATTTATTTGCATAAATTATACCTACTTATTATTTATTTAGATATTATGTTGAGGTCATTAGTCAAAAATTTAATTTTTGTAAGGGCGATATAAATACAAGAAGCTAAATAAGTAAATGAATGAAAACAAAATATAATACGCGGAAAACATGTAGAGTTAAATAATACATATGTATAACCTACTTTATTGAATGATTTGCTACTTCTTCAATGTACGTATGGCTTGTAGGTTTCGGTAGAAATGCTTATGTCATAAAAGGTATACCTATATGATTTTAGTTAATAAATAATGCTACAAATATACTGGTGTATGTTTAGGTATGTACATCATTTTTTTTGTACCTATATAAAATTTCTTTCACCGCCTCTACCATGCGTACCTACTAATACTACCTAATCAAAATATGTAATTATGAAGCCTTGGTTTATTATTTAGACAAGAAATAATATATGTACAATGCAGATATTCTATTATTATAACTATGGTGATTGTGATCACAAATCAAAGTTATTTTTGAAATCGTAGTGATTTGCCATTCCAAAGATCATGACAATTTCGGAATTGTATCTGTGGATGAAATGGCCACATTAGATCAGAAATGGTCGCAGTGGCCTCATGGGGATACTAGTTCCCCATGCCCAGATACCTAAATAATAAATCTGTGGATGAAACCTGGTCGAATCGCTAGCGTCTAAGTAGTATCACTTACTATGGCGGAAGTTATGTGAACCGTATCGAGGTATTGTATGCGTTTAATGACCTTGAATAGGTCGCTCAATTATTTATTGGTTGGTTACAAAGTTGGCACGTGTTATGTTTTAATGATTTTTATCCTGTACCTATAATAAATAATAATACTTATACTTACCTAATATGTAATAAAGTTACTGGCCAAAGCACTTCACAACGATCTGATTTTATGTTCAAATAAAAAAACCTACTTAGTAAATTATAATACGAAACTATAAGTAGGAAGAGGTATAGAGTTACCGGTTCCTAAATTATACTTACACGAGATTAAAAAATTCAGCGGGATTTGAAGCTAGATCCTTGTAACCCGGCAATGACCTATTTAAATCGTAATGCAATCTATAGTAGGTACATTTATAGTTTATGTTATAGTGAAATCTATATACCTATTTCAACTAAACTGACACCGGCTCGTTGGTCTAGGGGTATGATTTTCGCTTAGGGTGCGAGAGGTCCCGGGTTAAAATCCCGGACGAGCCCTTTATGTTTTTGCAATTTCTGATTTGTAACAACAATTGTGAATTATGTTTTGAATCAAGAACTATTTGCATTTTTTTTCTATTTTCGTGTGTACAAGATTAATAGCGTTTTTTTGTATTATGTAGGTACTTGAAATTACTTAATTCGATAACTTTTTAATAAGGATAGATAATAATCCATACTAATATTATAAATGCGAAAGTCTGTCTGTCTGTCTGTCTGTCTGTGACGTTTTCACGGCTAAACCACCGGTCCGATTTGGATGAAATTCGGAATGAACATAGTTGAAGACCCAGAGTCACACATAGGCTACTTTTTTTTTCAAAAATCAACCCCTAAAGGCTTGAAATAGGGGATGAAAGTTTGTATGAAAACAACGATTTTGATGATTTTTTCCAGGAAGATAGTTGATGACGTACCCCCTCCCCCACTTCCCCGGTTCGCGATATAAACGAATTTTACGCGGGCGAAGCCGCGGGCAAAAGCTAGTCCTTAAATAAAGAAATTTTTAATACAATTTTAATAGTAAATAAGAATTTGTTTACATAAACAATATACGCTTTATAAAATAATTGAAGTGACAAATGCAATGGAAAACATTAAAAGTAATAATCTTTATAATGACGACCCGAATGGCGCAATGGTTAACACTCCAGATCGCTGTTCCGAGGATCCTGGGTTCAATTCCCAGCGAGGTGGCGATTTGAATGATGAATTTTTGAATTTCCGTTTTCGGTCTGGGTGTGTGTCCTTGTCTTGTGTGTTGTCCAAGGCATCCGCGACACAGGAAATCTTAGTGTAGAGCTTTGAGTGTGTAGCGTTATCTATTTATTTAATTAATGTTGTATTTAAATATTTAGACTTTTAAAAATAATTTTAAGTGTTGTTTTCTTTATTTTAAATTGCGAGAAACGATGTAAAACTGAAATAAGGAATGTATTTTACAATATTTGTGTGCGTTAGCGCCATCTTGTAGCTCATGATGTAATCGTCGTTATTACTCTTACCTCTTTTCATAGATGGCACTTTTCTGATAAAGTCCGTTGTAACTAGTTATCAAATTAACGACGTTTGCGCATATTAGGCGTATATGTTGCACCAACATTTAATTATTATAATAATAACGACTAAAATTTGTACATTGCGGTAATGAGGAGTTGAGACTGAATAATAGTCATTTTTAGAGGAGGAATTAAAGGTGTGTTTATCACACCCGCTTTTAAATAGTTAGGTTCTTAATACCTGCAAGATCTTTATTCGTTTCAACTTATTTGGCTCAAAAAATGCTTATTTGGCTTTTGCATAGCTCATGAAAAACTTTCTTGAAATTATCTATCAATTGGCCCATTACAATGTACTTGTTTTATATCATTGTTAAATAAATGCCTGACAAAGCAGACAAGGAATTGGGTTGTAACGATGTTCATTAAAATCACTTCCTGCAGCCACAACACCGTTTTTTTAAAAGAACCTTGATGCAGTGAGTGATGAACACGATGAACGCATCCACCAAGATATTATGGTTGTTGTATTGCTTCAAATGAAAAGCATTATCACGTAAAATGGGCCCCTGCAATGCTTGCAAACTACTGTTGATTTTTGATGAGGAACACAACAACATCTACTTTCAAAAGAAGGGGAAAAAACCCAAAAATGTTCAATCTCTATCAATTTATTTTTCAATATATAATTAAAAAAAATTCATAAAAACTATACGTCACATTGATTTTTTATATAGGTACTGCCCATAGTTAGGGGAATTGTGCTTAAGATGACATACTTTTTCTTTCAAGGGAAATATTTAAAATAATTTTAGTCATATGAGATCAGCATCTTGCGTATATTCTAAAAGGTATCATAATCAACAAAATTATTTAAAATTCAGAACAATCAACGTCATATTAACTTTGAAAACAAACATCAATGGCACTTAGGTTGACATGTGTAAAATGACATATGTATAGGATAAGATGACATGGTACATTGCCACCAACTTATCTCTGAAATTGCAAAAGTTGGAACTAATGCCGTCATGTTAAAAAGTCATTCATAAGTACAATGTGGTCATTCGTCTGTCAGTAACTACCTCTCGAATTGCGTCCGACAGCGCCTCTCTTCATTTCAGAGATAAGTTGGTTACTGTATGTCATCTTACACCTTAAGGGTATGTCGTCTTATCAATGCTAAAAGCCAGACCATTCGATTGTCCCTCACAGCTTCAATAGCCTTTTTTTTCGCGTCGATGTTCATTAGTAAATGCCAGGCATTCTGTATAAAAAAAGAAAACAGGTAAGTTTTCCTATCCTATTTTACACGGATAAGATGACATAGTATGCCATCTTACACCCACGCCCTGTATGTCATTTTACCCAACGGTCATAAAATTATGGTTTAAATTGTCACGACCATACCTTTTACGTTAGGATGCGTTTTTAGCTATATTTGTGCAGTTTAATAACCCATTTTTACAATTCAAATTAGTTTAAAGTAAAGATCCTTACCTTACATGTATTTTCACCATCAAACAAAACCGAAAGCAAACTTTTGAGCATGTCAAAATCACAAAAACGTGCACTGCTTGCCAGTCCGCGTTCTTATTCCGCCATACTGAATTTGAGTACTAGCGACATCTATGTAGACTCCCGTTAACGTCACAATTGCACTCTTAGCGCGAATATTTAAAGCAATATAGTAGGTGTGTCATCTTACTTGAGTATGCCGTCTTGAGCACATCTCCCCTATCTCTAGCATGGTGATTCCGACTTACAATCAAGAAAATAAAAAAAAAGTTTTTTTTGTTGCCTATTATTTGTTTAAACTTAAAACTTTTGAGGATCTAGGAAAAAAATTAGGTAGGTACGGTAGGCATTGGGAAAAATTAAAACTTAGTGGTTATGAAAACAACTTTACACACAATGATTTAACAAAATTTATAATAATATTGCAAAATGGAAATTGACTGTATGATGTGCTGTCGTTGCGTCATTTATGATGATTATGTAGTAGGATTACTTTGGATTCAATGGAGAGGCGTGCCAAGCGACTCATTGGTGACCTTAAATTGGTTGAAACTAATCTTAAAAGTCTTGAGCATAGGCGCAAAGTTGCCAGCCTCTCGGTGTTCTACAGGATACATTTTGGAGAGTGTGCGCAGGAATTACATAATTTAATTCCCCCATCACCCTTCCACCATCGGACGACGCGACGTACAGCGGGTATGCATCCCTTTGTCGTCGACGTCCCTCCTGTGCGGACGTCACGTTTTGCGTCCTCATTTATTATAGGTACGCACGGCAAGGGACTGGGACAAAGTGCCTGCGTCGGTGTCCCGTCCGATTATGATTTAAGTGTCTTCAAGAAAAGAGTGAATAGGCTTCTAAGCTAGTGTGCTTTACCACCCATGACTACGTTGCTGCTTTCCATCAGGTAGTAGGTGTAGTCAAGCATTAACTTATATAAAGTAAAAAAAAGGAAAGTAAAATATAAATTTAAATACATACTTATGTATTGAAAAGCGAGTGATTACGCATCTTGAAACATCAAAAACCGCTACATAGTAAAAAAACAAAGTTGCCCTCCGCCTCTGTTTGATGTTGTTATGTGCCTTTCTGCCTCTTCTCAACCACGCAACGGATTTTGATGCGGTTTTCACCATTAGGCAGAGTATTTCTCAAGGAAGGTTTATACATAATATAGATAGTTTATGTACATTCTTATGTAATTTGCTATGCTAGGCTATGTAGGTTCCCCTTTTAACGCTCAGCGAAACGAGGGCTTGTCGCTAGTATCGCAATTTTGTCATAATTTCGTCCTTCTAAGGGTAGGGTTCGTTTTGCTTAAAATTTTGACAACTTTTTATTATTTATCATTATAGATAAATAATAAACCAATCAATAATAACGATAATTATACCGGTCGGCCAGCTACCACCAGCAACCACTATCGGCTTGGAGAAACTTCGGGAGCTGAGGCTGAAGTGAAGGTACCGTACCGTGCATCTAGCTTGACATTCAACTTCAAGATTATTTTGATCATATCGTAAAGTAGTTACATTAATTACCGGTAAAGGCGCTGCAAGCGCTTTGTTTATGTGTAAAGATGGCGGCCGTTGGCGTAAATGTTGTTTCTCTTGTCAATTCGGCCTAATGTAAAAGAGTAGCAACAAAAATTGCTAATTGCAGAATACAATTCACGTCAATTGTTAAAAACGAGTAACATTGAACGGAAGCGTAAAAATTGAGTTGATTTTGGATATAAAACAAAGAATACTCATTTCCATTATTACTCAGTCAAATTCTTCAAGGTGTAGGTAGGTCGAATTGGTTACAGAACCGAATTAGCCTACCCCTACTCCACGTGGTCTTGTATGCCTTACCCCTAGAGTGTTTTTTAGAACCCGGAGGCGCGGAGGGAGGGCAGCCCCCGCCCGCTGTTACAAAACGCATACACCCGGGCGAGCCGGAGCGGCTGAGGCTGGTCAGCAAGCCGAAGCTGCGCAGGCGAGCGTGGGTGTCTGTGCTTTATTACGCAAGGGCGAAGGGGCTGCACCTTCCGCAGCGCCGGAGACGTCACGGTTCGAAATTATGCCCTATATTCCGCGTTTTTACGATCCGGCCAAACGTTGATGACCAAATCGTGAAACGTAGACGATTTTACGATCTGGCCAAACTGAGTTGACTATTTCATGAAATATGAGCATTTCATGATATGGTCGATCATTTCATGATGTGAGCAAATCTACGATGTGGCCACGACATCAACACAAATTGGTACTCTGGTAGCCAGTCTTCCGCAATTTAACGATGTACCATCCGTTACTGTGCAGAGTAACTGGGTAAAGTGCAAATTTTACACTTTAATGAAAAAAAAAAAAACGGTAACATATATATAGATTGGGAATCTACGGTTCTTCTTTAGTAGATTATACGCATCTCTTTAGACTATACGGAATCTAAATTACTATGTATAGGACAAGTATATCTATTATACGTTTATTGAGTGAGAAAAAAGGCGATACAACCTGACCAAAGGTAGTATTTGAACATTTACCATAAAGTTATGGCAAAAATGGGAACGAAAAATTAAGAAAGACAAAAACCATTGATAATCTTATATTTGCGGAGTAACTTTATAATCTTTAATGTATATGCACTTGTTGACAAAATCCATTGATAATCTTATATTTGCAGAGTAACTTAATCTTTAATGTATATGCACTTGTTAAGCGTAAGTTGTGTTCATCTTTAAGTGGAATTTCTTGTGCCTAAACTAACCAAATGTGGACTTTTTGTAGTATAAGCACTATTACTATGTAATTTTGTTGATGAACCTTAAACAAATAAATAAATAAATAAATAGTACCTTAAACCTATTAATGTTTTACTTTAGATAATAATCTTGTTTTAATGTAATTTAAATATTAGCCGTACGATTATGTAGTTTATTTTTTTGGGCAATAATGGTACCTAACACGGACCGTAATGTATAGATATCTTATTGGACTTTTAAATAGTTATAAAACAACTCAAACTATAGTTAGTAATAAACTTTATTTCCACGTTTACAGGTTATTTGGAAGTTCATAAATACATTATACATAATCTCAAATACATATTAAATACTAGACATAAAATAGTCATCGGGTGGACAAGGATCACTGGTATCTATTGGTTTGTATCTGTAGATTTTCCCTTTCGTGCCAATCACGATGTTATTCTTGTTATCAAAGGCCATTCCCGTAATCTTGAACCCTAACTGACCCAACTTTATTGGAAGAATACTCTTAGTAGTCAATTTAAACATGGATCCCTTCACAGCGACTATTGCCTCGTCCAGGTTATTTAATTGCAATATATACTTCAATTCTCTGGTAAAACCTTTATATTGAATGGGTTCATACAAATCTATTGACAGAAAGTAAAGTCTTCCATCTACAAATTCATAGAACGCGTTGCCTTTAGTATCTAACACGAAATTGTAAGCTTTGGGCACTTTGTCATACCGCTTTACTGCGGCCGAGCCATTGATAAATCTTAATATTTCGTGATTAGATCCAGTAGTGATATACATGTGATGGTCTGTTTTATCGATAAATATGCTTCTGACATCATCGTCGCCTATTGGTCTCTCTGTGTTTACATCTGATCTCGAGTAATCGTACGTGACGAGACCTTGGTTGGTGCCTATGTAAATAATATTATTAGCCACGTCGATACCAACGCATTGTCCCGTTATATCATCGGAGAGAGGTAACTCCTTGATACCAAGAGACCCTTGTTTTAACAGATAAACTCCTTTCGTGTAATTCCGTTTATTCAACATAAAGAATATGTTGTCTGTCCGTGGATCGATTACAATTCCGGTAGGATAGCCATCGATAGTTGCTAAAAGATGCCGTTTGTAGAATTCCTCGCCGATTTTTATTCTTTCGCATTTTTCTGCGCCTGTGGTGAGGAAGAGAGATACCAGGAAGTGTACGGCAACAGCACCTTTCATGGACTGCATGGTGAATTCATGACAATGATAATCTATCTGAAATAAAATGGGAAATATAAATGACAAAATTATAACTATTATTCAGGATAATTTGTATAGCAGAATATATGAATCACGGGCATAGAAGATCCAAAAACAACATTTATTTAAAGATGAGTTTAATACGAGGTTTATGAGATTAAAACTAGTTCGTTTTACCAAATGGAACAATTCACAAACAAATTAAAAATTCTTAAGTCTCCGGTTTTAAGAAAAAAAAGATAAAAAATAATAATAAAAAAATAATCAAACTGAGCTCGGATTCCGCAAATTTATACATGCATAAATTGGATCTCGTTTAGAACACATTTTTTATACGAAATCGCGCCGCAATTGAAGAATTAGTGAATTAGCAGGAGATTGAATTCGGCTTCAAATCTCTAAACAGGACCCACAGCTAAGTTAATTATTACAATACAATCAATGTCTTCCATGAGATTTGCTTATCAGTAATCTATGATATTCGTATATAAAGTCGCTTACCCTGCAAACTACTTTGTTTACGATTGAAATGAACCCATTTGAAACTTTAATAATGACATAGTTTCCAATCTGTGTCTTATGATTAGCAAGAGATGTTTACTTTAAATAATGTTGACCTGAAGTTGAAGTATACTTTTTGGATCAAATAAGATATTATAAAAAATAACTGAAGCCAAAATTGTACAAAAATCGTAAATATTCTACCTATAGGAGGTAGAGTTCACGTGCTACCGCCCGTGGCTGGCCTTTTTTACAGCAATCGTGTTAGGAAGTTATGACACTGTTTACAATTTTTATTTATTTATTTATTTATTTTTATTTATTGTAATCTTTAGAGGCAATCATCTTAATCTACGAGCATAGCAACACACACGTGAAAGAATGAGATTGAGACACTTACTAACAAATAACAATTAACTACTACTACTAACAACTAATAAATAGGACAATTATTAATATCATTGACAATCCCTGCCCCGGTCCCCATACGTAGTAATAAACTAAGCATCAAAAATGTTCTAATACCGTTTGTAGATAAACAAACGGATCTCGAAGAAGACTAATATTATTAATATGATGGTTAGTCGTTTAGATATAGGACTAACCATCATGTTCCTAATTTTAGTCTTTCTTTTGGGTCGATCTTTGTTGTTAGCTGTAGAGGAAGGGTAAGTGTGCTCGGTTGCTACTTGATATCATCAAAAATGCGCCGACAGATAAACTATTTGCTAGTAGAAGCAGAAAGAATTAGTATAATAATATAGTTAATAAATTATTAGTGGTTAGTAGTTGTAATACTGCAAACAGCGCGGCAGCGTACCTTTCGATGTCGCCTGTCCACTCACGTCTCGTAAATCAGCAGTTGCTTTCATTCTATCGCCTCTTTATAAAACATTGCCATTGTGTCATATTACCGGGCTGTTTATAAACTTCAACAGACTAACTAGCTGCAGGGAAGTACAGGGTGATCTTACGAGTGAGCCACGTGTCTTTAAAATGTAATTTAGACTCTATTGCATAAAAACATGTAAATACGAAAATAAATAAAAAAATCTAAATTATGTTTATGTAATTTTTAAACAAGGAAAATTAGTGTTTATATATTTCTATTTAAATAAGCAAAAATATATAAAAACTATTTAAACTCATGAGGGTCACAGAATTCTTAATAAACTTACTTGGCCAGCGTGGTGGGCTTTGGCCTTAACCTTCTCATTCTGAGACTCTTCTCACGGGTCTCTACCCGTGCTCAATAGTAGGCCATAGTAGTGGTTATTTATATAGTGGCATAGTAGTGGGTTGAGAATTTGAGAAGATGATGATGATAACACTCAGCGTTATGGCATTGTCACAATGTTTCCTAAATCTATTTGAAATAAACTATTGTATGTAATATTACAGTATACATAATATACTTTCTTACTCATTTTTCAAATATTACTACTCAGCAGAGGGACTATTTGTCCCTCTGCTGAGTTTTGAAATTTCAATGCAGCGAGCTACTCCAATGCAATAATATTTTTAAGAAGGATTTTTATTAACTTTTTGCATTATTATGCATTGCAGATGCTAGTTATTTTAATTCCGTTGATGTGCACGACAAATTTTTGATATCTTTTATTATCCGTTATTTTGTTTATTAAAAAAACTTGCCTGCTTTTTCGTCTGTACCAGCTGTGGCTGGCCTAGTAATGAACCTGTAGAATAGAGAAGGAAATAAATAGTTTAAAAATAGAATCGTGCTGTTCCCACATCAGGAAAAGTCAGTTCAATACTAGCGCTCGCCACAGCTCCATCGCCCTACAGATTACAAGAGCATTTTATTTTCATCGTAGGAATTAGGTAGCGGATGGCCACAACCAGCCATCGTTTCGGTACAGCTGACCTTAAAAGATATTTATTACCCTTAATGAATTTGCTGTTGTATTCATTTATCTTAAATATACTAAACTTAATAAATATTACCTACTCTTCTAATCAACGCCAAACACCCTATATACATAAAAACATAGATCCTCAATCATCAATTCAATCAATGATGTAATTTGACTAATCATTCCTACCTTTTAATTAAACAATAAGGGTTCTACGTTCACTCGTAACTAAATACTACAGCCTTCAACAAGTCTGAAAAATTGTATCAAGTAGAAAAAGCAACCTGAATTTCTTAGGGCGCGCCTCTAAGAAACGTTAAGGTACGTATAAAACCAATATGCTAAAGTCGATGTTAATATTAATGTCATTTTCTTATTTTTTTATTTTTATATTGTTTTATTAATTATAAGATAATTATTATGTCCCTGAGTAAAGCAAAAAAGCTTAAGTTATTCTGTATAATTTTCCAATCCGTCTTTCTCAAGCGATGTCTTATACTCATTTTATTTTCTTTCTACGTGGACAATTTTTTCTTAAGTTGGACAGTCATGCGTAAAAATATAATTAGATTCGTCTTATGTTGTTTAAACTAAGATTTGAAAAGTGAAACTCTGAGTTTTGAAGCTTCAATGATGTCAATTAATCTCCAATCATTAACTTAGATTTTTATAGGTTTCATGAAATAAAAGTAGTTGTTTAGAAGTCACTATTTATTCGTTTTCCTCACACCCAGATCCACTAAATTGATAAATAATGCCACTCGTCGATAAATATAGGTCATCGCCATTTAATGCAATGCCTGATGGCACGAAATCTAGGCTCATTAATTTCTTTGGGATCAAACTATCAGGTCTCAACCAGTAAAGACCGTCGTTGGTCGCAAGAATAACTCTGTTATTTTCATCGACAGTTATGGCTCGTGCAGCATTTTTGGCAACACCAACAAATTCTATAGGCTCTTGAAAATCTTTTAGCAACATTTTCACATATTTCGAATCACATTCATAATATATATTTTCTTCTGCATCTACTGCGAGAATAAACGCACATGGTACATATTCCACTTTGTTTTTTTCTTTTTTCTTTACATCGATCACATAAACTTCATTATCAGGATAGAAAGATGCGTACAAATTATCATTATGCGGTGATTTAAAAAGTTGGACTATATCTTCGTCTTTTAGACTGAAAAAGCTGGCTTGATCTGTTGTTTCATTTAATATATTTAGTCCGGTGTCACTTGCAATGTACACTTTGTTATTCTTTATATCCACAGCTGCAGCTTGTCCGTTTACATTGTCTATTTTCTTTGGTTCTCCGTTCCTTAGCAGATATTGATCCATTTTGGTCTGAACATTATCATTTAATAACGTATCAAGATCTATTAATGTGAAGAGTACATCTTTGTTGTTCGAGTTTACAGCTAAGTTGGTGGGAAGACCTTTGATAGTCAGTATTGCTGTTCTGGTATAACGAAAGCCATCGAATATGTACGAACAATTGTTGGCGTATGTTGCAGTGACTAGTAACAAAATGAGCGGCAACATTGCTGTGATCTGAAAGATCAAATGGTTGTATTATTCAAATTTAACAAGATTTAGTTAGGATTTATTTGGTAAGCTACACGAATTAATTAGTGACAACAACAACATAATAATTATAACAGCTTTTCATTTCGTTTTAACAAAGTTGTACTGACAATTTTATTGTCATATCATTATTGTTGAGTTCGAGTCACATCTCGAAACACAATGGTCAATCAAACTTCACTTGAGGATTCACAAAATTCACACACGTTTAGTTTGTAATTTATTCGTGTTTAAATACATCAAAGGTTTTGAATATCTAATATAATATATAGACAAGGCATAGATAGACCTTTGATTGAAAAAAAATCGTAAGACTGGACAAAGTCAAATATTATTTTTAACACTTCGTTAGTAGTCAAGTAATAACAAATCGGGTGACAGATATGTTAAGAAGGTTATCAATGAATGTTAATTAAACAAAATTAAAATAGTGCTACCGTGACTCTTAAAGGCAACATCAAAACCATTTCCAACCATCTGTTATTTATTAATGTGTATGAAAATCAAAAACAATACAACATTGTTGCGTAACATAAATCATGAATTTAAATAAAATAACGTTATCATGATTAATAATGTTTTAAACTATTATAAAAGACAATGAAATAAATAATCACTTACAATTGTTTTTAATCTCTTGAAACGAACGTGTGATCACTTTCGCGTCGTACGTGCTATACTGATTCTCATTCAGATTCCACACTAGAAAACGATATTCACAGTTCAACGATCCAGTATCTATTTAGGACGAACAATTACACAAAATAATAAGGAAATATTACAATAAACTTATTTTTACTGGTCTAAAGATGATAGGCGTGATAACCCCTGATTTTGAGTGTGGAAAGGCCCATTTCATTACTGCTATGAAGCTTCGTGTAAATGAAACTTTTACAGTCTAGTTACTCGTTTATAACAACTTCAGTAGGAAGGAAGGAAACAAGCGGCGCGTTTCCATGTTACGAGAAATTTTAGAAAAACAAAATTAAAATATATTTTTGTAGTAATTAAAATATTAAATAAAACACTATGTATATCATTCATATACTATTTAATAACGTCAACTAGATACCTATGTGTAAACTAAATTTTACAAGTAAATCTATTGCTATAAGTTCTAAAATGAGTAGATACATACGAGTATTGTAACATTATATTGTACTGACTTTTCATTATAAAATCACAAACATCATAATGTTTAAACCCTGAATATCCTTTAAGTACCTAATGGTTATGAGTAAATATAGGTACCTATATATTTATTGTTAGATATAAAATTAAGAATCAATACAAGGAAAAAATTCATTACCAGAACTTAAATCCCTTTGATATAATTAGCTAAAAACTTAAACATAAAATAAGAACTGAGATGAAAATAAGAGTTGTAAGTGCAGTTTTATTGCAATTAAGTATACATAATATATATTTTTCATAAACTCCTTTCCTATTTTGTAAAAATCATAAAAAATCGTGTAAAACTTAATTTTTTTGAAAATGATTTCGTGACGGATACCGTTGATCAATGGAAAATCTAAGAATAGGAACACAGTGCGTTCACTCTCTGCGACCGATCGCGTGCTCATATTGCATCGTTAATAACTGCATCTGTTATATAATATCAATACTACAGTTGTGCGTGATTAAAGAATTGTAACTCGTAGATACATCAACGGGCTGACGAAAAATTTCGTAACGAGTTTTTGTACATAAAAAATTATAGATTTGAAATATAGAGAATATTTAATGTACCATATAACGATTTAACTTATCGTAACAATAGGTATGACGCAATTGTTATCATTGTTAAAAATATGCCGGATGCCCCACAGTCAGAAGCACAGATTACAATAATGTTAGAAGTCCTAATAAGCCGTAGAGGGAAAAGAGTATAGACAAATGGATGTCAACTATCGCACTCACACACGAAAAGGAACAATTTTTTCCCGGTTTTTTATCAATCACAACTCGCGGTTACTTACCTAAACAAACGTCAGCTGACCGTTGAATTTGTTTTTGTGCCATACGACAGTGCTTTCTAGTCTTATATGTTCCCTACGGTCACTAGATATCTATATCGTCGTCTGTTTATGTAATACAAACAGTTTAAACATAAAAAACTTTTTTATGTTTCAACGGGTTAATGGCTTATCTAATAATAGTCATATATTTATTTGCGATTTGCACCATCTTTTGTATTATTAGCCATTGTTCCAAGGAGAGACAACCCATGGGCTAGAAAAGTCAATTGTGGCTTCGTAAGTAAGATAAGCACAGGTCGCTCCCCGATCAGATGGACTTATGACCTGAAGACAACGGGACGCCGTTGTACTCAACACGTAGGCTCCTGAATTCCTTCCTCACCTATCGAACTGTTGACATTTAAGGGAGGCATATGTCCAGCAATGGACTTCGAAAGGCTGATAGGGATATAAATTTACAGATAAATAGATGTTTCGCATTAAAATAAATCATTTTGTTTCACATGTTTCAGAGTCACCATGGTATCAACACCTTTACCAGCACTGGTCTTGATATTAATTGCGCAAACAATAAAATCGAATGAACACAATTCGATTTTCAGAAAGGAGCAAGTTATATTTTCTTCCCCATTCAACATAACAAATGTTTTAGTACCAGCGGACGGCGTTACCTATGTACACGGAGATTTGTCAGACATTCCATCAATCTTCTTTACTATATCTGATCCAAGGTTAGAAGGTGGTAGTTGTATATATGTGCTCGAAGGTCTCGCTGCCTATGAGGTCTTAGAAGGTGGAAGAGACACAACATCTGATTACGGGCTTGACAAAACGATTTACTTCGGCGCTAAGACTGGGGTTTACAAATACGATGCCGATAGTTTGTCAGCAAAGAAATATGGACCGTTTCAAGATGATATTATTCAGATACAAAAAGCTAACAACTCCGATGCCATATTTTACCTCAACTCAGAGAGAAAACTATACAAGCTAGAAAAGAATGGGACGGTCAAAACAAGAATGCAAAGCATAGTTTGTGCGTCTGAATTTGTTTTAGATACGCATAATAACATTTATTTTATTTCATGCGAAGATGGTTTGCCTCATATAGCCAGGTCAGATGGTAAAGTGAGTTCGTATATCGCAAGTGTTACAGAGGATTTTAAGGACGTTAAACTTCTTAGACCAGCGTTTGTTATGGATGAATGTATACCATTTTTTGCTGATGGTTATTTGTATTTATTGTATGCTAATGGTACTAGTGATAAGAAAGATCTTTATATTAAAGATAGGCCAACAGCATTCAGCGTAGATGCTGCTTTGTATCTTGTAGCTGCTTTAGACGGAAAAATTTACGAATTTAACGTCATGGAAGTATTATTGAAGTCTATGTTTGGTGTAACATACGGTTGGCCAAGCGATATAACTAAAATTGTTATGTCTATAATAGACACGACTAAAGACAGTAACTTTAAAGCATGGAATACAATTCTCAGTTAACTTTTCAAAAATTTCTAATTTACAAGTTGGACACTACAAATGAATAATACTAGTCATTGTTTTTCTTTTGTAATTAATCATAGTAATTAATAAAATTATGGTTGTGTTATAGTGTTTAGTTAATAATAATAAAGAGAGGTTTAAACAGATCTTATTTTATTTACGAGTTTTGAGTAGTGACTGGAGATGCCAAACTAATGCCAAATAATTCCAATATATTTGTGGCTATCAGGCTATCAAGTTGTATCCGTGACATCATTTGTTTTAGATTTACCAAAAATTAAATTTGCAAAATTCTAAAAATTATTCTTGTGGGTTCTTTTTCGTTTTTTTTTTGTATGGAATTAAGATAGCAAACAAGCATGCAGCACCACCTTCCGCTGCCGCCCATGACAACTGTGACCGACCCAGAACTAGGCTCAATGAGTCTCGTTCTAATTCGGTCACAGATGCGTTGCTACCCCTGAGGACTGAGATGGTCACCTCTAAAAAAGTGTAACCAGCTCCACGCCTTCCTATCCGGAACACAATTGTTCTTAAAACAATTATTACACGGTAAGAATGGTACTAAGTACCGTAGCGGGCGGTGGTACTTCCCCGGGTGAGCTCTAGGCCCTACCACCTGGTAAACGGACATCTAATGATAGGTAATTTTTCCCATATACTTAAATACCTTCCAGGTACAGATTTGTTATATCGTTGGCTCACTATTACAAGGTTCTATGTTAATTTCGATGAAGTTTTGTAACAAGCCGTGGAACTTCGTTATTCATTTTTATAGCAACATTATAGAACTGCGTAATATGTGATATTTTTCAGTTTATTTTTGCAAAATAGTTAGCTAATAACACATAGAACCTTGTAGTATTCAGTCCTAAATAAGTGATACAATTTTAACATCTAATAGAACCTTGTAATAGTGAGCCAGCGATATGTATAGGCTTGATAAACCGCCTTTTTTGCTATTATATTGTAAGTATTTTTAAGTTTTAAGTAGCTTATAAGGTGCAGACTTGTAAAAACTATACGTATTTTGAAGATAAATAATAAATATTTTATAATAGGAACTAAAAATAATATTTTTTCAAAGATAATCCGTTTTATTTGTGAGATTGACACGAAAGAATAAAATGGATAAAAAAACTGAAAAAAGAACGATAATTCGTTCTGTTATCTTTTATAGATAATATTTTGTTATTTTTTTTAATTCCTTATTTATGTTCACTTTAGGAAGACTCACGCTGCACATGTACTTTCCTTTTTAGTTTAAGAACCTACCGGAAATTATAAAGTAGTCAGGTTTTTAAAAATATCACGTGTGCAAACGATATACAAAAACTGTGCGCGTTTTTAGAGTCCACCAAAAACACCAACAAAAAAGTTCTCTATGTGAGTCTTCCGAAGCAATTACTTTGTGATTGAGACTATGGTCTAATAAAACTGGTGTTTTACTTTCGAAACAGTTATATCAGCTTCAACTATAGCTCTACTTCCAGTGGTGTTACCAAGTAGGGGCATAGGCAGATGTCCCTTAGAACTCGGATGAAGTACCAATGTTGTACCCTTTAAAAGCCTGCCTCGATTGATTACTCGTGGATCTGGAGCTTTACCTCCCCTAATCCTGGGTAGGCAGGCCCATTGCTACTTGTAATAGAAATTTAGAAGCGATTAAGAAATATTGAAGACAGAATATTTGTATATAAGATAACACAAAAATATCAAAGCTAATAAGGTAAATTTCTTACGAAATTTTAATGAAAAACTAAAACTTGGAATAAACTTTATTATTTATGACCCATATTTATTTATGCCTTAATTCTGTTTACTTTCTTTTGGCTTGCAAGAGACTGTATGGCAGAGGCTTTTTCTTCGAGGATGTTTTTGAACTCTTCCATAATTTGGCCTAAAACCATGAGCAAAAGGTTGTATTCATAAATTTTCTTGTCATATGCGAAATATTGTATTAACGTCGCTTCCATTGCGTAAGCAGTGGGCTTAGCATCAGGTTGAAATTCAAATTCGGAATGTTCACTTGAACCATTTGCATAGATTATGTAAGCAACATTATCTACAATGAAGGGTACCCCATCCTCGATTACAAAAGGCGGCTTAAGCAATTTTACACTAGTTGGGTTGGTGGGAAGACCTTCAATGCTTTTTAAACCAGCTGCAGTCAGAACGTAAGGTTTTTTATCTTCGCCATAGAAATAAATATTATTCGAGTAGTCTAAAACGATTTCTTGTGCATTTATCACTTCATCCACTTTAGTTTTTACGGTACCAGCTTCTGTTACTTTGTATAACTCATGGTTTTCAGTAAGTATATAAATAACGTCAGTGCTATTCGTTTTAGCAATACCAATAATGCTGTCAGTTATTGATCCATATTTCACGGCTTCATTGGTTTCCGACTTATATTCATAGATGCCATCAGTTGCAGCAAAGAATACCTGTTTACTATCGTCGCTAGAAGCTGCCGCGTCTCTGCCATTGTCTAAGATTTTCTTTGCTTTGCCGTCTTTGTAAACGTATAAGCCTTGGTAAGTACGTTTACCACCAGGACTCACGTCAGCTTCGACAAAGAATAAGGTTATATCTGCGTCTTCCTCAGAGCTGCTACTGTCATTATCATCAAAATTAAGTGAGTTCACTGGCACGACAATGCTAACTATATCATGCTTGCTTGTGTATTTGACAAAGGAGTCTGGGTAGAATTCCTTGGTAACAGTAACTATGTCATCATCACCATCCTTAGTAGGTGCTGCTATTGTGATCCCCGCAAGCAATAGTACCGAGAAAGCTATCAGCAGTTTCATTTTGGAACCTGGAATGAACGAAACATTGTTATTACTGCACAGTCCAAAAAATAAACAGGGCATCTTATTGGAAATTTTTGTTGAGAGGATTTATTACTTTAATTATTATTTGTATGTTTCTTGCTGGTTGGAACAATGTGTGTCCTACTACTAACCTACCGACTTGTGTCTAGATTCGTTTTGTAAGATAATGTATGATGTTATAACATGCACAGCAACCAAAGAATACGCTACGTACGAAATGTTAAGGGTGCCAGAGCTAAGCTAAGCTACGATATTAAGGATGCGTTTGTCATCTACCGATTACATTGGCCTGCCCTGCCTGCCCTGTCGGGGGTTTTCTAGGCCCAATAAATGTGATTGGAGGACGACAACCACTTCCTTAGCAACGGAGCTTAGCTCTGTCTGATAAACATCAGTCCTATGTCCAACAATACAAACCCACGTAGCTTAGATGTGCGTACTCGTGCATAGAGTGCGTTTCGGAAGTATTCGGTCTTTTTTGAAGTTGTATTTGAATTTATATGGTTGTAAATATTTGTGGGCTACCCCAAGTTACTCGTGTATAGCGTGTGATACAGTGGAAACGTTGTCTATATATCTACATTGTCAAACAAACGCTCAAATGCGTCGAGTGACCATGCGTAGAATTCGGCCTCAAGCAATGCGTGGGCGGGAACTAACAAATGTGGATAAATAATTATAATTAATTATAGCATTGAAACCCACTTAATATATTATCTGTATAATTTTTACTTAAATAAAAATGGAAGTGGTCAATTTCTGTGTATAGGAGATATGTGTGACAAAAATTATGAAGGATCCTCATAGGCCACGGGCTAATAGAAGCCAAAAGTATTATTTTAGTATTTTTAATCTGTCAATCTGTAATTTGTTTTTTCGCCTACGACTACTTATACCCATAATGGGACTTACTGTCAATAACAGTCCCTGTCGAAGTCATCACATTTTATCAAACTAATCAACGAATATTCTAACACATTCTAAAAACTGGGCTAAATATCCTAGTCCCTTAATTGATTCTGGTTCTAGGTTGGTTACGGTTGTCATGGGCGGCAGCGGAAGGGTGGTGCTGCATGCTCGTTTGCTACTTACTACTACTTTAATTTCATAATAAAGGACAACATCGTCCCGGACAGCTAGTATGAAAAATACAATAGTACCTATTATCTTAAATTGACATAATTATCATATCTAATAAATTATGTTTTCATAAAATATTTGTTTGTGTATTTAATCGATTAACAACATTACTTTTCTAGGAACTTGGTTAAAAGTTCATGTTTTTATTACCCTAATAATAGGTATTCATGGAAAATAACAAAAAGTAAATTTAGCTTGAATCCTGTTAATCTAGTAAATAAATTCGCTATTTGTATCGACCTCAGGAGTCAAATGTCTCCGATAAGGAAGATAAGCATGGTCAATAGGTAAATAGTATGGAAGAGATAAATAATAAATTGGAGCTTATATTATGTGTAATGATTATTCCAATGATGTTTTTGTTTTACTAGTTTTAGCAGATAAAATCAATGTATCTTTTCTTCGGTACGATAGGCAGTCCCATAATAGCCACATTTGGATATTGTAAGGCGTGATTCTATAAATTAACACATCTAAGTTTTTTATTTATGAACCATATTTCACTATGCCGTGAATAAAATAGACACTAAGTATATTTTTGTTAATTGAAGCACTAGTGAAAATTGCACTTATTACTAAAAACCGTAGTATAGTAAATCTTACCCAAATCGGTTAAGCCGTTTCTAAGAATAAATTGAAAAATAAACGAGGTAGACAAACACACAATAGTTCTAATATAATCGTTTTGATTTCTATTGGGATGAATACAGATAGCGATCAGTTACAAATTTATTATGGGTACCTACAACTTATGTAAGATAGATTAGTTAAGAACTTAAAACCTGATTATGTAATAAGTTTTATCCATATAAATTGTAAGTCAAAGTTGCTTACTAACTTTATCGTACGTAATTCATAATGTTCTGAAAGTTCAGACCATGTTGCAGTATGATCTGATGACGTGGCTTCGATAAAAAAATCGGTGATCCAAAATCCATACTTTCCATACAATACTTACTAATATTATAAATGCGAAAGTCTGTCTGTCTGTGACGTTTTCATGGCTAAACCACCGGTCCGATTTGGATGAAATTCGGAATGAAAATAGTTGAAGACCCAGAGTCACACATAGGCTACTTTTTTTTTCAAAAATCAACCCCTAAAGGCTTGATATAGGGGATGAAATTTGTATGAAAAATCTAAACCACTTAACCGATTCTTATGAATTTTGGCATAAAAATAGCTCATAACCCAGGGACACATATAAGCTATTCTATTTTCAAAAATCAACCCCTAAAGAGCTGAAATAGGGGATGAAAGTTAACAATCTAAACCACTTAACTGGTAGTAATGAATTTTGGCATAAATATAGTTCATGACATGAGGCTCCTTTTTTTTTCAAAAATCAACCCCTAAAGGCTTGGAATAGGGGATGAAAGTAATAGGCTACTTTTTTCAAAAATGAACCCACATAGGTTTTTATAGTAGGGGATGAAAATTTGTATTACCTATTTAAAACAACGCACAGCCGGAACTACTGAACGCAAGAAGCTGAAAGGAGACCAGCAACTTTCTTAAGGACCTTGGGCCTGGAATATGAACATGCATGAGACATCGCTTTTTAGATCGAGGATATTGTTACCACATTATGCATATTCCGTTTTTGCGGAAAATGATGGGAATAATGAAATACTCGTATAGTCGTTTTAAGCACCGCGCAACATGGTACCTACTTTAGTCGTTTAATATTTTAATGATATGATGGAACTAGATTTTTAAATATTAAATGGATGTATTAAAATATGCAAGATTATTTGAGGGTATTGAACAAGCTGTTCGCTCCAGGCCCAAATCTGATGTTCTCCTTTGGCATGTAACATACATGCATTTGGGAAGTGTAGGGGAACACCCTGCCCCTTCCCGTTTAGCGATATAAATGAATTCCACGCGGGCGAAGCCGCGGGCAGAAGCTAGTACAATAATAACAAAAAAAAACTTATTTCAAAGTCGATAAGTAGATCATCCATTCCGTTCCAAATGAGAACATTATCAACGTAGCCGAAGTCAATTAAGGGCATTATTAGACACTAGCTTCTGCCTACGGCTTGGCCCGCGTGGAATTCGTTATATCACGAAACGGGATTAGACTTTTCAATGGTATTTGAAAAAAAAACGTTACCCTAGGTTTGACCTTGCGTCATAACGAAATCGATCAAGTGGTTTAGATTTTTCATAGAAACTTTCATCCAATAGGTATTTCAATCCTTTAGGGATTGATTTTTGAAATCAAAGTAACCAAATTTTTTGTAAAATATCTGATCTGTATCTGATTTATGTTTGTACATAAAAGATATTATTTGATTAAAAAACCGGTGAACTAGAATGATAGAAGAATCAAGTTTAGCACGCTTTGCATTAAGGGCCTTATGAATAGACGCAGCTTAAAGTTACTCTAGGTTTAAATTTTTTTGTCCCTTTGTCAACATTTAGAAAAAAGTCAAAAACATTTGAACTCGGAGTAACTTTAACCCGCGTTTATTAATAAGTCCTTAAGTGCTTTTAATTATGATAAAAAGGAATTATTTTCCTGTAATGGACTGCACAATAAGTATACTACGCCAATTAAGTAACTTGTTACCAAAAGGTTATCAAATCGTGTATTATTTAATTATCCGTCACATCTATTTATTATTTATTATTTGATGCACAATTTGTATAAAAAAGTCATGACACGACTTACCGATATGTTGCTGACAGAATGGCGGGCAACGTGTGAGCATTGGGTATAAATAATGAATCGTTATCCATCCATAAGTATTTGTTTAATTTAACACCACTATCGTAGCAATTAATGGATATACGGTGACCTCAGCGTGAGTTCACATGTTAGGCTGGAAAAACCTCACGACGCGACGCGTCGCCGTCGGTACGCGCTTATTACTTTTAACAAATAAAACCGAGTTTAACGTCGAGATAACTCAAAAATAACTCGTCAGACGTTTATAATCTACTTCCTTGTTAAATTTCATCTTTATAAGTCAAGAAGTCCTCGTTATTTCAAGATGAATGAGAAAAAAAATATGTTTTGTTCCTAATGTACAATAAAGAGTGCACACCATAAAATTTCACAGAAATATACAAACAATCGTGTACAACAGGCGGTCTTATGACTATTTAGCGATCTCTTCCAGGCAACCTTTAATTGATACAAGGTAAACACAGGAAAAGGGTAGGGGTGCACAAATAAATTAATTAAAACAATATGTCAGCAGTAGGACCTATACCTACACACACCTTGTTTACATATCACAATAAATAGTTGAACTTGAACTGAACTTAACACATGTAATCATATTAAATATCTAAGGGTGTTACCAGACCAATCGACCGATCGATGTCAACTAATAGGTAAAATAGTAATCCTACTAATATTATAAATGCGAAAGTTTGTAAAGATGTATTGTGAGTGAGTGAGTGTGTGTGTGTGTTTGTTGCTCTTTCACGCAAAAACTACTGAACGGATTTTCATGAAACTTTGCAGTAATATAGCTTAGACATTGGAATAACATAATTTGTTAAAATTTATAGAGATTTTTGAAGGGACTGGTTTCCCGAAGCGAAGCGAGGGCGGATTTACTAGTAGGTAAATAGGTGGTAGGGCCACAGGTAGGGCCTAGAGCTCACCCGGGGAAGTACCACCGCCCGCCACGGTACTTAGTACCATTCCTACCGTGTAATAATTGTTTTAAGAACAATTGTGTTCCGGATAGGAAGGTGTGGAGCCGGTTACACTTTTTTAGAGGCGACCATCTCAGTCCTCAGGGGTAGCAACGCATCTGTAACCGAATTAGAACGAGACTCAATATTGAGTCTAGTTCTGGGTCGGTCACAGTTGTCATGGGCGGCAGCGGCGGAAGGTGGTGCTGCATGCTCGTTTGCTATCTTAATTCCATAAAAAAAACTAATTCATTCCACCATCGATCGATGCCATTGATCGACGATCGATCGATTGGTCAGGTAACACCCTTAAATAATGAAATTGACCACCCTTAAATAATGAAATTGTTTTGTTCATCTTCCTTATACACTTCAT
The DNA here is from genome assembly GCA_905404135.1 of Hesperia comma. Classification (NCBI taxonomy): domain Eukaryota; kingdom Metazoa; phylum Arthropoda; class Insecta; order Lepidoptera; family Hesperiidae; genus Hesperia; species Hesperia comma. Next base: position 8,103,061 of record FR990032.1, on the reverse strand, counting down.
AAACATGTACAGTCGTACAAGGATCTTTTGGCGCGTGGCGTGGGTGACAGAGACAGTGCCTTTTGCCTTACCTATGTCTCTGTCACCCATACGCCAAAAGATACTTGTACGACTATATGTGCGATTGTTTTAAGTTTGAAGTGATTTACGATTCATAAGGCAATGGTAACCATGTCGGACCAACGCGCAAAGTTCGGAGGATCCTGGAAAAGGATTTCGAACGAGAGGCACTTCTCACACAACGCTATTTATGAGCTACGCGACTGCGACGCAATCCAAAATTTGTATGTATCTGACACTTTTCACTACTACTATATATATACTATTTTATCCTCAGACCAATAAACTATGTATAGACGGCGCGCCGTGAACAAAAGCGTGAAGCCGGCAAAAGTGCGCCTAAAACACACATCGGAACCAATAGAATGCCCTATGTTGACAGTTTGAACTAGAACAAATTTGAACTTTATTTTTTGGAACACAAAGCTTCATTTATTTTTTATTATGTAGAACACAAAAGTCGTTTTGGTGTGAGTGCCGCCGTGTGTATTACAAGGCGAGGCGCACTTTTTGCCGGCTTCACGCCCCCGTTCACGGCGCGGAGTCTATGGTTTATTGGTCTGAGATTTTATCTATGTCTATGATGCGACTCCTGTCAGTCAAAAGTGTCAGATAGGTACATAGAATTTTGGGATTGCGTCGCAATCGCGTAGCTCATAAATAGCGTAATGTGAGAAGTGCCTTAGTGTTTTGAATGAGCTAAAAATTTTTGTCCTTGGGCTAGGTGTGTGTTGTCCTTGTATTGCTATGTTTGTGTGTTGTCCAGGCAATCGCGACAGGCACTTCCCGTGTATAGTATAATGCCACCAACTTATCTGTTCAGTAGAAAAAAATGGAACTAAAAAAAGACAACGTCAATTTTGAAATGTAATGTCCGCTGTCAAATCTTTGAAGTGCGAGTGCTCTATGTGTTTTAATTCGATTTTAATTGTAAAAAGTGATTAAAAATGCCTGAGCCTCTAAGAAGTGATGCACGATTAGTTATTTTAAAAGTTTTAGATTGTATGAGGGAAGAAAATCGCCTGCTAACTCCAAAAATAAAGTTTAAAAAAATGGCAGAATGCTTCGCAGTTTCAACAGGTTAGTGTTGCTATTGCAAGTTAATTAATAGTCCCGCTTGAATATTTCAGTTATTTTATTTTCCCACTTATGTTTGCATAATCGATTAAAGTGTCACTGAATGTATTTGGTATCTAATTTTTTTTTATACTTCATAGAATATTATATCTTTGTTACAGGAGTTAGTGAACGTTTTGCTTACAAGCTAATGAGTGAGAAGAAAAAAGCTGAAGAAATTTCTCTGGCGCACCGGCATCATTTTATAATATAAAATACAAACAATTATAGTCAACTAGAGAACCGCCCGCGCTTCGCTTCGGGACCCGTAGGTAACACCCGCGTAGGTCCCGCTCCCGTAGGAATTTAGGCTAAAAAGTAGCCTACTACTCGCTCTCTTCACTCCACCCTGTCTGAGGTGTGTGGAGCCCTCGGGACAGTTAGTTCCCCTTTGGGGATGTCTCTCGCGGCCCGTTAAAACGGGCCAGTCCTTGGGTTGGGCCCTAAGGCCCTTGGTTGTCCATCTGTGGTTAACCAATAGGTCAAGTCCGGTGAGTGGTGACCTTTTTACAGGCCACAGAGTCTTAAACGGGATGGGGTTCATCTTCGCGCCGCCCAGGCGATCGAGCCCCTACCGGGTGAATCCCGCTGGTGGGAAGCCCAGCAGGAGCCGATCAGCGTCGGGCGACGACTTACGAAGCCCCAGTATCAGTCAGTGCTAGGCCCGTCCCGCGCAACCAGCAAGTCGCGCGGGAAGGCCCAGCGGTCCGGTGGACGGGTGTGGAGCGGCGCCAGGTCCTGCAGATGCGGGAACCGCGACGCGTCGACACGCCCGAACATGTTGCGTGCCAATCGCTCGATGAAGTCGTCCAGGCTCTCGACTCGAAGGTCCCTCTGGATGACGGCGTTCCTGACGTACCTCGGCGCACCAGTCAGCCGGCGGAGCGAAATCGCCTGAACTGCGCGCATCCTCTTGCGCTGCGGTTCGCTGGCGAGCGCGTACCACGCCGTTGCCGCGTACGTGAGGCGGGTTCTGATGTAGGTCTTGTAGACCCCGAGCTTCAGTCCGAGAGGGAGGCTCGAGGAGAGCACTGGTTTCTGCCATCGCACTTCTGGAATTCGCGACGGCTTTCGTAACCTGTGGCTTCATCGAGAGTCTTCCGTCGATTTTGCCCAAGTATTTGGGCTGTGGGGCCCATTGGATATCTTGTCCATGAAGCTCCAGAGTAGGGTCCCGCCTGTTGAGGTATCCTCCTATGTTCACAGCCGGCGTCTTCCCGACATTCACCGACAGTCTCCACGCGGCGAGCCATTCGGGGAGGGCATCAAGCGCACGCTGCATCTTGACAATGGCGTAGGTTCTATTCAGCGACGTGGTGATGTACGCCACGTCATCGGCATACAGGGCAAGCGACGCCCCCCCTGCCGCCGGGATGTCGTCGGTGTAGCAGGCGTAGCAGACCGGGGACAGGCAACTCCCTTGCGGGACGCCGGCTGCGATCGGACGCTCGGTGGATTCGGCGTCTTCAACCACTACTCTGAAGCTTCTATTTTCGAGGAAACTGGAGATCATCTTAACGGCACTCCGGGGCGCCGACGGCTGCGAGATCTTGTAGAGAAAGCCGTCGTGCCAAACACGGTCGAACGCCTTTTCCATGTCGAGGAATACTGCACACACGCGTTCTCTCTTATTCAGAGCCGCGGTAACGGTGTGCAACACACTCGACAGTGTAGCCGTGCTGTTCAGCGGCATCAAAAAGTAGCCTTCCACTTCTGTTGGCAGCTAGGCTATTCCACCCCGGATGCTTGCAGTTCCAGTCGCCCGCGCCCACCACCGGTGTCGGCGAGTCCAGCAACTTGCGGACATCAGCCAACAGGATAGTGCCAGCGGGCGGGCGGTACACTGAACACAGCCGGAGCGGGGAGTTCTCGAGGCAGAGCTAAAGTAGCCTATTACATTTGCCTATGACTTAAGTAAATTACATGTAGTATTTGATAGCGTAATTCAGAACTTGCAAATGAATTTTGTTAACGCCATCTATTGGCAACTCCGAAAATAAATATCTAGTAACTAACAAAACATCGATCTTCCCATGGGAATGGGATGTTTTTCCGCGGTAAAAAGTAGCCTACGTCACTCTCCACCCTCCTAACTATTCCCACACACATAAACCTTACCATATAATAGCTTTGTTGCGACGTGAAAGCGTCACAAACAAACAAACAAACAAACAAACAAACAAACACACTTTCACATTTATAATATTAGTAAGGATAACAATGGATTTTTTATTTCTCTTGTTTTTAAAATTTTAATTTTTACATGAAAAAGTAAAACTTGACTGTGTTGGCCTAATTCTTTCATTTTTGGATGTTTACGAATTTTTTTTCAATAGACAAATACTCTTGAGAATTATTCATTGCCATTAAAATATTTTAGGGTGATAACTGATTGATTAAAAATTCGCCCTGTTCCGTCCGTGTTCGAATCCCAGGGCACGTACCTCTGACTTTTCTAAGTTATGTGCGTCTTAAGCATTTAAATGTCATTTACTATAAAGGAAAGGAAAACATTGCCAAACCGCACTTGTTCAGCATGGTGAACTATGGTCTTAACCTTCTCATTATGAGAGGAGACCTATGCTTAATAGTGGGCCCTGATGGATTGAGATAATGATAACATCCTATGTTACTGCAGTCATTGCATGGTAGTTTAAGTTAGTAGCCACAGCCCAAGTAGTGTATCTATATTAGTCAGGAAGACTTTGTCAACATTTACCATCGAATTATGTGCAACATACTTTATCTGATAAAAATCATAGGTCTCGAAGTTGTTGAGCTCCCTTGACAGTCGCCAAATTTTATTATATGGTAACATTGAAGCTGCACTAGCGACATCCGTTTACTGAACAGATAAGTTGGTGGCACTTTAAACCCAACTTAAGACTGAAACGAAAGAGGCGCTGTCGGACGCATTTGACATTCATTTGACCAATCATTGCACACTAGTAACTGACAGATGAATGAACACAACGTACTTATGAATGACTTTTCGTTAGTTCCAATTTTTGCCATTTCAGAGATAAGTTGGGCGGACTGTAGGGTATGTAGATGTAGGTATGTAGCGTTATTTTTAACCATTGTCAGAAAATGGAGTAGGTATTCATTTCACTGTATTTTTTTTGTGTGTGTTATAAGTTTGTTTATTTATAATTAGAAAGAAGAAGAAAGAAATAAAAAACGTTTATTCGCTTTGCCACAAATGCCACAGCAACATAATAAATACAGCAACACAATAAACTTAATGCATCAATAAATCCATTATTAGGTAAATAATTTTAACAAAAAAGAAAAAACAAAAGATCACAAAACAACAAAACCAAACCGACTTAGATCTAAAGGTAATAAAAAAAACAAATAATTAGAACAAGGAACAACAAAGAAGAACAAGGAAACAAACAAAAAGAAACAAAGAATTACGATAATTCTTTTTTTTTCTGAGTTTTCTGATTTTGTTTCTGAGTTATTCTTAATACTTAATACGAATTTAATTCATGGTTTTTACCTCATAAAGGAGAATGCGCAAAATTGCCCCAGGTCCGGCGCAAAAAGTAACTATCTCATAATTTTGTATATTTAATGGGTACTTAAAATAAATACTTGTGATCTCCCTAATCAGTGGCTAACATAGAAAAAAATTGCTTTGATAATTCATTCAGGCACGATTTTATACTAAACTATCGTTACAAAAAAAACAAATCTCAAGTAAAAATGCAAAGTAATATCTAAAATAATCACTTTTATTTTAATTCTTTCATAACATATACATATATATTGTATAATTCTGAGACGCAGGGCACGAATTTTAGTAAACTACACAAATACAAAATATTATTATATTTATATATTATTTTGTATGTGTATATTATTATTCATATTTTATTTAGACAAGAATGTGTGCCTACAAATGGCACATATTAATACATTTGGGTGGGTGGTGAGGGTAATATTAATAAACACAGTATCATAAAGTAATGTCTATATTCTCTTATAATTCTAAGTCTATCAAAACGGTATCTAAGTAAGCAGCAGGATGTTCAAATTCTTGAACGTTGTTTCGGACCCAGCCAAGATAATATAAAATACTAATGACATGGGCGCAACTTCCAGTGTACGACGCCCGTGAATGCACGTACATACTCTTTTATTGCGCTCCGACCCTGCGTCTCAGAATTATACAATATATATGTATATGTTATGAAAGAATTAAAATAAAAGTGATTATTTTAGATATTACTTTGCATTTTTACTTGAGATTTGTTTTTTTTTGTAACGATAGTTTAGTATAAAATCGTGCCTGAATGAATTATCAAAGCAATTTTTTTCTATGTTAGCCACTGATTAGGGAGATCAAATACATTTATTTTTTGTACACATCCAATGTATAAAATTCTGAGATAGGTTACGTTTGCGCCGGAGCTGGGGTAATTTTCTATGAAAATTGCGCATTCTCCTTTTATCTGGGTGTTCTGATTTGTACAATTCTTTTTTCGAAAGTTGGTGCTTTTCGTCTAATTCCATACAAATTTGAGCGACAACTGACCAAGAGTTTTTGAGTTATCTCTAATCGATTTTGAGGCCAGCTCTGTCTATATCTACCAATTATAAAAAGGCAAAATGTGTTACAACTCGTTTGCGACACGAATTACAACTTGTTTGCGACTCGTACGTGTTACAACTTCAGATACATTTTATTCAATGAATGTATTAATTGGACAGAAAATCTTCATTCCTCGCCGCACCACATCTCATATCACCACCTCCTGTTGATCTATCTCGCTCCTCACATTTGTTATAATACAGGCATAAAACTCCTCTGTTACAAGTAATATAAAGCGGAACAGTTTGTTTGTTCGTTTAAAGGCGCTAATCTCAGGAACTACTGATTTGATTTGAAAAATTATTTTTGTTCTGAATAGTCCATTTATTGAGGAAGGCTATAGGCAATACACCATCACGCTAGAACCGAAAGGAGCGGAGCAACAAGTTAACCAAACCGAAGCGAGGGCGTCTACTTAATAATAGTATGTTGCAGGACGACGTCTGCCGGGTGAGCTAGTTTTTCTATAAAAAGTTAGCTAAATACATAGCTAGTTGTATGAAACAAAAAAACTAATTTATTCAGCAATCAGTTTTCGTCCTCTTGAAAGAAAATCTAAAGCAACTATTCCGTGGTAGCGAGCAGCGAGTAACCAAGGGTTATTTTCTCGCCCAAGAAAGGTACTTAAATATGACATTCCGTGTAAACAAAAGAGATGCATAAAAGGGCGAGTACTCGCCGGTGATGAGAATAGTCAGCGTGTACTAGCTGACATCTCAGACTGACATAATATGCATCCTTTTTGTGTACACGGCATTCCGTGGTTCACATCTTTGGTACAAGTGTCTTGAGCGAGTAAATAGCCGGGATTCATTCGCCGACTGCCTGCCGGTGGGGCACTTGCCTTAATTTCCGAGGATAAAGAATGATTGGAACTGGAGCTGGGTGGCCTACCCATTACTAGTTTGTGTAATAGAAATTCTCAATCGGTTTAGAAATAATATGTCCTATTCGCTACTTGTAAATTGTGATCCCTTTCTAGCAAAACTTACCAGATACTTGAACATTGAATATGTAACACAAAAATCTATCTATCTACCTATCTTACATCTTTAAACGAGAAATTCTTGTATATAACAACCCTTATCACTTAGGGGTATGAAAAATAGATAGTAGCCGATTCTCAGACCTATTGAATATGCAAAATACACTCACCGGCACGGAATCTTGGCCAAGTATATTAAAATTTGCGATAACTTCAGTTTTTTTTATTTTACACTAGCTTTCCGCCCGCGGCTTTGCCCGCGTGAAATTTGGTTATATCGCGCATTTTTACTGAACTCGAGAGCGCTTTTTCTTTGGACTTATTTACAAATACTATTTTTTCAGGCTGAAATTTTAGTAACAACTTCAGTTAAACATCTTTAGCATAACTTAATCAGGGAAAGTTATTTTTCATGAATTTGCACTTCACGATCCCGTGGAAATGTCCTAATCAAATTTCACATCCCGTATAAATATGTGGAGGGTTAAATCTCTATTTAATTTTAACCCCATATATTTTGAAGTTTAGGGGTGATTTTAAAAAATATTGAAGCACATATTTTTTAATCTTAACAAAAAGACTGGACATTACTCATTGGACATTATTGTCCCTAACTCAGAAAGTACTAAAAATACCAAACAAATTTCACCCAGTTTTTTACTGGTTGGAGGGTACTTTCGACAAAAACTTAATAGTGTATTTTTTATTTAAAATGAAGAGTAGCTATGTTTACCAATTTTCAGCTTTCTATCTTGAAAATTGTATTAAGTCCCATTCAATTTTTCACCCCCGTTTCGTTCCATTAGGTACTGATAGGTTCAAACTAATACATTTACATCCTCCATCATCCCTTATTTTATCCCAAGGGGGGTTGAATTTATCAAAATCGTCTAAGCGGACGTCTTTATCATAGTAGCTCCAATCTTTAATTTCAGTTAAGTCAGTCGAAAGGGGGTTAATTGATCAAAAGCGGATGCCTACGTTATAACATCAACCTACATGCCAAATTTCAGCCCGATCCATCCAGTGGTTTGGGCTGTGCGTTCAGTTCAATCAGTCGAAAATCACAAACTTTCATCCCTTATTTTATCCCCTTAGGGGTTGAATTGATCAAAATCCTTTCTTAGCGGATGTCTACGTCATAACATCTACCTGCATGCCAAGTTTCAGCTCGATCCGTCCAGTGGTTTGGGCTGTACGTTCAGTTCAATCAGTCGAAAATCATAAACTTTCATCCCCTATTTTATCCCCTTGGGGGTAGAATTGATCAAAATCCTTTCTTAGCGGTTGTCTACGTCATAATATCTACCTGCATGCCAAATTTCAGCCCGATCCGTTCAGTGGTTTGGGCTGTGCGTTGATAGATCACTATATAAGTCAGTCAGTCAGTCAGTCAGTCAGTCAGTCACCTTTGAGTTTTATTTTATTTTACATTGAAAATTTAGGCCAATTTTGATCTTTGTTCATCCAATTAACGTTTTTAATCATTTTTCCTCATAAATAAAGTTTTTTTAAAGTTTATAATGAAATTTAATCTCAAAATCACATTAACACAAAATTAAACACTGCAGTTTTGAGCACTAGTGATTAAAAACTGCTTGATATTTGATAAAATTTTGTACTTTTTAATATCGCGTATTTCCTCCTCTAGCCCTTATGACCGCCTGCATTCGGTCTGGCATGCTTTGGATGACATTTTTGATGTCTACTTGCGAGAAGTCGCGCCAGGTATTCAGTGCAGCATCTCGAAGCTGGCTAAGGGTTTGCGGTGGGTTCGATGCCGTTTTAATTGTCGTTTTTAGCTTATCCCAAATGTGCTCTATTGGGTTTAAGTCAGGGCTGCGAGCTGGCCACTGCAATTTTTAAATACCAACTTCTTGAAGGTACTCATTTACGATATGAGCGACGTGTGGACGTGCATTATCATGCATTAAAATGAGTTGGTCATATCCAATAAACCCTCCAAAGGATACAACATGTTCTTGAAGGATATCCTCGACGTATCGTGTTGCAGTTAGAGCGTTATCGATGATGACCAATTCTGTACGTGCATTAGAATTAATGCCACGCTATACCATTATAGAGCCTCCTCCAAAACTCACTGTAGGAGTGGTAGTAATCGCCAGATATCGTTCACCTTTCCTTCTCCACACACGTTGTCGACCATCAGGTGCATTTAAGTGCGATAAGGTGCGATCCTGCACTCGTCCGTAAACAAAACCCTTGCCCATTGTTCATGAGACCAGTTAACATGTTGGCGAGCAAATTGAAGTCGAGCTACTCTATGCTGTGGGAGAAGCTGTGGACCACGAGCTGGTCTTCTTGCTCTTAAATCCACTTCCGCCATACGTATTCTCACCGTACGCTCACTAACATTTACGTTCCTGGAGATTTGAAGCCGCTGTCGGATCTCGACAGCGGTAAGGAAGCGATTTCTTAAAATCTCTAACACAATAAAGCGGTCGTTACGAGCTGATGTGCAACGTACACCGCCACTACCTGGTCTGCGTGTGCAGCGGCCAGTCTCTTGGTATCGTTTTAGTGCATATTGCATCGAAGAACGCGGTACGTTAAGAATAGTAGCCACTTCACGATGGGTCATTCCTTGTTCGACTAATGCCACTGCTTGTGCTACCTGACTTGGTGACGAAGGCATTTTTATGGATCCTAAGGCAGCTTTAGATGTTTATTTATCACAATAAAACCAAAGAACGTCGACAACTTAACACTTGCAAATTCCAGAACACAATTCAAAACGTAGAGTTCGTCGGATAAATGACACGGTTCAACTAAACTTCAGAACCCAAACCAGAATGCACTTCAACTTAGTCGATTACCCTCTTAGGATTGACGTAAACATTATTTCTACCCACTTATACACTAAGAACAAAGTAAGACGCACTTAAAAAATTCTTATCGCATGTTATGAGTTTGGCCAAGATTCCGTGCCGCTGAGTATATATAAAATTTGGTAAATATCGGTAGACCCGTTTCGGAGGAGTAAGGTAACTAACATTGTGACACGATAATTTTACATATAATATTATATTATACAACGTGTCCCAAAATTCAACGATAAGCGGGAACTGGAGAATGCACTTGCTCATGACTACTTCAGGAAAAATAAGAAAAAAAAATCCAGCCCTTTTTGTTTTCAAAAAAAAAAAAAATTTTCGAAAATTTTCAATTTTTTACACCCTTCGTGTTATTTTGAGCTACCACGACCACAGTTTTTCAAATATTTCAGATTTGTTTTTTGTATTGGCAACCTAAGAACTCATACTATTTATCACAATTCTTAAAAATCCCAGAAAGTCTGCAGTTTTTCCACAAAACTCAAACAAACACCAAAATTCCCTTAAAATTTTGCAAGATTTTTACTTTCAATCTACTTTGACTCATCATTGTGTAAAAAAAAGTATGAACACTACTGCGGTCAGTTGTTTTAAAAGTTGGCGCATCTAACCAAGATTACAAAATGGTATTATACTCTAAGAAATGTAGCCACAAAAAAAATTCGCACCATTTTTAAACAAGATCAAAATTTCTTAATTGTTTAAATTCAAAGTAATCACTTGGCTTTTCAAAGGGACATGACATGCTATTTTGTTTACTGTGCACCTTATCGTTTTCAAATGACGTGGCACTCGTACTGACGAAAAGGCAGACGGAAAAGTGCAACGACTTTTGGCTTTGCCTTTTTGCACTTTTCCGTCTGCCTTTTCGTCAGTACGAGTGCCACGTCATTTGAAAACGATAAGGTGCACAGTAAACAAAATAGCATGTCATGTCCCTTTGAAAAGCCAAGTGATTACTTTGAACTTGAACAGTTAAGAAATTTTGGTCTTGTTTAAAAATGGTACGATTTTTTTGTGGCTACATTTCTTAAAGTATAATACCATTTCGTAATCTTGGTTAGATGCGCCAACTTTTAAAACAACTGGCCGCAGTAGTGTTCATACTTTTTTTTACACAATGATGAGTCAAAGTAGATTGAAAGTAAAAATCTTGCAAAATTTTAAGGGAATTTTGGTGTTTGTTTGAGTTTTGTGGAAAAACTGCAGGCTTTCTGGGATTTTTAAGAATTGTGATAGATAGTAGGACTTCTTAGGTTGCCAATACAAAAAACAAATCTGAAATATTTGAAAAACTGTGGCCGTGGTAGCTCAAAATAACACGAAGGGTGTAAAAAATCGAAAATTTTCGAAAATTTATTTTTTTATGAAAACAAAAAGGGCTGGATTTTTTTTACTATTTTTCCTGAAGTAGTCATGAGCAAGTGCATCCTCCAGTTCCCGCTTATCGTTGAATTTTGGGACACGTTGTATATAATCAGAATCTCGGAAACGGCTCCAACGATTTTTATGAATTTCAGATTTGTGTGCAGGGGGTTTTGGAGGCCAAAAATCGATCTAGCTATGTTTCAATTTAAGAAAACATCGTTTTCGATGTGATAAAATACAAAATTTTTACTATGAGAATGACAAGAAATACATAAAGAATTAGCCTAACAATGGTGTTATTTTTGTTATTACGGAAACGTTGACAATTTTACAATATTTACAAATAAACAAAATGTAGGACTGTATCGTAATAGCTCAGGCTTCCAAAAATACGATTTATCAAAAAAAATACTGAGCAAAGCTTGGTCCTCACCGGATATAAGTATGTGGAGGAAAAGGGGAGATCTCCCGCCAGGCGATGTCACTGCCTGGGGACCGCGGTCCGAATGTTAACTTCGGACCATTTGTATATATGCTAGATACTGTAGAATCTTCGTTAGCGCGGTTGAGGATGCGTCTTCTGATTGGCCAGTTCAGAGTGATGCGTATGACGTAGTCTATTGTTTACTTTGCTCGGTGCATGTGGTGTAATGCTATGGTCAGCATATCATGTGAGGCGCGCGCTCATGTTACTGCAGGAATGCGCGCCGCTACATCACTCCCCCTCCACTGATGGGATGATGTCGTAACTCTTCGTGTGCCAGTGTCTTCTATCGGCCATGAGTGCCGGAATGATGCGATGCGTGCGCAGTCACGGGAGGGAAACCAGAAACTTCTGCTGCGTGCTGCGGATCGCTGAAGTTGAGCGTGCTGAAGGAACCAAGGCGCTTTTTTTACGGCTGCTTGTAGAACCTGGTCGTTGTGCTCGTCGCTGCTGGCATGGTTGGTCACGTCGGTTGATGACGTCGGTTGAAAATCACGTCACGGCGTCGGTGCAATCACGTCGACAGATCACGTCGGGGTCACCAATTGTGGAGGAAAAGGGGAGATCGCCCGCCAGGCGATGTCACTGCCTGGGGACCGCGGTCCGAATGTTAACTTCGGACCATTTGTATATATGCTAGAATTGCTAGATACTGTAGAATCTTCGTTAGCGCGGTTGAGGATGCGTCTTCTGATTGGCCAGTTCATAGTGACGTGTATGACGTAGTCTATTGTTTACTTTGCTCGGTGCATGTGGTGTAATGCTATGGTCAGCATATCATGTGAGGCGCGCGCTCATGTTACTGCAGGAATGCGCGCCGCTACATAGGTACATCCATAGTAGGTATGTCACATTGCATGCCAAGCAAATTAATTGTTTTTGTTATTGTTACTCATAAAGATAGTAACTGAATCCTTTTCTATATCATACCTATGTGGTCAATATATTAATTGCAACTTAAATCATAGGATTAGTACCTAATAAAAAAGGATAAGTTAGGATGTTTTAATAATTTTTATTTTCCGCTTTTGACGAAATATTCTTCCTTTTTTATTCACAAACTTAAGAAATCCCAATTTTCTTGAAAATAAAATTTACAACGCTTGTATGCAATTACAATTCTAACAAAATAAAATGTAAATAACATAATAAAATAAAATTTCATTGTATACATAGTATATATTATTTTATCTATGAACATACATCTAATACACTTTAGTAAAATCATTTGCTAATTTAGCTTTTTTTATAATTTTATTTTCGTAAGATTAATACTCAACACTGCAATCTATCTCCGAAGTAAGACTATTAGCTTAGGATGTACATCAAAATCGGCTATAGATTCAGACGAATCCACCATTGACAATAAATCATATTCATAGATCTTCTTTTGGAAGCCAAAATAGCGGTATATGCCTGCCTCCATCGAATAAGCTGTAGGTTTTGCTTCAGGCATGAATTCTAAGTTTTCAGATTCGGTCATCCCATCTGGATAGATAGTGTATACTTCGGAGTCAGCCATGACACCCACACCCTCGTTATTAAATATCGGAGGTCTTAAGAGTTTAACTGCTTTAGGTTCCTCTGGAAGTCCATTTATCTTCTTAGTTTTACCTTCTGAAGTTCGCACGTAAACCTGGTTGTCTTTGCCGTAATAATAAAGATTATTAGCGTAGTCCAACATTATCTGCTCAATGTCTTTGATATCATCCACTTTCTCCATCTTAGTGGCAGCATCGTATACTTTGTAAAGCTCTCGATCGTCTGTGAGAATGTAGATTATATCAGTGTTTTGCTCCTTTGCTATATCTTTAACGCTGTTGTTGAATAGGCCATACTTGTCAGCCTTCTGGGTCTCAGGATTGTAAATATATAGACCGTCTTTAGCACCAAAGAAGACATACTCGCTTTCGTCAGCGGAGGCTGCCAGTGCTCGACCTTCTTCCATTATTTTTACAACTGTGCCATCTCTATACATGTATATACCATGGTCTTCACGATGATCCTCTTTAATGTCAGCTTCAACGAAGAATACCATGAGATGTTCTTTAAGATTTGTAGGATCTGTGTCATTTAAGTCTTCCAAATTATTGTACATACTAGCACGGTTCAGTGGGACCATGATGTCAACAATATCATGTTCTCCCTCGTAAATGACTAGGTTTTGTGGATAGTAGTCTTCAGATACGACTATTTTATCATCTATTTCTTCTATGCCGTAAGGATAACCAACTACTAGTACCACTAGCAGTGGTAGAGTTAATAATACCCTCATGATTTCTGTAATGCACATAAAATATTTTAAAATAAAAAAAATAGAGATATGAGAAGTTTCTTATGTTAAATGAACGAAAATAGTTTGTATAGGATATCAATGAATTTGATAGCTACATTCAAACCAGTTCGAAACCAAGCTTCTACATAAATAGTAGCCCCTTAGTAGAAGATAGCTCTCAGAAGGCTGTTTTTTTCTGAACAACTGTTATCTTAATATTATGACGAAATTATAAAAGTCTCTATAATTTTTCACTTATTCTGTTGTTTTTGTTGCTATGGTGTACAATAAAGTTTATTATTATTATTATTATGTTATTCCCATGTCTAAGCTATACTTAATACTCGAAAGTTTCATGAAAATCCGTTCAGTAGCTTTTGCGTGAAAACACGTACACACACACACACACCTACACGGATGTGTAGGTTTGTAAGGATTTACAAACTTTCGCATTTATAATATTAGTAGGATATATTGTCAACTCACCTGTTCGAACACCTGAGCCGTTCACGATAAATAACAATATTCTTACGTAGTTCCCATCTATAAATAAACAACGACTTAACTAATTGTGCTTTAATTGATTTTTAATAGAGATAGCGCCGATGCGTACTTAATGGGGACTGTTAAATGTTTTTCAATTGTAATCATATCTATAAAACATCTATCTTCCTCCTAGGCTTTGAAAATGGTTATTACAATTACTGAACTTACGGCATAAAAAGGCATTACCGTTGCGTTACTTTGACTTGTCACTTATTATCTCTATTCTATATCTGGACTTGATAATAATACTATAAAGAACTGTGTTATGTCTATATGTATGTATGAGAAAAATATATGAAGGGGTATTAGGATACAACCAACAATATTATTCTTAGAATTTTTGTCTTTCCATCTGTCCGTATAGTTGTCCGCGCGTCATACAAAAACTACTGACTGAAATTCGATGCGGATTCGCAGTTACACTGCTGAATGCCCGACTTAAAAAGTGGTGCATGTTTCATCTTTATAGGATGCTTAGAATTTGATTTTAGACCTCTTCTTCCTAACCCCACCTTGAAATCGTAGGCAATAAAACTTTGTAAACGTAAAGAAAATAATATCTAGTAATACTCTTAGTACGGAGAGAAAAGTAACATAAGTACCTACGTACTCGTAGAAATCTTCTACATTGCATACATACTTAAGCTGGTATGTGATTATTTTTGTATTATATCTATTGGGTATAATTAAAACGGTCACCAGAAATATTTTTAAGACCCTAAGCCAATTAAATAAATTAGATACTCCAAAAAATTCAGTTGACTCCATAAGTAAGTACTGGGGGCTTACCACAACCTCTTAAAGCAGTATTATTTTAATATTACATTGCCTTTTCGTACCATAACGTGTTTAAAACAAGCTTATTTTAAGCTTGAAACAATATTACTTATTCGGCAGTTTTGATGACGTAACCTCGTAAAACTTCATTCAATTCGTACCATGACGCGTCTTTTGACAGTTAGCATTATTGTTTTATCGTCAACTTCGGCAGTCTTAAAAAAGTTAACTTTTCGCGACGGATCTATCATTATTTAGATTTTTTTTGTGAATTTACCGTGTAAAATATCATTATTGTCACGTTTATAGTAAGTAAACCTTATTTATTTACCTAAACTTCTCAAATAAAGTACGTTTTAAGTGATTTCATTCAATTTATGTTTTCATTGGTAGAATGTAGATGACCAATGAATTAGAAATTTTGGAGTTTTTGGAAGCCGATTATGCACATGTCATGTTCGCAATACACGAAAGCAGCGTCAGAAAATGGTTGTGGTAAACCATTTACATATTTTCGCTAAATAACTATTTGAAACAACACAATCTATTTCATGAATTTCTTCGGGGGTCATTTCAGTTTCTTTAGTAACGCAGGTTCGATATTATAAAACCAATCACTTTGTTTAAAGCCACTTGTAAACACACATGCCACATAAACATTATAAGTAAGCTAGCCCTATTGAGTTTTGAATTTCACTCGCACTTATATATAGCCATGCAGGTAGGTACTTGACAAATAAGCTTTGTTTAGAACTTTGATATACATATATAATACTATAGATGGAACATCGAATCCGCGCAAACGTGTTAAAAAATTGTGGCTAACTGTTAGCCACAATTTTTATAATATCTACTTATATCATTACACACACATAGACAATAGACGAAGGTGTAAAACATCGCCTGCACGCACACATGCTTGATAATGTTGCCTTGTTTTTTTTTGTATACATTGTAGGGCGATGCTCAATCTAGATATTTAAAACATCAAAGGTTTAGAAAAATAAATAGAATTCCATATCGTAATGCCGTAATTTTAAATCATTTTACGTGTTTTATTAATTTTTAAAGCAAACTTAACAATATACAATACGTTCATCATTATAAATTGCATATTATTCTTTATAAAGTAATACGAATATAATATTAATCTTATTATATAGCGTTTGTCTTTGGCATAAAGACCTTTTTCCAAGCCGTAGCTCGGATAATTAATAACAAAAATTAGCAGGTTTGAGAGATCATTCGTTCATTCAGCAGGTATAAAGTAAGACTGCTTGATAGTGGTCATGGTAGGAATAAGCGTATTATTATTATAACATTGAAACAAAACTTTCTTGAAATAAGCTTGTTTCTATAAAGCTTGTGGTAAGGCCCCTGAAGTAGATATCATATCATATATTATTATGTTCCAAAAATATTCTTTTTGCTTCCCAAAATAGATAAATGGTTAACAAATAATAATGTCCTTACAACAAAGGTAAACGAAGCCTCCAGCCACCAAAATCATAACAAGTCAACCCACTATGTTTAGGTATAGGATTATATAGGACTGAAATCTGAAATAGAACCACGTAGAAAAAAAGGACGGAGGTAATGAATTTTAAAAGCGTCCTTATATTTTTAGGGCAGTCAATACTTAGGAAAACTGGATATATTTAATGATATTTTAGGAAACGTAATTTGGTGACCATTTATTCATTTTGGTAAACGTTTCGAATTTTGCTGGTAGTAAGTAAAAAAGGTACATTTTTGGGTGGTGTTTAAACTTTAAACACAAGCCTTATCTATTATTGTAAGTGGACCTTTATTAGAATTTTCACTAGGAATCTTTCTTAACCAACTGGTTGTAAGTTGAGAGTTGCAAGGGGAAAGAATTTTTGCACTTGACTCCTTCAATAGTTGAACGTATATCTTACTCTCCTAGTATTACTTATGTAGTAAGTATATTTTATCATTAGACACACAACACTCACCATGTCTTAATTTCTAAAATAAAAAAATCATCTTGTGTACATAGTAGTAGATAAATATTTGCACGATACGAATCCTGGCTGGCTGAATCTGTCCGGGAAATCTTGGCTATCATTACCGATAACACATTCAATTCAGTAATATTCCATAACTACATAATAATTTATAATGTTTGATAAAAACAAGAAAGATAATAAGTAATAACATTTTGTTGTGTACCAATTATAACAAGGAATAGGTAGGTACCCACTGACTTACTTCGATTGATAACTTGTTTGAAGGCTAGCAGTAGGTATTTACTAGACTTCCGCGATAAAGATGTCGAGCCGGTCACACTTTTTTTAGAGGCGACCATCTCAGTCTTCAGGGGTAGCAACACATCTGTGACCTAAATAGAATACCATAGACGCATACTAACAACTACTATCTGGGCTATTACTAAGAGGACTAACTATCACTAACAGTCCCTGTCCTTACACTTATTAACAAACTAACCAACTAATATTCTAACATCATCTACTAACTGGTAAATCCCTTCCCAAATTGAGTCTTGTTCTAGGTCGGTCACGATTGTCACGGGCGGCAGCAGAAAGGTGGTTGCTAAATGCTCGTTTGGGCCATTAATTCCATAAAAAAGCGTCTTTGGATTTACTCCTTTTCACAAGTGACACAGAATTTTAATTACCTAGTTACAAGTGTTTGATCGTCCTCGGGTTTTCGGACGTACTGGGATATCCTAGAATATTGCGTCCAGTCTCTATTTATCAATATTATTATTAGGACATTAATACTATTGTTGATATTATCATCAGTGAAGCTCGACTCCCTAGGCTAGTCTTTTGCTTGTAGCTGTCAAATGACCAACATAGTTTCGACTAGGAGCTTAAGAGCCTTCCTGGCTCATTGAGCCTTGTCTGTTTAATATTATCTTATTTTTTCTTATCTCAGGTTGGATACAACCCATTAATGGCCCACTACTGAGCACGGGTCTCTCCTTATTATTGAGGAGGCCTAGAACATACTCCACCACGATGCTCCAGTGCGGATTGGTGGAGGGGTTAGTGGCCAACCCAGTGTCGAAAGTTTTCAAGCCGCCCGAAGGCCTCCGACACGGCTTAATGACTGCTATCTATCGATAAGAACCGGGACCGACGGCTTTACGTGCCCTCCGAAGCACGGAAGCGCTCAAGAAATTTTGCCACTAGCGGTCACCCATCCGACTACCGACCGCGCCCGCAGTTGCTTAACTTTGTCGATCACTTAGGATCGACGCAAGTCGCCGGGCTATGAGCGCTTCAGCGCTATCTCAGGTTGCGTCGGTGATTTCTTTGGCATTACTGATGACCATAGCCGACGGGACGGTAACCACTCTCTACGTTTCAGGAGGTTCTCAATTCAACTGTATTTTTTTTTATTCGTTACCTCAGAACTTTCGACTGGATGAATAGATTTTAATGATTGTTGTTATTCAGAAGCTGGTGCTTGTCGTGTGGTCCCATGTAATTAAAAAAAGTTACCTATTTACTTGTAAAAATTATTTAATTTGCATTAAATGTGAAACAATATTTTATACCTATACAATAATCTAATAGGTACCTATATTATTTAAAATTTTATTAAATCTGGTTACCTTGTTATGTACATTATATTGTTGTAATTTTTTATTAATAATACGTCTTGATTTAGAATTAACATAATTAAAATGGATCAAATTGAAATATTTTTTTATTTTTTACAAAAATTTAATAAACATTAAATTGTTGCAAGAAAAGGGACAAGAGAAAGGATGAAAAAGAAAAACAAAAATAGTATTATTATAATTAAAATAAGGTTATTAAGCACGACGAATGAGGGTAAAAGCGTGTGAATTCGCCGTTAGAGGCGCTAGTGGAGAGTGAGGTCTGTCTGTCAGTGCCACACAAACTTATCTGACCCGGTAAGAGGGGCGCTACTGTCTTTGTCTTTGTCTGACAACAGTTTAATATTTGCATTAGTTTCAATTTTGGCCACCGGGTCAGTTAAGTTTGTGGCACCGTCACTTCTCAATTGTCTGAATGTCACTTGTCACTGTTTATGTATGGGCGGGCTTTGACAGCTGGACATCACTCGACAGTGGCGCTAACTGGTGAGCACAAAAACGGCGACCCTCATTAAGCCTCTCTGGATTCAATCGTATACCCATTAATTTCATAATCTTCCAACAAAGACAATTCGTATTCATAGATCTTGTTTTGGTAGCCAAAGTAATGGAAGATACCTGCTTCCATTGAAAAAGCTGTAGGTAGCGCATCAGGCATAAATTCCAAATTTTCAGGCTGACTAGAGCCGTCAGAGAAGAGGGTGTATATTTTGTTATCAGTCATGAGTCCTACTTCTTCATTATTAAATAGTAGAGGTCTCAACAACTTAATATCTTTCCTTCTACCAGGAATGCCTTTGATCTCCTTGGTTTTACCATCTGCACGACGCACATAAAGTTTCTTATCTTTGCCGTAATAATAAAGATTATTTGAGTAGTCCAACATTATCTGCTCAGCGCCTCTAACATCATCTAATTTTACTGCCTTAGTAGCAGAGTCATATACTTTATACAAGACTCCATCGTCTGTGAGTACGTAGATAACATCAGTATACTGTTCCTTGGCAATACCTTTGATACTCTTGCTGAACTTACCATACATTTTAGCTCTTTGTGTCTGAGGATCGTAAATGTATAAGCCGTCTTTAGCGCCAAGGTAAACATTTTCGCTATCATCATAAGAAGCTGCAATTGCTGTACCCTTATCCATTATTTTAGTAACTCTTCCGCGTGTGTACATGTATATACCACGTTCTCTTCGATGGTGGTATTTGGTATCGGCTTCGATGAAAAATATTACGTGATCTTTATTATCACTGGAGATTTCTGAACTGTTTTCGTGACTATTATGGTCATTTAACCCGTTCAGTGGAACCATGATATCGACAATGTCATGTTTTCCTTCATAGATGACGAAGCGTTCATTATAATCGTGTTTAGTGAAGATTGTTCTGTTGACACCATAAGGATAGCCAACTACTAACAATAGCAGTAGTGGCATAGGTATTAAAAATTTCATGTTGGTATCTGTAAATTAAAATTTTTATAATTTTAGAACACTATAACTACCCAATAATACAAAAATCTACTAGTTTTCGCTATACTTTTTAAAACTTATACCTTAGTAGTACCTATCTACAAATAGAATTAGCTGAAGCATAATATCTGATATTAAAGTGGACAAACGCAAAGACAAAAATGCAAGTCTTGGCAATAATTACCTAACAATTTACAAGTATCATTTTTCAATGTGTTTAACGGTAGAAATAATAAAAACGGTTGCAAAATTTATTTAAGTGAGTAAATACGGCACATACGGTCAACTCCAAGAGGTTTTATGTTTTTATTTGAAAATCGATTTAGTCTTCTCAATTCACTTGTCACCTCGACACTTTAACACGTAGAGCTGGTGGTCTGGTTCTGGTGGTCTCCTCTTTAAATTGATGACCAAAACTTGATAAACTAATTGCAGTTTAATTGATCTATACATAAAAAGTATGTTAAAACTAACAACGTAACGGGAATAACCCAATATTATACAGTAATACCACAAGAATCTAATAAATGTCATGAGGAAACGAGGCCTCGCTTCGCTTTGGAAAACTGACTACAGTAGAATCCCGGTTATCTGGATCAATTAAAACTCGGGGTATTCCGTATAATCTAAAATCCGGATAATCAATTTCAAAGTCAAATAGAACAATATTTAAATTTTTATCTATTTTTATTATGAAACTAATAAACCCTTACTCGCTTCGTTTTGAGAATCAGCCCAGGGCGCTTAATGACCAGCCGCCGCTAGGCGACGACATCGTTGTCCACGGTCGTCAGCAAGATGAATACGACGTCGGCTCGTCGTCGATCTAGTGTCGTTGGTCTGTAAGCAAGCGCCCTAGCCACATTCGGAAATTACTTAGGTACTCTTTAAACTGACTACTTTTTCCATCAACACATTTTTAAGTTGACAATAAGAGCCAAGACGAATGAGTCCGGATAATCGAATGTTCGGTACCTTACTTGAGATTACTTACCGTACTACTAGTATTATTTAGTACGTTTGCAGGTTTTAACCTCCGACGATAGACAGACGAATATTCTAAGCACAATAATTTTGGCTTCTACTCGTATTTACTCTATGTAGACCAGGCTTTCCCAATCTTTATTTCGCCAAGCCTCCCCGAGCCAAAAATAATATTTTCATGCCCCCCTTAGGTAAGTTTCAACAAAAATAAGAAACACACATTTTTTTTATTTTTTTTATAGCCTGAAGGGCAGACGTAAGAGCAGACGAGCCGCCTGATGGTAAGTGGTCATCGTCGCCCATCAACACGAGCAACACCAGGGGAATCACCAGTGCAACGCCGGTCCCTGAAGGAGAACTCTTTTTACACCTTTCTTGAAGAGCCCCATGTCAAAGCGCTTTGGGAATACCTCAGACGGAAGCTCATTCCACAGCCAGCAAGTTCGCGGCAAAAACGATCGAGAAAAACGGACCGTAGTCGTTCGCCACGAATCCAAGCGATGTGGATGAAACTTCAATCTTCGGCGAGGGGTGCAATGGTGGAAGGGGGAAGTTGGCACCAAATCGAACAATTCCTCGGAGCACTCACCATTGTAAAGTCGGTAGAACACGCAGAGACATCCAATGTCTCTCCTAAGACTCAGGTGTTCTAACCTGTGAGTAATTCGTGGGTTGTTGACAACTCGGACTGCGCGCTTTTGTATGACGTCAAATGGGCTAAGCTGGTATTGTGGCGCCCCTGCCCACAGGTGAGAACAGTACTCCATGTGAGGCCTGACTTGAGCTTTATAAAGCATCAACAAGTGTCCCGCAGTGAAGTACTGCTTCGCCCGGTTTAGGACGCCAAGCTTTTTGGAGGCCAACTTGGCCTTAGTTTCCAAGTGACACCGATACTGCACGTCACTCGAAATGTCAACACCCAGAATCCCCACTAACGGTGAGCGCGGTACCCTGGAATTGTGGCGCTTTGACAAATGGGGTTTTCTTAGCGGAAAACGCGCAAACTTGTGTCTTCGTGGGGTTGAACTCGACTAAATTAAGTCGACCCCATTACGAGACTTGCTCCAGAGAGTTTGATTCTGCTATCCTCCACATGTGACCGACTGCGCAACTACTCCTTTTTGTTGATATTGTGACACTTGTTTTTTTCTTTTGAGTTCTTTTGTAAGCAATCGGGTTTTTTGTTTTTATAATAATATTTTTATTTCAGACTTTTTAGTGTTTTCACCGAAAAATTCTACTTTTTAGGATGGTTTTTGACAATTTGTGTTAAAACGTGTGCCTTAACGTTATATACATAATATATATTTTTGAAAAGGTCTTTTCACGATCTTTCATTTGATACCCATATTGATAAGATAACAAAAAAACTCAAGATTATCCCCTCTTTTTCTTCCACTTTCGGGCGCCATTTTGAAAATTCATATAGCCTATGACACTTTCACAGTTCTGACGAATTCAACGATACCTCATATTATGTCGAAATCCGTTCAACCGTTTGGGCTGTGGGGCGGTCCAAATAATCCAAATGGATACATACACTCGAAAAACATAACCCTCCTTCTGACGCAGTCGGCTAAATACTTCATGGTGCTGCAGGCGGGGACAAACAATACTGTTACCTACGGGTAAAAAAAAGGTTTATCACGAGTACTACGTTTGTCACCGCATGCGGCAGCATGAAGTATTTTATGTTGATATTGTGACACTTGTTTTTTTCTTTTGAGTTCTTTTGTAAGCAGTCGGGTTTTTTGTTTTTAAAATAATATTTTTATTGATAGTAGGCCTGTTAGTGTTTGTTAGTACCTAATTTTAGTCCAGTTAGTTAGTCCAATAGTTTTATGTGCCGGGTGTGATTTTATTTATTTATTTTATGTTCACAGAAATAGATAAAAATGTAGTTGCCGACTAAACCTTGGTAGGTTATACATATACATAGGTTCAACATATTTCAAATTAAAATAAAATATCTTCCAGCAGACCTGTGATTTGAAAGATTTTACGAGAGGCAAATAGTGCGCACATAAAACAGTGAATACAAATAAACTGCAAATAAGTATATAAACATAAATACATATTATAATCAAATACTACCTACTTCTATAATCTATTATCTACAGATTCTACAGCCTACTTTCTTGGTCATACCAACATACTTTAAGACTACCTCATTATAATTATTTTTATATCCTCCGTGTATATTTAAATTATCCACACTCATAATAGACATAATAGTCATAATGTAATTATTGTGTATTTTTAAAATAATGTATCATAACAAAATTTGTCCTGAATCAGGGGCACGAATTTTCGATCTTAGGTACACAGCCAAATTTCGTCACAAACAGGGTTCAAACAAGGATTCCACAAATAAATTAATAAAATTTTAAATTCTAACTAAAACTGTATAATTCATGCCTTATTACTATCAAAATACCTATATTTATTACACAAAAACTTTCAGACTGATATCTTGTATTGTATTATATTGTAAATTTTACATAAAAAAAACTTAATGTCGGCGGAGGCTTATGATGCCGAAACAGTGGACAATTACCTCATTTATGATAATTGCTTTTTACAAAAAAAATAACCGACTTCAACCTTGATAAGCAGAGATAACTCAAAAACTAATCGCCAGATGGCGCTCAATTCAACATGGAAGTGTAAAGTTCTCGTCACTACAAATTAATCAAGCCCAAACACTAGATAACTGCAGTAAATTGTTGAGGAGTTCCCTCAACTGTCTTTCGGCTTCATCAGATCGACTCCAGACCTTCATGAAATAGTAGCGCTTTAATGTACTTATGATGAGGGACCCCACTGCGCATATCTACCTTAGAACAAAAAAAGAATTATCAAAATCGGCCCATAAACGACGAAAAAGTCGCTGAACGTAAGTACATTAAAAAAAAAGCATATATACGGTCGAATTGAGAACCTCCTTCTTTTTTGAAGTCGGTTAAAAATAGCTCAATCCACCCACGGTTTCTTTGCCACGAGGCAGTGGTTACCATGGCAATTAACGTAACAATAAGGAAACTCAATCCCAAACTCCGGAAACTTTCCACACCCGGAAAAACTTTCCTTTATCCAACTTCGGAAGAAGTTTCCACAGTTTATTGAAGTTTGTCAATATTAAAGCTTACCAAAAATTATATTGGACTGATTTGTTTTTTATATTTATAACTAGCTTCCGTCCACGGTTTCGTCCGTTTATATTTCACTCACACTTTCACTCACATAACTTCTTTATTTGGTAATCGATCTACATGAAAAAAATATATAAATGTTAAGGGAAACCCACCACAATATAATCCTGAAAACTGCATTAAAATCGGATAGGCCGTTTTTGAGTCATACAGACATATTCTTTTGGATTCTCTTGAGTATATAAAGGCCCCCCATTATGAATTATTTTTTTATTATGTATAGGAGAACATAGATACACAAAATTAAAACTATACCTAGAAACAATGTTCTACCTTCGTTCGTTCGTCGTTCTTCCGTTTGTCGTTCGTTTGTTAGTTAGGGGAAGTGCGCCCAAAACGGGCACCTTAAGTTTAAGCAAGAGAAAAAAATATAAAAATAAGTACATAGATGAATAATACTTTTAATGCTATTCTATGCTTAATTTATTGTAGTTTCATACCCAATATATAAATTACTTATATGTTTCATAAATTACAATTAATATCAAAAATATGAAAGTCTTTCGAATGCTCACTTTGCCCGGAGGCTGGCCTAAAGTGGGCATGAGCATTAGGGCAAAGTGGGCACGCAACGGGTAAAGCGAGCTTGCAAATATAAATATTGGTTTAAATCATCATCATCATCTTCTCAACCCATCATGGCCCACTATTGAGCAGAATGAGAAGGTTAAGGCCATCCACCACGCTGGCCAAGTGCGGATTGGCGGACTTCACATACCTTTGAGTTTTGCGAACTCTCCGGCATGCAGGTTTCCTCACGATGTTTTCCTTCACCGTTTGTAGCAAGTGACATTTAAATGCTTAAAACGCACATAACTCTGAAATGTCAGAGGTGCGTGCCCTGGGATTCGAACCCGGACCCTCCGAATAGAAGGCCGAGTTCTTAACCACTAGGCTATCACCGCTACGTTGGTCAGATAAGAAGAAATAAATCTACGAAAACATCAGGAAGGCAGTTTAGGGTTCCGTACCGAAAGGGTAAACCGGGACCCTATTACTGAGACTTCGCTGTCCGTCTGTCACCAGGCTGTATCTCATGAACCGTAATAGTTACACTGTTGAAATTTTCACAGATGACGTATTTCTGTTACCGCTACAACAACAAAAATACTAAAAAACAGAATAAAATAAATATTTTAGTGGGCGCCCATACTTTCGACGCCTCAGCCATAGTTTCATTTCGGTCCAAGAGATGGCGTTGTGGCTAATATTACTCACTTGCTTCTTAGTTTTAAGTGAGTCTTTCATACAACAGACCAGATTTTTTTGGCGTTTTTATACATAACTAGAGAACCGCCCGCGTTTCGCTTCGGGACCCGTAGGTAACAGCCGCGTAGGTCCCGCTCCCGTAGGAATCTCGGCCAAAGATAAGCCTATTGGGAATGTGCACGACGGTGGCAACGCGCAACTTTTTCGGCTACTGTCAAATATGACAAGTAAACATTGTTAGTATTTTTGCAATTAAAAACCAAAATAAACAGTAAATGATACTTGTTGACTTTTTTTGAGTGCAATTTATTGAATAGTGTATGTGTACAATGGATATAATCATAAAAACCGCGTTCGAAAGTATTACACACAGCCGCAATAGTTTCCATTTTTTGTCACGTTGTGCGCTGCGATCGTTTTTGTACACCTGCCACCCGCTTTGCACATAGCGAATAATATGACATACTGGAATATCAACATCAGAATCCGTCCTGTCTTCACTCACGACTAACATAGCCGTGGGGATTCAGTTTCTGCCGCGGTCCGTAACAACGGACCGGTCGTTGGGTTGGGCCCCTGTATGGGTCCTCGAAGATTGTCCAGATGGTGATGTGGAGTATGGGTGTCTAGTCCGGGGAGTCATGATGATTTTTACGCCGCCCGGGCGATCATGCCCTACCAGGTGAGACCCGCTGGTGGGAAGCCCAGCAGGAGCCGATCTGCGACCGGACGGCGGCTTGCGGTCTTGTCCGAGGTGGTTCATGTCGGGCTGCTCCCGCGCAGTAGGTCGCGCGGGAGTGCCCAACGGTCCGGGGGGCGGGCGTGGAGCGGCGCCAGGTTCCGCAGGTGCAGAAACCGCGCCGCGTCCGCGCGCGCAAACATCCGTTGCGCTAGGTCCTCCACGT
This sequence comes from Hesperia comma, assembly GCA_905404135.1. Taxonomy (NCBI): domain Eukaryota; kingdom Metazoa; phylum Arthropoda; class Insecta; order Lepidoptera; family Hesperiidae; genus Hesperia; species Hesperia comma. The sequence continues at coordinate 8,076,595 of FR990032.1, read as the reverse complement.
GGGCGTCCAGGCTCTCAACTCTGAGGTCCCGCTGGATGGTGGCGTTTCTCACGCACCACGGCGCCCCTGCCAGCCGGCGTCTTCGATTGAACCACGCGTAGACGCCTGCGTTGTGGTTCACTCGGGAGCGCGTACCAGGCTGGGGCCGCGTACATGAGTCTGGGGCGGATGTAGGTCTTCCAGATGGTGGTTTGACCCTCAACGGAAGACTCGAGGAGAGCGCTGGACGTAGCGCTACAGCTGCTGCCTTGGCGTGATTTACGACGTTGGTCACGTGGGGCTTCATAGTCAGGGAACAGTCCAGGGTTACCCCATGGTACTTGGCCTGTCTTGTCCAGGCAATGTCTTGGTTGAGGAGCTTTAGAGTGGGGTCGCGCATCGTGGTTCCTCCGAATTGGATGGCCTGCGTCTTCCCTACGTTGATCGCCATCCTCCACTCGTGTAGCCACTTGGGGAGGGCGTCGAGGCATCTTTGCATTTTAACGGCGGCGTGTCCTGACTTAATCGAGGTGGTCAGGTACGCCGCGTCGTCTGCGTAGAGGGCGAGCATGGCGCCCCCCTCCGCTGGAATATCGTTCGTGTAGCACGAGTAGAGGGTAGGCGAGAGGCAGCTTCCTCAACATCAGATATAACATTTGCCTATGATTTAAGTAAATTACATCTACTATTTGATAGCGTGATTCAGAACTTGCAAATGAATTTTACTAACGGCATCTATTAACAACATCCGAATCTAAATAACTAACAAAACATCGATCTTCCCATAGGAATGAGATGTTTTTCCGCGGTAAAAAGTAGCCTACGTCACTCTCCACCTGTTTAGACTTCATATATTTAGTTCCGTTAGCTGTTCATAGATGGCGGTAGTAGTTGCATTCTGAATCACGCTATCGACTTGTACGTGTAGCTCACATAAGTGTAATGGAAATTATTAAATTTTTGAATTCGCCCTGAATACATATAGTTTCATTTACTTATATCGGTGTTTGTACATGGTCCTTACGAGTCGGAAGCGTGAAGTGTCAGTGAGTAAAGTAATAGTTGTAAGTAAAGTGAAGTGAAAAAGTAAGTGCAAAGTGAGACAAACTGTAAGTACTCTTGACTTTCATAACTTTGAAGTGAAAATTAGTGTCTTGCCTCTTGTGTACCTACTATAACTATAACTGTGTCTTACTCAATTGAAATTGTGTTGTGTACAAGACGTAATAATTTCAAGTGTCCTATTTCGTCCGATTAAACTATCCGATTGCGTCCGTTTAAAACTGTCTTATAAAACGTTAACATCAAGATTAAATTGAAGATTCTGTGTCCTATTGAGTCCTATTCGGTCCTATTCACCTATTGATATTTTTCATTGTTCACATTAATATTAACTCATCAAAATGGAGAAGAGTTTGAAGTTATTGAACAATTTAAATGCTAGAATATCAAAGTCATTTATTAACTTTAAAAAATCGCCAAGAGAGCGCGTTACGGATACGTACGTGGAAACGAGACTTGAGAACTTAGAACAATTATGGGTTGATTTTAAAAATGGACATCAGTGTCTTATACAAGATTATGACGAGGCTGAATTAGAGACAACGGACTATTTTAAGAACGATTTGTATGAAAAAACCGAGGACATTTACATAGAGTATAAATGCGAACTTCGCAAGAATTTAAGTAAGACAGTCAGGCAACGGGCAAGTAGCGTCGCACATACATCGAACGAGGGATTGATATTATCGTCTTCTTCAGCAGTTAGACTTCCAAAAATTACGATACCAACGTTTTCGGGCAGATATGAGGAATGGACAACATTTAGAGATTTATTCATATCATTAGTGCACTCAAACGATAGTTTAGATGACGTACAGAAGCTGCACTACCTAAAGGGTTATTTGACTGGAGAAGCGGAACAATTAATACGTCAAATACCTACAACGGGCGACAATTATGAACAATGTTGGCGGCAAATAGAGAAACGTTTTAATAACAAAAGATATTTATGCAACTGTATTCTTAAACGCTTGTTCAATCTTAATACTTGTAAACCTGATTCTGCCTTGGCGTTAAGGGAGCTCTTGGACACTACTAATGAATGCTTACACGCTTTGAATAATTTAGGTATAGATACAAAGTCTTGGGATATAATTGTAATCTATATAATTACATCAAAATTAGATACAGAGTCGCGAAGATTATGGGAGGTCAAGTTAGCGAGTTGTCCAACGAACTACCTACACTACCTAATTTTACTGAGTTCATGGAACATCGTTTTAGGTCCCTTGAGTTCCTTGATGCCAAGACAAAATCCACATATAGTAAAAATTTAAAATCACTTCATATTGCTACACCATCTTGTATTTTTTGTTCTGAGTCGCACAAATTGTGCAATTGTAAAAAATTTGCAATTGAAGATGTTAACGCACGCCGTAAGTTTGTCCAAGTCAATAATTTATGCTTCAATTGTTTAGGTGAAAATCATACAGTGTATTCTTGCCGCCAGTCCTCCAGATGTCGCATTTGTCGTAAAAAACACCATTCTTTACTACATCCCAAATACGTTCAAAAATCTGTTGAAAACAAAGGGTCAGTAGATGAAAATAACGTTGCCGCTGTTGCAGCAGCAGCGTCACAGAGCGATTCCATTAATGTAGTGTCTTGCTTCTCGGATATTCGAAGCCAATCGTTATTGGCCACGGCTTTAGTTGAAGTCGAAACAGTAACTGGAACAACCATTGTTTTAAGAGCGCTGCTTGACCAGGGCTCTCAGGCTTCATTCATCTCGGAGTCAGCTGTTCAGTTACTTGGTTGTAGGAAAATTCCGATGAAGGCTAGTATAACCAGGTTGGGTGATGACAAGAGTGATACCTTGCCGTGTAAGGCATTGGTTGAACTCAAGGTTCACTCACGTCTCGACCAATCTTTTGTAGTCAATATCAAAGCTTATGTGTTAAGTAAGCTTACATCTATTCTTCCTGAAAGGAAAATAGTTTATGTTCCTTCAACACTTTCTACTATGGACTTAGCAGATCCGTCTTATGGGATGCCCAGTAAGATAGATTTGATTTTAGGCACGGGTGTGTACAGCCAAATTTTATTGGATGGTCTCATCAAAGGTTCACCGGGGGCGCCAGTTGCACAAAAGACAACGCTCGGTTGGATTTTATCAGGCGAAGTACATGAACCCAATCACCATAGGTTAGAGACGTGTCACAACTCTGTCATAAGCTTTCATATTAGGATCAACGAGAATGATCTCCTCAAGAAGTTCTGGGAACTGGAATCTAATGATTCATTGGGTCGTAAAAATCATTTTACAGACGAGGAAAACAAATGTGAGCAAATGTTTTCTGAAACCACCAAAAGGGATGAGACCGGGCGATATGTCGTCAAACTCCCTTTCAAGTCGGAAGACCCTAGTTGCAAATACAGTGGTTCAAAAAACATCGCTCGCAAACGTTTTTACGCTTTAGAACGGAAGTTTCTACACAACCCAGAATTTCAAAGTCATTATGCAAGTGTGATTAATGACTACATAGAATCAAATCACATGGAACCCATTCCCGAGTCAGAGATTGACAAAGCAGGTGTTGTGTACTTGCCTCACCATGCAGTTTTGAGAAATGACAAGAGCACAACGAAACTCAGAGTCGTGTTTGATGCATCTTGCCCTGGTGACAACGGTGTATCATTAAATGATGACCTAATGGTAGGCCCTACACTACAACCTGAGCTGCGACACATAATCATGCGTTGGCGCTGTCATCCAATCGCTTTAGTCGCCGATGTCATTAAAATGTACAGGCAAGTTAAGGTATTCCATGATGATGCTGATTATCAACGAATTATGTGGCGTGACAGTCCGGAATCTGAAATGCAGCACTTCCGTCTGTTACGTGTGACATTTGGCACATCTTCAGCACCATACCTAGCTGTTAGATGTCTGCAACAGCTGGCGTATGATGAGGGTCATCATTTTCCTTCGGTGTCAGATCGTGTATTAAAGGACTTTTATGTCGACGATCTCATGACTGGCTGTGAAAGTCCATCAGAAGGGAAAGAGATTTATAACAATATGAATCAGATGCTTAGTCGTGGTGGATTCCAATTGCAGAAGTGGTCCAGCAGTAGCGATGAGTTGTTACAAGAAATTAAAATAGATAAATCAGAGAGAGAAGAGACTTTAGAATTAAAGTCAGATGAAGTTTTGAAAATTTTAGGATTGTCGTGGAATAGATCAAAGGATGAATTTAAATACACTGTTCAACTTCCTGCATTGGAGAAACCAGTGACTAAGCGTAGGGTCATATCGGACATTGCGAAATTATACGATCCACTAGGATGGATCGCTCCTTGTGTAATAACAGCCAAAATATTCATACAAAAAATTTGGTTATCTGGCATTGGCTGGGATGACGAACTTCCACAGCAATTATTAAGGGAGTGGATTAGTTATCGCGATAGTCTCAGCAAGCTTACCAATTTTTGTATTCCTAGGTGGCTTGGAATTCGCAGAGGGGAGTTTCTTCAGCTGCAGGGATTTTGCGATGCATCCAATGATGCATATGCAGCTGTAGTGTATGCCAAGGTCACCGATGAGCATGGAATCACTCACGTTAATTTAGTGACATCTAAAACAAAGGTGTCTCCAATCAAGCAAGTGAGTACTCCAAGATTAGAGCTCTGTGGAGCAGTACTGCTGGCCAGGTTGCTTCATGAAGTTTCTGAGGTATTGGGAATATCCAAAGAGAATATCCACGCGTGGACTGATTCGTCTGTGGTGTTGGCTTGGCTTAGGAGCCACCCCAGTCGGTGGAAGACCTTTGTAGCTAACAGGGTGTCGGATATACTCACACTCATGGATGCTGACCAATGGTCACACGTCAAATCATCAGACAATCCCGCAGATTGTGCTTCCCGGGGTATATTACCGTCCGAACTAGTCGAACTACAACTCTGGAAATCGGGTCCAAGTTGGCTGAAAAATAAAGATATACATTATAACACAGGGATTGTCACTGAAACAGTATTAGAAATAAAAAAGAGTAAGGTCGTCAGTCATGTAGCTACTTGTGATTCTGTAGACATTCTCGATAGATATTCGTCGTTAACTAAACTTACCCGAGTTGTCGCGTACTGCAGAAGATTCTTGATGTTGAAACCTGAAAATAAACTTAAAATTACAACTACTTGGTTAAACTCTGTCGAAATTAATGAAGCGTTACTTACCTGTATAAAATTGTGTCAAGCACAGTATTTCAAGGATGACATAGAAAGTTTAAAGAAAGTAGGAAAGGTTAAAAATAAAAGCATACTTACCTCGCTGAATCCTTACCTCGATGAAAATGAAGTCCTTAGGGTGGGCGGTCGATTGCGCCACGCTAAAATCCCAGAAGGTATGAAAAATCCTGTGCTCATTCCTCACGCATCGCCTTTCACGAATCTACTGGTTGCTCATGCCCACAACCAAACATTGCATGGAGGCCCACAATTGATGCTCAACTATCTCAGAGCAAGGTATTGGGTGATCAATGCAAAGGGACTTATCGTTATTTTGCCTCCTGGTTGCAATTTTGAGACATCCTATGTGAGCACTTTAAAGAGATGGCATTTCACACAACGACTTGTGCAAGACTTCTGGTGTAAGTGGTCGCAAGAATACTTGGCTCAGTTTCATCATCGGTATAAGTGGTCTCAGAAAACTCCTGAGCCCAATGTAGGAGACGTCGTTTTGGTGAAAGAGCCCGATCTTCCACCAGCAAGATGGCTCTATGGTATCATTACACAAAAGCACACCGGCTTGGACAACATTACGCGCGTTGTGTCTTTGAAATGTAAAGGCACAATCATAAAACGACCAGTATCTAAATTAATTGTTTTACCTGTTGCAAATGGTTAAAGGTTGTCTTGTGACTTTATTTATATTGTTTAAATTTGTCTTGTTACTGGATTTGCATTGTTTAAAAATTTGTGGTGCTACATAATTATTAGTACCTGGTTGACCGAGCTTTGCTCGGTTGAAAATTATATTTAGTATGAATCGCAAGAAATACGAGGAATATATTATTAAAATATATTATTAAATCGATAATAACAAAACTAACATTTATTTACAAATATTCTCGTAAATATCACAAACGCACGTTAAACTATCACTACGCGTCCTGCGAGGTCAAGCGAGATAATCGCACTGATTTTTAATTTTATTCAAACAGAAAATAGGTAGGTATAACGCAAAAATAGCGCTTCAACGTAAGAATGAATATAGTATTAGCCGAACAAAAATATATTCGAGCGCCATCTAGTTACTACTGAAACAAACAAACCGTACCTCATAGAAGTTATCCTAATGTTTCATAGATGGCGTCAGTATGATGTTTTTAAAACATCGGGAATCGGGAAAAAACGGGAACCGAGCTTTTCTCGAACCTGGGACCTTGATAAATCGATTCCTTGAGCCGAAAACCCCCTAATCTGTAACTTTCATGAAAATCTTTGCAGCCGTTTCCGAGATCGTGATTATATATATAGGTATAAATAAATAAATAAATAAATAAATATACAAGAATTGCTCGTTTAAAGATATTAGATATTATGTAGTTTGATGATGTATAGATGTGTAAGGGAATCTTTTTTGTTTGTTTACTTTTTGTGAGCATTTTTTTGTTATATTTGTTATGGACTGCCGTCCATGGTGGGCGGGATGTTTAGACTTCATATATTTAGTTCCGTTAGCTGTTCATAGATGGCGGTAGTAGTTGCATTCTGAATCACGCTATCGACTTGTACGTGTAGCTCACATAAGTGTAATGGAAATTATTAAATTTTTGAATTCGCCCTGAATACATATAGTTTCATTTACTTATATCGGTGTTTGTACACCACCCTCCTAACTATCCCCATACACATAAACCATACCATATAATAGCCATGTTGCGACGTGAAAGAGTCACAAACAAACAAACAAACACACTTTCACATTTATAATATTAGTAAGGATGGTACGGAACCCTTCGTGCGCGGGTCCGACTCGCACTTGGCCGGTTTAGCCTCGCTACTGACCAGCCAGGTCTGCACTACTGTGTTGGGGTATGATAGGAGAGCTATGTGACAAGTTTTCAGCTTGCCTCAAATACCTACCCAAAATTGGTGCCAGCTCTCGGACCATCTCTTTTGAAATTGATGTCTTTTTTGGTTTCTTAATTCTTTTATTCTTTTGACTTTTCATTAATAATTGTCCTTTAAGATTTTTCGTAACTCCTTTAAGTTTTTTTTAATAGTGGGCATAGCGTACAGGATCATGAGGGCATAGTGGGCATGCTTGCTTTGCCCTGCTCGCTTTGCCTTTTGTGTCAAGCGCACGTTTTTGTCCGGCTTAACATAAAATTTATGTTTATATTTAAAAACAAATATGATTAAATTTAAGTAAGATAAAGCCAATATACAAGTAATATATTAATAATAGCATTGATCACTTAAAACTAGACAAAACACAATTTACATGCCTTACTTAAGAATAAAACCAGCATAAGTAAAAATAATCTATACTTAACGAGATAATTATATTTTATTTCGTTTATAATTTCATGTAAATATATATGTAGTAAATATTATATTTTCTCCGACATTTATTACAGATATGTTGTACAGAAATAGATAATATATACCTACAATTTTGTTTTTTACGTCTAGATATTTCACAGTTGCGACTTGTAGCTATGTGTTTTGTTGATGACTGCGTGGATGCTTGAAAGTCGATCAGGCGTTCTGAAATGTAAGCTTGAGTTAAACACAAACTGACTTATTAATATAGTGGTGTAAAGATACTCTGAGTTTAAATGTTTTTGTCTTTTTCTAACTTTGGCTAATGAAAAATAACTCAAGGTATTAAGGTATGATAATTATGTTAATCGTAGGTAGTAAGAGCCTTGAGTTCACCCGTGGGACTTCCACCGCCCGCCACGGTAGGTACTTAGTACCATTTCTACTGCCATAATAATTGGAAACGTGTAGAGCCGTCCGGTTACACGTTTTTAGACGCGATCATCTCAGTCCTCAGGGGTAGCAACGCATCAATGACCGAACTTGATCGAGACTCATAATTACTATTAGTCTCTGTTCCCACACTTATTAACAAACTTACCAACTGATATCCTAACACCATCTACTAACTGCATTTACCTACCATGCATGCCCCTAAATTGAGTCGTGATCTAGGTCGGTCACAGTTATTGTGGGCGGCAGGGGAACATTGAGATATTATGTACTAACGTAGTACCTCAATGCAGGGGAATGGTGGTGTTGCATGCTTAATTCAATAAAAATACCTATATGCATTCTATCTTCCTGACAAATCTTATTAGCTCTATAGGTCAAGCGATTTTTGATATTTAATGACTGGACCTTTCGCTTTTATAAATTTACAAGAAGATCTGTTAAGGTCTGTATACCTACGTCTAATTAATAAGTTCATGGAATAAGGCGCGTATAATTTATTTTATATGCCTTAATACTATATCACTGCCATCTAGTTGTACGTTGGAACTGAGTTTTCCAAGATCGATTCGAGAAACATCAATATCACGTCAATATCGTTATTTATCGACTTTAATAAACATCGAAACTCACGCCTATTTGGGGAAACTAGAGTGTTGTAATATTATTAATAATGGTTAAATCTAAAAATTGTAGCAAAAAGGAGAACAACTTAGGTACTTAATTTTGATTAAGTTCTCCGTTATTGACAATGTTTCATTGTAAGAAGAGAATATATATTCGGATTCATCAATGTGTTTCATCGAGTTTTACCTCATTTTTTTGTGTGGGTAGGTATAATTTTTCTGTAGAGTTCATGGCATTTTTACGAATAAAAAAACTGTTGTCAAAATAAAAATCACACGTAACTTAAAATAAAACCTTTATTTATAAAATTATAATATGTCTACTGATACAGTATAATAATATTAACATATCAAATTTGTATATTATTCACATTTTAAGGCATCGTCATGGATAACATTTCATTTTAAAATATCCATAAAATTTAGAAATATGCGAAATAAATTCACGTTTGTAGCAAAAATATCAAGCTTCAGCCATAAACAGCTTGACATTTTTGCGTTGGTCCTCAAAACATATCTTATTTTTTTCATAACTCGTAAAATAACATTTGTACTAAATCATTGACAGCTGAACTCGGAGGCCTAAAGTAAAATTCAACGATTGATTTAATCAATAATTAAATTTACTTATTCCTCGAAGTACGGCAGTCCATACAAATTTTGGAAAACACGATAATTTGGGCAATAACATTATCGAGTTTACCAAATAATTGGAAAATAATAAATAATTTCCGATTACTGTTTAAAACAGAAAAATGATTCTAGTAAACAAACATAATAATCATTAACAACAGCATAAAGCTTAAGCTGCCAATCTAATAACAATTAAAATTGAACTAAATTAAATCAAATTAAGGCAGTTTTCATACAAACTTATATTTATTATAATAATATGCATAAATATTTTTGTTTGCATATATTTTATGAAAAATAGTATTTATATTTAATTTGGCAATTATTTAATTCGATTATTTTATCGTTTTTTTATTTCAAACAATACAATTTTTAATATAATAAATAGTACATTTTTGTGCAAATGAAATTATTCATAATATTGAAAATAATTAAAAATAAAACAACATAAGTAACAACTATAAATGGGTAGCAAAATGTGCGCATAGTGTACCTACAGTTATAAAATTGTTCAATAATTGAAAAATTAACATGTCTGATCAATTAAAAAAGTCCGATTTAAAAGTATATTAATAAAGTTTTGATTTCGGAATAAGTTCTAAAATAAAGTAATCTACGTGCCATCTTAGTGAAAAAAAAGATAATTTAAAAGGAGTCAGGAACCTTAATAAAAATTGTAACTAAATTGTCTTAATTATGAATTAATTTACAGAATAATCAAATTGGTAGGAACGTATAAAAATTCAAGTTATAGAAAGGAAGGAAACGACAGGAAAATAAAAACACACGGAAGACAATTAAGGGGGAGAAAGAAACGTCATACCTCAGTTTATAACAAAAAGTGTAGAAATCAAAAAACGAATTCGACTAAAATTGGAATTCAAGGAGATGAGATCCAATATCAGAATAAGGAACGGGTTTAAGGAAAGAGGGTAAGAATTTGATGGTATGAACGTGGGATCCTCACTTGGAGTGCACGAGGTTGAGGAACTCCTCCCTGGTCTTGGGGTCGTCGCGGAAGACGCCCAACATCGTGGAGGTCACCGTCTTGCTGTTTATCTTCTGGACACCTCGCATTACCATACACATGTGCCTGTAAGACAATATTAATCATAAACTAAAAATCTTAAATATAAAGCTGAGGAGTATTTGATTGAACGGGCTAATTTCAGGAACCACTGGTTCAATTTTAACAATTATTTTTGTGTTGGATACTTAATTTCTCGAGGAAGACTTTAAAAATTCATTATTGAACGCTTTAGTTTAAGTTGGTCCGCTGACGCGTCGTTGAAATGTGCGGAGTGCTACAAAGTGTAACACCTATATTTTAAGGATGATCATAAGAAATGAGTTACAAATGAAAATAATACTTACACTCCTTCAATAACGACAGCAACGCCAGCCGGCCGCACCGCTTGTGTGACGGCGATAGCTATTTGCTTTGTGAGCCGCTCTTGGACTTGGAGACGGCGGGAGTAGATCTCCACGATTCTGTTGAAGATCATACAATTATTTAAGAAATCAACAAGGCAGGGATACACATGCAAGTACTCGTAATAGAGAACAGCGTTGGAGAAATAAATAAGTTTGAGAATTAATCTGAACAAGATAGTGTTGAAGTTAGAATTTCTATAAAAGAGTTTTCTAATATATTTTTTTTCCAAAATGGCAGGAATGGCGAACGTTAAGTGTTTTGTTTTGAGTTAAATTTGGCATAGCTGCTACTTTCGTTGCTATATTAAACGTAGCAACAGCGAATTTATATTAGGCCTAAAGATAATTTTGTTGCATCTCGTCTTATTTATACAATCATATTTACTCATAAACAGTAGATATAATAAAATTAGAATGAAACATTCAATTGTTAAAGAGAAATTGATGAATAAAATGAGGGTTTGTATCGTTTACGAGCGATTTTTCTTCAGACAACCCAATAAATGAATAGAAGAAAGAAAAAAATTGTAGAGTCCATTCCTACAAAATTCTATATAAATTACTTAAGTACTAAGTTAAAAATTACAAATTGCACTCTGATAAATTAAAGTAAACTAATGAAAGTGAATTAAAGTCATTTACTAGACGACCCGAATGGCGCAATGGTTACCATGCCAGATCATCGTTCCAAGGGTCCTAGTTTCGATTCCAAACGAGGCAGAAACTTCAATGATGAGATAAAATTTCCTTTCTGGGTGTGTGTCCTTGTCTTGTGTGTTGACCATGGCACCCACGACACAGGGAATCCTGCTGTGGGGCTATGACTTTATAGCGTTATTTTTGTAATTAATGTTATTAAAGTAATTTCTTACCTGGCTAGCTTACTAAGTCCAAGAATCTTCCCTTGCGGCAGATACCCGATGGAGACCTTGCCGTAGAACGGCACGAGGTGGTGCTCGCACATGGAGAACATCTCGATGTCCTTAACGACCACCATCTCGTCCGTGTCTTCGTCGAAGATTGCATTGTTTAGGACCTCTGGAATAGGAGAAATAAGATTCATAATTAAAAGCTCTTCTGCGCTTTTGCACTTAACTAAGATTTGTACTTAACTATTGAATATTTGTTTATATATTATATCATACTTTAATATTGAGAGCTCCGTAAATATCTTAGCTAAATAGGAATTCATAAAGGTACCTGCAATAACGGAGGCCCTGGGTTCAAATTGTTTATTTACTTTTAATTATGTAGGTTTGACTTTGATTATGAGAGGAGGCACGATTTCAGCATTAGGACATTATGTTATATAAATGTTATATATGTTATGGATTGTGATGATGAAGTGATAAATGTAATGCACTGTAGGTATTTGATTTGAATAGTACCTTCTAAGCTCTGGTCATATCCCTTAGTGAAGAACAGCATAGCTTTAGCGGCGCGTTCCGGGGTCTTCAGAAGTCCTTGTCTTTCTGGGTCTTCTCCTAAACCTGGAATATAATTAATGACACAATTATTATGAGTAGAGTAGAGCAGGGTAATTAGGAGAACATTTTTTTATCTCATTCTGCAACGAGTAGTTTGAAATCAAGGATGAATAGACATTATTCGTGCTCCATTTACTCGTATACTTCGTTTGCAAAATCAACTTTTGCGTGTTTCTGGGCTTTCAATTCATAAAGTATTAAAACCGTGAAAATTTTTCTGGTGTGTGTGCTAATTTACCTACTGTACCTGTATTCGAGTAAATAATGAAAACAATACCGGTATTAAGTTTCGCTAAGTAATTTGAATTCTCAAATTTCCGAGAAAATGTCGTCACTATAAGAATTAAATATGGCAATCGTGGTAAAATTGGCATTTCTATGTTAACACAAATAAGACGATCGTTTCACACCTTACTTATTTATCGACCAAATCTGATCGATCTTATACGAGTATGACAGATCATTATGTGATATGCCCTGGTAGAAATCAAATCTGGGACCGTTCGCTTCGCAGGCAGGGTAACAGTACCAACTTGGCTAATGCCACAGCAACGATATATCTCTTATCTCTTACCATCAGGTGGGATCGTTGTCAAGCACTATCTTCTATGAAATAAAAAAAAAATCTCAGATAAGTACTGGTACTTCAAATTATAACCTCAGTTAACATAACCTCAGTTCGGTCGTTATATAACCTCAAAGGATTTTGTCCTTACAAATGTAATTTTGTTCTAACTAGGTCTGCGTACTGGCTGGCCTCGACGTTCACATATTGATGGTAACTTTGTTGGTTACATGCAGCGTCTTATTAATTTAATTTCGATGAAGTTGATATTGAGTACACTAAATATATTTTCATCTGGTCTTATGAAAGTAAGTAGCTTTTGAATTTTTACAAATGAAATTCGTTTATAGTTCCGAATGCTTCTTGCTGATTAGAGAACGAAGAGTCGTGAACCGCTCTGTAAGTAGAGCATATATCGCTCGGGAAGTAGAGCATATTATTATTTTATTATTATCCATACATGTTTTTACTTTCTCGAATATTATGAATGTAAGACTCGTGCTTGAATTTATTTTCGCGCACGATATGGTTTACTTTGCGATAACTCTGATATTAATTATTAATTAAACTGCAAACAATATGTAAAAGATAAGTAAATAAATACAAAAAATAAAAGCTTCCTGTAGATTGTGTGTCGAGTACCTAATTCATAATATGTCCTTAATAAGTTAAATTAAATTGGCTCTTGATTCCAACAAAGGTACCTAAGTATAAAAAAAGTTAATTGAAATTATAACTTATTTAAAAATAGGTCTGTTAAATGTATACAATTTAATTACCTATTGCAGTTGTAGTGACATACCAATATGCCACTGGCTTTTGCTTTGCTAAATATAAAATGACCCGCACAATTTGAGTAACGGCGATATTATCTCATATTTCCTTTTACAGAAAATAACAGTTGTTGTTTGAAAGTTAAGTAAAATATGTATTCATGAATCGAATATTTTGTGAAAACTTTTAAATCACAATTATTTAGGATAACTCAAAAAATACCCATCAGATGACGCTCAACCTTATATGGCACTACGAGAAGAGTATCAGCGTTGAATACAAGAATAATTTTATCATAATCGGTTCACCCATAAAAAAGTAACGAGGTAACATCTTTACAAAACACCATACAGTCGATTTGGGAACCTCATGTTTTTTATACATGTAGTCTGTTAAAAATGCTGCAAAACTGTATTCATAATAAAACTTTAAAATGTATAAGTTTTACATACCTGTGAGTAGAAGTCTGTAAGAGTTGGCCATGTCTGGTAGTAGAGCTTCCCTGGTGGGTGGCCTGTGGTCTAACTCCAGGTCGTGATGGAAGGTGCAGTTTTCATGACCTGAGAACAAAAATATTACATTTTAGTCTTCAGCCGTTCGCAATACACGAATAGAATGGTAGTATTAGACCAAATAAGTCCTATTTTAAGAATTGTTGACTCTGCTTTACTCCATTTGGTGAGTAGAGAATTATTTAGCCAAGTTAGAAATATTTTAACCCTATTACCTACATGCCAGATGATGTCATATTTATTTAATTACAAAAGTGTTTGACTCTCTGTTACTCCATTTGGTAACTAAAGGATTCTTTTGACACGAGTTAAGAAGAATGTTAACACCATTACATGCCTTAAAACGTCATATTTATTTATTGATATAAAATTATGATATAACTTAACTGGATCCTTGATCACACATTTATCACGGTGTCTGAACTAGAACTAACAATGTAAAAATCTTGTATTAATTGTTTGATTCATTATTAATTATAGGAGGCGTTTTGAAGTAACATAGGCTAAGTGTTACATCATCTTAGATCAGGGGTTCTTAACCTTTTTGGCTGGCGACCCAAAATGTAAAAATTTTTGAAGCCCGCGACCCTGACATTTTATTGATTTTCCAGTGATAATAATATAATAGGAGTATTATTGCTTTTTACAAAAAAAATTACCAACTTCAACCTCGATAAGCGGAGATAACTCAAAAACTAATCGCCAGATGGCGCTTAATTCAACATGGGTGTAAAGTTCTCGTCACTACAAATGAATCAAGCCCAAACACTAGATAACTACAGTAAATCGTTGTGGAGTTCCCTCGACTGTCTTCATCAGATCGACTCCAGACCTTCATGAAATTGTAGCGCTTTTATGTACTTATGAATACATTTACAAACACACTAGTCGTCCCTACAGTTTTCGAAAGTTGCCTTCGATTTCTCCGAGATGCCATCATCAGATCCTGGTGATCCTTTTAACAGGACCCCACTGCGCATATCTACTTTACAACAAAAAAAAGAATTATCCAAATCGGCCCGTAAACGACGAAACAATTGCTGAACAAACATAAAAAAAGCATATAATTATACGGTCGAATTGAGAACCTCCTTCTTTTTTGAAGTCGGTTAAAAAGTCCGTAGTTTGTTCTAATTGATGTCATTAGGTTGAGTAGTTTAGTGGCGCAATGGTAAGCGCGCTCAACTGGCGATTACGTTTGCTAAGCAACTTTTGCAGAGGATGGTCGCTGGATGGGTGACCGAAATCCTTAATATTTATCCCGTTAGGTAAGTTAAGCCGTTGGTCCCGGTGGCATTTGCAGTCGTTAACACCCACCAATCCGCACTGGGCCCGCTTGGTGGGTTATGGCTCATTCTCCTTGTGTGTTTCTATCAGCAAGGAAGGCTTGTGTCCCAGCAGTGGGGACATTAGAAGGCTGGTGATTATGATGATGTCATTACGATCTCCCTGAGAGTTTATGCAGTTGGGTAGCCAGCTTTCTGTCTGAGCGACATATAAAGGTCGTAGTCGACAGTTGTTGCATAGATTTGAAACCCATAAACGTTGGTGATCCCCAAGGATCTGTGCTGTCTCCTACCCTGTTCATTCTGCATATCATTGACATGCTGGAGCGTGCAAACGGCATTCATTGCTATGCAGATGACAGCACGGGAGATGCCTATTTAAGTATTTATACAGGCTCTACAAATTCCTCTCGGTCACAAATGGAGGATAGCAGAATAAAAGTTGTGTCTGAAGTAGAGAACTCTCTGGAGCAAGTCTCGGAATGGGGTCGACTCAATTTAGTTGAGTTCAACCCCACGAAGACACAAGTTTGCGCGTTTTCCGCTAAGAAAGTCCCATTTGTCATGGCGATGGCGCCTCAATTCCAGGGTACCGCGCTCACCGTTGGTAAAAGTGTTGAGATTCTGGGCGTTGTCATTTCGAGCGACGTGCATTATCGGAGTCATCTGGAAGCTAAGGCCAAATTGGCCTCCAAAAAGCTTGGTGTTCTAAACCGGGCGAAGCAGTACTTCACTGCGAGGGACCTACTGATGCTTTATAAAGCACAAGTACATGGAGTTGCTCTCATCTCTGGGCACGGGCGCAACAATACCAGCATTTCCATTCCAGTCCATTTGACGCCGTACAAAAGCGCGCGGTTCGAATTGTCAACGACCCACGAGTCACTAGCAGGTTAGAACACCTAAGTCTGAGGAGAGACATGGGATGCCTCTGCGTGTTCTACCGGCTTTGCAACGGTGAGTGCTCCGAGGAACTGTTCGATTTGGTGCCAACTTCGCCCTTCCATCATCACACCACTCGCCGAAGATTGAAGTTTCATCCACATCGCTTGGACTTGTGGCGAACAGGTGGCGAACGACTACGGTCCGTTTTTCACGTGCAAGATGTGGAATGAGCTTCCTTCTGAGGTATTCCCGGAGCGCTATGACATGGGGTTCTTCAAAAAAGGTGTATAAATAGATCTCCTTCAGGGCCGGCGTTGCACTAGTGACTCCCCTGGTGTTGCTCGAGTCCATAGGCGACGATGACTACTTACCATCAGGTGACTCGTTTGCTTTTACGTCAGCCCTTCAGGCTGTAAAAAAAGGCCGCTAATGTCTTTTCAAAATTCCCGCGACCCATCCCAATACCGCCCGCGACCCAGATTTGGGTCGCGACCCGAGGTTAAGAAACGATGTCTTAGATAAAACTACGGTAATTACATAGAGCTATGAGCTTGAGCAAATTTTTTTGAAAGCAAATAGCCTTTGCAACATAATAATAATAATATGCGGTGGCATTGAAATACGTCGCATTTTGATAGCGCTTCACAAACGTCAGGGAATGACGCTATTATTTTGAACATATAAATTTTATAACTCTGAGGCCGTTAATTCATATTCGGGCGAATATTAGACCAGGGTCGATAATTTTTAAAACCAAAAAAAATAATAGTAGGATGAAACCCATTAGAAAAGGAGGGGAATATTATAAAAATGAAAGGAAAAATAATTTACGGGCGATCTGAGGCCGGGAAGGGGATGGGGGTGAGTTTTTAAGGGTAAAAAACGGTTTTTCTCGATTTCCGGCAAAACTAAAAGTCCTATCGAAAAAAGTCAAATGGCAAAGTTGTAGGTAATAAAAAGATCTAAAACTTTTGTATTTACACTTTTTTCACATAACCTCAAAATTTATGTGAAAAGTTCAAAAAACCAAGTTTTTGGTTTTTTATTTTTATCTTTTACAAAAATTGTTTTTTTTTAACGAAATTTGGTGAAAACTTACCTTTTTATGTCCCAAATACGCTGTAATTTATTTGATTAAAAATATTTATTTTTTCACCTTATTTTGAATTAATATCGAAAAAACACCCTAATTTTCAATCGAAAACTCACCCGTCAAAATATCAGCTTTTTTCAAAAAGTTGGTATGTTTTCTGTTCGTTGAAATGTCTACTTTCCGATGGTGAAAAAAAAATATATGTTACTAGCTGGTATAGTAAATCTTCTCAGAAAATGTAAAAATACAAATACAAAATACAAACATTTGTTTTAGGTAGGTTGTTATTATGAAGTTGATAATACTGGAATGTAGCACGTTATAATTTCTCTATAAGTGACATATGAGGGCAGTTAGAATTACATACAGTGATTAGACCTTGTCGGAAGCTATTTGGTTCCTTAAAACTTCCGACAGGTTTATTGGAATGTGATTGGTAACAATATTCTTATTGTAATGAAGCCTTAAGGTTCACAAGATTCTTTTTTCCAATTGTAGAGGAATATGGAAAGCATAAAAGTTTCATAAATTTAATATGATTTTACGTTACTTAGGTATGTTAAATGAAGACCATCAATTCATTATGTAACTAATAAAATCCATACTTCCATACTAATATTATAAATGTGAAAGTGTGTTTGTTTGTTTGTTTGTTTGTGGCTCTTTCACGTCGCAACATGGCTATTATATGATATAGTTTATGTGTGTAGAGATAGTTGGGAGGGTGGAGAGTGACGTAGGCTACTTTTTACCGCGGAAAAACATCTCATCTCCATGGGAACATCGATGTTTTGATAGTTGCTAGATATTTAGTTCCGGATGCTGTTAATAGATGGCGTTAGTAAAATTCATTTGCAAGTTCTGAATTACGCTATCAATACTACATGTATCGTTAATCGTTAATTTACTTAAGTCATAGGTAAATGTTATAACTTATGTTCCAGTATAACATAATATATAGGCTACTTTTTATTCCGAGAATCCTACGGGAGCGGGACCTACGCAGCTGTTACCCACGGGTCCCGAAGCGAAGCGCGGGCGGTTCTCTAGTAAGTAAATAAAAATAGCATCCTGGAAAAACGTACACACGTGGAATACAAAATTATTACAATAATATTATTGTGTTCATAATTCAAATATGTAATTACCGGTAATTATTGCCAATAGGTTACTGCAATTAAAGGTTATCAACGGACAATATTATTTTTATTTGATAATGTTGTTTTGGTGTTTTTACTTTTGTAGTTTATTACCTCACGATGTTATTAAACTTACGATAGAGGTTTGTGGAACCCAGTTTCAAATAAAAATATTTTATTCAATTTCTCTTTCACAATGTTGTGTTACCAATTAAATACGATCACAATCCAACTTATGTTAAACGATAATCAGATGACACCACCGTACCGTATCCCTGAATCACGGCAACGGCATCAAACTCTTGGGTATACATTGCTCGTATTTAATTTAGGAATATACCTACATAGATTATGAGAAGCACGTAGAAGCAGAAGGTTTTCGTTCCATAAGATCCTTTGTTATAATATGGTTATCGCTGTGTTAATATAAATATATGTACATAATGAACATAAACAAACCAGGCGTCGTTGATGTCCGTGGTGTCATGGGAGTTCCTGGGACCTCCAGTTCACTTTCTGCATCGTTCAGTTGAAAATTCTTAAGCGCTTCTGGCGCCTTTTTGTACTTGCTAACGAACGAACCCTTTACTGGAACGCTGTCGACGCCATTCTCTTTGTCTTCGGAAATTGAATTTCGAATCGAGCGGGAACTCACGCGACGAATCAGAGAAGATGGCGGTACTGCGGGTTGTTCGTTATTTGAATCCTTGCCGTTTACTGTCGCCATCTTGCCCATAAATTCTAGAATTGTTTTGTAACTTTAAGTTAAGAATTCTTATTCATTTAATTAACGTACGTTGCGTGCGGATTGTGGCGAGAAACTGAAGCGTGTGGTAAAGTGGACACTGTTTGACCCCAAGTTATCTTCCTACTTTGTAGGTATCTGTTCCATGTTTAAGATAACCCCCTTGGTGGGTTAATTACGGACCGTTACGGCTTATGAATGTGTTGTGAAATTATGTAATATTTTATGTAATTACATTACATTGTACTGCATACACGTGTTTTAAACAAATAAAACGATTACAATTTATTAATTAATACGGCCTAAGACATTGACCTTCTTAGTTAAACAAGTTCTGACAATTTACGATTCCTACATAGTGTTATATCTCTATCATACCTTTCTATTTCAGTTAGGGTTTTTAAAGTAACTCTACAAATGACCAAACGAGTCATGATGGTAAAATGATAAAAAGCCATGCAATGTAGCTCAACCAAAGACTAGGCACTTGTAGCAAAATAGAGAAGAAAATAAGTATGAAAGTTAGTTTAGTAAAGAAGACCGTCAAAGAATAATCTTTTTGTGAATTATATTTAGAAAACCTATGTTTATCAATTGGCAAAAATATTCTGTTATATGTATTAAATTTAGCCGTTGCTACGACTAAGTATAGGTATATTTCGTTCAATATATCAATATCACTTAATCCGGTGATCTAGTTATCCTTAAATAAAGGCCGTAAGTATCACGATTGACTAGATCAAGGCGATTTTAAGACACGTCGCCGCGTCGTGAGATAAATGAGATTAATAACCATATTAGTTACATGTATTGAGTAGTAACTGCTGAACATAGAGGTCGAAGCGTATGACCACAACACCAAAATTTCCAAGAAAGAAATTGATAGCCAATGATTGTAGCTAAAGCCTTTCTAGTGAAACGTTTCTGGAGCTTTCATGGTTTTAAGGTCACTTAGTCATCGGTCTTGCAAGATCTAAAATCCTTTATCACCTCAGACGTGACCTGGTGTTATAATCTGATTTGATTGATAAATAACAGTTGCGGTTTTTTTAAATAAAGTAGATTGGAACTCGAAATCTTATCTCATTCGGATGGGCTTCAGCTGGTGGATAAATATTCAACACATCATCGATGCCTTGATAGCCAAGAAAGTAAGCCAGAGAAAGAAGTTAGCGACTCGAGTTTTACAAATTATAAGTTAGCAAATGCTAAATGGAGTTATTAATTTTCTTATTTTTCTTGAAAAACTCAAAATATTTAATAATTTATGCCTTACAATAATGAGATGACTCAACATGGACTAAGGAAGCGTTCGCGAAAATATACCAGAATTTGCTGCTCAGGATGATGTTGGAATTGTACCTATTAGTTGGAAACGAGTTCATCACACTTATGAATAGCGCAAGTGATAAAACTTTAAACCATATATGGATTATCATTCCTCAATGAGATGAAGAGTACGTAGTAGTTATTAGTAGGACTGAATTGAAGTAAAAAAGAGCATGGGAAAATCACTAATGGTTTAATAATCGATTCATCGATTAGTGGCAATTAGCGATAAGAGAAACTAAAAATATCCATATTTATGAGATAATCATCATACTGTTAAGGTGGAAAAAGATTTGCAGGTTTAGGGAAATAACCTTGCCTACGTAGGACCTAGGGTTGCCAACTGTACTGTTAAAAACAGTATTATACTGTTTTTCACTACATTATACTTTTTACTGTTGAACCAAAAAAAAAGTATACAAAATACTGTTCAGCATCAAAATGCTTAATATCTCTAAAAATTATGTATTTTAAACATTAACTAGATAAAATACTGTTTTTATTCTAAAATACTGTTTCTTTCTCTTCTCACACCTAAATATACTTTTTTTATTGTAAAAAAAGTTGGCAACCCTAGTAGGACCTTCCATATTTACTTCTTTTTTAACGACAAAGTTAATTTACTGATTTTTTTTTAAATATATCTTGCATATATAATTTTATTGTGAAAATACACAGACATGGATAAAATCATTCAAAAAAATATTATTTTTTTTGGAAATTTTCTTAATTATGTTCAATTCTTTATGTTGCAGGTATCACTTTTATTGTCAACATTCACTGAATTAAGGTTAGTAAATGTTATTTTGTTTTTCCTTAAATGAAATCAAATTCGAGGTTTTAGCGCTTATAACAAATGCGACACCAAAATAAAGAGTTACTCTTATTTGATATCGATCAAATCAATACAATCATATTCAAAATTGTTAATGAAATCCGAAATAAGTTATCGCTTTTTACCCAATATGCACAAATATGTGTTGCAATGAATCAGAAGTGATTTATTGTCTTTGATCATTTCCCGTTATTAAAAAACCTGATTAGTTCGTGATTCACAGATTTTTTCTTTCAATATGTCGATGGGGATAGTACGCTCAGCGAAAGAAAATCCATAGTTTTACCTTCATCTATAACTTCCTTATGCGAGTATTTATACTCGTTCAAATAATGATTATGCACGTCAGTGACCGTTTAATAACATGAAATTATTGCGCCGTACAAATCTCGATAATTTTGCTGTAGTGCACCAATACCTACATTATAGTTTCAAACTGAACACTGGTCAATATTGGTATTGTGTCACAATCGAATGATTGTCTCAAATTAGAATAGTTAGTGAAGTAACTATAAATATACATAATTTTTACTATTTATACTAGGATAGAATCGCCTTTTTCCATCTGATTCATGCAGATAATAGCGCATAATTATTTTTATATTCAAATTTTTATCTTTTTTAAGATACAGTTGTAGCATCCATTTATGATTAATAATGGATAATTTAGTTATATAATGTGTATTTTTCCTACACAAAAACATATTTACATTAAAATAGAAAGTGAAGGAAAGTAGATCACCATACTTTTACTACAAACGAGAAACAAATGTCCAGTTCCGAATTCGAATTAATTTTAAATTCCGAACGAATTCCATTTGATTACGACACGTCGTGTTAGCGTTTTGAGAATAGATAGCAATACTATTTTTTCTCCAAATGAGAGATTTTTTTGGGATTTTGCTGAATAAAATCAATATCGTTGTCAAATGCAATAAACAAAATTTTGAAGGTCCGTTTTTTTATTATTCGATAACATTTAATGTCTGATTGTTTGAATTAATTTGATTGTTAGATTGCCCTCGATTATTGAATAAAATGATCACTATCGAGAGTGTAATTAAAAACAATTTGTTGCAACAAATTAGCATAATTGTGTAAGGTAGAACCAGAGTGGTCCAAGTGACATTTTTGAAAAAAACCCGATTTTGGCAAAAACATGTCCAAAATTCTATATTCTTTTATTCCACTTTGATTAAATTGTCATTCAGAAACATTGTCTAGGAAAAAACGCAACCTCTCACTTTGGACTTAATGGAATTTGGAAAATCTTAGTGTGCCAGACTGGTCCAAGTGACAAATCTGTACTTGGATGATTATGGTTCTAATTTTGTGAAAAGACTATTTGATCAAAGTGCAATGTAAGGGCGCATTCAAGTAGAAAGCTGGTTACCGGCGCTAATCTGCCAGCGCTGGTCCGTCGAGATAACCTCTACATAAAGTTTTTGAGTTACTCTTAATAATGTGTATTTAATTTATGATCGTTACCTCATAACTTGTCACTAGATGCTTCGATTTTGATATTTCCTTTTTTTATTCGAAAGCTAGTACCTACTTGACGTGTGGTCATATATAATTTTCAGCGACATCTGACGAGTAGTTTTTGAGTTATCTATACTTCTCGATTTTGAAGTCGGTTATTTTTTGTAAAAAGTTATTGTATTATTTGAAAGCTGGTACTTGTCGGTGGTCCCGTATAAATTTGAATAGCAACTGACGAGTAGTTTTTGATTTATCCTTAATGTGTATTTATGTTTGTTATCTCATAGCTTTGTACTGGGTATTCCAATTTTGACGATTCTTATTTTAATTGAAAGCCTGGGCTTGTCGTGTGGTTCCGTTAAATTAAATTTGATTTACATCAAACCAGTAGGTAGTTTTTGAGTTACTCTTAATAATGTGTAATTAATTTATGGTCGTTACCTCATATCTTAACACTGGGTGCTTCGACTTTTTAAATTATTTTTTTATTCAAAAGCAAGTAGGTCCTTGACGTGGGGTCTCATATAAATTTCAGTGACATCTTACAAGTTGTTTTTGAGTTACATACACTTAGCTTTCAAGTAAAAAAAGAATCGTCAAAATTGGAATACCCAGTAGAAAGTTATGAGATAACAAACATAAATACACATTAAGGATAATTCAAAAACCAATCGTCAGTTGTTGTTCAAATTTACACGGGACCACCGACAAGTACCAGCTTTCAAATAATACAATAACTTTTTACAAAAAAATAACCGACTTCAAAATCGAGAAGTATAGATAACTCAAAAACTACTCGTCAGATGTCGCTGAAAATTATATATGACCACACGTCAAGTAGGTACTAGCTTTCGAATAAAAAATGGAATTATCAAAATCGAAGCATCTAGTGACAAATTATGAGGTAACGATCATAAATTAAATACACATTATTAAGAGTAAGTCAAAAACTACTGGTCTGATGCCGCTCAAATTCATATGAGACTACAATGATACTTGCATTGAACCACTTGCACTGTACCAGCTTTCAAAAAGAGAATCATAAAAATCTAAACACAGTAAAAAGTTATCAGGAAAAAAACATAAGTACACAGTACAAAACATCCTTACACATTATTCAAGTTAATTCGAAACTACTCGTCAGATGTCGCTCAAATTTATATGGGACCATACCACAAGCACCATCTTTCAAGGATATAAAGAATCATCAAAATCGGTTTACCCAACACGAAGTTATGGGGTCACAAACTTACCAACAAAGATAAAAAAAAATAAAAAAAGGATCGGTGAATAAGTTTTTTTTTAACTTTTCTATATGTTTGTAGTATGTTTGTGCTTGCTGATCTCAGAAACGGCTGAACGGTTTGTTATGGAATTTTCACTAGAGTCTTTTTTGTTCGAAGGTAAGTAAAAGTAGTGCTTGTCATAATTATGGTACCTTGTACATTGGAGCGACATCTGGCCGGTGGTTTTTGAGTTATCTTGACTTTGAAGTCGGTTATTTTTTTTGTAAAAAGTCAGTTCTGAATCATATTAATATACTAGCTGTGTCGCTGTGCCCGAGGTTTCGCCCGCGTGAAACTCAATATGTCACAAAATTCCGGGATAAAGAGTAGCCTCCATGTTGCTCCACAACCTCCTCCATCTCCCAGTGAAAGTCCGCAACTTCATTCGATAACAGTATTTTTTCCCGCATGAATCCCGATGTGGCGGGTATTCCGAATAAAGAGTAGCCTACTTATGTGTTGCTCCACAACCTTCTCTATTCTCCAACGAAAGTCCCATAAAAATCTGAAACCGCGACTTCGTTTGAGAATAATAGTTTTTCCTGCGGGAATCCCGAATTCCGGGATAAAGAGTAGCTAATATGATTCTCCACAACCTCATCTATCTCCAAGTGAAAGTTCCATAAAAATCTGTTCAACCGTTTCTGAGATTAGCGTGCACAAACATAAGTAGATTACGGACATATAGATAAATTTGTTAGAGTTTTTAATCTTTGTTTGTGCCAGAGTGGTCCATGTGCAAGAATTTTTAAATTTTTTAAATTTTTGTTTGTGCCAGAGTGGTCCGTGTGCATTTTTTTGTGAAAAACCATCAATTTGTTATACTAAATACAAATGATTGTGATTAAACATATCTTATTACTTTAATCTAACTTGTTAGCTGTAATTTCAATAAAGAATTACAAGTTAAAAGTTATTAGTTTCGCTACAATAAGTACAAACGCGTTTCCCTCGTTTTCTCTAAAAGTTAAAATTGTCACTTGGACCACTCTGGTTCTACCTTACCTAATTACTATCTCCTTTCAAAGAATGAATGAAACTCATTGCATTTTAACGTCTTATAAAATCATTCGTTCATTGTTTTTTGATTAAGTATTTCGATATTATTTCAAATTGTACGATTGATATCTAATACGTAATGCAATCATGTTAATACTCAACACCATTATTTGTGCCATTATAGAGTAGTCGTCAGATAAGCAAAAAGGATTTGATTGTTCTCGTCTAATTGCCTCTAACAACTTTTTGTTACCGGTTTGTTACTGTACTTTACGTGAGGTTACTTCAATCATTAATATTTTGTATGCAAGCATGTTTTTGTCATTAAATTTACAAATTATAAGACAGCCCTGAACTTAGTTCAATGTTATAATAACTACATATATGTCTTGAAATACCTACATCGTAACGCTCTTGTATTGTTCCTGGATGCAAAATAACGGGAACTACTTTGAGATTATGTACGTGACCTTAATTTTGCTCCAGTGACTTCAAAATAACATTAAAACAATATTAGTTCAATAATAAATTATATTCTACAATTTCGTCTATGTCCTTGCTTATAGCCGGGCATTCACTTGTCCTTAACGAGTTGTAGTTGACCCGATTTTGTGTTAAGATCATATCACCCCCGGCATAAACGAAATGTTTCAAGCCAGATTTAAATAAATACTTGTAAAATCTATTTTCTCAAATGTTAATATCAATAACAGAATCCTTACGTACCTATAGTAACTTTAAATGGCACATTAAGTAAGTTTGTAGAGAACTTTTATAATTCATCTCGTGTTTAATTTCTTTAATTTGTTACGTAAGGATTTGTTGTTTTTTTATTTTTACACATAATAAATCTGTAAGTAAGGCGATCTTGGATTTATTGTGAAAATTAAAATGAAGGAAGGCTTCGTTGTGGACGTAGACACGCAAATTTTTTTTTGAAATTGTTTGTCTGTCTGTTTTTCTTTTCGAGCGAAACGTGGAAACTTACATTAAGGGTTTGATCAGGACACATTTCACTTCAAAAATACTTTTTTCATCGTGAAAAAGATAGTAATTAAAGTTTTGACAGCATTAATGGAACTGTTGCACTAAGTAAATGAATTTCTTATTAAAAATTTAAAAATAACGATATTACTCAATATATTAAGGTAAACATGAAGTTTACGTAGAAGTAACGATAATAGGAAGGGTTAATAATTGTTGAATAAAATTGGTATTTGTAAAGAAAATTTCTTCAATTAATAAGTAAGTAGGTAACGCATATTAATGATAACGATGTCTATTAAAACAAGAATGAACAAAAGGAAAAAGATTGTATAAATAAAAAACAATTTTCATTAAAAACGACACAAATGCATAATAATTGTATCCATATCAGCTGAGATTAAATTGATTGTGACATAACTGGACTTAGGTCTTTTGACCTTAATATTCCAGAAAAGGCGCGAAGATTTAAAAATTTCGGGCCGTTTTGTGATACCGTTATTTCCTTTCATGAACAAGATTGCAAAATCTTAAAATGTTTATGTAATTAACTCAAAGAAGGTCAGTGTTCGCGTTTTAAGAATAACTTAAATTCATAAAGATGCATTTGTTTTTATTTACGACATGTGAAGCAATGAAAGTAAAGTAAAAACAATATTGTGGTTCTTATCATTTCCAAGGTCATTTAATAACCTTGGCCTTTAAGCTCGTGGTGCACTTACACTTTCATTTTGATTTAGGAACAAACGAAACTTAGTGTCCTGTGGGGGCCAAACAGCAAACCACTTCCGTATATCGATTTCCTAAAATTTCACGCATACGCAGTGACAATGTAAACAAAACGATTATTCACATTAAATAAAATTTTGGCGCGCACAATTCGCAAATCACAGATAATGTACATATGAACTTACGCGAAATCAAATTAGTGTTGATAATTTAAAAAGCTAAAAAATAAATTTAATGAAAGACGCGTGAACGCGTTCGTCTTTTATGGCTGACTGAATGTTTTACCGCGCAACAGATGATATTTGTAGTAAACCGCCATTGCGCGTGTGTAGAACATAAACGGGAATCGATATTACGTCACAAACGTCACAGATGTTATCTGGTTTCGCGGGTTTTTTAACAATTTGTCTTAATTCAATTCCGTTCTACGAAATTGCCTAATTGTCTATATTGTAAATATAACAGAATTTTTGATTGGTTTGGTAATTTCCGGGCGCCATGTTAAAATTGTGACCTTGTTAATACATCGATCTATCTGTCAGGTTTACATTTTTTTACAAAAATGTATGGAACGGAAGTATTGTCGAATACTACTATATATTTTATTGTTTTTAGCATGTACTAGTTAAGTAGGGTTTTTTCAATGGCAGTTTTTTCTATCCCGATATTACCTATGAATTTTATTGCAAATATTTAAGGTAGGTACCTATATTTAACCCACTTACTCCTACCAGATGTTATAACACCAAATATTTTTCTTAAAGTTTACCCTCATTTTATCATTATTCAAAGACAAAAATAACAACAACTTTTGTTGTAATTGCACGTAGAATGTATCAAGATATGATTTAGGGAAGTAAACATGTTTGATTTGTTGGTGTTTTTGGTTATTATAAGATTTTGAATTGAACAGTGATAATTTGTAGAATATGCTCTAAAGCGTGAGTTTTTATAATACTAAAACTTATTATTTATAACTTTATACGGTATCATTTTAAACTACAGATCTTCAGTTAAGTGTTTTACCCTATCTGATATCATTTCTAATTATTTTTTATGAGGTTTTCCTGAATAGAACATCACAGGTGTTATAACACCTGGTAGTACCTACAATGAATCATTGAATTCAACTATCTACCTATTTAAGAGATCGAATTAAAAAAATCCGTCCTTTCTCACCTACCCTACCTTACCTTACTTTACCAACTCTACCCCTACCTTACCTACCAACGCACAAACAAAATTTTAAAAATTTCATGCTCTAAAAACTTGTCTTCATACAAAAAATTAATAATAGGTAGTTTTACAAGTATTTCCTCATGTCATTAAGTACTTTTTGAGTAACTCTTCAAATTGGTTACGGAAAGTTACATCAAAAATAACCAGTTTTCGAGCAATAAGCGTTCTTAGGATTTACCCCTTGTTCAAACAAATACGTTTAAGGAAACAAATTACATCCAACATCATTCCATCTTGTTTTCGTGTCCTATAGGGAACTCAAAACATAGAGCAAAAACTGAGTTCCGTCATTACTTCCGTTTAAATTGGTAATTGAATTACTAATGACACTGGTTTAATTAAAATACCGTTACTTTGTAGACTAGGAGCTGGTTGTTGTATTATTTTTCTATTTGAAACGTAAAATGAAATTCGGAATTAGTTCAGCTTACGTTTATTTTTCCTTTTTTACTTACCTTTATTTATTTATTTAAACTTTGTTATACCATACACAGTGTGGTAAAAAAGGCGGACTTAATGCTAGAAGCATTCTTTACCAGTCAACCTTTGGACTAAGCAGATATCAACGATGGCGGTATGCAAACATAACCACTTTTTTATCACTTTATCAAAGCAAAAAAATTTTAACATTTTGGTATATACAAATAAGAATAAATGTTATATTTGAGGAACATTCTTATTTAGAGGAATCTGAAAAAAAAGAAAAATTATATCGTAACTTTTAATGTATTGTTATTTTCGTTAGTACAGAATTTGATGTCGAGAATGGTAGAATACTGTATTTGATAAATTTCAAGTGACACCACATGTTATAAAAATGTAAAGTATCATTTATCAGTCATATTAAACGACATAACGAAAAAAATATTAAGTAACGAAAAACATTACCCTCTTTGTGACGCAGTCGGGTAAAAACGCTTAAATCTTGTAACAGTAAGAATAGAATATTAGAAATCCGCTTCATTGAATGTATTCGTTCTGTGCCAGCGCTCGGTCTATATTGACAAAGGTATTTGTCACCGATATCGACAAGTAACGCGGGGTTTACACTGACTCATTCAAATATTATTCCGCTATGGACGTTTGTAAAGCCCCTTACCTTTATGGCAATTTAGGTTTCTTTATCAGTCATAGTAAATAGTGTAAAATTTATACTGTAATTAATGTATTAAATACTTAATGTATTTATTGTATTTTAAATTATTGCTTGCGTCCACTAAGTGATCGACAAAGTAAAGTAACTAGGGGCGCGATCGGTAATAGGATGAGTGACCGCAAGATGCAAAAATATGTCGAACTACGACATCACTTTCACAAAAAACCAAAAGCCTCATAAACGAGGAAGGAAGGTGAAGGCATCTTTAACCGGGGATTCACTGAAACCAGTATCACATGAAATGCATACGCGATAGGTAACATAGCGAGCACATGTTTGACGAGTTGTGTGGGGTTTTACAGAGGTGTAAATTTTCCTTAAATTATTCATGGGATGCCCTTTGATAAATATTTACTTTAAACAGGATAAATGAGTTTACTTAAATGGTTTTTCAGCTCTTAATATTGTTGTAATAATAAGTGCCTAGTATAAAAAATAAAATAAAAATAGCCTTTATTCTACTACTGATTTAAATTATTACATTAATTGAATCACACAATTCTCGTCGTAATATATTTCAAACATGCCGATTTTACATTAACTAATATACTTACTAACATTATATTATAAATAATGTTGGATAATAATAAATGGTGGAGTATGCTCTAGGCCTCCTCAGTAATGAGGAGAGACCCGTGCTCAGTAGTGGGCCATTAGTGGGTTGTAGCTTAGCTTTTTTTATATTATAAATAATCACAATATATTAATTTTTGTTGAATCAATTGTATACAATATTAACTTTAAGCAAAATACTATAAATTTCTTATCTGTCGTCATCTATATATTATTAATTACATTTTATTATTGTTCTATTAAAATTAATTCTATTTCATTTTAGTCTATTAGTTATTTTATATTATTAGTTCATTATTCCATTAGTCAATTAGTCCATTATATTATTAGTCAATTTGTTTATGTAAAAAATACATATCATTTAAAGCAGTAGTCGCATTTTGCGAAGGCCTAGTATATGTACAACATAATAGTTATGTATTAAACTTCAAACAAATAAAAAAAATTGCAAATCACGAAAAAATTAAAATGTTTGCTACGTGCACCGACACGGACGACCGGGACAACACAGTTTGCTTTGTCTTTAGTAATCAAAGGATTAGAATAGCTTACCCGCGTCGGCAGACCCGCCTGCCTTGCTTTTTAACCGACTTCAAAATAATATATAGGTATAAGTATATTAAAGCGCTATAATTTCATGAAGTTCTGGAGTCGATCTGATGAAGCCGAAAGACAGTCGAGGGTACTCATCAACGATTTACTGCAGTCATCTACCTAGTGTTTGGGCTTGATTAAATTGTTGTGATGAGAGCTTTACACCTAGATGGGTTGAATTGAGCGCCATCTGGCGAGTACCTACCTAGTTTTTGAGTTATTTCTACTTGTCGAGGTTGAAGTCGGTTATTTTTTTTTTGTAAAAAGCAAGAATAATGATCTGGGAGTTCTTATGAAAACAGTGAATAGTATTTTACTAAGTTAATGCGCTACCGATATTTATTTTAGACATCATGTCTACTTAACATGAGGTGGGAAATTGGGAATGATGTCAAGTGATAAGCACAGTGTAAAAAAGTAAATATGAGCCCACGAACGGCATACACTGCACTCCTCCACTGCAACGATAACTTTGATGGATAATTTAGCATTTAACAAAAAAATAACCAATTGCAAAATCGATAACTGGAGATTATTCAAAAACTAACCGCCAGATGTCGTTGAACCTTAATCACACTCATTACTATAGCGAATGCGAACGGAGTACTGATAGGTTTCCTCAGGTATGAGGAGAGATCAGTCAGTAGTGGACCGTGCAAGCGTTGCTATTACAATACATACTTTTCGCGTATTACATTCTACTGTGTCATATGCGTCTTTACGGGATTCCCTCTCTTATGATACATGTCTTCTGTATTATCCAGAGGTTTTCATTCATTTCACTTTTAAATAATACTCCAACATACGTGACTGGAAGAAAGAGTCCACAATACTTGAAGAGTAGCTTTCAGTATAACATTACTTCGCAAGAGCCTCTTAGCTTTTATCCAGTGGGATAAAGTTACGTTCAGACTACGAAGAAATGCAGTAATATATGTATAAAGCAGTAAAATGATACCTACCAAGCAAGGAAAAAGTTGACACTAGCACGAGAAAAGAAAAGCGAAGTTGTTAAATTAAATTCAACTAATTGAAATTTTATCCTTAAGTCTTCTTTTTCTTCTTTATTTTTCTTAGCTCGTAATCTAAATTTCTTTGTGTCGCATAAGTTCCGAAATTAAGTTTCGCCTACATAGTTACCGCGGTCATAGACGTGCGCGCGTCAGTTTTTATATGGTACGAATGTTTATACCTACTAATGTCAGGGCGACTACGCGAAGGTTCGAGTTTTGATAAGCGATAAAAATCAATCACAGTTCAGGAATACGTTAAAAACTTCGCATAAACATAATTGTACGAAGGTTGTCCTACACTTGTGGGTTCGCGTATTCATGCACATATGAATAAGCGGAAATACAGTTATACCTATATACCTAATCGAAGTGGTTTTTAAAGTGTATCTATTGTTCTTACTAATATTATAAATGTGAAAGTGTGTTTTTTTGTTTGTTTGTGGCTCTTTCACGTCGCAACATAGCTATTATATGGTATGGTTTATGTATGTATGTGGATCCCCACATACATAAACCATACCTAACTATCCAGTTAGGAGGGTGGAGAGTGACGTAGGCTACTTTTTACCGCGGAAATCATCTCATTCCCATGGGAAGATCGATGTTTTGTTAGTTGCTAGATATTTAGTTCCGGAGTTGTTAATAGATGGCGTTAGTAAAATTTATTTGTAAGTTCTGAATCACGCTATCAAATACTACATGTAATTTACTTAAGTCATAGGCAAAAGTTATAGTCTACTTTTTAGCTGAGATTCCTACGGGAGCGGGACCTACGCGGCTGTTACCTACGGGTCCCGAAGCGAAGCGCGGGCGGTTCCCTAGTTGTTATATGAACTTAACGCATCCGTAGCAATAATGCATTTTGCAGTAGATAGGTGGGTTCATTGGAATACAAAATACGAGTAGGTACGTAGTCCAGTATTGCATTGTCCTACCTATTGCAGGCGTTTCAGTTTTGCAATGTTGGTATGTATAATATCTATACCTACGTTTATAATTGTATCCTCGAAGACGCTACGTAGACTGTTTTTGCAGGAATCAGGTCGAAATACCATTAGGTAATATTATTATAAGTAATAACTTATAACCGGAACTCGTTTCTTCGGATTATTTAGTACTATTAAACTCTAAAACGTGTACAGAAAAAATAGGTAGGTACTTTCAATTTAAACTTGTCTTATCTTTTTGTATGATGTTTCTTATTGTAAGGTACGGATGGTGGCTAGAAGATAAAATGTGTAAGGTTTTTTTCATTTACATTGAAATATTGTGCTAAATGTTGAATCATATTAAATTTTCCTAGTTATAACGATCACATATCAAGTCCACCGCAAGCGGCTCATATTTGTAAGTGGTAACACTATTCGGTACAAAGGACGCGTGAATTACTAACCCATGAAGACCTAGAACTAGTAATCTTAAAATATCAGTTGACAAAACCGCAGTGAATGAAGATTTTAGTGTCAAATATAAAAGCAATCATTTATGCGCGCATTCTCATTATTCCTTTTTGTTATTGTTAAAGTTTATGATAATTTTAGTTATCGACCATGTGCCCACTGAGAACAGGTACTTATTTAATAACTAGTTGGGCCCATGACTTCGTTCGTGCATAGGAGTTTTTCTCGCGTGAATCCCGATCTTGCGGGATTCCGGGATAAAAAGTAGCCTGTATGTTGCTCCACAACCTCCTCCATCTCCCAGTGAAAATCTCATAAAATCTGTTCAGCCGTTTCTGAGATAAGCCAGCACAAACAGTTACTGTTTTATTATATGTATAAAATAAATAAATAAATATAGATAGTAGAAAGATAAATTTGACGATAGGACGGTTGACTAAAACCCAATAATTACTGGAAAAGTAGCAGTTCGGTTCTTTAAGGTATTTCCTCCCATAGTGCTATTACATGGGGTCATTAGATTAAACATAGATTGCAGACAACAAGCAGAGAAAAAAATACGCTCGGAGTGAGAAAAAAGAATTAAAATTCCTCTTTGTTCGGAATCAAATCTAACCCATCAAATGGCAAGCCAGCGTGACCGCTTTATGTCTTCAAAGACTACAAGATGTTAAAGTTGTTTTGAAGAATTTACATGTGTACCTAGTTACCTAACACGATCAAGGATTTATTGATACTTATATTTGACGAGTTGAATTGAATGTTATATTCCTAGAAATCATAAAGAACAAACTTTTTCTATTGTCGTCAGTATTTTCAGCCTATTGAATAATGTGTAGGTACCATGCCCGTCAACCAAATTTTTCTGAAAAGTTTGTACTTTTGTCAATCATCGTTTGAAAGACTGTCTTTAACAATACATGGTCGCGTCCTAAAAAGGGACGCAGTACAAAGGCATCTCAAGGAACACTTAATAGGATAATACGAAGCAACGGTATTTATAGTGTTTTATAAAAATTACAACAGAGTATCGCCATTTGAACTTCATTAGCAGTAAAACCAGGTCGGTGCATTAAGCGGACTTTTAATTACTTTTCTTAGTCATTAATGAATGCATTTTAAGATAGCAATTAGTACAGTACTTACTAGGGTGACCATGACTTAGGATGTATCGCGGAAAATTTTATACTCCATTCGCGTTCGATATGGTTTTTTTTTAATGTCAACCACACAAACGCAGCTTTCCGCGCCTGTGATTAAGGTTCATTGTTGATTGATGGTGAGAATTTAAAATGCCTTTAGTTTTGCTTCTAAGCTAAATTGGACCAATATTTACGCAAAAACGTTCCAACCCAGAACCTCGACAATTTCGAGTTTTTGTGACCTATGTACTCCAAATAAGGTATATTTTAACATATCAAAGACTCATGACTCTATGGTAATAATTAACGAAAGTCCATATGGTCCAACCCACAGCTGAAATATTGGAGACCATTTTTTAAAATGAAAAAGTGTTTCAAGCTATTTGAATCATTTTTGCATTTTCTTGATTGCCCTGACGTGTGTTAATTTTATTTTGCTATAGTGATTCAAAAACTACTTGGATCAGTCGTGCTTTTATACAATACTAGCTTTTGCCCGCGGCTTCGCCCGCGTGGAATTCGTTTATATCGCGAACCGGGGAAGTGGGGAAGAAGATACGTCATCAACTATCTTCCTGGGAAAATTCATCGAAATCGGTCAGGCGGTTTAGATTTTTCATACAAACTTTCATCCCCTATTTCAAGCATTTAGGGGTTGATTTTTGAAAAAAAGTAGCCTATATGTGACTCTGGGTCTTCAACTATTTTCATTCCGAATTTCATCCAAATCGCACCGGTGGTTTAGCCGTGAAAACGTCACAGACAGACAGACAGACAGACAGACAGACAGACAGACTTTCGCATTTATAATATTAGTATGGATGGAAAATATAATAAAACTCATTCTGCTTAGGTAAATGTTCCAATAACCTTGAATCATTTTAACTCAATTCCAAATAACATTCGACTACAGAACTATACTAATTCAGGCCACATGCATAATATCCTACTAATCCTTCCTACTAATATTATAAATGCGAAAGTTTGTAAGGATGTATGTGTGTTTGTTGCTCTTTCACGCAAAAACTACTGAACGGATTTTCATGAAACTTTGCAGTAATATAGCTTAGACATCGGAATAACATAATTTGTTAAAATTTATACTTAGAGATTTTTCAAGGGACTGGTTTCCCGAAGCGAAGCGAGGGCGGATTTACTAGTATTAAAATAAAGAAATACGAAAAATGTAATTCAAAACGATTCACAACCTAATTGCCAAAACCAGTGCATTCCAGCAATAAACTTTAAAGTCAATTATCTCGAAATGAGGTTTGTGTAGTTTGGAACCTTTTTGCTTAAATCGGTCCAATTGATCATAGCAATTCCATATTCTCGGCGACTCAAGTAATGGGTGAAATTCAGAAATAAGCTTTTGTATGAAATTAAGGTAGCAAACGAGCAGGCAGCACCACCCTTCTGCTGCAGCCCATCACAACTATGACCGACATAGAACAAGACTCAATTTAGATTAGAGACTGGGATGGTTAGTCCATTCAGCAGATGATGTTAGAATATTAATTTTTTTTGCCTTTATTCTCCTTGACACTAACTCAACTAGCTATTAGTGCATCTAGCGGAACAACGGACGCGACATAGCACCGAGTTCCTACTCTTGAAGGTCGCTTGTCGTGCATGGTCAGAAACTAATTTACTTGGTGGTCTAATTGCCAAATTTTTTTTAGAATTAAGGCAGCAAATGAGCGTGCAGCCACACTTCCGCTGCCGCTCGTGACAACTATGATCGACCTAGAACAAGGTTCAAATGAGGACTGGGATGGTTAGTTCAGTGAAAAAAATATATTTTCGCTCTTTCTTCTCCAAGTTGTAATAGTTCCAAGTGTCCAATAGATTTAATAACTAAGATTTTTTTCACAATGATAAAGATAATGTGCAAATTAATAAATTTAGTCACTGTTCGTACTTTTACATTGAAGAGTCAAGTTAAAAACTTCAAGTTAAATATGCGTAATAATTATCTGGTCATACTTGTCATAAAATTACATTGTCATCGGAATTTAAGCAATATGCAAAATTTCAAGTCCATTGAGATAAGTTTCCTTTTGAATTATATTTTTTATAAACATTACCCCAGTTTTACGAATAGTTTGTTAGTTAATTAACACTAGCGGCCCGCCCGCGGTTTCACCCGCGTGGATCCCGTTCTCGTGGGAATATATGCATGTATTATACATAAAAACCTTCCTCTTGAATCACTCTACCTATTACAAAAAACCGCATCAAAATCCGTTGCGTAATTTTAAAGATTTAAGCATACAGACAAACAGACAAACAAACAAACAGACGGACAAAAATAGCGACTTTGTTTTATACTATGTAGTGATGGAATATGTATATCTTATGACCAGGGTTGCCCTATGGCCGGGAAATCCGAGACCGTCCCGGAATTTTGCTACTTGTCCAGTGTACAATAATTTACTTATTTATTTATTTACAACAACAACATTTAACATACACTTAAGCTTTGGTTTCCTAGGAAAGCGGTGCCGTCATGTAGCGGTCGTAATATTACGGACGCAAGTAGACGGCTGTCTTGACGGTGATGACATGTGGAAAGTTCCACGGCCGTTTTAACACACCGTCAGCCATTTTAATAATTAATAATTCATCAGAATTTAATATTTCTCCACTTTCACGCTACCAATTCTGTTTTAGTTGACTTTTTTCTTTACTTTTTATTTTTTTGACGTTGTTCCGAAAAAAAACACAAATACATATTAAAAATAGCTTCACCGCTATCAATAAAACGTTGACCAAACCATCGGACACCGACAAGACGGCCGTCATGCAAATGGCGGCACCGCTTTTTACGTTACGGTGTCAGTTACCGCTCTCTAGGAAACCGCGTCATTTCGTTTACATAGACAACGTTCTAATGACGTCATTCACCGCTGTATTACGGCCGCTACATGACGGCACCGCTTTCCTAGGAAACCAAAGCTTTAGCAAACATTACAGTTTACCCAATTCGTTTACCAAGCGTTTCAAGATACTCTCCTGCTGTCCTGCGGAATGCAGCATGAGGTGTACAAAACACATCAATTTGACGGTCCCAAGTTACTAAGCCGTTGAGCAAGACCAGCGCTTTAACTAGGGGAGACTCAGTCACCCGTTGTTGTAGCCTACATCTAGGAACTGAGAACAACTGATGTCGCCGCGCCCAAACATAGTTATCTGGGGCGTGCAGTGGAATCAGCTCTAGCACTGACGGGTTATACAAATTTCCCCTGAGCAGTTGGACAAAGTATTCGATCAAAGCGATGTTGCGGCGCAATGAGGGTAACCGTTTTTGTGCTCACCAGTTGGCGCCACTGCAGAGGGCGGTCATGCTGTCAAAAGCGAAAAGTGACAGACAGACCTCCCTTTTCACTAGCGCCTCTAGCGGAAAATTCACACGCGGTTACCCTCATTCCAAAGAGTTATATCCTATACCTAATAAGAAATTACTAGGGTAGATGCTAGGATATCCTACATAATAACCGTATTGTCGGGAATATAATTGTCTCAAGAACTTATTTTGAATTGTCTCCAACATGAGCTTGTATTTATCCTCATGTGGGCTCCAAATAACTGCATTACTCTCCAATTACACAAGCCTACGGATTACATGGATTACAAAAGGCTACTTATTTTTAGTTATTTGTGTTTGAATGCGTGTTGATTTCGTTTTTAATAATCCAGTGTATGGGTGGTATATGTAAAATTAAGATCAAGACCTTTTATTTTCATATTCATTAC
Organism: Hesperia comma; assembly: GCA_905404135.1. Classification (NCBI taxonomy): domain Eukaryota; kingdom Metazoa; phylum Arthropoda; class Insecta; order Lepidoptera; family Hesperiidae; genus Hesperia; species Hesperia comma. The sequence continues at coordinate 8,038,916 of FR990032.1, read as the reverse complement.
TATAGAGCCCTACTTGTCCTAGTAGAATTGTCCCAGAAACCATAAACATATATCTGGCAACCCTGCTAATGACTCACCTATTCCCATTTAATAAAAACCTACAACATTCTTATAATTGTTATGACAACAATTACACGATAATTAACGATAATTCGCTACCGTGATATTCCACGAATCACCTTCATAAAATAAAATGTAAATTCTAAACTTTACGTTGTTCGAATGTGAACCTTGTGCTGACCTTACCGTCGTATCTTTATCTGAACCTGAAGCATAGCGAAGGTTTTAAATAAAAGAAGTTATTCAACTTTGATATTTTATATTTGCAATTCTTTGTTGCTATGGCAGCTTGTGTGATAAATTTCGTTATATTTTTATGAGATCTTTATACGAGAAAATATCAAATGAATTTTGGCTTGATGTCGTTTAGGCTAGCTTAGGTAGTGTTTTTGATTACAAAATGCAATATTGGAACGAAGTTCCTTACGGCAGGCTTGGAGGAGATAGGGATTTTGCTGTGCGACCGAACTGAAAAATATGTGATAGTAAAACCGTAAGAAAATACGCGTTACCTAGTACCTACCTTACCTAGTTACCTAGTACTAGTAGTAGTGCGTACCTAGTATAAAAGCGTTATCTAGTGCGCAGGCGCGACAACAATAAGGATATATATAATTATATCAAATTCGAATATTAGCTTCATAGACACGGTAGTGTCTAAGCCAAGTTCCACAAAAAATTCCCCTTTTGTTTTGTTCATTAGAATTATTTTTTCGTTTCCTATTTCTTATAATACTTGGTGCACGGCAGTGCACCTCGCCAAGTTCCACAAAAAATACCCCTTTTGTTTTGTTCATTAAAATTATTTTTTCGTTTCCTATTTCTTATAATACTTGGTGTACGGCAGTGCACCTCGCCAAGTTCGAAATTTTAAATAAAGTTTTATTTCGTTTATTATTTATTTGGTCGTTGGTTAATAGGGTGCACGGCAGTGTTCAAGCCAAGTTTATTGCAAATTGAGTTGATTCTACATTAGCCGAAGGAACTTCGTTCCTACCTGGTGTCCCACGACACCACATCTTTTTTTATTTAATTTTGGACAGACACAACCCTGTTAGAACTCATGATACATGTTAAGGGGAGGAGGAAGGGAGGGTCTACAAAGCAGGACATCGAACCCAGTGTAGAGTCGGAAAGTAGTGACGACATGTATAAATTCTAAATGCTAAACTTGCAAACTTAAGCTGGAACGTAAATATTATTAACTGCATCATAATTCAATATACAAAAGAGGACTTTTGGAAACTTTAAGTACAGGTTTCTAAAATGACGCAAGTGAGGATTTTGGACAAATTAAACTCTCTTCACTCTTACCACTTACTTAAGAGGTACAATCAAAACAACACTTTGACCATTTGGGGAAAGCTCTGGGGGGCAGGGACGCTGGAACAGCTAGTTACGGATAGGTTAGGCTGCCTGTCCACCGGAGCGGAGTGGGCAGCGGAGCGGAGAAACGGAGAAAATTAATCAATAAGATTGCATAAAATCTCCGCTTAGCGCCAGTGGACAGGGATTGCGTGTTAGGTATTGGTTAATTTTTCTCAGTTTCTCTGCTCCGCTGCCTCGCTCCGCTCCGGCGGGCAAGCAGTCTTAGGATGGTGTAAATCATCATTTTAGTTTAGGACCAGCTGAAAATTGGAAACAAGTAAGACAAGTAGGACACAAGTAAAGCGATGAAGTCACAAGCTAGCCTTGCATGTACGGTGGAGCGGAGCCGTTGCAGCCTGTTAAGCGATACAGAACAAAGACCTTATTTATTCTATGTCAGGGCTTACGATGAAGACTAACAAATCGTACAGAGAGCCACTTACATGCTTACATATATGTGTCACCATGGTCGTAGTTAGTCCAAGTTGTAGTAAGTAAGCGGTCCGTTGTAGGGAGTACATCTTGATAGGAATTTATTTCTCTCCAAACAGAATGCTGAGTAAGTTTGAGGTCTTTCTGGACGAGGTGGGTAAAGTCATTAGACAAAATGTATCGTGTCCGGCAATTGTGCTAGGGGACTTCAACGCAAAGTCAAGGACTTGGGGTTCAATCGTAACGGATGCGCGTGGAGAAGTTCTAGATGAATGGGCGTCTATATTGGGCCTCTTGGTCCATAACCGAGGGACGGTAAATACTTGCGTTCGTAAACATGGAGGATCTATCGTGGACTTGTCGTTTGCAACGCATACAGTAGCTCGCCTCGTTCAGGACTGGAAAGTTCTTGAAAGGGTGGAGACTCTATCGGATCACTTATGTATATATTCAGTTCGATATATCGGCCTTGCCAGAACACTGGATTACTTGTCATTCTCCCAACGTATTTCCGAAATGGGTATACAGTCTTCGACGACCCTGTAACCTAGTTGGTAGCGACCCTGCCTGCGACGCGAGGGGTCCCGGGTTCGATTCCCAGCCGGGGCAGATATTTATTTGGCAGATAAATATTTGTACTCGGGTCATGGGTGTAATTGTGATGTGTTATATGTGTAGTCCATGCCACCCGCGACACAGGTACCTGGTAACCTACTGCGGGGGTATGAGTGTGTTAGCGTTTATTATTATTATTAGTCTTGACATGGGTACAGAGTCTTGACAAACACATCCTGATGGAGGCTGCAATAGTACAGGCCTGGCAGAGAACTGTTCCCTACCACAACGTGCTTTACACCGCCGGTGATGACTCCACTTCGAGAAGTGCATCAGCTCTCAGTGGAGGACATCCGTCGGGTAACAAAAGTGGAGCTGTATGCAGCTATCCTACGTCTCCGAGGTCAGAAAAAAGCCCCAGGGCCGGACGGGATCCCAGGCTGCGCCTTGGTCATTGCGTTAAGTGTGCTGGAAAAACGTTTTCGCAGATTACTAGATGCATGCTTCAGGAGTCAGGACTGTTTCCATCACAGTGGAAGACAGGTAGACTAGTTCTGCTTAAGAAAGAGGGACGACCCGCAGATTCTTTATCTGCATACCGCCCAATAGTAATGTTGAACGAGGTTGATAAGCTCTTCGAGCGTATAATAGCCGGCTCTGTCAACATTTCGGAGAGTTAGGACCGGACTTATCCAACAATCAGTTCGGATTTCGGAGGGGTCGGTCCACAATAGATGCCATCATGCGCGTCAAGGCCCTCTCGCAAGAGACCGTGGCCTGCGGTGGAGTGCTACTGGCGATATCACTGGACATTTCCAACGTCTTTAATACTCTACCATGGGCCACCGTGATGGAGCTTTTTGCCTTTCTACATCAGCTGTATTGTTAGCGCCTACCTCTCCGAAAGGTACATTGTGTATCCGAGTCATGAGGGGCAGTTGCTGACAAAAACCATGTCCTGCGGCGTTCCACAGGGGTCAGTTCTTGGGCCCCTCCTATGTAACATTGGATATGACTGGGTGCTTAGGGGCAATCTGCCTCCTGGAGTAAATGCCACTTGCTATGCAGACGACACTCTGATCACGGCCCGTGGAGCATCATATGAGGAAGCGGCTCGTCTGGCAACTGAGGCTGTGGCACTCTTCGTAAAAAGAATTGAGAGGATTGGGCTCCGTGTTGCTTTGAGGAAAACGGAAGCAATATGTTTCCACGGACCCAGAAGATCCCCGCCACATGGAGCGCATATTACTATTAACGCGACCCATGTCGAGGTCAGGTCAACTATGAAATACTTGGGACTTGTCCTCAACAGCCGCTGGAACTTCCGGGAACACTTTAAACAACTGGCTCCCCGTTTGATAGGAGCAGCAGATGCGCTGAAACGGCTGATGCCTAACCTCGGGGGACCTAAAGAGAGTAGCAGGCGTCTCTTTCTAGGAGTGGTGCGATCTATGGCTCTATACGGAGCACCAGTATGGGAAGAGGAGCTTACGGATAGAACCATAGCTCTTCTCAGGGAACCACAAAGGGTAATGGCTATTGGAGCTATTCGAGGATATCGCACCATCCCCTTCGAAGCAGCGTGCATACTGACGGGGTGTCCTCCCTGGGACCTAGAGGCTGAATTTCAGGCCTCAATGTATGATTGGAGGTCAGAGACTCAGGCCCGAGGTATATTACCCACGCCAAAAGAATTTGACGAGTGGAAAATCTTCGCGCGACAGGCTCTCATTGAGACGTGGAAAAGGCGACTGGATCAACCTAGAGTCGGATACTGGACTATCGAAGCTCTCCGTCCAATCCTAGAGGATTGGCTCGAAAGACAACACGGAGTATTGAACTTCAGGCTCACTCAGGTACTCACCGGACACGGTTGCTTTGGAAAGTACCTGTGCCGTATAGTTGTAGTAAGTAGTACTATCAATCCCACTAAAAACATTCTGTAAAAAAACAGCCAAGTCTCGATAGAGCTGTTAGTTTATCTCTAAAAAGTAATGAAATCTCTAGACCAAGTTGAGCCAAGTCTAAGGTTCCTTACTTGCTACTTCTTATCCTTCAGGTCCATTAAGTTGAATTCCCATTAAGTTGAATTCTCTGAATGTTGAATTCCCGTTAAGTTGAATCCCATTACGTTGAATCCCATTACGTTGAATCCCATTAAGTTGAATTCCCGTTAAGTTGAATCCCATTAAGTTGAATTCCCGTTAAGTTGAATTCCCATTAAGTTGAATCCCATTAAGTTGAATTCTTGTTAAGTTGCAATCTCTAAATATGCAGACGATATAGATGTTACAGTTAAAACCCGTTCTTAGTTAAAACTAGTTTTGACTAGTCAAAACGCGTTTCAACTGACTGCGTTTGTTAAAACTAGAATTAACGGCTGCTCAAAATAAATATCAGTAAAGACTAGTTCTAACGTCAAGTTTGGGCTTTATAAATTCGTATTGACGGATGCTTTTGTGCCACATGGTAACCAGGGTCTGATGATGGAGCTGGAAGGTGTCAATAGGAACTTAGTAATTCGTCAACCCAACCACGTCGAGTTTGGGCTCGTTTGATTTGTCTTGACGAGTACTTTGGTGCTAGATGATAACCTGCGTCTGATGATGGAGCTGGAAGGTGGCCATAGGCAATCAGTTATTAAGCAGCCCAACAACGTCGAGTTTAAACCCGTTTGATTCGTCTTGACGAGTGCTTTGGTGCTATACGGTAACCAGGGTCTGATGATGGAGCTGGAAGGTGGCCAGAGGAACTCGGTAATCAAGAGACCCAACCACGTCGAGTTTGGGCTCGTTTGATTTGTCTTGACGAATACTTTGGTGCTAGATGGTAACCTGAAGCCCAAAAAATGAAGGTTTTGGGCATGGCAGCAACCAGTTTAGGCCCTGGGGCCCCGAAATTTAAGGTCCCAACTTATGGACCCTGGAGTATGTACTTCGCTAAACCGGAAGCAATAAACAATAGGGGCCATAAACATGTCACGCGAACAATGGAACAATGGAGCGCGGCCGTCTCGAAGAACGCGCATGATGCTTCGACCTTACGACAACAGTCTTAAGGTCGAAAGTCGATTGCAAGGAACATACTAGAGCTTCATTTTAATAACTACCGGAATATTCTGGATTGGCATGAATGGTGCGTGAGTGGTATAAAAAGGGGCACTCGGTCAACTGCGGGCATTCTAGTTTCGGAAGCGAAACCAGGAAGATACCAGCGATACCTACGAGCGATACCAGTGAGAAGTGGAGTGATTTCTACGGGCGATACAGAGTTCGACGAGTGTGTTTACGAGGACCTACGTGCATAGTGTTTTGGTGTGTGTACATAGTGTAATTGTGTATCTACGAGTACAATAAAGTCTTTGTGGTACATTTTGGCATTTTCTGGAACCCAGTACTCCTGACTCGTAACAATATTATTGTATTGTATAGTATGTTTTAACCGACTTCAGAAAAGGAGGATGTTCTCAATTCGTCTGTACGTTTTCTTTGTCTCATGTGTGTCACTTCATTACTTCGCACTGGGCGAACCAATTTCTATAATTCTTTCGACATTTGACGTCGCATTTTAATTTGAGCGACATCTGATGGACAGTTTTTGAGTTATTCTCAATAAAGTGAATTTAATTGAAACTTTTCACTGGGTGTTCCGATTTTGATGATTATTTTTTGTTCGAAAGGTAGTGTTTGCCATGTGAACCCATATAAATTAGAGCGACATTTGGCGAGTGGTTTTTGAGTCATCTCTAGTTAACTTTTAGAGCATTCAACTTAATGGAAATCCAACATTCAGAGAATTCAACTTAATGGGAATTCAACTTAATGGGAATTCAACTTAACGGGAATTCAACTTAATGGGATTCAACTTAACGGGAATTCAACTTAACGGGAATTCAACTTAACGGGAATTCAACATTCAGAGAATTCAACTTAACGGGAATTCAACATTCAGAGAATTCAACTTAATGGGAATTCAACTTAGTGGACCTGAAGGCTTCTTATTATTATATTTAATGTTATATGACTGGTCGTTGAACATTTTTTACACATTAGTAGGTACACACGTTAACAACCAAGTTAACGACCAAGTAAGTAAGTAATTAAGAATAGCGATTAGCGCTGTAATCTAATATGTAATTCGACTATTTATTTAAGAACAATTTATTCCTCGATGAATGCGGGTCATAACTAAAATATGCTTGCTACCTCGTTGTTCTGTAAGATATTTTTTTAATATTACGAGCCAACACACGAACTGACGAGCCACGTGGGGCCCAAATCTGCTAATTTATAAATGCTTCAATATAAACGACATGAGTCAAACTATTCAAACACGATGCAATTACGTCGCATTGGAATAGTTTTTAATAGGTACGAAAAGTGTCAAACTATTCAAATATGATACAATTAAAGCTCTTATTAATTTGCATACTTGGGCCCCTGATGATAAGTGATAATCCCCGAGGACATCAGCAGGACATCAGCGGACAGAGCAGACGACGTCGCCGGCGTAGGGCGAAAGAGGAAAGCAAGATAGAAAACATTTTACAACGTCATTCGAGAACACATTTAAACAGTTGGCTTTCTGTATAGTTTCTTTATTCTTGTTGCAAATTACCGCAACATTATTTATTTGCAGATCATGCGAATGAGTTAGCAATTTCAGTTATAGCAGTAGATAATCTAAGGAATATTGTTTCCAAAGTGTCTCTAAAGCCGCCAACAGACTCACGCGAGAAGTCTCGCCGAAAAGTCTTGCCGAAAAATTGCGCGAGAACCGAGAAGGCATCTACACTCATGCGACCGTCTCATTCGCATTCTCGATCGTTATCCGGAATGGACGACAGTGCAGCGCCTTTGGTTTTGTGTGCATTAACATACTATAATCTTGTGAATACTAAAATTAGAAATAAATTAATATAAGTACTAAAATAATAATAATAATTGGTAACCACAGACAGTAGATAATTTTAACTAGAAATGTAAATTTTAAATACAAAAACACACAACGGTCCCACTGAGACCGAACGAGAATGTGATACGGTTCTCTTTTCTCGCCCGAGAAACCCTTTGAAGCGGGCAAAAATACCGACACCGATCGGAGAACAGGCGAGCCCGAGAACGAGACGGCGAGAAAGCGATCACATTCACGCTTCTCCGGTGTTCTCGGGGGTTCTCGGCGTGAATCTGTAGCCGCTATAAAACGGATTGGAGGTTTCAGATACTTACATTTTTACAGATACATAGAGTTTGTGTATAAATTTAATAAAGAAATAAATTTTAAAAATTTGACAGTCATAAAATGAGAATAACGTACCTTCCTACCTTGTCGAATTCAATTAACGCGTTCATGCGAACAGCCCTGCTCTAACAGAGTACATCGTGTAGCACACAATTTCTCCATACATATTACAATACCGTCCAGCGACGTTGTACTTTACAACTATGTAAGACATTATATGCTGTGGAACACTAACGTCATATAACGTCGACGTTCAGCAACACAACACAATATGTTTTATCATGAAGTATTGCTCAACTTCATACCACGTCGACGTTCTATCACGTTAAGCAACACGAAATAATATTTTTTCTCATAATTACAACGAACTTATCAAGTTGACGTCATATGATGCAGGGCAAAAGTTCATGGAAACGAAGTTTTATTTAAAAAAAAAACCTAACCTAACCTAACCTAACCTAACGACTAACAACAACTAACTGGACTAACCATCCTAGTCCCCATTTGAGTCTTGTTCTGAGTCGGTCACAGTTATCATGGGCGGCAGCGGTAGGTGGTGCTGTCAGCTCGTTTGCTGCCTTAATTCCATAAAAAACCAATGACAAAGGCAAATGATCGAAACTTATACAGAACAAATTAGGGTAGGTATTATAATAATGTCACCTGAACCGCATTCTATAAATTGCAGGAGTACAAATATCTTTTTTCCAGGTTTTTATAACATTCATATCGTAAGTACCCGTATTATAGTAAAAATGTGTATAATCCGCGATGATATAAGTTTAAAATCTTTACGTAAACCTCCTTCAAAAACATTATAAAAGTCGTAAAAATACTTACAGTAGCACGTGCTCAATGTTGCGTGTGCGCGTGTACCCTCTCCAGCGGAGCACAGCCTGACTGATTGTTCAAGATCACATAGCCCGATCGACGACTTATAACGTTGTGTGCGGGTAAGCGTACTATGGACTGCTCCGCATAAGAAAGACAGAGATGCGTATATTTGTGAAAAATTTTGATTCATTGTAGCACTACAAATTCGGTACGATGACACGTTGTAGCCCAGTAACAAAACTGTTTGATGGTTGTATGTCTAAAAACCGTGCAATAACGTTGTGTTCTAAAAACTCTGTCAAAAACAGACGGCATATGATGTTGAGCTGTAACATAATGTACTTATTTTGACGTCATATGACGTTGTTTGCATGAACGTGTTAAATACGTATTTTTAGGAATAACGTCAAAATTATTCGCCACATCTCACTCAAATATAATAATAATAATAACGCTTCACACTCAAAGCCCCACACTAGGATTCCCTGTGTCGTGGGTGCCTTGGACAACACACAAGACAAGGACACACACCCAGACCGAGAACGGAAATTCAAATTCATCATTCAAATCGCCGCCTCGCTGGGAATCGAACCCAGGACCCTCGGAACAGCGATCCGGCGTGTTAACCATTGCGCCATTCGGGTCGTCAATATATCAAATATGAAACCGGACTACAAGCATCAGCTTTTGAATTAAAAAAATCTTTAAAATCGATACACTTAGTAATTTATGAGGTAACATATTACATAAAACTACTTTTTAAAAGGCGGTAAAAAATCGGCAATTAGGGTCCCCGCAAACTGACTGCAGCCACCAGCGGCTGTGGCGCCTCTTTTTAGAAGCGCGGTACGGCTAACAGCCAAGAGCTTCAATAACAGTGAGCAGAATTCAGCCGCCTTCTAAAAAGAAGCGCCACAGCCACAGCCGCCGGTGTCTGCAGTCAGTCTGCGGGGACCCTTATTCTAACTTGTTACTTTTCTTGCTAGGAAGTGCTAAAGCTGTATGAGAATATTACGCGTCCGAATTTATCCCCAAAACAGTTCACCTTATTTAGATACGGTCCTTTACCTAATTACGTCAAACGGGGAAATGGGTTACAATTATAGCCAGCTTGTATGCATGTATGTTAGTATGTTCCCATTTTCGAGTTGATAAGCTTGCGGCAATCATAGCTGTAAAAAATGCTGATCAAAAGCTTACTCTTAAAAGCACACTTATAACATTACTTAGACTTAAAAACACACTTATATCGTGAGCAATGCCAGTCTGATCCAGTATTTCTAGTCTGGTTTTTGACAAGGTTTCAGTTTTATAAAAAACTAAACAAATTCCGACGAACTGGTTTTGTACTGTAAGTAACTAAAAATAAGACGTAATAATATGAATCTCATTACATTTATATATGTAGGTATAAGGTTATTGGTATCGGAAAGTATATTACAAATACTTTGTATATAAATACTAGGTACTAAATTAAGCTAACACATTCTATAAGTACCTAGGTACATCCTGTAATAATTAAGACTTGAACCGATCTTTCACCATATACCATACCATAAACCATAATTATGGTTTCACCATATTTTTTATAAATTTATATTCTGTAGGTAGGTAGCAAAGATGTATTAAATATCTAGATGGAACATCGAATCCGCGAAAACGTGTCAAAAAGTTGTGGCCAACTGTTGGCCACAACTTTTATATCAGAATGCTGGGTCTACATTAGCGGGCTACGGCGAATATTCGTGTTAACGCGATGAATGTGGCCGGGTACATCGTGTCATTGCGTAGTATTCGGGCGAAGACGATGTAGTATCGGGGAGCTGTCGGTAAACTGGCGCGGATCAAAGGGATTTGTTGAGATAATATTCGCTTGGGTGGCTACACCTAAGTCAATTCAGTGTTTTCCAGACTTTGAAGCAAGACGGACGTGTCTGTATTTTTTGTACACTATGGAGTGGAGTAACGAAAAAATGTTAGAGTTCATTCAATTTGATGAAACGGAGAGTATCATATGGAATCCTAGTGATCCTGACCATAAAAAGAAACATTTGGTACGTGATGCGTGGATTCACCTACAATTACACACAGCACAATCCGGCACGATTAATCGCGTGAACTCGACACGAATCTTCGTCCGCCTTAATGTAGACAAGAGCATCGCCTATGCCCGAACACGATGTTTTTGTCGCGCCAACACGATACGAATCTTCGCCCGCTAATGTAGACCCAGCATTACGCACAGATTACGCACACATAGACAATAAATGAACGCGAAAAACAATCGCCTACACGCACACATGCTTGATAATGTTGCCTTGTATTTTTGTTTTCATTGTAGGGCGACGCTCAATCTAGATATTTGAAACATAATTGGTAGGTAGGTAGGTACTAATAATAACACGGTAACGGGATTTAATCTGTGTATGACATGTTTTTAACCGACTTCAATACCTAACTTTTAACAAAATAGAACCTACTTTAACGCCGAAAAGTAAAAATCGGTTTAGTTAAACGCGGTTAATACCTACTTATTCCTAAATCCTTCTCCTAAGTCTGATAAACACGATCGGTCGGTCGGTTAAAAAAAGAGGTTCTCAGTTTGACCTGTATGTATATTTGTGCGCGATTATCTCGCGTTTGGTTGAACCGATTTTGATGCGGTTTCCAGCATAGTATTTGTCAGACTTAGGAGAAGGTTTTAGGTATATTGTTTGGCTGAACCGATTTTGATACGGTTTTCAGCATGTAACGTTATAGAGGGAAAGATTGAAATAAAAGAGAATTTAAAAGAAAATAAAAGATGTTATTAAGTCCATTTATTGTTTCATTAAATTCAAGGTATTTTTAATCAAGATTTAATAACTAATAGGATATAGGTAGGCGTCGCTCCCCGTAATTAAGAAGATTAATATTAGGTACGGTTATATTTGCTTAATTATATTTATAATTAACATGTATATTTCGAGTTTGCATATTTTATATTTTTAAAATTTATTTAAGCACTTAACCAGTTAGTATCACGGTTCGATTTATAAAATAGTAGATATCTAAATAAAAAATTATGATGATAACAGTTATTCACATTCGCTACAGAAGACAAACTAGAACTAAATGGATTATTATTTAGAACTCTACTACTTATATATAAAAATCATATTAAAATTATACCTACTTACAATTATATTTATATTTTAAGATACGTAGGTATATTTAAGTCATTTTTCCTCATTTTTATCTAAGATCGTTTTTTATGCAACTACCGTGACTTCTAGTTCAGCCAAACGTTGATTAGATAATGTCAATAGACTTAAATCCATCCATTGTAATATTTAATAATAAATTGTAATTATTTTTTTAATTTATCTAAAGACAAATACATACCATTTTTTCCATTCTTCGTGACAATACCATTTTTCTCCACGGTAGTAACAGCAACCGCGAGTTCCTTCATTCTTCTATTCACTCCCGAACTATTAGCCCGATTCAAAACGCGGGAAACCGCCAACTAGTATTTCGCGGGCTTTCGAACGTCACTTTGACAGCCGACAATTATAATTATGGAATGGCAATGGTTGTAATTATTGGAGCGGGAACAGGTTTTTGCGTTTAAGTTACGGCCAAGGCAATCGCGGTCGGTAGAAAAAAAAAACTGAATAGTTTAGGTATATTTAGGTATTGATATAACTTATATACAATGAAACGTAGATAGGAAATGAAAAATGAGTCCGCGTAATGTCTATCACGCGGCCGGAATCCAACTGGTGGTCTTGTAGGTATTGTTTCGTGTATTTATACTATACAATACAACGTCTTATTTTTAACTCCGTGGAAATATTGTGTAATTTTTATTTTATTACAGTTTATATTAAAATTACATTAGTTTTTAACAAACTATTAGGGGGTGCTAGGTTGTAAAACACAATTATTAAAGATTAACTCTTGTATTTCATAATATTGTATAATTTTTTATACGAGTCTGTGCCTAATTAATCTCTTAGTTTACATAGATAGTCAAATATTTTACTCAGTGGAAACATTTCAATTAAAATTAGATTACTGTGTTAATATACCTAAGTATTAAGAGGACAGAAGTATTATGTTTTTATTTCTAATTGAATTATAACCACAAAATCTCAGGCAAATAAAGGTTTTACAAATAAGCTTTAATTTACCGCAAATACCTACTAGTGTTTTGTATGCGAATACCAGCACTCAAAATTTACTTAATTAAAATTCAATTAGGCAGTCAATTATCACTGTAATCTCACAATTATATAAAAATATGCGCCCGCGGCTTCACCCGCATGGAATTTTTTATTTCTTAATTTTCATACCCTATTTCCGATCCTTAGGGGTTTTCGAAAAAAATAAAGTGGCCTATATGGGACACTGGGTCTTCAACTATTTTTATTCGGAAATTCATCGAAATCGAGCCGGTGGCTTAGCTGTGAAATAATATTAGTATGGATTATAAATACTTAACTTCTAATAACAATAAGTCTATCCCCCTCTTTATCCCTAAGGGGCGGAATTTCTAAAAATATGCTTTAAGTGTTCCTCTACACTCCTTAAGAAACATGCATGCCAAATTTCAGCTTATATTCATAAGTTTCAGCTGTGCGTTGACTGTCAGTCCCTCAATCACTTATTAACGGAAGGGTTTTATTTGTATGTATGTTGAAAGATAATATATGGATAAACATGCTCACATACATACATACGAACACACACAGTCATAAACAAGTATGTACGAGTGCACGTGGAGACATAAAATGTTTCAAATAAAACAAAGATTATAATTATAATAAATATAAATACCTACTTTGACGGTAGGTATAGGTATGTTACATAATGAATCGGCAAGATAAGAACGGAGGCATTCAGTTATTATGTTGAAGATTTTTGGTTATTATTGGACGCCTAAAAATTAATTAAACTTATATAACTTAATAAAATAATATTTTTTTTTTATGGAATTAAGATAGCAAACGAGCATGCAGTGCCACCCTTCCCCTGCCGCCCATAACAACTGTGACCGACCTAGAACTAGACTCAAAGGGACTAGGATGGTTAGTCCAGTTAGTAGATGGTGTTAGAATATTAGTTGGTTAGTTTGTTAATAAGTGCGAGGACAGGGTATGTTAGTGATAATTAGTCCTGTTAGTTAATGTTAGTAATAGTCCAATTAGTTATTGTTAGTATGAGTCTTGTATAACTTAATAAACTTATATAACTTAATAAAATAATATAAAATAAAATAACTTAAATATAACTTTCGCGTCCACTTACAAATTCTTTATAAGTAGGTATATTACATTATTTGTAGTTATTTTATTTATGTAAGTATTACAACTGTAAAAAACGCATCAAATTTTACTAAGCAGATTTTGGCGAGATGCGTAAAATTTGTTCTACATAACTACCTAATAATAATAAGCACCCAATTTGGTTTAGTCGCAATCTAATAAAATTATTAAAAAGGAAGGATAAAATGAGGCAGCGAGTAAAAAAGTACAAAAATCCTTTAGATGTAATTACACTACAATCGCTGAGCAAGACGTTATGTAATAAATCGGCCATAGAATGTTATAACACCTACATTTCTAGCATTGAGGATAATATTGGCAAGAACATTAAAGGATTTTGGATTTTTATTAATGGAAAAAGGAAAGGCACAAGCTCATATCCATCCAAAATGACTGATAGCAATGTTGTAGCCTTGAATGGAACAGAAGTATGCAATCTTTTTGCAGATTTTTATTCGTCTGTATATAGCTGCAATAATGGCTCAGCGACCTGTAGTTCATCTTCTCAAAATAACGCTTGTATTATATCTAACAGTAGTTTTTCGTCTATAGAGATAACCCATGATCAAAATCAAATGTTTGGACGGTGAGAAAGGAGCAGGGCCGGACGGGATACCGACTATATTTGTTAAAAGGTGTATGAATAACCTCATTGAACCACTTTATTACATTTTTAACAAATCTCTGCAGTCTGGTTCTTTCCCCGGTTACTGGAAAACTGCTAAAGTTATTCCAATTTTAAAAGACGGGGATACAGTCATCTCAGGTTTCTAACTACAGGCCCGTCTCCATTTTATCAACTTTTGCAAAGATTTTCAAGTCCTTGATTTGTCCTTCAATTCAATTACACATGAAACAGTATTACTCCATTAACCAGCATGGTCTTATTACCGCTCGCTGAACTAATACTAACCTCGTTTCGTTTATAGAGTCAATAGCTGAATCCATAGATCAAAATAAGCAAGTCGATGCAATATATACGGATTTTTCCAAAGCGTTTGATCGGGTATCGCACAGACTGTTAGTTTCAAAATTATCAAGGTATGGGTTTTCAGATAAAATACTAAAGTGGTTGGAATCATATCTGTCTTCACGCTCATTTTACGTTGTATTGGGTGGTTTTGAGTCTAATTTAAAAAACATAAAATCTGGCGTCCCTCAAGGCTCACATTTGGGTCCTGTGTTGTTTAATATATTTATAAATGATATAACGACTTGTTTTAAAAACTCCACTCCGTTTATGTACGCTGATGATCTTAAATAAATTAAATGCATTGAATCCTCTGTAGATGCAGTTTTGCTACAGCAAGATATAGACAGACTGGTCCATTGGTGTCAAAGTAGTGAAATGATTCTCAACTCTAAAAAGTGTTTCCATATAAAATTTACTCGCAAAAAATACTCCTCCCTACTTGCTATCGCATTTCCCAAAATGTGATTCAAAAAGTAACCACAATTAATGACTTGGGCGTCATAATTGATTGTAAATTATCATTCTTGCCTCATATAGATCATATTGTTAAGAAATCTTCAAATATGCTCGGGTTTGTTATACGTCAATGTAAGATGTTTAAAAACGCCAAAACTAAAAAAAATACTTTTTTACTCACTAGTGCGTAGCATACTGGAATATTGCTGTACTGCTTGGCGGCCTCATTTTGCAGTGCACGTTTTGAGAATGGAGCGAATCCAGAAAAGATTTCTCTGGCACCTAGCTCGTGGCACTAAATTTGCCAATAGAGATAAATCTTATTACGATAGACTGTCCGCGTTTAAGGTTGCTCCACTTGAGAAACGAAAAGACTTTCTTGACCTTAATTTTCTTTATAAGCTTGTCAGGAACTTTTAGAAAGAATACGCTTTAGAGTGCCTCACAGGCTCCCTCGGCACAAAATAACTCCTTTAGTGCCACCATCTAGAAGAACTGTTTTAGGCGCAAAATCACCAGTACCTCGGCTTAGTAAACTTTATAATGAGTTTGATGATCTGGATATTGGCTTTCATAATATAACCAAGATTGGCACTATTGTTTTATGTAAAGCTTAATATTTAACAATGTCACCTGTCCCACTTACTTGTTTGTTTGGTTCTATTATTGTCTTTGTTAGTATGTTATATTGTATTGTATTGTGTTAGGTATGTAGTAGGTACTTATCTCTATTACTGAGATTCATTTATACATCAGTATTACAAGCTGCGCAACTTACCCATGTAAACTTAAGATATTGGTGTACGCTGTGTTTACCTGTTATTGGTTTTACATGTAGCTCAATACTAAATGTTAGTGATAGGAAATTGTTCGTGTAAAAACTGTTGGTAAACCTTTTAAATAGATAAATAAACTCAGTTTGAGTTAATGAGGGTCGCCGTTTATGTGCTCACCAGTTGGCGCCACCGGCGAGGTGAGGTCCTGCTGTCAAAGCCCGCCCATACATAAACAGTGACAAATGACATTCAGACAAGCGAAAAGTGACAGACAGACCTCACTTTTCACTAGCGCCTCTAGCGGAAAATTCACACGCGTTTACCCTCATTAACTTAATTAAACGCACCTAGTTTCTATTCCGAAATCCTTCAGAATTTCATGTAGGTATGTATTTGAGAACATAATTGACTAAATAAATAAAGCTAATGGCAAATAAAATATGTGCAGTATTGATTGATAATAACGCTGATTTGGAAGTTCCGGTACCGTGTTACTCACATATTGATCCGGGTTCAATCCCCGGGCAGACGTCAGAGAGGAATATCGAAAATGATTTGACTTACGACTACTGAATTTTTTATTAGCATTTTGTAACGAAAACGGTCAAGTCATTGTAGATTAAAGACTTAGTTTCCAAAAACTATTCTTTTCATACGTATTGTTTAGGGTTAGTTTTGTTTTGTAAAAATATAAGTTTTTTAAGGTTAAAAATGTTTTTAAGCTATTGCATAACTTCTATCGCGGGCCTTGAGCGTGGGGACCGAATCCATAAATTCCGTAACGAAAAAACCTAACACCCCCCACCCCGACCGGCACAGCGGTGACATCTATCGATAAATACCAGAACTTTTAACTGAGTTAACTAACTTTTACTTTATAACGGCTAAACCGATTTGGCTAATTTTAGTCTTGAAATATTCGTGGAAGTTCAGGGAAGGTTGCAGCGATGAGAAAATATGGAAAAATTGCGAGGAAAATACTAAAAATTAAAATTTTAATTTCCCATACAAATCTTACCTGTCAAACATTTGATTTTCGCCCCGTCGGTTCGGTATTTTAAGAATAACATGTAGATCTGTCTGGATTAAATAAGGCGTTGGAATCGACAACATTGTATTCATAATAGTCGAATTATCGCGTATTTAGATTTAAAACATGCAAAATAACAGACATATAGACACACATGACATAAAATAATGACACTATAAAGATATTTGGTTGTTGTATTGCGTGCGTTCAGAAATATATTTTGTATAGTTTGCTTTACTCTTCATCATATTATGTCAAATCGCCCCGTGAGATGTCCGCCCATTATGACGTAACAATTTTCTGTTATCAAACTGGTTCCTTTTTTTAGTGTTATGGTGTTATGCTTATAAAATTGTCAAATCCTCAAAATAATCCGTAGAAATATTTTAACGATTATATTAGAAAATCACATTGAAATGAAAAACAAAATACAGCAACAAGAGAAATAACGAAACTAAGATTCATCAAATAGGTTAAACTTATAGCAGTTTTTACACTTATTTTTCGAAATAGATTTTTCTACGGGACGCAGCAATACATTGGAGGGAGCTGAAGATAACTCCATTTGTGTCTGTTTTAATTAATGACCTATTATAATGGAGGAATTTTATGCCTCTACTAAAACAAGTGTGAGGAGCAAGATCAGCAGGAGGTGGTGATAAGAGATCTGCAGAAGCGAAGTAGTTAGGCCGAAACTGAAAGCTCTTTCCATTAAAAGGAAGATTTCAAATAATATAATGACATTATGTGTCAGAAAAAAATTATGTGGATGTCCGAGCAAGAGAAACATTGTGGTAGAATCATCCATGGGTAGAATATGGATTAACCGTGTATATAATCAAAGGGATTAATGATATATAAAAGGGCAAAATAATACGACTCGTGTTACAACTTCAGTTACAATTTATTGAATGATGAAAGTATTGACAACAACAAATCTTCCTTTGCTGTCGTCGTTCCAGTTTCAAATAGGTACCGGCCAGGTCGCTGGCCAGTATCATTTTAATAGAAAACCTGAAAAGAAAGATCTGACTCCTCTCCTCTCCTCACTCCTCTCCTCACTCCTCTCCTCACCACTAAAACACTACTCTGCTCAAAAGCACCGCTCCTCTCAATAGCACCTCTCCACTCCACATCTGGCAACACCAGTATGCCAAAACTGCCCTTGCTTCAGCACATCTCATATCACCACCTCCTGCAGTCATTGCTCCTCACAGTTGTTATAGCACAGGCATAAAAATCCGCCGTTACAGATATTATGAGGAATCAAGACGAATATTAATAACAGCACTATATAAGAATTGATTTGTGATATAATAAATATATAATTGTAATTGCATAAGTTGATAAAAAATGCTATGCAATAGCTTTACCGCGGCAGTCTCCGAGTGCCACACGTCTTTTATTTTCTGTAGAACTATGAGTTTTTTAACAAGTTCATTATTTAACTAAGTAGCAATTTTTTCATGTATTTTACCGTCGAATGTTCTAGCTGAATTAGACCTATTTTCTCTTACTTTATTGACATGCAATTTTGCGTATGACTTTTATTCCGCTTAAGATGTAATTTTATCATAAACATGACCAGATACTCACAACATTAGCTCCAGATAAAGAAACTCCTCAACAATCAACAGCACAGTGACTTTTATTGCTTTGCGGTTATATCACTTAGCATTATAAAAGTGTGATTTAAGTTTTATAACTAATAATTATTTTATAAGTAAATTATTATTTTTTTCACTAGGAAACGACAATCAATACCTATTTCTGAATTTTCCTCTTCGTAGACTTTAAATACTTTAATAATTTTAAAGGTCATTCAATGTTATCCAGTATTATTCCATATCAAAAATAATAAAACAATATTACATAATGTAATTAGTTTCAACTACTACCTATACATATTAGGTATATATCACGCGAAGACCAAATGTTTAATATTTGGAATTATTAGATTAGACTTGGCCGGCATCCCAACGGTGATGTCTTTGTTTATTGATGCCAATGGGAGGCGGTGGGCACTTAGGTATATAACTTCGGCAATTTCATCCCCTTAACCCTTAGACACCTGTCCAACTTCGGGACACGGATCTCCAATCATAACTTAAGTTGATCTTTGTCCACCGCGCTGGCGAAGTGTGGATAGGCAGAGTTCACACGCCTTTCAGAACATTATGGAAAACTCAGGTATTGGCTTCCTCACGATGCTTTCCTTCATCTAGGCAAGTGATCACTAAAATTTTATCCGTACTTTAATATTTGATACAATTTAGAAGGACATTTTGGGGTATAGTCCCAGAAATTCCATTTTGGGAGACCACTGTTCAACCCTCTGCCCTCCTCCTGCTATCTTCACATTATGAATATGCTCTATCGGCTATTTACTTGCATGAGTTTTTAAATGACTCATTATCTAACTCTTGGCATATACTTGATATTAAAGAGTTCCAGAGTCTCATCCGTTATTCGTCAGGATATCTTATTGTGTAGCTTGACGTTTTTGTCTAAGGACGTAAACGAAATAGTTGTATAAGGAAGATATTAGCGAAATACTTCACAGGTGATTAATAGCTAATGCATTTATAACCATCTTTAATCAGGAAGGAAGGTTGATATTATTAATATTTCATAATTATAATAAGTAATAACTGACACTTGGCTTTTAGTTTGAGTATTGAACTGTGTAAAAAGGTATTAGTGTGAGTACAAGAAAATAAATCAAAGTTATTTCGAAAATTATTAAAAATTTCATGATCAAAATTTTGCCTAATTTTCAGGGAGCCCTCATTCGCAACAAGATTAAAGGAATTACGTTCTAAATTAATTATTTACGTTCCGCCAAATGACAATGAGAGGGGCTATCTCTATTGCCGACCCCGGTAAACATTTGACCTCAAACGTCTTTGGGAGCTTAATATCACGCATAAGCAAACCTAATTTGGCATACGTATTGTATTTTTTAGGCCAACTAAGTTTGATTAAATAAAACAAACACAAAAAGTGTAAAACTGGTATACTTTTTTTAAAAACTCGTCTACGCTTCCTGCACAAAACTTGTACAAAAACAATCACAGATTAAAACGACGACATTCAAGTATTAAAAAGATTTATTGCGTGAGTTAACTATCGTGCCCCAGCGGAAGGGTTTTTAAAAATAAATAATACGACTGGCCAAGTCAGAGTCCAAGATACAACTGATTTATTTTTCTTATAACAAGTACAAGCTTATCCAACTAATTACAATTAACTTAATGATAATCGTCGTCGTGGGCGACGGTTACGCCAACGTAACTCCTCCCCCCTTAAGACTGAGGCGTGCCGAAGACCGTGGCTGCTGCTGCTGTTGATCTAGTGGCTGCCGCTGCTGTTGATCTAGTTGCTGCTGCTGCATGTCTGTAGGCAACGCTGCGTCCTCCATGGTTCTGTGGCTGCGGTGTTTGCGGTACCATATTTTTATGGTGATGCCAATGCAGATCATACCAAGGATGATGTATAATATAATTGATGACCAGCTTGGTCGTGATGAAACTGCAGGTAAGTAAATAGGTTCTTTAATTTCTCTTGTTTTTTGAAGAATATTTTCCAAGGAGTCGAGCTGGACGTCTTCTAGTTTTATGTTTAACGAAAAGTTGCTTGGAATCTTATATGTTTTTGGTAAAGGGATGCTTTCCTGGATATTGATGAACCTTCGATGGGTTCGTAAAGTTTTTTCTGCAATCTTCACTTTGCATCTATTATCCACGGAGACGAGGGATACTCCACTGGTACGGTGGTATTGCATGTCGTTTCCGCATGTCGATTTTATTACTGTCTTCTTCTTTCTTAAGTATGACTATCCAACTGTTTTCCTTAATTTGCTGTATAATATTTTCTTCAAAGTTAACTTTCGCATACGAACAGTTATGGGGTTTCTCATGTTGTATTAGCTGAGCGATGCAGTCTTCGGATTGAGCCTGGCTCCATTCCACTGGCTCCATTCCTGGCCATTCCACGTGACGGCATATTGCTTCCGCTTCGGTGACTCGCAGGCATTGCTCGCGAGGATAGGCAAACTCATTACTTCCCAAGATAAGGAGGGGGTTCTTAGGGATGAGAACTGTATTATTTTCATTAGGGATGGAATATAGGTGTAGGAGGTCATAACGTATGTTAGTAACTAATGGGATTTCCAATACAAAATTTAGTGTTTCATTTGTACTATATGCTTTTACTGTAATTGCTTTTGTAATTTTATGTATATGCTGTAGCGACGGAGCGTACGGCATTTACAAATCTGTCTCCCTTTGCACACTCATCAATTCAGTAATAAGATAATTCGGATCTACAACACTTGGATGTAACTGACCTAAGTTGGAAAACGTAATAGCGTTTTCTAAGGTAAGTAATCTATCATAATATAATTGCTGAAGGCATGACTCCATTTGATTATAAATTGTTACCGCTTGCATGTAGCTTTGCATGTTACTTCTTTTGCTTATTGCTTCAAATAACCTTTCCTCATTTTTCTTAATTTTAACTAACTTATCATTATGTTGAGTCATAAAATCCTAATCCATCAATTAATCCTCTCCTTTCCCTTGTTCTACATATTTTGTACTCCGGCTAAACCTAACCTTTTACTTCCTAAATATACTAACTTGCTTTCTATATTTTCTATTAAGTATTGTATTTGTTGCCTATTAACTAAACTATCTCTATCGCTGGATACATTTTGATTCTTAAAATTAAAGAATAGTAATCCTTACATACTTCTAGGAATATTTCACCTATCTTTAATATTTGGCCGATGGTAATTCCTGTGTAAATGTTTATACGTTTCCTGTATACCTCTATGGATTGTTTTTCCTTCGTGGTATTTTTTAATTAATTCGGTTTGTTCGTTCTTATTTTCCACAAATGTTACTCTAGTTTTACAACGAATAAGTTTTGGACCTCTATTATCAAATATGGTTTTGAATACTTTACTAAATATAAGGTATAATTCTTCATCATAAAAATAACAATGAAAGATTCGATCTGCAATAGTGTGTTCTTTAAGAAATTTAATTATCTGTGGTTCCGTTTCATTAATTGGAATAAATACGTCTTTAATTACCACCTTTCCTTTTGATCTATCCTCTAATCTATATTCGTTTCCAGGTGATTTCCTAATGTGAAACTGTTTTCGCTGCCTATCTATTGCGTCTTCGATTTCAGGAATTTTGTATACAATTTCAGCACTTTCCGGCGTGGCTGAAGTCTCAACTGGGCTAAAAAGGTCCTCAATTGAATCAAATACTCTATCAACAGGAATTACGGATGAATCTAATAGTGTTTCTATATCTATTCCTTCTAAATCGTCGTACAGATTTTGTGATGTACTTGGTTGGGGATTATCAATCGTTTGATTAACTTGTTCTCTATCTAAAACTAAATCTAAAATTTCGCCTGGGGTATCTTCTGTCTCTACTTCATTGTTATATAGAATTTTAACACGAGATAATGCATCAGCATTAGTATTAGTTTTGCCTTTCTTGTGTATTATTTTATAATCATATTCGGCTAACTTTAATCGCCATCTTGTTAATTTGGAGTTTGGGTCTTTGAGCGACATTATCCAGGTTAAAGGCCTATGATCTGTATAAATGGTGAACTTTGTGCCATATAAATATGGGCGGAAATATTTGATTGTACAAACAATACCTAATAATTCTTTTTCTATTGTGGAGTATTTCTCCTCTGTTGCTGATAAGGTTCGTTACGCAAAAGCTACTGGTCTATCTGAGCCTACGGTACCTTGCGATAAAACTGCACCTAGGGCTACGTCTGATGCGTCTGTTGTTAATATAAATGGTTGATCAAAGTCTGGGTATTGTAAAACAGGGGCATTCGTTAATACCTCTTTGCATTTTTCAAATGATTCTACGAATTCTTTGTTATTTCTATTTTCGCGTTCTTTTTTAAACATTTAGTCATTGGTTTGGTTAATTTTGCGAAATCCTGTATGAACTTCCTGTAATATCCGACTAATCCCAAAAACGATTTAATGTCTTTCTGCGTTTTAGGCATCGGGAATTTTTTTATTGCAATGATTTTATCGGCATTAGGTTTAAGAACTTCGCTTGTTAATGTGTGTCCTAAAAATTTAACTTCCTTTTGAAGAAATTCCGATTTGTTTAATTGTATTTTTAAATTATGGCTTCTAAACCGTTCAAAAACCTGTTCACATTTTTCTAGATGTTCTTGTAAGCTGACTGAATATATAATTACATCGTCAAGGTAAGTTAAAACATTATCTATTCCTCTCAATACTACACCCATTAATCGCTGAAAGGTGCTCGGTGCATTTTTCAGACCGAATGGCATTCTCAGGAATTCGTAATGACCCCTATCCGTAGTGAACGCTGTTTTTTCTATGTCCTCCGGACTCATTTCGACTTGATGGTAACCTGAAGCTAAATCGATTGTTGTAAAATATTGCGCTCTTCCTAATCTATCTAAAATATCATTAATATTTGGTAATGGGTATTTGTCTTCTATAGTTTTCTCGTTTAACCGTCTGTAATCTATAACTAATCTATATTTTCTTTCGCCTGATGCATCCAATTTCTTTTCAACTATGTGCACGGGGCAAGACCATGGTGAAATACTTTCCCTTATTATATTTTGACGTAATAGATTATCGACTTGATTTTGGATTTTCTGTTTTTGTTTTGGTGCCTGTCTGTAATTACGTACGAATATTGGTGTGTCGTCCGTTAGTCTAAGTTTATGTTTTACTTGATGTGTGAATGTTAAAGGTATCCCCTCACAATAAAATAAATCTCTATAATTAAAGCAAAGTTTTTTAATTTCCCGTTGTTCTTCCGCATTCATGTGGTCTGTACGCAATCTATTTAAGTTTATTTTTAATAATTTATCTAATTTTTTATTACTCAATATGTTATTAACGTACGCGGAGTCTTCATTTTCGTATTCGTTAGCATTAAGGCAATATTCACAAGGTGTTAATTGTATTGGGTATCCTTTTTTTAATTTAATTTTATTATCTGTATTATTAATCACTGTGGTACTAATAATTCCGTTTCTCACACTGACTAACGCTGTAGGAAATGCTAACCCACACTCGGTTTCCTGTGCTAATAATTCATAATCACCTTCTCTATAGTTACAGGCTAAAGTGACCTGTTGTTCACAGTTAGGATGGACTGTAATATAAGATTTAATGTCATCCTTTATGGGAATGTTTGTCGACTCTGTTCTCAGTCGACGCCTATTAAGCCTATAAAATCCTTATCAAAATTAAACAGAAGGAACTTGTGTGTCATGTTATGTTTAAACATTCTGGGTAACTTAATATACACAATCTGATTATGTTTGGTTGTACCGTGAGGTGTTTTAATATAATGGGTTTCATTTTTTATCTGAAAGTTTATGTTTAAGTTTCGGACTACGTCCGGGCTGATAAGCGATTGTGACGCTCCGGTATCTAATAAAAATCTACCACCTAGTTCGCTGATGTAAATATAAGGCAACCGATTATTATCGTTAATATTAACGTATACTAAGTTTCTTCGATTATTTCGTCTGGAATACAAAAATTTTCCTGTTCTGAGGTATACGATTCGTGCTGTTCATAATCGTCCTCAGTTTCGACTTCCTCCTGGAAATTTACTTTACGTACCTGTTGTACCTGTTTATAGGGACCTGGCTGAGCTTGAGTCGGCCTGGGTCGTGATGCGTTTGGCGGCTGTTGTTGGAATACAGGCCTTGGACCTATTGTCCTGTATTCCTTACCGTCAGATCCTGACGCCTATAATTACCCTGCATTAAATTGGGCCTCGGGGGCGCTACCTGCGGTGTCTTATTCTTTAGTTTTATTTCTTCCTGCCTAGCTGTAGCTATAGCGGCCTCGAGCTCGACCGCACCTTTGAAACGGATGCTTAAGGCCGTTATCGGGTCGAGCTGCTCGAGAAAAACGTCCATAGCCATCTTCTCGTATAGGTCCTTTCGTCCACACTAATTAGTGCGTAGCACAGTTCCCGCACTTTTTCGCCAAACTGTTCTACGTTCATCCTATCTTTCGTTAGGTGCATTAATTCATTAATTATCTGCACCTCACTTCGGAATTCTCCGAACCTACTTCTGAGAATAGCTTTTATGTCTTCCCATGTTTTAAATTGATTTCTTTGTGAAAGGGCCTCTACGGCCTTTCCCGTAAGCTTATTCTTTATAAGACACGCAACGGGAGGTGCATACTTGTCTACTAATAATTCTAACACGTTCTCTACACTATTAATATAGAACTCCAGAGTTTTCTTATTACCGTCATATGTGGGCAAAAGGACCGATATAGTTTTATAATCGATGGTCTCGAATTTTTGCTCTACATTTTCCGACGTCATTTTTAAAGTACAAGGTACAAAGTCACACTAATATTATATTGAACACAAATGTTAGTTGGAACACTTGGAACAACAAGGAATCTCGGGAGTAACAGAGTAAAATGCTTACCCCACGAGCATTGCCGATTGAAGGCGGTGAGTTGTCTTGGCTGCTGGGCGGCTGGGCGGCTTGAAGTCTGGGCGGCTTCAAAGCTGGGCGGCTGGACACGATGATGTTCTTCCTTTTTGAATTCGCGTCGCGGTAGTCCCGGATTTTAGTTTAATTGAAACTCCGTTTAATCATACGCGAATCCTACCGACTGCGCCAGTTAACTATCGTGCCCCAGCGGAAGGGTTTTTAGGGCCAAGTCAGAGTCCAAGATACAACTGATTTATTTTTCTTATAACAAGTACAAGCTTATCCAACTAATTACAATTAACTTAATGATAATCGTCGTCGTGGGCGATGGTTACGCCAACGTAACTCGTGCAAAAACCTAATTATTTCAATTTATATTATTGCAGTAGGTATTCTGAAAAATTGCATAAAATTTTGAGTAAGTATTAGGTTGTACCTAATACCGTTTAAGCTTAAGTTATGCTGTATCGAACCACGTGGTAACGCGCGGTTGCAATTTTGTTTATAAACATTCTCTCCTTGCGCCGACTTCAATGAGGGTAGCCGTTTTTGTGCTCATCAGTTGGCGCCACTGGCGAGTGGGGTCCTGCTGTCAAAGCCCGCCCATACATAAACAGTGACAAGTGACATTCAGACAAGTGAGAAGTGACAGAGCCACAAACTTATCGGACCCGGTGGCCAAAATTGGAACTAATACAAATGTTATACTATTGTCGGACCAAGAAAAAGACAGTAGCGCCCCTCTTAATGGCTCAGATAAGTTTGTGGCACTGACAGCCAGACCTCACTCTCTACTAGCGCCTCTAGCGGCGAATTCACACGCTTTTACCCTCATTGCCCAAAATGGCAGTCGGTAAAATTTTGCGAATTCTAAAAGTAATACATTGGTTACATCACTAACATGTATGTACATTTTTGTTTACCCATATCAATGAACAAAGGTACTGCTTATTTCTTTAGAAATTTCTTCCAGCAGACCTGCGGCTGGGGAATGGTAATCGAAGGTAGGTTCAGCGTGTACAGCCCTTTAATAATCAAAATAAAATATTAGACATACTTACATACATATTATTAAAAAAATGAACATAAATCTGTAAATACAGAAATAGATATAAGTAAAAAAAATAATTAATAAATTAAAATTATTTTTTTATTCAAAACTTGGTGCTTATCATGTACATCTGACATCTGACGAGTATTTTTGAGTCATTAGGGTTCCGTACCCAAAGGTAAAACGAGACCCTATTACTGAGACCGTCCGTCCGTCCGTCCGTCCTTCTGTCACCAGGCTGTATCTCATGAACCGTAATAGTTACACAGTTGAAATTTTCACAGATGATGTATTTCTGTTTCCGCTACAAAAACAAATACTAAAAAACAGAATAAAATAAATATTTAAGTGGGCCCCCATACATTCGACGCTTCAGCGATAGTTTACCTATTGGTCCAAGAGATGGCGTTGTGCGTAATATGTGGCTACAATAAAACAATTAAATATTTAAGTGAGGCTTTCATACAACAGACCAGATTTTTTTTGGCGTTTTTATATATAATGGTATCTACGGAACCCTTCGTGCGCGAGTTCGACTCGCACTTGGCCGGTTTTATTTAATTTTAGCAAACTATGTTGATGATGCTCTCATTTTACTATTTTTGTCGATGTCGAAGTCAGTTTGTTGTTGTTAAGAGTTATTTTGAAGTTAAGCTACTTGAAGCCACTGAAAAGAGCAGCGAGCTCTCCGAAACTGCGTCAAAGCTCTTAACTTTTATTTATTTTGTTTAAGAAAAGTGAAATTTATTAAGGATTAAAGTAGATTATGTCGAAATTTGTCGACTTTTTCAGAATGAAGCGAAGAAAAATTTATTCCATTATATTTTCATTATGTTTAAACGGTTTCCTTTTTTATAATAAAACTATCCTCAACAAATCCTGGGAGGTTGCCTTAGAACTTTGGCAACCATACACCGCTGACATTTAAAAAGTTTTACTCTTCCATTAAAAAGTTAAATGCGCTCTGGATTTGACCCCGGATCTCCGGTCTGAAAAGGTTTCAAAACTTTATCGTGACTCAAGAAAGCTGAGAGCAAGCGACTGTTGAACCCGGCAATGCAGAACAAAAAACAAAGAATTGTATGCAGGATAGTAAAAAGAAAAAATACTTTATTGTTCTTTCGTTTCAGCGGGGAATTCGGGTACCTAAACTATTTATGATAAATATACGAGTAATTGTGTCTTACAGTATACTGTATATACAAGGTGTCCGTCCGGCTTCGGTCTATACAAAGTTATAGGGCGTGTAGTATGAGTTATTTTATGAATAAAATTATTCTACATACTAGGTCTAAACCCGACTCCCCTCGATTTACAGCCATTTTAATTTTTTAATAATTTTTTTTGGACCATGCACAGTAAAAGTACTATTACTTAAAAATTTTAGGTCCAATCTTCTTCAAAACTAAATTTGTTTTTACTCACTAGTAGGGGCCACCGTAAATCGACCTTCGTCGTGATCGTGAATCGTCCCTTTCTTAACTCAACAATACCCAAAATGTAATTTTTCTACCTGATTCCGCATGAAATTCAGAGCTCGATCATAAATCACCTCAGAGAGCGCTGTGTTCAAATTCAAACAACGATTTCTCGGTTACTACCCGTTGTCTCAGAATTGCGTTTTTGGTGTCGTTGTTTAGGTAAACTTAACATCTGATAGATGACTTAATAAAAAGTAATCATGCCCAGGGCTATTTTCTGAAAAATCTTAAAAAATAAAAAAAAACTATGTCATTTTTATCATAAATTCTACATTTAATTTATTATTTTAATATGTAGGAGCCAGTTTTTGAATTATTTTAGCTGTTAGTTCGATGGCCCCTACCAGTGAGTACCTATTGCTTGACCAGGAATATAAAAAACCTCGCCATATTGCGGTAAACTCATGGAACTAATTTCTTATACTGGCAATGCTTAGTTTCTAAACGTCAATCGTAAATTGCTTGTCAGTGAGTTTTAATGTCACAGTCACAGGTTACAGTATTTCTCATGTTTGTCTTTTTACTTTTAGTGTCTATTTTGTGCTAAAATGACAAAACTGTTCATAATCGTGAAAGAAAAGCGGTTTTCCATGTGCTAAAATAACATTTCGTATAAAATAACATTTATTTCCCTAAATGACATTTCCGACATAGTTGTCGAAATGACAATAATAACATGACCGTTACTATAGTTACCATAGAGATAGGAATATATAGTTACTGTTGTCTGTGCTGTTGCCATAAAAAAAGGAAACTTTATTGTGCTTTAGCGCCCTCATGACAGGTTTTTTCTGGTCAAGCAATAGTTTTGGAGAAGATTGGACCTAAAATTTTTAAGTAATAGTACTTTTACTGTGCATGGTCCAAAAAAAATTATTAAAAAATTAAAATGGCTGTAGATCGAGGGGAGTCGGGTTTAGACCTAGTATGTAGAAGAATTTTATTCATAAAATAACTCATACTACACGCCCTATAAGTATGTACAGACCGAAGCCGGACACCCTGTATATAGTTGAGTCGCCGAGCATGGAATTGCCTCTCCCCGCCAAAACCAATCTTATTATCTGTGCTCACAGTTCAAATTAGCTTGCCAGAAAAATTTACTGAGGACATTTTTAGATAACGTCGTTAAGTTTAAATGTATGTACCTTAATAGTACTGTCGGAATGCTGGCATTTGTGCGCCATGCAAATATAACGAATTTCAGATCGAATGCAAACGGAGTAAAGGCAAGTGTACCTACTAATTTATTGTCCACACTTCATTCTAATTGAACTCCATTTAAGTTTATGCGAACAAAACAATAAGAATCATCCAAGAAAATATGGCCGAATGGAATATATAATTAAATCGAAATGTTGAAATCTGCGCCTATATAAAACTCTTCGTTCCGAAGTCATAGGACAAGATAGTTAATGTACTATATTGGTACTATATTGGTATTTTGGAGGAGAAAAAATGGCGAAAGAAGCTCCTCAGCACAGTACATAGAAAGTATGATGCATATTATTGAACAATGTAAGAGATAGAGCTGTGCTAGTTTATTTGGAGGTAACTGCGTTCGATACAACTCGATTATAAGTTACTCGTTGTATATTCGATATGTATTATGAACAGTAAGGAAAGACTTTAGGGTTTTCAGTTCTCTTATTTTTCTTAAGAAATCTAAAACGTATTCCTGACTCTTAATTTTTGTTATTAAGATATTTTTGTTAGAAGAATATTACAGAAAATATATTGTCGATAGCTTTAAGGTTATCAAAAACGTGTCAGTAAATATTATCTAATGTTGTCATTTGCGTTAGTTTTATTAAATATTTATACTTCAAATTGTATTGCGAAAGTTTTATAATCATGTTGCAATCTCAGCAAACCTTAAGTGAATAAAATTCCACTGAGGTGTACAGAACAGAAACTTAACATACATACATACTTAACAAACAATAAACTTTCCCATTAACCGTACTAGGTTTGTTAAGTATGTACCTATGTATGTAATGCTAAACACTTTCTACCATATTTTTCTTAATACATGTCACCATTAAACTTTAAAAACTTATCGATAACAAATTTACAGAAAATATTATATAAAAGCTAGAGAACCGCCCTCGCTTCGCTTCGGGACCCGTAGGTAACAGCCGCGTAGGTCCCGCTCCGGTAGGATTCTCGAGATAAAAAGTAGCCTATATGTTATACTGGAACATAAGTTATAACTTATAACATTTACCTATGACTTAAGTAAATTAACGATACATTAAGTAGTATTTGATAGCGTAATTCAGAAGTTGCAAATGAATTTTACTAACGCCATCTATTAACAGCATCCGGAACTGGAACTAAATATCTAGCAACTAACAACGATTTTCCCATGGGAATGAGATGTTTTTCCGCGGTAAAAAGTAGCCTACGTCGCTCTCCAACCTCTCAACTATCTCTACGCACATAAACTATATCATATAATAGCCATGTTGCTACGTGAAAGAGCCACAAACAAACAAACACACTTTCACATTTATAATATTATATAAAATATAAATATAATAATATAATATATAACAATATTCAAATTTTTATGAGAGATCCTTCCAAAAACCGATGATAAAAGAAGAAACTTTTAAAAACCCGCGAAGTCCGAGTCAGAGACGCACTCGTAGAGTTCTGTATGTCTAATTATTTGTCCAATAACACTCTAGAACGTGGAAAAGTATTTGGACCTCCTTTGGGATCTAATTTTTTTTTCATCACACCTATTCCAAAAAGACGACTTAGTTCGGACATAAGGGGTTCCAAAGTTGCTGTTTTCTATTCAGCGTGCGGGAATGAATTTTCATACAACTTTTCCTGCCGGCTAGATCTTTTCCGTCCTATTTTGAATTTAGAACATTTTAGTATTTTGCGCTAAAGAAATCGAACGCAAATATTGTTTGAATAAAGAATGTCTGGTACGACGCGAGGGCCCCGCCAGCTGAATAATAAAAAAAGAAATCAAATTAAGATTTCGTTTTCAAATTAAAATTAAGTTTTCGTGCATTTTTACGTATTATTTTCTATTATATATATATTATTTTCTCATAGTGGGTGATGAAAAGTAGAGTGTATCACTCGGGTGCAAGTATATTTTTGGCTCGGGCGACGTACTTTGAATCCAGAGCGAAGTGAGGGATTCTAGAGTAGAATCCCGAGCGTAGCGAGGGATTCTTTAGTAGAATCCGGAACGTAGCAGAAAAACGCCCTCGCCGAAAAAATATTACTTTGCACCCTTGTCATACAATCTACTATTACCATGTAATAGCGGCGGGTGTAACATGCGAAAATTTCACTTTTCTACCTATTTCCATTCAGAAGATAGAGCCCTGTGACCGACAGACAGCAAAGGCATATTAATTTATCAGGCTTTATCTGTTACCTTTTTTGTGTGAATAATATAATAAAATATAAAAATAAAGATGATTAGATATTCAACCAGGAATTCAGAAAGGCCAATTCTTTCTTTCTTTCTCCTGCTTCGCCGTCGACAACAAAATGCCTTTGGTGTTCCTGAAGTCTTTGGTGCTTTAACCCAATAGTTCCTCTGCTTGTTAGCCGGTTATAATATATACTTATATAAAATAGGAGAACTGTAACTGATGGAGGATGACTATATCCCTATATCGCGACCGCGTGGGAGTTTTCAATGTAGAGTGCAACGTCACTTACATTTGCCATCAAGTGGGATTGTCAAGTAAAGATATTTAAGTAAACATTTATGTATTATGGAACACGTGAAATACTGTAATTGTAACTATAAACCTCGTATATACCAAACAATAAAAGTGAAAGATTGGCGAAAATTTATTTTACAACAATTTGGTTTTACAAACACTTCGAAAGTCTATTTACGTCATTGCTTTAACAAACGAGGTGTTATAGGACACCCGTTTAGAACAAAGTAGGTACATTTCGCAATATTTTATCTACATAATATATTATAGAATTTGAAACCGTCCGCATTTACCTACACAACTTGCATAAAACATTTAATGTTAGGCTGAAACTGTTATTAAGTAGCTGAATGGCAGTAAATAACGTTGATGGAGCGATATTCTTTAATACACAAAATTAATTTATTTCTGAAAATAAGCATAGCAGCGCCTCGATTCTGTTAATTTATATCCTTTTATATCTATGTGCGTCATTGCATATTTTTTAATAGTATGAGACATTTTGTAAAGGTACGGAATAGGTATATCAATCTAATAATCATCTAATTGATTTATACACTTTCTCGTGCTAGCTCATGCTGGACTCGCTTACCAGAAGTCTTTTTTTCTACGTCTATGGGTAGGTAATCAGGGTTTGTAGTTAAAAAAGTTATGCTTTGATGATATAACGTCTAGATGGAACATCGAATCCGCGCATAAATTAATAAGTGTCAATAAATTGTGGCCAACTGTTGGCCACAATTTTTATATCATTGTATCAATGATCACCCACACATAGACAATAGACGAACGTGTAAAACATCGCCTGCACGCACACATGCTTGATATTGTTGCCTTGTTTTTTTGGTTTTCATTGTAGGTCGACGCTCAATCTAGACATTAGATCATCAAACTAGTTATGATACATTACTTCCTTATTTTATAGACAATACAGCACTTTTACCTGGCTAATACTAAGTAATTAATATTATTTTTTATAAATTTTGTTGTTCGTTTGTCTGTGATTTTTATTTTTTTGAAAAGTTATGTCAGTTTAATAATCATTCCTAAAAATTCTGAATGTGGCTGCTAAGAGAATGATTTTTCGAAGGGAAGCAAGGGCGGCTAGTTAAACATCTAGGTATATCTATATTTTAATAACGACCACCAGCAAACAATACTATAAAATCAATCGTCAATATTTAAAACGTAATTAATGATCAACAATTAATAGGCTATTATAATTAGATAAGTTAGGAACTAGGAGGTAGTGTAAATATAACAAACTAATAATTACATAAGATAAGTTAATGCTTGACGACAACACTTGGCGGTAAATGGTGATAAAGAAACGTACTTTGATAAAGCATTTTATAAGTGTAGGCACTAAGTATGTTTATAAAAATTAATCCTCCAATTACCAGTTATGGAAACTTTTAGATGTAATGTTCTTTTCTCGTTGTCATTTTTTGTGCAGGTATTTCTCAGTTTGAATAAAAAAATCATCTTAAAAATAATACCCGACGGCTGTGCCAACCGAAACCTATGAATCATTTTGAATTATTAGGTATTATGAAGCTATGCTTGCGACTTCGTACGCGTGAGAGTTTTTCGCACTTAAATCCCGTTCCCGCAACTCCACAAACCTCCCCTATCTTTCAGTAAAGGTCCCGGTTCTGTCAGTCCGGGAGATTAGAGTTTACAAACAGATCATTTTTTTAAACTCATGTTCTGTTACTGTACCTTAACCACCCTCAATTAATAATTTTTTTAATTATATTCAGTGTACATACACGACTTTTTTTCAGGTTTTTTTAAGCTATTGTATAGCTTTTATCGCGGGCCTGGGACCGAATGCAGAAATTTCGTAACGAAAATTTATTACACCCTGCACACAGACATAGTTACTATGTCTATGCACCCACACATCGATAAATACCAGAACTTTTAACTGAGTTAACTAACTTTTACTTTATAACGGCTAAACCGATTTGGCTAATTTTAGTCTTGAAATATTCGTGGAAGTTCAGGGAAGGTTGCAGCGATGAGAAAATATGAAAAATTGCGAGGTAAATACTAAAAAAATGAAAATTTTAATTTCCCATACAAATCTTACCTGTCAAACATTTGATTTTCGCCCCGTCGGTTCGGTGTTTTAAGAATAATTACATGTAGATCTGGATTAAATAAGGCGTTGGAATCGACAACATGTATTCATAATAGTCGAATTATCGCGTATTTAGATTTAAAACATACAAAATAATAACATGACATAAAATAATGACACTATATTAATGACTTGAGGGTGATAGAGACAGTGCCATACAGGCAAGGCAAACTGTAGGGCACTGTCTCTGTCACCCACACGTCATTCACGCGCCAAAAGATCGTTGTAGGACTTAAATGTCAAATGTCAATTTTCTTTTTAAAAAGAATTATTTTGTCAACTGAAATAGTTCTTATGCTTTTGTTCAGAATATTTAAATCTTCTTTGCACAAATTAATGCATTATCCGTTTCTAATAAACTTTGATGTAACTTTTGATAACTAGGCAACTAAATGAAAACTGGTACACCACTTTCTTATCCCACTGTAAAACAGTGAATATCTGTACTCGTATAATTTATGTACAAAGTGTTTTAAATATGAATAAACAAAGTGCATTTATTAATGAAGAAAGTCACGAAAAAATTGTGAAAGAAAATGAGTTATTACTCTATATACATTCATTTTATTATTATTATCACAAATGCAGTATTATTTTTTGTTTTGTTAATTTATATATAATGCTATGCAATAGCTTTACCGCGGCAGTCTCCGAGTGCCACACGTCTTTTTTATAAATGCGTCGGTCGTCACAGTTTTCTAGCTAAGGGCCACACGAGTGCCCACGTAATAGTAGTTTGACGACCACCGCATTAGAGGTGATCGAGATGTATTGTGTAGTGAGGTCAAACGATGTCAAATTATGATAAGTTTTATAGAAGCTCTGCGGAACTAATAATAATAATGCAATAAAATATTATGAATTATGAATTATGAACAAAATAATTCCATCTAGGTATTCGGGTTGATAGGTATCTTGCCCCTGGCTTCGCGGTAGTTAAGATACGCCGACCAACCGTGAAGGCATTCCTCTTTACAATCAGTTCACAACAAACGTTATCATTATACTTTTTGTTAATTATTACAATTTATTATGAAATATACGATATTACGAGTATCATCTTGAAGTGAACTCACGTATTTTATCGGTGGAGCTTGTTTACTCGCGTGTCAAATTGACAGCTGATCGGTGACACTATGAACTCGTATCTTTGCTATCGGGTGCTACCACGCCTTCCGGATTTAATAATACACCCCCTAGTATACTTTCATCCATTTAATTTCCATACCTAATCTGATGTTGGGAGAGTGGGCGAGAGGAGCTGCCCTCTCCTCTTACTTGGGTACGCATAAATGTTTACTAGGTGTACCATTCGTTTTAGGACCTCTTAAGATCGACACGGTATTCCAGGGGATTGGTGGTCCGTTCGCCTTAGATTTGGAATTATTTTCAATTGAACCCACATAAATGGCAGCTTTCCGCCCTTCCTTCTTTTTTCGCTGTGATTAATTGTAGATTGACGGCGAGAATTTAAAGTGCCTTAAGTAAAGTTTGCTTCCAAGTTAACTTGAACTGTAAACACTAATAATAAATTGGTTTTAGGGGGGAGTGGCAATTCCTTCCGCGGCTTAAGTCCAGCACCTGTAAGATGATTGTTTCAACAGAAACATTCATGATCTCATAGATAGAACATCATTATTTGAAATTATGAATTTAACTTACCTACTTATTCTAGTTTGAAATAGTAATTTAGATCTCCTTGAATTCAGTAGTCATTCACCACTTCCGAATGAACAAAAACTATAAAACCAAACATTCCAGCCGAGCAATTACCATAAAATATGGTTTAACAACAATCTTGCCGATAATCCGATGCATACCATAATGAGACAGTAAAAAACTACCGACTTAATCTATGTCGCGGCCTTCGCTGTGTAACTATAGGTCAACAGACAGACAGTACGTATTATATAACTATTGGCCGTGAATTCACAATGAAAAAAGTGATTGTGGCAGCGCGCTGTAATTAAACGAATATCGGTCAAGACGTTAGACAAATACATTTAAATTTTTAATTGAAATGGCTACTTATTGCATTGTGATGGTCTAGTTCTGTAGTACCTAGATGTAATGTAAAATAATTTTATGATTTACTATGCTATATGAAAACTGCAAAGTATTATGAGGATAAGGTAATATTGGTATGTGTATTGTGTTTCATTAAAATATTTTAATATCAAATATAATAATAATAATATAGATTTAGGTATAGTTCCGCTCACTTGGAGTCAGTGAATTATACTTGGCTTGGGACATCCCTATAAACCACCAATAACATGGGCCCAACCATAGAGAGGTCTTTGGTCGAGTCTTTGGTCCTAGTGATGCAGAACTATCGATAGTTACACTATCGATTGTTGACCTCGAAAATCAGTTAGGATATCGATAGGACTATCGATAGTATTGCTAAAATCAATACTATCGATTGTATCGATAGTATTATACTATCGTTATGTAATAGTATCGATAGTATTATACCACCGATACAATTACAGAATACATAACTATCTATAGTCCAAAACTATCGATAGTGTCGATAGTATCGGTACTATTGTATTCGATATTCGGTATTCGATAGTATTTATGTTTGATAGTCAATAGTACCGATTGTAATAGTAATTGTAAGATTGTAATAGTATTGTCAATAGTAGTATTGATTTTTTCAATACTATCGATAGTCCTATCGATATTCTCACTATTGCCACACTATCGATAGACTATTGATAGACTATCGATAGTCACCTATCGAGCGGCATCACTATTTGGTCCTAACTGACATCGTAGTTTGACTTCTATCTGTCACTTTTTTATAAAATCGAGATTTATTTTTGAGTAACTATAACTATTGAATACGAACGATCCTGACCTTCATGTCTTCAGAGGAAGCCTCATGCTCTGATTGCAGGCTGGAAATCATTCAGATCCGATGGACTCAGTTATTACTTAATTGGGTGTGTATCCAATTAAAATAAGTAATTATAAATACCTAGTACCTAAGGTGCTATTGGAAAATTTAAAAATGATACTAATTATTTACACTCTTAGAATCAATTTCTCTTTTTTTACATTTGTACTTAGATTCATAAATTTAAGTAGGTATTTCATTTAATCTGTAGGTAAATTATCTAGCTGCAAAAATGTTCTTGTTTGGGGTATCCTTAAAATGGGTACACGAATAAATTTAGAAATAATATCTTATTATTGTAATTAAGTGTTACCTGGGTTGAGTGTTCCATAAATAAGTTTAAATTACATTTGGATACCTACTGATAACATTTATATCTATGCTTAGGGTCCGTTTACACCGACCAGCTCGGAGGAGAGAGGAGATTTTTATCACGTTGGAAACAGAGTTTTAAGTGATTGTATTAAGGTTTATTTTCGTATGTGTACGTCTTTTGCTGCTAAGAACGCTTGAACGCGCTTGGTGTGAATAATAAGAGTAGGAGCCGACTGGCCGATTGCGTGGACGCCGCACTGACCGCCGGAAACAAAACTTGGACTGCGCGGAATACTGGTACTGCCTTGTATTGTATCCACTCTTCTCCGAGCGCATCCGACCAGCTGCGAGCGCATCCGCTTTCAGCCGGTCTATGTGAAAGAGTTGGCGGTTCCGCCCCGGCCAATTCCGAGCGCATCCGATCCATTCTGTGTGATAAGAAAAATGCGATCCGATATTCTCCGAGCCGGTCGGTGTGAACGGACCCTTATAACTTTAGTAGGTACACCTTTTTGCACGCCGTAATTATAATTACAATGGAGGGCAATTTATATCGATGAGCTCAATTAAGTATCCGCCTGTGGCTTCGCCACAGTGGAATTAGGTTCTTTTCATTTTCATCCCTTATTTTAGCACCTTAGTTTTTTGAAAAAATGAGTAGCTGGGTCGTCAACTATTTTTGTTCCAAATTTCATGCAACTCGGGCCAGTGGTTAAGCCGCGAAAGCGTCACAGGCAGCGAGACAAACAGACTTTCGCATTTATAATATTAGTAGATATGGATCTATAACCACAAAAAAGCGTGACGCATACCTACGCGTGGTGTTATTTGATTCAATTTTGAAATCTTAACCTCAACATTCCTTAAACACGAATAGGGAAAGGAGGAAAAGCTTTGATTATGCTTGGGGAAAAACAACTAACCCCTTTCAACCTCCTTCATCCCCATCCCTCGGCCAAGGGGAACACTAAACCCGACCCGAGAAAGTATTGCCTTTCAAGGACCCTTCTGAAACACGATTCGTTTGGCGACTGTCTCTGACAAGAAAATGTTTCCAATAAAATTGTAGGTAGGTATCAGATCTACTGTTTGACAATATTTACAAGCTACGAATTAATCTGTTCAGACTTTTAAGGTTATCAACATAATAATACCTACCTTTACCTACTTAGTTCTTTGACATTATTAATAAACAGTTTTAAATTTGATACCTATTTCAGAGAAACAAATGTATAAACTCCAAGAAAAAAACTGACCAAATTGATATGAAGACACTTGCTCAAATCATCAAGAAATACAAAGATGAAATATCTATCGACGCTACGGATAAGGCCTTGCTTTCATCGGATAACATTGGGCTCTTTATAAAATATAAATTTCCTATTGCACGTTTGGAGTAAGTATTTTATGCAAGAAACCCAGTGTCTCGCTTAAAACTTTTTCTATTGGAGAGGCCGGTCGACTCACGCTTATTTCTTTGTTAATAAATCACTCATCACTCACTCACGCTTGTTTCTTTGTTGTAAATCTTTTAAATATGTCACGAATCACGTCATTCTAGAGACGGGTTTATTCATCTTTTGGATTTCCGTCCAATTAAGATAAACTACAAAACTACACAAAGATAAAAGAGACCACAGACGTAGAGTCGTTACCAACGTAACCAATGCGTTGTCGCTCATATCTATAGGTAATATACTGCAATAAAGCTGAAAGTAAAAGAAAAGAAAAAGAGAAATGATTGAAATGTGTACATGGAATTCAGCTTTAAATAGACTTATTGTTTAGAGTGTTAAGATTAAACAGATCCCAGAACAAAAATATTTATGAATTTTTTTCCGTATCAGTGTTCATCATCATCATCGCAACCCTAACTGTCCCACTGCTGGGCATGGATCTCTGCTTAGAATGAGAAGGTTTTAGGTCATAGTTCACCACGCTGGCAAGTACGGATTGGCGGACTTCACACACTTTTGAGTTTTGCGAACTCTCCGGCATGCATGCAGGTTTCTTCACGATGTTTTCTTTCGCCGTTTGTAACACATTTAAATGCTTAAAACGCACTTAACTCCGAAAAGTCAGAGGTGCATGCCCTGGGATTTGAACCCGGATCCTCCGAATAGGAGGTCGAATTCTTAACCACTAGGCTATCACCGATACGTGTCAGTGTTAATGTCCTCTGATCTTCAAATAGCTTAACCGATCTAGATTCGGCTTTAATTAATTAGGTAAAATTTAGGCAATATTTTAATTTGATCAACATAATATATCAATATCAATAATTTCACAAACTGAAATGACAATGACATGCCAATAAAAAACCCGTTTAACCATATTACAGGCGCGAGGGCGATTGCTAATATAATGATACCGTGTCTGTTTACTTAAATGTGTATGTTTAATATGATGCATACAGAAATTTATCAGAAGACAAAGATCTCCCAAAGAAGCTGTACATCATGGCTTCGATCCTACTGTTCTACTGCTGCGTCAATTCTCAATCCGGGAAGGTGGATGCTGAAATCTGCGCCCATTTGGATGCCGAGGAACAAGAGATGATACTGAAGTTCTGTGAAGTTCTGAACGAGTGTGAAGTCACCATAAACAACATAGATAATGCTATAGAAGGTATTTATTCAGTCGTGAACTCTTTGTGATTTGAGTGGATGATGAAAAATTAGTATTTTTGGGTGTTTCGATCAAAAGAAAAGTTTCATAACCATGTTCCATTCCATGTCTTGGGCCATGGTAACCACTACCCAATTTGAACCTCGTTAGATCGCTATTCACGTAAAAAAATATTGTTTGTTGTTGTACAATATAAATACGATTAATAAAAGTCTGTGCAATTCGTATACCTATAGGTAGATACTACCTATAAGTATAGGTACGATATGCGGGTAATGCATTGTATTGCACGTGAATGAAATGTACACTTTATTTATTTCAATGAGTTTGTTTATAACGGAGGAGTAAGCAAAACGTAATGAAATACTGCAATTTACGAATTTATGCAAATAATTGATATTTGGAAAAGTGCAGATGCAGCCCTCGTGTTCCATTGAATCATGTCAATCGAAAATGCTTACTTAACCGATGTAGCAACTGCAGACGCAATAAACTAGGGACATTTTCTGCCACGTGCCTTGCCTCGGACGGAACGCATGTAGGTACTTAGGAATCGTTTCCAGTCATCTTGGCCTTCGGGTGATAAGAAATTTGGCATGACATAACAGAACATAGGGTTAAACACATTGCAACGACGGGTCAAGGACCGACTAAAACGAAAGCATTCAATAATGATCTTCATGCCTTGGTTATTACGATCAACTCGGAACCGACATCAAGTATAGAATAGAAACCGTGACGGTGGGACAACTGCCTTTAGGCCAGTGGTTAGGTACAATTTTTTTTAACACTTAAGGAATTTAGAAAAATTCTTAGATTTTTATACTCCTAGGTAGGTATAAAAGAAAAGTAATGCGCTGTTTTTTTTCATTGTAATTCAAAATGCCTTTGTAATAATATTAGTCACTAGCGAACCGCCCTCGCTTCGCTTCGGGACCCGTAAGTATCAACCGCGTAGGTCCCGCTCCCGTAGGAATTTCGGGAAGATAATAAACTATCACCAAAATTAATTGAGGTTAAATTAAATTAAATTTAGAAATAAAGCTTA
This sequence comes from Hesperia comma, assembly GCA_905404135.1. NCBI lineage: Eukaryota > Metazoa > Arthropoda > Insecta > Lepidoptera > Hesperiidae > Hesperia > Hesperia comma. Next base: position 7,998,102 of record FR990032.1, on the reverse strand, counting down.
CGACAAAATAATAGCAAAGTAGCAAAGGATCACAGCAAGATTAATTCAGATTAAACTTGGAAACGCGGCTGATTACCATAAAAACGGTTCTAGTGTGTTAATCTTAAAAGATAGACATATACTGTCGTGGACATTTTTTTAGATCATTTCAAGAGGAACAATTCTTTCATACATATATTTTTGGTATCTTGAATCGTTTTCGCAACGCATGCAACGAAAGCCCTCGAGAATGAATAATTTTCCCCGTTTTTTCCACATTTTTCATTATTTCTTCGCTCCTAATTGTTGCAGCGTGATGTTATATAGCCTATAGCCTTCCTCGATAAAAGGTCTATTCAACACAAAAAAAATTTTTCAATTCGAACCAGTAGTTGCTGAGATTAGCGCGTTCAACCAAACAAACAAACAAACAAACGCTTTATAATATTAGTATAGATTTGTGAACTGTAGATATGTCGCAATGGCTACCTCCTATTTCTATGCTAGACTGACGTTCGAAGGGTAATAGGTTCTATTCCCTGTGAGGCGGAAATTACGAGTATAAACTGTTCTTGTCTTTATTATGTTGTCCATGGTACCGATGATATAGGGAACTCGGCGTTATTTATTTATTTTCAACTAGCGACCCGCCCCGGCTTCGCACGGGTGCAATAACTATTTAATGGATGTTATTATACATATAAACCTTCCTCTTGAATCACTCTATCTATTAAAAAAACCGCATCAAAATCCGTTGCGTAGTTTTAAAGATTTAAGGACACAAAGGGACAGAGAAAGCGACTTTGTTTTATACTATGTAGTGATTAGGAAACCTAGTTGTTATAGGTTTAAAGGAAATAATTAGAGGAATAATTTTACTAGTACTGACTATTGTTGTGCTTGAGGAAATATGATGAAATAACCTTAAATTTAACATTACGAGTAAGATCTTGACGGACGACTGTTCTAAGAAGTCATTAAACTAAAGGTTCCAACAAGTTTCCGAGATTTACAGCAATAAGTGATTACGATATAATTTTATACTATTCCGTAATTGGTTTCAGATCATTATATCCTTTTTTTGGTTAAAATACTATGATCAGAACCTGATTTGTTCGATGCCTCTAACATTGTGAAAAATATTAGATATAAAATTAAAAGTGTCCAATTATTCCATCTATTTTTTTATAACTATTTATTACTAGCCACTCATAAGTAATAAGATTGCCAAATTTCCCGTTGTAAGATCTATGAGTAGGTACTGTAAATAATTCAAACCACCGATAAAACCCGCATAAAACATTTCCTCATTTCATTTCTTATTTGTTAAAGTTTTGACTCAACAAAAGGAATGTCACTTGGTTTAGGTTTCCGGGATAATATACTTTTAAGGTTTTAAGTATCTATGCGTTATTTTCAAGCATTCTGCTGTAGTTTATGTTTCTGCGGTTACAAATTGTGTTTGTCGACGCAAAACCCGTTGTAAATTTCCTCTCATCTTTTATTCCCAAACAGGGATAATCACTTATCTGCAGATAATTAATACTTTTAAACGATTTTTACAGATTGTGTCTAAAATTAAAATTAAGTATAAAAATTAAATCAGTTTCCTTGTGGTTTGCGGTCCTTGTGTTTAATTGTGTTAGTAAATAAACGCAAAAATATCTTTTTGCTATTTTGTTACGTCGTCTTCTTGATTTTCTTCCTCTCAATCCAATTGAATGGTATTGAAATACTACGTATTTGACAATTTATACAATGAATTACAGAGGCCTGCTCGACTTCCAAATCTATGAGGAAAATGATAAAAACTCGTCGCAAAATAAAGAATCTACCGAAAGTGCCTGCAGAAAATAATTCTAATGATTCAATAAGCTCTAAAACAAATTCCCCTGTGATAGAAGAAAAAAAGAAAGTTACGATTCAAGAGAATGTAGACTCTAGTACGAAGGAATCTCACGGGAAAAAGTTTCAGTCTTCCATAACAGTTCTCCCATCAGTGGTTACTGATACATCATCTTATTCAAAGTCTTCAGCTGAACATTTCTCAGATGTATCTGTTTCTAATGACGCCAATCAAAAGAAGAAACTTGATGCAGAAGATGAAGTTGTTGCTTGTAATTCGAAGCATCTGGATGTTGAACGAGTAGAAATAACGCGTCATACTCAAGAGGATACAGGTGACCAAAGTAAAGTATAATTGCTGCAATTATTATATTTGGTTGTAAAATTATCATGCAGTTACAATTTGTTTTTAACCGACTCCAAAAAAAGGTGGAGGTTCTTAATTCGACTGTATTTTTTATATATTATGTATAATCATAACTTTATACTGCACGAACCGATTTTGATACCTTATTCTTTTTATTCGAAATATAGCGCTTGTCGTCTGGTCCCATATAGATACATTTTTTTGACATCTGGCGATTAGTTTTCATTTATCTGCACCTATTTACTTGTCGATTTGAAGTTGCTTTTTTTATAAAAAGTTGTTTTATAAAAAATAACTTAATTTTTTACAACAATTTTTCACCGACGAGAATACGAAATTTAACAATAGGTGTTTATAGTAGATAGTGGAATTTTACTGGATAGTTGAATTTAATAATTATGTACTGAACTTGTTAAAATTTTGACAGAGCCACGTTGCCAGCCTGAATGTGCCTGCACTAGATGTAGTGTCACTGGACCTTGCTGTGGGGACCCTGGCTCCTCCATGGACCAATGTGAGCAAAAGCCGAAAAAACGCGTCCGATTGAAGGATTTCCAGGATTTTCCTTGCAAACGGTTTGTACTCTGAAATCACTCTTCGTCAAAGATGGGATCTGTTATTGGAGGGTTCTGGATTTTTCCCATTATTAGTGCAGGTTCCAGACCATTGGCGTTACTTTTGAAGTTTTCATGGTGCATTTTAATAATTATGATTTCGAAAAAGCGTAACGATTTCGGAATCTTGAAAAATAATGTTCAGGTTCCTTGAATATGAGAATATTAGTTTAACAGCGATTATACAAGATATCAGTTTAATTGTTCTCAATAGTTCTGCTGTAGGTATATTGAAGTAAGTAACATTTTGACTGTAAGAAGTAGGTACGATCGTATTCCAAAAGTTTGGCTTGGTCCCGTATGTCTGCATTTAAACTGTTGTAATTTAGCACGATATTTGAACGACAATAGCGATCGCGCTACGAAAAAACTGGGAATTCAATATAGATCCGGTTACCGAGTCGTTATTGCCTGTTTCAATTATGTCAAGTCCACGATTAATATAATAATTACTGTACAATGCTGTGTTTGAAAAAATGTCCTGCACATGACCTGTAATGAATGCAACTCACTCGAAATAAGTGATTACTGTAATGTTTTAGCACTACTTACATAACATATAAAATACCGATTTCGTAGTACTCACAATATGAAAATAACCAATTTGCTTGTAGATCTTCAGATATTGAATCGTGTATTGGTATTAGTGTAGTGGTCGTAATGTGAAAAAATATACCCTTGTACACCTCTGTTAGGAGTTGCACTTATACGTCTTTTCTAAGCACTGGTGATTAGAGTTATGCTAGATTTTTACAGATCCGACGTAAAAAGCTTGCAAGGCGTGCCATGCACGCGGGCGGCAAGAAGAAAATCGAATAAGACAGAAGTGTGTGCTCTGGGATTTGAACGGGGACCCCCCGAGGAGGAAACCAAATTCTTAACCACTAGGCTATCACCGCTATAACAACTTATCTGATCACGCGTAATACCTTTAATCCACAGACGGACTTATCTAAGCAATTGGAAGTTGTATCTGATGCTCTTCATTGGCATTTTACTGGCAATATTGCTTATTACCACCATATTCATGGTTCCAAATAATCCTGAAGAGGAGATAGTTAAAAGTAGACGAAATGCTGAAACCGTGTAAGTTCTTGATATGTTTTTTAATAGTTAAAGTTTGTTTTATGGATATACCGAACATATAAAAAGAGGTCAGCAGATGATATAACAATAGTCGCTCATATACTTGAATGTGGATGCAATTAAACCGACTGTCCGACTGACTGCAAACAACTTGCAAAGTGAACCAAAAATGATTTACATCTCAATTGATTCCATGAAAATATCGAAAATTTCAGGGTTAAAAGGGATTCACGTTAGTTAGTAATTTAGTGCATATAATAAATATGTAATAGATAATGAATGTGATTTTATTTCCAGAACATTTTATCCAGAATGGGTATGGCAGTGTAAAGACAATTTATGTCAGAAAGTCCTTCAATCCGCTTCTAATACAATTTTTTATAACTCGCTTAGTCGTTGTAATTTACTCTGCATGGGACCACAGCTGTGGCCTTATCCTATCGGCTACACTTATTTTAGTAAAGCAATTGTTGCTTTAGTCACAAAGAAGCTAGAGTACAAATTTCTAGCCATATCATCCGATGGTGTACATCAATATCTTGCGGAGGCCTTCAATTTTTTTCTAAAAGATTTAATTGCACTAGAAAAACTTCATAGTAAGCCCAAAAATCTAACTGATTTAAAATTAATGAAAATGTTTTTACAAATAGAGGTTGATAGTGATGCGGATCCTAGATTGAGAACAAATACTGATGAAACATATAATTTAAAAATAGATTCAAAGAACAATCAGCTACTGATAAAAATCTCGGCTCCATCTTTTTGTGGAGTGAGACATGGCTTAGAGACTTTAAGCCAACTAATTATGTTAGATCAAACATCTGGATATCTTATAACTGTGTCCAGTGCTTCAATCAAAGATGGTCCAAGTTACAAATATAGAGGCCTGATGATCGATACTGGAAGAAACTTTATTCCAGTTCCAGATTTGCTGAGAACCATTGATGGAATGGCTAAATGTAAATTAAATACTTTCCATTGGAGAATATCTGATGTGACAAGTTTTCCTCTTCAATTGCCCGAGCTTCCTGAACTTTCAGAATTTGGACCATATGATAGATCTTTGGTATATACGAGGGAAGATATTAAAATTGTTGTAGATCGGGCTAGATTTCGATGTATCAGAGTTTTGATCGAAGTAGCTATGCCAGGCCCAGTTGGTAGACCATGGTCATGGTCTCCACAAGCCAGCTGTCCAAGTAAAAGCGATAATTCTAGTTGTGATAACGTGCTTTGCTCAAGGCTCGAAATGAAAGATCCTCTTTTTGAGAAATTAGAGACAATTTATTCAGAAATTTTAGATCTTACGAAGGTTGATGATGTTTTCCATTTAAGTGATGGTGTATTTTCTATGTCAAATTGTTTTAATTTAGTAGAAGACAGAGAGGGATTTTTGGATAAGACTTTGGAGAGATTAAAGAGCGCAAATGGTGGTTTCTTACCAAAGTTGCCAATAATTTGGTACACAGCGCATTTGAACCGAGATTTTGAAGCAAAAACTTGGGAAAGATTTGGGGTGCAAATGAATGAATGGAGTTCTGAGATGTCATACGACTTTTTAAGCAAATTCAAGGTTATACATTCTATAAAATGGGATTTATCATGTCAAATGACCAACAAACGCTGTACAAAATATAGGTATATTTGCACTTTTATCTGTGTTACTTAAAACAGTATACGGTGAGGTAATGGTAATACGGTGAGGCTAAAAGTTTATTTTACTATGCAGAAGTTGGCAAGAAATGTACTCATGGAAAACTTGGCGAAATGTAGAAGTTTTCACTGTAGAAGGCGGTGAAGCTGTACTGTGGACGGACTTGGTTAATTCAGGTTTGTTGATTTACGTACAAGTATTTGGATTGGATTCGCAAGTGTATCAGAATTGCTGTACATTTAAAACGAACTTGAACAAACCTTGACGTTCGATTTAAAGCAAAAGGTACCTATGCCTAAGTTTAAAAATCAATTTAAAGTAGACTTAGCTACTCTTATTAATGTTTTTTTTTAACTTAGATAATGATAATGATTATGTAATGGTTGACAAGCGGCTGACTTGATTTAAAAGAGAAGACATACAGAATTATTAAAGCTATGTTTATAACTGCCAATAAGATATATTATAATTTTGAGAGCAGCCCCCCGATTCTGATAATTTATAAACGCATAAAATAGATCTTGTTTGAATAGTTTCACACATTTTACGCAATGTGTCGAAAATGTGTCAAATTATTCAATGTAACTGCAATTTACCAGATCCGAGCAAGGTAAGTAACAGCCAGTAACGGTCGGTTTCTGGCCAATAACGTTTAAAGACTCCCTATTCAACATGTTTCTCTCCTCACCACAGTTAACTACACCTCGCCTCATCACATCTCTATCAGCACTTGACGATCATCCTACTAGCTATAAAATTTCTCTTTTAAACTTGTATTGTATGATTCAAGGTCAGTATACAAAGCTGACGGAATTTCTAAGTACTATTGCAACAGGCGTCAATGACCACGTATCATACTTTTTTGATAACCTTATACCAACATGAAAACGTTGTATAAATACATAATCTACTTAATGTTTTTGTTTTATCCGGGTAGGTCGGGGGATCTGCGCTTTAAATGTTTTTATATTTGGATGATATTGACACCCGTCCGCTCATTTGTCATTAAAAAAGCTTTCACATGCATTCTTCGCTTAAGAATATTGTTTCGTGGGTGGAAAGGACAACACAAATAAAATATGTACCTATTAGGTACTGTTGCCCAAAAACAAACATCTGTCTGTTTGCACCGGGAAAGTACTAAGTAAGTTTCAAAGTACCAAGTAGGCTAAGGGGTCGTCAAACATTTATGAGATGAAAATATTTATAACATTTGTACGACCTAATCAGGTATGAGTTAATTTGTAAATACATATAATTTGGGGTCCGGACCCGTGCTCCACCTAGGTTCTCCACCTGGGTGGAGCACGGGAACTTATAAGGTCCCGTGCTCCAACTGATGGCGTTAGTACAGTGAAACAGTAAATTGTTTTCCTTAAATGATTCAAAAGATCTAAACAATTATAATAGGCTAGCTATGGCTAAATGTAACCTCTGTGTGTCTCTTTTTGTCAGCGATTTAAAGAAATAAAAGTTGAAAAGCAGAAAGCAGACGCGTTGAATTTATTTTTAATTAAAAATTGTGCACTAAGAAGGTTTGTAAATAATACTTAAACTCAGTTCTGTGCACCACATTAGCTAGCCTATTATAATTGTTTAGATCTTTTGAATCATTTAAGGAAAACAATTTACTGTTTCACTGTACTAGCGCCATCAGTTGGAGCACGGGACCTTATAAGTCCCCGTGCTCCACCCAGGTGGAGAACCTAGGTGGAGCACGGGTCCGGACCCATAATTTGGACTTCAAAGAGATCGTCGGTTGTTACAGTCAATATTTATGAACAACTAGAGAACCGCCCGCGCTTCGCTTCGGGACCCGTAGGTAACAGCCGCGTAGGTCCCGCTCCCGTAGGAATTTAGGCTAAAAAGTAGCCTACTACTCGCTCTCTTCACTCCACCCTGTCTGAGGTGTGTGGAGCCCTCGGGACAGTTAGTTCCCCTTTGGGGGTGTCTCTCGCGGCCCGTTAAAACGGGCCGGTTCTTGGGCTGGGCCCTAAGGCCCTTGGTTGTCCATCTGTTGTTAACCAATAGGTCAAGTCCGGTGAGTGGTGGCCTTTTTACAGGCCACAGAGTCTTAAACGGGATGGGGTTCATCTTCGCGCCGCCCAGGCGATCGAGGCCCTACCGGGTGAATCCCGCTGGTGGGAAGCCCAGCAGGAGCCGATCAGCGCCGGGCGACGACTTACGAAGCCCCAGTATCAGTCAGTGCTAGGCCTGTCCCGCGCAACCAGCAAGTCACGCGGGAAGGCCCAGCGGTCCGGTGGACGGGTGTGGAGCGGCGCCAGGTCCTGCAGATGCGGGAACCGCGACGCGTCGACACGCCCGAACATGTTGCGTGCCAATCTCTCGATGAAGTCGTCCAGGCTCTCGACTCGAAGGTCCCTCTGGTCCGCTGGCACTATCCTGTTGGCTGAGCAACTTGCGGACATCAGTCAACAAGATAGTGCGGGCGGTACACTGAATACAGCCGGAGCGGGGAGTTCTCGAGGCAGAGCTAAAGTAGCCTATTACATTTGCCTATGACTTAAGTAAATTACATGTAGTATTTGATAGCGTAATTCAGAACTTGCAAATGAATTTTATTACCGCCATCTATTAACAACTCCGAAAATAAATATCTAGCAACTAACAAAACATCGATCTTCCCATAGGAATGGGATGTTTTTCCGCGGTAAAAAGTAGCCTACGTCACTCTCCACCCTCCTAACTATCCCCACACACATAAACCTTACCATATAATAGCTTTGTTGCGACGTGAAAGCGTCACAAACAAACAAACAAACACACTTTCACATTTATAATATTAGTAAGGAAGTAAGGATGGTGAAAGTAAAGAAGTAAGAGGCTTCATTCGTCCTTGTAATGGAAGTTACCATCTCTTGGTGTAACGAATCTGTGCTTTTGTGAACTAATTCAGCCCAATACCTACTTCCTACTACTATTATAAATGCGAAAGTTTGTAAGGATGTGAGTGAGTGTGTGTGTGTGTGTGTGTTTGTTGCTCTTTCACGCAAAAACTACTGAACGAATTTTCATGAAACTTTGCAGTAATATAGCTTAGACATCGGAATAACATAATTTATTAAAATTTATAGAGATTTTTGAAGGGACTGGTTTCCCGAAGCGAAGCGAGGGCGGGTTTACTAGTACACACTAATGAACAACCGACGCTAAATAATCAAAGAAAAAATTAATATCAATAAGTCTATTGTGCTTTATGTCCAGGCAATATAGACTACCATCTTTGGCCACGGGCTGCCGCCGTAGCTGAAAGGTTGTGGTCAGATGTGGTCGCCAACGCCAGTGCAACCCGCTCCGTGTATACAAGACTAGATTCCCACAGGTAGGTCTTTGATTAAAGTTAAGTAATGGATTTTGAGGTTTAAGGCATATTTTAAGGGGATTCCAACATCCATTGACATCCCCTGCTCATGGTGCATCCTGCTCATGAACGGAGCGCCTGGTTCCTTTGGAGTTCGCTGATCTCTGTACCATTCAGTTTAATCCCGAAAGAACTAGGCTTGGTGGTAGTGTTGCAGCAAGGATGGTTATCTGCCGCTCTATTGCTTGAGTCTGTTGCAAAACAACTTGTCGTGTTACTGCTAGGGCCTAAATAAAATATTTAATGTTCATATGTTGTCTTTCTCTCCTCTTTCTTTTTTTCCTCTTCCTTCTTTCTTGGCCGACAGCAAGTCAGCAATATCTCCATGTTATTTTCATTACTGTTATCCGCATGGAAAACTGCCTTTACTTCGCTTCCGTATGAAAAATGCCTTAATAAAGTAGAAACAAAACATAGTGACGAAAATCCTAACAATCTTTGTTTTGGGTTATATTGTGTTTAAAAGGCCTCCAATAATAATGTTTCCCATAAAATATGTCCCATCTTAAGATAGCTATCAGTTGCAGATTGTCTTATTATTTAGGCATAGAACTATTATAGATGAATTATTGAATAACCTAAAAAACTTCGCACTGGACGTATCGATTGGAGAACCAACTTATCTCTGAAACGAAAGAGGCGCTGTCGGCTGTCGGATGCATTGGACCAATCATCGAGAGGCAGAAACTGACAGATGAATGACCACAACGTACTTATGAATGACTTTTTAACATGGCGGCATTAGTTCCAATTTTTGCCATTTCAGAGATGAGTTGGGCGCACTATAGGTTCGTTTTGACAAAATGTTTCAATATTATGACAGATGTTATCGGCGTGTTTTTTACGGGCCGCGACCCGTCCACCCACTAGCTTCACCCACCAGTGGGTGCACGGGGAATTTCTATTTCCCCGTGCACCCACTGCATTAGGGCGGGAAAATATCGATATCGATATCAATTCAGTGGGATCGCCACCCGTGCATAAGCTGGCCATTGCAATGTTGATGTTTAAATGTAATAAATTGCCCTTTCAATGTAATAAATTGCCCTTTGTTTCAAGAAATTATACTTCAATCTAGCTTCCGTCCGCGGCTTGGCCCGCGTGGAATTCGTTTAAACTTCACCACCCTATTTCACCACGTTAGGGGATTAATTTTTAAAATCCCTTCTTGGCGGATGGTGATGGACATCACAGTGGCTATCTGCATGTCATACAACCAGATCGGTCCAGTAGTAAGGGTGGTGCGTTAATGGTTTAGTCAGGCAGTTTGCGTTAAAGGCCTATTACCATAAGCAAGCAACTAAGTATACCAATCTAAAAAGAAATATCAAATCCGTAAGAATAGCCAAAATCACCTAATACATCTTCTAAACAAAAGGCAATTTGATAAAAACGGCAATGTAAGGAAAAATAACACTGGGAATGAATTCCATCCTCATAATAATATATGGGAATATCTTAATACCGCGATTCAGCTTATATGCAACTAATACACAGCGTCATCTGATTTATTTTGTTGGCACTAGACTATTACTCCGACATGCAAAAAGTACTGGTCCACTAATCATAAAATTTGGCACACACATAGAGGATAACCTGGATTGACACGTAGGATAGTTTTTATCCAGAAAATATTCCTGTAGGATGCCATGGAGATGATTATTATGTCTTTTGCATACGGCTGCGACCAAAATTAATGGCAGCAAAAACTTCTTCACAAAATTAAAAGCACAGATAACCGAGATTTAAAGACATAAGTAGGATACTCCTCATTCCTGTAAAATGGCCCTGTAGGATATAACTAATTTTTATATTTCATCTTTTTTGTACAAGGCTACGTTCAAATCGCAAATACGACTGCTAATGTTAGTTACATGAGTTATAATGGAAAACCTGCATGAATGCATGATCCCAATTAATAGTCCCGGGATATGATTCCTTTGTCATTCTTTTATTGGGAAATGTTTTATGGACTAAACGCACACTAAACTCAGGAACACAATAGATATATCTATGTATATGCACTACACAGAGTGAAAGGTTCCATTTTGGTCCCATGTTAAAATATTATTCATATCGATATATATTTTTCCTGCCTTATGCATAAGGCTACAGTGGGTCCACGGGGAATTTCTATTTCCCCGTGCACCCACTGGTGGGTGAAGCTAGTGGGTGGACGGGTCGCGGCCCTTTTTTACTTGTTGTATTTGCTGAGCGAGGAAACTGTCCGCTGTAGTCACACCTTTCAATGTAGCTGATTATCTAGATATTGTTCTATTACGAGCAGTTTTGATAGAAGATAAAAAAATGCGGACTAACAAAGTGGTAGATATATATTTAGTGTTATATTAATAATTTATTAGATGTTTTCAAAAATATAAAGTCAAACTTGGTAGACTCTAGTCTGTATCTCTTAAATAAAGTGATATATCTGAGACCCCCAGGAGAAAAGGGATTTTTCAAGAGAATTCAGAGTTATTAACGAGATCTTTTCTTTTGCACTGTATTTTTGTGTACCTACTTGTACTTGTATGTTATCTCATGACTTTTTACTTTAGTTTTTTTTATCAAAACACAGATGGCGTATGCTTCTCCAAGGTGTGGAGGTGCAGCCGATCTGGCCAACGTGGTGCAGTTTCAACCCTGGAGTTTGTCTCAATAAGATCCACCAATAAATAATTTATTACTCTCAATCGTATTTGTATTACAATTAATGCAAACCTCGGGTCAGAGTCGTTCGAAGATAGAGTGTTCTTGGCAGGGGCATTTTAGTCTCCAGGTGGAATCGGAATACTTAATTATGATTACAATTTTGCCAAAATGGAAACTGAATCCGTAATTTAATTAAATTTGAGGCAAAATGGACTAGATGTAATAGTAGTCATTAATACATGGTAGGCAAAAAATCGTCAAAGTGGAATTGTAACAATGACAACATTTTTTGCTTTTTTCTCTGCCTTAGGTATAATTTATTGAGTTCGGGGAGGTGGTCCAGCTTCCATAGTTCCACTTATCGACAGATGATTTTACTGCTTATAATTGAGGCACGAAAATTTCCACTCGCAAAATATTAATTTCATTTATTGACTGCTACCTACAATTATAATATAAAAGACAGTTCTTTAGAAGACATTTTATTTAGCTATACATAACAATAGTAGATAAATAATCATAAAAACAAGTATATCCAAAATCTTATACAATGATTTGCAACATTACAATACCGCACAATCTACTGACGGAAATTCTCAATAGGTATCGCAGTTTCTCAGGTCATATCTTTGTGTACCTTCAAATCGTACGTCTGCTTTGGAAACATCCGAATCATCGTCTCTGCATCATGATAGTCGGATGATAGCAGGCAAAATTATTACTTCTTTGAGTTGTAGTATATACGAGAATAATTAAATAATAATCTTCATATTATATATGAGCAATTTTCATCGTATACATGGCTCTTGATGGCATTAAAGATAGCTCTATAATTTCAAAAAACTTCCTTGATGAGTTCCTTAGCATTGGAGTAAGTACCGATGATACAAACCAAGGTACCGAAGATAAGAATAAGAACAAACTTCCACAATCGCCATTTGAGGATTCCCAACCCAGGGTCATCCCAGTCCAAACAAAGCTCAATAAAGGCTGGGTAAATAAAACCCATGTTCGAAAGACAGAAGGAACCAAGCTGAAAAAAAATAAGTTATTAAAACAACATAATATAATGAATGAAGGTAGCGGCTGAAAAAAATAGAATAGAATAGAAAAAATAGAATTAAAGTGGGGGCAATGAATTCCCAGTCACCGCCGGTGGCAACTGGGAACTTTTATTCCCATTTGCCTCCGGTGGCAATCGCCGCGGGGGCAACTGGGAATTAATCGTCGTAACGTAATTGTATTTAGCATTATTAAAGTTGAAAGAAAATCAAATAAGAAGATAATGCTCCATTTTAAAACTTTACAGTGCCTTTTACCATGTCAAAGCTGATAGGCCGAAACCACGAACCAATTCTCACTACAACCACAGATAGACCTTGAATCATTCAGTGCATAGGAAGTAGTTGAGGAAAAATCTGAATTATCAATATGTCATTGCTCCTGCCGTCGCAGATTTATGAATGGAAGTTTTTTACCTTTGTTTATCTATTGATTTTATTGGCAATACACACTAGATCGTTGACAATCCAGTGGGATAGATAAGTCTCATTACCGGAGATCCGGGTTGGAATACACGGCATGAATTTTTTAGTTATACCTACATTTTTAGACATAAGAAAAGAAATATTTTTAATGAAAAACTTATTGATACGTTTATAAAATTAACCTAAAATATAGATTGTTATTCGTTAAGATTAAGATGCAACCCCTCATTTATTTACATGAAGTAGGTACTCAATTGCTGTCGAAACAATGATTATTAGGTAGAAATATTTATTGGCTCTGTAGCGGGTAGTGGTACAACTCTGAGCGATCTATTGGTTCCAAATACATTCTATACTATAATTATTGTGTTGTAACTAACCACGCCAATAAACTTGGAGACGTTGGGGAATACGACAGCAATGAGAGTGATGACGATGACAAACAAGCCTCGGTACACGCGTTCCCAGAGCCAATACTTTTCTGGGTCGTACTTCTTCTTGATGTAGTACCAGATCAGGTCAAATGGTATCCAAAAGTTCAGAGCGAAGGTCACGTAAACCATCAGAATCATGAACACTTTCAGGATGATGGGGAAGCTGAAATAATGTTAAACGATCAACTTTTCATACGATCCCGTAAGTTACGATCCGTAAGACCTTGCCTGCAAAGTGATGGGTCCTTGTCGTTCGACTCTTGGCAGATTTATGTGACAGATTAATGTTTGTTCTTTGGTCAGGGGTGTAAGTCACGTGTTTGTGTTGTCCATGTCGCTTGCCACACGGAATAGGGGATCGGACAGTAATGACAGAAAATAAAAAATATAAAATAATTGATTTACGTATCAAAAATAGTACCAAAAAGGTATTAAATCTTGATAGTCTCCAAACAAAGAATATCACACTTGGTCCAGGGGTTCTGATGCTAACAATAATCACAGGGAGGAAATTTCTGTTTATTTAGCAAAGAGTCATTAATTTTAGATCATTGAATAAAATTTTAAAATTGCATTAAGTATATTGATTGCCATTGCAACAGCTTGGTTTATTTTTGATAGTAATGTGATCCTTATATTGATAACCGACTTCAAAGAGAAGCAATGTTAGCAATTTCTCCGTCACCTTTATATTGTTTTTTAAATAAAATAGCGTACTTCCGAGGTTGTTTCGGAAATCGTGGGAAACCCCCATATTTAAAACAAATTTTATTCACATTATGTGATTCATATCGATTATGCGATTTCTGATATTACTTGAAGATATTAACGTTGGTTTTAATTTTGTTAAAATATTTTAATTATGCACTGTTATTGTACTTACATGTCCAAAGGAAAGTTGACCGTCACAGGCGACTTTGACTTCTCGCCGAAACCCCAGTAGCCGAAGAATCCTATAGTCAGTACTATACATACTACTACAGACATGCCTAAAATTTAAAACGAATTAATAGGCTTCACATCCTCTCATACTTTATTCGGTTATTGATAAAATTAACAATATTAACGTTATAAAATAGCCTACTTAGGTAAGTAATTACTCATTGTATCGTGTAGGTTAGGTTTATTGTAACGGAGGATTTTTATGCCTGTGCTATAACAACTGTGAGGAGCAATGACTGCAGGAGGTGGTGATATGAAATATGCTGAAGCGAGGGCGGTTTTGGCATACTGGTGTTGCCAGATGTGGAGTTGAGAGGTGCTATTGAGAGGAGCGGTGCTTTTGAGCAGAATAGTGTTTTAGTGGAGAGGAGAGGAGTGAGGAGAGGAGAGGAGTCAGATCTTTCTTTTCAGGTTTTATATTAAAATGTTACTGGCCAGCGACCTGGCCGGTACCTATTTGAAAATGGAACGACGACAGCAAAGGAAGATTTGTTGTTGTCAATACTTTCATCATTCAATAAATTGTAACTGAAGTTGTAACACGAGTCGTATTATTTTGCCCTTTTATATTATTATGTTTATATCTTATGTTTACAGAGAATATTTGATAGTTTATCTTACCACCAGCTAATACAACTCCAATTTTCTTAGGTTCTTCCATGGAGTTTTCTATAGCAAGAGTTGCACCTATACCTTCCATGCTGAATACGCACACCCCCAAAAATTCAAAAAGGCCCGGCCAAGTTTTAAATACTGGCATATCTTCCAAACTGGTCTCTGCCAACGTCACGGCGTAGTATATTGTGGCGCAAGCAACAGTCACTGTAATTAATTCATTCATCATCATGGTAATCCATAAATTACCCTTTCCTGGGTACAAGGTCTCCTGTCGCAATATAAGGATTGAGAGAAAGTGTTAAAACATTTCTCAATCAAAACCATTAAAACAATAATATTTTATTTAAATTGCACTGCTTTCTTTCTTTCTTCTTCCTTATTTTTTAAACGGCAATGATTTAGTGACGCCTTAAGTGTTACTTCTATCCATAGACTGTGGTGACCATTTACTATCAGTTGTTCTCTAGTTAGTTGACTATTCTATGAAATGAAAAATGAGCACAGGTCATATCTGGGTGTTTCATTTGGGCCTATTTGTCCTACCATGATAAGATTCAATGGATTCACTTTTGAAGATGCTACCAGAATTACTTACCGATAAAAATATCTGCAACTATGGAGAATGGGGCTAAATATTTGAGGCTAGTAATCATGCAGATCAGGATACAAGGTACAAGAAGTGCTCCTATAAATGCTCTGATTGGAGTTCCTACGCTCTCATTTATTTCTTCAGTATTCTCAATCAGCTGTTTCATGCTACGAGCAATCATCACCTGGTAAACACAACATGAGCCGAAGAGATCCGCTGAGATTGTGAAGTCTACTGCGTATCTGGAAAAGGAATATTGTCTATAACCAGCGAATATTATCTACCTATCCCTTGAGTGTTGTCTTTTTGATATCATCATATCAACGGTGTGTATGTTTTTTTTATATCAGACGAATCATAAACCGTTGGCCTGGCAATCTGTAAATTGACCATTTAATTTAAATAATAAAATTTAGTTTAATTGAAATTGGTTGATTTTAGTTCTTATAAACCGGTTTTCAATTATCGCGAAAACCGCCACTGTTCTGTGTTTCATAATTTTGCAAAACTATACATACACTAGAGAATCGCCCGCGCTTCGCTTCGGGACCCGTAGGTAACAGCCGCGTAGGTCTCGCTCCCGTAGGAATTTAGGCTAAAAAGTAGCCTACTACTCGCTCTCTTCACTCCACCCTGTCTGAGGTGTGTGGAGCCCTCGGGACAGTTAGTTCCCCTTTGGGGGTGTCTCTCGCGGCCCGTTAAAACGGGCCGGTCCTTGGGTTGGGCTCTAAGGCCCTTGGTTGTCCATCTGTGGTTAACCAATAGGTCAAGACCGGTGAGTGGCGGCCTTTTTACAGGCCACAGAGTCTTAAACGGGATGGGGTTCATCTCCACGCCGCCCAGGCGATCGAGGCCCTACCGGGTGAATCCCACTGGTGGGAAGCCCAGCAGGAGCCGATCAGCGCCGGGCGACGACTTACGAAGCCCCAGTATCAGTCAGTGCTAGGCCCGTCCCGCGCAACCAGCAAGTCGGCAAGCGGTCAGCAAGCGGTCCGGTGGACGGGTGTGGAGCGGCGCCAGGTCCTGGAGATGCGGGAACCGCGACGCGTCGACACGCCCGAACATGTTGCGTGCCAATCTCTCGATGAAGTCGTCCAGGCTCTCGACTCGAAGGTCCCTCTGGATGACGGCGTTCCTGACGTACCTCGGCGCACCAGTCAGCCGGCGGAGCGCAATCGCCTGAACCGCGCGCATCCTTTTGCGCTGCGGTTCGCTGGCGAGCGCGTACCACGCCGGTGCCGCGTACGTGAGGCGGGATCTGATGTAGGTCTTGTAGACCCCGAGCTTCAGTCCGAGAGGGAGGCTCGAGGAGAGCACTGGTTTCTGCCATCGCGCTTCTGGAATTCGCGACGGCTTTCGTAACCTGTGGCTTCATCGAAAGTCTTCCGTCGATTTTGCCCCCAGGTATTTGGCCTGTGGGGCCCATTGGATATCTTGTCCGTTAAGCTCCAGAGTAGGGTCCCGCCTGTTGAGGTATCCTCTTATGTTCACGGCCTGCGTCTTTCCGACATTCACCGACAGTCTCCACGCGGCAAGCCATTCGGGGAGGGCATCAAGCGCACGCTGCATCTTGACGATGGCGTGGGTTCTATTCAGCGACGTGGTGATGTACGCCACATCATCGGCATACAGGGCAAGCGACGCCCCCCCTGCCTGCCGCCGGGATGTCGTCGGTGTAGCAGGCGTAGTAGACCGGGGACAGGCAACTCCCTTGCGGAACGCCGGCTGCGATCGGACGCTCGGTGGATTCGGCGTCTTCAACCACTACTCTGAAGCTTCTATTTTCGAGGAAACTGGAGATCACCTTAATGGCACTCCGGGGCGCCGTAAGCCGTCGTGCCAAACACGGTCGAACGCCTTTTCCATGTCGAAGAATACTGCACACACGCGTTCTCTCTTATTCAGAGCCGCGGTAACGGTGTGCAACACCCTCGGCAGTGTAGCCGTGCTGTTCAACGGCATCAAAAAGTAGCCTTCCACTTCTGTTGGCAGCTATGCTATTCCACCCCGGATGCAGTTCCAGTCGCCCGCGCCCACCACCGGTGTCGGCGAGTCCAGCAACTTGCGGACATCAGCCAACAGGATAGTGCCAGCGGGCGGGCGGTACACTGAATACAGCCGGAGCGGGGAGTTCTCGAGGCAGAGCTAAAGTAGCCTATTACATTTGCCTATGACTTAAGTAAATTACATGTAGTATTATTCATAGCGTAATTCAGAACTTGCAAATTAACGCCATCTATTAACAACTCCGAAAATAAATATCTAGCAACTAACAAAACATCGATCATCCCATGGGAATGGGATGTTTTTTCGCGGTAAAAAGTAGCCTACGTCACTCTCCACCCTCCTAACTATCCCCACACACATAAACCTTACCATATAATAGCTTTGTTGCGACGTGAAAGCGTCACAAACAAACAAACAAACAAACAAACACACTTTCACATTTATAATATTAGTAAGGATACCTGAAGCAAGTACTATATGACTTGAGCTTATCAAATGGCCCAGTCATCAATGCAGCTTCAGCCAAATCTGGATAAGACATTGCCGGTACTTGGACTCTCCCGTACATTTTCTGCGCGGATTTTGCCAGCATCTTAAAAAGTGGACAAAAGTTAGAGAAACCCAATGTTAGGTATAAACATCAGAAAGGTGTTATCGTGTCACTACAAAATAAGTTTTAGGTAAGGTAAGGGTAGGGACGAAATCTAGTAATATGAACATTTACAAATTAAAATATTTCACCAGCATCAAGTCTTACATAATTGTCTTAAGATTTACGTGTAAAAATAACTTTTCTTTGTTATGAGGTCTTTTATTGTAAAATGAAGAATTATACTTACAAACATACAATAACTAACAAATATCCCTAGGACGATAGTGAGAACCAGGGATGTCCAGAGACCACATTGCTTATAGGCTTCGTGTATGGCCACCACTCCTCCGCCAAGACAACTCTTGATCAAGTGGCCGATTGACTCAATTACACTAGAAATATAAGGAAAATTTAAACCTGAATATATTATCAAACACTTTAACAAAGTAATGCGTGCTTTATTCTGAGTCAAAAATATGATTCTGACCTTTTGGGTACGTTATTTGAGAAATTACAGTCAAGTGACAAACTTAGTTGCTTTAGGCCTCGTGATTTAAGTGAATGCTCATCACTATTATCACCATTTTCCATCATCCATGTCCAATCTTTGTGTCATTGGTGTATGTATGACTGGTGACATAAATTACTTATCTACCAAGTTGAGCTTCAGCAAAGGACGTTATTAAAATTATAGTATGTAGTATGAACGTACTTAGTCTTTTTGCCAGGCGGTCTGTGATCTCTAAAATTGTAATTCTTGGCTTCCTCGCCTCTCGCTTTAATCTCGTACTTGTGTGGTCTCGTGGGACTGGTACCGCGGGCCGCAATTATTATACGTTGCTGGTTTCAAAGTAAAAAAGAATTAAAATATACATTAAATAATCATACTCAATTACTCATGCAGTAGGATTCTATATACTGACAGGCATAGACAACGTAAAAATGTGTACTTGTAAATGTCTGTCCATGGTCTGTCCCGACTGAAAATCGTACCTGGTTTTACCCGGATCCCCAAAATTCTCAGCCGGGTCGCTACAAACTAATCTACGGAGTAGTATTTGAGACTCGGCAGAACACAGAGTTAGGCCCAGGTTTTTCAGGATTGATAATCTCATTAAAACTCTTGACGCTGTGTCTCTACTACACACCAAGTTGCGATCAACAGCAGAAAAGTTGAGAACTTTTGGTGACTAATGACCACACGTGTTGGCATCAGAACCACACCACACTACGGTGACAAAATTACTTACAAGCTCTGTATTCACCAAGCGAAAGTTGTAAAATTGTGTTACATGTTGGCTATAGGTAGGTACGTGTTAGTGACAAAATTTGGGAACTGTTTTTGGTTGAGATGCATTCTTTAGCTACTTAGTCCACTTTAAGAAAACTGCTTACAAAACGAAACGGTTTCGTTTTTTAAAGCAAATGTTATACATACTAGACAATAAATCGAGTTTCATCCTTGTAATATTTTAAAAATTACCTGAACTCGCTGCAAGTTTTGTGGGTTGCTCTGGTGACTGCTTATTGAGCTGGTATCCTTTCGGGAGAACAACAGATAATTAAACTAGTAAGTAATGAAGCGCTTATGTGACATAGCTAGGCGACGTGCTTTTCACGCCCTCTGTATTTGCTAATTAGGCGGTTCATTCGTGTATAAAGTATCAAAAAATAGAGAGTATGTTTAAAATTCGGACGAAATATAATTAAAGGTGGTTTTATACCCATTGAGATAGTATGTGTGTGTGATACTGAGTATACATGTACCCATGGCATGTACCTACCTCATGTTGGTACCACCTTGGTACCACAATGTGGATGACTTGTTAACTTTTACTACTTACCGGTGTGGTAACCATTATGTTCACGAAACAATATCTAAATAAAACAAATTTACTTTGAACCTCTCAAAACATATTTGAATAATATATAGAAAAGAAAACACATTTTAGCAAAATCTTTACAGGCAAATATGTAATGTCTAAAATTCTGATGGAACTTTGAAGCTTTCAAAAACAGAAGAATATTGCAGAAGAAAGATTTAAAAGAGTATTTATTGTATAGCTAGTACTAGTATGTCTAACAAGTTTAGGAATAAAAACAACAAGGTTTCGGAAAAACAGGATTTTTATTGTTTTTCTCCGTGCCTTGATCCCGCTAATTTCCGATTAACCGATTGTAACGTAGTTTTCACTTATTAAATTAAGCTTAGAGTAACATTACGTGAATAGGTATGTTTTGCTATTCCTATTATTGCTCTCTTTGTTGTGATTTTTGTGTAGTCTATATTTCAGTAGAATTCTTAATATATCTAATATTATAATAATTTTAATATACCTACAAACGCATTAGGAAATTCCTGTACCTAATGTTAGTGGCAATATTATGGAAATAAATAAAAAATCTATTGTTATCATTTAGTAAGTAAATAAATTACGTAAATTTAAAGAGTTTTTGTGTGTCTTCAAATCCATAAGAAGCTTTGCCGAATTCGATGTAAGGTATAAAATAAAACAAAATAATTTCGTGTATAATTATTTACAAACATTAATCAATTTATTTAGACCAAAATATCACCTTCTACGATTCAATTACAAAGAAGGCACAGACAGACACATAGTTGTACATCAAATCAATATTTGTAACATGACTACCTACGGGTAAAGTAATATACTATAGGTATCAGAGATTTGAAAACGTTAGAATGTGCCCTGCGCTTTTAAAAAGTGTCTACGACTTGGTTATTACTTATTAGTCTAGCAGTAGGTATAGTTTGAAAAGACATAATATTGTTATCTCGCTTCCACGTAATATAATTGTGATTTTTCGTTCTCTGTTATACAGATACGGAATCAGTGAACTCACTCACTCATTACAACGATGACACATTTTCGTGCATCTAAACAATGGTAAGGGCGTAACTAATGTTTTTATATCTCTGATTGGAATACACGAAAGGGAAGGTAATAATTATAAATATTTAAAATAAAATAGGTATGTAAGTTAAAAGTGCACATTTAGTGCATAAACGTCTTTATTGAACGGGGAGTTAGACAAGTAATTAATGCATCATTTAGTTTTGCTTCACTTAAAATAAAAATCATTAATTAAAATTATTAAGTAATACAAAAATTGCCTTTTCTGTCAATAAACAAAAGTTAGTTAGCTGTCTGAATCTGTTTTTATGAAATGTACGTTAAAATTATTTCTTGGTGATGTTTAAGAAGTAGATATTAACCCATATAATATTCGTATATAAAATGGTTTTTGATTGAATAAATTAACTCTTATATCTCTATTAACGGAAGCACATTTTAAATGCTAGGGCTTCAAATGCAAAATATCAACAAACAATTTGTTTACTTAAAAGATCAATTTTGCAATCACATTTTGAAATGCGGATAGGCACATTATTATTTCAATAATTTTATTATTATTAAATAGACACAGGGTAACTTGTACTATATGTTTCACATTATTACAGCAATAATCTCTGCCATACAACTATTATGTTAATACTTTGGATTTTGAAACTGTAAAAGTAATGAAATACGCGAGGAAATAACTTACTTCCATAGTTAATTATTAAGTGGAGTTTTAATTTATTTTAACTAAGCCGTTGTAACTTTAAGACTAGTAATTAATAATATCTAACTATAAAATACAATATAATGATGGAAAATTACGTCCATAGTATATATGAGTAAGCACCTCGTATGGAACTACTGAATTACAAATTACAGGCACTATGTTATCTTTACACTACTTGGTAAAAGGATATATATAAGTTATATCATAAATCAATATTTTACTATGTAAATGTAACTGGGTATTATGGCATCTAAACTTGACTGGTATCATAAGTATATTTAATAAATTGAACTAATTCTGTAACGGCCAAAATTATACATAATATATTAAAGTAATAGGTATATTTTGTTAAATTAATATAAAAATAATTGTATAATAAACTGTGACCTACATGTTACTAAGCGAACGGTATTGACATATTTACCGCATAAATATTACAATAAGCATTAGATATTAATAATTAATAATAAACTATAATAACACTAAATGATACTTAATTACACTTTGGTAATAATTACCTACAATTTTAATACACTTAAATTAAAATTAATGTGAGAAAAACAATTATATTATTAAAAATAAACGGAAAATACGTTGCATTTACGCGAATTCGTACCTACTTTTAAGAAAAGCGTTTCTTATTAATTATATAATTAATTTACTGCCTATTCCTTGTATTATTAGACAAATAACTAGGTGTAATATTTACAGAAATTATAAAAACTCAATTTAAGTTACAATAAGAAAATAGCTGTGTAGTTTGAAAATGGGGGTTTACGTTTTTTGTGTCGCTGTATAATACCTAATAATATAGCCGATTGTAAATTTTTAAGTCACTTGGCGTTTTTTTATTATTTTTATAAGTAGATTTTAATGTGGTTTTTGATTTAAATTACATAAAATAACTAAATACCGTAGCAGCGTGAGAGTTGGAAACCCAATTGATTTCATAAAACGTATTTTTGTATTAATACGAAAACAATGTACTTAAATGATTTTCAAAATTCGTTCCAAATTTCATTAAGAATTTATAACTTTAAAACAGCGTTACTACACCAAAAAGCAGTTTATACATTTAAAATTTAACACAGCAAAGGTAAACATTATAACATAACCACCAATACACTTCTAATACAAACCCGCGCCTGAAAGATTTCTGACCTTTGGTCATAGTAAGATAAAATTCGTATCTTCCTAAATCCATGGAATTACGTTACAATTAGACCACGTTTTGAAAAATGCATATTTCTGTGTGGCGTTCGGTAATTGCATTAAATTGCAATCAATTTGACAAGTACAACTTTTAGAATAACATTTTATAAATTTTGTAATTTTATAAATTTCGTAAACATGTTTTTTTCTAGGTAACGTAACAATTTCAAATGTAAAGAATATTACATAGTGTCTTCATGAGCGCGGGTGTCAATAAATAGTTATACAGTATTTATTTTACAGCATTCGTACAAGGAGGTACATGATGGTTGTCGACAGCATGGTGGCGGCAGCTGGCCGGAGGGAATGGGCATCGCTGCCCGTGCCTCGGTATAATACTGTGGAAATAAATAAAAACAATCAGGAATAAATAGTTCCGCGTCAAAATAATTTCGTAAAAAGAAATAAGTTGTACCTAACTTAAATTTGTGATTTTGTTGCAATCAAATTAATAATATCTAAGCAAATCATCGTCGAATAGTGAAAGCCTTTGATAGTGGTGTGTTAAGAACATTGGAATCCCGAAAAGGTCTGGATTCGACTCTACACATGTCTCTAATTTCCAAAAAAAAATTTGCATTACATTCTATTCGCCAAAGGAAAAATATTGAAGACATCTGTGCAAATGTAGTACCAATAGTTCTCCATAATGTTTTTAATGGTTTGTGAAGTCACCAATTTACATTTTACCAGCACAGTGGACTACGGCATGTACCCCTAAGATTGTGAGCCTTCTTCATATTGTAAGGTACCTGAGGGTAAGTAGAGCCGGGGTTTAACAAGGGCCACTTCAGCAAAAACTCAGTTATAACAAGTTTATTAGATCGTGCTTACGCACACATTTACAGGACTAATAGGAAGGCTAATATTCGAGATCACGTGATCGTACGATCCGCCATCTTGCCAGTAACCCCAAGACCGTCTAGGTAGTTGGTCTGCGTCACGTTGTTGTAAAAATCCTTCTACAAAAAAATTGTACGAAATAGATCTTGCCGTGAATAAAAATTGTTGTGTCATAGTTAAGTCTAATGAATGAATTGTGAATATTAATCAAGGCAAGTTTAATTGTTATATCAATATTAATAACAATTTATATAGAAATTTTAAAAATGTGTCTCTTAGTCTAATAAGGGCCACTTACATGGCGGGTAAAAAGGGCCCTATAATATTAAGCTCTTTTTCAGAATACCAACTAATTATGGAATCTCCTGCTAAAAACTCCAAGGGCATTGGTCTCTGCAGTAATTAAAGCTCGTAATGGATCCTGTTCAAGGAAGATTGATGTCACAACGTACATCAGATGTCATTAGGCTAATAAGGGCCACCAAATTTATGGCATATATATTTTTTATTTCATTTTCTATTGTTTTTTTAAAAAGATTTTAATAGTGTTTCGAAGAAATTGTTCAAAAATATTAACATTTTATGAGTATTTGATTTAATTAATATTATTAAATGCAAATTTTCGATACGTTAGTCTAATATGGCTCAATAATGTTTTTATTCGTGATTATGACTTGTCCATTGTGTCATTCTTAAAAAAAAACTATAACTGAAGTTAGTGGAAAAAAGAAAATATTGTCTAGTGTTTGTTATCATAAAACTTAAAAAAGTGTTCGTTTTGATGCGGTCCTTATTAAACTACCTAGGTTTAATAAGGGCCACAAAGAGGGTTTTAAAAAATCTTATATTTGGTATCAAATAATTGAGGAAACCTAAAAAAAATTACTTATTCGAAAAAATAATAAAGGAAACCTTTGCCTTATGTCCTATTTTTTATTCATAATATTTTCAAAATACGTAAAATATTCAGTTTTAAAATAAGGTGACCCTTGTTTGCCGCAGGTACCATAGACCTTACAATTGCGTAATAAACTATTTATGTCCATACTAGCTTGTGTTATTCACCACGTTAAAAAATAACACCATCAAACGCACCATCACATTTAAAATGATTTACAAATTATGAAAAGCAAAAAATCCTTACCTGAAGCATGCTGAATTAACTGGGGTTGCGTTTCTAAAAATAAAAAAAACAAAATCATGCACGTGTAACAAAAAGAAAAAAAATGATTTACAAATTTTTTAATAAAACTGAATGGCGAAAATTATAAAAGCAAGAAAAAACCAAAACTTTGAAAACAAAGAAAAAAAAACGAATTGTGAATATGCCGATGTAGAGTGTAAATTATAAATGGTAACTTTGCACTTTAGGTTAGAGTGACAATATTTCCAAATAATCTTGAATGCTAAAAGCATATTAAAATGAAATGAAAGCCAATATTAATATTTTAATAGTCTGGATAAAAAAAATGCGCGGCTTTTAGTTCCCGTTTGGAACTGAAGCCGTTAAGATTTTATCGATTTTAAAAGTCCCATAAAAATTTGCAAAATGAAAGTCGAATAGATTCGATGAATATTTGCGTTTCACTAAGCGACTAAAACGCTCAAAACTTTAATCGTCCTACGGAAAAAGAATAGTTATGAGCGTTTGGGTGCTTAGTGGAACGCACCCATAATCAAATTGAAATTCAAATTTAGAATTTCACGTTCCACTCACCGATATCAACGAAAGCGCTGTCAGTTTGCGCGCTCCAACTCTTCTCGTTTTTGACTCGCACGTTGGCCTCGTACCTTCCTGGTTCGAGTTGCTTCTCTAACAGATTGTATATGATCTCGTATTCGTGGCTCTTCTGCGATGGCAGCGGCACTTGGATGGTCTGCCATTCACTGTCCTGGAGAAGAGAGAAATTGTGTGATGTTACTTACAGTTGAGGAAGATGCGATTTTTCGTTAGCACATATTTGATTTTATATGATAGTTCCGTTTTTAAAATTGGTTCTAAACCTAAGTTAATTTATGAAGATTTTACGTAAATGTAATTTTGTTGCGGCTTGACTGAACTAAGAACTACCATATCAACGTATTAATAAACATCATGATAATTAATCAATGACTTACTATGATTAGTAGAAATTGAGTTCACCCATAGATAGAGCATAAACATTGATTATCAAATAAACGTATTTCGTAAATCGAATGCTATTTTCCTATAAACAATATCCGCAAAACTTAACACAACATGGCCATAATATATACAAAAAAGTGCCTGTGAAAGCGCAGAAGGGGACACCCGGGTTTGAACCGGGGACCTCTCGATCTGCAGTCGAATGCTCTACCACTGAGCTATATCCCCACAATAACTAGCTCTTAATTTGTTCAGGATTTTCCGTGTGATTCTCAAACAAACAAACAATGCTTAGTAATAAAAATGTTTGACCTCAATCGACGTAAAACCTATCTTCATTTCGCAACAATAAAGTTTAAGACGCTCTGCGTTCATAATTCGACACTAATTCCTTTAATCAGAAATGATACTTTACATTGACACTGATGTTACACAATTTCTATGATAAATGCATACTTAGTACGTATATTTAATACAATCAGCGTTTTTCCTTAATCTCTATGTAAACAATTTTAAATCTTATACGCCTACGCGCGTATTATTTCGAAAAAGGGGTAGGTTCAAGATTTAATATAAGTAGGTATATGCTATTTTTGCATGGTGGTAACCAGACAACTTTGTACTCCGTGAACCTAAGCAAATATCCAAAGATAATCAAAATAAGGAATATGGTTCGGTGGGGTTCGGTCCACCTTTTCGCTATAGTTCCAAAATACGGATTTTTTTGCGTCGCGGGGCTAACTTTAGGGACACAGGGACAAACAACCGGAAAACGGAAACTGTGCCGTTTAATGTAACGTCTGGTTACGTTAAATAATTCTTGCCAGGGCCGCCGCTAGCTGCATTAGCGCCTGCGTGCAAAACCATTTTTCACTCTACCCGTCGTACCTTCAACTACCAATCTGAAATCGGTTTACTTTATGAAATTTAATAATCCATTTGCCGCCCCCCGGGCGTGCCGCCCGCGTGCACCGTACGCCTTGCATCGTCCATGTCTTAACCAATTAGTCCATGTCTTAACATTGGTTTCCACTCACCCCGTTGATATCTCTGAGCTGGATCTCGATCTCTTGCAGCGGCTGATGCGAGTGCACCGTCCACGTGAGCTTGGGACCATCTACGTTGATGGCCTCCACCACGGGACTCTGCACCAGAGCGATCGATCTGTTGTGTTTGCCTAGATCGTTCTCAGCCTGAAATGTAAGTGGAAATATGTTGTGAATCTATCTTTCAACACAAAATTTAAATCTCCGATACATAATTATCTAGGTATTCAATTTAAAGCACTAGGAAATAGAAATCATTTGAAATCTGGGTGATCTATCTAAAAGTCTATGAATGTGAAACAAATACTATAGATTTAGCACATACTATCGATAATAAATCTCTAACATATATAACGCTATATCGACCACGCTTGTGTAATCCCGACTCGGGATGGCTATGATAACACAATTTTGAGACCATCACATAGACTAGGTACTTTATGTAATTAGGTATTCAAAAATATTCAATAAATATACGATTAGATAAGCACAATTTGCACGAGCGGTTTCATGGCTTGGTTATCTCGTGCCGAGGCAACGTGAATTGGCCACCAAGATCGTTTAGACCCCTTTAGACGTTTTCTTGTGGGGCTTTCTTAAGTCGCAGGTTTATGCGAATAAGTCGCAAACCACCGCGGCCCTCAAAGACAACATAATCGATGCTATCGTCAAATTCAGCCTGATTTATGCGAAAATCATCGAAAACTGGAGCTTTCGAATACGCGAATTTGAACGATGTTGTATCTCACCCAAAATGGCATTGATGAGGCTCTCAAATAAACATAAAACCTTATTGATATCTCATGTACAACTTGTTTTATTCAATTTTAAAATCTACGCGCGCTTAATGAAAGACCTACAAAAAAATGTTATAACACCTTTGCTTTTTTTCGTCAATCGATTCAATTTAATCTAATCACGGCACTTTTTCGGACAAAAGTGGCGTAGTACGTGTTTTGGCTCCAAAAGAGATGCAACTAAGAAGAACTACTAACTAACAACTAAGAAGTGAGATATACGTTGAAGAAGTGAATTGGCTCCTCACCTCACAAGTGAAGGTTCCGAAGTCTTCGTCGGCAGTGGGCGTGACTGTCAACGTAGAGTTCTGGCCGTCGGTGCTGACAGTATACCGAGTGGAGGAGTCTTCGATAAGAACACCATCCTTATACCAGCGGATGTGGGAACTGGGAAAAAATCATTAGGAGATGAATGAATAATTTTAATTATTCGTGACTTGTTTCCGGTTACAGAAGTGAAATTAATGTGTGGCATAGAAATTCCCTTTTGGGAATTATGATAAAGTTTCAAGAGCTCATAGTGTCTACGCGTAATGTTTTGATTTAATGCATAGAGACTGGAGACAGGCCTCCATGCTACAATGAATCAAATGTTTTTTTTTTTTCAAATTAGACCTCAGTGGCCTGTGTCCCCTCCCCTCCCAGACCTCATGTCTTCTTTATTCTTGGATGGTAAGAGATAAGAGAGAGATAGACAAAACTTACGCGAGATTATCATGGACGGAACACTCGAGCACAGCCTCTACATTGACGGCAGAATTTACGGTGTATTTGTGGACGTGCACGCGAGGTTTACCTGGAAATTAATAAAACATAACATGTTAAATAATTATTAGAAAAATAATTATAATTTAGTATAGTCGTAAATCTATGAAATTATGCGCCATCTGGCGAACATTTTAGGGACTATTACATGCAGTCTAGTAAGTAGCATCACATTGCATTGTAGAATGCCATAGACAATGCTTAAATAAATGTCTTTTACTCCGACAAATAACAGATGACGCTGACTCACTTTTAAAGTGATGTAATAAGTACAAAATATATACAGGGTGATTTGTAACTCGACGTATTCCTCTTGGGATGTGGTAATACAACCAATTTCCAACAAAATTAATCGTAATATCCCTAATACCAAGTCAGATGGTTATCGAAATATTCCTTATTTTTGGTTTTGGTCAAAGAACACCGAATTTGACTACAAAAAAATCAATAAATAAAAAAGTAGTGGTTTGAATTGAGTTGTGTGCATTTCTATCAGTGACCAATACATCAACAATCATTTATTAATACTAATGCAGGCACAAGTGTTACACATTTTAAAATAACAAGTGAATTCTTGTAAAAAAAATATTTTCTTACGAATGTGGTCGATAGAAAAGTAGATTTGTTTTAAAAAATCTAGTATACATCAAGCGTACAA
This sequence comes from Hesperia comma, assembly GCA_905404135.1. Taxonomy (NCBI): domain Eukaryota; kingdom Metazoa; phylum Arthropoda; class Insecta; order Lepidoptera; family Hesperiidae; genus Hesperia; species Hesperia comma. The sequence continues at coordinate 7,968,817 of FR990032.1, read as the reverse complement.
ACTACATAAAAGACATCCTTGTTTTATAAGCTATCCAAACAAGTAAAATTATTAAGACACAAACAAAACATTTCAGAAAAAAACGTATGTAGAGCACGTGCTCTACATAACTTATACATACATAACATAGCTTATAAAACAAGGATGTTTTTCATGTAGTTTGTAAGTACGCTTGATGTATACTAGATTTTTTAAAATAAATCTACTTTTCTATCGACCACATTCGTAAGAAAATATTTTTTTTACAAGAATTCACTTGTTATTTTAAAATGTGTAACACTTGTGCCTGCATTAGTATTAATAAATGATTGTTGATGTATTGGTCACTGATAGAAATGCACACAACTCAATTCAAACCACTACTTTTTTATTTATTGATTTTTTTGTAGTCAAAGTCGGTGTTCTTTGACCAAAACCAAAAATAAGGAATATCTCGATAACCAGCTGACTTGGTATTAGGGACATTATGGTTAATTTTGTTGGAAATTGGTTGTATTACCACATCCCAAGAGGAATACGTCGAGTTACAAATCACCCTGTATATTAGTATTAATTCTCAAATGATGCGTCTAAAATCTATTTAGATAAAATTAAATTAAAAGTACCAAATTACATGTATTTACTAATAACTAATATTAACATAGTTGGCCACCGATTGTGTTCAGTTGATCATTAATCATGAAGGCATGTAAATTGAAACAGCTGTTGGTACTTACCCATAACATTAACCCTAAACACAGCCTGAGCGTCGCCGACTCCATTGAAAGCGTAGCAGTAGTAGCTGCCGGAGTGCTGCTTGCTCACATTCTTGATCGCGACCGAGTTGTTGAAGAACTCGCCGTCCTTCTCTATCAGACGCTTGTTCTAGAACGAGAGAAAGTGACGGATATATTTACATAGTCATGTGCGTTAACATATTTATCCATACAAATGCGACAGTCTACCTGACTGACTGTGAAGCTTTCGTGGCTAAACCATCGGCCCGATTCGGATGAAATACAGAATGAAAATATTTGAAGATCCAGGGTCTCACATCGGTACTCTACTTTTTTTTAAACTCAACCCTTTAAGGTTAAGGGATGAAAAATCTAAAATACTATCGATTTCGATGAGTTTTCTCAGGAAGATGCCAAAACCGTGGGCGGAAGCTAGTATCACTTATATACAGAACACAATCAAAACACATTCATAGATCAACGAAAATAGACCAACAAGACATAGATAGCAAAAAACAAGCAATCAATCATACAAATTGACAGACATTATCTTCAACCGCCGAGAGCGTTGATAATGGTTATGTAACCATTTTGAACTTAACGCCATTGAATTTAGACACGTTTATAATTAAGGGCAGACTACTTGTGTGGTTTTTATCAATGACGAGGGAATTCATGAATGAATGTTTACGTAATAACAGGAACACGATTATTAGATTTGTTTTTGAAATGCAGTTTTTTATTTATATAAAGGCAACATTTAAGCAGATATCTGATAATTAGCTACAGCCATTTAATTTGTTCATTTACATATATGTAAACGGTTCCCATAGATATCTCGTGACCTAAAAATGAGCCTAGGTTTGGACTTTCAACCGTTATATAGGCTTTTCAATGGTGGAAAGTCAGCCTTTACAACTGACTGAGCTATGACCATTGCGTGACATAAAAACTTTTAATTTTAAAATCTTTATATTCTTACCCCTTGATTGCTGTCTCTAGACCATACGATCTTCGGCGTCGGAACACCCTTCACCTCACATGTAAGCACAATGTCCTCTCCTTCTACTATTTCGCCATCACCAGATGCTGTGAATCCTGAAAGAGAGAAAAAAAACATTTAAACCACAATTTACGAATATTATCATCGACTGTGCACCATCGACTTGCAGACAATGACCTCATAGACTATTTATGGGCAATCACGTTACATACAATCAACTTAAATACGATCAAATCATGGACGATTAACTTACGAACGATCTATTTACAGATGATCAAGTTACAAATGATTGACTTAGGGATCATCATTTAATGGACGGTCAATTTACGAATGCTCAACCTACGGACTACATTACGACTATTTGTCATGGCGTCACTACACTCACGGATCTTGGACTTGCGGACAATCTATTCACGAAATAGCAACTTTAGTAATACTACCTTCACCACCCCCCCCCCCCCCCAACTTTGCCCGTGTTTGTTTCAGTTTAAGTAATCCCCTTTTATCTCTTTTCCAAAAATCCTCTCTTATTACTCCCCTACACTACAAAAGTAATATTCACGCCAAATTTCAGATAACTTTGTTGTTTGTGGTTTCTGTATCACCAGCATAATGCTGAGCAGAATCCTTTTTGTAACGTTAGGTACCTACAAATCAGGGTTGTATAATGCTGTAATGTTTTGTTTTACTTTTTGGCTGTATGTGCTTTATGTTATCTGTCTATCTATCTATCTATCTATCTATCTATCTTGTCTGCCAGTCATTCAATCACTCAGTAACGGAAGAGAAGTACTGAAATACTGAGTAAGTTACTGATACAAATGAACGGACACTTACGGACAATTTTAGGCGGTTCGATGAAGTTGAGGGTGTGTTTTATGACTGTGAAGTTTGCTTGCAGAATCTCGCACGTGTAGACCCCCTCGTCTTCAGGCTGGAAGTTCTTAATCACCAGGTCTGTCGAGTTCGCGGCACTGAAACAAATACGGCTTCATTAGATTAGTAGCTCTAAACCACTTTTTACTTTATGTCATTGCCCTAAATCTCTAAACAGTCTAAAAGTTCTCCTGGATTTACCGTCTTCTTCTGCTGTAGACCTTGAATGGGTCTAAGATGTAGTCGCATTATCAATGTCAATGCACTCTGTTGGCGCAACAATAACCGCTCGCGGCAATAGACACGTGCAAACTTATTTGGTACTATCGTTCCCACCACAGCTTCGCCCGAGTAGAAGTTGTTTAAGTTTATCCACCCCCTTTTATCCCTTTAGGGGGAGAAATTCCTTAAATACATTCTCCACGGGGCGTGCATGCATGCCACATTTCAGCTTCGTAACTTCACTTTCACTTAGTAATGGAAGAGTTTTTAACCCCCGACGCAAAAAGAGGGGTGTTATAAGTTTGACGTGTCTGTCTGTGTGTGTGTGTGTGTGTCTGTGTGTCTGTCTGTCTGTCTGTGGCATCATAGCTCCCGAACGGATGAAGCGATTTCAATTTAGTTTTCTTTGTATTAAAGGGTACTTACGAGCGCGTGTTTTTAGATATGTTTGATGAAAATCGGTTGAGCCATTTAAAAGTTGTTGGGGTTGAAAGTGGAGAAGAATTTTCACTCTGTCTCTTTGTGGCATCATAGCTCCCGAACGGATGAAGCGATTTCAATTTAGTTCTTTTTGTATTATAGGGAACTTACGGGCGCCTGTTTTAAAATATATTTGATGAAAATCGGTTGAGCTGTTTAATAGTTGTGGAAGGTGAAAGCGGGGAAGAATAGCCGTATATATGCAAATATACGCGTGTGTGGTACAAATGAAAGCGTACAGTAAGAGAATATTTATAACTGAATCCAGAATGTTTTAACCTATAAAAAGTATAAAATAAAAAATTAAATTAAAAATTAAAAAAACCCCCCGACACAAACATTTAAAAATTAAAAAATAATATCTTTAAAAATAATACGTCGCGTTGGGGGACCGCTCCTTTTACTTCTAACTTTAACACAAAAAAATATTGATAAATGATAAGTCTTGGGTAAAAGACTAAGTAGGTAGGGCATGTGATACTTATGAAAAAATCGTAGATAATGAATAGTTAGGAGCGGTCCCCCAACGCGACGTATTATTTTTAAAGATATTATTTTTTAATTTTTAAATGTTTGTGTCGGGGGGTTTTTTTAATTTTTAATTTAATTTTTTATATATTCTAGATACACACCTAATCATTTTAAAAATCAAAATAATCATACTTACATGGTACATCTTTTCTTGCCATAAGAGAAACCCAAGTCAATCTCATGAGCTTTCTTAGTACCGACGAAGTACAGAGAATTGTTCATCGTCCATTGGACTACTACTACAGCATCTGAAATAAAAAAGTAATATTAAATACCTCTTTCGCTTCTAACTTTATTTCATTCCTAAGAATGCATATATATGTAGATAATAATAAATAATAGATTACATAGCATGTAATTTAAATTTGGTTCACATTGTTTAACATTGCTTTAAATAATTGTAACAAACTAAACGCAATGCGTTTTTACTATACCAAATACGTTTTTGCAATAGAACAATGGAACAATCTAATAACTATTTTTTAAAATGTTACGTAGTCTGAACGCACCTTTACAAACATTAAGTACATAAAATAATAATAGGTATAAACGGATCGATGGTGAATAAAATTAGTTAAAAGGAAATATAAAGACAATATATAGTGCTACAAAAAGCAAATTTCCGTCGACAAAATGTCTGACAGGGCAATTACTCATTCATACAGTTACCCGGAAGTAGCAAGTGCTTTTGGCGCCACAGGAAACGCGGCCATTTTGTTACGCAACAGTTTTTATTGCGTATTCGTTTTTGGCTTTGAACTTGACTCATTATTTTCTGAATACAAATCAATCTACTATACCGATCGCAGGACAATCAATAGGGTAGTATGTTGTAATTTCTATTAAGCATGTGATTGTATTGACGCTTAATAGGCAACATTTTTATAACTAAGCTGTGACATCATTATATTACTAAGGTAAGTTGTAATTAGGTGTACTTGTAGGACTTAGAAGTACCTACTTGTATGGATGTAAACAATATGGCAGATTTATTGCTTACAATAAAAAATGACAAATACGCCATAACATCAGTATCTTTCATCCCATAAAAAACAAGAATCTTACCGTCAGGAGAGACGACGCATGGTAGCCGAACAGTTTCCCCCGCTGTGAAGTTGTACCTTGTCGAATTCGTCAATATAGTCGCGATCACTTCGTCATCTTCTTCGGCTTGGTCGTTGCCTGCCAATCGTATTTATTGGGTCAAAAATTATGATATTAACATAAATGACGACGTGAATTGGTGTGTAGTCAGATATATGACAGGTAGATATATGGCACATGTAAGTCCTTCCACTGTAAGACAAGCTAGAAAACTAAGAAAGAGCAAATAAGGGTGTTGAACATGAAGGACGCCATCGCCTCTTACAATCTTGGGGTTGTTATCGAGCAATACGTTACCTATGCCGTAAAAAATAATAATGTTTTATGTCCACAGCTGATAAGTGGGTGATGAACCTTCCGATGATTAGTGATCACCGCCACCCATGAGTTTTTGTGGAACTTTTTTACACTATGTTTTAAGGAATCTTTAATTTCTCATCCGACTTTTACATCACTGAAACTGAGAAATTGCAATTAAACATGGTTCTTGTCTGACATCCAGTAGATGTGTGTGTGCAGGTATGTCTGCGTGTGTTTAATTCTGCTTGACAGCGCGACCCATAGCAATCTGTTTTGCAAGCTCACAGTAATTAACAGCAATAATCTTCAATAGTTCTTTTATCATTTAGTATGTGGTCATACCTCCATCGTTTTGTGCCTCGTCGTCAATGGCTTCATCAGCTAGAGGTTCGTCGTAGTTGACGTCCGCGTCTCGTCGTTCCATCGCGTGACGAGCTTCTGCAACAAAATACAATATCACTTTATTTAGGTACCCGTTATAAAAATTACCCGTTGCAGCTAATGGGTTTCAAGCGTCAACTATTTTTGATACATTTTGGTTGCAATGTTGGAGATTACGTTAAGAGATTCCGCTTCCTTGTTTAGCCTTCTTTGATGTTGGATTAAATTATTTCCTAAGTTGTTCTTGTATGGATGGCATCGATATAATAATAATAAATCGATGATGGATGGATTTAGTGTAAAGGAAATATATTTTTCAAAGCTACAATTTCGTTGCAATTATGTCTTGTACTGACATATAAAATACTTGTATTAAGTGTTTTATCCGTACAGTCAATCGGGGTAACTTTGATTCTTTAGGGTAACTTTGACAGTCGGCTCCCAAACTAGTTTTTTATTTTTTACGTGAAAAGCATTTGGCGCATAATAGTACATTATGATACAAGTGTGCGAAGTTGGTCATTACAGTCGAGGCGGTATTGAGCCCGAGCCGCAAGGCGAGGGCTGTATTAGAGCCAAGACTGTAATGAACAAAGCACACGCGTATCATACGACGTTTTTCAACACACTTGCGAGGAAAAAAACAATTAGGTATCGACATTTTTCAGTCACAAATCAGCAAATTATAAACGAACAAATGTTTGCACAAAATGGCGCGGTTTATTTTTTCGCGCGCCGTATCTTTGGTTGAATAACTATGCGCGCGCAGGTTAAGTCCAAGGCACCGAACATTCAGCCACAATATATTAAACTAAATAATTATGTATTTCTAATAAGAATTTACGGTAATTAATGATTTAAAATATTGTTTTTTTTTAAATGCTTTAATAGATAATTAGATGAAGTATAATCGTATCTTATCAGATTTTGACTAAGTACAACAAGTTTATTTATTTACAAAATAACAAATCTTTTGGTAACAACCTCTTTACGGATATTTAAAAAAAAGTGGAATAAGAAAAACTTTACATTACCGCACTAGTGCGGTAATGAAAAGTAAAACGCACTAGTGTGTAATAAACCGCATTCCGGGCGTAAGACTAAAGAAAAAATATCAACTTTACGAGCAAGTGTGTTGAAAAATTTATTTAGTACATTTTATGTACATAATGAACGTCGTTAACGTAATCTATACTTATAATAAATCTGTAGAGAGGTCAATTCTGTCCATTAAATATATTTCCAAAATAACTATCAGGGGGTGATTAGGGAGCGATACTGATGCTAAAAATGCAATCAGTAAAATTTTTGTCTGTCTGTCTGTCTGTCTGATGTATAACCGTTATAGAAACAAAAACTACTCGACGGATTTTAACGAAACTTGGTACAATTATTTTTCATACTCCCGCGCTGGTTATAGTATACTTTTCATCACGCTACAATCAATAGGAGCAGAGCAGTGAAGGGAAATGTTGGGGAAACGGGAGAAGTTACTCCATTTTTTAAGCTTCCGTCGCGTGTGCAACCTTAATGGTTAAAGCTACACAGAAATCATGTATGACGGAAATGTTCTCCTTAAAATTATATAAAAAATATTCCACGACAGCATATGTCTATCTTTTATGGTTGACTCACAATAACACGTGTAACTCCCGATAGCTTAGCAGTTCGAAGCTTTCTGATTAAGTATACCTATATTTTATCTACTCTTACGTTTATGACACTTAAGTGGGTGAAATAAAGGGGTGAAGTTTAAACGAAATTCACGCGGGCGAAGCCGCTGGCAAAAGCTAGTCTTAAATAAAAAATTGGTTTTCAAACAAAGCTAATATAAAAAACTTTCTTTCAAAAACGTGCGTAACTATTCGTGTTTTTTTACGACGTAAAACTTTTTAGATATTTCTCAAAACTTTAATGCTATCAAGGTGTGTTATAATATAATACAATCTTTTACATGTCTACTTTCGATACATAAACAATTTTTATTAATTTTCAATTGCATCTTCGTTAAAATTACAAATAATACCGGTAAGTCAGATTTTGAACAATTTCTGGGTAACTTTGACAGTATCAATGTATGTACCTATCCCTTAGATGTGTCCTGACTTTTGCGATTTACCAATTTTAGTGTTAGTCAAACATCCCAGGGTCCCCGGGACTTCTTTAGTTTCCCAGAAATAAAATGAAAAAATTGCAACCATTTTGTTTTTTCAACCTCGAAGCTGCTCGGGCGCCTGTACTGTTTTAATCATTGCTATCGATGTAGACGTCCTAGGAAGCCAAAATATGTCTCATTTCAAAGCTAATAATGTAGGTAATCAATTGATGATATATTTTATTTAATATCTTTTTCATAGAAGACCAAAATAGGATTTAAAAAACAAAATTCAATATTTTTTCATTGAATTTTCTTAGTTTAGTGCCTTTTACATGAAAACTAACCCGTCAAACTACTTTTTTTGTTGTCTTATCATAAAACAGGCTATCACCTTATTAATAAATGTTACATCAAAGTTATAAGTAAGGTAGTTTAGAAGATTTTTTGATAAATATCATCGGTGTCAAAGTTACCCATATAGGGGTGGTAACTTTGACACACAACAAAATTGCTAATTTTTAATATATTTTGTCGTTTTTAAAGACTTTTTACAATTTGACAGTATGAAAACCAGCAAGAGGGCACTGATTAACTCATAACTTTTATCTCATATGCGACGTAGTAAAAGTTTTTTAATAAAATACGCCAATGATGTATCAAAGTTACCCCGAATGACGTACTTTCGTAATGACTACTATAAACTGAAAAGTAGTTATCGTACATAGATGACACTTGCTATGAAAATAGTTTAAACCCGAGAAAGGATATAGGCTAGTTTTTAAGTCGATAATTCCCTTAAGATGATGTCGACGGCAGCAAAGAACAAACGGTCATCTACAAAAACGTTAGTTTTCAGGAGAGCGTTTTTAGTTCAAAAATGGTATAACTTCTACAATTACAAAGATATCTTCGTCGATTTTGGAATAGTTAATTATTACAATATTAACTATTATTTGGTATACTTAGGTAAATTATTAATAATTCTTTAATTTTTAAAATTACGGCAGATATCTTTTCAGTATTCAGTATTTATTGCAATATATGTGGTACAAATTTAGATGTTACATTTATATTATATACATATTAGTGTCACATATAACCCTGACGTTAGGGTGTAGCAATGATAGCGGGAGCGAACCGATTTATTATAGAATCAATAATTTATTGTCACGTATATCTAAATATCTTTGTTTTATTAATTCTGATTATCCTAATTGTCAAAAAATTCATTTAAATTATAATAACATTTTTTTATCAAGAAGTTTTTGAGAGTTGCAGAGAATTCCTTGTCATTATTTATTGATCTTATGTCAACTGGTAATTTATTATATATTTTTACGCACATAAAATTTGGCCCGGAACTACACATTTTTAGTTTGCACTGTGGTATTATTAATTTATTTTTATTATTATTACGGCTTTTATAACGTTCTACTATGTCAGATCTTGTTTTAAAATATTGTGGATAATGCTTTATAAATGTACATGCTTCTAATATATATAATGCGGTTAATGTTAGCATGTTATTTTTGACAAAATGTGGTCTACAGCTGTCTCGGTCCTTAATTTATTTGTCCTTTTTCTACTTCGATCAAGAAAACAAGCAAATTGAGTCAACTGCCATATATTCGTTTCTACTTCGGACCTGATAATTATTTATTCTGTAACTATTTTATTAATTTAATGATTGATTTTTATTTTTATTGATCATATAAAACCAATTTCATCAAAACAACAAATATAATTATTATTGTCACTAAAATACTGTAGTTGTCTCACATTACTTCGGCATTCTTACGTTGAAGCTATTGGATAATTGCAGATATACCTAAACTATTTTGAGTTTTAGGGTGTCTTATAAAAAAAAAGTTTTGTGATTCTTGTTAATTATTGTATTTGTAATATAAAGTAACTAAAAAGTATAGTTTCAAAGAAATAACTACTAATAATAATTATATTTTAACAGTACTTTGTATCATAATCATCATCTTTGTAACAGTATCATAAGTAACTCAATAACTACTCGTTTGACGAAACTCAAATTTTTACGGGACCTAACCGAAAGCCTCAGCTTTTGATTAAAAGAAGAATGATTAAAATCGGAACTCTAAATAGTAAGATATGAGGTAACATACATACATAAAAATTATTAAGGATAATTCAAAAACCATTGGTCAGATGCCGCTTAAACTTATATGAGACCACAATGCAAATACCAGCTTTTAAATAAAAAGAGAATCATAAAAATCTGAACACTCAATAAAAAGTTATTAGGAAAAAAACCATAAATACACACTTTCAAAAATCCTTACACATTATTCAAGTAAATTCAAAATTACTCATCATCAATTATATGAGACCTCAAAAAAAGTACCAGTTTTCAAGGAAATAAAGAATCATTAAAATCGGTTTAGCCAACACGAAGTTATGGGGTAACAAACATACCAACAAAGATAGGAAAAAAAGGTATAAATATTTTTTACATTTGTGGCTTGGTTGAATGTTACTTCCGGATTCAATTTTCAATTATTTTATTATTCCAATTGCAAGCAGTCATCATCAGACATTTTTTCTTGCTGAAGAGCCTCGAGACTTCGCAGGTTATTTTCGTAAGGACAGCTGGCCCGCCGCATTGCGCGACGTACACAAGGACAAATGGTATATGTCCGTTTGTACTTTGTCGAATTTTAAATAAGTAGTGCAGATGTCTTTTTGTACGTTGAAAAATTGGTGTAAAAAACAACATTTTTCGAGAAAAAAAATATCACAAGATAGAACAAAGAATTCTGAGTTGAATTATGCAAAAAAAACGATTTTGGCAAAATTGCAGATGTCTTTATGTTCTTTGCTGCCGTCGATGTAATAGTATTTTGTCGTTTTGACGTGACAACGTCTTATAAATTGGTTTGCCGGGTGGCACTTCAAGAAACTGCGTTAGTAGCTCCGCTCACGTTACTTATAGTAGCTACGGCGTACACACGTTGGCGTGTTTCAGAAAATGGTACAGCACCATCTCTGGAGAAGTAGAGATTACGTTTGTTACCTCACTTAGTTGTGACTAATGGTTAATGGTCTAACGGTTAGCAGCGCTAGATGGCGGATGGTGTTACAATGTTTTAAATATAATTCTTTGTATAAATAAATGTTTTAAATTGTTACTATTATTTCATCCTTCTTCCTACTATACGAATGAATATTCACATTAAAATTATTTTACCACTCAAAGTCGTTGTCACGTAAAACTTTCGCCCGTATACCGACTTTACAGGCAACCAATATTTTTTTTAAATAAAACCACAGGCGAAGCCGCGGACAAAAGCTACTGTAAAATAAATAACAAAACTTATGTTTTCTGTATTTTAAACGCAGTAAAATTACAACACGTCTGTTATTATGTAGCATTCGAATTCCTAAACACAGCGTGATGACTTTTTTATGTTTTACTCTCGCCACTAAAAGATTCTTTTTAACAGTTGTGTATAACAAATTATGTTCATTGCTATGTATATTTATGCGGCTAGCAAGTGAACGTCCCGAGGGATGCTATGTGAATACCAAACACTGATCCAGGGTTGACACCAATGAGAAACGGGAGTTTTTCATGACTCAGCGTGCCAAATGATTATACAGTTACATCATCGGACATGCATTTTGAGTGCAATGTTTCTCGACGTGGACATGATTCATGTTGGTTTATATGTAGTATTACTAATAAAAACCTTACATAAAATTCATACGAGGTCATACTTATTTGCACTTAAATGTTTGATGGAGTATTTTTTTTATTTTTAGCCACCAGCGGCCAGCCAGTACACGAGCAGAGGAACTATCTGATGGTAAGTGATTATCGTCACCTATTTACATTAGTTACAACAAAAATATTACATATGCGTTAACAGCAAGAAAAAAAATTTATTTGACTTTACAGCAGATAATTTGCACTTTTAAAATGTTTTATTATTTTAAGTGTTTTTCGAAATAGGTATCAGTTACCTACTTCTCACTTACTTGATTACGTAGGTATATTACTTACTTGATTGCTTAATTGTACAAAAAATATCTATTAATTTTAATTCACATTCATTTTTTTATTTGAAAAATGTGAGAAGGCTTAGAACTCAGATTCTTTATACAGAAATTCAAACCAATAGACGAGACGAGTATTTTTACTACATTTCTACATAGTTGAGCGATCTCTCCATTGAACTTGTAGTTGGAGAAACGCATCTTCCCAGTGCGTGTAATATCTTAGTTAAATTAAAAAAATATCCAAATAAAAATGCGACGTTGACAACCCTCACTGTACATGGGGAATGAGGAAAGACTGCGTGTCGGTCAGTCCGCACGCCCTGTGCATGCTGAGTACCTGAATGGGAAACAGTGATCTAAGAGCTTAACTATCCCTCCCTGGTATTTCCATCGGAATTACCGTCAACAGGCAACTTACTGTCCCAGTGAAGGTTTTGATCGTTTCTCGAGTCACCTCTCGGCCTATAAATAGTAATACCGAAGGCATCAGATCTGTACCGGAGTCGGGAATACGAAATCACCACACCCAACTAAAAACTTTATTACCAATGCTCACAGTTCATTTTGGCTTGGAAAAAATTTACTTAAGACTTTTCAAATGCTCGCCCTCAATCTGCAATTTTAATCTTAAATTTCAATCTTAATCACAGGTGCGGAAAACTGACATTTGTATGGCATGCAATTAATATGAATTCCATATTGAATACGAACGCAATATACTAAGTTGCTTGTTATACAGAAAGCGAGGGACCCGCATTATTCCTGCTCTTATTTGTTGGACTCGGTAAATACAGGTCGCCTTCTGACTGAGTGGACTGCTGACCTAGAGGCAGGAAGCCCCCTGGATTCAGAGAAATAGCTAGCAGTGGCCGAAAATGTTTGCTAGGTAGGCGTACTTTATAAAGAGAGCCTAAACAGCATCTGGGTGCGAAACGAGGGTACCGGGTTTGATTCCTGGCCGGCACAAAACTATTTAATTGAATACTTCCTTACTTTTGACTGGGTGTTCCAATTTTTATAATTCTTTTTTACTTGAAAATTGTTGCTGGTGGTCTAATCCCTTATGAGCGACATCTGTCGGGTAGTTTTTAAGTTATCTCTACTTATCGAATCTGATGTCGGTTATTTTTTTAAATTTCGTTATTGTTAATTATATAACTACTAAGAAGATAATAAAACCCATATACAGAAGAATACCGATTAAACAACTTAATCGGGACTTAACTTACTATGTCCGAGCAATTCAATTCAATTAACATTCACCTTATTCGTGATACGGTCATGCACGACGTTGTTTATAAGCTGTACCGTAAATGGTAAAACTTAACATATTGTATCAACATTCAGACGAGAACGTTTTAAGATCTATTACTGGTTACTGAGACAAGTACCGAGCGTATGGTGTTAATACAAGCGGTGGCGGGTTAAAAATCGTATAATTTTATAAGGTTTTATTTTTCTTCCAATATTTTTATATGCATATGTACATTCGGGTCAAATCATGCTTCTCAGTTAGAGTTAGTTGCATTTGTTTAATTAAATTTTTCTAACTATTAATTTAGTTACGACTTAGGTATTATCACGTTGAAGCCATTTTTTAAGACAGCTAATATGATAAATATGATTTCGCATTAAATCTAGAGCGATTAATATTCGTTGCCATAAATAAATCTATTGGAGTAAAACCGTACCGGTATTTTCTTAATAAACATTTTCTTATTAAAACATGACGACATTTCATTATGGTTTATTAATGTACATCGCTTACGTCTTTGCCTTAACTCTTCCACCGGTGCATTAAAACAGCTACATTTCTAATAGGTAAATTATCTATGGCATACTCTTACTATGAATAGGTATCCCATTGAATTTGAGTTGTCTATGGTGTATTTTGCCTGATAAGGTAAGGATTAGACGGGCTGTGAATAAGGGTTGGGTGTGAAACGAACGCTTAGGACTGTACAAATGTTGGATTAGGGTAAACTCGGTCTTAATTGATCGCTGTGTAATGTTTATAACACTTGTTGGGAATTTATGGTACCCTGGTACATTTACTTACTTACATGTGAAATTCGTTCAAGATTTTTTAAATATGTTTTTTTTTTATAAATATGTGAATGGAAAATGGAAAAAATATTGTGATGGAATAACTTGGAAAAGCCCCTCTGAAAATTAGTTACTTTGTAGTGTGGATATAATACATATTCATAGATTCTTTACTTCATTAACCCAATATTAGTTAAATAATTGCTAATTAACCTACATAATATTAATAAGAAATAATGTGTTTTTTCCAATGACAAGCCTCGCCTAGCAGTAATATGAGCGGTTGATTGATTGCAAACAGTCACGACTATTTCCCATCAAGGCAATAATTAATTGAATAATATTTTTTCTCATCAATAAACGGCTGTATCTATGCGGTTTTCCCTTGGTTAGTTATCGCTAATATTTATGGTATGCCCACGAGTAATTTATACTTACAATAATATAGGTATAATAAATTACGCTACACACCCATAACCTACGCTAGGATTCCATGTGTCGTGGATGCCATAGCCAAAAACATAGACGAGAAAAGGCACCCAGACTGAGAACGAAAAATCTAATCGTTCCAATTTCTCTCGTGCGTTGTCTGTCACTCAGCAACGGAAGAGAGACACTGTACATATTGCTTTTTAAATTTTTAAATAAAAACAAAATCTGTTATGAATTAACCCAAAACATACAAGCATCGACCACTTCCAAGAATTTAAACCAATCACTGGGTTTTTCTACTCGTTAATATCCTTTTATTAAAGAGAAATTCCTAATCTATGACTAACACAGGAAACCTAATCCGCACAGATGTCAAACGCTTAGAAGTGACCCAGTCCTATTATAGACGTATATATACATAACACAGCTAGATGTCCCGTCCGTCCGTCTGTTTAATTACGCGTAATTGAAATGCCCCGGTTCTACCCAACAATCGTTGTAACACAACTACACTTCCTATTTAGAGTAGATCACTGAAACAGAGGCTACGAATAAACAAAAAATTACTTTCCCATTATGAGACACGACAAGAGTTTAAAATGCCTTACGTAAATAAAGCTCGCAAACTAAACTGAACTGAGAGCATACGTAATAAATTTGTTTTTAGGAGTAGCAATTCCATATCTCCGGTGATTTTAGTAAAGAGCAGAAATCTACTGTTACACTACAAAACAGGAACTAACACCGTGACTATTTTATTTTATCGAAACTTACGTTATAAGACAAATATTTAAATGTTTTATGGTACATACCGATTTAAAGTGCAATCCAATTTTTATTTATCAAAATATTTTAACAAGACTGCAGACTTTCTTTCCTCTAGTTTAATAGTTTTAATACCTATGTAAATATGAAAAGTTCTCTGTATTCCCTCTACTCTGTCCCTGTAATTAAGCACTCATAATACACTCCCATTCGTTGCGTTTTTATGTTACAATCCAATTGTGGCTTCCCCGAAAATACTTATAATATGTACGCACATTAACTGCATTGTATTCACATACATTAAATGCATTAGGTGAGAATAGCATGCGTCAACATTAGTAGATACACTTTTGCCCAATTACAGAAGAGCCGCGCATGTAATCAGTGTAAGTAATAATTATAATTTATAGCATTACCTACTTGACTGATCACCATCACCAGATATCACCAGATTTTTAGCATGGTGCACAATGAGCAGAGGACGTTGAAACTTAAAATGGAGTAACTTATCTTTTAATATCTATTTATTATAGTTAGTACAGCAACCTTGTCACATAAACTTTGATGGATTTAGATAATAGAAATAATATGATAGTAACTGTCTGACGCTAGAGCTAGACAAACGATTTCAACTACTTGTGATGACCTATAAACCGGATCATAGCCGTCTTATTCCCTAGAAAATTTACCGTGACTAATTGATTTTGTCGTTTAGAAGTTTATAGACCATTTAAGTGGGTGATGGTGCTTGTCGTTAAATATAGGTCAAGGATCTGACACAATTTCAGTTCTTAGTGTTTGTTTTGTTTTTAGAGGGTGAACTTATATAACGCGTCATGATCTTAATTTAAAGGTTCGGTAAGTATATTTCCAACTTTTTTCATGTGGTCAACACTAAATTACGCGGAATGATTTTATCTTTATCTGTAACTTGCAATTTGGCGGGAAATAAAAGAACACGTGTAACCGGTGTAACCGACGGGAAAACTTGTCATTTGGAGTAGAAAATAATTCTCGTACAGTCAATCGGGGTAACTTTGATTCTTTAGGGTAACTTTGACAGTCGGCTCCCAAAATAGTTTTTTATTTTTTACGTGAAAAGCATTTGGCGCATAAAATTTATTTATTACATTTTATGTACATAATGAACGTCGTTAGCGTAATCTTAAATAAAAAGTTGTTTTCAAACAAAGCTAATATAAAAAATTTTCTTTCAAAAATGTGCGTAACTATTCGTGTTTTTTTCCGACGTAAAACTTTTTAGATATTTCTCAAAACTTTAATGCTATCAAGGTGTGTTATAATATAATACAATCTTTTACATGTCTTCTTTCGATACATAAACAATTTTTATTAATTTTCAATTGCATCTTCGTTAAAATTACAAATAATACCGGTAAGTAAGATTTTGAACAAATTCTGGGTAACTTTGACAGTATCAATGTATGTACCTATCCCTCAGATGTATCCTGACTTTTGCGATTTACCAATTTTAGTGTTAGTCAAACATCCCAGGGCCCCCGGGACTTCTTTATTTTCCCAGAAATAAAATGAAAAAAATTGCAGCCATTTTGTTTTTTCAACCTCGAAGCTGCTCGGGTGCCTGTAGGTACTGTTTTAATCATTGCTATCGATGTAGACGTCCTAGGAAGCCGAAATATGTCTCATTTCAAAGCTAACAATGTAGGTAATCAATTGATGATACATTTCATTTAATATCTTTTTCATAGAAGACCAAAAAAGGATTTAAAAAACAAAATTCAATATTTTTTCATTGAATTTTCTTAGTTTAGTGCCTTTTACTTGAAAACTAACCCGTCAAACTACTTTTTTGTTGTCTTATCATAAAACAGGCTATCACCTTATTAATAAATGTTACATCAAAGTTATAAGTAACGTAGTTTAGAAGATTTTTTGATAAATATCATCGGTGTCAAAGTTACCCATATAGGGGTGGTAACTTTGACACACAACAAAATTGCTAATTTTTAGGGTTCCGTACCCAAAGGGTAAAACGGGACCCTATTACTGAGACTTCGCTGTCCGTCCGTCCGTCCGTCCGTCCGTCTGTCACCAGGCTGTATCTCATGAACCGTAATAGTTACACAGTTGAAATTTTCACAGATGATGTATTCTGTATTCCTGTTGCCGCTACAACAACAAATACTAAAACACTGAATAAAATAAATATTTAAGTCGAAATATGGCTTCGACGCCTAAGCGATAATTTAGTTATCTTGCGGTCCAAGAGATGGCGTTGCTTGTGGCTACAAAAACTAAAGTAAATATTTAAAGTGTGGGTTTCATACAACAGACCAGATTTTTTTGGCGTTTTTATACATAATGGTACGGAACCCTTCGTGTGCGAGTCCAACTCGCACCTGGCCGATTTTTAATATATTTTGTCGTTTTTAAAGCAAGAGGGCACTGATTAACTCATAACTTTTATCTCTTATGCGACGTAGTAAAAGTTTTTTAAGAAAATACGCCGATGATTTATCAAAGTTACCCCGAATGACTGTATTCATTTCAACAGCATTTTTTGGACCTTATCATCTGTTCGTACCAGTAGATAATATATTATATACTTAATCAGTAAGAATTGTTTTTATGGGGTGTCATATAATTACTCATTAATACAACATTTAGAGAGTTAATTATTCGAATGACCACTGATAAAACGATTGTTGTGATCATATTGGTATATTTATGATGCGAGTATCACCATAGAAAAACGCCCATTTATTCCATAGACTGATTTTTGTCAACCAGACTGATTGATTACCTATGTATTCTGACATGAAGGCAGTGTGGTTACGATATAACTTAATTAAATTATGACACAGTCCTTTGTTAATAGGTATGCAATCAGGGGTACTACAATAATGTCATTGCAATTTGTTATTTACTCAAATAAACATAATAATAAATTATAATGAACATGTAGAGATAAACCGCAATTACTTCCATGTATCAATTACCTACGCCTTAATGACAGTGGATGATTCATTTAGTTAGTAAGTAAGTAGGTATTAAGTGCCCACGATAGGTGGGCGTTGAGAGGTATAAAACAGTTTGTGTTTTATGTTTTGCGACGATGGAATCCTTTTTGCGTCTTGGTTCCGAACAATCTTCGATACATAAACCTGTTTTCGAATTCCTTTAAACGATTTTTTATTTTTACATTAAGAGACTATAATGTATACCTACTTATAAATGCAACGTTGCACGAATAAGTCTTAAAGTTACTCAAAATAATTTTCTTCTTTACAATTTACTACATACAGGCTTTAATTCACTGATTTAAATTAATTCATTTCTATTAACCTGGGATATCACTGATATGTGATATCACGGATGCGTTGCTTTAACTTGTTCATCATGAACAAAATTATTTCTATCCAGACAATTATAGATATTACACGAAAAATAATTTCGTATCATTTTTGTAGGGTACTCCAGCAATCAGAATAACTGACAGACTCGTACATAGATGTCGCTAGTATCGCGTAAAGATCGATACAAGATTTTGTATGAAAAATTACAGCATCATAAATCCTTTTGATAATCTTCCTTGCTATTAAATGTTACGAGTCCTCGCGATAAATATTCAATAGAGGGAAGGTCAGACAGCGTGACCTACGGGCGTGAGGGAATGCAGTGACTGAACCGTGTTCAGGATTAATGACGTTTATGGTGAAGCTATGCTTTTGGTCAATAGAGAAAGTGGTGGAAAATTATTAAGAAGATTGTGTGTGGTTTTGATCACGATAATCTCAGAACTCCTCTTACCGATTTGAGTGCGGTTCTCACTAAGATATTTTGATAATATTTTGATGAGCTTTATTTAACAAATAATGGTTGTTTTTAATCAATTAGTACATAAAAAATGACTAAAGCGACTCATATCAGTTTAAAGAATCACGCCTAACAATTTTCGAATATTTTTCGAATACGGCTGCTAAAGCACTGGTTTCGCGCAGCGAAGTGAGGTCAGTTTCATTTGTTGTTTATAAGTCTTACGCATTTTTTCTACATTGTTTTGTGATTGCTGCAAAGTACCTACAATAAGGAGGTAGTAATTTAATGTCAAGGTACCTTCCATTGAACTTGGCAAAATACCTACCTAATGAACGAGAAACTCAGGTAATGTTTAAATCTCTATAAATTAAACTTTTGATTACCTAAGGCAATTGCACCAAATGCTAGTTTAATAAGTTTATAAAATTAGTATGCTGTACAGTGTTCTAATCAAGATGCCGAAAAAAGAAATACTCCTTCGCCGAAAGGAAAAAGGGATACGTGGAATAATTTAAGATATTTGGTGAGACGTAAAAGAGACTGATGTCATGGAATATTGAGAACCTTTTTAAAATAGATATAAAAGAGATACAAATAATACATAATATTGTACGAATTTACATAACTATTACCTACTTGTAACTATATTACTAACTACTATTATCTAATTAATTAATAACTAACTCTGACATGTAAAAATTTACTATCTGCACTGTTATTAGTTATCAGGTTATTACCAAAACCATAGATATACCTAACATACACAGACGTTACCTACCAAAACTAATCCCTTCTGCTACTAAATTAAATACTAACCTAATTTAGGTCAGTTAAACCTAGCGGATTGAGAATAGTCCACGTAAAATCAATACACATTAATTACTTAAGCGGCCGATTGATTAAGCACAATGGATACAAATTGATTAGAGCCACAGCTCGGGATTATAGTACGAGGGTTGGCGAAGCTTTTATTAGGATTACGAAACGACTTTTTTTTGTATCGAATAGAACTGAAAAAAGTAAAAGAGTAAAGGCAAAGGAAAAAATGAGAACATGATAACAAGAACAAAATTTAAATATAAAAAATTGAGTTTAGCGTAATTTTGGAAGGTACCTCATTTTTAACTTCTATCAACATCTTTTATTAAAAATACATTATTAAAAATGAACTTGTTGTACTTTCCTTGACATTTTTTTTCGTCACTTATTGAATCAGAAGAAGAAATACAATGTGAATCGCGTAAGAATATCACTCATTATTTACGATAATTAACTGTTTATTTTAAAATTTGTACGTTCCATAACCAACAATTTCTAGAATAATATATGTTACCTCCTAAAAAATATTATTTTCCCAGGTATACCTAACTACTTTATGTACTTAAAAATACTAAGAAAAGGGGTTGATTCTAGAAGTTCTAGCCAGCTAGCTCCTATACTACTTACAGCTACGACTTGTATTATTACAAGTTGGAAGCTCAGCGCAGTTTTGTCGATCGATAAATCTTTCTGGGTCTCATTAATCATTAATGAAACTAAATTGATTGATTCGTTTAGCCGTTGATTGATGCAACCAGTGAGACATCTGGAAGTTGGTTAGGGAATGGTTAACGAAGAACACTTTCACAACTACTATAATATCGACGACCCCATAGACTATTTAAAAGTGATCCTGTTTGTGAAGTTAGAAGTCTCGGATTCGACTCCTGGCCGGGACAAATAATATTTATGGAACACATTAATATTTATTTTTGGGGTCGTGGGTGTTACTGATGTGTTATTATAACATCCGGGCCAATCACGAATCAGAGAATCCTAATAAGTTGTGTGTTTATTTATTAACATTAGTATAAAAATGTCGTTCCAAAACCCTTTTAGATTGATATTTGACTGACAATACAGTATTAACGAATCAGAACGACCCTCAAAATGGTGAAAAGAAACCCAGACTGCTCCTTAGAGTTAAAATTAGCTAAGCCAGCGCATCTTAAGATAGCTCTCATATTCGGTGCCCTAATAGTTTTATAAGAGCTAATAACAGATAAAAAACACAAGTGGCCACCCTTTGGGCGAGTTATTTGTGTTGCCGCCGCGATCTAAACGGGCAGCAGCTGGTCAAGACATTTTATTAAAAGATATTATTAGATTATACGTATCTCTACACGATGTACATACTTTCAGGTCATTTCATATGATATGCATTATAAATGTAGGTAGATATATATGATTGTGATAGGTGCTATGTCAGTTTCAAATGGATTGAGACAAAAGGACATCGACCCCGAAGTCGTTCGGTTGCGTCGAATAGCGTTGTAAATCTATATCTATACTTATAATAAATCTGTAGAGAGGTCAATTCTGTACATTAAATATATTTCCAAAATAACTATCAGGGGGTGATTAGGGATCGATACTGATGCCAAAAATGCAATCAGTAAAATTTTTGTCTGTCTGTCTGTCTGTCTGATGTATAACCGTTATAGAAACAAAAACTACTCGACGGATTTTAACGAAACTTGGTACAATTATTTTTCATACTCCCGCGCTGGTTATAGTATACAGACTTTTCATCACGCTACAATCAATAGGAGCAGAGCAGTGAAGGGAAATGTTGGGGAAACGGGAGAAGTTACTCCATTTTTTAAGCTTCCGTCGCGTGTGCAACCATAATGGTTAAAGCTACACAGAAATCATGTATGACGGAAATGTTCTCCTTAAAATTATATAAAAAATATTCCACGACAGCATATGTCTATCTTTTATGGTTGACTCACAATAACACGTGTAACTCCCGATAGCTTAGCAGTTCGAAGCTTTCTGATTAAGTATACCTATATTTTATCTACTCTTACGTTTATGACACTTAAGTGGGTGAAATAAAGGGGTGAAGTTTAAACGAAATTCACGCGTGCGAAGCCGCTGGCAAAAGCTAGTTTCAAAATAAAAAATGAGTTATTTACAGTTGTTAGGATGTTATATAATAATCCAAAATGCACGGGTGTTGCATATTTGTTTTGTTTTACTGTGATTTATACAGTATCGAATGCGGCTGTTAGAAAAATTATGTTTATCACAATAAAACTATATTATTTTACATTTTATTTCATCACACATACTTAATTGTTTAAAGTTATGATTGTACTAAATCAAATAATAGTACATTATGATACAAGTCTGCGAAGTTGGTCATTACAGTCGAGGCGGTATTGAGCCCGAGCCGCAAGGCGAGGGCTGTAATAGAGCCAAGACTGTAATGAACAAAGCACACGCGTATCATACGACGTTTTTCAACACACTTGCGAGGAAAAAACAATTAGGTATCGACATTTTTCAGTCACAAATCAGCAAATTATAAACGAACAAATGTTTGCACAAAATGGCGCGGAGGTTTATTTTATTTTTTCGCGCGCCGTATCTTTGGTTGAATAACTATGCGCGCGCAGGTTAAGTCCAGAGGCACCGAACATTCAGCCACAATATATTAAACTAAATAATTATGTATTTCTAATAAGAATTTACGGTAATTAATGATTTAAAATATTGTATTTTTTAAATGCTTTAATAGATAATTAGATGAAGTATAATCTTATCTTATCAGATTTTAACTAAGTACAACAAGTTTATTTATTTACAAAATAACAAATCTTTTGGTAACAACCTCTTTACGGATATTAAAAAAAAAGTGGAATAAGAAAAACACTAGTGCGGTAATGAAAAGTAAAACGCACTAGTGTGTAATAAACCGCATTCCGGGCGTAAGACTAAAGAAAAAATATCAACTTTACGAGCAAGTGTGTTGAAAATATATTTAAAGCATTATAACTCACTCCACGAACACTTAGAAAAATTCGATCCCTAAACTTCAATATTCGAGTATTAGAGTTACAACACAGGGGCGGGGCGTGGGCGTGGCCACAGCGGTGCGGCACATTTGGACCTTTTTATGACAACAATTTTTTATCTCAAAGAAATGTTGATATTCTTTTCACAATTACTATGTGAAGGCTTAGCCCAAGTTACACCTCAAAAATGGAAAAACTGTATTCAACATACACTAACTGTCGAAGAAAAGATGCGTGGGATAGACAACGCCATCGATGAAACCGTAGATAGATTTATAATAAGTGTCACAGACAGTTCAACGACGGAAAGCATCGCAACAAGCAGTAGTGACACTGAATAACTATAATACTCGTATAATATTATAACTGTCATGACACGAAATAAATAATTTTAAAGTACCTGTTTGTTTATTTTCTATAATATATATTTTATGTCTGTCATATAATATATACGAAACTACTTAATCCAGTCTACTTCGAATAGACTCTTTGTTTTTCATATTTACGTTAATGTCATTATATAGTACATTACGATACGGTGCGTAAAGTTGGCCATTTTTGAACGGCGTGAAGTTAGCGCACGAGCGAAGCGAGTGCGATATACGCCGTTCAAAAATGCAACTTTACGAACGAGTATCGTATATTATTTTATAGCACGAGTGACATAAACCCGCTTAATTGTAGTTATAATAGATAATAGTTATGATTTAATACTTTTTACGTTGTTACAGAGTTACACTTTTTAAGTTGCGATGATGTTATTGTTGTTTTATGGTGCGAAAGAGAATTACAAAGTGTAACATGAAGAGTCAGATAAAAAAATACGAAAGGAATTATTACGAATTTATTAATGTTTAAATTTAAAGTTTTCTACCACACAAAATTAGCAGTAAGCGCTAAGTTGGCAACACAGCAATCAGGTTTCAGTGAGGTTTCGCTAGAGTGTCAAATATGGCGACTGCGATTTGTCTCTCAGAACCATTACAATTTAACAAAACTGGACAATCCGAATTTTGTAGATATATGTTGTCGACTCAAAATCTTTGTTTTTTTATGTTTTATTATTCAGGTAAGAACTGCACGAAATTATGAATATAGAAGATTCATTTTTGAACGGTGTGAAGTTAGCGTCATTTACCATGCAAAAATCAGTTATTTAAGTCACGGATATCTGTGACTTAAATGCGGGTTTAGGTCACGCTGTGCTATAAAAAATATAAATAAAAAGTCAACTACTATGATAATGGTTGTCGACCCCTGACGGCCTTGTATCGAACATCGAAAGGTGAATGCCCGTTTGTCTCAATCTATTTGAAACGGACTTATAGCTAACTTACTGAACACTAAGGAAACGTAAAAGATTATGCATAACAGTCAAAAGATAAATGTTCTTTAGATCGAATGTTTAACGCATCGATGTAGTCCTACTATCCTACTAATATCCTACTATCCTACTAATCCTACTAATATTATAAATGCGAAAGTTTGTAAGGATGTATGTGAGTGAGTGAGTGAGTGTGTATGTGTGTGTTTGTTGCTCTTTCACGCAAAAACTACTGAACGGATTTTCATGAAACTTTGCAGTAACATAGCTTAGACATCGGAATAACATAATTTGTTAAAATTTATAGAGATTTTTGAAGGGACTGGTTTCCTACATAGTTACATACATAGTTACAGATAATTGCTAAGGTAATTGTAGGTAAAGGTATACATGTATAGAATAGGCTCATCTTAGTTAATAATCCTTTTGAACTTTAAGATCCTTGAACTTCTATCCTAATGCCTTTCTAATCTTCCCTTGTACTCTTAATAAAAAAATATACATGTAAATCGGCCTTCAATGCCAAACCGCGCGCAGTTTATAGAAGGTATGTTCCATGATGAGTCATTCCCATTCTAACTTTATTTATCTCTGTTGTTTACTATAATCTCAACAGACAAACTTACAAAATGTTGAACTACAATTTTTATGCGATTGTCCTTTATCTTTTAAATAGATATGAGCCTGTTTAATTACTCGTGTGACTCAAAAAGTGTCGGCACATCACTAGTTTATTTACGTCGTATATTAATTAAAAAAACGATCCTGAATGTTAATTATATTGTTACGGAAAGAAGCAGACATTGTGTTATTAGAGATAGGAAAAAGTATCTTGTGTTGAATGATATAGAGTTAGATTTTCTTTGTATTCGTCTTTATCGGGATATGAATGAAAGAAATAATAAATCTTCTTTAAAGTAACAAAAAGTAGACGGTATATTTATGATTATGACTATTGTGTAGATACCTATGTGTGACAGAGAAAGACATAGCGTGTTTTAATTTAAATTGCTTTAGAATTGACGCGGTAAAGCCCTTTATAGCACCGGCAAGACTTTTGAAACGGCCATAACGCTAACAATTCTACGTGAAAATGTAGGCCGCTGTAAACTATATTATTTGTCGTAAATAGGAAATAAAACCAGCACATATTTTTAAATAAGGCTTATTACATAAAATAGGTAAACAAAAACCACATCCAAATCGGTTATGTTATTTCTAAGATTAGCGCGTACAAAGGCAAAGACAAACAACCAAAAATTCTAAAATGATAGTTTTTCTCATTTATCTTCCATGTACTGACACTGACATTACATGTACATCAGTTAAATTTTTATCGTAGGTATGTATACCTATGAAGAAGATGCTGTAGTAAAGTAATAAAGTAGATTACTTTTATGTAACTAGTCTTTTTATTCTTATCTATCATTATTATGTAACTAGTCTTTTTATTCTTTTTTAAGCTATTGCATAGCTTTTATCGCGGGCCTTGGGCGCGGGGACCGAATGCAAAAATTTCGTAACGAAAATTTATTACACCCTACACACAGACATAGTTACTATGTCTATGCACCCACACATCGATAAATACCAGAACTTTTAACTGAGTTAACTAACTTTTACTTTATAACGGCTAAACCGATTTGGCTAATTTTAGTCTTGAAATATTCGTGGAAGTTCAGGGAAGGTTGCAGCGATGAGAAAATATGAAAAATTGCGAGCAAAATACTAAAAATGAAAATTTTAATTTCCCATACAAATCATACCTGTCAAACATTTGATTTTCGCCCCGTCGGTTCGGTGTTTTAAGAATAATTACATGTAGATCTGGATTAAATAAGGCGTTGGAATCGACAACATGTATTCATAATAGTCGAATTATCGCGTATTTAGATTTAAAACATACAAAATAATAACATGACATAAAATAATGACACTATATTAATGACTTGAGTGTGATAGAGACAGTGCCATACAGGCAAGGCAAACTGTAAGGCACTGTCTCTGTCACCCACACGTCATTCACGCGCCAAAAGATCGTTGTAGGACTTAAATGTCAAATGTCAATTTTCTTTTTAAAAAGAATTATTTTGTCAACTGAAATAGTTCTTACGCTTTTGTTCAGAATATTTAAATCTTCTTTGCACAAATTAATGCATTATCCGTTTCTAATAAAGATTAAAATGTCTTGCACCTATAATGTGACGTTATGATGTACGTATTCTTAATAGCGGCTACAAACTCACGCCGAGAACCCCCGAGAACACCCGAGAAGCGTGAATGTGATCGGTTTCTCGCAGTCTCGTTCTCGGGCTCGCCTGTGCTCGGATCGGTGTCGGTATTTTTGCCCGCTTCAAAGGGTTTCTCGGGCGAGAAAAGAGAACCGTATTCACATTCTCGTTCGGTCTCAGTGGGACCGTTGTGTGTTTTTGTATTTAAAATTTACATTTCTAGTTAAAATTATCTACTGTCTGTGGTTACCAATTATTATTATTATTTTAGTACTTATATTAATTTATTTCTTATTTTAGTATTCACAAGATTATAGTATATTAATGCACACAAAACCAAAGCCGCTGCACTGACGTCCATTCCGGATGACGATCGAGGATGCGAATGAGAAGGTCGCATGAGTGTAGATGCTTTCTCGGTTCTCGCGCAAATTCGCGGCAAGATTTCTCTTCGAGACTTCTCGCGTGAGTCTGTTGGCGGTATAACAATTAGGCTTACGTTATTATTATGCGTCTCTTTCAGTGATATTGCCTATGAAACACTGCAAAACAGTGAATATCTGTACTCGTATAATTTGTGTACCTACAAAGTATTTTAAATATGAATAAACAAAGTGCATTTATTAATGAAGAAAGTCACGAAAAAATTGTGAAAGAAAATGAGTTATTACTCTATATACATTTCGTTTTATTATTATTATCACAAATGCAGTATTATTTTTTGTTTTGTTAATTTATATATAATGATATGCAATAGCTTTACCGCGGCAGTCTCCGAGTGCCACACGTCTTTTTTTTCGCATATTTTGGTTACGTCCGCAACACCCCTAATCTCAGGGCTGTCGATGTGGTGTTTCAGTCACATCATACTTTTAGTAAGAACACATGTACCTATCTACCTACAGTTTATTTATATACTTAGTATGAGATCCCTAGAATGTGACTCATCGGAGTTTCTGTCGATGATGTTATGATGATATCTACCTACTTTTTATATTTTTTACTGGGTAGACCTATAAGAATTTATGTCAGATATAAATACTTGTTACTAATCGGGTGAGTTTGTGATATGTGAAAATTTTTATACAAGCCAGTTTGGGTGTTACACGCTAACACAAAACTCGCTCGAACACACTCACACACACACACACACACAAGATTCCCTGCGTCATTCATTCATTTAACACGTCACCAACACTCACGACCCGAGGAATATCACATTTTACCTGTCACATAAATATCTGTCCCAGCTAAAAATCGAACCCGAATCTCTCGCTTCGCCTTATGGTCACCAAGCTCTACGGTCGTCAAATGCTTTATGACCATAAATATTTATGTACATAAGTTCCAAAACCACTCGCCGTGAACTTCCTATATGGCTATAACAAAATGATCACAACTCCCTGTGCATTATATGTCCGCTATAAACTTTATAGTCACTCAAAAACTACATTAATAAACAACAATCATCTAATAGCATTGCAATGTATGCTTTTACATTGTAAAACAGAGCTAATAATATGTAGAAATGTTTGTTCTACATTTTTACGTCAGCTACTTGTTAATTAGACGTATTATAAACGAACGGCGTACGACACATTGAAACGAAGTTAATCTGTCACGTAAATTTAGCCCTAGACAAACATCGATTTTGGTTAAAAAGTTCAAGAGAGTTTTAACTAAAAAGAAGAAAGATTCAAACACCGCTAAGTTAATTTTATATCGAAACTGCTTCAAATTCTACACAAATAACAGTTTTTGCCCAAAATCGACATATTCGTTGTTTTCTTGATATTATCGTCATATTCAAATTACCTGGAACAAGAGAAAAAACAATTAAGTGTATATAGGGACAAAAGTATTTTAATGGGAATTTATTAAAGATCTACAAAATATTTAACCAATAAGACAAGAGATAACACATGAGTTAATACATTAAGCAATTGCTAGTAAATTAACGGTAGAAGGTAATCCATCTGAACCCACCATAGCCCACCCAGGCACCCACTATGGAGCACGAGTCTCTTCTCAGAATTTGAAGGTTATTAGAGTTTATATATTGATCATCAGTTATCCTTAACTCACACTGAATAAACTAAAAGACAAAACTTGCGATCCAGGAGCTGGCAGTTTTCTCGCTCAGCGTATTTGCATTGCTATACTGGAAATGGTGCGAGCGAATTGGGTACTGTACGACAGGGCCCTAATTTAATACACTTATTTTAGTTTTGTTACATTATATTTTTTATTATGTATATACCTCAAAATACCGTAAATATCATTTCTCTAAAAATCTATAGGTACTCACACTTCTAGAACTAAATCAATATAAATTGTTCAAGTGATAAATAGTTGCACTGGGATATTAAGCTGAGTCTAGACAACATTTAAATGATATATAACAAACACCATGACCTGACAAACTGACGCAACCGGGAATCACTGGACCCCCCGCCTGGCAGACAGGATCTCGACAAGACTACAGGTTTGTCTGATCTCATCAGCGTTGGATCAGGTATAATGCTGTTGCTTAGTCACTACATCATTATATATAATGTCGTATAAATATAGCTTTTAACTATGAGATAATTTTTGTGATCCACTTAAATTAACGAAATACCTCAGGTTAAAATGTTTTCCCTGTTTAAAACATAATTAATCATAAAGTAAATACAGTAATGAACTTGCCTTGGATTTGCTATATTATAATCTTTTGTGATAATGCCTCAGTAATAGTTTTTCTCCAACATATTATTATCCTTCATAGGTATAGGTACTGACATCAATCAAGACGAAGTAAACACACATACTGTTCTAAATGTATGTAATTTTATGATAATATTATACGAGCTCTGGTCAAGGCTGGTCTATACGTCTTATATAGCGAAAGAAATAAGATCGACAGACCGCATAATAAAAGCATTAGGCCATGAAACACCATAAAAGTAATCCTTAACACTTCAATAATGAGATTCTAACCTAAATGGACGATTTATAGTTCTTTAGAGTTCACTAGGTCAGAGAGGGCGTGGAATCATAAAATTATGTCGTCCCTTCACGGGGATAAATGGACGTTAATGGGAAATTGGAATTTATGCGCTGGCAACACTGTAATTTGCCGTGCTTTAGTTATGACGCAGGGATGTGATGCTATGGGTGTTGAATGGCAATTATTGTAATTGCAAAAAACTTTCCTGGATTGCCACACCCTAAAGCGAAGCTCCCTCTCTGTGTTAATTTTCGCTGCGTGCGTCATACCATGCTTATCATTTTGTTTGCACTAGCAACACGTTTATGACCGTAACTGACGACGACTTTTTAGCATTGGGTTAATTCCATTTCCATGTTTAAAACTGCAAGAACAATCCTTACAATTAAAAGCTTTGTAAATATGTACGATGACAGATGTCTAAATTCAAAATAGGAACAGTTTAGGAAGTGATTTAAGTTTAGCGTGCTTTGATGATCTAATGCCTTTTTTTTGTTAACGAGGGGGAAACCTTCAAAAGATACCCTGTGCCGTGGGAGCGACACAGGGTTATGTGGGGTTTTTACTCACTAAAACCCCCCCGGTGGCCGTCTTCGACGCTTTGTGGAGGACTCCGGGATCTCCAACGGAACGCAACCAGAGCCCTCCGAGCGCAGTGCCTTTCGGCTCCTCCAGCGCGAGTAGAACCCCGCGCGGCACCTTTTGTTTATGATGGTATGCGGCCAAAAAATTGTGGCTGACTGTTAGCCACAATTTTTATATCATTGTATCATTGATCACGCACACATAGACAATAGACGAACGTATAAAACATCGCCTGCACGCACACATCGTTTATATTGTTGCCTTGTTTTTTTTTGTTTTCATTGTAGGGCGACGCTCAATCTAGACATTAAATCATCAAAGGGTGTATGTTATCTAATATTTTGCACTAATACTATCCTGTGACAGTTTGTTTCCGTAAATAGCCAAAAGGAGCAAAGGAACCACCTCACGGTAAATGTTCATCATCCGTCATTGGGATTAAATTAAACTTAGTAATACACTTCACTGTCTGTTATTTTTATATGACAACAATTCCTACTAATGCGCGCATTTTAAAGCGAATTTTAACAACGATCATAATTTTTAAAATTCACAATCAAACCAATAAAGGTATGATTGTACGAGTGTACACTCCTTAATCGATTACACAAGAACGCTACAATATTTCACGGCCATTGCTCGTGAAAACAACTTGAAGAATAAAACAACTCGTCTCAAACTCTTTTAAAGTCGAACACATGGCCAGAAATTGTGTTTAACGACTCTCCTTGTTAGGTGGGGATAATTATAGAATTTTATTGCATCCAAACGTTGCTTTATTCTTTTTGTACTTATTTCTTTTGCCACAGACGTAGAGTCGTTTGGCGCGTTTATTGAAGATTCGCGGTATTGATATCAATACCGCGAATCTTCAATAAACGCATCATCATGTATGATATATCATCATGTATTCAACTTATTAGCGAACGGATCTCCTCATCATTGAGAAGGCCTAGAGCATATTTCATCACACTGCTCCAGTGAGAATGCGTGGAAGGGTTTAGTAGTTAAGGACTTCTACCTTATGTCTAATGATAGCTGGGACCGACGGTTTTACGTGCCCTCTAAAGATTATTTTTCTACTAGCGGTCACCTATCCACTTATTGACCACGCTCACTGTTGCTCGAATCGGTCGAGCAGCTAGAATCGGGGCAAGCCGGCTAGGCTAAGAGCGATTGATACAACCACACGAATACTACCTACATATTTTATTAATTTGATATCAAAATATTCCATGTTATTTAATCTTGTTTTTATATAAATACATCATTGAACAGTATTATCATAAACAATGATATAGAATGTTATGGATGGAGATTTTCTGAGCATTTAGATACATGTAACTTTGTTACGTATTGACTTCATACATATACTTACACAATATTGTCCATTAAGATACATCTGATTTTTGAAGTTCCTTATTGCATGGTACGGACGGAAACTATTTAGAAAGTGGAGAGTGTAAGATTTTTACGTGACGCAAATGGGAATGTTTTGACTGAGCCCAGTCATAGATGCGCGCTTACTCACGGGCAATCAGTTTTATTAATTTCAGCCAATAAGGTACCAGCTGTTAGGCCTGGTAAGTCATCTGTCAAGTAAGTTATGTTATACTTACGTTCAAATATCTTCTTCCGACTTCGTTCCAACTGTGTGTTTTACGACGTATTTTTAAATCATCATTTGTATTGTTTTGTAAAAAGTAGGTTAGTAAAGTAACTGTGAGTTTATTGAGGCTAACTGGGCGACATAGAACATGACGACCAGACGACCTTAAGCTCATTGAATAAAACCCCCATGGAGCGCTGCTGGAAACCCATAAAGCTTAATGAACCTAGACTGACGTCATGACACCAAGGACTTGTTTGTGTCACTAGAACATGTTTTATATCGAGCGAGTATCTGATGTGGGTGGCCAATTTGGAAACTTTACGCACATTACAGTAGATACCAATTTTGGCGCACTCATTTTATTTTAAACGTGAGTACCTATCAATTTTTATTCTAAACCATCTTTGAAAAATCTTGAAAAGACTTCGCAATTAACACCGGTGAGTCAGTTTATATGATGATGTTTTATTTTGGGACGTATCGATGATTTTTAACGCTGATCTTAAAAGTCAACAAACAAAGCCGCCTGATTTAGTCATCACCGGTCAGAAAAGAAACAAGTGGTGAAAAAGAGGAAAAAACTAGTATATGTTGGTAATACAATTCATCACTCTAAATGCATGTTCGTATCGCAATCATAATCTCTTACTATCATACATTTTAGCATCTATATTTTCGCTTCTCGCTTGTCTTAAATGGCTAAGAAAATAATCAAGCTTAGCCGAGCTGATCCATTTATATAAACGCTTACAGTTTTTATTGGGATCTAGGTGCACAGCATGACCAAAGAGAACATAGATATTGATGGATTATGAATACATTTTAATCCCTTTATAAGGCTGGTTATTCACATTCGCGCGAATATGCAAACCCTTAAGTGTAGAAAGACCTTCACAAATTATTATGGGAAGTTTCTGATACATTCATAGTTTTCCAATCTGTCAAAGTTCTGACAGTTTTTGATCACAAATCAAAGCACGAACCTCGAATCTTCGCGTAGTATTCCATACATACGTACAATATACAAACGTTACTGGATAGGTACCTATAGATAATAGATACCTAAATGGTAATCCATGCATTAATAATTATTTTGAATACAAAAGAATTCTTGCGTTCTAATGATCAAAGCTTTGGACAGTTATTGATTAACGTAGCAAAAGGAAGTACCTACTCGAAAGGAAAATAGAACTAGACAAATATTCGGGTTTTACCGGGTCACAAAATTTATATGCGAGTCAGTTTGTACGAACATTGACCTACAAGTCACACAGTTATTTGACGAAACGAATTCCAGATAGTTTGGTATGTCTGATTATGGAAATATATTTTAGGCGGAATACAAACGATAGATACACCAAAGGAAAGGCATTATGTTTTGAATACAGTCCGCCCAACTTATCTCTGAAATGGCAAAAATTGGAACTAACGAAAAGTCATTCATAAGTACGTTGTGTTCATTCATCTATCAGTTACTAGTGTGCAATGATTGGTCAAATGAATGTCAAATGCGTCCGACAGCGCCTCTTTCGTTTCAGTCTTAAGTTGGGTTTACTATAACAAAACAGTTTGACGGCTTCATAGGCTGGTTGGTGGTGAAATTGCATGTGAAGCGAGGGGTTCCGGATTCGACTCCCGATCGGTTTATATAATTTTTTTGGATCGTGGATGCTAGTATTGATTTATATGTGTTTTCCGTGACACAAGTAATCCTAAAGCCTTCCACATTATTATTATCGTAGTTTATAGCAATAAGTGGTAGTTACTACTACAATCGTTCATAACACTAAGAATGCCGATACATGGTCGACCAAGGTGCTGGGGAAATAGGTAGGACAATGGTGGCATAGCGTAATGGTTAATACGACGGATCGCTGTTCCGAGGGTCCTGGCTTCGATTCCCAGCGAGGAGGAAAATTGAATGGTGAGTTTTAATTTCCGTTCCCGCTCTAGGTGTGTCCTTATCTTGTGTGTCGTACATGACACCCTCGACCACGACACAGGGAATCCTAGTGTCTGGCAATGAGTGTGTAGTTATTTATTTATTTTTTATCTATCCAGGTGAATAAAGGTGCCCACCTCTTGATCCAAGGGGAAGCAAATCAAATTTTGTGGGAGATTTTTAAAGGGCTCAAAAGATTCCCCTCGCCTCTACCTGTGCCTCTAATATGAGTTTTTAATACTATAGTTTACTATACACGCTAGCGTCTATCGTTTAGAATTTGTATGAGAATCCGTACAGCGCCTCTAGCGGTTACGATACTGAACTACAATTCTCATACAAATTCTAAACGTTAACTGCAATAGTAACGTCCTTTACGTTTACTACAACAACTCATAATAGAGGCACTGGTTACCATGATAACTTCAAATAACTAAAGTACGACGATGGCTTTATAATTATGTCAGAACGCTCAAAATATTTCACTTTTCGTAAGCAGTCCGGAATACTTTGAAGTGTCAGTTGAGTGACAATTAAAAAACTTATCGGCTACTCATGCGAGTATTAGTGCCACTTGTGTGAAGCGGCATTTGAGTCACGAGATGAATCAATTGGTCCGCCGGACGCCTCTCTGTTGGTCACAATGACTTGGGTTTGGTGTAAGGTGGAAGAAATCGCGGATTTTATATTCAATTTTAAGTTCATATAATTATAGCCCCTATTTAGATTAATAAACTTTGTGCCTATAATTAAAGAGTGAATAAAATTTCAATGTCAATTAACACTATTAGTTAACAAAGAACCCAATATTACTTACAATCAAATAACATAATAATAATAACATAAAAATAAAAGATCCTGTTGATTTTAATTTATTTTGTTGTTTTCGTGAAATTCATAATTTTTGAATAAATATGTATGCATTAATAATGTTGACGTAGTATCGAATACGGCTAAAAATAACAAAATGTTTTCAACCTTTAACTCCTTGCAAGAAACATATCTTATTTCCAATCCAATTAAATCTAATTAAAGACTTTGACCACAATTTTCTATAATAATATTTGATATTAAACTGTTTTTGTGCAATAATTATTACAAACTAAAGCTTTTTTATCATAATAAAAATACAGCAGCAATAAAAAGCACCACAATATAATTATAATCTAAATCTTATGACTTAGACCAACCATGAACATCTTACAATCACGCAGGGCATTAAAACTTCAATTGTTCGAGCGGAGTGCATCCAGCAATGCATTACGAATATGTCATCTGATTGCTTAACGAGATGACATACAGCTTTTGTTTACGAGTATGGTTGAAGCCTCTGCATACCCGCATATGGATTGAATGATTCATCGATTTCCGCATAACATAAGATTGGTATAATCCACGTAACATAAGGTAGCTTAGGAGCTAGCACTTACCTACTTCC
Organism: Hesperia comma; assembly: GCA_905404135.1. NCBI lineage: Eukaryota > Metazoa > Arthropoda > Insecta > Lepidoptera > Hesperiidae > Hesperia > Hesperia comma. Next base: position 7,934,070 of record FR990032.1, on the reverse strand, counting down.
TTTTCTGTTCTTTCTTGGGTGCATTGCATAGATAGGTACATTTGGAGATACTGATAGGTGTACGTGACTTACTAAACTGTTGTAGAGTAGTATTTGCCGGCTTTATACATAGGTACATTAATACATTAAGTAGAGAAATATAAAAAAAGCATTAATGTAACCCTGTCAGCAAAGCAATGGGTGAATTTTGGGACCGATGCCGATCGGGGCGAACATATTTATTTATTACTAATTTATTTTTTATGCTTTATTTACCATCAATAAAATGTTTTCGTTAGTAACAGGTTTTCTCGAAAAAATCGCTTGTGTCTCTTGACTTAAAAGTGTTATTTTTTATGTTTTTGTTATGGTGTTGAATCAATATAAAGTTTTAAATAAATTAATAAAAAATATTACGGTACAAACGATAACTTTAATGCTGGCTGTGGTATGTGAGTGTGACACATAAATGCTTCTTTTCGGGTCATAGGTGTTAGTAACTTATTTTTGTTGGCCATGCCGCTCGAATCCTAGCCCGAGGGTATGAGTGTGTATTTATTTATTTACATTGAACATTAAACACGCTTCATCATTTAGTATTCCGTGAACGCTGAGTTTTCTAGCATCGTGACTGCCGGTGCCTATGCTTTGAGTTGGCTAGCGTATAACAATAGTGTTTAGCAATAAATTAATTTATCCTACAGCTATTATTAGATGGGTCTCACTACCCTACGTTTGAATGAGACGATTGCCATTCAAATTGTTTATTTTTAACCTAGATTCATTTATACTAATTAACAACTTTCATTTTGCCAAATAGTTGATTTTTATTGCAAAAGGAAATCTGGTACCTACTCTGTGATAGATTTTGTCATCACTTTTGTTTCTTCAGAATTGGTAACATGTGTTACTTGCGTATTATAACCTTACCATATTCGTCAGGTAGTTGCGGATGTAGGTAAATCAAAATTATATAAGTACCCCATACCTAAGTATAACCCGTACTTAATCTAGCAAGATAATAATAAAGAGCTTTTAGTAGGTACCTTAACATTTCTTATGAAACCACTGTTCTATACCAGATTAAATTTATTAGGTACTTATTTAATTCAGTACTTTTTGGGGAAGTTTTCACCCCTTCAATAAATTTACTTTCAGTAAATTTTCTTTTGACTAGAATAATTCAATATTGATTTTAAGAAGGATTGCAGTGTCCTGGCCCAACATTTCGTACTGTGTGATGTGGTGAACTTAAAATTGAAACGTCCTTCTATTCGAGATTTCTTTTATAGACACAAAAGATACTAACTAGTTCAATGTAAGCAGACATTTCATTGTGTTCGAGACTTATCCCCGTAGAGAGTTCTGAAGTATCTGAGACCTTTCAAGCCGTAATTACCCTCGCTTTTGTTACCACCGAGACAGAACAAGATTGTGTGCTGTTCTACTCAACTATAGAAGCTAAGATCTGTTGACTCAGCGATTAATTCTACGTTTTTTCTTAAGTACTTGAACAAGTAATTCTTTAAATTATTGTTGGTTTTTCGTTTTGCAAGATTTATTTAAAAACGTGAGTATGAATTAACAAATCAAGACCTAAGGAACAGAGCCAATAAAGAAATTGAACTCCGAATAATTTGCTGGGGAGACAGAGCCTATAAATAGGTAAATAAATAGATAAGAGGCCTCAAGGGTCGTCAAATATGACTGAAATCTGAAGAGATTTATTGGAGGAAAGCTATGCAATTTCATAGCATTCCATGACGTAAGATATGTAAATAGGATTTGTCAGATGACCAGTAGATTTATAACGATACTTGAAGGATATTAAATCTTGAAATCCTAAGGTCTAGTATTAACACGAAGTCAGTTCAAGGAACTTGAACCATAATATAATAAGAACTATTACGCGGCGGATGTTATGAAATGCAGTTATCGTAATAAGTGCTGATCTATTTTGTAATAAACAAGAGTTTTCTTCGAAGTGCAATGGCATAGAGTAATCTGTGGCAGTGAACTTAGAAGAATAATAAATTGTACCTACCAGTACAAATTTAATTTACGATAATTAGTAGTTGTGTGCTTTCAAAATTGCGATTTTAATAAGATATTTTTGGTGTGTTTAACGAGAACATTAAATTGATAATTTATAAAATATACTATAATTAAGAATAGCATTGATAGCCTAGTTGTTAAGAGTTTGGCCTCCTATTAGGAAGGTCCTGGTTCGATTTCAGGGCACCTCACGCACCTCTGAAGTGTCGGAGTTATGTGCATTTTAAGCATTTTTATGTCACTCGCTGTAACGGTAAACCTGCATGCCGGAGAGTTTGCAAACTCAAAGATGTGTGAAGTCCGCCAATGTGTGAATAACCTAAGCAGCGTGGTGGACTATAGCCTTAACCTTCTCATTCTGAGAAGAGGCCCGTGCCAGGCAATAGAACAGTTATGGGTTTGGATGATAATGATAAAGAAAATAATTATTAATCTTTTAAACCTTAAATGAGGACCACTAAAGTTCCCAAAAAAACTACATATATTTTGAAGGCATACTTCTAAACGTTTACCTACTTTTAGTTTTAATTTTTTTTAATACTACTTCTAGCTACAGCATTATATTGACTATGTTTATTACCTAGCTACTCTGTGAAAACGACGTTCAACCAGTTGCCTATAAACTCGTATTTTATTCGTACTTCCCATTACATTTACGATGGCTGTATCTATGGCTGAATTTAACAGACAACACTTGACCTACTGTTAGTACATACACAAAGCAAGCCAAGTATTTTTTTTTAGTTGTAACCAATCTCAGTGTTTTTGCGTCACTATCACTTTATACCTTACTAACTGCGATTGTTTTCGCATATTTTTTTATAAATTATGATATAAGCTGTCTCTTCCACCGATTACTCTATACCAGTGAATATCAAACAACACCCTTTTTTAATGTTAACTTAATTAATGTTAAGTTTTCTATTAACTTAATTTTTAAATCTGAGAGTCCATGTCCTTTTTCCAATTTCTTTTTCGAAGTAAATTCTGCTGATCAAACGATCGGGAGATAGTGCCCTGTTTTCTGAGTACCAACTCATGCATACTGGTAGAGAAAGGGGTTGAATTGTTACCTACCAGGACTTGTTATGGTGTACCTCTCAGTACCTTTTCGGCGGTTATGTAAATAATCGATTAAATACCTATACCACCATAATGACTCTCCTATTCTTTTATTCCCACCTGATGTGGGATTGTTGCCGAGCATTAACTTATCTTACGTAAAAAAGAGACCATTGTTCATAGCCTCATGAAATGTCTTAGTAATCTTAGTGTATATCCGAGGTGATGATCAATGATGAAGTTCCATATATGTCTTAATACAACAAGGTAAGTAAGTAAATAATATAGAAGTCACGGAATAATATTTATTATTGTATTTAACATTTACAATCTCCCGCTAGGACTTTCCCACTGAACCTCTGGGAGTTGAACTTTGACCTACAGACAAACATTCGTCACCATAACTGCACCGTGAGTCATGGCTATTGGGACCATCGATCTTGTTCTGATGGGACTGATCCGGTTTTTAATATTAGTTTTGTCAAAATTGGATGCTTTAAAGCGATAATACCAATGTTTTGCTTTAATTTCTTGTGCTTTTGTTGTTGCTTTTCTTGTGCGTACCTATCTTATTTTTGCGGTGTGCAATAACATATCTAAAAATATTTTAGGTTTATTAAAATGTGAGCAGCTAGTTTGCTGCGCTGCTGCCATCTTGTGGAATTCATGGTAACTGACTAGCGGACTGCAACTTCAGGCTTAGTTTATATAAGGCGGAAATACCATCTTCTATTTATTTGCTAAATAGAAAAGAGCCGAATACTTTATTTAATTACTAGCTTTTGCCCGCGGCTTCGCCTGCGTGGAATTCGTTTATATCGCGAAACGGGGAAGTGAGGGAGGGGGTACGTCATCAACTGTCTTCCCGGGAAAATCCATCGGAATCGTTTATGCGGTGCAGATTTTCATACAAACTTTCATCCCCTATTTCAAGCCTTTAGGGGTTGTTTTTTTTTAAGTAACCTATAATATTATGTGACTCTGAGTCTTCAACTATTTTCATTCCGAATTTCATCGAAATCGGACCGGTGGTTTAGCCCTGAAAATGTCACAGACAGACAGAGAGACAGACAGACTTACGCATTTATAATATTAGTATGGATAGCTAAGAAGAGACGATCAAGTCACCTATCAAACAAAGAATAAATGAAATCAGAATTGGTTTTGTTTTTGTTTAGATTACGTGCTACGATACTAACAACAGACTCGTAAATTCATAGAATTACACCCCTAATTAAGTAGGTACTTTTTCACCCTTATGAAAAATATCAAAATTAAATTTACAGTTATTAATTATAGGAAAATAGAACTGCATTAAAATTTATGGTCACAATATATCCAAAGTACCTACATACATGCTGGAATTTATCCTAGCCTTTGTCACAAGAGCGTATGTCTTTAGAGAGTGGTATTAACCACAAGGACATGATAAATTGAGAGTTCTTACTGTAGATGTAGCAATGATGGCAATATTAATAGTGTTTACTGTGAAGGTGGGCGTTTGACCTTTTTTGTTATTAAGAAGGAAGGGGCGTCATTGGGGCATTTTCACTTTTAGTACCTATGCCAAGTTTGAGCATTATAATGTTTATGTGTTCATTTAGACGGGACAGCGCATAGTAAAGCCACGGTGAAAATATTATATTTGTTTCCACGGGAAAGCTCATAATTGTAGCTATGATCAAAAAATACGGACGAGGTGCAGAATTTTTATTATATCGAAAATTACACAATTGCACTGAGACTTACCTAAACTATACTTAACTGTTGTTGGAGATACGATTGTAACGTTGAACCGAAAAACAAATATTTTTTTCGTATATCAACATTTTTGTAGCTAATTTCTTATTGGAAGAATAGACTAAATTCCAATGGGGTAGGACAGTTACGGCTTGTGTTGGTAGTGGTACGTAATGGGTTATACCTATACGTAATCCATTAACATTCTTGTTGTAATTATAATATAAAATGGTCACTTAAAAGTACTTACACGACGCGAAAGAATGTGGATTACTGTAAAAACTGGTTTTATGTGAAGACAATCAATTTTGTGATTATAATGCAAGTTTGTTCAGGCTTATCAAAAACACGCATTGCAAATTATGCTTCCCATCTCTTTCGTACTTTTCTTGTCCCGCTTTATCATTCGTTCTTCCAGATGTTTACATAGAGAAAAAATCTCTTCAATTGAATATAGGTACTGAATTTTGAATTATCCTTATATCTTGTTATAGATTTAAATAATACGTAACGTAATAACTCAAAAATCAATAAACTATTAAGTACCTACTGTATAAAAGGAACGCTGACGTGTCTATCCCTCTCTTTTGTATAGAGACGATAAATCTAATTAATACCTATTGTTTGTAACAAATGAGAGTTTAAATCGTCGCTTATGACAAGGCTTTAAAATAAGCACGTGCAAATTGAAGAATGAGGTTCCGCGGAATCCGGAGGGTACAAACTAGTTCCAATTCAGGGCCACCAACTCATCTCGGAGACTGTGACTGTCACATGGCAAATATATTTTTTCCCGTTATTTATTATTATTTTATGATAAATTTTTGAATACAATAAATGACATTTTAACACCCAATTGCTCAATATTCGACATTCTACATATTTAAAATTCAGACATTGAGGTTATGTTTGCGAAAAATTGGTGTCGATTGCGACACAGCAATAAATATTTATCGATTTTCTATTTGTTATTCGAATGCGAATAAGACTGTATTGTTCTTTTATGCAGTCTCTCGAATAAACTCGGTATTGTTCTAGAAACGTTATGCCGTGATTACCTCGGCATGGGTCTCTGAATGTAGGTTATTTTTAGTCTGTGGAGGTAAAGGAATGAGCTAGAGAGCTAGTGAAAACGCGCGAGCTTTTGTTTTGTCTGTGCAAAACTGAGCGTGTGTAACACATGTTACTGTTGCTTAGTAGGTAAAGCTTTTTATACGGCAGTTATTTTACAGAGAATTTAAAGTTAATTACAATACACAATTATATTAAAATAATGACTACTGACTGCATAATATATCTATTGATCGTTAAATTGAAGAACTGGCACTGTGATTTCTTTCATTTTGAAGCTAAAAGTAGATACGTAGTGTTTTGTCAATTTAATTACAGTACAGATAAGAGACCTACTAAAAGATAAATTCAAAATCGTAGTTACGACGCTTCAAAACATTACTACAAATACCAGAGACCAAATACAATACCGAACGCACACCCACGAATGTGTGTCAGGATATATTTTTGAGAGTTCGATAGGTACTCGAACACGTTAAATAAAAAAGTCTAATAAAAAAAGTGTCTGTACCTCCAACTTGGCTTCCTCGACACAACGTCATATCTTTCATTTATTTACTCAGGTTCAAGTCCTTATAAAATTCATGAGAGATTTTTATTACTAGTACTTCATCAAGATAACGCTCAATAGGAAATATTTTGAACGGAAAAAAGAATGGTTTAAATAACTACCTACTTAGTTATAACGAAAAAAGTAGTAGACCACGGTATGAATTACCTATAGGTGTGAATAATAAAATTAGGACTGGATAAAATAGGATTTAATCATTTATAAGTCACGCGGTTTTCGAGATTTCCTGACGAGTTGGCAGTAGGAACATTACATTAAATTATGAGGGTGAAAAGTAGGAACATTACATTTAATTATAGAAGGAAAATAGCAGCATCCTTAATCCATTCAACAAACTTCCTCATATACCTTTCCCGAAGATGCAAGGATGAATGAAGTCCACAAGTTCGCCATAAACGCTTGATGCAGACGATCGGTGCGCCAATTCACTGGAACCGGATCGTTAGTGATGTCAGTTGATAGTCTATATCGATAAATAATTATTTATCTGTTGTAATATTGTGCAGTGGCGATCATGAACTAAAGGTACCTACCTCCCTAGATTGCTTTGCTGACCCTGAATTTTTCGCCAGTATAATAATACATACACTTTACATGACAATATATACTTTGGTATAAACAAAACTATACAACCAAACACAGAACATGTTTCAAAAAATTCAAGGCCACAACATTCAATAAAGCATTCATTTATTCGAACAGACGACATAACTCAATTCGCTGGACCTTGAAACAAATGGGCAATATTTTATTAGAGGAAGCTGAAAAACAGGCCATCTGCAGTAATTCCACATGTGTTTTAGTGCTTACGTCATGTAGACCAAAGCGGATGATTAATCGTTTGGAATGGCTTAGGAAACAACTCTGAAAGATTTGTGTTAGGGATCACAATATTTGTTTGTTTGAATTGATTGATTGCTAAATAAATGAAACAAATCAATGTATCGAAGTAAAAAAGTACATAATATCACTACAAACATTTTTAATTTAACTATTTTAATGCTATTTAAAAATCGATATTTTTTACTATACAAAACATCACTAAGACAGAATGCGGCGCAGTAAGTCTCGTGAATGAACAACTGCAGTGCTTACGAGCTTATATGTACCTTGCACCGTCCCGTTCTCTCTTTTAATTTTTGACTAAGTGTGAGTGAGACACAATACGTAGGTAAGTTGAAAGCCTTAGGATTATAAAGCTGTAAAGTTGAACGAGTTTCGTGCACAGATTAAAACACTGGGTCCTTGTTTGAACTGTATTGTTTGTGTTGGAAGCCATATTTGAGGTATCGGTGCACTAATGCGTTTATTAATTCGTTTCGCCGGCTTCTGTAGGATTAAGTTAGTGAAGGAATTCGCAGAACCGATAATTTCACTCTTTGATAGATAAAAGATGCACGTACTTACCTAATTTTGTGTAAGAATTATATTAATAACATTTAAGCTAAGTTAGAAATTCAAAAAGTAATCTGAAAGAAATGCTACTGTGCTCTACGTAGAGCTGAGATGCAATATCTAGTGTTTAATAGTTTGTACATTCTACTGAAAGGTCTGAGAGTAAGCAAATTTTACTTAATGGTTATTATAGACGTCTAGTGTAAGTTAGTGAGAATCTTTTAACCGAGCTTTTTAATAGACAAAACCGGAAAAAGCGAGAGTATGATAAGAAAATCCCCTCCGTGTTCCCATTCGAATATAGGTACCTAATACTGGTGCCATCCAATCAAGAATGAATTAACTAAGTAGTGCGCTTCGCCATCCAAGACTACATCATCGCTTACCATCAGGTAGTATTGCAATTAACTTAGTAAATCTTAGGTATAGTCATTAAAGTTTTTTCTCCCGGCCCACTCCGCACTCCGCCCGGGTACTCCGCATGTGGCAAAAAAACGTTAAACTTAAAATTAGTACTTAGGTATCTACATGGTATACTAGTTCCCCATGCCCTGACACCTAGATAATAATAATAATACCAACATGGGAATGTAATAACAGGATTTTAATCATTCTATTGTTTCATAATGTCCTTTCTAGTGTTTCAAATTGTCTTCATACCAAAGTCCATGTAAATCGGTCCAGTGGATTAAGGGACAACCATAGCTGAAAGACAGACAGACAGACATACAGAATGACTTTTTCATTTATAATATTATTATTACTGTGGATAAATTAAGAGTAAATAAAGTTTATTTGTTTCAGTACAAAAAATAGTGTAGAGGCATAGACAGAGGAAGGAAGTATATTAATAGAGTTCCTAAAACTAATTTTGTCTCTTTCATCAACAGTACAATCAACAAGGACAGTGAAACTTAAAAACAACTAAGTAAAGTCTACCCCATCGGAACCTAATGAGATTCTTTGTAAAACTATACTTAACCATACCGTCACGCCTATATTCAATCCTTGTCTTTGTCAAACGAAGCCTCAAAAGTAAACCTTAAAAAAACTGGATCAAAATGTATTATTTCATTTCATTTCTTTAAGTAAGTATTGTTAAGCGACAATTAGGCATATTTTAGTTTTTTTTTTCAATAAAATAGGTGACTTAGGTATTTTGTTGTCCCTTAACTTTCTTATAACTTTTTTATTTAGATAGTTTATTATTAGATCAGTCCGTGAAATGTCCATAAACGCACACATTGATTTTCTCAACATCCACGGTGGTGTTAACCATGGATGTAGAAGTCAAGATGGGCCCGTACGTAACATACATAAGGCGCACGACGAGTGGTCAACATTAGGTTGTGTGATTGAGTGATTGATCATGATCAAGTCAGTCTGTTGTAGACAGCAGCGAGGTACACATCTTCCTTAGGCAAAATTGATTTCAGTAATTACGGTCGCAAATGTAGAAAATATGGCTTCCTGTGCCTTCAAAAATATTCTAACAATTCAAGAAACACAAATAAAGTCCAAAGGAATCACATTTCATTAAGTAAACATTGAATTGTAAATTAACTTCACTATTTCTAAAATAATAACTTTAGTAAAATGGCGCGTGACATATGTAAGAGTAACAAAGACAGCACGACTAAAACTTCGAAACGCGGAAGCGAGATATCACTATGTAATCTGTTCGTTTTCAAATATAGTAACAAAATTCCATCGCGCCAACTTCATGCACAAACCGATTCGATTCAAAATTGGATTGTTCCAACTTGACGCACATTCGAACGTGCAAGGCCGGTCTAGGTATATATGTCTATGGTGTTAACATACTTATCTGTCTACCTTTATTTTTCTGTTTCGCTTGCAGAAATCGTCAGCCAATCACAACTCTTAAATAATTATACATCAATGGCGTGTATTGTAAACAAAATGAAAACACGAAAACAATATCAAAATTACAATTCGCGGCAAAACTAAGCAACGCAAACCCGTTCGCGTATCAATGCTCCGTGCGCACGGGTCATTGCTCCCAATATGGCGCTAAAATAGAACGAAAGAATGCCCGCCATTTTAATTCTAACCTCCAAAAACTTCAAACTGTTTCACAATTTCATCGTAAACAATCGACACTTCACACCTTGAGTCGATAAATACTTAAGTGCTGACATAGCATTTTAAGGACCATAGTAGGTAGGTAGTATCTATATTTCAAAAACTTTGGAGACATTGCATTAAAGTTTTTCATTTGTTTTTATAACTCACCTTTCCAAAATTGTAGTACGATAATTATATGCATTAACGATTATTATCTGCCGTCTGCTAGTTGTCAATATAACAGAAAATAAAATTATGGAAAAAATAACAATTAGCAAAGTTAAAAAGCTCAATTCAATAAAAAGTGTTCGCGGCAAAAAGCGATGGCGTCGACAGATAAAAAGGCGGCAATCGGCAGCTACACTGTCAAGTTTAAAAGGCAATGATATCAATCGCCATTCAGCCAAGTGCGGCGCGTTCATAAAAAAACAATTGAAAAAGCAGAGTGTTAATCGATAAATCATCCGAGTTTATTCGATTGACATTGTTAAAATCATCCCTTTGGGGTCAAAAACCTCGTTCAATTGGTGCGAGTAATGGAGGAATTTTAACATGGCGACCGTATGCGGGTTGTATTGTGGATGGTTACTCACTGAAACGTAATCAATGAGTTGAGAGTGATTCTGGGGATTATGCGTGTCTTTTTATGTCATTAACTTGAGCCGGGTTTAATACGGAGTAATTCCTTTTGCCATTTCTCTGAATTGCTTAATACTTACTGGCAGATCGCACGTCATGTTTCTGCAAAGATTATGTCGCTTGTCGTAGTGATAATTGGTTCAATTCGTCAGGTCACGCCTTTCCATTGAAAGTATGAGTAAAAACTCAAGTTTTAAACTTCATACATTATTTAAAAGAAACTAATTGCCATTTGCGTCTTGTTTTCACAGACAAGACAACATCGTCCAGGCATTTTAGGTTACAACAAGAGGATATAGGAGTTAGGTGTACCTACTTGTATATTTAGTGTCAATAACAGATAACTAAGTACCATTCATAATCCATACAATCTTTTCATTGACTTTTTAAAATGATACCACAACGCGTGGCCGTGGGTAAAGTAAAACTTTTAATTAATTACTGACAAGCTTTAATTAAGAACCGATCGAGCCCACGCCTCAGAATTCAAGTTTCGAACCCGTAATTATAGGAGTTAGGGAATTATACTTAAAATTCCACTTGTGAAATCAACAAGTAGGTATGATGTTTTATACACAGTAACAAGCCATAGTCAGTAGGCACAGAAGGTAAAAAATTGAATTGCGCGACCCAAAGATTTTGTTTATTACAGTATTGGAGTTCTCAAATGCAATAGTTTTCAGTTAATCTTTACCACTCATAATAACCACAAACTCGACCTGAGTAACTTTAAATCTAACTGTATTTTTAATACATTAAAAATATTATAAAACAGAATTTCACAAATCACAGAAAAGAAGAAATCAAATATAATTAAATAAAGTAAGGTAGATTAGTTTAGGTAATGTTAAATTAAATTAAAATAGAAATATTTGTCTACCCTGCACAGCGGGGTTCAAAGTAACAGTAAAATTTGAAATGCTTGGGTTGGCATGGTTCATGATCCTATATCCTTGTTGTCTTCAAAAGATTTTACACAAGTATTTGATTTCAAAGATCGTATTTATACTATCATTCATTCAGCAACCGGCATTCATTTTCCCTCTCGTTTATTTGGTAACACGAAAAACAACACCCAAAAACTATTGATTGTCTAAAATTAAACAGCTGCAGACGAAACACACGACAAAATTGACTAACGCCGACACAAAACGGCCGAGCAGACGAGTGGAATGTTTGCTCGCCGTAAACGTAATAATTGTGAACGTTTAAACGTGCACGTGTGTCCGTTTATTTCACCTTATATTGGTAAACATGGGTGCACTTACGGCTTGCACATTGTAGACATGGAAATTCATGTTTCATACAACAAGACCAAGAGTCACTAGTTCATGGTCGAAAATATATTAAAACGGGGTACAAACTTGCATATTCGCTATCAGGGAAATTTTAATGAAGTCGTTGTTGTCAGTAATCATCAAACCACCAACCTTTGAGAACATTATAAAAGACTTTTAGGTATCCAAGTATCGATCACGATGTTATCGAAATATGATAGTTAAATTCTAATACGCCCATTAATTTTGTAATTAGATGTGCATGCAGGATTTGAATTTGAGACCCCCGTTGACTACAAATTTACCCCAAATTTTTATGATCGTGCGAGTTGACGACAGAAATATCAGGTAAATTTGAAAGGTGCCAAGTCGCCTGATCGTGCGAGTTTTTATCGTGCGAGATGGCGACTAAGCCGGTTGGAGAGTTTAACGTTCAATCCTGTCACTTCCAAACCAATCTCTATCACAGCTGCTACGAGTATTTGCATGTTATTGATATAGGTATATTTACCTAGAGTATTAATCATATTCGTATTTTAAAAGAAGGTAAAACTTGGTAGGTAGTTACATCAATTGTTATACAGGAATGTTAATAGGTATGAATCTTTCCAGCAAAAGTAGTCTTCTTTGAAATTATTATAAGTCTACAACTATATTTCATATAAATAAATCAATCAAGACATCTCTATGAAAACCTCCAAAGACTTAAAAATGCCACTCACAACTTCATCCAATTAACACAAATTAGTCTGAAACCACAAAATCACTCATTCATAATTAGTTTTATTATACGTTTTATGTTACACGCTTATTTTTTACTAACGACTTTTATTTTTGTGTTACATTTACGGTCTTCAATTTTATAGAGCGTAGCTACTAAAAGGCTCACAGCTTGTATCGATTGTAAACGATCGACAAATAAACAAACACGGTCGATAAATACCTAATTATATTAACAATACACTTTTCTCATTCATTGCAGAAACATTTCACACTTTAGCTTTATAATATAAAAGAATGCGTGAGTGTCGTGGACACTCGTGGAATACTTATTCGGTTGGGACGAAATTACATAATATAGTTGTAGGTACTTTAACTCTGACACTTAACTGGCGTCATTCTTATTATCTTCTTAGCCACTATTATAATACATTATTGATAATACATACCTACATTATACAATAAAAAGAAAGTAAAAAAGATTAAAATACAAACAATTAAGAAAAAGGTTACGTAGGTCGGGGTTTTTCTTTCCAACAAAATCTTATAAGCAATCTTGCTCAGCATTATCTAGAACTAGACGTTGTTAAAGTCCTTTCATGATTAATCATAATGTTGTTAACTTCATTAACAGCAGTAGAGTCACAACCCCTCATTGCCTACTGAGTACGGGTAGTAGCAGTAGCGTCATAACCCTTCGAATGATGGAGAAGTCGTGTTCTTCATATTGCTGCTTAAATAGCTTACGCTATGTCGAAGACCGAAATCCATGGTGTGATGTTATTACTCTTACATTGAAAGTGTTAATTTTCACAATTTTTAATTATAGACCGCGATATAGAGTTGCAGCTGCAGAAGTATTTGTACGTCAGATTTAAATCATATAAAGTGTTTAATCTTGACTTTGTACAACAAATAAAAATTACGCTACCAGCAGGTATAGTACTAAAAACTCTTTGATTCAAAATCCCACTAGGTTAACGCAACTCCCTAGAGAAGCCATGCGCTTGAACCTTTCTCACTTCGCCTTGAAGCTTTATTAGGCGATGATCATTTAAATTATACAGCTATCTGATGCGAGGCGGTCGTTAATCACTCTTGGACGGTCATTAATTAGTTTCATTTCTCTTTTAGTGCTACAAAAAACTTATAATGAAAAGTTACGAGAGCAAAACTTAAGATAGTTGAGGAGGTTTGTTAAATGATGACAATATAATTAGGTATGTATTGGAGTTATTTTTGAGTTTACAGAACTGTCTCATACTATGATATTCGATTAGATTACCTATTGTCCACGCATGGACAAACCAAATAAAAGACATGAATTGTCTACTGTTACTTGTATTGTTTAGGTTCCAGTTAAATTACATTACAATTTTTACAAGCGCGACATTTTGGTAACGTTATTCCGCGTAGCGTCCATTCCATAGAGAGCGAGAGCTACAGTCTTTTCCACAGATTACACCATAGATAGATTGTTTTTTATTTTACTGCACAACCACAGATAACACTAAACTAAATTGTCACTGAACTGTCCACACGATTAGGTAAGCGGCGCGTACATCCTCCGGGGCGTTGAAAGTTTGCTTTCAACTAGACTTCAGGAACATTCAAATTGCCTCCTTCCTGTGCAGGTAACAGGCACATCTTATTGATCGCCCTCCTTATTACTCCCTTCTTTGTGAGTACATCTGCCACCCTGCTAATTCCATCAGGTCCCGAGTATAGGCGACTGACACGCGCCAAACGCCATTGCAGCGGAGGTAAGTTGTCCTCTTTAAGTATAATTAAATCTCCGACCTTAAGCTCCTGTTGCCTCGTCTGCCACTTCGTCCTTTGCTGGAGCTCAGCCACAAACTCCACGCGCCATCGGTCCCAAAAATGCTGGCGTAGCTTCTCGATGAGCTGGTATCGGTTGGGGTGCTTTGCAGTGACAGGTGGTGACGGCAATGAGGTAAGACTTCGCCCTATCAGGAAGTGCCCTGGAGTCAGTGGAGAGGGATCAGTAGGGTCTGACGAAAGAGGAGTGAGTGGACGCGAATTAAGGATTGCTTCAATCTGTGTGAACAGCGTAGTCAACTCCTCAAACGTCAGTGAAGCATTAGCAGCCACACGTTTTAGGTGGTGTTTGGCAGATTTAACCCCAGCCTCCCATATTCCACCGACATGTGGGGAATATGCGGGACTAAACAAAAATTTAATTTCTGCATCATTTGTAAAATCTGTGACTGACTGACGGCAAGATCTTAAAAGTTTACCTATTTCATTATTAGCGCCTCGAAAATTAGACCCGTTATCACAATAAATCACAGCAGGTTTGCCTCTTCTTGAAATAAACCTCCTCAATGCTAAAATGAATGAGTCAGTGCTCAAGTCACTAACTAGCTCTAAATGTAATGCCTTGGTAGAGAGACACACAAACAGACATAAATAACATTTTGACACTCGATTTCCTCTACCTTTACGGCTAGATATCATAAACGGTCCAGCCATATCTACTCCACATGACTGAAAGGCGAATGCAGGTGTAGTCCGATCAGAGGGCAAATTACCCATCATAGGTTGGATGGTTTTTCCACGATAACGAAGACAAACAATACATTTTCTCACTACACTGCGCGCCAAATTCCGTCCACCGATAGGCCAAAATTGCTCTCTTGTAGAAGCCAGAAGTAGTTGAGGGCCTGCATGAAATAATTTTAAGTGTTCATTAACCATGATCAATTTAGTTAAGTTATTCTTTGCATCCAAAATCAGGGGATGATTTTTATCATAACTGTATATTTTGTTTTCTAATCGACCCCCTACTCGCAGAATCCCATTGGGATCTAAAAATGGGGCAAGAGAGAGCAGTTTTGACTTCCTATCTAAGGGCTTATTATTTTTTAGAGCTTCCATTTCTGAACTAAATGATTGTGATTGGCTGACTTTAATTAATATATTTAATGAACTATTTAATTCTTCCAAATTTAGAGGACCAGATAATTTTGAATTATTTTTATTGCAATTATTTATGAAACGCAATACATAAGCATAAATACTCTTTTCAATTTATTAAAATTTGAATAGTTTTCAAAATTAATTAAATCATTAATTAAACTTACATTACAATGTATTGATTTTGACTTAGTAGTTTTAAATTCAGGCAAATTATGTGGTTCTCCAATAAATGTTTGCTTAGGCCAAGCAGAGGGGGGTTGCTTAAGGAACTCAGGCCCTTCCCACCAGAGCAGAGAAGATTGCAAAAACTTAGGGTCCACACCCCTGGATGCCATATCAGCTGGATTTTCATTTGTCGGTACATGCTGGAAGATGAACCCTACAGTCAACTCATTGATCTCGTTAACTCTATTGCACACAAAGGTCTTCAAATCTCTTGGTTGAGCTTTTAGCCAGCCTAACACAACGGTTGAATCCGTCCAAATATATTTTTGAGTTATGTTGCACCTTAATTCCTTTAAAACCTTTGTGGAAAGCCTTGCACCTAACAGGAAACCACACAATTCTAATCTAGGTATAGTGAGTTGCTTAATCGGGGCAACACGAGCCTTAGCGCATAATAACTTCACTACCACATTACTATCACTGCCTTCGGACTTTAAGTAAACACAGGCAGCATAGGCCTGTTGAGATGCATCAACAAAACAATGCAATTGAACATAATTAGGACAGTCACATAGAACATGTCTTGGAATTCTAATATTAAATAAAACTGAAAATTCTTTTATAAGTTTAGACCATTGTTTAGTGAAACTATCAGGAACTTCATCATCCCACTGAAGCTTGGAAGTCCATAAATACTGCAATAATATCTTGGTAACAATTGTACATGGACACAATAGTCCTAGGGGATCAAATATTTTACTAGTAGTTGAAATGACAGATCTCTTAGTTGTTTTGCTGCTAAGTTCTAAATTTGTTGAAAACTGTAGTGTATCAGACTTTGGAGAATAATTGAGGCCCAACACACTAGAATCCTTATACAAATCAAGTGCTTCAGACATGTCTGGAGCATTAGAAAACAATTCAGAACAATTGGAACGCAACTTCCGTATAGGTAAGCAAGCAGAATTTAAAACTTGTATAACACCGTCTGCAATGTGTCTTAAACCTTGAATATTATCACATCCTGTATTGAGGTCATCCATATAAAAATCATTTTTAATAACATTTGCAACAATAGGATCAGGACATTCCAATGACAACTGAAGAAGACATCGAGTACTCAAGAAAGGAGCAGATGCAGTACCATAGGTGACGGTATTTAGTTGCAAAACTTGAACGGGCTGCTCTGTCTCTTCCCTCCACAAAATGAGCTGTAAATGTCGCTGGGATTTATCTACTTCAATCTGACGATACATTTTCTCTATGTCCCCTATCAATATGTATTTGTGCTGCCGAAAACGTAACAAAATAGCATGCAGATCACTTTGAACTACTGGACCGATCATCTGTATGTCATTCAAAGACTTTCCAGAGGATGTTTTGACTGAAGCATTAAAAACAGTTCTCAACTTTGTTGTTTCACTCTTTTCTTTAATCACAGCGTGATGTGGCATGTAATAACCAAAATTAGGTCTCTCAATTGGACTCAAATGACCTAAATTTTTATATTCATTTATAAATTCACAATACTTCTGCTTTAAAATAGGATTTTTATTTAATTTCTTATTTAAATTGTCTAGACATTTCTTAGCAACATAATAATTATCATGGAGTGCCTCTTCAGGCACCTCCTTCATAGGCATTTGAACACTAAAACGACCATTAGGTAAACGGGAGTAAGTGTCTACAAAATGAGACTCACAAAGCTTTTCCTCTAAAGAATGAGTCTTAGTAGTTGGAAGGTCATCAATTTTCCAAAACTTTTCAATTGATTCACTAATGTCTTGAGTAAAATTACAAAATACACGACCAACAGGCTTAGCTAGCTTAGAATCAAATGATAAAGGCCCTGCCACTAACCACCCCAATTTGGAGTTTTGCAACACAGGTTTATTAGCACCCAGCTTAATAGTGTTTGATTCAATCAAATACCAATAAACATCAGCGCCCAACAATATATCTACTTCGGCAGGGATATAAAATTTAGGATCAGCAAGTTCAATATCACCTGGAAGTTCTAAATTCTTAACATTGACCAATGAACCCGGTAACAATCCAGTAATTTGTGGCACAACTAGAAATTTGGAGCTGAAGTTAAATGAATTGACCCTTGATTTAATTTTAAGTTGACAACACTCTTTTATATTACAGGAAGTATTATTAATGCCAGCAATGTTTATTGAATTTTGATCAAGAGTAAGGTTTAGTCGCTCAGTTAAACTCTGAGTTATAAATGAAGATTGACTACCTGTGTCTAAAAGTGCACGCGCAATACAGGTCTTGTTGTCACTCACTACCTCAACAAGAGCTGTACATAATAAGACGGAGTTGTGAGTCATTGTGTTAAGTGATACTGGCATTGATGCAGACATTGGTTCAATAGCGGAGTCAGAAGTATTTCCACTATGCTGCATATGTAAGAGAGTATTGTGCTTACCTCGACACACACGACAACCACCCTTGAGTTTACATACATATGCATTATGACCACCTAACAAACAATTCCTACATAGTCGGTGCTTATGCACTTCAGTGATTCTATCATCCACACTCATATCTTTAAATTTGGAACACTCATGTAAACGATGCCCTTCATTACAAATAATACAAGACTTTGACTTTTTATCAAATGACACAACAAAACTTTTAGACTGGCTATAATTATTATTATTAAATTTTGTTTTATTTTCCCTTGGCACAAATTTATTTTCACTTCTTTCAGATCGATTGTAAGCAGTTTCTAACACTTCAGCCCTATTGCGCAAGAAAGTAAAGAAATCTTCTAACGTAGGCAAATCAGCGAGAACCTTCCTATGTTCTTCCCACTTTTCACTTGTCATATTATCTAACTTGGACGAAACCATAAAAATAATAAGTGCATCCCATTTGTCTGTGGGTTGGCCAAGATTATCAAGTGCCCTTAAATGCTTAGACACATGGTCAACTATAAAACGCAAGGCTTTAAAGGAATCCCTTTTCAATGGTTCCATATTAAACAAAGACTTCAAATGATTGTTAATTAATACATTTTTGTTATTATACCGCTGACATAAAAGCTCCCAAGCTGTTTTGAAGTTCTTTGCACTAAATTCAAGTGACTTAATTACTATTAATGCACTTCCTGTTAATGAAGTTCGCAAATAATGAAACTTATTAATTTCTGGCATATTACTACTATTAATAATTGACTCAAATGTGTCCCTAAATTCCAGCCACTGTAAATAATTCCCATCAAAGGTAGGTAAATGGATTGTAGGCAATTTAATGGAATTATACTGATTTGAATGACAACTGTGTACCGAACCAGCCTCAGACTGAGCCAACAAATGCTTGACTGCCGGGGAGGATTCTAATATATCCTGCCCTTCGGCAATAATTTCCAAAAAATTGTTTTCAATTGTCTCCCTTTCAGCCACTTGTTCATCAATATTTTTATGCAACAACTCAATTTTCCCTTGAATATCATAGAAATTGTTTAACATAATTTGAATTTTTTCAATCTTCAATGCTAATTGTTTGTGTGAAATACTTGATAAATTGTTAGTATCTATCTCGCGAATATAGTTCGAATACTTAGTTAGAAGGCCCTTAATAACCCCTCGCTGCTTAATAAGCATAGAAAGTTCAGTTTTATCATCCGACCTAGACTCCTCAGGAGTGTCGATACGTATTACACCTTTATCTCTCTCAGTCATGTTTGAGGCAAGTAGAATTAACACAAGATGCAATAATATAATAATAGACTAACCTGACTAACGCGTAAAGAGCAACCAGCCGTTCACACAAATTGAATTGCAAAAAGGGAAATTTAGGTTAAGAAATTAGGATTAGGGCTACTTCCCTGGGCTAGACCTGTCCTCTTGAGGCCCCAAAGCAAAGCAGCAAACAGTCCCATGCAATTTAGATAGCTGATTTCTTCGTTCCTCTTCGGTTGACGATTGGACTTAGTCGTTTGCCAACGCGGCGTCGCTTGGCTTGCAAATCGTAATGGTGCTTTCTTCAAAATCTTCTTATGAAAATATCGAAAGTTGTGTCCTGTCACGGTCGCCAAAATTTGTCCACGCATGGACAAACCAAATAAAAGACATGAATTGTCTACTGTTACTTGTATTGTTTAGGTTCCAGTTAAATTACATTACAATTTTTACAAGCGCGACATTTTGGTAACGTTATTCCGCGTAGCGTCCATTCCATAGAGAGCGAGAGCTACAGTCTTTTCCACAGATTACACCATAGATAGATTGTTTTTTTTTATTTTACTGCACAACCACAGATAACACTAAACTAAATTGTCACTGAACTGTCCACACGATTAGGTAAGCGGCGCGTACACCTATTAGTATATGGGATTGCAGTAATTTTATGTGGATAGAAGCTCTGCACGACATCTAAACCTGCTCCTACAATTCCCTCTTAGTAAAACTCTGTCTATTTGAATGCGAAAGTGATAATATGATATGAAAAAGTCCGAGATGTTACTTTGCACGGGCTATGTTCGAAGATAGTAAATAATATGTACCTATGTATTGACGAATTTGATACATCCGCTCCTTCTCCTCTTTTACACTATTTTAGAAAAAGATGCCTTGTTACTTCTTTGTTCTTCTTCTGTTCTTTTAAATATGCAGTAATAACTACTAACTACGAATGTTGTTATATTACCCTGATTACTTTATAAACGGTAGAAATTACCCATTCATGGGTTGATTACGAAATATTTAAAATACAATGGCATAGATAACAATGAACAATAATGTAAAGTGCAACACTACATTTTAACCTAAAAAATATTGTAACCGTATATTTGGAAATAGGTTAATGGCTCCCATTGTCTATTCACACCTCGCTAACAGTTTTGTATAACAATATCAAATTATACAATTTAACTGTGTTACATTAACTGTTTGTTTTTGATAGTAAGAGGTTGTAAAATATAGTCTGTTTAATATGTCTATACCCAAACTTATTTTCCAGCCAAAAAAGAATTTTAAAAAATCCACCGCTACCATGAAAGAAAAAAAAGGAGATTACATAGCCCGTGAGAAGACGCGTTATGAGCATTTTGCTCACGTAAAAATTAATTGCGATTTTTTTCAACCTTAGCGATACTTTGAAACTACAAGCTTCACAGTACCTTCCTAACTTTTCACCCCCTTTCTTCTGACACAACTCACTCTTCGATCAGTGCTACTGCGTTTGTGCAGTGAGTGGATTTTGCGCAGTGCATCGCAAACCGCGGCATTTTGCTCATCACGCGCCTACTCGTGTAAGTGTTTTTGTTTAAATTATAAAAAATAATTTTGTTATTATATTTTAAATAGTTGTTTTTAAATACGTTATAATTACCTTCCGATGTTGGCAATAAGTAAAGAGCCAGCCACATAGGTTATAGGACCGATAACCACTAGGGAATAAAGGTCTGGCGACCTGGACATGGCACGGGGCACCCACTGGATTCAAGACTCAGGAATAGTCAGAGTGGCCCAAGTTAGGGGAGGCCTACATCAACCCCGCCGGGGGAGTCCACCTTGTCGTGGTGGCGGGGCTCAGTAGCCGTGCACAAGCCAGTGCACGGTGAAGCCAAGAGACTCCCGGGAGACCTCATCGCGTCCTCCGCTCTCCTGTATCAGGGGACTCCGAGGACGCAGTGACGCCAGTGTGGCCCTCACTCCTCAGCTCAGCCGTATCGGCTGACCCGGGGAGTGTTGTAGAAACCCTCCCCAGCTCTCTCGTAGCGAGGGATTCCGGGGAGGAACCGTCTTCAGGATTTTGGTGCCCAACTTGAAGATGTGTATTGTGGGCAACCCAGGGAGCTACCCTGTAAAAAACACGGAAAATGGACAAGACAATTAGCAAACAAATACTCCAGGAGGGTACCGCGCCAAGCGGAGAACCCCTCCCTCCTACCTCGGTAGGAGGCAGCCCCACCGTATCTGGAGGGGGCACTAATTGCCTCGTAGGTCGGCTATCTGCCGACCTCCGTAAACACGACCCACGCGAACGCCAAACGGACAACGATTATATGCCTACGATGACGGATATAGAGAAGAGGACGGATAAAAATAAGTCGCCCGCTGTCCAAGCGACCACGAGGCGGCCAAGGAGAACCACCAGGAGTAGGGCAAAACCTGCAACTCCAGGGCCGGTACCTGGCGCCACGTCAGATGCAGAAGAGTTGTCGGACTGTTCTTTGATGTCGGGACTGTCGGGATTTTCCACCGCAACGTCTGTCGGTGGCCGTAAACGGCCAATGCCGGTGAGCGGAAGCGAGACGGAGCGGCCGACAAAGAAGATTATTGGGCCACGACAGAGCTCGATGGATGAATCCTTGGACTTCCTGGCACCAGCCACAAAGTCCAGAGTGAAAGCCACCCTCCCAAGTGCCGAAGAACTAGGCAGGGAGATGTGTGAACAGCCTACCGGTGACCTAGGTTCCCGAATAATCGAGAACCTAGAGGTCATAGAGAAGGTTGCTGACCGATCCCGCAACCTTAAAGGGACTTTCGTCCGCGCGATTCGCCTGGCGGTGCGCAACATCCAGGCAGCAACGACGGAGGTGGTGCAGCGTGTGGCCACTGCACACCTGGAGAAGGAGAATGCGGAATTGCGCTCGGAACTGGCCGGTATGAGCAAAAAGATAGAGGAGCTCACGGCAGAACTTAAAGAGTTGCACCAAAAAAGCAACTCCAGCGCGCAGGCAAACCCCCGCCCTTCCCCTAAACGGCCGGAAGTGAGAGGAGGGAATGAGGAGGACGCCCTCTTGGCGAAGATCGGTACCTTGATCGATAGCAAGCTGGCATCCTTCAGGGACGAGTTATTCCCGGGCAGAGCGGTGGCAGGCATCAGGCCTCCGCTAGGGCAGAAGGCGCTTCCCGCCACAGCGACGCGGAAGCCTACGGCGGCAGTGCCAGAGCGGCAACCGGCCTCAGCGCCAGAGCGGCCGCTGGCCACAGCACCAGAGCGGCCTCCAGTCGAATGGACCCCCGCCACGCAGGCAGAGAGCGGAGAGCTGCCCTGGACGACTGTGGTTGGGCGAAGGTCCAAGAAGCGACCTTCGGCACAGGCGGCAGTGACTCGGCAACAGTCTGTGAGTCACGGGAGGGTAAAAAAGAACTCCCAACGACCCCCTGCAGCCCAGGCCCCTCAGGTGCCCGGGCCGGTGTGGGAATCGAGGAAGGCCAAAAAGCCCACTAAAAAGAAGAGGCTTCCCAGAGTGCCGAAAACGGCAGCGGTCACCGTAACGGTGCCTGAGGGGTCTGAAGTCACTTATGCACAAGTGATGAAGACCGCAAAGGACCGCATCAGCCTGTCCGACCTGGGCATCGGCGAGGTAAGGCAAAAGAAGGCCATAAACGGTGGCCTTCTTCTACAGGTCTCAGGCGAAGACTGTGCCGGGAAGGCCGATGCCCTTGCAGGGAAACTGCATGAGGCTGTCGCGGAGTTGGGGGTCAAGGTGGCAAGGCCCACAAAACAAGGGGAGGCAAGGGTGATGGATCTTGACGATTCCGTCACCCAAGAAGACATCGCCAGCGCCATCGCCCAAACCTGCGGGTGCGTCGCGAGTGACGTAAAAGTTGGGGAGATACGCCGGTCCCAGAAGACGCTGGGAACCGCTTGGGTGCGTTGTCCTCTGGCGGCCATCCGTAAGCTGGCAGAAGCGAAGCGGCTCCTCGTCGGCTGGGTGTCGGCCAGAGTCGAGGTGCTGCCCGCCAGGTCGCTGCAATGCTACCGCTGCCTCGAAATGGGACACGCTCGGTATCAATGCACAAGTACCAGGGATAGGAGCGCGCTGTGCTACGTATGTGGTGAGCCTGGTCACAGGGCAAACCAGTGCGTGGCACAGGCACCGAAGTGCGCCCTGTGCGCGGATCTCGGTCGCCCAGCCAACCACCGCCTGGGAAGCAAAAAGTGCACGCCTCCAAAGAGGAAGACACGAGGCAGCGGAGGAAGCGATGCAGTGGCCACGACCACCAGCTCGGTACGGGCTAACGGGCTTGCGCAACCTAGCGCATCGGCCCCGAGCCCGCCGACGGAAACAATGGACGCCAGCTGATGTATAGGTCTTCGTCACACAAATTATTGCAGGGGAACCTGAACCACTGCCGCGGGGCGCAAGACATACTGATGCAATGCCTCGTGGACTGCTCGGTTTCTTTGGCTGTGATGGCGGAGCCTTACCGCATTCCAACGCATCCGCGCTGGTTCGGGGACGACTCCCACTCTGTTGCGATTCACTGGAGAGGCAGCGATGGAGATCCTCCATGCTCGAGGCTACATGCCGAGCAGGGCCTAATCGCAGTAGAGTGGGGTCCCCTGGCGGTGCTGGGGTGTTACGTCTCCCCCAACTGCAGCTTGGCGGCGTACGAGGCGTACCTCGACCGGGTGGCGGACTGTGTTCGCTCCTGTCTTCCCCGTCCAGTGATCGTGCTTGGCGATTTTAACGCCCACTCACGGACTTGGGGAAACAGCCGCGACACCGTGAGGGGAAAGGCGACGCTCGAGTGGGCTGCTGCACTGGACCTACGTCTGCTGAACCGTGGCTCGGTCAGTACATGTGTCCGCTGGCAGGGAGAGTCAGTTGTCGATCTTTCATGGGCGACTCTCCCAGCCGAACGTATGGTCACGGGCTGGAGAGTGGCAGAAGAGCTCGTCACACTGTCCGACCATCGCCACATCGTTCTGGACGTAGTGTTCCGACTACCGCCAGTCGATACTCGCCTAGCGCCCGACCGTCCGAGGCGATGGGCAGTGAAGCAGATGGATAGGGACTTGTTGGTGGCCGCTGCTCACGTCGTGGAATGGTCCGACCCTGCCCGAGACGACGATCCCGAGGAGGAGGCGAAGAGACTCGCGGAAGACATGACGGCAGTCTGCGATACCGCGATGCCGCGTGTCAGGCCAAGCCGGAGGCAATCAGTGTATTGGTGGTCGGAGAGAATTGCCCAGTTGCGCGAGGCTTGCCTGCGCGCACGCCGCCAGTACACTCGGGCCCGACGACGTCGGTCAGCTAGTGCCACGGAGAGGGAATCGAAGTACGCGGAGTACCGGGCTGCAACGGTATTGCTGCAGAGCGCAATCGCCGACAGCAAGGCCCAGAATTGGAGTGCACTCGTGGACGGTCTCGACCGGGATCCGTGGGGCCGTCCCTACAAGATGGTGTTGGGAAAGCTGCGTCCATGGGTGCCTCCATTGACGGAAACGCTCGATCCCCTCTTCGTGGACATGGTCGTCGATTGCCTGTTTCCCGCAATCGCCGAGGAACCAGGCCCGTCGTCGTTGACGCCATTGGCGTGGTCGGACGAATGGGCAGTATCCGAGGGTGAGCTCCTTGCTGCCGTCAGACGCATGGCGATGAGGAATGCTGCACCGGGGCCGGACGGAATCCCAGGGCAAGCATGGGTCTCAGTGCTGCCAGTGCTGGGGGGGAGGCTGCAGCGCCTGTTCACTGCGTGCCTCCGCCGAGGGAAATTCCCTTCACTGTGGAGAAGTGCGAGGCTGGTGCTGCTGCACAAGCGGGGCCGGCCACAGGACTCCCCTTCGGCATACAGACCCATTTGCCTTCTGGACGAGGTGGGCAAACTGTTCGAGAGGATTATATCCGCTCGAATCAGTCGGCACCTAGCGTGTCACGGCCCGGACCTGTCCGAAAACCAGTTCGGCTTCCGACAGCAACGCTCGACGGTGGACGCGATCCTCCATGTCCGAGCGCTCTCAGAGCGGGCCGTGTCCCAGGGTAGAGTAGTCCTGGCGATTAGCCTTGACATTGTCAACGCTTTTAACTCTTTGCCCTGGAGCACAATCATGAGAGGACTCTCCGTCCATCGCGTGCCGGCTTACCTGCAGAACGTGCTCATGGCGTACCTGTCGGAGAGGAGCATCCACTTCCCCGGTCGTTATGGCACTGTTCGCGGGAGGAGGGTCGCGCGTGGAGTGCCGCAAGGTTCGGTCCTGGGTCCACTGCTGTGGAACCTCGGATACGACGCTGTGCTAAAAATGGTGCTCCCTCTGGGTGTGAGCATCGTTTGCTATGCCGACGACACCCTCGTTCTGTGCGAAGGGGAGTCGTTTGACAGGACGGTTCGGCTAGCAGAGCTCGGGGTGGCATGCGTCGTGTCGAGGATCCGCAGCATTGGTCTTGAGGTCGCGGCCCACAAGACCGAGGCGATATGGTTCCACGGACTTCGGCAAGGAACCGAGCCAGCTGAGACCACAGTGCGTGTCGGTGAAACGGATGTCAGGATAGGCCGGTACATGAAGTATCTGGGCCTAACACTTGACAGCCGCTGGCGTTTTGATGAACACTTCGACCGTCTAGTCCCCCGGATTCATGGGGTAGCGGGTGCGTTGCACAGACTGCTGCCAAATCTCGGGGGACCGCGAGAAGAGGTCCGCCGCCTCTACGCGGGTGTAGTACGCTCGATCGCGCTCTACGGTACGCCGGTATGGTCGGACAAGTTGTCCAGCTGCCGGCGACGTGCGCGGAAGTTAAACTCCGCGCAGCGTATGATCGCGATCAGAGTCGCCCGAGGTTATCGTACTATATCGTATGAGGCGGCGACAGTCCTAGGGCGGTTCCCGCCCCTGGACATTCTGGCGGATTTGGACGCAAGGGTCTTCCATAAGATCCGCGTCCTCCGCCAGAGGACTGAAAACTTCGACGAAGAGACGGTCGAAACGCTTCGGAGAAACGCCAGAGTGCACGCACTGAGGTGCTGGCACGATCGGCTTCAGGAACCGAGGAGCCTACGCCAACGGGTCGTAGAGGCCATCTTGCCTAACTTTGAGGCTTGGCTCAGGAGCCACGGAAGGGTGACGTTCCATCTTACTCAGATACTTACCGGACACGGTTGTTTCGGTGAGTACCTGAGTAGGATTGGTAGGCAAGAGACGGCCGAGTGCCATCACTGTGGGCACGACGAGGATTCTGCTCAGCATACGCTGCAGTATTGCCCGGCTTGGGAATCGCAGCGGCAGATCCTCGTCGAAAAAGTGGGACCAGACCTCCGGCCTGCTGCCATCGTGAGGAGCATGGTTCAGCGCGGATCTGCCTGGAACGGCATGATCACCTTCTGCAGTGACGTAATGTCTGCGAAGGAAGACGCCGAGCGGGCCAGGGAACGCGCTGATCCTGCCCGGAGAAGGACGCGCCGTGCACGGCGCCGCGGTGGACGCACATAGCGTCACCGGTGTCCCTGTAGCTCGGGACCAGAATACGAGCTTCGGTATCCCCTGCCTGTCGTAAGAGGCGACTAAAAGGGGGTTTTAGGGGTTGCGGGCGGCTAGAGTGGGAGCTCGAACCGTCCATCAGCAACCCCGGGAAGGACGACGGTATGTGTGGCCGCACACCGTTGTACGGAAGGCTAGCGATGGGGCATTTAGTCTCTCGCGGGCAGAGCCCCAAGGGCGCCGCGCTCGGAGGACTCCGGTTGTGTTCCTTTGGAGATCCCGGAGTTCTCCACAAGCGCTGAGGTAGGCCACCGGGGGGGTTTTAGTGGGTAAAAATCCCACATAACCCTGTGTCGCTCCCACGGCACCGGGTACCTTTTGAAGGTTTCCCCCTCGAAAAAAAAAAAAAAAAAAAAAAAAGGCCTACATCAAATGGAGGACTTGTAAAGGCTATGTGATATTTTACCTCTCTCTCTCTCTCTCTATATATATATATATATACAATATAATATATAATAAAATACAATGTGTCTGTTTGTCCATTTTTGTTTGTACAATTTGTCTGTTTGTCCATTGTTCAAACTCAAACGGCTTAACCAACTCAGGTGTTGTTTTCGTTTATATTTTACGGTAAGCCTTGCTCAAAATATTATGGTTGTTTTATTTCAATTGGTACATAAAAAAAAATTGGTTGCCTGTAAAGTCGGTATACGGGCGAAAGTTTTACGTGACAACGACTTTGAGTGGTAAAATAATTTTAATGTGAATATTCATTCGTATAGTAGGAAGAAGGATGAAATAATAGTAACAATTTAAAACATTTATTTATACAAAGAATTATATTTAAAACATTGTAACACCATCCGCCATCTAGCGCTGCTAACCGTTAGACCATTAACCATTACTACTTCTCCAGAGATGGCGCTGTACCATTTTCTGAAACACGCCAACGTGTGTACGCCGTAGCTACCATAAGTAATGTTAAGGAGGAAGGGACGCGCGCGTGCCTTTCACTTTTTATGTCTGTCTCTCTCGCTCTTAGGCGGGCTAACCATGCCCGAGTGGAAGGGATGCGTGCCTCTCACTCGCTCTCATTGTAAGCGCATAACGTGAGCGGAGCTACTAACGCAGTTTCTTGAAGTGCCACCCGGCAAACCAATTTATAAGACGTTATCACGTCAATAAAAAAGTTGTGTGAGTTTGAAGAAATAACTGTAATAGGTAGTTTTCATGTGTGGGTACTAAGGGGCCAGTTGACTAGTAAATAACTATATTGTCTAAATATTTTCTTTATTGATTTCAGTATACAAAGTCTCAGATACATGGGCGACAAATATCTCAAAGTTATACTTGGATACAAAAGGGGAATTCCGAAGTAAAAGAGTCCTTAGTCGTTCTTAGTAGTTTTTGAAAGTCTAAAACAGCACGTGCTTTGTACAGTAAATCAATGAAAATTGAGCACGTGATGTTAGTGTGCCATCTATATTACGAAAGAAATATATCTCAAAATCACAGACAAGACTGATTTGTACCAAAATTATGAATTTTTTATGTTTTCCACTTCATTTTCATAAAGTGTGCCAAAAACTGAGGCAAAAACCTATCACTTCTTTAGTTTATGCATAAAACAGTTTTATTCATTAAATACATGCAATAAAATACTTTATATCACAAAATGAAGTATTGTAGTTATTAATAACCTATAAAATTATTAAATTATATAGTTGTTCTTTAAGAAAATACAATCGAAAGTGTGTGAGCATTTTGCTCACGGGATAGCAATGACGCCTCATTTTTACAAGAAAAAATAGTTTTTAAGAATTAAACTAGCCTGAAGAAAACCTAAAGTTAAATCAGTCATTCGCGTATGAACCGTTTCAACTAGGTACACACGCTAAGAATTCGTGAAGTCGTCATGCAAGCAACAATAATAATACCTACCTACTGGTTGTTTATGCAGTTTATTTTAAAAGGAAATTATGTGCTTATTTATTTACACACTCGTTTTTGTGATTTATCTGTGCCTTTTAAGACATTTTTTACGTTGTTACTTTACATCTGGCAATCGAAATGACCATAAATGGCGCGAAAGTAATCAGCTGATCTTACACACAAATCCAAATAGTACCTACTTACCTATCTTAAATCTTATTAAAATGAGTATTACTCTTTAAAGTCAGTCTCGGCGACTCTACTTGAGTCGCTGAGCATAATAGAATTTCCACTCCCTGGGAAAAACAATTTTATTACCTGTGCTTACAGTTCAATTAAAAATTTAAGTAAAATTCACTTACGGCATTTAAAATTCTTGCCGTTACACACAATGAACCTTGAGGCTTTGGGTAAAACGTCCCACTCGAAAAACGTCCCATGGGACGTTTTTATCCTTTGATTTAATTTATTTTTTTTCTTTGGTCACAGGGGCAGAAAGCTGGCGTTTGTGTGGGATGCAAAAAACAAATTCCATATCCAAGCCGAAAGCAGTATAGAGAAATGATAGTAAAATAAACTTGATTCCGAGCGCATGACCGCTCACTATAATTCATTTGAACCAAAAAAGGAACACTACTGACAACTAGTTGGACATGTATAGAGCTAGAAATAAATAGAAATACCATATCAAAATAGGGTCTTGTAATAAAGTCAAGGCAAGCAATAAATAAACTTTGTCTACAAAATGTAAGTGCCCTAGGTCTTTATAATACCTATATGTCGATATTTCGAATACATTATTATAATATGCCCTATTAGGTACCTAAGCCACATTGCTATTTTGTCACATATTATCATTAATTTCAAGAAATGAATCCTTGGATGATTTAACCTTAGCGACATAAATGTGTACCTATATGTTTTGCGGGCGAGGTATTAATATTATGTTATCTTTACCAGTAGAATTTAATCTATTTATTAATTAACATGTTATTCTCGTTAGTAATTTATCATTTCTACATATTCATAGTCCTGTGGCCACACGGACACCCACATCGCGATACCATCTAATACGAAACGAAATGCGTTGGATTACAAAACATTTTCACTCCTGTATCTATAAAAATAAACATTAAATAAATTTAATAAGACGGCCAAATTAACCGGAATCAAGTTAAAAGAAATAAAAGCGTTTTGTCTACACTTGGTCGCTTAATTAGAAAAAAAGTTCGAAATTGGAATTCATTAATGCACCCGCTACCCGTCGTTTGACAGGTACTTTTGGTTGAAATCACATTCAAATTGGCTTCTGGAATCAATTTTTTTTAATGTTAGACTTTTTATTGCATGCTGCAATAATTTGGACCATAACTAAGTTTTTTTTTAACTTGGAAATAAATTATTAAGCTGGCGATATTTTTCATAATGAGTAATAATAATGTATTTGGTAAAGGTATGAATAAATTACATGGGCCTAATTTTTCCGCTATATGCTTCATTGTAGAGTGATTTGATCCATAATGACCTCGACATTAGGTTAAAAATGGCGCGAAACATACTAAATGCTGCGCCCATATTGTTTTAGTCAGAGGGTTATTAACCTAAGGCTAAGGTATGTGTGCCCATATTAGCGTTAAAGCTTGTTAGGACCACTCTGTGACCTATTGACACCAGAGACACGCGTTTAACCGAATTTTCACAACTACCTACCCGCATTAGATAAGAGATGTTCATAAATGCTAAAACCACTTTGGTAAAAAAAAACAAAAAAGTAGAGATAATTTCTGAATAGTTGTACTGTTGATAAGAAGAAGAAAACAGTATTCGCCATATTCAAACGAGTCAGTCAGCATTGCGTTCGTAAGAGGAGTCTTATGTCCATGTCAGAACGAATAGGTACTTCAGCATATTTGAGGGTGCACCACGAATTTTCAAAATTTTTATTGCATGCTGCAATAATTTGGACCATAACTAAGTTTTTTTTTTAACTTGGAAATAAATTATTAAGCTGGCGATATTTTTCATAATGAGTAATAATAATGTATTTGGTAAAGGTATGAATAAATTACATAGGCCTAATTTTTCCGCTATATGCTTCATTGTAGAGTGATTTGATCCATAATGACCTCGACATTAGGTTAAAAATGGCGCGAAACATACTAAATGCTGCGCCCATATTGTTTTAGTCAGAGGGTTATTAACCTAAGGCTAAGGTATGTGTGCCCATATTAGCTTTAAAGCTTGTTAGGACCACTCTGTGACCTATTGACACCAGAGACACGCGTTTAACCGAATTTTCACAACTACCTACCCGCATTAGATAAGAGATGTTCATAAATGCTAAAACCACTTTGGTAAAAAAAAACAAAAAAGTAGAGAGAATTTCTGAATAGTTGTACTGTTGATAAGAAGAAGAAAACAGTATTCGCCATATTCAAACGAGTCAGTCAGCATTGCGTTCGTAAGAGGAGTCTTATGTCCATGTCAGAACGAATAGGTACTTCAGCATATTTGAGGGTGCACCACGAATTTTCAGGAGTTTTTGTAATTTCCTTCCCGTACTTTTTAACCAACTTCAAAAAAAGGAGGAGGTTCTCAAATCGTCTGTATGTTTTTTTCTTATGTGTTTTACCTGAGAACTGTACTCGTACTGGGTGAACCGATTTTGATAATTATTTTGCCATTCGAAAGGACTGCCGTCTGGTCCCATAAAAGCCACATACAACTTACGATTGAAACAAGCCGTCGGAATACAAAGGCTTCTTATTCCGCCATGTTTAATCATAGTTTACCAGCTCGTGGTGCGACAAGCCGTAGTCGTGTAATAGCCTATTTGGGTCGAGATGGGGTGCAGTGCATTTTACTTAATCGATGTTTTTCGGTTTCAAAGTTAAAAGGTACCTAGTCGTTTATTAGAAATGGTGCATAAGTAGATTTTTAATTAATGGAAAATGGAGGTATCCTGTGGACTGAGAGATAAGTGTTCGTTAGCCTACTTTATAATTTAATTATTCTCAAGAAAATACATATAACTGCTCGACATTCGTGAAGGATATACATATGTGTGTTGATCCTGCGCGTAATGTATAAAGCTTTAATCTAGACTGGTGTATGATTTGTACGCTGACTGTCTAGAACGGCTTAACTTCTTTGCATCGCGCTGACTTTATACATACATACTTGGCTTTCATTCAGGTTCTTTTGATCGATGAACTCCAAAGAAAACAATTCTAAATTAAACCATTCAACCTCTAAAACACAAAACAAAACGTATTCAAATATCTTCGACACTTCATTCTAATCATTCAACGTTATTTTTAGCTACACACTAACAAAGGGGGACACGCGCCAACCCTAGGGAATATCGTATTGGCTAATAATAACTATTTGAAACTTTATTCCAAAATATTAGAGGTCAAATTACGACAAAATCTATGTATACCAAATGCAAAACAACTGTGTTCCTATTTTAAGTTTACGCGGGAAAATAGGTGCGGTAGATTCAATGTTAAAATTCGGCTTGTTTCTTAATTTACTTAGTATTTAAATTACAAACCACAAGGCAATGCCACAAGGTTCAAAATAGTTTATCGAATTTTCAACAGGCCTACAAAATTGGATATTTTAACAAATAAAAGCGGGAAACAAGATCACGTCAATCGTCGTGGCAAGGAAGCCATTTATTTTTGTCGATTCAATTAAAATAATTGATTTCTTAGATGCATTCGGCTCGATTCTGGGAAACTAAGTAATGCACCGTCATTGAAGTCGTTGCTCCATCATGGGAAAAGATTATAAACAAACACAATTCTAATTTGATTGGAATACCAGTGGCGATTCCTGGTGTTTATAATTGGGGTGGCTCCAGCTTTTGTTATATAGGGTGTAGTGTTAAGTGCGCATAACCGGAAAACCATTTCTTCAGACGGTCAATCTAACAAACTTGCAGTCTTTCATTAAGAAACCTACTTTGAAATCGCAAATAATAATTGCTTTTTACAAAAAAAAAACCGACTTCAATCTTGATAAGTAGAGATAACTCAAAAACTACTCGCCAGATGGCGCTCAATTCAACATGTAAGTGTAAAGTTCTCGTCGCTACAAATTAATCAAGCCCAAACACTAGATAACTGCAGTAAATCGTTGAGGAGTTCCCTCGACTGTCTTTCGGCTTCATCAGATCGACTCCAGATCTTCATGAAATAGTAGCGCTTTAATGTACTTATGATAACATGAACAAACACACTAGTTGTCCATACAATTTTCAAAAGTTCCCCTCGATTTCCCTGAGATGCCATCATCAGATCCTGGTGTCCTTATCACGGGACCCCACTACGCATATCTACTTTAGAATAAAAAAAGAATTATCAAAATCGGTCCATAAACGACGAAATAATCGCTGAACGTACATAAAAAAAGCATATATACGGTCGAATTGAGAACCTCCTTCTTTTTTGAAGTCGGTTATTAATAATTGCTTTTTACAAAAAAAAATAACCGACTTCAATCTTGATAAGTAGAGATAACTCAAAAACTACTCGCCAGATGGCGCTCAATTCAACATGTAAGTGTAAAGTTCTCGTCACTACAAATTAATGAAGCCCAAACACTAGATAACTGCAGTAAATCATTGAGGAGTTCCCTCGACTGTCTTTCGGCTTCATCAGATCGACTCCAGATCTTCATGAAATGGTAGCGCTTTAATGTACTTATGATAACATGAACAAACACACTAGTTGTCCATACAATTTTCGAAAGTTCCCCTCGATTTCTCTGAGATGCCATCATCAGATCCTGGTTTCCTTATCAGGGGACCCCACTGCGCATATCTACTTTACAACAAAAAAAGAATTATCAAAATCGGCCCATAAACGACGAAATAATCGCTGAACTTACATAAAAAAAAGCATATATACGGTCGAATTGAGAACCTCCTTCTTTTTTGAAGTCGGTTAAAAAGAAATTTCATACAATTTGACATTTTTATTTTTGTATGAAATAGCTAATGTTTTTTCGCGATTTTAGGGTTTGTCCCATAGTGAAAGTCCATTTTCCACTATCAACCGTTTTTCGGCAAACGATCTCGTCGTGAAAGGTCTTTCTAAAAGTTCTTGTATCACAGATTTTGTTGAATCACTCATAATTTCATGTCATTTCATTATAAACTAATTACCTACTAAATAAAAAGTAAATTAAATCAATAGAAAGATAGAAACCGTAATCACAAATCTACACTATCACGAAAAACATGCGAAAACTCGTTACGTAATGCGCCATTCCCAGCGCCAGACCCGCGTATCAAACTCAGTGATACGCTGACACCACAGTATAATTTTACTATGGTGATACTAAGCGATCGAAGGGGCGCGGGCGGCGCGGGCCAACGACTTTGTATGGACTAGGCATGCGCTGGCTGAAGCGCATCGCTCGCCTCGGCCGCGCTCGGCACCCGAACGCGACAACAATAGGCCGCGAGTCGCGTTCGTGATAGAAGACTGCAGCGCTCGTAAAATGCAATTATTGTACCTAGGTCTAAATAATTAGGTTGTAAATATATGATTTTTTACATTTTATTTAATGCTTAAAAATTATGGTATGGCGGCGCCATACGCGCCAACTTAGAGAAATCGCCACTGTGGAATACATATCTATGGGCTCTCACAGATTACCTAAATAACTTAGCTAGATAACAGAAACGTATGGCTGTAATGTTTAATTTTATTCTGTTTTTACTTTACTTTTATATATTTGACACAAAAAAGAAAGAAATTTTAATTATGGAAGGAAGAAAACAACGATGCTATTAAATTATTCTTTAACTTACTAATTAAATTAAGAGGAAGATCCAAAGTAATAATTAATATTATTGATAATACTTGAATTATTAATATTACCTCGCATTGTTCGATGGAGTGGATGAGAGATAAATGCGTCACAAGCCATACGCATGTTTCGCACTCTCGGCAACTCGCGCAACGCTCGGCTCAAGCGGAACTTGACACTTTTTCGTGCATGCAGCCAATGTTCGTCTAACTTAAATCTTGCATAACTGTTTGTAAGCTTTGACTTCACAATCTTCCTCCACAGCATAACATCACATAACCTTCAAAGCACCATCACAAAACATTCACTCTGGGGTTTGAATAGGGAACATGCAATATTTTAGTTTTGTTTTCATTTTAAAGAATTCCATGTAAAATAGGTCATAAACATATAAAAAAAATTAAAAAGTCTAATTTATCGCAAAAAATGCAGTTATAATCGGACCGTTTAAATTTTCGCGCCTAAACGGACCTATAGTTCCGATGACGTCACTCCTGTCTGTCACTGGTCGTGCTTGCTGTCGTTTACTGTCATAAATTGCAAATTTTCACGACTTTCTTTAAAATACTTTTGTAATAATTTAAAATGAACTATCTATCAACATCAGGTGATCACAATAATGCCCCTAAAATACCGAAAAAAAGTCGTGTTGACTCATGTTTTGTGCCGATGTGTCCATCTACTTCAACCAAATAAATTGTTTTTGACTGGACCTTCTGACCCAAATCTGAGAATAAAGTGGTTTCAAGCTGCAAAGAGGAATGACTATTATTACTTCTGCTTTAAAAATCTTTGAAGAATCTGGATTTATGAATATTTTACCACCTGGAGCTTGTATCATGGCAGACAGAGGCTTCAAGCACATCGAAGAAGTGTTGGCAAAAAACACAACAACTTCGAATCCACATTGAAAGAGTAATTAGAAGACTTCGGGAATTTGCTTTTCTACAGCCACACACTTACCTGTGTTGATCATTTTCTAATTCCCTATTTAGACTATAGTATAGGTAATCATTTGTTGTGCGCTTGTAAAATTACAATCACCTTTAATTCAAATTTAATAAAAAGCAATATTTTCAAAGCATAGTTTTATTTAATCAATTTACAAAAGTTTTAGACAAAAAATATGCTTAAATATTATATATTATTATCTTTTAATTTTGGAAATACAGCATCTCTCCAGAATTTCTTTGCAATATTCATAACAGATACAATGCTGTTATCTCAGACCAATAAGCTATGGTCTAAGGCTGTTATCATATGGCACAATATGTTAAATATCTTCTTCTTTTGATATTTCAAAATTTGAGTGTGCTAATATACAGAAAATTGCTATTTTCCTGTTGCTGAAAAACATTTGCAGTTGTACTTGTGTCCAACATTTTGGTGTTATTTTATTGTCTTTCACATAGGAAATTATGGCAGCTTCTGTTGAAGGACATTTCACTTCTATTATGTAATTTTCAGTAAGCCCTTCAGGTGTTGCAACAAAAATAGGAAACACGGC
Organism: Hesperia comma; assembly: GCA_905404135.1. Lineage (NCBI taxonomy): Eukaryota > Metazoa > Arthropoda > Insecta > Lepidoptera > Hesperiidae > Hesperia > Hesperia comma. The sequence goes on along the minus strand of FR990032.1, from coordinate 7,897,940 downwards.
ATTTAAACTATGATTCAGGCATACCGTAGTAATTTAGTCCCTTTCATTTCTACACTTGAAAACTCTGGACTCTCGGCAAAAAAAGCTACTACCACGTCGACACTAACTCGTGGTAAATTCCTGGAGTCTGCTTTGATAAACCCAGCTTCCATTTTTATTAAAAACGTAAATAATATTCAATGCTAATAATCAATTTTACACGCAAGGTTAACCTCTAAAAAGTTGACATAACAGGAGTGACGTCACTATAAGCCGAGTGGTGTTTTGAAATGCGTTTCGTTTTACGTAATTTTAATTCGTAATTATTGTTAAAAATCAACATAATATACAATAAAAACGTTAAAGTAGTCCTTCTTTTATATTTTTTTAGCATTTTAATCATTAAATTTTCATAAATATCATATTTGCATCTTCCCTATTATAATTACGGTCATTAATATTCATAGTCGTATCTATTCTGCTAATCATATTTAACGACTTACTCACTCACACCTCAGTGAAATAGCTATCTTTCAGTCTAATATAATACCAGAATAAGTTGACCTCTGAACTATTAAGTATAGTTTTGTGCCCCATTATTGAGAAGTGGGTACGTGATTTTAAATTTAATCTGTAAAATTAAATGCTTCGTTAACTTAATATTTAACGTTACTTACCACGTAATTTATATTTAATTTATTTTGCTTATTTAATTATTTTTGCATAAGTAGTTAATTTTTAGTAAAAATATCTGTAGAAAAATACAAAATAGCTGTTTTAGCAAAGGCAATCATCATAATCATAATTATATAATCATTTAGGTATGATACTTACATTTGCTATCTGAAAATCTACGCCCATACCTAGTGATTTTAAGGACATATATTCAGCCTACAAATACGTATTTCAATAATGTGCTTTAAAAATACATTGCCATCAGATAAAATCTACATGGAAGATAAGAAAATAATCATGTATATGCGATGTTTTCTATGTATAAAACGCTTGTAAAAACTTTGACCTAACTACATTAAAAGTACCGAATAAAGAACACCATAATGTACGTTAAATAAATAAAGTTTGTTAAAAATCCCAGCATATCGAAGGTCTTCATAAACTGGTCATCATTACCAGCACAGGTAATGATGATAAATAATAAATATATAAATAATGATAAAGGGATTCATTGAGTAAGTTTCTAATTAAAATGCAGTAAGGTTCCTTGGGAAACGTTGCTTACGGTCGAGCCTACGCGGCGGTACTACATTAATCGAATACCTTGCTAATCATTAATCCGTTCGTGCTTTGAAGAGCACATTGATTTCAAAGGATTACCACAGCAAACCTTGAGGTTTTATAAATAGTTTCTAAGTTGGTTATGCTTATCAAATATCAATGAGTTATAGTGCATACAGCACTATAACTCATTAGTAGACTACCCTCGTTATGCCATTTTCCGGTAGTCCAAAATCAGGGTCAATATTTTTTGGAACTTTCTTGATTGGACGGTATGGAAGGAAGCTAGGACATAAAACTTGTAAGATTTTTGCTCATTATGTCTATAACGAACATTATAATCTCATAGGGCTACAGACGTAAAGTTTACGACGAGTTTAAGACTTAAAACTTAGTTTGCTCGTCGCCATATTCTCGTTCGTTACCTGTAACAAAAAAATTATATTGTTAGTTATTAATGTCTCTTTAATAATCCACATTAAGCCTGACTTTAAATATGAATTCAATAATGCTACTTTTTACGACAACGTAAAATGTATACCAACCACATATTAAAAATGTGTGTTGATTCAGACAATATTAATAATGCTTTAATTGATTAAATTCATTTAGATTTTCATGTTTCAGCTTTAACTAAAATAAGATAAATGTCTATAAAAAGTGAAATAAGAGTATCACTTAGGTAGGTACTCTTTGACCTTTACTCTATACCGCCATGCAATCCTCCATTAAACCAATGACGTAAGTGCGCAATTTAGCTAACAGGCAAATATTTTGTCGCAAACTAACGAGAAAAATATTTGCCTTTCTCATGGTTAGGTTAGCCCTTGTTTGTCTCCAATGGCGGTAAATCGAGTTCTTGCTTAATAAACCACACGACAATAATATATTCAACAACATTATCATGATCATCTGTTATGTTGATATCCTAGCTGCCTAATTTATACATTTATTCACTTTTAATCGACTACAATTAATTGTATTATCTGTGCTACAAATTCTTGAATATATTAAAGTACTATTTCAAAATTCTCAGGCATCACAAAGCCCGCGATTATACACTTTTTCGGTAAGCATTACAAAATTGTGTTACTCGTATCATATCCGTAACACAGTTAAGCTGTTTATTGTAATAAATCATTGGATTCGCTGTGTATTACCTACAATCAGATTGTAATGTTTATTGATTTAGTTTAAATATTTTTATAACCTTGTGCTTTATTCGGGAATAATTTGAAATAATTTCTGTTCGTATAGTCGAATTCGACCTCTTTCCATATAAATCAATTTAGACTGTAACATCTATCCTGTCCGATATTAAGCCTGCATAAACGGTTTTTTTTTAAATAAATGAGTCGTTTTATTAAAAAATCAGCTAGAGAACATTTCTTCGTCCAATTATAAAACCAGCATTTTAAATAATTTCACATTAATTGGCTTTGTTCTATAGCCCCACACTGAACAATCGGGTTGGTCTCTTTATTTTTTTATAACCAGATCTCGATTGGACTAGGTTTTGCTCCTCTTCACACAACACTCATACAACGTTTTTGACCTCCGACACAAAAAGAGGGGATATAGGGGATATAAGGGATATAGGGGAGGGGATTATAAGTGTGACCTGTGTTGTGTATTGTGACAATTGTGTATCTGTGGTGTCAATAATTTATAAGTGTATGTGAGGGTACCCACACATCAACTATTCATGGATAATGAAACAACAACCTCCATTTCAGTATGTGATAACCAAGTAAATACTTAACAACCTGTCTGTCTGTGTATCTGTGTCTGTCTCGTGGCATCGCAACTCTCAAACGGATTCACCGATTTCAATGCGTTTTTTCATTGGAAAGCCCGTACTTCCCGATGGTTTTAACTATGTTTGGTAGAAATCGGTTCAGCAGTTTGAAGAATATCAGCTCTTTTCCAAAATGATGAATTCTATAGGATGGGCACGCTTGATATAGATAGATAAATCTAGCACCAGCTGTGAGAGTTGTTTGTAAGGTTAAAAACTCAACAAGTTGGTATGTAAGTATATCAATCAAATTAATTTACACACCAAGCTTGTACTTACCTATGTATACGCATCAGGTAAATTAACTCTGGTAGCTTATTACTGGTAATTTACTACTACTGCCAGTTACATGCACTGGTTAAAAGTTGATAGGATGAATTGTACATATATATAGACTCTTGTTACCTCACAGATCTAATTTAGGTTTACCTTACCCTGTTATCTACTAGGATCGTGTTATTCGAATTCACTTAACCATGTAATTGGAAAATTTTCCGCATTTCAAATCTGATATGATTCTGGTCTGAGCTTAATAACTTTCTCAATTCAAAATGGTGGTATGCTAACTTTTGCATGTACATAAAACATGAACTTTAAAACATTTTCACATTATGGTCATATTTGATAATGCCAACACAAGCACATACACACACACACGCTAACACACACACACAAACATATACTTATAAGAGCTTATCCCAATTTTTAATGGGAAATACAATCCACACAACTATTAGATACATACCCATTACCCACACATATTATATGTACATACAACTATTCTGAAGTAAGTAAGTATAAAAGCTAATTCAAATATCAATTATTTTCTAACATTGACTGTAACATGAGCCAACCATGACTCCGTGATTAAATGAATGGTTCGTCGTGAGCTTTTGTGTTTAATGATTCTGCCGAACAATGCGTTCGAATCGGTTTGTTTTTAAACAAAGTGAATGATTTAAGAGTCGCTTTCATTGTTCCATTTTACAAGCTTTGAGTTGTTCCAAGGAGCTTTGAAGAATCATCATGAACTTATTCTGTTCTTGCTAGAGTAAGTATTACAGAATGAGACGGCATTGTATTGTTAAGCTAAAGACGTTTTGTGCTTATAGAGCGTCTTTTATATTTGAACTCTTGACATTTTTGAATGTACAATGCCGACAAACGAGTAGGCGAACCACCTGATGATAAGTGATCAGTAATTAAAGTCATCACCAAACCGTTTTGGCCAATTTCCCTAAATACGGGGAAAACACGAAGAGCACTAAAATAACTAGCATTGATCATCATCATTTAGGGTAGTAGCCGTCACTTCCACACTGACTCCCTTATCTTTCGTATCATCTTTCACAGAGCCCATCCATCTTTTCTTTGGCCGTCCTCGGTCCCTTCGTCCATACAAATTCATGATTCATATCAGTAACTCTTCTCGTCACCGTCACCCATGGCATTGCTCGTCGCTAATACCAAGGGCGTCTGCAACACGTTGCCGGCCAAGAAGGAAACGATGGCCCCTTTCTTGAAGGACCCTCATAGCCCTGTGGGGACAGCAATGGAGGGAGTTCGTTCCGCAGTTTACAAATAGGTACGTGGGAGTAAACTACTATGCTACCAATGATGTTTTAAATATCTAGATTGAGCGTCGCCCTACAATGAAAACAAAAAAAAAACAAGGCAACATTCTCAAGCATGTGTGCATGCAGGTGATGTTTTTCACGTTCATTTATTGTCTATGTGTGCGTAATCTGTGCGTAATGATACAAAAGTTGTGGCTAATAGTTGGCCACAACTTTTTGACACGTTTTCGCGGATTCGATGTTCCATCTAGATATTTAATACATCTTTGTATGCTACATAATCACTGGGTAGAGCTTGATGTTTCAAAATATCAGTGGTGTTTGTGTACGGTTGAATTTAGCTTAGTGTCCGTTTCACATACATGTATTGCCCATTCATAATGCAATATGGCCTATATAGGTCGCGGACTGCATTAACTAAAACGTCCGGCCATAGAACGCGCGATTTCCACGAGTGTACGTTGCATGATTAAAATATAGCTTTTGTTCAATAGTTATAAGACGTATTATTTGCGTAACAAAATGCTTATATAGCTATAATGCTAAAATAAAATCAATGCAAAAGTAGGTACAACCTATTTTTAATTGGTTAGCAATGTACTGTAGGCACTCTACTGTTATTTTCTCTTCGCGAAAAGTTGGATGGAAAATACTTTGGTGACTATAAATACATTATGATTTTATTTATTATAATGTTATGTAAAATTAAATTTGCGTTCGTTCTGCGTACGTTTGCTGTGCGTCCATCAATGTGGGTCGTGGACTATATTACCTAAATACGCGGTCATAAAACGAGTATGAGTTAGCGCATGCATTTTGTAATTTATTACGTAGAAAAATTCAGTTTACAGTACCATTTCCAAATTATAGAGAGATACCATTTATGATTACAAGTTACTTGAAATGTTAAAACTGCTAAATGTTAGATTATAAGTTTGAAAACATTTTGTTGTAACGAAAAAATAAATAGCAGTCGAAAGGTGGTGGTAATTATGAATATAAAGATAAAATTGTATTAATAGAAGAGGGACTTCTATCTGTCTTTGTAAAAAGTACCTTTACATAAATATCAGTACAAGTATGAAACAATAATCACCTTGAGCGAATAAGAATCTCACATACCCCGGATTCCTTCTTGATATAAAAAATCATATATTTGCAAAGTTTTCGTAGTCAATTATTTATATGCTATATTTATCTTGTCACTGTTAATATAGGCGCAGTAAATGTAAGTGTAAAATATTAAAAAAACATTAAATGCATTCCTCAAGAATGCCATGCAGCGCAGGCACTAATTACTACTTGTTTTCCAGGAAGTAATTATGCCAATTGATTCGCCTAATTAATTAAATGGCGTGTGTCACATTGTACAACAGTGTCTTGTGTTTATCGAGGCAATATCAACCAATTCTTGCTCGTCATGTTACCTTGCCATGCTTAGTGATCTTACTTACTTAATTTAAAATACTAGTAATGTTGTATTGAAATAAACTGTTGTTATTTCCCTAAACTAAGAGTAGGTATATTCGTTATAGCATAATCATAATTTTCTCTTATTGAAAATTTCAAACTTGCTGTCAAAGAATTAACTACCTATAGGTACATATATCAAGTCACTTAAATTGAGCGAAATCATTATTACATCAAAGTAATAGTATTTATAAATAAACCTATTTGTATTGAAAATAAATATCATTTCGTTGAATAAATTACACGTACTCTTGAATGACTTATTTATATTTCCTGAAGAACTTACCACCCACATTTTTCATGGCCCGATTTAATGTATACAGATTTCAACCTAAAAACCCAATTCTAGCGCGAAATCTCGTGTGTAATTTCAAAATAGAACGTACGTTGTTACACGTTTGTTCTACTCATATTTATCCTGAACTGCTTTGCTCTAAAAATTATTTAACATAAGTAATCATCATTGTTTTGTGAGATGTCGATACTGACACCACAGCCTAACAAACTGTTTGATGCAGTCAGGAAATTGAGACATCATTTTAACGTCGAAAAGGACATTGTCCACTTTGTATGGGTATTTGGCCTCTAATGGACATTTTTGTTTTGACCTTAACTTTGATATTAGTCTACTCGTAATAGCTAATTACACAAGAAAACAGAATATAATGATCATTTTGTATCCAGGTGTTTATTGTGCGTTAAATAAGTATTTTTATATACAGAGGTTTAATGAAAACAGCAAATATAAATTTTGAATTTTACGAATTTAATCATAATTATATGATAATACTACATAATTTAGGGCATGGGCAGGTGGATTAATATTATGTTCATACCTTGCCAGGCCTAAAAACCAAATCACTGTCATAACGTGAGCACAGCAACCTACTGCTCTCCGGCCTACGGCGCAGTTACAGTATTGTTTTATTGCGTCTTTTCGTTCTTCCTCATTAACAAAAAATATAGAAGTACATAGTAGACTTTTTTAACCGACTTCAAAAAAGAAGGAGGTTCTCAATTCTACCGTATACATGCTTTTTTATGTTTGTTCAGCGATTTTTTTGTTGAAAAGTAGACATAATATCAAGGGTGGTCCCATGATAAGGACACCAGCTGATGATAGTATCCCAGAGAAATCGAGGGGAACTTGCGAAAATTATAGGGGCGGCTAGGGTGTTTGTTAATGTTTTCATTAAATATATTATTATTACACTACAATTTAATGACGACCTGGAGTCAATCTGATGAAGCCAAAAGACAGTCGAGGGAACTCCTCGACGAGTACCTACTTTTTGAGTTATCTCTGGTTGTCAATGTCGAAGTCAGTATATTTTTTGTAAAAAGCAATTATTATTATTGATATGCCTGCTTTATATTTTTGCTCTCAATAATGTGCAATTTTCTGCCAAAATAAAGCCTAGTAGGTACTTATCTAATAAATATTTGTTTTATTTGACTATTTTAAAAATGCAATTCGATAAAAAAATATTTAGCGTATGTATGATAAATATGACAAGCAATTATGTAGTTTAGTTTGTTTACGTCCTAGCGTCCTGTTCACGCCAGGGCCAGGAATGGTCAATGTCCTTACTGTTGTAAGAACCAGTTGACGAAGCGAAGGGATCTAGGCAGCTGAATCAGGAATTTAGGACCCTTGCCCCTTTCCCCAGGATCAAGAGTATGTAAGGAACTCTGGTACGATTCCTGGGCTAAGTTTTTGTTTTTGAGTCAGGGTCATAGATGTTAGTGATGTGTTATTATAATGTTCAATATTGTCCATACATCATTTTGCAGGGGTGTGTGGGTTAGCGTTTTATGGTCAAGGAGGAACAAAGTAAAATGTAATGTACAAGTGTGTAGGCGAGGTAACAACTTACACTCGTGGTATAGTATCGGGGTCTTTCACTTCATATGATTTTAAACTAACACTATCGCGGACACTAAGCTTTTTAAATGCAATAGGATGCTCAAGGTTTTGAATTGTTTATTTCGTAAAACAATTAAAAATCGTCAAGTTAGTCTTGCAATACACTTAAAGTGACCATCGCTGTCATAGGAGACACAGTAAAACCAACTTATCTCTGAAATGAAGAGAGGCGCTGTCGGACGCATTGGACCAATCATTGCACGCATTTCGAGAGGTAGTAACTGACAGATGAATGACCACAACGTACTTATGAATGATTTTTAAACATGGCGGCATTAGTTCCAATTTTTGCCATTTCAGAGATAAGTTCATGGCACTGTACAAAGAAGGATTGAGTAGGTACGTGATACCACATGAATAAGTAAAGAACGTGATACGCCATCCCGCGCGCCCCGCACACATCTTTTAGTTGTCTAGACGTCACGGTTGGCCGATTTGCCAGACTTCGTTAGTCTGTGACACAACCATCTGTTTTGATATTTTTATTATCTGTTGTTTGTTTTCCAGCCGCCATTTGGTACAGCCATATTTACCGCGCTTTCCGATGATTGAATTTTGACGTAGTTACATATTACGAGTATTATATGGGGTTTATTGGTATTTGATACGCTCTAAATTATTCATCATGATTCTGTTACCAGAATCATTTTATTGCTTATTGCGTTTTGCTTACTACAACGGAAAAAAGAATTGCTAAAAAATAGAAAACTAGGCTTTTATATTATTGTTCTGTACAAATTATTGATTGTGCTGTACAAACGCTTCACTAACGACTGGGGCATGGACGCGTGGTCGTTGTGCATCAAATAATATGTACATATATGTAAACCTTAAATAACCGTTTTCAGGGTCCTAAGATTACCGAAAACAATGAACCTCAAACTAACTCACCTAAACCTACTAACAAAGTGAAATCTTGACTTAGAACCTCTCTTGTAACCCAATATGAACATCAAACAAAAGATATAACAACTCTCTGCTCATTAGAACTGCAGTAGAGAACTGTGAAAGTATACGCCTACGTAAATCGTTCTACCGTCACAAATTTGTCAAACAAGAAAATGCAATTAGGGCCATTGAGTTTTTTCATTCTTTGATTCAATACGGGCCGACACCCACGCCAATATAGACACTATTTTTTCAGTCTAATTGCCTTGATCTTTATCTCACGAAGTGTTAATACTTTTTTAAACACTGTGCCTGCAACAAGGACTTTTCAGTTCAATGCCCATCGTTACTATAGGTACAGAAATGGGCAACTTACCAAACTTATTTTTATAATCGAATTTGAATTCGTGAAAGTAAGGAATGATCGGACGAAAATTAAATAAGTACAGTTATCGATATGCCACGTAACCAAGTTTGGTACAATTCAGACTATGTGTGATGTATCACACATCACACATAGTCTGAATATCGTAATCGGCGCGATCGAGAAGAAAATTCGAATGAATTATTGGAAAAATAGGTCATGATAGAATTTGATCGATGGAAACCAACGCGTAATACTCGTATTTATAAGTCGTAACATAAACACCCTAAAAACTAATCTCGTAGCAATATCAGTACAACAATTTAATCTGAATTGAAGATCAGGTTTAAAAGCAAAACATAGCGATTAGGCAAACCCACGTAAATCTTACATTTTGTCACCATCTAACATTGCGCAAGAAGAATCTTTATGGTGTCAATAAATAAAGTGATGTCATGGTATTTGGCTATGACGTCACAAGTTCACAAGGCTGGACGGCCTCAACTTGAGATTTGGTGAAAGACACGAAGTAAACACATTATCTGAAGTGGCGATAAATGATAATTTTATCATCTGTGGCGATTACCTAACTATCCATATAGTTTGGAATTAAACTATATTGTACTAGATTTTCTACTTCAATTTTTACGAAGAAAACTGTAGGTAGGTATGTCTCAGCAATAAATGAAATAGGTACAATATTACATCAATATTAGAATAATAATATTTATTTCGAAAATTTCGGTGACACAGCGTGAAGGCTGATAATGTCTTATTTAAAACCTTTCAAATCACTGGCTGATGCAATAATGGACCTTAGGGTCAGTAAGATGGCTTTAATACCCAGCAAGCACTCTTGACCAGCTTAATCATTTCCTTGTTCACCCTTGCCAGCTTCGGCGATCTCAAGGCTCTGCGTCCTTTGATTGGAAATTGTCCAAAAAGCCAATGATCTTCTTTACAGGAGATGATTCTCTTTAATTTTGAGAGCTGCTGCTGAAATACTCCCTTTTCTTGCCAGAAAATTATCAAATTGTCGACAGAACTAGTGTTTAGTGCTCCATAAACAATTATTTTAGCACAATTTTGATTACAGATTCCTTCGGATCCAGCTAATCTAATGACATCAAGATTTAATTTGGCGCTTCCGCCAGACATGTCGACAGCTGGACGGATGCCAAAAGCATCTATGGAAATAGATTGGTCAGATCAGTTCGCTGATATTGTATTGCAAACAAACCCGGAGTCTGACCTAATGTTAAATGACAGATGAGGAAACAAACAGGAATAAAATTATCCAATATAAATACTTTGAGACACCGTTATTGAGTTATCGAGTATTTCCACTGATTTTATACCCAAGGAAAATAACCCTTCACATTCGACCACATTTAGCATAGATAAGCGAAGTACTTGGAGGTTAGGTCCTTAATTTTTAAATAGGTTTTGACCCTAATAAAAGGGTCACCATATTTGTAAATAATACAACTTTCTCACCGCGCTGTGCACAGTTTAAATAGTCTATACATGGTAACACTTTCTATATATTTTATCATGAAATCAAAGAGAGAGTTCTGAGTTAACATAGACGAGGAAACAAACAGAAATTCCCGATAATCTACCATCTACCATCTGTGTGTAAGTGTTACCATACCCTATAAGGCTTTGAAACGCATTTACCTTGCTCTTAATGTCTAGTGTTGTGACAAAAAGATGCATATCGAAAACATCGATAAACTTATATTTAAAGAGTTTTTTACGATTATTATATTCAAATTAATTTGCCTTTGAACTGTGATTTATTTTAGTTTCGTCGAAGAGCATAACAAAGTCAATCAGTGATAGCTTTGCTTCCTGAGCCTAGATTCCGGAGTTATTTTGGATAAATTTAAGGATAAGACTTCTAATAGTACCAATTATTATATTATTTAAAGTACACTTTATTACAAATCATCTGCAAGATTTTGTATCATAACAAATAGAATGCCATACATAACATTAATACCTAAAGATTAGTTGTTAACTATCCTTCTTTGCACAACTTTGAGGAATAATTAAAAGAATAAGAAACTTGAAAAACGATAAGAAGAATTAACTTGACTTGAATATCGATAATAAAATCGATTATTCGTATCCAGAGTTACAACACTTAACACTGACACATTTCTAAACAAAACTAGTTGCAATGATTTGTTCATATATGGGTTGGCTTGTGTGGCATTCGCATTTATTAATTGACTATCGAAAGTCCATAATAATACCAGCTTTGCCTTGTAAGTACCACATCTATTTTCTCTAGTTGTCATGGACGGACCGATGTATGTATATTGGAAGTAGGCCAGGTTTTTTCCTGCAATTAAAAGGTTTCGCTCTTGTTTTTGTGTAAATTATTCGTTCTTGTTAAGGTAATGGTCAATAATTCCACTTTTAATTTCACACGTCTTGTATTATCTTGCTATACGTCTGTAATGCCTTTTTAGTTACATTTTTATTTGCTACAGACGTTTTACAAATATGTTTATTATTTCAAACCAGATTCACGCAACCTTTCAACGTCTCGCTATTAGGGGTGAAATATCCGTATAAAACTTAGCTTGCTTTCATAAACGCTCTCCCAGCCCAATTTAAAATTCAAATCAGTTTTACTAATCGCTTACACTGTCCAATCATCGCTGAAATAAGGGCTTAAATTTGGCATAAAATAAATTAAACATTCATATAATCTATATTTACACCGATCCCTCAGTTTATACATGAAACTAAGCAAGGAAAAAAGTAAAACCACTCAATTTCGATAATGAATCAATAGGAAGTATTAGAGATAACCCCAACATACAGAAAGACACTTGAAATGGTGCTCTATAGCCATCTGTCCCGCACGCGCGCGTAACCCGACACCCTTGATCTACCGACAACGGCTCATTGTATGACCGGCTGTATCTCTCCTTTACATGCCAATGCTTGCAGCTCTGACTATTGGATAGAACTATGAAAAGGTTCTGACTATTGGATAGAACTATGAAAAGGTTCCATATTTGAGTTCAGATTCGGGAAGGAATTTGTAATAGATCGTAACTGTCGCTGTTATTATTCTGTAGTTATTCTGTGACTTGCTAAACTTGACTTGTGACTTGTTAATAAATTCTTTTCGAATTTGAAAGATTCTTTGCGTCTGATCCCATATAAAGTGACATCTGATTCTCTAGCTCTCTACCTACTTTTTGAGTTATTTCCGCGAAAAACTTTCTTTTTTCTGCTTTCTTCCTTAGAAAAGCTTTGTATTACCTTTGTTGCTACTCTGTCCATGACCATTTATCATTAGGTGGCTCGACTCCTCCTTCGCTGAATATTCGTCCATAAAGTAGTAAACAAATGACTAGTAAAATAATGAACAAATAACAAATGAATGAAAAACAAACTACAATAGCAAATGAGTAGAAGAAGATACATATGAACGATGCCGAAATGTATAGGTGATAGAAATACATGCTGAGTTCTTTTTTATCTAAACCTCCTAGCGTAAACATTCTGGTCGATTTAGTACTTGGACTTGGTAGAGTCGTAGGGTCAAATGTCATGATGATGTCAAATTGACCGACAGATCGGATAATTTGCCTCACGATTATCACTATTACATAAAATTAAATTAAATCTATTGAAAAATGCGTCCAAGTTTTAAAAAGTCCATTTGGCAACCCTACTGTCTGGCGTGTTTTATAACTTTTATTTTACAATCATACGTTATAGAAAATGAAACATGACGAACATCCCGAAATAAACGGCACAGTTACCAGAAAAATACTAACCCGGTCATGAAGTTTAATTACGGGCGTTACCTGAATTACGAATGTTACGCGCTGTGGCGTAATTCGTGATTCTGTTTATACGATTACGGCTTTAGGTACGCGCGGACGGATAACTATTACGTAAATGTTTATTGAGGTTTTCTATTTGATTTCGGTTGTTAATCTTCTGGAATTTATTACGAGTTGTTTCTAGTTTTTGTTACGGTTTGTGAGGGTGATTCACAAAGGGTATAATAGCCCTAATGTAAAAGTATCTAGCTACCGTCGCCTCAACAACAAAATCGCACTAACTTAAACTGATGACTGACCATCGGGCAGCTCGTTTGCTTGTATGTCGACTATTGAAAGGATAAAAACTGATTTGAACGAAAAGTTCAACAGAGGACCCATCAAACTTCCTGATAATGGAGCTGGAGTACCTAATTATAAACAATTTTTACTTTCTTTTAGATTTTGTTTGTTATACGTCATTGTAGGTACTAGGTAAGTTAATTCACCTTAGGTTCATACAATCGATTGCATTTGATACAAAAACAAAGCCAGTATCCCATTACAAAACATCCATCTATCTACATGTATCTATCCGTCTATCTGTTACTATCTATTCTAACCATCCCTCTGCGTCGCACGAACGTGGAATATTTCCACGGTTCGTATTTATTCAAGTGTGTATGATCGAAAATGCATTCCTATGAGCGGACGCCCACCGCCGGAGCACAGACTATAAATATAGAGAAATAATAAACGGGGAAAAAGAATGAACAAGAATGCATCCGTCCACGCAATAAGAAAGTGTTTAGATTTAAAATTTGGCACAAATAACACATTTTACGATGTGTTATAGTAAAATTAAACACTATTTTTTCGAATGTACTTCAGTTAGAGATTGGAGTATTAGTTATAAGCCCGCTGTTCTTATTGACAAAGTGATTATCTGAAGCAGAGTGAAGCAGTATTTATCGAAGGTGACGAGTTGTGTACTCGCTGGGGGATTGAAATCCAGTAGTTTCTTTCTTTCTTCTTCTTTCTTAGCCATCAACGTGTTGTAGATGCCTTTGTGCCACTGGTTACCACTTACCATCATGTGGCTCGTCTACTCGTAGGTATATCGACTATTTCACCATAAAAATAATCAGATTAGAATTACTTCGACTCATCTCTACATTTACAAGTATCCTACTCTACAAGTCATTACTGACACAAGGCGTGTCCGTATGTTATTTATCACGGTTTTATAACTTTTATATCGTTATTTGGTAGCAATTGCTTCTACCGCCATTGTGAATACATTTTGCTTCAATTGTTAGTGTAAATCTTGTGTTATGTCTTTGTTTGTTTGAATAAATAATGAATTAGTAAGGTATTTTGTATTCGTCACTACAATCACTTATGAATCGTCTATTTTACGCTTACGTTATACTTTTATACAAAGCGGTGATCAACGCCTTAATTACAAAATGTATGTATGTACCTATTTGATGAATTATAGGTATCACGTAGGTTCAATAGAATTGTGGCCGATATGATAAATTTTTAAGCTATCCTACACGACTTCAAGGAAAGTGAAATCTAAACATTATCCGCTCACGTCATATAAGTTTTGATTTTTATGTTATTTTAATTTTATTCATGACTTTGACGAATAATAAATAATTAATTAAATACCTAATTGTTAGGTTCTATTTATAAATTATATTTTGAAATAATAATTATTTTTAAATTAAGGAGAAGGTAATGTAAAATGTCATTATTTTTTATATAGGTATTTTCGTTAATCCTATCTATCGTTATAAGAAAGACACTTAATAAATAAATAAAACGCTGGAACTAAAGACTCCACCACGCTGCTTCAGAGCGAATTGCAGGAGTATGCTCTACCCTAACTCGGGTGCTTTAAAGTGACACAGGAATTTCCGGGTCGTATTAAACTAGTATAAACGAGTAGAACCTCTGAAGGCTCTATAAATAGCTCTAAACGCATTACCATGCAACGGTCCTCCGTACTGGCAACACTCCAAACACGGAGAGGACTCGACAATAAACCTCCCAGATACAAGGCATTATAGCGCCTGATGTTACGGTCACTGTGCTTTTGAATCTTAAAAGTTTTATTGAGGTAACTTAAATTTAATAAATATGAAACCCTACGTAGGTATTTATTTGTGTTAGATGATACTTTTCCTATAGCGTGGGCGATGATTTATTTAAAGCATTATGTACTAAGTAGAAAAAGTAAGTGGATTACTGTGTGATTGGATTGGAGATTTCATTGAAGTCACTGTAAAGAAAATACGAAAAATTGTTTACCTAACGCAAACAAATACATAATTTCTCTGTGGTAGGTTAACATGGGTACGAATGTAGGTTTTATTAATAGACAATCGGTATCCAAGTAGGTAACAAAAAGGATTGATTTAATAAACAAAAAAAATAACATACATGTAGGTACCGAATATTGGACATCGTTGCACATAACATACAGTATACAGTGTTGCCATGCAAAACGTGTTATGATAAATGATATTTTAATCTTATATAGGTGTAAGGTGTAAGGTTAGAAGAACAAGATTATAAATATTTATGTTCCGTATCAGTCAACTGTTTATCAATTTGTGATCAGCGAGAATTTACATCAGTTAATAACAATATTATTATTATGTTGTTATTATGTAACGGTAGTCAGATATGGTTCAATTAGACGACAATATTTATTAGGTTCCTTTGAAAGGGCAATCTGTTGTAGATTAGACAAATAACTCTCAAGTGCATGATTTCATATATTTTTCCACAAAGTTACCGTATTGATGATAAAAAAAATATTGCATTTTGTGATTACTATTGCATCGTTAACGCAATTAAATATCTAATAAGTACCTATACGACCATTATACGACCACAAAAAGGTTCAGAGATCTAGATTGAACCCGCAACGTGGGGGAGCCATTATAGCACCGCTGTACGTTAATACTGCTAGTTTTATTATACTACGCATTATAATTTAATGGAGACTAAAAATAGCTTGACCCAAATTCACAGTGCATTCAATCGTTAAAGCAAGACTGCTTCCGATGCAATTTTCTTTAACAATATTTTCGTTTAACGCTGACAGATGGCCGCCATTTTGGATGCTATTTTGGCGCCATATTGGGATCATCTAAACAGCGATTGATGTGCAACACAGATGCATTATTTAAATCACTTTCTTGATACGTATTTCGTAATTGGAATAGTTTCTTAAAAATGAAAGATTGTGAACCTTTTACACGCTTCGGTTAAATTAACTAAGAGTTTATAGAAAGATATCAGCCAAAATTTTAAACGGCGAAGCAGAACTTATTCGACAACTAAACATGTTACAGTCCGATTAAATAGGCGCAGCTACCACTTTCAAGTAAAGATACCTATATTATGTATTTAAGCACCAGATGGTAGCTAGGCAGACTTTCTTCGTAAACCATAACTGAATTGTTACTGCGCCGAACTCATGAAATCCCCCTCCTGAATCAAATATACTCATTACTATAATGTTAACTGGCCAGGAATTTCAAAGCATTATAAAGAAGAGTTGTAGGGTACATCCCTACTTGAAATTAAAAGAAATATTTTTAAAAAGTCTATCAGACAATCAGAACCCTGAATGACTCGATGACTAAACGAGTATGAATCCAGCGTCACTGAAGCTCGTATCCTGAAATAATTCACACCGCACTGCATCGCACATGTGCGTAACTTTATACCTCTTGCGTAACGGACTGCGTTTCCATTATCGCGGGCGGATGTCGTGAGGGCTATTGGTATTTTTTTATTTAGAACCATAGTAGATTCTTAATAAATTAGAATTACGTTATGGTTCTTTGTTAAGTGCCTTTTATAGCGATGGCCAAATTCTTTTATGTGCTCTTAAGTAGAATTTTGTAGTACAGAAATGAAAACTCTATCTTTTTGTGCTGTACCTAATTTAGTTAGATACAGGGGCATTGGTGACCATTTATCATTAGATCACCCATCCTACTAATATTATAAATGCGAAAGTTTGTAAGGATGTATGTGAGTGAGTGTGTGTGTGGGTTTGTTGCTCTTTCACGCAAAAACTACTGAACAGATTTTCATGAAACTTTGCAGTAATATAGCTTAGACATCGGAATAACATAATTTGTTAAAATTTATAGAGATTTTTGAAGGGTCTGGTTCCCCGAAGCGAAGCGAGGGCGGGTTTACTAGTTTGTCCATATAGCTATGTCTTATTTAATTTTGATCGTTCAAAATTCTTATTCATAATTTAATCCACAAATTCTATTCTATTTTTAATTATTTTTTTTCTAGATCTTCTTCATACCAAAGTTTCACCGGTTTACTTTTTTTATAAAAAAAAGTAAATGCGAAAGTTTGTAAGGATGTATGTGAGTGAGTGTGTGTGTGGGTTTGTTGCTCTTTCACGCAAAAACTACTGAAGGGATTTTCATGAAACTTTGCAGTAATATAGCTTAGACATCGGAATAACATAATTTGTTAAAATTTATAGAGATTTTTGAAGAGTCTGGTTCCCCGAAGCGAAGCGAGGGCGGGTTTACTAGTTTGTCCATATAGCTATGTCTTATTTAATTTTGATCGCTCAAAATTCTTATTCATAATTTAATCCACAAATTCTATTCTATTTTTAATTATTTTTTTTTCTAGATCTTCTTCATACCAAAGTTTCACCGGTTTACTTTTTTTATAAAATAAATTTTTATTATTTTTTGTAATTTATCTTTAATTGATTGTGTGGTACTTATTATGCAGTGAATTAAAGAGTTATTCAATAACGCGTATCAATGGAAACACAACCAGAGAGATAAACTGTGAAAATGGGTCATCCCGATGCTTTCTGTAGGGCGTTTGTTTCGTTTTTACGTCTTTTTTAACACGCGGCGAAACACTGATGTTTTATTAATCAATCACTGTTTTTATGCTGTTGGTGTATGAAAAATTTAATTTATGATGTATACATTGTATACTATGTAGCCTGTCAAATGTGGTCAAGGCTGTTATTAAAATGTATCAATTTTGTGGGTATTTATAGATTGTGATTTTTCTTTCCACTTTGGTTTTAATTGTAGCATGTGTAAAACATAAAACGGCCCCATAGCGTACATAATAGATCCCGGGTTTGATTTCTAATCGTGCAGATATTTATGTGACCGATAAATACGTTGCTTACCTATGCCATCCGCGACATACCTAATGAATTCTAATAATAATGAGCATGTTAGAATAAAAAAATTGTTAGAAGCATAAAGTATCGCCAGCATGAAAATATTAAGTTAAAAAGTACAATTTATATTATTGCTATACTAATGTAGTACTACAGGCTTCCAATTAGGTGTAAGTATATGTAATAAGACATAATATCCCCATTAAACACGTAACACGCGTAATTTCTTCACACACAAACAGTCGTTGCCTCAGAGATAAACACCCAATCAATGTGACTAGGGTTGTTGATCGTACTTTACAATAAAATAAGGACATGATCTTTAAAACTGTTATTAGTGTTATTACAAAAAATAGTTTAAACCCTGTCAAGTGAGGGATCCCAGTTTTGGATTCCGGCAATTATTGGTGTGACAGATATTATTGTTTGTGTGCGTCTCTTCTTCCAAGACGACTGATCGTAGGGATTTGGTGAAGTAATGGCTTAGCTTGTGCACAGGCTCTTAAAGGTACTCGCGTATACAGCTTGACTTTCTAAAATGTTTGTAAAACTTTACTTCGAATAAACATTTCATTCTTTCATTAATTTCATTCATTCATAATGATTGTTCACAGGTTGTGGATGATTGCAATGTTTCATCTGTGGACCCTGGAAAGCGAACTGTGGTGACATTAGAGTGTAAAATTGTATTTATTATTATTAATTCATTTAGTTAATAGCAAAACGGCCTTTGAATGTTTCTTGTTTTACGAAAATCATAACTTTCCCATTGTACTGGCTAAATGCGAACTTTACACTGCTTTGAGAACATAATAAAGAACTCTTAATTGTGCAGTTTTCCTGATCATTTTAAATGTATGTCCTCGTGATAAAATATCAGTTATGTTATGCTGTTCTTAGTTACGTTACAAACACATAAACATAAAACAAACAAGTTTGTTGCCAGGAACGTTTATTAATTTTCCAAATAATTAATAACTATTATAGCACAGCGTGACCTAAACCCGCATTTAATTCACAGATATCCGTGACTTAAATAACTGATTTTTGCATGGTAAATGACGCTAACTTCACACCGTTCAAAAATGAATCTATATTCATAATTTCGTGCAGTTCTTACCTGAATAATAAAACATAAAAAAAAAAAAACAAAAAAAGAAGAAGTTGCATTTTTGAACGGCGTATATCGCACTCGCTTCGCTCGTGCGCTAACTTCACGCCGTTCAAAAATGGCCAACTTTACGCACCGTAATGTACTATAATATTATTTATTTAAGTAAGGTGGCAACCCTATCCGTGGTCTTATCTAGTCGCATTCAGGTCACTTCCTCGATCTTATCGATCGGCTTCTTAATGAACTCTATCTTTGTGTCAACAATATCGGTTTTTATGGACTTCAAACTGAAACAAAATGCTCGCTAGATCAACATTAATTAGGTATCATCATATTGACATATTGGTTTTCATTGTAGTATGAGGAGTAGCGCTCATAGTCCGGCGGCTTCCGTAGATCCGAAGTAAACGACAAAGTTAAAATTTCTTAAACGCATTTGTACTTCGGAGTGCGCGTTCAAACACACAATCAGGTCGAGAATAAAAACTCTGGATTTTGGTCAAATTGTGAAAAAAATTCATGAATATAAACGCAGCACCGTATTAGGTACATGAACCATTTGGAGCACTTTCGACCCAAGTTTACCTTTTCTGATAACCAAAAATGTACATTGCCTCAATGTTGGTAGGTAACGAAGTTTATCTGCATTAAAATTCAGTACTGAAAAAAATAATACTTAATTGTGATGATTTTTCTCACTGTGCCTTCACAGAAATATAAACCCTAAGTTAAATGGCATAATGTCCTAAATAGCTAATAAATAGATAAAATAGCTCCGTGTATCGCATTTAGGTATATCGATAAACATACAACAATTACTATGTTGTTTAATTTCAATACGTCTATCCCACGAGGTCATTGTTTACAAAGATTACAACCAATTCACGTCGGATTCCGAGTACCGTGTATCGATTTGGAAACAATAAAATTGGTTCGATTTATCGATAACTGTACATAATGTGGCCACGCCTCGAGAGGCCGTTGCGCGTCCATCGGTGTAAATGAAGACATTTGTAATACTGTGACGATGTTTTTAGATAGTTGAAGGATATCAATCAGTGAGTCTAGTTTTCTCTATAACGTTATTGACAACACTATAGAATAAATAATATTCTAAAGTTATATTTCATTTCAATGAGCATAGGTTTATACATATATCTGGTCTAAATAATAGGTTCTACCCTTTGATGTTTTAAATGTCTAGATGGAACATTGAATCCGCGAAAACGTGTCAAAAAATTGTGGCTAACTGTTAGCCACAATTTTTATATGATACGCACACATAGACAATAGATGAACGGGTAAAACATCGCCTGCACGCACACATGCTTGATAATGTTGCCTTGTTTTTTTTTGTTTTCACTGTAGGGCGACGCTCAATCTAGATATTTAAAACATCAAAGGTTATACCATATTCTAAAATTCTCTGGAATTCTTCAACCAACGTCGAAAATGATTGGCAATTGTTTCTCCGTTTTATCGCCGTCAATCAGTACCTGCAACAATTATAAACAGAACTGTTAATGCAAATTCAAAGACGAATTTAATTACAAACGTATACATAGAGTCAATAGAGTTCTACAGAAGCTATCTCTAACATTGAAACGGCCTGGCCTGGTTCCAAAGCGGAATCGTGGAACGATGAGTGACCAATATGAGTATTTACAAATTCTTAGATTCTTCCTTAAGGTTCATTGAGTGTTACGATAACAGCCAGTACCTACTTCTTCTGTCATGCTATTTTTGCATGTACCTACTCCGTAAAATCCAATCTTTCTAAGTAGAGATATCGGCATACAATAAGTAGGTAGATATACATCGTGAGTAGGCTGTACACGTTAACTATTACAATAAAATGTAACTTATCAGGTGGAAGCCAAGTAAATAAAACTTTATTATAGGAAGCTGGTGTTATATTTCACAGAAAAAAGTATCAAATCAACTTAAGTGGTTCAATTTAAATATCAACCCGAGTAGTAAATTAATCAGGGCCGCCATTAAGCCCCAACGTAGTAAATTACTTCATACCAGAAAATCGTAAAACAATTTCACTTAATTGCTTCAATGTTAACGCAAAAATACTTTAATGAAAATTTAGTTTTTGTTATTTAATTAACTGTCTTTGGGGCTTTTTTCGTTAAATTGTTAAGCGTTAGCTACTTCAATTAACCTTGTCAAGTTGTCACAATCAACGATGTAATTATGGAGTAACTTAATTTATTAGGAAGATAACGAAAATTTAAACTCAACCTATTTTTTTAATTCCAAAGGTTTTTTGAATGAAATGTACGTATTCGTAGAAGAAAGGGCTACATTTTATAGTTACTGTTTTTATAAAACATTAAACGATTTGAATGACATCGAAGGTTCGAAGGAGACCTACCCTGGACCTACCCGTATTATTTACATACCTTCTGCAAAGAAAACTAAAAATCTTGCTATTTTGACCCATGCGAATTCCATATTTATGTACCTATATTAGCGCGAACGGAGTATATTCGTTCATTTATCTTCTACGCGCCCAAAGTTGTTTTTTTTTAATTAATTTCCAAAGTCAAAATCAGCTGCAAAGTAGTTCACTCATGATCGGAAGCTAATAGGTTATCGCTACATCTAACTCCACGCTATACTCCCATTACTTCAGGCGCAACTAGATTTAGCACTGAAAAACTAGGTGTAGCCAATTTACAGCCCAGACCTACATCGGAGGGTTTTTTCCGTTCGAAATTTTCTTAGCTTCGAGTACACATTACATGACTGTGTATCAAATAGGTTGGTATTTATACGAGACGGCGTAGACGAACCCGTATGGCCCAATGGTCACAATTTCTGTTTAAAGGTTATTTGGGTTCGGTTCCCTGGAATGATAAATAAGTGATGATTATTCCATACACATAAAAGCGAAAGGTCACTAATTCATCACGAAATATAGAAAACTGCTTGACATTTATACTTGTCTGCTAAGAACGGATTTTGTCATAAGTATTTCACCCGTATGGGGTTGAACTTAAGAATTAGACATTTGTGTGTTAATGAGGGTCGCCGTTTTTGTACTCACCAGTTGGCGTCACCGGCGAGTGAGGTCTTACTGTCAAAGCCCGCCCATACATAAACAGTGACAAGTGATATTCAGACAAGTGAGAAGCGACAGTGCCACAAACTTATCTGACCCGGTGGCCAAAATTGGAACTAATGCAAATGTTATACTGTTGTCAGACAAAGACAAAGACAGTGGCGCCCTTCTTACCGGGTCAGATAAGTTTGTGGCACTGACAGCCAGACCTCACTCTGCACTAGCGCCTCTAGCGGCGAATTCACACGCCTTTACCCTCATTGAATGAATGTACTTCCTCGTGGCCCAAGCGGTAGGTGTTGCCTAGTAAATAATGAACATAAATAATGAACTAGTAATAATGAACTAGTAATAATGAAAAATGAATTTGCTAATTTAAAATGTTTCAATATAAGGCCGTGAATTTTTTGTTTTGCATACTTTTTTACAAGCTTCAGTCACCCACGTCTAAAGTATAATTCGAAACAAAAACACACCACAATCGCGATCCGCATTTTAGTTTCCCGTTGCAGTGAATAGCGTTGAAACGAATTTCCTGTAATGTTGCCAGTTGATATATTGAGACGTAAACACTCCGGTCTATTAGCTATCTGGGTTGCCAGTTTATTCACCACCTGAGCTAATGGCTGGAGGTAAATTATGGGTAATTGCTGCGTGGGTGCGGTGTGAAGATTTTTAGGTTATCTTTTTCAATTTCTTTCTGATCCGTGGGATTTAGTGATTAGTTTGGTCTACAGCCGGTTTTTTATCTGTTGATTTAAATTAGGTCTGAATGTGCTCTACTATATTTGATAACTGGTCATCGTAGCAGTCGAATAACAAAGTACCTACCGTCACAATTTCAGTAGCTGATAAACGATCCCAAAAACTTTCAAAAAATAGTCCTGGCACCATAGCCTTAGGGCCACTTTCACCACCTTCAAGTAAATTGACATGTAGGTAATCATGAGTTAAAGTCATCCGTACCTACGTTCACATGTAAATTTCATGATGTGCAAGTAGACTAATCATAAGTTAAACTGATCGTAACTCACTATTCGCATAGTCCGCCAATAAAGGTTTACCTAATTGACAGTGATACGTTACTTTGGAAGTACGATATTGCGAGTTAGCTAAAATTTGTATCGGATCAAGCTGAGCCATTTACGTCCCGCTAGGTGGCTCTGCTCCGATTCCAAATTTTAGGTAACTCGCAGTTACGTAGCGAGCGCGTTTTGTCACTTAAAACTCGCACTCAGCCCACAGGCCGTAGTCTGCCACGCTGGACTATCAGATTTCACACAACTCTGCGAACATTACGAGTAATTTTCAAGCGCGCAAATTTTCTAGCGATATCTTTCTTCATCGACATAAACCTTTGATCAATAAATTAATTTTGTACTGATGCACAAAACTCAACAATTTAGGTACTCGCAGAATTTATACGAAGGTCCACCATTGAATCCCAGGCTTACAATTACTTAGTTTAAATTTTGAAGCTTGTTATCTTAAAAGGGATATTCATTTTGAATCACATTTCACGAAAGCTTTATGGTTTAGTATTTTCCGCTATAGTTCCACAACACTTAGATCAATTTTATACCGCATACTTTCGTTATTTATAACTGTAATCATGACAGATTTACAACCGGAAAGACAAACAACCTCGTATCAAAACGATATTTTTTCAGTAAACAGGAACTACATCAGTTGTCAATGGTCAGTCTGTTTTGCTAGGAATTACGTCATTTTAATAATAAAGAACGGTTTTAAATAATAAAGAGAAACGTTAACTGTTAACGGTCTATTACCTGTGCGTACACTCCTTTGTCCGGGGTTAATAGCCCGGCAAATGTGGACACATTACTGACTGTTATTTGGAGCTAGGGTGACAATCGTTTTAGGTGGTAAACTATTTTTTTACTAAACGTTATGGTTTCGAAGTAGCGTTTTATGCCAAGTCCAACAAACAGATAGATAATAACTTTTATAATAATTAAAAATGAAGGGAGTCATGTATTGCTTGCGTCTTTACTGAAAACGCATTGGTTTTACGTACCTACTTGTTACAGGTAAAAGTATAAAAAAACTCGCAAGGTTCTGTCTGAGACATCCAACAATTTACTCATAAATAAAACAAATTAATAATAAATTTTAAAGGGAAGCGCTATGTATATGAACGCAACATAAAAATAATAAAGAATAAAATATATATAAAATATTATAGAGTGTGGAAAAGTAAAAAAAGATTCAGAAAAATATAATATACAAGGTCAAAACAATATAAATACAGGGGATTCTTATTAGTATTAATAGCCATTATATTTTCAAAGTACTATAGCGTTTTTATGGTCACAAACACTACAACCCCACACTTCCCGCAAATTTGGCATTATAACGATAATCGGACCAAAAGCTTACGCTTACAATGATGTTTGTGTACTCTACATAATTAGGTATAATATATACCTACACTCACACATACAAAGCTTATAATATCGTTATCTACTTAACGTTGAATAGCAATTTAACGCCACGCATTTCCGTTTTGATAAAAGTTATATATGCTTTTTAAACTGGCCTATTGAATATCAGATGAAATGACTGATCATAGATAACTATTGTTTTCTTTAGATTCACTACGAGGCGTAGACAGAGAACGATACTGTAACCAACATGACATAGAATGTCTCCATATCAGAAGGTCCTAAAAGCAAATAGACCTTTTAATAAAACGACCAGTTTAAAATGATCCCTTTGTAAAGTACAGTCAGTACAATAAGTGCATATAATTATTACCTTTTACCTAGAAGAAAGACGTTTGTTTCAGGGCCAACAACTAATTCGACGGGCAGATATTTTGAGCCAAGTATATTCCTAACTGAAATAGAGATATTTCTTAATTTAAGTATAAATATAGCAAAAGGAAATATAAAAGATAAAACTGCACTCGGCTCTGATAAATTGCAGGATGATGTCATTCTTAATCTATGTAATAACAATATATAACATGTTATTCTGTAATCACTGCGGTATTATTGTGTAATAAATAATATTGTTCTTTCATCGACAGATAACAGTCTGTTTGTGCAGTTTAAGTTTTAAGAGCTAGCGATACTGAGCGTATGCTGTTCAATATAATAGAAGAAATATCATAGCGTGATTGCGTCCCAAGCGCCACCGACACCGCTTATTTAAAAGAGTGTTTACTAGTGAAAATGAGATATTTTTCCCCAAAAAAGTAACTCAGGTTCCTCTCTAGCCCTCCAAAATCTCAGAACCAAAAACACATCGATCCGTTACTAAATATTGTGTATTGTTTTTGCATGTTATATTTCACGTTACGAACCGGAGACTAATATTTTGTCATCAGAACGCAACATGACTTAACAACTTAACTACCTGAAAGATAAAAATATGATATTTTCCTAACTAATACTTATAAGAACTTCTGAAAATGATATTTCTTATAATAATCATTTATATAATTATAGTACAAACTTAGATTCCAAAGGGGTCCCTATACAAGTTATCTTAAGAACGCCTTTTTAAATGCTATTTCGTTCACCAAATATTCAGTTAAAATCCCCCGTTGACACCAAACGCTAAGTCTATTAGTACGATTCGCACTTGACCGGTTTTTCATAACAACATAATACGATATAAATCGCTATTGCCTCTGAACTAGGGCAATGGAAACCGCCGGAACCGCTCACCTCAGTGCCACCGCGGCCTAATTACTTCGCCGCAAACTACAAACTAAATACAGGCATCATACATTCAAATGGACACTCTGTGAGGCGTAATATAATAAGACTAGACTTCCGCCGGTGGCTTCGTCCGCGTTTTTACCTCGTAAGAGAAATACGGTAGGGGTTTCCTAGACATTTAAATTCCTTAGACATTGGGATTTTTGACGTTTTATTTGTGCTTGCTAATTCCATCCGCGATATATGAAATCTTATAGCGATGTTGTCAGTGGATTTGAAATGTTAATGTAGCATGGCGATTGTTTGAATCCCACAGTAAATTTCTTTAATTACTACGCAAATGGCAAATTAAATTGACATCAGCTAATCTAGCAAAGGAGTTCCACAATTGGTCCAAAAGGCTAATAGAATCTGGAACTGTCCTTAAACCAGGCCTTTTATATCATTTCCATTTAAAGGTAGCTCGTAAATGATGCAAAAATTCGGTTCTCGGAACTTTAAGATCAATATCAAAATATCTATCAAGAGCTTGTCCAAAAATAACCTCTAGTTATTGCGTAATCTATGGAGCGGGGCCAAAAACGCATCAGTATGCTGGCACGGCGAGCATTCCGCCTGTTTATGGATTATGATAAATTGACATTTACGGCACATGGGAGAAACTGTCTTCAATCAAAGATATTTAGATAATATGCGTCTACTCGCAACATCATCTTGTTGCTACAGAATGTGGAGAATTAATGTTATACTTAGTATGTATCATTAAATGCATGTAGAAAAATGGTGTTAAATTAATTTTAATTTACCTGAACCCCGATTCTGCTAATTTATAAATGCATAAATTGGGACTCGTTTGAACTGTGGTGTTAACGGAAATGTGTTAAATCCGTCATTGTATACAATTCCTAGGAATTGTATAAAGTTCCTAGATTTCATAATTTCCGGTAACAGTGACACATTTTGTATGTGGAAGAGCCGCAATTGAAGCAATAATATAGGGGCCCTGGGTTAATGATTGTTCACCTAGGTGAAGTTAGTCTGCTGATTAGCATACCTAACAACTAGATCCTACAAACAGAAACTGATGACCCAAAATTAGCGGTATTTTATCAGGAATGAGGAGTAAGGGAATAAAGTTATTGAAATCATTTTTTAGACCACGTTTACGAAGGTCTCCTTTCCCGCCTAAAATCAATCGTCAAAATAATATGTAATAAGAAAACTTCGTAAAACAACACAAAATATTCCATAAAAATGAACTCCGAATATTGTCATAGACAGAATAGGTATTAAAAATTATATTATGTTTATATTTTTCCCAGATAGATAGCAAAAATGTGAATTTAAATACATTCTTTGGCACTATAGGTAGGTATATTACTTCGGCCTGAATTTGCCCAGAAGTATTGAATTTCGATACGGTGACTTCCTGTTTGCAGCTTTTGAAATTTAAACTGGACTATTCGAATTTCAACTTTGTACTGCCGGAATTTCGTCACGTGATCCTTGATAAGTTAATCATGGGTAACGTAGACATTTATATCCTGATAATAATTACCTTTGTGATATGATATTATTGTATATTATGATGTTGTATATACTCGTACTAGGTATATTACCTATTAACTGACGGCTATGAACCTAATCTACTCAATAAAGTCCACATATTCATACTCAACGTAAACACTTTTTTTAGAATCAGAAATTTTAAGACAGCTTCAAGCCATCATCGGTCCACTACTGAGAATGAGTCTTTCCTCATGACTGGGGAGCCCTAGAGCATCCTCTATCACACCTGTCCAGTGCGGATTGGTGAAGGGGTTAGTAGCTAACCCAAGTACCAGTTGCCAGCTGGTTAGCTACAAGGCTAAATGAGTGCTAAGTAACGAAAAGAACGAGGAATGTCGGCTTTGCAAGCCCTCTGAAACGCAGACGTTAAATAAATTATTACCACTAGTGGTATGTATTTACCACTAGCACTAACAGACCGGCCTCATCCGCAGTGGAAATCGGTTGAAGACAGCTAAGGTAGACCATTGAAAATAAATCACGTAAACATGGTTCAATATTTAGCTAGATAAGTTATCGAAGCTTAAAATTTCACCTTAATTTAATCACGATCTGAAATGGCACAGCCTGATGACATGATTAAATCTAACCAACACTCTGAGCTATATTAAAGATTTAAGATCATTGACAGAAACCTTGCTACCCTTTATTTCGTAGCGTTGCTTTGTCTGTATAAAAACGTGATCTAGTACCTCGATCGTTAATAACATGCAGCCGGAACTCAGCGGTAACTACAAAAAGACAGCACGATATTCCCCGAATGTGATACTATCAAAACTATAGGGCTGAGTAAGTTCAAAAGAGTTTAAGACGCTTGAACTTTAGTTTGAAGATACCGTACATTTAAAAAAGCGGGTTTTGGAGGTCAGGTCAATTTTGATGCATTTGGTAACGTGGTTTTTACAATAATGCGAAGACAAAAGACTTTCTGGCGTCCACTGAGTGAACCGTATAAATAAATATTTGATGAAGCCTTCGGGTTAAATCCAAAAATACTGGTATTGAAAGGCTATTATGTCAAAGCATTAATATGAGATAGCGTTACCTCGTCGTCGGTAAAGATGAAGAGATGTATCAGTGTTACCAAGCATAAAAAAACCTAGGATCATAATGATTGCAGTGATTTGAAACACCTTGATGGATTTATAATGATACTCTTCATTTAAAACCACTGTCTGTATCTGTTTAAACTGGAGCATATCCTTAAACTATCCAGCTTTTGTCACCACTGACAAACGCAACAATTTTCTCAATGACAACCCTAGTTTTCGGTTTCATCCTTTGAAATCAGTATCAACTGCCCCTCTTCTAAGGGTTACATCGCGAAAGTATCGCTGTCTCTCTTTAGGATGTGCGTCGTGCTTTGAGATGAACTGATAGGTTGTACTACTGAGAATAGTAAGTACGCATTTAACTTCTTCGCCGGTTTCATGAATCCCCAGGGTGGTCTTTAGACTAGGAGTATTATTTTTTTGGCTTTGGGCTTTGCCTTAGCGAATTAGGAGGTTCGTCTTAATTTGCAGTTTTACGAATTGGTTTATTTTACCTACTGTCATAGCATTTTACTTTATACCTATTATCTATTAATTAGCACAAAATATTGTATTTAAATAATAAATTTAATCTTTACACAACTTTCTCATTGACAAAAACCGCGGCAAGTCTCTCTGTCATCATCCAGCTAGTGATGGGGCCATCTCGGTATGACCGTAGTGTTGCGCATTATCTGCTCTTCCAATATTCCGTCTAACACTATTGAATATCTCTGGTGAGTAAACTTCGAAATCCGTCGATCGTAAGTAACGCCAGAAGCCCACCCTTAATTTTGTTGCCTTGGTCTAGCTAAAATCTGTCTGGCTAGCTGCCACCTTCCTACTTGAGTTTTTTGTTCTTGTGGGAGCTTGAGTGGCAGTAATTTATTTCTTTTCTCTTCTTCTGTCTTGGCCAGAAATGCATCGGTGGTGATTTGTGTTACTGACGTCTATGGACGACCGTGATCACCATACCATCAGGTGGCTCGACAGCTCGTTTTTGGGAAAATAACATAAAAAATTCAATTTTGTACCACAACATTTGCCGAGTCAACTAATATCTACTTTCTAAACGTAGTGCCAAAAACTAATTTCTTCTAATAAAACATTACGTATTAAAACATTATCAAATCAGTTTACTATTACTCAGCGTGTACTAATGGAACGTGGTGAGGACATAACTTTGTAGAAAGATAATCCGCGGACTATCAGTGTGAAGAAATCTTTACACGTGCGTTCATTGCATTTTAATAGCTGGGCAAGTGTCGACTAGACCTGGGTTCAAGGTTAATCTCGGTTAAACACCTCAGGAGACCATTGCGCAATAACTGGTGTTATTAGGATTATTGAAGATGGCTTAGTGAGTCCCATGGGAGTGACGCCGTACCTAATGGAGCTTCCCGCTATATCAGCGAAATAGATTAAAATTAATTTTGTGTTGGCGTAAGATTTAGTTCTTTCTTTCTTCTCTCTTCTTTCCTACCAACAGCTCATCGGTGACGCTTGCTTGATAGTTCGTCAGCTTTCTACAAAAAAAGTTACGACAAACTTACTGATTGTCCTCCGCAGTTCGTGATTGTCTGTCAAAAAGAGGAGCGTTTTTGCGGAGCTCCGTTGAAATTTTGGCCGATCTCAAATAAAAGATACATTTATGTTTACTAGAAAAAGATTAACGTATAAGAATCTTAGAGTAGAGATGTCAAAATATTTCTAAACGACCCAAAACCAAAACTAACCTACGTAAGTACGTAGGTATGATTAACTAGTCAGTCAAATCAACTTAACTTAAAATGAGTTCAGTCAGAGTCATACAAGTATTGCAACATATCAAAGTTAATCTTTAAATTATCATGTTATCATCAACTATGATCGATAGGATAGAACGTTGGTTAAAATTGGAAATATAATTGAAAATTACTTTACGCCCAGGGCTCAGCACTACCAGTTAATTTGGTAGTCCATCCGACCCCAAAATTGATTACACCTTTGACTCCATGCACCATACATCAATCAGTCTTACCTTATTTGTAAATACCTATATAAATAAAAATAAACGTTCCATTAAATACTCAGATCTTGTTAGAGATTTTTATTTCTTGTTAGACAGTCCCGATTTGATTGGAATTGTGGTTGATTGAATATAGCTCAATATAGAATAAATGTAATTGTAGGTATAGCTGTAGAAACTTATAAGAAAATAAGTTTCCGCTGTAGACGTTTTTTAAACACTGAAGTTATTTAAAGGTAATAATATTTACGATAAAATAATTTAATGGCTTTAGGAATATTTGTATTTATTGTTTTTTTATGCAAGGTTCCCATTTAAATTTTGCTAACTTACATTGACAAACCCTAATATTATAGTATTGTCTGTCGTACAAAAAGTTTTCCTTTAAATGGTATTTTTCCTGAGTACATTGTTTGTAGGTTATGAAGCTACAGGAAAAAATGATTTTTATGATTATCGCGTTCAGTAAAATCCCTCCTAATAGTCATTCTTTAATAAATGGTTCAAAACCGAAAACTATTTCAAAAGTCGGAATTATACTTATGATCCTATAACGGTCGACTTAAGGTAGCTTGAGATTCCGACACAAACAGTAAATAAGTATCTACAAGATTACGGTCCGTAAAGCATATCATAAACAAATCTATTATTACCCCGTCCTTACTGCCAGTAACAATTTATTTCCTCAAATATAGGGTTACTGGACTTCTATGGTTAAAATACAAAACAAGATCACCAGTGAAGTGGGTGAAATACAGTATTTTACATGGTTAGAGCCAGCACGCCCACGCCAAACCAGTTTTGACCTCCACCAGGGGTCTTACACGGTTCAGAAAACTATACTTAGATATATCATCGTAATAGACAATTTCGTTAAACATTTTTTGTATACCGTCCAGACCGATGGACCGTTAAATCGTTCTGACACGGACAACTATTGACTTTAAACTTTTTGGACCTGTTCCAAATTTTAAGAATCTGGTAAGTACCTATATTTAATGTTTCTGTTCTTAGAATGTCACGCAACATTGATGGTTGCGTTTATTAAAATAAGTAGTATAGGGATACCTATAGTCCACTACGCAGGCTATGTGCGGATTGACAGAATTTTGTGAACATTACGGAGAATTCTCAAATACGCAGGTTTATATACGATGTTTTCCTCATAAAATCCTTACTAATATTATAAATGTGAAAGTGTGTTTGTTTGTTTGTTTGTTTGTTTATTTGTTTGTTTGTTTGTTTGTGACGCTTTCACGTCGCAACAAAGCTATTATATGGTAAGGTTTATGTGTGTGGGGATAGTTAGGAGGGTGGAGAGTGACGTAGGCTACTTTTTATCGCGGAAAAACATCCCATTCCCATGGGAAGATCGATGTTTTGTTAGTTGCTAGATATTTATTTTCGGAGTTCCTAATAGATGGCGTTAATAAAAGTCATTTGCAAGTACTGAATTACGCTATCAAATACTACATGTAATTTACTTAAGTCAAATGTAATAGGCTACTTTAGCTCTGCCTCGAGAACTCCCCGCTCCGGCTGTATTCAGTGTACCGCCCGCCCGCTGGCACTATCCTGTTGGCTGATGTCCGCAAGTTGCTGGACTCGCCGACACCGGTGGTGGGCGCGGGCGACTGGAACTGCAAGCATCCGGGGTGGAATAGCCTAGCTGCCAACAGAAGTGGAAGGCTACTTTTTGATGCCGCTGAACAGCACGGCTACACTGTCGAGGGTGTTTCACACCGTTACCGCGGCTCTGAATAAGAGAGAACGCGTGTGTGCAGTATTCCTCGACATGGAAAAGGCGTTCGACCGTGTTTGGCACGACGGCTTTCTCTACAAGATCTCGCAGTCGTCGGCGCCCCGGAGTGCCGTTAAGGTGATCTCCAGTTTCCTCGAAAAGAGAAGCTTCAGAGTAGTGGTTGAAGACGCCGAATCCACCGAGCGCCCGATGGCAGCCGGCGTCCCGCAAGGGAGTTGCCTGTCCCCGGTCTGCGTCACCTGCTACACCGACGACATCCCGGCGGCAGGGGGGGGCGTCGCTTGCCCTGTATGCCGATGACGTGGCGTACATCACCACGTCGCTGAATAGAACCCACGCCATCGTCAAGATGCAGCGTGCGCTTGATGCCCTCCCCGAATGGCTCGCCGCGTGGAGACTGTCGGTGAATGTCGGGAAGACGCAGGCCGTGAACATAGGATACCTCAACAAGTGGGACCCTACTCTGGAGCTTCACGGACAAGATATCCAATGGGCCCCACAGGCCAAATAGCTGCGGGCAAAATCGACGGAAGACTCTCGATGAAGCCACAGGTTACGAAAGCCGTCGCGAATTCCAGGAGCGTGATGGCAGAAACCAGTGCTCTCCTCGAGCCTCTCTCTCGGAATGAAGCTCGGGGTCTACAAGACCTACATCAGATCCCGCCTCACGTACGCGGCACCGGCGTGGTACGCGCTCGCCAGCGAACCGTAGCGCAAGAGGATGCGCGCGGGTCAGGCGATTGCGCTCCGCCGGCTGACTGGTGCGCCGAGGTACGTGAGGAACGCCGTCATCCAGAGGGACCTTCGAGTCGAGAGTCTGGACGACTTCATCGAGAGATTGGCACGCAACATGTTCGGGCGTGTCGACGCGTCGCGGTTCCCGCATCTGCAGGACCTGGCGCCGCTCCACGCCCGTCCACCGGACCGCTGGGCCTTTCCGCGCGACTTGCTGGTTGCGCGGGACGGGCCTAGCACTGACTGATACTGGGGCTTCTTAAGTCATCGCCCGGCGCTGATCGGCTCCTGCTGGGCTTCCAACCAGCGGAATTCACCCGGTAGGGCCTCGATCGCCTGGGCGGCGCGAAGTTAAACCCTATCCCGTTTAAGACTCTGTGGCCTGTAAAAAGGCCGCCACTCATCGGGCTTGACCTATTGGTTAACCACAGATGGATAACCAAGGGCCTTAGGGCCCAACCCAAGGACCGGCCCGTTTTAACGGGCCGCGAGAGACACCCCTAGAGCGAGTAGTAGGCTACTTTTTAGCCTCAATTCCTACGGGAGCGTGACCTACGCGGCTGTGACCTAC
The DNA here is from genome assembly GCA_905404135.1 of Hesperia comma. NCBI lineage: Eukaryota > Metazoa > Arthropoda > Insecta > Lepidoptera > Hesperiidae > Hesperia > Hesperia comma. The sequence goes on along the minus strand of FR990032.1, from coordinate 7,864,149 downwards.
GGGTCCCGAAGCGAAGCGCGGGCGGTTCTCTAGTATAATAATATGTTTGTGTAAAATGATAGGCATATAATTGTAAAACATAAAAATGTTTACAACCCTCATCTTCTGTCATAAAACAGTAATTAGACACGCTCAAACAACGAAAGCACACCTAGTTATCATAATATGACGTAACGTACAAACAGACAACCCACGTATATGCAGAATGGCAGTGAAAACACCTGTGACACCGGTTCTAGTCTTTGTTTACGAGAAAGTGATTCTACATGTTTGTCATATCTCGTCCGAGATCGGGTATCTCCAACGGTATTCGGCTTTTCATGTTATCCTAGTAGTCCTAAAGAAAAATGTAGGTAACTTAATATGTAGTGAAAATGTAGATTATTAATGAAGAGATATTTTTACGGTAGCTTCTGCGGTCGAATTAGAATGAGACTTTTACTAATAAAGTCTTGTTCTGTTCTAGGTCGGTCACAGTTGTCATGGATGGCAGCGGAGGGGTGGTACTGCTTCCTCGTTGGCTACTATAATTTCCATAAAAAAAGTTAATAACGGTTTACGAGACAGGCACTTAAACAACAAAAACTGAAAACAAGGCGCGATTGTTGTGCAAAGCAACCTCGGCTCAGAAAATCCAACTGTGGCTATGAGTATGGTAGCGTTAGGAATTTATTTAACCAAAAAGTCTATATTTAATTAATACTTACGTTTGTATGGTTACCCAGAAGTAGTATTAATGAGTACCTGCAAAAGACAAAAAAATATAAAAACTTAATCTTTAGGAAACCTTGACATTACTAAAATGTAAATAGATAGATACTGGCGCCAGATTATTTACAAGAGTGAAGAATTTACTTTGCTAGTAGTATTTATTCAACGATTTGTTTAAAGTCATGCAGGTTTTGTAATAAAAATTATCATAATTAAACAATTTGATGGCAGATTCCAAATGCTATGCAAGTTATTCACACCGCACAAGTCATAATTATTGTTAACGGGGCAAATATGAGCAAGGGGCTGTCATAATTGGTAGATAAATTACCTTAATTAAAAATAAATGTATTAAAATATGCATTAAATCTACCGAAACTAATATCTAATGGACAAAATTGTAAAGAAAATAACACATCAACTAAATAGCTACATTTACCCCGTGTCTCTGTTCTGTTTTATTACCACACAGAGAATTTCTCCGTCCTGTCGATTTACCTACTTCAAACTTCTCAAAATTTAATTCAAATTACTTTGAAAACATAAAAAGTCAATTATTTTTGTGGTGATAGAAATTTTGTATCATCGATGAAAAGTCTGACTTCAATACAGTTTAAGGTATTTGGTACTCAATAATTCTCGATTATCGTTGGCATAAAGGGCCCTTTGAATAAGTTATCAATTAATAGTTGTTTCACACTTTATAGTCCTCTTATCTTGTTATTAAGACAATCAACAACACCTTTGCTGTTTGTATCAAGTTAATGTCACAGGACTTTCTGCGAAGTAAATTATAACGAGGATAGAAGACGACACATTATAGAAAGAGAATATGTAGTCAATGAAATCATTATACCTATTATTATTTATTATCTTCGAAGAAAGTTACCTTTTTATTATATTCGCTTTAAATTTTGCAAAACCACAAATCAAATCTCTACATAATATAGGTAACAAAGTATTTGAGAAATATCATTGTTATACGTAAGTATTTTTAACGCAATAGGTTCTATGATTCAGGAGATAATAATAAGACGTTATGCGGACTCTGGAATGACTGACGGTGGTGATAGTTGAGGACAGGAGACCTTATTAAATCTACGACACACTCGAACCATTATGTTTGTTTTCACTCCGCCGTACAAAGAGATATTTTGTAAAGTGCAGAATGTAGAATCACAAAAATAGCCGTGACACAAGAATCGACCCGAACATGACCACGACCAAGTTATCAAAGTACACGACGAAGTTTGGCTATAGGAAACAACTGAATTGCATTAAAAGCGAATTTGCCTGCCCGGCCGCTTCGATGCAACGCGATGCCGAGAAATATAATCGAGGGCTGGCACCATCATTTTTGCTAGTATTAAAATTAAAAATGTATTTCGTAATAATCCAACTTTGAATTGCAAAATAAGGTTTATATATCTAAAACCTATCGAATCACCTTGTTCCACCTTTTGAGCTCCTTCACTTCTTACGCTTAATGGAAATACAAATGTGGAGAAAAACCCAAGAGATAAATTTTGCACATCGTTTTCTCCAATGTATACAAAACTCATCGCCAAATGGCTCTCGAAACTGAAGCCGAATATTTTAAATTAGGTACTGACCAAATTAATACCAGACTTCACATGGTTTCATTAGTAAGTATAATTAGGTTTAAATATTAATTTACTATATAAATGATTAATAGCTGAATGATAGCTATTGATTTAATACCTTCACAGATGAATGAGGTGACCCGCGTAGTAATTTTGTAATTCAAAAAGAATAAAAAACAGCCAAACCCAATACAACACCACACAAAATTAAAATTTCAAAGACATTTTGTCAATGAAAAAAGTAAAAAAATAGAATTTGTCTTCATGTATTATTACCGTCATTTGGAAGCGATTCTCTAGCGGTATCAGCCCTAATTAAAGGCTACGACGAGAAAGGTTATATTAAATTATTCTTTTGAATCACATGCCGACGAAGCCCCTGGCTGATGGCGTTTTTATCGTTCGATAGTTTTATTACCACGAGCTCTTTTGTAAGCACTGATTCAGATTTTCATTTTATATTGTATTTTTTGTATTTATTTACTTACAAGTTTATTATAGTCGACTGGCCCTTAAATAGATGTTGTGCTGCTATACGGTTGAATCGTCGTTCCGGTTTATATCGATTATGCTTGTTATTGGCAACTGAGATTGGTATCTACTGTGGTATTAAGGTGCTGTCGAATTGTCGTAGGTAAGCAACTCTCTCACTCAACAGCCTTAAATTCGATTGCAAGAAATTAATGTTCTAATTTGTAATCTTATTATAAATTGTATTCATAAGTTGTAGCCATTTTGCAAAAGTTAAAATTAACATCATTTGATGTGATGGTGTAGTTTTACTTTCGAAGTATCTAAGACCAATTTCTAATAAAATTTTATTTCAGTTTATCATTTGCCAGGTATCGAACTTTCTTGAATTCTGTGAGCACTATTCAAACATGCAAAACGCCGATAACAAGCGACGTTGTGTTAGGCAAAAAAATATAAAGTGTTATTATTATTGGACACATTCTTGACCACCGGCCAGCTACCTGGACATTCCTAGAACCACACAAATACAGCAACAATAACAAAACACGTTGATATCTGACGGATCAAGACGAATCGTGGTATTGTCTGTGGTGCAACGTGACAAAGATTATTGTCATGTTGGACTGTGTATGAAGCTTTCTAGAATTCTCTTTTTTTAAAGCTTTATACTCATATCACCATACTATGGTTTCCTGTGTCGTTAATGTTATGGACAATACACAAAGAAAACAAAATAAATTCGGACCGAGAACAGATAAAAATTAATTTGACTTTCCGCCTCACTGGGAATCAAACCCAGGACACTTAGAATGGCAGTTCAGCATGATAAACAAAAACACACAAACGGTTCGTTTTTTATTTTAATCACAGAGAAATATAACAGGAAGTGACAAAGTAGCGCCACCAAAAAAGTGATGATTACGGAAACATTGTCAGGAACGAATCTGATACTCGTACATATTAAATATGAATATCAGGTAATACACGGGGCAGACTGCAAATAGCAACTGCAAAATGATGGTACCGCGAAGATCTTGACAAATGACGGACAGGTAAAACAACTTATTTTCTTTATTCTACTACAGATTAAAACCCAAACATTTATCAGTCAGCAAAGACGTCGCATTACTTACAAAGAAATATTTCAATACTGTCGTAGAAGTTTGTAACTCGAATGGCATTTTATTCTGTGTGGTCTTCAATCATTTTTATCACATTATCGAGTGTTTTGAAAAATGTTTCGATTGATCACACGAGTGGGCTGTAGCCCTGACATTACTCACAGACTCACTCGAGACTCGACAAGATACAGTACGTAATAATGAAATATTACTGACAAATATGTTGCCTCCATGTTGTCTTAGGATTATGTGCTGAGAAAATTGGAAGTGATGTTCTAGTTTTGGTCTGTGATTAATAGTGTAAGTAACATACCTAATGCTAGTGAACGCTCACACACTTTAAATCGCTTTGCTTTATACTGAGCATCCACGGAAGAATCAACAGTATTTATGCTAGGAATGGTAGTAATATGGACATACGAGCAGGAGAACATAAGCCATACATTATTTATTTATAGAACACTAGGTATGTTATTGGAAATGTACTTCCCCGGAAGTAATTCTCGACCACGTGTTCTAGAAAATGAAGAAGGGGGACAAGTAATAATGCATTTATGTAAATGCATAATAATATTTAATTCAGTCAAATTAGTAACAGCAGATGGTATTCGGTGTTGATAGGTAACGTGCATCAGTATTCTAATCTATTCTAATGTGTCGTTTTGTGTGGGACACAATAATTCACTTGCGGCAGTTGTAGGGTTAAATATGCTGGTCGGTCAGACCAGGAAGACCATCAAATGAAGATATGTTAGCTTTTTTGGTGTACCTACATTAACGTCAAAATGTACCGATGGCAACGTGAATGAATTTCTTTAATTTCATCAAGGCTAAATTTTGTTACTACTAGGTATATCAGGGTTTCTGGTAGAGTTCTGGTAGAGACCTTCCTGAGGTTCTAGGCGTCATAACCAGGATCTAACTGTAGCTAGTTCTTTAAGTTTTGATCTTCCCTTCAATTCTTTTTAACAAGGGCTCGCGGCATTTTGCTAAAATTAAAAAATGCAATTTTAATTACGACCCAAATAGCGCAATCTTTAACACGCCGGATGAGCCAGATCGCTGTTCCAAGATTCTTAAGTTCGATTCCCAGTGAGACGGAAATTTGAATGATGAGATCTTGGTGTGTGTGTAAGTGTATCCTTATCTTGTGTGTTATCCATGGCACCTACGAAACAGGGAATCTTTGTGTGGGGCTATAAGTGTGTAGCGTTATTTAGTTATTTATTTAGTTTTGTTTATGTTCAACAACAAGTTATTACTTCCTCTGGCATAAAAATGTCCAAAGCAATGACAATCCCATCGGATGCTCCGGCTCGTTTACCGTCTTCACAATTTATAAAATCTACGAAATAAAATAGGAAAGGCAGATGAAACTCCAGTTATTTAAAAAAAAGTAAAAACGAAATAATCGATTGTCCTGCCATCTGGTGATCCGAGTAATAGTCTGTAAATTATATCCATTACAGGGGCTTCGCATCGCTGGTTCCATGCATTTTGATAATATGTAATTATGACTACAGATTTATTTATTTATTCTTCATTGCAACCTTTAAAATTAGGGAGCATAATGAGCGGACTATTTAAATATCTGGTCGCATTCTTTATCAGTCAATCTTTAGAGCTGGTGCGTTGTAGTAGACGCACACAATTCAAAATCAAAGCTTCTGCCTTCTAGTGTCTTCTGTTGCTGTAGATGTAGCTACCAAGGACGGCAAATACCATCATCGCGTCACAACCACTCTACCAAGAGTGTAGAAAAGAGAAGATTAATAATCTGTACTCAGTTATTGCACTATACCGAAAATATCGCAGCAAAAATTCCATCAGACTCTCCATTTTGCTATCAACTGACAATAAACTCTAATCCCACAGCATAAGGTACATGTAAAGTTATCTCTTGACTCGTCATTGTACCAAATATGCTAATAATAATAAAGAGGCGCGTGTCTGGCCGTGCATCACCTGCGGGTGTGCCTTTTGAAAAATGATTGTACATCTTTCATCGAAGCGTGCCTTTGTAGGGGTGGTTAGGGTGACCATGACTGAGGGGATTAAAGGGACACACTAATTAATTTTTTAAACATAACGTTAATTTTATCTCTGGAAATTCAAAATAAGTATTGAATACAAGATTTGTCAACTTCGATTAATTTAATTTTTAGCCGACAACGCATCGGGGCCTCTTTTGATGCTATTGATGTCCATGGGTAGTGGCCACCAATCCACCATCAGGCTTTTTTGGACTTTTCTGACTTTCTCAGAGTTCGATTTCAGTTTTACATCTTTTTTTCAACCGTCTTTTTTATGTTTTTCTATTATCAAAATAATCCCGATGCCTATGCCCTATGCACTTTACTCTTTACCCACTTTACCATAAAACACATTCAACCCACGCGCCTCAAATTAACGTAAACTCCAGTCATTAGTGCCACGAAAAACTTTGTAATTCAAACACGGAAATTGGGGCAACAATGTATTTTGAAACAACCTAAATGTTACACTGCATTCCCCACTTTCTATGATAAACCCTTTTGAAGTCCCTGAAATATTGCAGTTATAGAGACGTTATAAAAGAATAAAGTGAGACAGTTTGAAATTAATTTCAAGCATTACATCACAAGCTTATTTGTGTTGCATTGCAAGAATATTAACTGTAAAAATAATAAGGTGCGTTGCTGTTAGCATACTTTAATAAATTTACTGTTGCTTCATTGTTTTTTGTCCATCCGTTAGTCTACCACGTGGCGTTATCTCTTCCCTAAGTTAAGCACAAATTGTTACAGAAATCATGAAAATTAAATGAGGACAACCTACAAAGTACATGTTTTTTTTTCGGAGATCAACAATATATAGAGTACTATACGAGTGCGAGTCTAGCTCACATTTGACCGGTTTTTGTAATAGATAAAACTGATGCCTTACCTTAAGTAAGTTACCTTATTTTAAGGAAACTGGCAATAAAAGAGAATCTATATAATGTTCCTTGCTGTGATGCCACTACAATAAAACGTGTGGTCTAGTGGACTCTATCAACTATTCTGTAGGTAGGTATTCGACCGAGTAGTTATAAATTCAATTCATAGCTAACTCAGCCATTTTTGGGACTTTCCATGATAATATCCTTGCAAGGAATAAAGAGATGTCAGCAATTGTTATAATTAAAATTTGCGCAATTTTTATAAAATTAATGACGTTGGGTTATATGTATGTACATACCTAGTGGATGACAAAATGCTTTGCGTAATACCTAACGGCATTACTAAGGTTTGTTTGTGTTTTTGGTTGCAATTTACTATTCACTAAAATGCTTTAAGTAGACAGTCTTTATATCGTCATGAAATTACTGTTATTTTATGTTTTTACATTTTCCATAAAAATCCTTACCTATTGATATATTTATTTTTATATATATCCATAAGGACTATTAGTTTTTTGGCCGAACTCTGAAGGGGCAGAGGTCATCGGCCCTTCCCTTGTTTGCAGGCTTGTCTCCGATGTTTGTGTCGGGACTGTCACATGTCGGGAGCACGAGGGCCATAACATTGTTTGGTTTATATTAAAATAATATCCGATTGAGTAGAATTATGACCTAAATTACAGGTAATCCCGTAATTTCCATACCTTCTAAAAGACTCGGATTTTGTCAAAAAATATTAGCATAAAATGAATCATCCCTTCCACTTTTTATGCATATTATAAATAACTATCAAAGATTATACCTACTTAATATTTTTTATTTTAGAATTTTATTTGAGTAAACATAATATATCCTATCCTATCCTATCCTACTAATATTATAAATGCGAAAGTTTGTAAGGATGTGTGTGTGTGTGTGTTTGCTGCTCTTTCACGCAAAAACTACTGAACGGATTTTCATGAAACTTTGCAGTAATATAGCTTAGACATCGGAATAACATAATTTGTTAAAATTTATAGAGATTTTTGAAGGGACTGGTTTCCCGAAGCGAAGCGAGGGCGGATTTTCTACTTTACTTATAAACATTTATATAAATAAAATAAAAATAAAGGCATGGTCTCCCTACACGAAGTACATGCACTGAAAGTCATTGTTCGAATGCCCATTTCAATGCAGCTCACCTTTAAAGACATCTTTTGTTGAGATTTACAATCTGCTCGCGTTACTTGAGCGTAATGGCTTTTCGAGGATTTTGTTTCTTTTATTTTTTCACTATAGCAGTGCGGTTCGTGCTGCCTACTGCGCAAATGTACAGGGTTCGATGTTCAGTCAGGGCAAACTTTCTTTCATGCCACGTCTAGAAACTAGTTTGAAACTCCCACCGGCCTTTAACTGATTATTAACTGAGCATTAATAAAATTACAAAGGCTAACAAGAACGATGAGAAATAAAATTTTTGTAACTGAACAATTATGTTACTTCACAAACTTCAACTACAAAACTTCAGGTGCACAAGATACATGAAACATCAAATACAATAAATAACAAAATTGGCGCCGTTATAAAATCGGAAGTAGTACCTACCGACCTAAATATTATACGCAGTTCATACATCAATACATCATTTCGGGCGATTTTCATCTTTACCACTTAGTAGCAATTATGGACAAAAAACCCAAAGCCGTCTTCAGGTAACGAAGCGGAATGTGAACAAAAAAGATTAAATCACACGGTACAAAAACCAGCGGTTTCTTTTGTCGAAAAGATAAGAAAAATTACACACAATGGGCAAACTTTACTGTTTGGTTCCGTTTTTAACGAAACAATACTCTCTTGTGAAACCATTTTATAAGGCACACAATTTTGTGTAAATTTTAACAAATTTGAACCGTATACAGGTGATATATAGTTCTTATTTTTTATGTAAAATATCAAGAATGTTTATTTGGCGTTTGAGTACGAATTGTTTTGCTAAATGCTTATAAATGCTATAAATGCTTATAAAATGCTTATAAGTGACGACTTTCTCAGGTTATTTTTAGAGGATATATGGTTTTAACTTCCTTAAGGTAAATTTCACTCAGTTAAAAGCAACAGAATGTACAATAACAAAAAAGGCCTTCCTTACATTTATAGGGTTTAAAAAAATGTAAAAAAGATAAAAATACGTTATTTTTCGCGGAATTTTATTTTGATATTCTTAAAATTTCCGGGGTAAGATTTTAGTCTTAGATTACTTCACTAATCTGGTAAGTAGGTACGTATTTATTTATTACTGTCTCTACAGAACATAGGTATTCTCTTCATGAATACATTATTTCTGTCACACAAACAACCCATAAATATTTATTATCAAATCGATTTATTTATTATCAAAAATATAATGTAGAGGTAGATTATATTCCAAAAAATCTATTTTTACCTCAGTATAAATCAAACCGACAACGGGTTGACATCGGCAATATGTTATGAGATATCGAAAACAAAGGTATTTCGTTATCTGTAACAAAAACTAGATATTTTACGGTTTGACGTAAAACGCCCGCCGCAGGTGGTATTATAAAAACGACATAACTTGTCTATGGTGGTAAAACAATAAACTTACTTTTTACAATTTATTAACATTCTCGTGAAATTCCAATTTTTATTCGTGAACCGAACATCGTTGTTGATAAATAAATTTAAAAGAGAATTGAAACTAGGATTCATTTGTGAAATTTTTTGTGTAAACGAGACTACCCAGATGAGTTCCACTATAAACTCATTTTCCTTATCTTTCGTCTAAATCCAACAGAATTATATTTAAAAGCTATAAAACTAAATTCCTTCCCCATTATTCACAAATAATAGTACCTAATACATGCACAATACGATTTCACAGCCCACTGCAATCCACAATATAAAGTCGGATTACTATTGAATTTCACAGGCCATTGAGCGATAAATTAGCTCACTAGATACTCAAACACCGTTACAACAGCTCAATAGGTCAGTACCTACAACTCCAGAGAATATTGTATAATTGAGTTACATTTCAAACATCAAGTTTTCATATAGAAACAATTTATTTAACCTGTTTTTATTGACATAAGATAGCAAACACATAGAATATTAGGTATACTCGTACATACTTACGCTGCCGCTCATGACAACTGTGACCGATACATTAAAAGAATCAAATCAGGATAAGAATGGTTAATTATGTATTTATCTGTATGTGCATAATTAACTATCCTAGTTCCGATTACTAAAAGCCTCTAGACTGTTATTACGTATGATAATAGCAATTTACATGATCACTCACATGTGATGATGATGCCACCAATTACGATGATCAAATGGTAGCATTTGCTTCTTGATCCACAGACTTCACTTAATATTGGGCATTCAAATGTTCGCTGTCTTGCAAATCTTGCAATATAATAGATGTAAACAATAATACAGACAACAAAGCATTGAATTAGATCAATGGCCACGCAAATTCCGTTAGGAGCTCAATGGGTCAGATCAATATGTCAGTGGTTCTCGTGTCGCGTTTCAGTAATGTTATACCTTGTTGGATTAGATGGGAAATATCACTGTAATTTATCCGTGAATAGCAAGCTTTGTCCTAGTTGGAGGGTTCTATGAAAAAATATTGTAAATGGCAAATGATCTGGCAATTTTGGAGAAATGGTCAATGGAATTTATGCAGCTTTAGATCTTCTGCGGGAATTAGGTCTCAATAAAATTGTTGTAATAAATGTGTTTGAACCCTAAACTTTTATTTAAAATTGTATATTCCTCATTCCAAATGAAAAGCATTTCAATTCAAATTCAAACCTACCTATTAGATTCAGTCTAACCATATTTTCTATCCTCCGATTAACAACTCTTTTATTATGTATAATGAATCAAAATAATGATTTTCAATAACTACATACGTAGGTATACAAAATTTTGCTATACAATAATAAATCGATTTCTGATCAAATCGACTGAAGGTAAGTAGGTACTATCTACAACTTAATAATCTACAAACATTATATTTTTGACACATACCAACCTACCCGGGCACCCTACCGGAGTAACCGGACTAATGAAGACATTGTATTGTAATAGTAATAAAATAGATACAAATCGCCAAATGCGCGGCAGATGTCCCCGCCATGTTTGTCGTGACATCATGGTGATCTATTCGCTTGTACTTATTTCGAATTTGGAATCAAGTTACTCGCGCGCGACAGTATCTAATTAATTAACAAATACCTACTTAGAATATTTTTTAAATTGTACAAGCGTGCATTCCACTGCGCGACCAAAACGTTCAAATCCTTGTCAAAATCCGGCAAAAAACCGACTAAATATTTACAATCCAGGTAAAAATTATTTTGAAAATAGGTGAATTTCGTAACTTATTATGTAGTCAAAATTTAATTAAGCTTTTAATAAATCAACGGCGTACAATGACATTTTCCGTTTCTTTCCTCTTTTTTCATGTAAGTAAAAAAATATTGTTATATCTTACTTTGTCACACAATTTTTGCACAAAAATAATAATAATTTTATGGTGAGTAATACCATAATGAAATACTGAATTTGATATTGTAACGTGATATTGCAACAGTGAAGCACCATTTCTATTCACCTTACCTTATTCACGATATAGTAGGTATTACCATAATGCATAACGCAGTAATATTATCATAAGGCTTAATGTATTTTTTATAACCCTTTTTATTATGATAATGTTGAAGATCAAGTTATCTCTGTATAATTTTTATTATGGCAGTAAACTGTCTCTCTAAGCATGGTGTCTCATGCCCTCGTTAAATTAATAATTTCAATCAATAAGTTAACTTCACTTATTTACCATAGGCAATAATGAGAAAAAAAATGTTCTACAAATAGGTACCACGTACACAAATGAGTAATTAACATGAACCAAAAGAAATATTTATCTATGGAGAAAATGTATGTCGCAACTGGAAAAGAATCCGGAACCCCTCACTTTCCAGGCATCGTCACTACCTAAAACTTAATGGGGTGCCATCTGAGAATCAAACTCTTCGCTTTACATTTAGGGTCACAACCAATTAAGCTTATGAATATCAACTCAGAAACCAATATGCAACATAAAGTCCTGGGCTCGATTTCTAAAGAAGAATTTTGAATGACGATTTTAAATTTCAGTTCTCTTAGTGTCTCCATGGCAACAACGGTAATCGGAATCCTAGTGTGGGGCTATGAGTGTGTTGCGGTATTTATCACTTATTTACTCACAACCCAACATAGAGTCTCACCAGGCCACGAATCTGTGATAGCATTATCCAAAACACAGGTCAGTCAACAATACCGTATATTAATAAATATTGTACCGACGTCATGCTTGATCCCCTGAACAAATTGAGCATTACCACACAAATCGACATCCTCACAAAGCCCGTGGGTTGTAATCTTTAATCCTACCGTGAAGGACTATCGCTAGGGTTGCACCCACGATGCAGCGGCGCCGCTCCGACGGCAACCGTTGCTATGGATACCATCTTATTTGCCTTAATCGTAGGGTGACCACATTGTTGCGGGAATTTGAGGATAAACGGGAATTTATAATGTACATGGATTCTGGATATTTTCTGAAATGGGTTTTATTTCAGGAAATGACGAAGTTACTTACTGAATTTTAGATATCTACTTGGGTTGTGAATGTATTAATAGAAAGAGTCAAGAAGATAACTTTCAAGTTCACACACACAATATACCTAATTATTCTTTCTTATGCTTCTTTACCACGGAACACAGAGACATACCAGTTCTTTACACACACTACAAATCTTTAACATACAGTAATCGATTTCATTGAGATTTTTGTGTGCACATTTGTAATTGAAATTAAATAAGGAACACCCTTTCGCAAGCATCGCACATATTTTCAATCATACTAATAAATCTAACAATATTGACGGAATGATTATAATTTTATGCAAGGGAAGTGGCTAAGAAACCTTGTATTGTGTCCTATAAATCAAGGCACACCCATGGTAACCTTTACCTAACCTCAAGCGGGAGAAAGTAGGCCGCCTCGTTAACTGCGATTTCGGCACAGTAATGTCGTATTAGTACTTCTAATAAACCTTTATGGAGTGTTGATGTGATTAATATGATTCTAATATTATAGCAACAGCTTAAAGCTGTTAATTAACAAATCAAGAGGAAATATGAGGAAAAGTTTACGGTTGACAGCGTGTGAAAATGATAAGAGTATTGAAGATAACCAATTTATTATTATTGGTGTCGTCAAAACTGAACTAACTATTCATGTTCTACCGTAAAAAATACTTCGCGTCAAACTAGGACTCCCTGTTTCGCGGCTGCTATAGGAACCACAGAAATACAATAAGGTGCACGAAGACCTAGAAATTTGAACTCATCGTTCAGTTTTCTGCCGCGTTGGGAGTCGATGCTAGGATATTTCGAACGCCAGTGCCGCATGAATCAAGCTGCATGATAATCATTGCACCATACGTGTTGACATTTGGTCGTGTAGAACGTGAAAAAAGGCAAAGGAAATTTAATTTGTCATACATAACACAATCAATCTAAAAATCACTACATAGTATAAAACAAAGTCGCTATTTTTGTCCGTCTGTTTGTTTGTCTGTTTGTCTGTTTGTCTGTATGCTTAAATCTTTAAAATTACGCAACGGATTTTGATGCGGTTTTTTGTAATAGGTAGAGTGATTCAAGAGGAAGGTTTTTATGTATAATACATGCATATATTCCCACGAGAACGGGATCCACGCGGGTGAAACCGCGGGCGGGCCGCTAGTTTACCTTAAATACTAGATTCCTCCAATCTAGGTCAAAAAGATTACAAGATCCGGTCGACTACGTACTTAATTGTAAAGTAATGCCGAGAGGGACAATACTAAACATATCTACATATTTAGCTGCAATGATATACAACATCAAAACATAATATCAAACAAGCACGACCCTGCTTCGAAATGCCATCACGTAAGAACAACATTGTCTAACCATTCAAGTTGTTATAAGGACATGTTCAGATTGAAAAACGCGATAGATGAGCGGCAGGAAATAGTTTGTTTCCAGCGAACATTGTAATACTTACATAACAAGTAACACCTGGAAAGCTAGCCTAATTACGAAGCCTTGACACGGAGATATGACACTAGCGTCCATTCACACGTACCTAAAGTAGCGCGAGGAAAATATTACTGCTGCGATCTATTATACAATATTTATGACATTCTTTAAATATCGCATAAAACATTTTTTTTTTCTTTTTCTTTTCATTTCAGAGGTTTAGTATTTTCATTGAGCTACCCCAAGGACAAAATATGGATTAATGTGCTTCTTCTATCTGTCTTTCTGTATATCAGTCACAACAGAATTAGACATCTAAGCTCACAGAACACGTGTTACTATGGTTGCTATCACAACAAACTAAAAAGTAAATAAAACACTTCCATCCTGATTGGGTTCCCCAAGAACCTTAAAATCAACAATAAGAATTAGGATCGCTTGGTGGTACGAAACAGTCGATTCACAACGACGTGTTAAGGATCGTGAATAAAACTATACGTTTTCATACAGAGCAACCGCCGAATAATGTGTCAAAATCAAAACAAAAACATTCCATTCGCTGACAGTTTGTAATATGACAAAGAAGTTAAATCTGTGAGAGTTATGAGATAATTAAATAAATAAATCTATTATATTCGCCAAGAATAAAGTTGAACTTATCAACCAAGTATCACACAGGTGGTATTAATCTCAGCCGATCTTAAGGACACATTTTGTGAGCGCATCGCATATACTTATACATAATTGTAGAGTATAATAGTACTTATACAGTATACTTCAAAAGCGTCCTCGTAAATTCTCGGTACTACTTCGCTTAAAGTCTGCGTGATGGTTTTAATGATGCGTTCGTAGGAAGAATTGCGGGTAGAATGCAAAATGTATTTACATACACACGTACGATTACAGCTTATTAGTCTCACACCTTCGTGAATATTTGAATAAATATGAATGATAATGCCTACCCATTGATGTTCCGTGCTTATAATTACGCCACAAGTGAAACATTTCCCAGGGAAATAGAGAAAGGATGCTTTTGCACAAACGACCTGACGAACTTGATGATGCCTGATCACCGTCGCCCTTGCACTTAAGTAATACGAAAGGCATGACTGATGCGTTGTCATTCATAAAAGTAGGAAGACAAAAGAATGAAAAACACTAGGTACTACACAAGAGCGCGGTATAATTACCTACCGCTAATGCCAACATGGTTACAGCTCTAATAATAAACTGAACATCAACAGAATACATTCAGGATTAAACTGGATGACACTGAAGAAAAACGTTGGACATACAAACATAAAAAAATATTTTATAATCAACATTTTATAACACAACTAGACCAAAAAATCTGGTATCTACTTCGATCATCAGAAGGTTATCTACATCATTATACAATATTGACCAAGGAATATTTAGCATAACAATATGACATCGATTCGGGCTCGCTAGAGTAGAATGATCGATTGTGAATAATCGGGATAATATATTACCTATAATCGCTTGAAATGTGGCCAATCATCGAACCGATCGTCTGAAGGTTGTTGTGCCCGAAATTAGGATTCTTCGCTTATTTCATGAATATGTTGATGGTATCAGTATTATCTTCGGTGTGCGTTACATGTTGCCAGCGAAGAAATTATTGATATCGTTTCTTTCTTTTTTGTCGGTATAACTGAAACTTTTGAATTGGTAACTTTAATTATAGTAAAATAATGGTAACTTTAGCTAATTTTAATTAGTTATTTTTAAAACAACTTCTGCTCTGCATTTCAATACCCTACGTGTATCGTAGGCATTCGTAGGCTGGCTTTTATAGCTCGAAACAAAAGCCTACTAAAGCCGTCATGGTTTCTTCTATAATTCAAAGGTCTCTAACCAACCTGTCCTACGTTTCTTTCAAGTGCCATTCTTTCGTAACATTTCTTACTCCGTCTAACAATACACAACAGGTGTCCTGTTTACATCGTTGCAAAACTGTTACAGTTTGTTAATACTACGAGGAAAGTCTTATTGAAGCGTGTCGAAAAGTCGGAAGTCGGCCATATATACGTTACAAAAAGCGCGCGCATTGCGTCCGCCATTTTGAGAATGATTTGGAACGGAATTCGAAAATGAATGGTATGTTTACTGCCTTTATATTGACTACTTCCTTATTATAATGTTAATGTTACCATTTTGTTAATGGCTATCGTAAAATCGTACCGTAAACAACAAAATGCATTTGTAAATATCGCATTGTGGCATTATCCATACTCAACAGTCCCAAACATTTATATCCGGTATATTTACTTACAACAAAATTGTTCCTACTTTTATTTGTATAGTAAATACCTATAATTTTTTATTATAAGTTAAAATACAAGTATACCTATAATTTTAAAGCCAAGAAGCGAAACTCTGAAGTTTTTATCATTCAGTGCGACGACGGTCTCGGTCGGACGGACGGTTTTATAACATGTTTTAGTTTTATTTCTTCGTAATGTTTTTCACTTCCTTTCTCTCTCTTTCTCTCGTTTCCCATCCATCCATCTGTATTTCCGTTATTGAGATGCTTCAAATACGTAACCTGGAACGCACTTTTCCCGATGATTTTGGCCTTTTCTATACCTACATAGCTGTAACTATTTGTCAGTTCGTCCACCGTGGTATTTTCTGGTCATCGTCCCATACATAATGTGGTCTAATAAGGAGTTTGAGCGGTCAGTACTTAATAAATGTGATAATATATTTTTTGAATACATACAATAATTATACATTACCAACCACAGGCGATCTATTTAAACGGTTTTTACCTGAAAAAAAAAGAAACAAGAAATTAGAAAATTCCATTAAATATCCAGCTGATATTATCATTATCACATATTCGTGAATCTGGTGTCCCTATATTAAAGAGTTATTGTACACCATTGCATTAAACCATCTGATTACCATTACTACTACAATACAACATACCTAAATAATAAACAAAGCTGAAAATAAGGAAAAAAAGTTGAAGAAATTTTAAATTTCGAAAGAATCCAGAACAACAAACAAAACCTAACCTTCAACCTTCAACACCATTTGAAGTACGTAGTTTCTAACTTTGGCAACAACTTTCAACAATTAGGTGTACAAATATGGCTCGTTCCAGATTCTGTTGCAGTAATTGTGTTAGCGATACGCTACGTTTACAACGTTACCATTTTGTTACCACGTCGTATTTGTTAATTGTACAAGAACGTAACAGCGGGTTTTGTATGAATTGGCAAGCGAAAGTGCCACCTGTTTGATAAAACTTCTTGTACTTACAATTGTATTTTGAAGTCAATAAAAATGTATTGTGATTACAATACCTAATATTTTCTTTAATATTAGAGCACATCGACGCGAAAATGTAGTAATAGTAACCCACATGTAAGACAAAAAAATTGTGTAATTTTGGAGTAGGTAAGAAAAAAAATCTGCGTGAAATGATGCCTCGTGGCCCTATGACTTATTGAAATTTTACACAGTGTATTAATTAACCATATTAAAGTACACATAACATATCTTCTGAAATTTTGAAAGTTTATCGGCTCTGTGAATCCTGAATTTTGGTCTCTGTTGTGTGATTTGCACGCGTTCTATCGATATCGAAATATACTTCGAGTCTATTGCGAATATCATGACACCAGCAATAATTTAGAGATGGTTGTTTTAGTGAGGAAATAAAATACGCAGCGATCATTGACATACATTCGTGATTAAGGGTTGGCGCACATTTCAGTCAGCTCAACCCTAGGCCTGTACTAAACCTGTGTACCGAATTATTCTGTGTGCCATTTTTGTTTTATTTAATTGCAAGTATCTAATAAATACTAATACTTGTAAACACCTTCACGCTGAACAGTATTCTATGCAAATAAAATGAATATGAATACAAAAATGGTTTCAGGCTAATCTGTCATATTGTTACAAATTAGCGACTTGAATAATAACATCCATGAAATTCAAATTCGTTAAAAAAAATCACTTGACCGCGATCTTGCTACACATTATAGGTTCTGCAACTAATACTCAGAAAACATCCACTTACTCGAAATCAATTAAGAAAAAATGTAAAAGAAAATATTTTTCAATTTATTTTCGGTTCATTCGTATCTCAACTGGGTCAGACCGAGAGAATATTCATAAAAATGCAAATACTGCGAACGATTTAAAACTCTATTTAAAAGGCATAAATTTCATAACGACTTGGCAAATATCGCACGCAATTTGCAGTTATGCATTTTAACGAACGCAAATCAATTCAAATGAATGATATTGAATGATTGATTCCGCATTCCGCGACCCGTGCGGTGTCAATGTGAAGGTATCTTCTGCTATAGGTTGTTTTAATTAGTTTTTACGTATGATTATATGTTCTTGAACAAAAACTGTGTGAATGGCAAAAAAATATTGAGTGCTTCTGTCCGTGTGCGTTGCTTCTGTGCTCCTGTTGGCACCTAAGTAACCGTTGGTTGTCACAGTAGAGTAGCTTTCGTTAGGCCAAGATGGAGGCCTACGAGAGTTGGGACAATTTTCGACTTTTGCATTGGTCTCCATCTATCCGCACTCATTCTTTGTAGTGAGCTTGGGTTGAAGACTGCCAGAAATTTGTCCACAGTCATTTTGTACATTAAAGTTAAGTTAAATCATTCCTATATTTAAACTTAACAATGTATCTCAATATACTGAACATAGATGTAGCATTACACTGACGTTTAACTGAACGTGTCAGGTTAATACACCAAATTCTAAATTTAAAAATTCCCTGTCAGCAATAAGTAAAACAAAATAGAGGTAGGTAGGTATAGTATAGGTACTTCCTGTGACGAATTGATTGTTTCTCTTTGTTAATAGTGACTTCGACGTTTCAGACCCATAAACAAAAACTCATTCAGAATTTTTATGTGTTTTTAATTAGATCATGGCTTGTAAGTATTAAAAATATTTTTTTGTTTGAAACGACAACATGTCTCTTGCTACTATTTTAACAAATCTTCTTCCATTCTTTGTGTACATAATTATAATTTATGTCTACAAAACATTATAATTATTAAGTTACATTAGATACAAAACTAGAACAATACACAAACGTGCGTCGATTTTCTATAGAAGACCCTTACTAACTTAATGTCAGTCGCGTGGCTTAAATCACCAATATCCATAAATGAACGAGGGCGAAATAAGAATTCACCCCAAACATACATATTTGACTAAAATTCTATTTCTTTTGCCTACGTAATAAGAGTAACAGCAACTGCATTTACATTTATTGGGGGTTGTCAAAATTATTAATAACTATTTTGGGGAAGCAAACTCATTCTGAACCTTATAAACTATTACCCAAGATTGGAAATTGCTGTTAGTTGTTTGAACAATTGTTTGTAAGCGACTTTCAACCCATTTGAATGAAAAATAAGGTTAGTTATCAATTGAAAACACTAAAAATGTTAAAAGCCACTTCATCATTTGAACCCTCGGTCAATGCAGGCAATGACACGTTGACATTGAAGTAATATTGCCAATTGACCAGAACTTACCGAAAATATTTTAATTTGCGTTAAGATAAATATTCCTTTTTATTGATAAAGGTTTCAGATTTCTACATCGAAAGGTCTTGGACCATTTATTGTATATCTGCTTTATCTCCAACGTGAATAAAAAACAACTTTTGTCTCCACCCAAAACAAAATACATTTTGCCATGATAACACTCTGTGCATTCCATTTGGCGACCAAATCACTCAAAACGTTCAATTTTCTATGGAAAAAGTGTCGTTGTTAACGTTTTGGTCGCTTACCGGAACGCACTCGTGGGTTAAAGTCGCAAGAAGAAACTTGACAGGTGCCACTTAACAGGCACTATAACATCTAAACCTGTCAACTTTACGAATATAACTTCGTTTGACATTCTTGCACCTTATCACGACCGACACGCAAATTACGGTACAACTGGTATCTTCCATTTTAAAACCATTTACCATACAACCAGAGTACGAGACACTCGGCACCCTACCTACTATCCTTTATATTAGTTGTAGGTATTTATAACCACAACGTAACCAATTGTCAAAATGTGGTGAACGCAACATACGGTGAGTCCACCGCACATAACAATTACCGGTAATCACCACAAGTTTCCCTACCATCAAAACTCACTTGTTTATCACTTTCTTTGATAATAATGAAAAAATCGACGTTATCGACGTTAATCGTGTTTAACAAAAATGAATAGAAATTAAAGTTACTTACATAAATATTTTACTTACATAAAGATTTTATAGAACTTTTCACTTGTATTCAGAAAAAAATGTATTTAAAAAAAATCTCGTCCTCTTTGGTATTAATTGCTCTTTGCTATACAAAACAATTTCTACTTCTATTAAATATATTGGTTTTCGAGAAATTTTAGATTAATGGCTACTATCTATTGGAAAAATATTTTTCACCATATATAATTATGTGATTATTATCACGTCAAAGCCTCGTGTTCTAACTATCTCTATCAGCATTACAACAAAGTTTATAGATAATCTATTTTTATTGCGCACATAAAGTCGAACTATAAAAAGAATTTAAAAAATCACACGCAAATGGATGTTTACTTGCTATAGACATCATAAAATATGTATTTGTAATCTTAAAACCATGATATCCGAAACATAATAAAAGAGCTATAAATTTATTACTAACTACTGGAGTTACGACTAAATTAGCTACTAAGAGAGGATAAAAAAATGTATTTTTCCTAATTTTGCAGTAGTTCTCATTATTAAATTTATAACGTGGACGAGTCAACAATGTCAATATGCCTTAACAACAATGTCATTTAATAATTTGGCAAGGATGAATACCGAACCGAATCAAATATGCATTAATTGTAATGACTTCTGTCTTCAGACTAATGGAACCGTCGCCAGCAAAATAACTAAAAGTTTCGTAAAATGCATATCAATAAACTTAACAACATACTGGGCACATACGCGTGCATTACAATCTAAGTAAATAAGGAATAGATTGACAGACAACTGACTCACAGCTTTCTACAGTGGACCTAGATTCATATAACTTAGTAGGTACCTTATTTTGGATCTCTGTAAAATGTGGCAAAGGTCTAAACAGTCGAAACGGTGTTTGATTCCTATAAAGTAATCTATACAGTAATTAAAATTTTACATTTGCCGCTAGCTTCGAGATCCACTAGTAACGCAATATCAGTTGTGGGTTTTTGCAATTCTAAATGAAAATTAAATAAATGTATTGACTTGTCGCGGCCCCTATCCGCGTCACCCCGCATATATTACATTTATATTCATTAAATTGCTGTACCAAAATAAATGTTTCGATTGTTAAATAAAATTTCGACTTTGACCCGTATAAATAAATATTTTAATTGAAATAAACCCAGCTCGATCGTTGGTCTTTCTCTCTTTGGAATTAAATAATTTAGAATCGTGAAACCAAGGAAAAACTAAACAGGTATCAAATTAATTTATGATTTCTTGGAAAATTCAGTGTGTTTATAATGATTTTATCCTCAAGCTCAAATAATACTTTGCATTTATTATGCAGTGATTTAAAATTATTGCAGTGAACAGTATGTATATTCATCAACTGAAGTTAATGATACATACACGTATCACTTCAACCGCTAATTATGATGATATTACTGGAAGGACAGCGCAAGGTAAATTTAAGCGTCCAAAATTCCGCGGCGGGCACAATTGACGCATTTGTGGAGTACCTACACGATAAGCGATAATGATTATCATCTCCACACAGCGGTAGCGGTAGCGACTTAACGACATTCGCTTAGGTACACCTTGTATGTTTGAATAGGCCCTTAGTAAGGGAAGGCGAACCTTTTTAAGAAACTGTTTTAAAAATGGTTAAATGAGTTCATGGGTGTACCGTGAAATAATTTTGAAAGTATGATTATTTAGAAGTAGGTATTTTTTAAAGTTTTGAATAATCAAATGCCAAATATACCATAGCGTAAGATCACTCACCCTCACTCGTCATTAATGTTACCCATTTCACAGTTTTTTTAGAGCTTAATGAATTTAGTGATCGGTGACGTGCCATAAATATTGTATCCCTGCTTTAAGTTATCCCTATCAGTTTCGTTACATGAGTATTTTGCATTATTATAATAATTTTACTCAATACGTCTATACAATGAAGCTTGCTGATTTTTACACCTATTCAAATTCAAATTCAAATATTTAGGTATTTCTTCGAAGTAGGTTTTTACAAACACTTATCGAACGTCAAGTTACGCCATCGCTTCAACAAATCCCTACGGTGAGTGGTCTTGGAAGAAGAACTTGGATTAAAAACAAAATGTAACAAGTACGAAAACTCGAAAACATTACACCGGACTTGTTATTTAATTAACGTTGTATGAATTAGTAGGCAAAGTGAAAATAAACAAAACGACCACACCTCGTCACCGGCACTTCAGTGTGCCGAGGTCAGCGCGAAGTCAAGAGATCCCATTGCTTTGTAACTATGAAAAGTTAGAACCACAGCTCATTTGTTACTTAGTCACTTTAGTTAGTGTAATTATTTAGTTAGTTAAATTAGGTAGTTCGGGAAACAGGTTTCCTCGCAATATTTTTGGAACTATTTATCCATGGTTTCTGATTTTAAGATCTACCGATTAATCGTTTATTCTTATAAACCATTTTTTTCTATTCAGGATGATCATTCCATCTGTAGCAATGCTTAATCAATATATAGCAATAGTTGTATGAGCTGTCTATATTATATTATCTCTATGCAAGCTGACCAGAGTAACCCAGAGAAAATATTAATTGACAAGAAAACAGATGAACCAAAATTTAAAAAAAAATACACGGAATTGCCAAATTACACAATTGTAGGAAGACACAAAATGTTGTATTTTCTCAAGTTCAAAGTGTACATAGTCAACAATGTTGCAATCAAACGTTCTGACATAAATGACTAGCTTCTACGCATATTAAGCTGCGTAATGTATGGATGTGGAAGGTGTTACGAAAACCCCACCGGTTACTCTTGAGTTTTGAATAATTGCTGAACCGCGAAGTGCGAGTAAGTGGTCTCAAGTACCCTGCTCCTTAGGACTAAGAACAACCAACAACTGTTTTGAATAGCCCAATGATAATAGTACAACAGACTATTGCATAATAACTTTTGGTATAAAATATCATTGACATATCAGAGACGCGATTTATTATTTTCCAACCAAATAAACCACCAACCAACCAACCGACCAACTTTGCCATTTTTAGGGTTCCGTACCCAAAGGGTAAAACGGGACCCTATTACTGAGACTTCGCTGTCCGTCCGTCCGTCCGTCCGTCTGTCACCAGGCTGTATCTCATGAACCGTAATAGTTACACAGTTGAAATTTTCACAGAAGATGTACATATTTCTGTTGCCGCTACAACAACAAATTCTAAAAAACAGAATAAAATAAATATTTAAGGGGGCGCCCATATACAACAGACCAGATTTTTTTGGCGTTTTTATACATAATGGTACGGAACCCTTCGTGGGCGAGTCCGACTCGCACTTGGCCGATTTTTTTGTTGTGTATAAAAATATTTCGTAATAAATAAGTATTATTAATGCTGTCTACTACAGCACGTCATTATACAAATAAGATGAATTATTTACTAAATGGATAGTTTACAAGTGAACAAAATATATTTTATCTGCCTTCTAACGATTTTTTTTTTCGGAACATACTTCAATATGAAACCACAAAAACGAAATACGAAAAATTATTACATCTACGCACCAACCCCTTGTCAAAACAACTTCAGAGGGTGGCGTATCTAACTAATTGACTGCAGGGGTGGATATCTTTATTTTTATTGCATTTATTGTATTCCGTTGTTATTTATTGCTCCATCAGTCACCGTTTGGAGGAGAGATGGTAGGTAGTTTTCAAATAATGTTATTTTGTTAAATAATTAAAATTTTATAATAACGTTTACTCGTCTACATTTGGTAGGTATCTGCACTTAATGGAGAAATTTCTCATTAGTTTTAGTTCATAAAATCAAAGAGGAATAAATTTATTAGGTCTGCATTTTTTCCATTCCATTGGGTTGCAGCTGTACTCTGTGGATGTAACTAAGGCCTCTATACCTCTCCTACTCTATAATTTATTAATGTTCCTAACCAAACCACTTTCCCTCCAAAATTCATTGACAGGTGCCTTTTAAATTCTAAATTTAAATTCTCCGTTCCCATAGACCTTATCAAGTTTTCGGAGATTTTAAGTAGTCTCATTGGTACCCGCATGATCACTTGATAAACCAGTTAAATTATTACGAATGACTTACACAATATTAACGTTTAAAATCTACATATGTGTGACAGAGAAGAGTTGTCATCAACTGTTTCGTTTTCCTATAGGAATGAAAGGGACGAATGATAGGACGTGGGAACAGTATGGTGTTTATTGCTATAGTATTGTTTATGGTAAAGCAGCGTTTTTGTTTTAATTAGGTGTTAGGTTGTGAAATTATTTAAGTAGTGATGTGATGATGTGACATATTGACGCAACGTAACAAATATTATTAGGTATTTATAATTCATAGGTAAGTAGGTTTCATTATTATAAGTAGGCACTTTTAAAATTTGTCGCATAGGTTTTCCGCAAGACATAACTTCTATCTACGAGTATACCAACATAAATAAATTAAAATGTCTAATTGCATACCTAGATTTAAAATTTTATGTAAGAGTCAGGCACCAACTTTTCGGTAAAAAAAAAAATTTACAAAAGGGACACCCAGTCAAAAGTTATGAGGTAAAAACCAAAATTCAATGCGCATAATTAAAAATAACTCAAAATTATCCCTTCAGGTCAAATTTATATAGGAGTAGCTTTTTAATACAAAAATAATTATCAGCCCCCGTATTATGAACTCTTAATACCAGACAGTTTACGGTTTAGTGTAAGGCGCCGCTGTCTCTGTCATCCACACGTTGTGAACGTGAACTGCCTGGAATTAAGAGTTCATAATACGGCCCCAGATCACCCAGTGCAAAATGATGTAACGCACATAAGAAAAAAAACTAATCGCAATAAAAACCTGCTTTTTTGAACTTGGTTAAAAATACCCTATTACCAACAACCCCGGACAAGCGGACAGTGCTGCATTCTCTGCACATGATTCAACGTAAATCTTCAAACGAAATCTAATGGTAGGGTGGCCTAACGAGGAAACAAGGGTGGTTTGCATGCACTAATAACCACGCACCCCTAAATGGTGTTATGTATTTTTGTACCCTTTAGGTAGGTATACAAACTATTTTTTTTATGTAATGCCCCCACAAAAAACTGATCTTAAATTGACATCGACACTTTGCCAGCTTAGAATTTTAGTAATCTTAGAAATCCTTTGTTACTCGTTTTACTGGATAAATATTTCGTGGTTCATTCTAGATTCTAGAAAGAAGATAATGCCCAGACAAGCAGATTTATAAACTTACCACATACAATAGCGTTGGGAATTTGAGATTGATTTTGTCCACCCATTCATCAGCCTTTGGAAGTTTACTCCCGTATATGGGTCTTCTTGCACTAATATGAACGGTCCCAAGCCTTCTGAATCAGATTCCCGCTGTACCATAAAGGTCAGTCTCAAAGTTCAATAAGTCAGTAACAATACCTACTCACGTACAATACAATACAATATAACAATTATCCTGCAACGAAATAATCACATCTCAAATATTATTCTGTGACTTAGCATAGGTACCTATACTGTGTAATTTTACGCTAAAAGTAACTCAACCCCACACTGTCGCTATAAACCACTTCCTTCCCATGTGTTCCAAATATAAAAAGTTATGGTTAACCCGTCAACCGTTCATCGTTACATCCATATACCACAAGGTTAATTTCATATTACACGGGCAACTAAAAGCAAAAAAACTAAAGTCTTTCTAAGTTAAATTAAAACCAAAATTAATTAAACCAAGAATAGGAATAATGACCTCATATTTGCGACATAGCTCTTTAATTAGTAATTTATATTCATTTAAATCCTAATCAAGTGAGAGTTTTAGAAACTATTAATATATTTTACTCACAGGCTCTAGCTAACCCTTCCGTTGTCACTTGTCATAAGTTAATCTCGTGTCACTAACGCGTCGTTTCGACCGTGTGTTATCTGTTGGTGCGTGTAATTTTCATCTCAGGATTACATGCAGGGTTAATTAGTTTATTGGGTGACAGAGTCCACTTTTTAAAGATAAATTAGGCTTTTGATAAATTATCAGTTTTTTATTTACCTTTTTCAGATAATTAACATTCAACTCTTAAACTCTGTAAAATTGCGTGATAAATCTCATAAGTTTCGGCTCGCAAAACTTTAATTAAGAAAATTTTGAAACTTAATAATACAAACGTAAATACAATACATGTTTCAATATCATTCGTTATATATTCGCATATGTACCTAAACCAATTTAAACTTAAGTACTCATTCGAACAAATATTTAGACGGATTTCTCCTAAATTCACATACATTTTTTTATTTGTGCACCAATTGAAACTAATTAAGTAAATGTCACCTCAAGCTTACATCGCCCAAACCCAAAGCCCAAACCCACATGTGAAACATTTAAACCCAAAACATCAAACGGCCATTTAAAAAAATCATTGATAAGGAATCGATTACCTTACTTCTTTCTAATAATATTTTCCCCAAATGTCTTGTATGAACTGACATCAGTCAGTTCGAAATTTGTTACATAACTTATATATATATTTTTTTATAGCCTGAAGAGCTGACGTAAAAGCAGACGAGCCACCTGATGGTAAGTGGTCATCATCGCCTATAGACACGAGCAACACCAGGGGAGTCACCAGTGTAACGCCGGCCCTGAAGGAGAACTCTTTTTACACCTTTCTTGAAGAACCCCATGTCATAGCGCTCCGGGAATACCTCAGAAGGAAGCCCATTCCACATCCTGCACGTTATCGGCAAAAACGATCGTGAAAAACGGACCGTAGTCGTTCGCCACGAGTCCAAGCGATGTGGATGAAACTTCAATCTTCGGCGAGTGGTGTGATGATGGAAGGGTGAAGTTGGCACCAAATCGAACAATTCCTCGGAGCACTCACCATTGTAAAGCCGGTAGAACACGCAGAGGCACCCTATGTCTCTCCTCAGACTTAGGTGTTCTAACCTGTTAGTGACTCGTGGTTCGTTGACAATTCGAACCGCGCGCTTTTGTACGGCGTCAAATGGACTAAGCTGGTATTGTGGCGCCCCTGCCCAGAGATGAGAGCAGTACTCCATGTGAGGCCTGACCTGTGCTTTATAAAGCATCAGTAGGTCCCTCGCAGTGAAGTACTGCTTCGCCCGGTTTAGGACACCAAGCTTTTTGGAGGCCAATTTGGCCTTAGCTTCCAGATGACTCCGATACTGCACGTCGCTCGAAATGTCAACGCCCAGAATCCCAACACTTTTACCAACGGTGAGCGCGGTACCCTGGAATTGAGGCGCTATGACAAGTGGGGTTTTCTTAGCGGAAAACGCGCAAACTTGTGTCTTCGTGGGGTTGAACTCGACTAAATTAAGTCGACCCCATTCCGAGACTTGCTCCAGAGAGTTCTCTACTTCAGACACAAGTTTGATTCTGCTATCCTCCACTTGTGACCGAGAGGCATTTGCAGGGCCTGTATAATAGGCATCTCCCGTGCTGTCATCCGCATAGCAATGAATGCCGTTTGCACGCTCAAGCATATCATTGATATGCAGAATGAACAGAGTAGGAGACAGCACAGACCCTTGGGGAACACCAGCGTTCATGGGTTTCAAATCTGAGCAACAACCGTCGACAACGACCTTTATATGTCGCTCAGACAGAAAGCTGGCTACCCAACTGCATAACCTCTCAGGGAGACCGTAAAATGGGTAACTTCGCGAGAGAGCCCTGTGCCATACCCGGTCGAAGGCCTTAGCGATATCTAGGTTGACTGCCAGTGCTTCCCTGTTGCTGTCTAGGGCCTGAGCCCACCGGTGCATGAGATAAACTAAAAGATCGCCAGCTGAACGACCGTGACGGAAACCGTACTGTCGATCATTGATCAGCTGGCGATCTTCGAGATATCCTAGGAGCTGTGTGTTTATTACACGCTCCATCACCTTCGCAAGCAGGGAAGTTATCGCTATAGGCCTGTAGTTGACCGGGTCACTGAGATCGCCCTTTTTGGGGATAGGATGAACTAGGGCTACTTTCCACGAAGACGGTACTATACCAGTGGTGTAGGATAGCGAGAATAAGCGCGTTAAGACGGGAGTCAACTCGGGAGCACACGTCTTTAGCACCACTGCGGGAATACCATCCGGCCCACTCGACTTCTTGGTGTCGAGGGACAGTAGAGCCCGCCTGATAGCCTTTTGAGTAAAAAGTATGTCATTCAGCGAGCTCTCACACCGCGGGATGTTAGGCGGTGTGGCCCCCCCATCGTCAAGGGTCGAGTTGGCGGCAAAAAGGGTGCCCAGAAGATCGGCTTTCCCGATATATCACGATAAATTAGTAGTGTTTGAATAACTCACGTCACCACATACGTCATACAATGACCTAAATTATATAAGTACCTATCTCCAATTCAGTAAGTCCTGTCCTACTATATTTGGACATATAAGTCAGTGTTAATAAAGAAGTTACCTTCACATTGTCTACTCGGGGTCAATGCCAATATTCGCAATTCGCAATTGATTAAAGCGAGACAACACTCCATCAACACACATTAATCAAAGACAAATTACTAGTCATTGCTTCCGCAATGAAGAGCGAACAATTTACCAATTTACAGAATAAAGGAACGTCGCCGATTTGAGAGTTTCATAGTACTTAGTTTAATGATTTTATTTTATAGAAATACAATCTTTTTATTTTATGATGCGGCCTTCTTTACTAAATGATTATCATGGTTAAGGATGATATGACGTCCTTCAAAATCTTAGCGAAAATTAACGGTACACACTAAACTTGTCGTGGTCGTGGGTGATATTTGTAGGGTTTGAATATCGATAGTATGCGGCGGTTTATATTTTGTGCAAATCCCTTAGTTTGTTTGCTCTTTTAGGAGAGGGCCGATAGCTTCCGTTATCTGGTGTAATAATATTTATGAATGTAACATCATCTATGTATTTGTATATATCACCTATTTTCTTATCTACTTAACGCCTACGAAATCAACCTTCCGAATTGGCGTATGGCTTATAAAGTCCTTTTAAAATCATCAAGTTCTATTAAGTTAATTCAAGTGTTTTATATTCAATAATATGTCAGAAGCAATTTAAAATTAGTGTTTTAACCCATGGTCTAAACTCTACCAGCTCAGACAAGACTGTCTTAAGTGACTGTTATTACGATTGGCAATAGTGCTGACGATTGGCAACACTTGCTGTTATTACTTGTCTACCTGTAATAGGCTTATTAAGTTAATAACGGCCGACAACACTTAAATCAATATTGCTGTTTGTAAGAACATTCTAACCCTGTTTTAAGTTACATAAAGTAATAACTATAATATTGCGCTGTTACTTACTATTGTAGTAAAGAGATTAAATATAAACACCTAACAATTCTGACTAAAAGCAGTATTTAGGAGACAAGAATTATTCTGCTTTAATCAGTACGTAGTCCATTACAACAATGCAATAAAATCATAATAGGTACATAATCTAACAATGCTGTCATTAACATAGTACTTAGTAAAAGAACAGCTCAACAGCGCATAGAAAAGTAAAAAGAGAAGACTTCAATGTCTTTTTTTGACTAAATTATTTATCAGGCACAAAAACTTTAAAATAAATTAGTATTAATGAAATAACAACGCTGAAAGGTATGAAGATATTCATTAATAATTTCTAACAACTATACACAACGCGTGGAGTATTCGAAATTCATCTTTCACGGTTCAAGCGGCTGTATGTGGGGGACATAGTATTTTAACACGTGGTGGTAAGGCGACCATTTTAACATGACCTGTCACACTAAAATAATTAGTTTTATCACAGATACGGTAAGCCACTTGAAAGGTTAACTATGTTTTTTATCAGCAATTCTATTGGGACTTCCTTTTTAGCTAACAACTCTTACGCTTTTGTTTAACAGAAGCTAACGTGAGAAAGACAAAAGTGTGAACAAATATTTCTCTTTTAGATAAAAAAAATGTAGAATTCATTCGTAAAGTCCTGGAAGTATTTAATAAAATACTGTAAGGTACTAAAAATTTGTGTCTATTTTGACATGCCTTATTCATAATTATAAACAATATTGATTGCAACCTCAGAGTCATATAAGCAATATCTGACCTTTGTTGGTAATCCCTGAGATCATCCAAGATGATTTGAATACTAATGTTCGGTATAACAAGAACTAATCTAAGTTTAAATATTCTATAGTGGCCTAGATAACATGCATCCATCCGTAATTTACACAAATATAATATTCTCGTAAATATTTTACATTACGTGCAAGAAAAATAAGTGAAGATATCAGTTTTTAAGAACACCCAATTTAATATCTATCGGTATAAAACCTAGATCTTTAAAACATACATTATTTTTATCAAAATCATTTTCCCTGAAAAAGACTTACTTACGCCCAAACATTTAATTCCCAAATGTTAATTAGCTGCTACTCTACCCGAGAGATCTAATTACGCTGGTCGGACTGGTTCGTTAAGCACATTGTTTATATTACACGCTCATAATTTATTTTTTAGTTAGCGATTAGTCATTTTGACGGTCTTGTTTAGTCTGTGCCCGCAACTGTGTCGAAACGGGTGTTTTTACCCTACCGATCATTGATTGCACCTTTACGTAATTTTAGATTTTATGCAGGAACATTCTATTCTGTAAAACCCTCGTGTCTTGACTTGTGCCAATACTAAGTGACTTTGATTGGGAGTTTGTGCGTACTTACAGGCAAAACAGGAGCAAATAACTGCCTTGTTTTAACAGTCACTTCATAAAATCCAAAGATCAAGTTAATTATTTTAATATCAAGAACCAACAAACTTAACGACAGACAAGGCCTCACTGGCCATGAAAGAAGAATAAATAAAGAATGTAGCACCTAGCCCAAAAATTACTAGTCATTTGACGACTAACTTAAGCAAGAAGTTGGTCAGCCAGACAAACTACATATATTATTATAATAGTTACGAGTACCTACTTAATGACATTAATGGCCAAATAATCATACATCCGACTCGTATTTCTACCCATACACTGACGCAAATGTGAGATTATTTATACTTACCATCCCATATACGTATGGATATGTATGACCGTGGTAACACAAGCCGGCTTAAACAAATCTACGAATGACGCACGGCTAAATATACAGCCCTTTCAACTCTCTGGACCATTGGGTTTATGCGTTCCTAGTATCACACCGCCGTGTAATATGATACCTTTAATACGTGGTAATCTTTGTAGACCTTAAGGTTTAAAGGTTTTGCTTGTAAGGCTTCTTTCTCCAAATTTGCTTTTTCAGCTATGAAAATAATTGACTTTTATAATTGTTTTCGGTAAAGTTTTTTTGGCAAAGATTAAGAGCTTCCTGAAGGAGTAGAAATAGACTTAAAAAATAAAATTATTATTCGCCACACGTTGCAATCTATCGTCGGCCATTTTGAAATAAAAGAAAAAACGTTTGCGGTAGAAAGCTATTTTACAATCTCGTATTACGCTTCGGTGTGAGAGAACTCTTCACTTATTTCAGGTTTAAAACAAAAGAGTGCAAAAAGACCGCACGAAATCACTTTAGCTCATAAACCCAAAGGATTATGGGTCTTGTTATGTTGGAAATAAAGAAGGATACGCTGAACTAATAACCGGAGGTTATTTTTAGGTTATTCACGAAGGGAATCGAGACAGGAATTCAAATCTGATTTTTATAGATTTGTGTATACCGCGTTTAAAGTTCAACGTCTTGCATGGATCTCTTGTTGCCTGTCAGAGTGATTAATATAATGAAATAACAAAATAAAACATCATTCATCAGTGTTCCTTAATGAATTGCAATAGGAGTAAATTGACTTAAGGTATCCGTGAACACACAGGCAAATAATTTGAAAGTTTGACTCCTGAACAAGGGTGCCCGAGACCAACGCTTCTTGCCCATTTCCCAATTTCATTTGGGGAAATGGAGGTACTTCTTGTCCATTTCCGAATCTTATTTGGGGAAATGGGGGTGCTTCTTGCCCATTTTCCATGTCGGCAAACATTCTCTTCAATTCTTCTCTATTAGCCGTCACTTCTACACCGACTTCCTTATCATTCATATTATCTCACACACAATCCATCCATCTTTTTATTGTTCGTTTTGAGT
Source organism: Hesperia comma (assembly GCA_905404135.1). Taxonomy (NCBI): domain Eukaryota; kingdom Metazoa; phylum Arthropoda; class Insecta; order Lepidoptera; family Hesperiidae; genus Hesperia; species Hesperia comma. The sequence goes on along the minus strand of FR990032.1, from coordinate 7,831,862 downwards.
TCTAATTCTGTGTAGGTATTTGTTTTGAGTTCCAATCCTACACGCACCACTATTTTTCAAAAATGACTGGTTTTATTTGACTACAAGTTTGAACCTTTGGGATTTCGACCTCAAGGTAAATTACCGTAATGTACACTTTGTTAACTCTTATGAAGAAGTTTTCAACCCTCAAAAACATCTCAACATTAATATCGATAAAATTGATTAAACATGATTATTTGACGCCTCTTCAATATTTATGAAACGATTTATCGATATTTGCTGGCCATGTGCTGCTATAAAGAGAAGCACACACTAAACTCCATGTTCTGCACAAAGCTACAGAAAATACCTCGAAACGAGCTTAAGCATATTATGACTTTAATATACAATAATATGTTTGTGGTACATATATAATTATATAGCTCTTATGTCACAATGATCTACTCGTAGTTAATCTAGTACCTACTATTGTACTGTAGTACATACCACGGAAACTGAAAGGTAATTATGTTTTAAGACTTAAATAAGAATTACATAACATACTATTTGAATCAATGAACGTAAAATAGTAAAAGTATTTTATTTCTTTCTAAAAATAAGTATCCCGAAACGAAAGAAGGGTGATTTTACTAAAAAAAAATAGGAGGTCGATGGCATGTCCGGTGTACTCCAAGGTTTACTTCAATATTTATATCTGCAAGGCCACTGTACGTCAGTCGTCAATATAGACATATCTAATTACGCTTGTGCTCAATTTGTTTGAGTTGAAAAACAAATACGCAGTATCCGAGTTCTAATATTACATGAGAGATAGGATAGACGTTGGAATTGCTACAAACATTCACTTCTCATTGCCATTGTTTCTGGGATCATGATGCACAATAAAATTTGCAAGTCCAGTGGCAATTCCATATTTTCTGCGACTCAGGTGTAGATAACTATACAAGATTGACGCAATCGGGTTGAAATCATCATAACCCACTATCCCAATAATGGGATTGGGTTTGTGAAAGTTAGGTTACGATACTGAGTAAGTGCAGATTGGCGGACTTCACACATCTTTGAGAAACTGATTACAGATAATATTCAAAGTAAGCGGGTTTACTTAATGGTGTGAATTTCTTCACCGAAGCATGTTATAAATAATCAATTTCTAACACGAGTAGGCTAATACTATAATTCATGCTTAAACCGGTAATGTATGTCGGGATATTTTATATTTTACGTAATTAAGAAGTGGTTTTTAATTTAATTTAATTTTAACAAACGAACAATATGAAAAAATATTAATCACATCCTGGATAATTTATACGCGGCTTCTCTGTAAGATTAGATTTCACAAGGAACTTCCTAGAATGATCTAATTAAGTTATTTACGAGTAAGCATATGTTATTTCACACCAGATCTTAGTTTGCGAAATTCTATGATAAGCCCTCGTCAAGTTTTAATTGCGTCCGGCGTATATATTTTGTTTATGCTTAATAGGTACTGTAAGTACCTTTAATTACTGATATGCTCCTATACTCGGCATTAGCACTGGTGGAACTAACTAGTCCCCGACTTGAATCTTATTCGACCTCAGTCATACTAGTATTGGGTGGTAGAGAAAGGGGGCTGCAGGCTCGTATGCTGTCTTAATTCCATTGAAAATAAGTTTCTATTATCTTAATATTCTTTAGTTCACGTTTTCACGAGAAAGTGTATGACTGGCCTAACTCTTGGTTACTGCTCTAAAGTTGGCAAATCTTATTTTAATATCCCGAGAGCTGTGATCCCTTCGCTCCCTAGTGCCATCCTCCATGACCCACTACAAACAAGACGAAGATCACGCAATATTTAACGGCGACAACAAACATGACTTAACTTTGTTAATCATTCGGTATACTACGTATGATATACTTCCTACTATGTAAACTCGAAGTAAACACCTTTGAGGTTACTCTTAGTTAAAACGACCTGCTCTCGCTTCGCTTCTGGAAACTTCGTGGTTCCTTAGAAATCAACCGGGGTTAGGTGCATCGGACCATAATTTTGCGTGTCATTTTAGTTCATCACATGAAATATTTTTTACTATTTTTCATTTGTACGTACCTCCTTAATTCATGTAAATAATTAAAAAAGTCTTCAAATTTCACATTTATGTGGAATGTCTAAATAACCTTTTGAGTTTAACTCGACCACATCTCGATCCTAGAAACAAACCGATAGTAACGTAATTTTTTATCAGTGTTACAAAAGTTGATAATGGTATCAGTAAGTTGATAAAGGCCTCTGCCCGTTTCTTCCGCGTTGAATAACCGCGAAAAAGTATGGTAGGCTTAACCGTGGTATTTAGAGATTTGCATATCATACGTGATAAACTTGTAAGGTGATAATTGAGGTGAAAAAGAATGTTTAATATCTTCAGATAATTGCTATGACATTTCTTTTCGATACTATAATTTTGTTTCCTGAATTAAAACGATGAACATGTTGCAGTGGTCCATGTCTTGCTCCATGTTAAAGTGCCGTAAGATTCCGGGTTTGAATCCCAGATCCCAGATTTATATAAAAATTATCTCCGTACACCACCATATTAATGAAGACCGCCGGCTCATTATCACACAGATTCCTCAGTGTCGTAACACCTGAAACACTACTCTTATCGCGTGTTATCGTAACAATCGTGCTACTATCTCATTTTTTATCAACATCTTGTTTTACGAGGCTTGGGCTCGACGTGATTTATATTATTCCCTCGCTGGATTCGGTTACTACAGTTGGAGAGGGCGAGATGATGTCAGTTTCGGTATTTATAAGTTGGAACGACCGACGTTCGGAACTGAGAATGAAATGTGGAAATGAATGAATGGTTGTATAAACAAATGAATGTCGCTCCTGAAAATACGCTCCACTTTGGTGTTTCATTTTAGCTGGAACAGAATTGAATCCTGTGAATATAATTTTGAAAGTGAATCATTGTGTAAGTAAAGTAAAGCAAAGCTTTTTTGCTTCTTTCAACCGAAGATATTCGTTTAATTGACTTGGTATGTAGGTAGGTATGTACCTATATTTTTTACAATCATTGATGATTGATTTATTGGAATATTTTACGAAAATTTAACTAACGAAATGCCCACTGTATGAGTCTATGATAATGAATTAATAATAGCTGATTGTAAGTAGATATAGAAGACCGTAAGCCTCCGCTACATTCAGAGGTAGAGACCTCTGAATGTAGCGGAGTCAGTCAGAGTAGCGCAAGTTAGGAAAGGCCTATGTCTAACTTGTAAGGGCTAATGCATGTGTGGAGACTATACGTAAGTAGATAGTACCTTATAAATAAATATATAGCGTTTCCTTAAACTCTCGGTGTACAGAAGTTATAAGAAAATGTTCATCGTACCTATTTTATATTAAACGAATAATGTTGTATGCAATCTGCAATTAGCTATTACAAACGTAAACCTACACATAGAATATTGTTCTCAGATACGTACCTAATAGAATTATCCAAATTAATTTCCTACACCGAGCTTGCTTGGATTAGTACAATAAGTATCGCTCAATATGGATCTATTACGATCCAATAATCCGCTGCATTCCGAATCAGCCAAAGTGCATCCATATACAAGGAGAACAATTGCATGATGCAATTCTTTTGTTTCACGGTCTAGGTGCTATGAAGGTTGTTGTAGGTAAGATTAAGTGAATAATGGTCCCCGTAAAGAATTAAGTACCTTATTACGAAAACATTGAATCGACTTTTGATTTGCATTCAGGTTACAGAAAATTTTATCGTGAAACCATTATCCATAAGTCGTGCATCAACTGAGATTTTATTTATGTTGGTATTCAAGGGCGGATTAATATATTTTATTATCGAACACTACAATGAAGATCACTATGACATATTAGTTCACATATCTCACTGCCTTTTGTTGAGTTCTGGATTCGTATTCCGACAAGGCGGAAACTTGAATGAATTTGAATCTACATTCATTTATGAACCGATAGAATATACAGCACAAAATAATAGTGAAAACTGCACCACCATCGACTGAGCTAATAATAGCACACAAATCCACAGGTAGAAATTCAAAAAACTCCATGGCGATCGTAAAGGGTTTTCTCATAATACATCTTCCATGTACAAACAGCGATCAGTTAAAAGTTTAGATAAAGTAAAGAATTTTTAAATTAACCTGAGTAGATATTTAGAAATGCAAACTTCAAAGACTGCTGCTTTTTAAACCTTTAAGAAATTCATACCTGTGTCACAATTTCCTTGAAAGCTTTAAAGCAAAATAGCCCCTCGTCACAATAAATATTATGGCGTAAACATGATTCATAACTAAATCTCATCGCTAGCTAAAGATTCACATGTTTACCGAGCTTGAAATAGTTTATTTTAGCATTATTACCTACTGCTTGGCGTGGAACCAACGAGATGCATACCAAGGCCGGAGTCATTTCGCTTCGGTTTGAGGTGCTACATGCTCGTAGGTACTTCGAATAGGCGAACTTCGAATACTCTACATTTCGCTTACTATAAAAATCAAAATAGATAAAAAATACGCTACGCGACACGCTCATAGCCCCACACTTGGATTGCCTGGTCGTGGTTGCCATGGTCAACACACAAGATAAAAGCCCATTCTTCTGCCTCGCTGGGAATCGAACCTAGGACCATTTAAAGGTGCGGCGATCCGGCATGTTAACGATCGCGCCAATCGGGTCTTAATTGAAAATTAGGTATGTTTAAAATACTTTACATATATTTGTAAGTTTTTATGTACCTATCGGTTATTAACACAGCACACTTTTTTACTGACTGGTAGAATTAGTTAGATTGGTAGATTCATAAAAATTTACGTACATAAGTGCATCAATAATACCTATACGAATAAATGATTTTGTATTTGAATTTGACGACCCCGTGCTCGTACCCTAGTTGGTAACGACCGTTCTAGCAAAGCGAAGGAGCCTCGGGTTCGATTCCGAGAAAAGACAGACGTTTATGGGACAGATAAATGTTCGTTCTCTTTATATTATTAAATTATATAATTATGTATATCGCGTTTATGTTATCAATCAATGACTAAAGTTTAACTACGTTATTCTAATTATGGTTAAATGCGCACAGACGCCACGCGACTACTTCTAGACATACAGTCGTATGAAACAGCATTCCGACGCCATTGCTAATCTATGAGATTACAACACTAGTAACTACTATAAATAAAACTGGTTTCCTGCGCATGATTATGAACGAAAATCTAATGAATATTTTATAGCAAACATAAAAAAAATCTGTGTGTAAAACAGAAAACTCTTTCGTCTTTATCCTCCCTTCTTATTAGGCACCAGCTGTGCCCGCGACTTTCCCGAGTAAATCCCGATCCCGCGGAAATTTCGGGATAAAAATAAATGTTTCATCATATGATAAAATGTTAATTATTTAATATAAAATAATATTATAAATAATTCTAAATATGACTATGCTACTTGGTGTATCTTTTCGAGCTACTACGTTGTACGGTTTAATAATAAACTTTAAGTAGGTACATAAGCCTCTCTTTACAATAATACCTACCTACCTATATAATGGTTTCACATAAAATACATACTTCACGATAATGATATGTATGTAGGTACTTTAAACGATATGTAGTGGATCATTAATCAACTTTTTTACAATATTATGTAAACAACACTTGTCTATTAATGACAATCACGAACATGAATCGTTCACATGATTGAATGAAGAATGAATGAGTTCCGCGATGATAAACTGTGATTTATTTGAAAATAATTTTAACGTATATTTTAGTTCAGAAAACAGAAATAAAACTTCGATACAATAAAAATTGTACGTAGTCCTTTCAAGTGTTCCGATGACTAAAATTAAGCTAAGAGTCTATAATGCCTATATTGTGGCTCTAGTCCGACTCCAAGTGAATGCAATGCAGAACTTTTTTTTTCAATGTTTTAAATACCTACTATTAACTAGTTAATTGTAGTTACTTGGATTTTTTTTGTACTTGGTTTAATTGCAATTTTTTTGGAAGATTGCAAAATAAAGCAAAAATTAAAGTTCGCGCAATTACAGTAGGTACTATAATTAACAGATGACAGAACTGTTAACACAAAAACCAATCACGTCGTCATAACTCCGTTTGTGGCAAACTCATAATTACACCACTTTGTTATTGGACCCTGGTATCCAAAATTGTACGACCGTCCATAAAAAGCAACTTTTGCCCACGATGTACAAATCACTTAACATCACTAACTAATTAGCACTATAATGTGACTACAATCAAGGCGATTTGAATAAAAGCTCGCGTACGTGATATTTTTACATCATCCGCTCATTCATTAATCATTCACTCGGCTGATTGATGTAGGGATTGTACTTGAACGAGGTATTGTGATGCCTCCTATTGTTTTAGGTTACGCAACTGTGTTACAACTGCAAGTTTGCAGTTTAGGGCGAAATGCCGCCTGCGCGAATTGGCTCATCGATTTCATTTCGGATTAAAGAGACGCCCATAAGTATTGTGTGAAAGTTTCTTATCTTACAGTACCCATGGATGGAAGAAAATGAAAAGTGTAAGATTTTTGCGTAATGCCAATGGGATATGCTACTAGCTGAGTCCAATTATACACACTTATTGGTCAATCAGTTTTACTAATTGCAGTCAATAAGGTGCTAGCTGTCAGGCCAGGTAAGACAGGTGTCAGGTGATGAATGTAGGCTGAGTATTTAGGTATGTCAGATGCTCCAGTATCAGAGTTACAGTACAACGATATAACTTTTACTGGGTGTTTTACTACACTGAAGAATTTTTGTGTGATTTATCGATTGATTGGTTCGTCTCTTTATCGGATAATTTACATAAAACACCAATTCAGACATTTTTAACTTCACCCATGTACCTATTCATATGGAAAACAGACAAGAAGACGATGAACAGACACGCGTAGTGTCTGTTCATCATTGAGCCGGTCCCTGTACGGAGAATGATTTCAAATAAGGCAAAATAAACTCCAAATGGACAAGGCAGTTTTTCACGCACTTTCTTGATTCGGAAGATATTTAATTGCCGGCCATTTTTCTTGGCCGTATCCAACTCAAAATTTGAATGATGCAGTTGACTGAAAAAGTAATCGAGTTTTTTTACAATTTTAAGGTCGTTACTGGTAAAATTATGTTGATGGTTTTGGAAAATTTACGACTTTCATAATTGCACGTTAATAGGTTTGAAATTGCTCCTTTCCGCTGTTTAACAATTAAAATATTTAAAAATTAATTACCAAACTTTATGCATCCAATTAATTCACAACAACGACACATTCCAAGTTATTGAAGAATTTCCATAAGGTGTAGACATTAACAGGTTTTCCTTCACGTAAATTACGTATTTCTAGATTAACAAGAAAAAAATACTTAAACTTATGTATAAAACGCCATCTCATATAAATACTTGGGAACTTTCCTCAATAGTTGCTATGCAAATAAATACCGCTTCTCAATAAACATGCCGTTAATTAATTGAAAGGCTATTGAACCTCGATTGGGCGTGCCCTAATACCTACAGGTTTTTTCGCGAATTGGGATTAAGTGTACAAAGTCACGACAACAAGGCCCGAATTCGTAGAATTAGCGCAATAAATGAGAGACAAATGTATTTAGGCAACTTAATTAACGTGATTCCTTTAATTGTGCCTACCTGAAATTACGCGTTATATTATATTTTATTATTTGTTATTTATTAATCTGTTCAACTAAGTATTCTATTTTATTGTTTAGTACTTCATCAGCACTATTCTATATTCTATATTGTCCTGAGTTATGCAACTAGCAATTAACAATGCAATTAGCAATTTAGTAATTAAAGCAAGAGTAAAATTTTTATTACTAAAGCGAATTGCGCTCTTCTATCTTTTAGTGTTTGGCCCAATGCTTTGCCTTGCCAAATGTTTAAGGATTATTGATAATTTAGATTTTCACAAAACTATCTTCGCCAATCGATCATCCATGTTCTAGGTTGGTTGGATTACAGTTATCTAGTTTTATTCTATTCAACTATTCCAACACTCTATCTTGACACGTAGATAAAACAAAGAAGCGTGCTTTAGATAAAAAATGAATCTACTTTAAATTCATATTGTTAAACCAGTAACTAAAAAAGACTTTGGTGGTTATAAATTAACAGCACCTAATCTTGATTTCCGGTATTCGAAACGGCAAAGATTTTTGACACCTGTCATATTTGAAAGGTTGCTCTGTCGGGCGTTAAGATCAACGAGGATTTCAACAGACATTGTCAACAAGGACAGACTTTTATTTAATCTATTAATCATTATACATAGTGGTGATAAAATGTGTATCTAATAGTATCAATGCCTGCCTAAGTAGAATAACATTATTGTGTATTTAGCTGATGTGAAAAGTAATCAAGAAATGTTAGGACAATGACAGTTAATTTCTTTCTCCGTGTTAAAAAAGACCATACAAAAATTCATCGTACCTCCCTCTATTCATTCAAGCAATTCTCCATTGTCCGATGTAATAAATTTGGCAACATGAAAATCATTAATTCATATTAACAATAACACCTACAAACGCCTACACACATGTATGTATCAGGTTTCCTTCTTGTAATGCTTTATCAAATTGATTGATCGATATATCAGACTATGATCATACATGTTGTATACCTAGGGAATTCGCACTATTAATAGGCAAATCCTCAATAGATATTATAAGATTCCTTCATTCATTTGACTGCCTACATAATAAGCAACCTAAAATATGATGCGAATCCACTAATCTTGTTTGTTATGTAATTATAAAAAATTGTTGAACCAACAATCCTCATTTCACAATAAATATAGTTTAATGTGACAATAATAACATTTAACAATAACAAATAAAGAAAATTCGTCGTCCTATAAAATGTTGGTGTATTTCACAAATATCACAGACAAAATATAGACGATAGGTTACAATCATATTATGACTTGATGGACTCTAAGTTACTTAACAGGAATCTTTAAAAAATGTAGCAAGTATTCAAGAGCAACATTAAATTTACCTACTAATTTGCTACAGAGGTAGCAGTCCTACAATGCTAGTCACCTGTACGGTATCTTAAAAGCCAATACCCGTTAGTCTAACACGTTTCATTCAATTTTCGTTCGCATCATTTTTTACTTGCCCAAATAAACGTTTACACTCAGTAGTAAAAAAAAATTAAACTACAAAATAGTATTATACTTACTTTTTTTCGGCCAAACTGTCACAGCAGTAAATCAACTAACCATCATTTTTGTTAGGCTGTACATTTTTTTATTCAATTTGTCGATCGATACAAAGTTTTTTCCTGCCGAAGCGGCAAAGAAAGGCGGAAGTGAGTAGTTGACGATACCTACTAGGTACTTCTTGTTTTTTAAAATGACGCTTGGTTTTCACTCCGATGGGTATTCTCATTTCTCACTACTCTTGTTATTTCATCATATTTAACCAAATTTACAAAGTTATTGACGTTTTTGTTTATATTGTAAGTACGCAATGATACCTAATCCGAATTTACCATATCGCATCGTTCAGAATGACTCAAATGAAAAAATAGAATAGCATTGAGATTGTATTTCGAATAACATAATGAGATTAAGTTTGTCACATAAATAATTTCAATATATGACGAGTACCTACGTCCAAACTCTGCTTAAGTTGTGAGTTCCTTGAAGTGGTCTTAATGAATAATTTTTGTAGCATTCGTTTGCGCCACGGGTTTTTAAATTTTAAATGTATGCTTTGTAAATGGATTAGTTCCGATTTGAGCTTTGTTCTGGGCCGGTCATGGTAGTCATGGGCGGCAGCGAAAGAGAGGTGCTGCGTGTCGTTGGCTATATATTATTCTATAAAAACTGATACAAAAATAAATTGTAACACCTTTGGTTTTTTATTATTATTATCGCTACAATCTCTGTCATCGCTATCGTCGCTATCATTGCAATCATGAAATCAATCGTAATCATCAGTATAGTGAGGCCGCGATGAGAATGCGTTCCTGACACATGTCAATTCGTCATGAATAATAACATTATTAAATAACATTATGCGTTGTAACAAATAACAATAACAACATGCATTCATTATGCATAATATTTATTCAATTTATATGTTGTTATTTTTAAAGGAATTATGTTTCAATATAATTATTCAATAATAATATTCGTTATGTAAATAAAATTTTAAGGAATCAATTAATTGAATTTAATCATAATTTCTGAATGTAATCAAGAGAAAAAAATTAAAATGTTTTATTTATTTATTTTATTTTCATTTGATTCACCTGAGTGATATTATAACACAAATTTTCCTAAGCTATGTTTGGGCGTACCTTTATTATAATAATATTATTAACTATATTGAATACTTAGTACATTATATATAATATATTATAAAATGATAACGTTTTATTTTATATTTTACCGACATTGTATTAAGATTACAAAAATATCCAATTACAATTGCCTTGTTATTATGTCACATCACTACAAAAACAAAAAGTTGATATGACATGGATATAACATTGAACGAGCGCCGTTTGACGTGGTTTTCTTTTAAAAGGTATTGTTTTTATATTTGTTATTTAAGTAATTGTAATAATTTTAGCCCAAGATTAATACAATTATTGTAAGTTGGCATAATTATTCGATTTAATGTTTGATTTTAATGTTATCACTCGTTAATAAGGCAATTAAAAGATATTAAAAAATTGTCAATTAATTGTACGCCAGTTAAAAGTTACATCGCCCAGTCGAATGACAGACTTCAGGAACGCATAGTTAGCGCGGCCTCACTATAGTTCTATTGGACTTAATCGCATAGACAAACGCAATGTTTATCAAGACAAGCGTAATTCTATTAAATGAAATGATTTAACAGCCTACAAAAAATAGGCTATGAAAAAAGATAGAACGTTGTCTATGGTTTTACGGAAGTATCAAGTTGGATGATTTTTGCACAGCTATTGTGTCTTAATTTATTTTTTGCGCTGCAATGCGACCTCGCTCAGTTTTTGTCAATATTTATAGATTGCTCGCCTCGTGACCTAGACCGGGTTTGAGCTAAGAATCTATAATTATTTGCAGGTTTAGCCATCTTGGCTTCTTCTCTCGTTATCTTTGGAGACAGGTACGTAATTAAATGTTATGTAATCATGATTACAGATTACAATTTGGTGCATTAGGAAGCACAGAAAAGACCCCACAATCGCCTTTCAATTGAAGGATATAAGAGTGTTCTTTGCGTTGGCTCTTCTTTTCCTACAGATGTAGACATAATCCATAATAATGAGTTAATTTTGAGCAAAATACAAATGAATTTATAATTCGTAGCAATGATTACATTTGGCCCAGCTCTGGGCTATTAACATAATAAAAATGAACCACTCTTACCTGAACATTGTGCGACGTAAGCCATCACGAAGAGTGCTATAAAAATCGACAGCCTCCGTAACTCCATTGTGTTGGTAAATCTTCCTTTTTGTCACAAACACACTAATAACACTGAGTATATATTTATATTTAGAATTAAATATATTATTATAAAAGTTAGGCACTGTTTCACTTTCACTCAAGGCACATTCCTATCTTCGGGTTTCATTCAGGCACTTGTAAGCGAGCCTGGAAAAGAAAAAATACAATTATATTTTTTCTATGGTTATGATCTAAAAAATATTGTATTTGAAAAGAAACTAAAATTTAGATTTAGTTCCAATTTTGATTGTAAACTCAAAGATGTTCTATTGTGCATTTTGTGTTGGTTATGTAGGGTTAATAACGGTAATTTTACAGCATAATAAATTATTTTCACAAATTTTACATCACTTTAAATACACGAATACCTACCTACTACGAGTATACGCAAATCGTAAAACCATTGAATTATAGAAGAATAACCGTTTGAAGCAGTACTTAAAGCGCAATAAAGTTTTTATTTCCGCTATAAATGAGACTGATCTTACATTTATACTGATTTATACGTTGTCTGTGATTTCAGCCTGTGTAAACATCGTAGACGAAGAACGATAGGTATAGACATCTGGTGAGCCAACATACCTATAGCACGAGAAACTACAAAAGTACTCGTAGTTGTAGTATAGTAACAAGAACAAATTCGACGGTCAACTGGCGGTTGTTTAGGTTAGTAAATGTGCTTCCCTTGAAAAATCTGGCAAGGAAAGCGACACAAAATATAGTATAGTTTATAACATCTTTATGTATATCGCATCTTATAGTTCTAGTTTGGGGATTACTACAGTTCCTTATAAGGCAACTTAAAGATTAACAAAAATCCTCTTTTGAACTATAGTTGCACCTGATAATAAGTGGCGACGCACGTAGTCTTTGATGGTAAAATTTCCAAAAATATCACAAAGATTTGACCCTGTTACAATTTAACTATTTATAAACATTGCTGTAATAATCAAGTTAAATAATCAAGCACCGTAAAATATAATAACACCGGCATTGCATACAATGAATCAGAAGTGCATTTCCAAAACACGGTATCGCTTGCTCCTATTCAGGGCTATAAAGATAGAGGGGTCAGCCGCCTGACACGTCCGATAAGGCACAGGGGTTGCGAAACATGTAGATGAAAGATGCGTAAGTCAAGAGGTTAATTTTAAAAACAATAGCATTCAAGCAGAATTACTTGAAAATTTTTGTTTATTAGAAAACACTTTGATTCGAGAAACGCTTCGGAAAAGTTATGCGCGAAAATGTCTTGATGGAACACTTTTGTCATATCTTTTTATTTGTAAAAATTGATTGAAATAAAGAAAACTAAACATCATACTTCTTACATGTCGCATTATAAATTTATTCCATGTTTATTTTTTTATCCTTCCTTACCTCTGGCTTAAGAAAATCATATGACATGGACTAATAATTCGAAACATGGAGTAATTTTATACTACGTTTATTAGTAAGGCAAGTAGTGTAAATATTTACATTCCTACGTATACCTATGTTTTACGTACTTAACGTGTTTTAAATCCTCTTAATCAATTCAGCAACCTTCCACAACTGTAGCACAGGTTCAAAACGCATTCCGGTTCTATAATAACCCATCTCTATCGAAGGCGGAAGTATGTGCTTAGGAGGGATGCGGAGTAAAAATAAAGAGAATTTATTGGAGGCCGGCTTCCTTCCTCTTTGATCTCAGTAACAAGGTTGGGCGGCTGACGGTCACCATGCAGTTTAGTGGACTGTCCTGGTACGGTGAATATGTCGTTATCGCCAAAAACATAAATTAAACACATACTAGGTAAATAAAACCTTTAAGACATTATCGCAAAAGGATTACAGCTCGAGAGTAGAAGAGAAGAAGAGAGAAAAGTCATTAATTATTATTATTAAAATTGGCCTCAAGGCCTCAACCCAATAATGACCCACTATTGAACACAGGAACACTCGTCAAAGCTGAAGAGATTTAGAGCCTAGAGCATACGCCATCACGTATCGCCAATACGGACGGGTATAAAATTATATAGGAGTTATTTTTTGTGTCAATTCATCTATAACAAACAATGTGATGTCCTATACCACAATACAATAATGGCCATCCTAGTTGTTGCTCCTCCATGGGATGTAAAGCATACGGATCGAACAACTGTATTTGTTGAACAAGTCGCGTTGAGTCGCGGGGAGCAAGTTATCCTGTTAAAACCGAATGACAATTTTTAACGTGTGTTGTAAAAATGCAAATCAAAGTGGCATAATTATCATCCCGCGTTATGTGATTACTAGGTACGAAAAAATTAAACTTGATGAAACTTACACAATGGATATGAATACAATGCTTAACAACTTTTTAGGAATAGTTTAGAAATGTGGTCTTTTAATAAATAAATTCATGGTATAAATAGCAATTAGTTCTAGGTGTGTGTTCTTGCCTACGTGTGTCGTCCATGACATCCGCGACAAAACGAATCATAATGTGATGCTTAAAGTACATTTTATGGAGATTTATTTAACTTCAACGTGTAAATATATATTTTTCAATTACATTTTCAACAACTAACACAAACCTAAGTGATTCCAAAGATCCCAAAACAACAACGACAACAAAAACGGATAAAAAACAACAATAAAAGCTCAATTACGAGTTGGATTGATTCGTATCAAATAACTAATCAATTGGAAGCTAATGACAAAGCCTATCGGTTTCGATCATTAATGAGCCCTGCATTCTCTTGATTGTATTACTCGTCTATCATTTTATTAGACACAGTTGTTACATCTTCAGCGGAAAAGCGAGAATTTAATAAAACACTAGCGACACAATGCTTTTCGCGAAGTTACTCTCGAGAAATGTTTGTAAAAACCAAAGTCGAATAAACTTCATTTCATTAATTCCAGGATTGGAACGTTACTTTGTCTTATAGTGCTCACATTCGAAAAATATTTAGCCGAAATTCATCCTTAAATTATATTTGTCATCACATTAAATTTATGTCATTATAAAATGATAATAGCAGCGTTTTCCCTGAAAGAAAACGCATATTAAAATACTTACCTAATTCGAAGCTTATAATTGAGATAGGCACTTCCGTTTCCCGTAGATCTGCCTACTTTTTAGTACCCTTTTTACACTATAGGTGTCGTATTTTCCGGTATCTCACAGGTGGTGGCGCTGTCCGAGGTTTTAAAACACTTAATCGCGCCATATTGACTCATTGGCTTTTTATTCACCAGGCAGAGTTAAAATGTAAGCTTCGAATTAGGTAAGTATTTTAATATGCGTTTTCTTTCAGGGAAAACGCTGCTATTAAAAGTACTTGACCGTAATTCGAAGCTTATAATTGAGATGTGTTTGTTATCGCCTGGTGAGATGCTGAAAATACAAATGTAAATAATAATACGCCAATGTGATGCTGTATAGTTTAATTAATATTAATACAATTATTATTAATAATATATTTGATTTATTAGTTTTGTTAATAGGTACATTGTTTCAATCATTATCAATGCATATAATAGAAAAATAATTATCGTACTACACAATAAACTTTTTCATTTGAAAAGTATTAACAATATATTTCGCAATATCTGAAAAATATCCATGTATCCGATAAGAATATAATTATGTTGCTGAATCAAATAAATCAATTCTCTAATTATTGATTGATCATTGATTCTAATCAATTGGATTGAATAAATTTGTTATGTTTCGAGAATTGTCGCAAGTCATAATCTCCCTTCTATAAAACTTCTGGAAAGTGCTAGCAGAGCGCCAGTTACCACGAGCCAAAATCTCATCAATCGGAAAATTTAACCAATTCTTCGATGCTACTGCTGATCGTACGCTGCCAGGAGAAAACTGGATATTTGCTTCTTTGAATAGATGTTTTATCCATCCAGCTATTACAGCCCTCGAGGCAGGTTTTGCAGGTCCTTTAACAGTTGTAAATAAATTGCACGTATTAGCATTTTTTCGTCTCTCTTTTAACAACTGTATGAGGGTTTCAACCCAAAAAACAGGGTTGATTTTTACACTTTCACTATTCGATAATAATCTCCAGCCTGATTGCCTATATTCGCTGTTATCAGTTTTAGAGCCAAATTCTGGCCAAAAAATTATAGAATCATCTGATTTAATATAATAACCTGAATCCACCCTTAGAAGGGTCAAATCATGAATGCGGCGTCCAGAACATAAGAGCAAAAGAATGGCAGTGTGACGAGAAGTTTGATAAACATTATTAGAATCAACTGAATAATTGGAAAGAAATGCTATTAATTTGTTGATATCCCAAATAGGTGGTTTTGTAGTTTTAGGGTGACTCAGTGATATGGACTTCAGAATATGTTTAACGAGGACATGAGAACTAAGTTGAGTAGATGTATCTGGATTAGAGAGTGTAGAGACAACAGACTTATGTAAAAGGATGGTGTTGTATGATAAACCATGATTTAAATGTAGATCTGCTAAGAACTGAGCAAGCTGTGAACCCGTAGGGTTTTTGAAATCTATGTTATTTAATTTTGACCAGGCCAACCATCTAGCCCATGCTGTCTTGTAAGTTTTAAGTGTCGATTTTCTCCAAGAATTTTTTAATAAAGACACTTGATTTGTATTCCAGGAACTTATCTCGTCCGTCCACCCCCACATCTCCAAACCTCGAGAATCAGGTCTTGAAGGTTCGGGGGTGGAAGGCCCGTCGACGTGTCGACTAGGTTCACGTTCAGATTCCTCAATATAAACGGGGCTTCGAGAGCTCTCGCCTTTAGATCTGCTCTCCAAAACACTTTCTGCCACCGTGGCACCACTATTAAAAATACTCCCGTGGACTGGTTCAGATGTGCCAACACCTTGGGAACTAGAAAGGGTGGCGGAAATATCCATGCCAGGGGGTAGTTCCACGGTATGCTGAACGCGTCGTGAAATAGCGCTTGTGTGTCTCTGAGATCTAGGGATGCATAGTTGTAAACGACGTGGGCTTTCTCCGACGCAAAAAGATCTATTACTGGGGTTCCCCATTTTTTGAATATTACTTCCACAGCACTGGGTAATAGGTGCCATTCCGGCGGAAGCCGATGCCTCGACAGATGGTCGGCGTGACAGTTGTATCGGCCTGGAATGTAGTGAATACTGAAGTGAATTCGATACTTGTCCATTAGGGTTAACAACTGGTGCGTTATATGCATCAGTGCTATAGATCTTGTTCCCCCCTCTTTTCGAAGATGTGCCACTACAGTCTTGTTGTCGCACTGAATTAGCAACGAACTGTGACTCAGTGGAAGAGCGTATCTTTGAACTACATGAAGGATGGCCAGCATTTCTTTTTGGTTGCAGTGCAACTTTTGTTCTTCTGCAGTCCAAATCCCGCTCAGAGCATTGTTGTCGAGTTGGGCGCCCCAGGCTAGGTCTGAGGCATCGGTTGCCAGAAAGTGAGTTGGAGGAGGAATGAATAGTGGGGTTGAACGGTGGTAGTTCTGAATCCACCAATTTAGTTCCAGTAGAACTTCTCGAGGGATTGGAACTCTTCTCACCGGACACTTTAACAGGGCATTCATGAACCTCAGAAAATGACGATGATGCAGCCTGCCTCGTGGTACCACGAAACTGACGAAGTTCAGTAGACCCACGAGGCTTTGTACTTCTTTTAATGTCACTCTTTTTTGATTTACGATCTGGCATATTTTTTGTTCCAGTAAGATGGTCTTGTCTTCTGGTAGTGACTTTAAATTGTCCCATGGTTTCCACAGAACGCCTAGAAACGTTAGAGATTTCTGAGGCGACGTTATCGATTTCTCCAGATTGACACACCACCCGAGAGATTGAAGCATGTCTAGAACCAGTTGAACATGAACCTGAAGTGTTGTGGCATTTTGATGTACAATTAGAAAATCGTCCAGATATACTAAAATTCTTACATTTCTTTCTCGTAGATAATGAGCCATCCAATTTGTTAGAATTGAGAAAGTTTTGGGAGCTGTACTGAGCCCGAAGGGCAAGCAGGTCATTTCTAGAAGCTCGTTGTTGACCATTAATCGAAGAAAACGCCGGTGTGTTTTTGAAATTTTGAGGTGAAAATATGCTTGACTGAGATCTATCTTGCACATCCAATCTTGTGGCTGGAGAAAATCGGGAACTCGATGCATATTTATCAAATGGAATGGCTCGGCCGTTACAAACTGGTTGAGTGCTTTCAGGTTGAAGATTGGACGGGCTGATCCATCGCTCTTTGGTACCAGAAAGAGAGGCGATAGGAAGCTGGGTGAATACTGAGCTGGTTTCAGAACACCTTGGTCTTTCATTTTTTGAATGATTGTAAGCATTTCCTTTGTCACAACAGTATGAAAAGGACTGTTTGCCTCCGGAAATGACAATGGGGGCTTGCGAGCAAACGGGATTCGGTAACCTTTTATTAATTTTAGTACAATCTCTGGTGCTCCCATTCTTTTCCAGGTTTCGTAGTAGTGGGTTAATTGTCCGGCTCTGAATGACCTCGAGTCATTGTTCATAACGCTTGGACTGACCTCTATTGGCATGTGATGAATACTCTCTTCCTCTACCCCCCCTTTTAAAGCCACGAGACCTCGAGCCTCTGGTATGAAACGCACCCCGCGTATTGTGACTCATTGAATAATTATTTTGGATGGCCTCCTGATTACTATTATAGAACCCACCTCTCGAAAGTGGTGCATTGTTATGCATAGGTTTGAGTTGGCCTGATGCATAATAAGAATTTTGGGCGCTATTCGATAGCGCTGTGAACCTTTTATCATTTAGACGCAAGGATTGCTTGAGAGACTTATGGGAGGTTCTCTGAGAAAAGTCAGATTTTATAGGCCAAAACGATCTTCTAATACCACCTGACTTCTCTAATGCTGAGGAGAAGGCGTCTGCCTCAAAGAGGTGAGTGGTTGAGGGTGGTATTTTATTTAAAGTGGTTCTCACGACTGGATCCTTCACATGCTTAAGGACTGAATCTCTTCTTACTTCTATTATTTCTGACCTATGGCCACAAACCATTTGCAACAGATCATTTGATATCTTATGAAATTCGCCTTTTACAAATAACTCCTCAATTTTGGAACTTAAACCATTAAGATCTCTTGCATCTGATTTAGCCCAGGTCAGAAGGTTACGTAAGCATTTTTGTAAAGATTCCTTTTGTTTGAGGACACAGAAAGTAATTGCTGCATATGCTTTGTCAGCCTTAGCAAGATGTAACAGGTTGTCGTAAGATTTTATTTCCGTGTTAGTCTCGAGATCAATAAAACCAGGGGAGTGATTGTAACCTTTCTGAGTTTCCGCATACCGGACCTCAGCCCAAGACGGTTTGCCAAGACGTTGAACATCAATTAACATTTGAACAAAGTTTTCCGGAGTTAAAGGAACAGTAGGTTCCTTCAACTTTGTTTCCATGTCAAATGTGAATTCTGAAGTACATACATTAGGAGGGACTTCAGGTTGATCTGAAACATCGTTGTCATCATACAGATCTCCGCTGACCCTTGAGCAAAGAGATACTTGGTCCGGATATAATTCATAATTGGGAGGATGTGAAATAAGGTTTCGCAACTCACTTATCTCCTTGGACAACTTTCTTAATTTGGAGTGCCGATTCTTCTTACGCCGGTTGCGACGTCGCTTGTGATTGCTCGGTGATGACGAACTCGAACTGCTAGAAGAGCTGCTGCTGCTGCTGCTGCTGCTTCGAGTTCGCTTACGATTCAGTCCACTCGGCCCGGGAATCGGCTCCTCTTCCGGTAATACATTCTTTTCACTCATTCTGTAAATTCCAGAGATTTAGATTTTTGCACAATGTCCTAACGCAACCTATTACTATTACTATAGTTATTAACGTCTATACTAACATTTTAGTACAGTAGTAAGTAGTTACAACAAATTACTAAATTCTTCATCGAACGGAAAAACCGTTAAAAATATTTTTAAAAGGTTGTGTCCAAAATTCTAGCAACTTAAGGTATTAACACTGAATTTATTATAATTTTTAATTATCGCTATGGATAACACTAAATGAAACATTATATCACGAAAAGTTACTTGCTAGCGAACGTTTTAATCGTGATATATTTAATGAATCAAAAAGTTTGGTAATAAATAAGAATAAGAAACTGTTATAATTAACAAATACTCACTGTTTCTAAGCAATTGCTAGCCGATAAAACAAAAAAATATGTTCAAATTTACTTACGTGAATATGAATGGTACGATCACTTATTTATTCACATAAACTTCACACTCACACGTTTATTTTCTAGGGTTATATTATTAGAATACTATAAATAGTGTATCCACAATTATTTTGCGTTTGCGCAGTTGTTACAGCTACGGGAACTAAAACGCCAATGAGTCAATATGGCGCGATTAAGTGTTTTAAAACCTCGGACAGCGCCACCACCTGTGAGATACCGGAAAATACGACACCTATAGTGTAAAAAGGGTACTAAAAAGTAGGCAGATCTACGGGAAACGGAAGTGCCTATCTCAATTATAAGCTTCGAATTACGGTCAAGTACTTTTAATTCAAACTAACTCCAATACCTCGCCTCGGTACAAACTGTATCGAAATTTCCAGAATAAACGTACTACCTACATACAAATAAAGTTTTTGAGGTATATGTTAATGTTACAAATATGTAGGTAGTTTTGTAGGTTAGTATTGTATTCTACCCGCGAATGGAGTGCGAGTTAAATGGGAGATCAGCAACCAGTGGTTGTTACTTTGTTGGCTTAAAATATTGAAATATTACAGTTTTAAATACTAAACTCGCTTCGTTTCTAAATGATGTGACGTTTTAATAAAAAAAATGAATTTTTAATCAGGATTTCCCCAGACTAGACGGGGCTAAGTAATCCTGTTTCACTTCGATTTCCTTATTTAATCGCCGTGGTGTTACCAGTACCTTATTCTGCCCTATAGCAATGATCGTTTTACGATCACAATAGTAGAACACAGTTAAATAATTAAACATTCCAATAACAGATAACTTGTAAATAAACTGATAGTGGTCCAATTAATTGTCTTAATAGTATTAAGTTCGTCGCACAAAGCGTCGCGTCATTTATAAATATCCTACAGTGTAAAAAAACACAGAGATCAATTCAATATTTAATCAGTTGTTTGATTTGATTAATTTCAATCTCTGTTATTTAACAGTTAATTAAACTTAATTGTAATAATTAAATTTATCTCAATCTATATGTATACTCATACCTAGATAGTAATTGCATTCTGGAACATTAATTTGATTAACAGGTGAAAACTTTTGTATGAAGTAAATGTATAACGAAAGCAAACTTCAAATAAAACAAGAATATTAAGAATCAAGAATATTAGGGATTCTAACGTCTATATATTAAAAATCTGTTTACTCATTCTTAATGAGTTATGGTAAAATAATTGAGCAGCCCTATAAAAATTAAAGGCTCATACAGAAAACATACTTAATATTTTGTGGCGTAAATATTTCACTGTGGTAACGATACTTTATGCGAATCCAACTCGTGCTTGGCCAGTTTTTGTATTGCAATAAACTTTATATCAGGTCGCTCATTTATCACGAAATGCATTCATGACGTACAACAATGAAAGCAGTTAGCTTATAGAAGTAGTTATAACGTCCGCTAAGAACGGACTTTATTACATTCCACCCCTAAGATGGTAAAATAAGTGTTGACATTGTTAGAAAATCAGTCAAATGGTTTTCCACGCGGGCCAAGCCGCGGGCAACAAATAGTCTTTTAAATAATTTCTTTGTGCGTTAACCTTTCTTACTTTACCGTTAACGCTTTACTAATTGATTTCACAGCAGTCAAGAAAATTAAATAACTCTACAACTACATCTCTTTCTGCTACATTCCAGAGTTGAAATATTGGTTAATTTTAATGATTCGTGGCCTACCTTCATGATTTATGACTGACCTAACCCAAAAATTTAATCATAACTGTATGTTAGTTCTAAACATGTCAGATTTATTGCTTACGATTATTTTGACCTTCGACGTTCGATCGGGATGAAAACCAGTAATCACAAACATTTTAATATTTTGAAATCTCCGTAGGCCTGTAGCCTAGTTAGTGAACATTCCTATGAAGCAAGGAGTCTGGGTTCGATTCCCGACCAACTCGAATATTGATGTGACAAATAATTCTTTTTTCTCGAGTTATGCTTGTGTTGTTTTTTAGGCAGTGAATGGTTTATGGGAGCAAGATATACTCGATGACCGCACGATACTTCGATATCTAAAGATAAGTACTTTACGTGTTCGGCCGTTTTACGCTCATTTATCATAATACGCCGTTTTAATAAATTTTATCTTATTATCATACCAATTTAATCCTGAAACCAAGGCCAAAGACCTAAATTCGTTGGCTTTCTCAGTCATCAACCTTGAATTACGGTGCCAAGGGACAAAGTGCTCCTAGGACTGATGCGTTTTGATACCTTACTGTCCTTAAACAATGATGACCTTATGGGTCGTTGGTGACTCGTTGTAGGGTTGCTACTTAAGAGAAGAATCGTTTTTGAATGAAATACGCACTTCAAGAATGTTAATTTTAGTTAGTTTGGAAAGATTTTGTTTGTCAAGATATAAAATTTATCATATTCTTAATTGATTCTACATTTTTTTTATTTTAGCAATACTGTATGTATTGTAGTCTTCTATTTATTTATTTATTTACTTTTTTGTGCCTTACAACGTTTAACAGCACAATGCGGACTTAATATCAGTCAAGGTAATATTTATTAATATCCGTAAGTATTAATTATGTCAGTATCGACATAAAGTAGTATTGGTATGCTGTGCTTAGTTGACATACTAAACTTATCCACACAAAAAAGTTAACTTTCTGTGTCTCACTCTATAATTTCAATTAAAAAAGCCAAAACGTATCAACAAAATATGTTGTGACAACCCTAGCGACGACTAATCAACCGTGGCACCACGAGACACACCTAAACCTTGGTATTCACAATGTCAACAGAACCATCGGTTCACGCGTGAATATGGAAAATGAATTACTAATGACTTCATACAACTTTTGCGTACCTATCGTTCGCATTCGATATGGAATTCGGTTTTATGGCATCCCATATAAATGCCAGCTTTCCGTCCCCATGATCTTCTTGATGATGATGATGATGAAGGTTCTTTGTAGAGTAACAGCGAGAAATTTTAATGCCTTAAGTAAATTCTTCTTAAAAGCTAAATTGAACTGTGAACACACTTCAATATTATATTTTTGAGTGGCAATTCCGTAAGTATCAACTCTCTGCAACTCAAGAATAGGTCTCTATAATCTCGTTATGAACGCTATTTGATGTCACGTATTCTCTAAAAATGATTTACTGCAATATAACTTACAGTAATCCCATGACCAACATTCTGACATTGGTTCGCCCAGTGCAAAATTGTGAGATAACACACGTAAAACATACAGTCAAATTAAGAACCTCCTCCGCCTTTTTGACATCGGTTAGTAAAATAAAAAAGAAACCTTTTTCTTAAATGTTACAACACGATGTTCAATAGATCTTGGTTCTCGTAAGAGTACCAATATAATTAGTATCAATGAAAACATTGGTAAACGTTAACCGATATTACGGTACTGTTTTATCAGTTGATAAATATTTATCAGTCGCCAAGTGTTTAGTTTCTTGGGCAATGCTCCCGATAAATGAAAATAAACTAAACAACAAACAGACACGTCTTCGAGAACATTATAATTATGGGTTAACATATAAACCTCAAATGCACAGGTTTTCTCGTAGTGTCTCGTAGTAGTCGATTAACTACACCAAGAGATATTCAAAATTCGTAATTTAGTAATAATATATATTACTATATTTAATTCATAATTGGAGAATATACTACGTTAGTTAATTTTTCAATAGGTATTACGAGTTAGCTTTGTTTGACACAATTTCTTTGTGTTATTGTAAAAAATATTTTTTTTTGAAAAAAAATAACGTTTTCACCAAGTTGTACAGAAAACTCAAAAACTAATCGACAGATGCCGCTTAAATGGGTCTAGTTTTCGAATAAAAAAGAATAATCAAAACCTAGTAAAAATTTTTGGAGTTCCACACATAAAAACAGTCTGATTAAACTATTTTTCATTTCAAAACATAGTTCTAATATCAAAACCTTAAAGTACCCCAAGCAGTTTACAATACCACTAATTCATTCGGTAGGGAGCGGTTCTCTGATATCGCTTTATTACGTGGGGTCGCGACGCGACTCATAAATTCATTTATGACTTGTAAGTCTCGTTAATTTTTAGACGTAGACCGCTATTATTACGTTGTATTGTAGGTACTTCGGTTTTAGGGTACTCGACGTCAACAAAAGACGGAAATTTCATCATTGTCTCATTTTTTACAGCACTTTAGGGAAGATTCTCGTTCACTGTCCGAAATCAGTCGTGTGTACATGATTTTACGTTTTATAGGATTATTAAAAGCTAATTTTAGCAGGAAATCAAATAAAATATTATTAAAAGTGAATGTTTTATTAAAATGATAATAAGTACCTATCTAATATTTTGTTACACCTTCATTTATTAGGTTTAATAGCGAATACATATGTTTGACCTATTTGAATATGTGGGGTCTTTCTCTACCTGTAGCTTCATATTAAGTGACTTAACGAGTAGCTGCTGATAAAATATTTAGGGCAACTGATATCGAGTACCCTACGTTTTTCAAGTATTTTGGCAATAAATGTTTTAATGTTGTAAGATAAATTAAATTCTTTAAGGTTATATTATCCCCAAATTATATTTTGCTTCCTGTAAATTATTATAGTTAAGCTTATACATTAGTTTTATAAAAAACATAAGTAATATCTCGTCTAGCTATTGATAAAATCTTTTAAATGCAATCAGGTCGAAATGGGTCGAATTATCGATAAAACAATTCAAAATTGTAAGTAGGTACTGGTTTGGATTATACAAATTTAAAATCATAGGTATTCAATAATCTATCTACCAATAATATGCAATGTAGCGTGAGTCGTGACATTTTGCAAAAAAATCTCACATCAGTACAACACGAATAATATTCATTAACATAATATATGAGTATTTTTTAAATCTTGGCGATCAATGTTGGTTTGTAATAAGAATTGGACTTTTCTTTTACAACACAGTTTTTGTACTTACAAACGGTAAAACAAAGTTAGGATTTTTTACTTACTAAGTATTATTTACTTATCTACCAAAACACGGTCATAGAAATTTTACTGAAAGTGAGTGGATCACGTGTTGTGTATACAACACTGTCCGTATTGCAGTATCCACACGTTTTTAAGTTAAACGGATACGTCAAAATGCTGTTTCTGATAGTATTTTAATTCTTTCACTAATTTTAAGCAGGCTAAAACTCCTGATCATTTAACTTTAGACTGTTATAAACTTAGAATGACACGAATGGACAATTCTTAAGAAAGTTGTGAAAATAGGGTGCCATACCGTGATCCACATATTCATGACGCTTTTGCAGATAAAAAGTTTCCGAACATGAAGAGTTAAGCCGGTGTAACTCTACAAACTCTACAGTTCTACACCTTGGTTAAATTATCGTTAACAATGTTATTCCTGAGTCAGAATACGAATGGCTGACTTATTATATTTTATCCTAGAACAACTAAAATCATGGTTGCAGCCACGGTACCAACTAACCGATGCCCAAATCCACTATTTATTTAACAATTTACACTTTACTCAAGGCTGTGCGGACAAGGTTAGGCTAACAAACGGACATACGTCAAATAAATAATAATAATAAATCTTAATCTACTTATGAGTTATTTCACGTCTACCAATTTTAGATCCGTATAACGAAATTTAAGTAGCACTCAAGACTTAAACTAAATGTGCTATGTACTTCGTTTGTGAAATCTCCTATGTCGCAAATGACATGGACATACATAGATAGCAGTCTTAAGTAAGTATAGGTACCTTCTCATTTTACATATTCATAAATCATATCTATTCACTTGCATTATTTTCTTGAGGTACTGAGATTGTGCGACCCACATATTACTAAATGGATCCATTCAAATGATCAAAGGCTTATTATTATTATGAACAGGGACATTCTTAATGATGTAACACTTATTTGATAACGAATTATGACTCTTATCTAACTATTACGTTTGATACACTTTTTTACGTTAATAGCTAGCAAATAACCGCCGAGCCTCATGGACATCAGTAACACCAACGACAAAGATATGCTGCCGAACAATAGGAACAAAAGAGGAAAAAGAGAAAATCCTTTTTGGAGCTGTCTTTAGTAAACATACGTTCAATTTATTTGATTTTAATAAATTTAAGCAGTTTTACATTCATTTATTAAATCTACATTTTCAAATAATTAGATAGGTAGGTACGTTTACCAAAATAATCTGTATCTAAATATATGTAACTCAAATGTGATGTGACTGACTGACTGACATTGTGATCTATCAACTCACAGCCCAAACTGCTGGACCAATCGGGCTGAAATTTGGCATGCAGATAGCCACTACGGATGTTTCAAAATTCATAACGAATTCCACGCGGGCGAAGCTGCGGGCGTAAGCTAGTTACATTATAATACAATTTTAACTGATCGCTGTTTGTGCACGCTAATCTCAGAAATGGCTAAACGGATTTTTATGGGACTTTTACTGATATAGAGAAGGCTGTGAAGCAACATATTATTTGCTACTTTTTATCCTGGAGTTCCCGCGGGATCGGGTTTCATGCGGAAAAAAACTCATACATATGTACGAACAAAGTCGAAGGCAACAGCTAGTAGAAGCTAAGATGCAACGTGAAATTATAGTATTCTGAAATAAATACAATTAATAGATACTTTACAAATCTTTATCCTCACTAATATAGAGCCGTAAGCAAAAGCTACTAACTGAGGAAACTAGAATGTTTGTGAAATACGACACGGGTCAGTAGGACTTTCGTGATATAATTTCGTGATAAAGGCTCTTTCAACTGAGATTTATTGGGCTTATGCATTTATCGGCGGTCAGTTTACGATGCGACACGGAAAGATAGTTTACAATTTGACACTTAGACAAATGCGATGCAAATTTGAGAACTAAAGATAATTCCGTGAACGATGTTATAGTTCAGTGCAAATAAACGTTGACACACTCACATCGTTGCACCAGGATAACGTGAATTGGTAACTTTAATATAGGTACGCTTGCATGGCAATTCCGCCAGTTTTGCGAAAAATATAATGTAAGATCTGTCGGTGTGTACTTAATTATAAAAGTTTGATATTACAATAAATTTTAGCAAATTGCCAGGTCTCTAGCATCATAGCCTGGAAATTCGCTTAGGTGGTACTAGGGTTCCTTTTAACGCTCAGTTAGGTATTATATTATACAAAAAATGTTTAAAATTTAATGTCACAATTTATTGGTGGCCATGACTTTTGTCTCTAAGCGTTAAGGCAAAGTTAAAAAGAAATTAAAAGGGGATTTTTTGTAAGTTTTCTTTTAAACACGCACGATGCATCGTGGAGCCAATAGGTCACCTAAAATATTACAAAAAGCTGCAAGCGGTTTTTAGCACATTATATTACGTATTGTGAGATAAATAGCCACTCCTGCCAACACTTTCCGAGAAGCATTGAACTGGGGCTGAGCTAGGGTTGTCACTGACGACAGATAACTTTCTATAAGCTGACGCATAAACCCAGATTTTAGGGCATTAACCTTGAACACAATGGGAAGACGAATTTCATTTACGATAGGATTTAAGTGCTGACAATATCAATGGTAATAAGCTTATGAATACGTGTAAGAGTAATACTTATTTGTGTTTATTATTTTTTTTAACTATCAATAAATAAAAAAAGAAGAATAAAAGTAGGTATATAAATAATACAGACCTACGCTAATAATAATCATATGAAATACTTAGAAAATTGTTATTTGTTTGTTCGTAATAATGGCCACAATAGATCAGGAAACGACGCAGTGCCGTACTTGTTTTCCGTGCCCAGTTTTTTAAAATAATAAGTCACATTAATAACCAAAACATAAAATTTGAATGTCCTTCAAATTAGCACTAATCCTGTAAATCTGATACACGGCAGCCCTAAGCTCTGTCCTGGGCGATCACGCTAAAACCGGCCGATATCTAGTGCCAAGGAACAGCTGGCTATACGGTATCCCCCTATTTATTTAACAAAACTTGCATTCGTGTAGCCTCGGTAGCCCACTACCGATTTTAAAATTATTTTTACACCACAAACATTTGATTTTTGGCTATCTAAACTAATATTAATAGGAGAAAGATTTGTGTTCTACATTATCTCTGAATGAATAGCAATGGCTATATTTTAATCCCAAAATATTTTAAAAATAAATGTTCACCCGCGCGACGCCGGTACCTACTGTAATAGCCGAGATTTTGTCAAGTTGATATTTATTGAATTCTGAAAATCTTTTAACTCCAAAATTCTAAACAATAATACGAACATTAATTTTATGCCCAAAGAGATAACGAGAGATACGTAACAAGTAAGACTAAAAACGAGTTCGTAACTAATTAATTTATTTAAACTAATTAACGAAACACCGAAAAAGTCACTTAAGAAACGCAATTAAGAGCAGTATGTGCTCACTATCAGCACATTGGCATTGCATACGAGTACATAAAATCGATAGGTTATCACTGTTGCGTCAATGTTAGCACTTTAGCTCAATGCTCAGGTATACAGCTGATGTGTGCCTTGTAAATATTTACTGGAATTCCTGGAAAGGTTTCATAAAGAAATGACGTCTATTATAGGGCATTTGGGGCCGAACCTGCTAATTTATAAATGCCATTAAATGCTTCAATTGCGTCGTATTCGATTTAGAATATAGGCATATATCAGTTGCTATGTTTTATATTGTTTAATATTTCCCTATAACTGTGTTCGTCAAAAATATGGTTTTGTTTACGGTTTATGTACCGTACAAAATAAAATTGCACGCGGGCTCTCATACAGACAGAAGCGGCCCTAATGGTGCCTCTATAGGGATATATATAAATAAATATATAATGACTTTAAAGAACCCTTTTGTGGCCCTTGGCCAAAAAAGTGTGACGACCGTTGCCATGTGCTCTACATTCTCTACAAAAATCATTTTTTTCCATATCTTGTAGTAACAAGGTTGATTTAAGTTGTGAACCGCCGCATTTTCTGACTTTTATAAACTTTCCTGGTCTATTCTTTAAAATTTTCAAAATAAAAAAGTACGTTATTGCTGCATAAAATTATTTTGCTTTAACATTTTCATACCAAATCATTTCATTATTTGCGTCTTTCCTCTTGAATCGCGCTAACCCTAACATCATAATATATCCTTAAAAAATTAATAGTAGTCCGAATTTTAATGACCTCTTACTTCACTTTAGTCCGTTTGCTGCTTCCATATCGTAAATTAATTGATGCACTATTCTATAACGGAACGTAACGTAACTCTATCCAATTAGCCAAGGCGGCGCAGCGCTCACTTTCCGCGCATGCAAGTTCAGGGTCAAACCGCTTAAAAATACGCTATCTATGACACAACTAAATGGTTTTAAACATCAATGACTCGGTACCTACATAATTATATAGAAACCGTCGAGTTTCTCAAACCGGTTTTACAACATTTTATGTCGATTCGCTACGCCGGTTTCGTAATTTAGTCATTTTAGTGCGTTATTTTTATTTGTTTTTTTTTATATATTTTACCTAAATAATAATTAATTCATTAGTAACCTAATTAATTGATTAGAAATTTGATCAGTGTTGTGAAAAGGAGACTTAATCATTACAGACAGTGTGATGTAGCTCATTTACTTATAATTTTTCACTAATTTGTAAAGGAGATGTTTCAAATCCGGCCCACAATATGTACAGTACCTCGAAAAATCGAGAAAAATCCATGGAATTCGGGAAAAATAATAAATAATAATAATAAGATAAATTACCTAAATGGTACGAAAGTCAGAGCCGGTGCTGCGGCGGAGGCGGCAGAGAAGAGTAAGCACTTGAAATATGACAATATTTCAAGTGCTTATTACTTTTTCAAAGCATTTGGGGTGGAAACTCTTGGTCCGTGGGGTCCTGACGCCCACTATATTTTCAAAGTAATAAAAAATAAATTAAAGGAAAAAACTAGTGATCCAAGAGCTGGCAGTTTCCTCGCTCAACGTATTAGCATTGCTATACAGCGAGGAAACGCTGCCAGCGTATTGGGGACTGCACCACAGGGTCCTAGTTTATTTAACTTATTTTAGTTTTAGTTTTGTTATGTTATTTTTGTTATGTTTATATTTTTATGTATGTACCATAAAATTGTTATTTATAATTGAATAAAATAATACAAAATGCATACTTTTCTGGTACAAAAATTGTATCTATCATTTAATTTTATCAAGTTTCAACATGGCGTCTTACCAATTTGTCATTGATCACAGAATTCACAGATCACGAACTGTCTACTGTCACTTTAATATGACAGAAATGTACGTACATATGTCAAACTTCAATCAAATCAACCAACGTGACATGTGATGACAGCTTACCGCCATGACGGATTTTTGTTTTTGTGTTGCAATTTCAATTGTATATTTTTGTATTGTACCAAAAAACTAAACCAATTTGAAGTGATTGCATAGTTAAAAACTGTTTGAATTGCGATTCTCCATATTTTAGTATGGTGTACAAAGTGGTGGCCGGGGCTCCATACATTTTGAAACAATTCCTTTAGGATTTTCGCGTGGTTACTAATTTTACTATCATATTTTAACATAACCTGTAATTTTATAATTATAGTAAACCCAACTTAAGACTGAAACGAAAGAGGCGCTGTCGGACGCATTTGACATTCATTTGACCAATCATTGCACACTAGTAACTGACAGATGAATGAACACAACGTACTTATGAATGACTTTTCGTTAGTTCCAATTTTCGCCATTTCAGAGATAAGTTGGGCGTACTGTAAGTACATTTCGTGTCATGGCTGCATAGCCATTATAGCTGTATACAAACAAATCATTCAATTTTTACTGGATATAAAAAATATTGTCTATGGTTTGAAATTTGAAATAATCGATTACTCGCAGAGCAAAAACGTCCAGTCAATAGTCGCCCAACCGGTCGCAAGTCGCAAAACGTGTTCGCTTCTGACTCAATTTGCAATGCAAGGCCCGCCGTGATGCACGACGCATTAACGGTTAAGTATGATAATTTCATCCGGAAATTATGCATTGATTCAGGCTTTTGATCTTTTTTGTTCATTGGTTTATAGACGTGAAATTTTCGACATCACTCAGGCTTAACTGGTGAAAATGCTGTGGCCGTTGCGGTCAGGCGGAAGCTTATATTCTTGTCACTTCATTTAAACAGAAATTTCAGAATAATTTTGATACATACTTCAAATTTGATCAGCAGATTTCTAATTATTAACCAACTTCAAAAAGAAAGAGGTTCTCAATTCGACCGACTACTTATATAATTATAATATGTTTTTTTATGTGTTCACCGAGTGTTTCGTCATTTATGAGCCGATTTTGATTTTTATTTTTTGTTGGAAAGTAGATATCAGATATTTTTTAAAATTTGATTACAGAGAGATTACGTGACAGAATGCGAAATTAACTTGTCACAATAAAAACTTCCCACTAGACAACAAGAAAATAATGTCGGATGATCGATTTAATCGTCGCAATTAGCACAACTGGATCCTCATTCACATGTTTAGTTTTTCCTGCAATCCTTCAAGAATGGAACATAGATGTTTCATTTATACGCCCATAAGAACATTTAAATTTTAATATTAACATAATATTATTATCACGTAAAAGAATAGGTACTCTAAAAGGTTTTCCTGTGAACAATTTAATCGGTAAAAATGTAGTTTGTTAGTATTTCATCAAAATAATATCTTTTACCATTTTAGTCTTGATAACTTAGAAATATTATGGAGATATTTTACATTACATCATTATTTCTGTGAAAATGTCTCTTCACTACCTACTTACTGCAGACTTCACACGTTTTTGAAAACTTCAGGTAAGACTTTCTGGTACGCTTTTTGGTACGTGGTGGTAATATCTTCACCATGATTTCTGCTAATCAAATGATTGTAAAAAAGAATTTGCAATGTTCATTTGTTAACTTTTTTAAGGTAAAACTACTTTTAACTGATAATAAAACGGTGGTGAAGCCGAAATTATGTATTGTACTTAAGTGTATGTAGTATTTTGCACGCGGACATGCCAGTAACCCCTTTTTCACTATAACATCGTTCAATAAGCGTTAATGTGTTTTACATTGGCTCTTTCAACGCTTTCTCTGAATTAACTGTTTGGTCACTTTCTACACGGCCATGACATTCATTTAAAAATTCTATATTTATATTTGAACTACAATACCTATATTTTTGCGACACAGAAATCTAACATACTAATTCAATATTCGTAGGATCGACAGTAAAGTAAATCAGAGCAGTAGCAATAAGCTACTTAAACCGTCCTGAAGATGTTCTCACGTCCATAGCTAAACAAGACACAGTGGTGATATTGCCATCTACGTAGCTCAAATATTTTGTATTGAATTTACGTGATTTACCTACCTACATTAAAGTTCCAAAATATTTGGATCATAATAATCGACTTAAATACATTTTAGTACGGAATACCTAACAGAATGGGCTGACCTGTTTCTACCTACCATGGATTAGGTACCTACTGATGTTAAGACAGCAACGCATCGGAGATTGCCCACTTACCATCAAGTGACTGCGTCTGCTTTTGTACAATAAACCTTTAAATATTATACTTCTAAATCCAGTATTCAATTAGATGTGCATTTATAAACAACAATTTGTTATCTGTCATCTGGTAACAAGGCGAATTATCAATAACAGCTATGTATATTGCGTACGCTCTTTACATAAAAATTAAATTTAACTGCCGTGTGTCTGTAAAATTTATTAACGAAAGTAACACAAGAATAAATTTTAGAATTAAGAAATATCTACAAAATTTTGGACCATTTCTGGACCCAGAAAAAACAAAAAGAAGATAACGAAAATAGGTTTTTTACGAAATGAAACATACTTGGAATATTCGAAAATTTTCATGAATTCGTTTTCACGCAAGCAAAACCGTGTGCTTGTTCCTAGTTACAGTACAAATAAGTAGTATAGCAGGCAGCCACGTGACAACTGATATTGACATACACATGCATTCTTATCTAATATTTAATACTTAAACAATATTACTAGTATTATGATTTTGTAATACAAAACTATGGTCAGAATAGAAATAAGTACAATATACGTACATGTTCAAGCTTTTATATCATTTAGTTTTTTAAATTCCTGAAAAATGAAATACTTAGTTCTCAAGGGCTATTGCGTTGCACTTGCAATTGGAATATTTTAAAAAATACTTGACGTACCTACTCGTAACGTAGTTAAGTAGTTTGACGGCGAGACCGTTATAATTAGAGAAATAAATATTAACTTTTTAATGGACGGCGGCATAAAACATAAATAACGGGCTCTACATAAATGACAATGCATTTATGAGCGTAAAATTACTCATCATACTTCTAAATATGCAGCTGACGACCGTGGGATATTAGCGGTAACCTTGAAATTTAATACAAAAAGACATTTAGCAAACATAAGGGGTTCAAACAATGAAGGATGTAACGTACGACAAAAAACCTTCAAGGTGTTAGAAATTATTGAAGGGGACCCTAAATATTTAGAAGGGTTTCATAGGTAAACGTTCCATGAAACGCGAGTTTACGATGTGCGATATAACAATCATAATTATTAGTTACGAAGGTAAGTATTCAGTCAAACTTATCATAAAGTAGTTAGGCCGTAGAGAACAAACAATACTTTTAACATAAATCTATAATTTATATTTTATTTATTGAATCGCTAACATTTTTGCTAGAGCTATGTGTAAGTAAAATTAAATCTGACAAAATAAATGAGATGTAAGTTGCGATAATACTTATTCGGTAAAAAAATGAAATATTATACTCTAATGCACAAAGCAAGTTACTTCAAGGGCTAAATAATAATCCGGTTTATTAATGTTATTTTAGAAAAAAAGCGATTTATTTTCTCCAAACTACACTGTTACTTGACAGTGAGTTGAAATATCCAAAGGAGAATGCGCAAAATTGCCCCAGCTCCGGCGCAAAAAGTAACTATCTCATAATTTTGTATATTTAATGGGTACTTAAAATAAATACTTGTGATCTCCCTAATCTGTGGCTAAACATTATTGTTTCAGGCACGAATTTTAGTAAACTACACAAATAGAAAATATTATTATATTTATATATTTTGTATGTGTATATTATTATTCATATTTTATTTAGACAAGAATGTGTGCCTACAAATGGCACATATTATTACTTTCTGTAATATATACATTTGGGTGGGTGGTGAGGGTAATATTAATAAACACAGTATCATAAAGTAATGTCTATATTCTCTTATAATTCTAAGTCTATCAAAACGGTATCTAAGTAAGCAGCAGGATGTTCAAATTCTTGAACGTTGTTTCGGACCCAGCCAAGATAATATAAAATACTAATGACATGGGCGCAACTTCCAGTGTACGACGCCCGTGAATGCACGTACACATACTCTTTTATTGCGCTCCGACCCTGCGTCTCAGAATTATACAATATATATGTATATGTTATGAAAGAATTAAAATAAAAGTGATTATTTTAGATATTACTTTGCATTTTTACTTGAGATTTGTTTTTTTTTGTAACGATAGTTTAGTATAAAATCGTGCCTGAATGAATTATCAAAGCAATTTTTTTCTATGTTAGCCACTGATTAGGGAGATCAAATACATTTATTTTTTGTACACATCCAATGTATAAAATTCTGAGATAGGTTACGTTTGCGCCGGAGCTGGGGTAATTTTCTATGAAAATTGCGCATTCTCCTTTGTTTCGTTTAGGTATATGCTAATAAATCATGTACCGCGGACCGCATTAAATCATTTCGTAATGACATAATACTCGTATATTATGTCGAACGAGTTAGGTACTAAGACATTCTGAAATATATCAAAACTATATAATTATACTGTCATTAAGTTCCTATATCAGCTGTTGCTTAAACTATGTATTTGTTTAAATTTCATCTATAAGTAGAATATTAAGCATAATCTTTTAAGGATATCTAATTACTAATTACTACACCATCCGAAATACCGCTATGGCCAAGTCAAACCTACTAACGAATTATTCGTGAAATTATCTTAACTATATTATGGTCAGCTTATCTCTAAAGAAATGTAGATATATCTAAAGGAGATAGTCGCAATGTTGCCAGCTACGACCAGTCCAGTATGCGTGTGTATCAGCGAATACGATGGCAGATAACCTTATCGCCTGATAACTATCACGACAAGGTGAGTTACACCTAATATGTATGAATGTATAGTATAGTAGTAAACATTGAAAGTCTTGTTTTTAAAGAACAGTGTCTTTAGCTGCTTAAATTCGAAGGTCAATTTGAATTTTTTGGCCACAATGTAATAGATTAGGATACAACTAGCAAGTTCAGCGCTATAATAGGATTCTCTACCAGCGAAATTTCGATTTTAAGTAGACTATGAAAATTTGTCTTTAGAATTACTCTACCAGCTAACGAAATCTGAAGTCCAACTTGGATTTGTCAGCGTGTAAATGTTAATGGAGTCTGAGGACGTATAATTTCTATGCAAGTTAATGCATCTGGCTGGTTTTATAGAGGAAATAATGAAAAAAAATGTTCCACGCTATAGCGGACCATTCCCACAGTTCACATTAAACGTTAAAACGCAGCTACCAGACATCAGACATGCAGCCCATACATGTGTATCTGTTTGCACAAGTGCAAACAATATCATCGGTATTTATATTATTGGTTATATGTACATATATTAAGATAATAATTAAATTCAAAGCCGTTTTGCGAAGTATATCGAGAAATAATAATAATAATATACTAAGTTTAAAAATCAAGATATCTTACTGAAGCAGAATTGGTACAACTAAAAATATTTTCGTCCAATCGTAAAGGCTGATACGTAGGGTTAATTCGAATATTTTCATCTCTCACATGTCAAAATAAAGTTATGTTGTGCAATAAAAAAATTAAACATTCCGAAATATAGCACGATGAGGCAATTTCAAGACTGTTTGTTATGTAGTGAGTGTAGTGACCATACTGATTATATTCAGATACTAAAACCTGATGTGGCGTTTTACCGCGTTTCAGAATATTTGGATTTTGAAGGTAATCATAAATGACAAAGGTGTAAAGTATATGCAGTGTCTTAAGAAAATCTCTTACCGCGTTTTCTCGAGCATATTAAACCGACTATAATTCCAAAACGCATATGTCTCATTTGTTGTCTATCCTAACATTTACCTATTTAGATAAAAAATTATCACCATCAGACGTATTTCGAGAAGGTATCGTACTTCTGACGTCACAAATTATATTGCAGTCCTTGACTAAGTTGACTGTAGCATTTATCTAAACATTCTAAACCTTTAAGCTACATTGTTGATATTTAAAAACCAAGATAAAGATCTAGAGAGAGCATCAGACGTAGTTTTCACGACGGTACCTATACTCGATTCGAATAAATTCATTCAGCTAAAAGGTAATTTATGACATATTATGCTCACAGTTTCACGATCAATCTACAATGAATCTTAATCACAGGAACGGAAAGCTCGCTTTTTGAGGGTTACTATTGAAAGGAATTCCATATAAAACGTGAACGAATTACAACTATCTGAACATACAATTCAATACCCAGGTAGGTGCAACGTTGTTGTAACGAAAACAATGTTTAATTTAAACTGGTGATACAATGTCTTCAGTCTTCACGTTAGTACGTCCCACTTACCAGCAACTTTTGTTATCTATCAACGGTAATAGTCTCAACACTGTAAGGGGCTAGTGGGTTGTACATTATAGTTATAGCCGATATAGCTTTGTGCAAATTCAGAATTAAACCCAATAGGCAATATAATTAGGATAGATAGGATATGTTAGGATGAGTCATTCGATTATATTTTTGTCAATTATATTAATTTTATTAAATTATAATCTTTATCACCATAAAGATATTTCTAATGAACCTCAAACTCCATATTTGTACTACATTGTTGATCTTTACGAAATTCTTTAATTCTGTCTTTGACCACAATGTGATACTTTTTTCGAAAACAAGAAAAAATGTATTCTAAAAAAACTGCTGAAAACCATGCATTAGGCACTTATTTAAATACATCTACTATAAAACATCCTTAGCAATCTTTTACACGACATAGCTTACTTCATTAAAAACAAAAACCTAGTATCATTATTGCGCCTATTTTTAAGTCATTAGGCGCTACGCTCGTATCATATTAATAAAAATAATTAAATGTCAAGGCTTCGACCTCGTAAATGGATGCTAAATTACCACAGCGTTAATTGCACTGGGAAAATGCATTACTGTGTCATAAATTGCATTACTTATATTTTCATTACTAATTCTCTAGGGATGTATTTAAATCGAATTGCGGAAGTGGTACTCGATTTTAATGAACGCACGTAAGTTCTGACATTAAAATGAACGTGTATTTTTGCTTTATGTGACTTTTACTTGTAGCAATTGCTTACAACTTACCACACTCGCGTGGATTCGGAAATCGCAGCTTTGTTACGGAAATAAATCAAACTAAAATCTAAAATATAACTTTTATTCATGCCCTGTCCCCTTGGGATCCTAAAAAAATCTCCATGGAGTACTTATGTCTATGACAGGAAAGGAATCGGAATAAGTACGACATTATTCGAATTTAATATTACTAGATTCAATAGTTTAGGCTCTACGATGAAGAATCTGTCAATCGGTCAATCAGTCAGTAAGTAAGCATTACTTTTTATATGAATGTATAGATAGGAAAATGATATTATGTGACATTGAAAACTGTATTGTTACTACGAGCCAATAGAGCTTATCTGATATGGAAAACAAGTCTAGATAAATGTTTTTCTGAATTATCAGTTTGCATCATTATGGCTAACTTGTACATACCTATGCGAGATATTTGTCCCAAGTAACTGATTGTGTCTTAAATCTAGCAAATAATGAACTCAGTCAATATTTAAAGCCCAAATGCTTTCTATCTTCACCACTTTTAAGTACTTTCATAAACCGAAAGGCCAAAGTTCAAAAGTCAAAGACTCAAACTCTCAGGTCATTTCCACACCATATTGGTACTTACTATGTCATATCAAGCATTACAGAAATATCAGTGTAGGTATATTTGCAGGACATGGTTATTGATTTGAGGATGAAGGTTTGTACGTCGATCCTAAGGAAGGTCGATTTTAAGGACTCGTACGACTTCCTAAAGAGAGTCTCAAATAAATAAAAATAACGTTATGTTGTAAAGAATAAATATAAAAGTGGTCAAAATTTAAATATAATTTAATATTATACCCCAAAGTTATGTCGAGTAATGTCGTACAAAAAAAATTACGACCCACAGGGTATTGTTCAATAGTACCGATCGACGTATTGGGAAAGGTTTATATGTACCCGGTACCCTCTCCGATAATTTAATTTTTTTTAATCAATTGTAGACCAATATTTTATACTTGAGAAAAAAGTTTTTTATAATGAAGAATGAATCATACCATGTTACTATATTTACTGGTACCGGAACGGTTATAGTCGTATATGTATGATACGACCTTACAAAAGGGCTTAACTCCTAAATTCCTTTGTAATGACTGTAACACGGACAGCTTAGCACGCCTAGGTTTTAGTTTAACTTTCAAATCAGCTAGATTTGCGCTCGCTTCTAATTAGTTGGTCTTTGTAAGTATGGGATTCTTAGATTGCAAAGGGTTCATTAGCCTGTGAAGATAATATTTTATAGTGCCTCATTATGTTATAGTTTGGTAAAGTTCACTAGGTGTTAACTTTTCTATCCCCTATTTTGTGGTGTTATGGTTAAGTTGTGGTCTCTGTCACATCAAAAGGTAAGAACTGTAACCTATTTTTGATTGATGATGATTTGTTTGATGTCAGGTGAAAACTGTAACCTATTTTTGATTAATTCTTGATTTAGATGTACGTTTTATGGTGAGCTTGGATTTTAAATTTTACAATGTATTGACCATTACAAAAAAGTTCGGTAGAGTTTTGTTGGTAGAGTTTGAATCGCGTATAGAATTAGTTGTAGAGAAAAAGGTTGACAAGTTGGACGCAATTAGAAACATAATTATGATATTATGTTTATAGGTATTCTAAATTTAAAGTTTTATACTTTTTTTAATTACACGAACCTTGAAATGTGTACCTACCTACATAGGTATCCCATTATACGGATACTTGTATAACTACTAGATCCCTTACTTAATACATCATGTACTCTACATCACAAAACTAACATCGCGTTACTGAAAACTCTATTACATAGTAAAATAAGGCGGGATTTCGAAAAAAGTTTTTATCAGAAGTCAGTTTATTCGATTCGCATATAAAATATCGAGTTAGTCACGTACACACATCAAATTTCAAACATTATCTAAACTTATCAGGTGTCTAAAACAGATACACTTATTTTGTGAGGCCGCCAAAATAATTATTTCAAACAGTGCGTACGATTATGATTACGAGTACGATTATACACCAAAGTAGTTGCTTTTATTCACTCTGTTTGTAAAAAAACTTGAGTGCTTTTATTTTTTTCATTTGTTAATGAAAATCTTAGCTTGCGAGATTACTCATAAAGGCAAATGTATTTTATATCAAAAAATTCTTCCTGTATAACTGGAATTAGCCCAGTTATACAGGAAGAATTTTTTTATCCTAAATTATGTAGGATATTTATCCAATGTATCTGTAAGATATATTATTTTAATAAACAGAAAACTCATAGAAATAAGTTATCAATGATACTTAATAAACAATTATTTACGTAGTTACATTTCATAGCCTAACTGAGCAAAAGACATGTATGCTATGTGTGCACAGTGCACACCGGTATATTTTTTATGTCCCAAAGAAACAGTTATTCCAATAATTTCCGACCAGCGAAAATCTGTTTTTAACCGACTTCAAAAAAGAAGGAGGTTCTCAATTCGACCGTATATTATATGCTTTTTTTTATGTTTGTTCAGCGATTTTTTCGTCGTTTATGGGCCGATTTTGATAATTCTTTTTTTGTTGTAAAGTAGATATGCGCAGTGGGGTCCTTTTGAAAGGATCATCAGGATCTGATGATGGCATCTCGGAGAAATCGAGGGCAACTTTCGAAAATTGTATGGAAGACTAGTGTGTTTGTTAATGTTATCATAAATACATTAAAGCGCTACCATTTCAAGAAGGTCTGGAGTCGATCTGATGAAGCCGAAAGACAGTCGTGGGAACTCCTCAACGATTTACTGCAGTTATCTAGTGTTTGGAATTGATTAATTTGTTGTGACGAGAACTTTACACATACATGTTGAATTGAGCGCCATCTGGCGAGTAATTTTTGAGTTATCTCTACTTATCAAGGTTGAAGTCGGTTATTTTTTTTGTAAAAAGCAATTATAAAACTAAGTAGAGATTAAATGGTTTTATCGTGTGATATATTATAGTTGTGACATTCTACTGAAACTGTCTCAATCTGCCGGTATCGCGGAACAGCCGCCAGTCGCCACTGCATCTAGTCTAAAATAATTCCTTACCGCACCGCAGTTATTTTCGGTTTCGCAATAAAACAACGCAGACACAAAAAGATAACTTAGCCATCTTATAAATAACTAACGTAATAGCAACACAAAATGCACGTTTATTTTTTGAAACACACACCACGAACACAAATTAAAAAAAAATATAAAAGAATTATATTCTTCACAAAATAAACAGAACCAAAAACATAATTTATAAAGAAGAAAAATGGCCACGTAAATTGGAACGCATCATTTGAAAATAAAAAAAAAGTTGGCCTATTTAAAATAGTGATTCGAATTTTCAGCGGACATACCGAAGAGCGGTCGGATACGTCTAAACCGTCGCGCTCTCGAACTGTACTAACTTTCGTTTCGCTTTACCGTCTCGGACGCTTTGCTTTCGTACTTCCAAGCGTACACCATAGCATCTCTAGCGATAGAATTTATAAATGTAATAGTGTAGGGAAGGACTCTGTATCGACATTTTATCGGTAAATAAGTTGTTAAAATCATTTTTTATTCTTATCGGTGACTACTTAGTGTACGGTGGTAGAATATTCTCCAGGCCACCTATGTTAGAAAAAACCCGAGTCCTATAGTGAGCTTTTAATGAAAAGAAACTAAATGATAAATTTCGTCATGTTTGTACATAGGTATCTGTCTTTAATCTTCATAACACATAATGGTTTTAAAATAAAATACGCAGTTGTTAATAATTGTTTTTTACAAAAAAAATTACCAAATTCACATCGACAAGCAGAGATAACTCAAAAACTACTCACCATAATAATATGGCACTTAATTATATAAGTGTAAAGTCTCAAAACTACAAATTATTAAGACCAAACACAAAACAAGTGCTGTAAATCGTTGAGGAGTTTGTACACGTATGGTTGCGTTGCGTACTAATTGGGTGAGTATCAATAAAACTTCAGGAGCCCGATATACGTGTGTTTATTAAGTTATATTAAGATACACAGATTGATACTGATTAAACATAATGTAGGCACAAGTTCCCTTGACTGACTTTCGGCTTCATCAGATCGATTCCAGACCTTCATGAAACTATAGTAATTTAATATACTTAATGAGACATTAACAAACACACTAGTCGCCCCTAAAATTTTGGAAAATTCCCTTCGATTTCTCTCAGATGTTATCATCTGATTCTTTGTCCTTATCATGAAACAACCCTTGGATCTACTTGGATCTGGGTATCTTCTTTCCACCAAAAATAAAGAATGATCAAAATTGTCTCATAAACGACGAAAAAAATCGCTGAACGCACATAAAAAGCATACGGTCGAATTGAGAACCTCCTTCTTTTTTGAAGTCGGTTAAAATGATTTTTTGTCAAAATAAGAAATAGGTGATATATTAACGTTTTACGGCTAGGGGACTTGAAATAGTACAAACAAACGTATATCTATTTTATACCTCAGTAAATATATTAAAACGACATCATCATCACTACTTATTATCACCTGGCATTGTAGTGTAGCATTAACATACCGTGACAGAAATATCGATAAAATAAATGAACATCACTATTTCTGAACATTATCCCATAATACACACACGAATTAGAACCCACACAAACGCACGTCTAACTAGAGCTTAAAAGCTGTTCGTTACCTTTATTCTAAATTCAACACTACATCACGACAATAAAGTCGAAATTTCATTGGTGATGACTTAAACTAGGTAAAGTCGGTGACTTCACTCCAAGCATTAACAATTTTATTGTCTCCTTGATATTATAGTTTTTTGCTTACTATCCAGCTATCCGGTCAGCCTTAGCTGCATTGAGAGATGTTTTATGGGAAGAGAATTTTCAATCTTTGTTTTGTTGAAGTATCCCTACTGACACGGATAGAACCTTAAATGAGTAATATCTTCTCGCAGCGAGGTCTTAACATGGCTTAGGCTTATCAGGGCCCCGCCGGGGGAGTCCACCTTGTCGTGGTGGCGGGGCTTAGTAGCCGTGCACAAGCCAGTGCACGGTGAAGCCAAGAGACTCCCAAATGGGGGAGCGGGGGTCCAGTTTGGGCCTCCGCTCATGTAGGGGTGGGGGGGCGGCGACGGCCCAGCTGCCAACAAGCGGCGTGATCCTCCGCGTGTCCCTTTGATTGCAGAGGGCACTGTGGATGGATCATGGGGGCTTTATGCCCCCGTGGTGGAGGCGATTTCGCCTTGAGGAAGAAAACCTCGTTAAAAAATTGAGGAGGAAGACAACCTCGTTAAAAAATCACGGAGGGGGCGGAACGCTCAATTTATTGAGCGCCCCGTGCTGAGGCCGCCGCCAAGGCAGCGGCCGCTGCGCCGGGACCGTGGAGCGAGAGTAGCACACAGTCCCGGCACTATGCGGCAGCGTCGGCACCTTCAGGTTTTAGTGGGTAGGTCACCGCCGTTCTTACGGCAGTGAGAGTCCCACATCACCGTTCGTTTCCTCCGGAGCGGACGGTATGCGTAACTGCATTTCCTGAAGTAAAAAAAAAGGCTTATCAGGGGACTGTAAACCAGTATCCAACTAAAATAACACCACTGTAAATTTCAACCCTTCATGATAATGATATGTTAGATTGAAAATTTTAAAAAGGACCTACTTCGAAGAGCACAAATAATCTATATTCACAGTATTCACAGTATAGCACCGAGCTTAAATATAAACAGATTCTTATAAGGACGACTTCTGAAAAGGAAGGATTTTGAAGAATTTGTATCTACCTACAACATTCTAAAAAAAATATTCTAATCAGGGCAGATTTTAAACAGGACTCAGAGAGATAACATACATAAATTGTACAGTTCATCAGAAAATTAGTTTATTTAATTTTCAAATAACATTCCCCGGGAGCAAATAATCTTCATCACGTAAGTACCCGCGCGCCGTCAATTATAAGGAGACACCCGTGTCATCTTGTCAAAGTAACGTTTTGTAGGTTAGCTGAAGAAGTAAATTATTACATAATACTGAAGCAGTATTATAGTCCTCTTACCAAACATGCATGTATGCTATATTTATAATTTTTAATGTCAATATACTTAACAAGCAAATAAGCCAATGAACTAATTCATATTAAGTGGTGATTATCACCGTCCGTATATATCCGTAAGACTAGGAATTCAGAAGAGTACCTACTCAAGTATGGGATATTCGATGATGTTTTAAATATCAAGATTGAGCGTCGCCCTACAATGAAAACAAAAAAACAAGGCAACTTTGTCAAGCATGTGTTTGCACACATTGCAGGCGATGTTTTTCGCGTTCATTTACTGTCATATATGTGTGCGTAATATATGTGTAATGATATAAAAATTGTGGCTAACAGTTAGCCACAATTTTTTGACACGTTTTCGCGGATTCGATGTTCCTAAGATATCCTAGATATTTAAAACATCAAAGGGAATATTATAAATAAACATGTAATTATTTTCAACTGCATACTCAAGTTACTCGATATACTTAAATGACCAAATTAACACGGATATGGAGAGATACAAATTATAAACTTATTAGATTTTCCTGTGATTCTAACTAATTTACCTAATAACGTAGAATAGAACACATTGAGCAGCCCATAGAGCAGCCATAATGTACGTGACTCTACATCTACGTTATGCAACTTAATAGTAATCACATCCACCTAATTTTCTGCACAAAGTATGTATTACAATGAGTTTACGATAACCAACAAGTCACACAACTTGTACATCTTGGCTGTAAAAACAAATACCATACGCAATAAAAAATAACAACCCGCAAGTTCCCGCGCTTTTTCTTTTTTCTTTCACAACAAACGTGACTCAGACCGCGTTGGACTCCGTCGAATTTGCCGCCATCCTTTCGAAAGTAGGGAATTGTGGTTTGACAGCTTTATCGGTCACGATCTCCGAATATACGAGCTTATTGATGGAGGCTTCAAATCTACGTGAATAGATCCTATATTGCCCCTTACCTTAATAGACTATTGTTTG
The DNA here is from genome assembly GCA_905404135.1 of Hesperia comma. Classification (NCBI taxonomy): domain Eukaryota; kingdom Metazoa; phylum Arthropoda; class Insecta; order Lepidoptera; family Hesperiidae; genus Hesperia; species Hesperia comma. The sequence goes on along the minus strand of FR990032.1, from coordinate 7,787,595 downwards.
TTGGTTATCAATTTAAGAAGTTAGATGTCATTCTCACCAATTCAGGATTGTAGGTATATTTTAATGCCGATAATACACAAATCTCTTTTGGATGAGACTGATAAATTGAATTTACCCACGGGTCTACGAGATATCTTTAAAACGGCATTTTTGCATTTTTCTACGAAAACCAATAGATTTGATAGTCTTTAGATTTGATAGACTTTACTGTTAGCAAAACTATCGGGCGTCCCTAAAAACCGTCAATTATGAAATAAGGCCACTATGCCATTTTGTCCATATGGGTATGCCATTTTGTACTTATTTCCCTTAAGCTATAAATTAATTAACAAAAAAAATGCAAAATGATGCATTATTCTCATATAATTACCTATATAGTCATGAATGTCATGATGTTTGTTCACGGGACTTTTATTCTATCATAAGGCTATTTCTATTTAAAAGCTACGAGTAAGTAAATATTAAAAGAAATAAGTATAATATGTCATAGAATTGGCTGCTGACCTAACCTGTGGTTAGTGGTATTTATTTTTATTAGAAATTATAATAAACAATAAGTGACTAAACTGTAGTTTAATAAGAACAAAACATGCATTTAGCAAGTCATGGTAGAGATGAATTGTGCAAGACGTGATGAGATTTCTTGGTTAATATATTTTCCACGTATTCTTAAGTTACGAAAAACAGTTCTACATTTAACTTCCATATTTTACACTGAAATAGAGTGTTTAAAATACATATGTATCTCTACCCAGACCTACCTAGACGTCTCTTCAACTTGAGTCAAATGTAAAGTTTAAAAATCTGCTGACAAATTATCCGTCCTTTCGAAAAACCATGAAACGCCCGGCTCCCCAAGTCAACACAATAGGTGTAAACCCTTTAATGGCCTACTGTCTCTACTCTTTACTGAGAAAGCTTCATCTTGCTGCTCTGTTACGGATTGGTGGAGAGGAGTGGCCAAACTATGAGAGCTTTACACACGACCATTCCACATTCCAGGTAGGTACTTCTCAATTACATACTACGTATTATCATCAATCGTAGGTTTTGCTGATTAATTGTTTAAGGACCTACTTATGTATAATGCTTACAACATTTCCGCTTATGTTTATCCTCAGTGCACTTGAGATAAGTTTCAAAGAATGTGTTCTGAGTAATTCTTACTAATTACAATAATTGCTTCGACAACAATGTTGCAACGCAACCAGGGTCCTATAAAAAAAAAATTGGTTGCCTGTAACGTCGGTATACGGGCGAAAGTTTTACGTGACAACGACTTTAAGTGGTAAAATAATTCGTATAGTAGGAAGAAGGATGAAATAATAGTAACAATTTAAAACATTTATTTATACTGTCTAACCGTCATGTGAAGGCGGAAGCAATTTAAGTTTAATGTTTTATTTTTGTTAAATAGTTCCTCACTTGTAAACAAGATGGCATTGTACCAATTTGTGAAACGCGCTAACGAGTGTAACGTGGAGTTTATATAAGAGAAAAATTTTTAAAGGGCAATGTGTCGACTTCTTTGGTTTTATAATAAACTGCTATTTTGGGTTTGCAAGCAGTTGTGGTTATTTGTGAAGTTGACCCTGCGTTCCCGTATCTTCATGGGGTAAACGTATACAAAGAATTATATTTAAAACATTGTAACACCATCCGCCATCTAGCGCTGCTAACCGTTAGACCATTAACCATTAGTCACAACTAAGTGAGGTAACAAACTAGTTACTCTACTTAATCATAGATGGCGCTGTACCATTTTCTGTACACTGTTACCAAGGAACGTGAGCGGAGCTTACTAACGCAGTTTCTTGTAGTGCCTCCCGGCAAACCAATTTATAAGACGTTGTCACGTCAAAAATTATGTGGGTAGTAAATATTATAACATTTCATTTATCTATAGATAAACATGTAAGAAAACAACTGTCTCGTAGGATTTCTCATTTTGCAAGTCTACCACTCCAGTACAAATATTTATTTTATATGTATAAATATCGGCCCTTTTGGAACTCAGGGCATAGACTCCTCGCTTTACCAGCAGTGACGCTGCCGAACAGTCTCCATAGTCCAGCTTTGCGGCTACAACCAAGACTCTATTGAAGTCTTATACAATAATACGAGTACCTACGTTGTATTAGTTCCAGAGCTGACTGTCTAAAAGGTGGGGATAATGTATAAGAACAAAAACATCTAGCGCAAGTACGCAGGTAACGAGAAGGGAATATTAGAACAGTGGTCTGGCAGAATTTTGTATATAAATTTACTGATGCCTGTAGATTTAATAACAAATTTAAACCATATACATATGCACACATAGGTACCTACTATTGACCAAATAGCGCGCACTACCCACCTGATCCAATATGACTTCGCGTTCACCTTCAAATAATGTTTAAAACTACATAATATTATGTGTAAATGTAATAAACAATTGGATTGAACCAGAATAAAACACAAGTTGATCTTCTGTTATCGTTTAATAGAGCGTAATTACATAAATGTTATCAGAGTTACGTAATGATGGGATAATACCTAACTTATTACGCGTACAAACAAAACAATGTAATTGTTATTTGCGTTTATTTTATTCATAACACTAATCATAAGTTATAATAACTTTCCATCATTAGATACGTAATATACAGCCTGTTCTTGTATTGTGTGTTGTCCATTGCACCCACGACACACGAAAACCTAGTGTTGGGATATGAGTGTGTTTCGTTATTTATTAATAGGTATAGTCAATAGATAAATTTCAGATGAAATCCGATGGCCAAGCGTATCTTTAAGAATAATGTAATTTATTGAGGAAACTAAGCAGCGAAACTTCAAATACGCTGGTCAAAACGCCTCAAATATAAAATTACTCAATTCACTTATTGGATCGTAACAATATTTCCTCTGGAAATGTTGCTCATAATATACAATTGCAATTGTCAATGATTAATTATTCACCTAAATATAAAAATTCTAATTTTGACACTGCAATAAAATCAAAATCGTCCAATGGTTTTAGATAATTTAATTTCTGCATCAAAATCGACCAAAAATGTGTAAGTACTTACTTAATTAAAACTTCAACCTCCCTGCGCCTTTTTATCTTATTTATTTGGTACGTAATTAAATTTATTAAAATTCATGCAAAAAAATTACTCGTAGGTACCTACCTTATAAAGCCGATTAAATAATTATCGTTAAAGTATCAAAAAACCTCAAATAGATATGGATTGTTGCTAACGACAAAATTATTACCTATATGAAGTTTTCCTCAAGCTTATTTTTAGCGAGTGACGAAATGCGAAGCTTTAATAAAAGTCATTACAACTTGGACGCGATGTTAAAACTGCTTATCATGGCTGTTGTAAAAAATCCGCATCAACTTCTTATTTAGAGCAGCGTGACTTATGATTATTCACGTTGTAGTTGTAACACTAGAAGACGAATCAAATCAATTTCTTGCTGAACTTACCGTGAAACAAAGTTTCTTGCTTTCTTGTTACCTTACTTGTCATAAGAAAACAAAACACAATAAGTATTACACCTCCATGGTTATAGGTTAACCAATCATATCTTAAATACCAAAATAGTTTTGTCACCAGTTCCGTTAATAAAGTAGAGTAAAGTAAACTATCTTTACTTGTCTCGCAGTAAATCTAACTCTCGGAATAACAGAGTCCTCCATATTACTGCATTACACTGCTCAAAATATATATTAATAAGATCTTGTACTGCAAAGAAGAAATTTTACTCCTATTGAATCAAAATGCATTTGACATTGTATAACTTTTCTACTTGATGCTTAATCAAAACCAGACGAAGGTTTTGGGCTGCATCAAGCATCCTAAGATGAGTCATGCTGGCTACGTGAGGCTTCGAGAGACCTAAGCACGTGTGATGAGCTAATACTGTTAACGAAGGCTTTATAAATAAAAATACTCAGTAATTGTAACTACTGACTCACTTTGTGTGTAGTTGGTGACACATTTGCATTAATGCATCATATAAATAAAAATAAAATACAATAAACCACTATAGGTACTCGTAGTAGGGCCATTTTAATTAGTAGATAATATTTTTTTCCTGGATCAGGTGCTGGAATATTACAATACAATACAATACAATACAAATACACTTTATTGTTCACCAGTTTTGACAAAATAAGCTAGATATAATAACAAGAGAACAATCGGCGGTCTTATTGCTAAGCAGCAATTTCTTCCAGACAACCTAATGAGGGAAAAATTACAAAAGGACACAGATTTATATTTATATTTATAAAATTTATATTTATAAAATACAGGGAATCCTAGTGTGGGGCTTTGAGTGTGAAGCGTTATTATTATTATTATTATATTATTTATGGTAGGGTGTAAGAAAGTTAACAAATTCGTGACTATATTAAAGATAACAAAACTATTAAAATAATCAATTTAAGAGAGCGATCATAGTGACAAGTAGTGATTTTACTATCTTTATTTATTTATTTATATTTTACTATCTTTGGGACACAATTACACCTATATAGAATACAACCACAAAATCATATTATTAAAACAAAAAGAAATATGGATATCAAAATAGTCGATATTATTATATCAACTGATAATTAAGATATAATTATGTATCTAGATAACACTGATGGTCTTTACATTAGCGGTCGATCTCTTTTAGGCAACCTATTAAAATTAAATTACTTTTATTAAAATTTGACTTTTACTAAAATAAAGCATTAAAAAGGTTACATTACAGTTATCAGAACGCGCATATAAAATCTCACTTTTAATCGCATATAAAACACGTGGAAAACTTGCGGATGCCACAGAAAAATATGTGTCAAGAGCGAGCCGGGGAATGACGAGAAGTGGCGCTAGTTCGGTGTTAAGCTCTTGGTACTCGACACGGCTGTTCTCACGGAAATATATCAAGGTTCCTCGCCTCACCTGCATTTGCTGTACCTATTTTTTAGTATTTTTATGTTATGCATTTTTCTGTAAACAAATATGACGATTTGTAACAGCCATACTAACTACTTAGTCTCTTTGCTCTACTTAATACTTCATACTTTCCTCTCTTCCTATTCATTAAGTAGACATGAATGGTATCCTACTAATGTTGTCATAAAGAGATTGGCGGTGAGTTATACCATGGTAGAAGTACAACCAAACATAAAGTTTTAGTATGTTACAAAATCAAATTGGGAACAGTGCCAACAAAGTACTAAAATTTTTACACTGACTGATCTCCCTAAAACTGCGCAAAGATTATAATGATAGCAACCTTGCTGGTGATGAGGTAATAAAACACCCTTTGAACCATGAAGCGCTTTTGTAAGAATTTCTTGGTTACAGCCAAGGTTACTTAATATAGTTCTTGCTTAATGTAATAACAGATGTACTTATACAACATAAAAAAATATTATATCATCATCATCATTATTACGACTTGCTTCTCATCTTGAGTTGCCACGCCAGCCAAATAAATACCTACGTACCTTTTAGCTACCCTGCCTCACCTTTTACAATTGTATAGAGCTCTCAAATAAGAGTTTTTTAAAATTGTTTTATTTGCCGAAGACAATCACAATTAAATTATTTTACCAAATTGAGAAAAGCGCAATTCATTTCTAGAATAACATGCACGCCAGATACAAAAATGCGAAAACTTATCTCATAGCTTTTCATGATTTCCTTGAACAAGGCTTGTAGAATCATGGTTCAAGCATTGATGTCAGTATCTAGATGGATAATCGAATCCGCGAAGACGTGTCAAAAAAGCTGCGCCAACTATTGGCGCAGAAGTACTTTCCCGCCAATTAGTGCCGATCGCGCCGCTTTCGTGTCACTACGTATTACGCGCGCAATTTAAATAAACAAATAAGAGGGATAACATGACGAAATATGCTATTAAACTGTGCCGGAATTATAAAGGAAGGGTAAAAAGCTAAAAAAACATCACATATCATAGGCAAGTAACCAATAAACATATTTTTAATTAAATTTCAGTTTTGATTTTTATTGTAACCAAATTACGTCATTTTTTTGTCAGTGTTGCCAGTTTCTATTTTTATGCTCCCGACTTAACATCATTTTTGTGGGTATATAAATTGGTTTATGGTTACGTGTATATTATTTACTTAGTTCATGTACTTTTGTAAATCGATTAGAAAAAGGTGGAGTTTACCAATACGTTTGTGTTTATTTACAATAATATAAAATTAATATTCGTTTGTTTATAAGCCCATTTTAATGATTATTTTTGCATTGGGTCGAATAAACCACTTTTAAAGGTGCCAAGAGTAATGTGAAAAATTTATTTATTAAGGTTTTTTTATTGATATGCATGTAATTAACTTTACAAGTAATTTTTTTTATTGAATTAGCTAGGTAACGTAAATAATTGGCTCTACTTTACTTTAGTTACCACCTGAAATTAAGCTAAAAATTTTTTGGAGGAGAGGTTGGTGACTCCCCCAACTTTCCCCCCAAATATGGCTGTAAGGAAGTGCATACTTTTTTTTAAATTATTCTTTTAAGTTTCAAAATTTTTAAGGTTATGACGGAACTAAAATACTGTACAAGGTTCTTTTATGTTATCTAGATAATTGCTACCTTTCAAGGTGTTGTGTTGTAAATATGCGGATGGATTATTGACTCTTGGCTTAATTTGACAGTGCTACCAATACAATAAGGTTAGTTCGAATCTACTTTTTCGCTATTATTAGTCCTGTTTGCCTGTTTGGCTGCATCTTCCGCAAAATTATGCCCAAAATTCAAATTAGATCTACTTAAGTTATTTATTTTTTATAATGTAGTTTAAAACACACACACACACACACACACACACACACACACACACACACACGCATCACGGCCACACACAAACATATACATACACTTAAGACTTCGAGCGCTTACACATTAACCAATGAGACCACATAATCTTAAAATTCTTAGAGATTTAGAAAAATAATTTAAAAAAGTAAGTACTTTATGAGAGCAATATTTCATTTGGGGGGGACGAATGAGAGTGTAGAACCCGTCCTCCCCTCAAATTTTCACCTTAATCTGAGTCGGTAACTTTACAATTTTAGAAAATTTCATTGTTTTTTCTAAAAAAAGGTATGCATTTCCTCCGCCCAAAAATGGTGGGGGGAGGGTTGGAGAGTCACCCCCCTCCTCTTCTAAAATTTTCAACTCAATCTGAGGTGGTCAGTAATAGAAAGTAGAGCCAAAATAAAAGTAGTTAGATCTCATTCCTAATATCTGTGATCTTTCATTTCAAATTTCCAACTACAAACTGCGTAAAAAAATATTAATTTAATTAACTTAGCTGGTTTATTACAACATTAACATAAACAACTGTAATTAAATTTAGTAGGGTTTTTATTTTTACATGAAAATAACCACTCAATAAATTAAGTTTAATGTGTAATTTATGGGAGAATTTTAGTAACTGGTATCATTGATCACGCAATATAGACAATAGACGAACGTGTAAAACATCGCCTGCACGCACACATGCTTGATATTGTTGCCTTGTTTTTTTTGTCTTCATTGTAGGGCGACGCTCAATCTAGGTATTTATACATCAATGGGTTCAAGCAAAATTTATTGTTTTTTCTGTGCGCTACATAACGAAACCACACGAAACTGCGCAAATTAGAGCCTTCGGAAAAGTTCCATTCATAAAATTAAATAGTGACATGTAATGAATGAATGGTATAACTTCATTCATAAATTTGACATTGACTGTGAGTTTGTAAATAGATCCATTAAGCATTACGCACACGTTATACCATTCATTCAGATATAATACGTAAACGGTAAACAGAATTAAACGAGCGATGAAACGAGACCTAATTTCCTTCCTTTTAACTATTGTAATTTTGTAATGTTATCTGTAAAAAGGGTTACCAAACGTAGCAGTTTTTATGGACTTCGGCAAAATTTTATTACGAACAAGTAAATTAAGTAATATTATTTTCACCTAAGACTTTTTTATTAATAAAATACATTGCTACATACATAAAATTCATTCCTTGTCTTTCAACTATCCTAATTCAATTAAGATAAATAGTTCCTAGGTATTTTATTATACATACATTCAATTTAAAATATCTTGCTTGCTTGCTGGAAGCAGCTAAACAACTCAACGTAAAGTTAACGTGTTAATTGGTTGTGTGGTTGGAAAAGATGGTGATCCGTGGAATGAATCAATGAACTCCAGAAGGCTCTTGGATTTTGTATACGTATTTGAAAAATACATGCTATACACATAACGAGACTATTTAAGTAATGAATTTATCCTCAAATTTTTCCCATAAACGTGGCAGTCCTATCCCTGACCTTACCACAATTAGCGTCACATTACAATGGCGGTGGAGCGCCCTGAACTAGTGAATGGTTCAGATAAGGCCTAGCTTTAAACTTTAACTTTAAACATTAACAATTAAACGAAGCAGTTATGTTCTTCGTAATTAAGTGCACAATTATCGTTAAACCAAATAATGATAGCGCTATCGTTAGAAGACCAGGTTCAAAAGGTATACGCGTGTAATTGAAATGTAAATTAATGAATTATTTTGTTACAGTCGTTGACGTTTAAAGACACCTTTACCGTTACTTTAAATTTAATAGCTGTAAATACAAAAATATTAATAAGCACACAGACTATCCTTCTGTCTGTATATCTGTCTGACCAGACTGTCCGTGTTTTACGAATCACAAGCTTAAAACCTTTTATCCATCAAAATTGAGTATAATACCTACTTATTTTCTTTGAATTTTTGGCCCTAAAATTGATCAACAGGGCTGTTTATTATAATTTCCTGCCATTTTATCAAACGTCACAGTAAGGCATGACAACCGGTGTGATGGGACGGCGTTTAATCCACCGGTCCCATTCCGATCTTAATTTCGATAAATCGATTTGTACTTCAATCAATGCCAAGCTGACAAAAAAGGTTTGGGATCTTCGAAAGTTAAGAGAGAAAGTGTGCTACTTTAAGGGCCGCAGAGTAAAATACTAATGAATATTCATCATTTTCATTCATCAATATTTGGCAGGCCATATACAATTACTGCATTTGCATAGATGATTCATAAGTTCGTGACATGATTAGTGTCCTAAATCCAATTCTTTTTAACAATGGATTACAATAATGCGGACACATAATGTTGAGATACGTTAGCTACTCTATGGAATATAATTAAAACGTAGTTGATAAATATTGCAGTTTTTATTGATATGGAAATAACAATTGATATGTTTCCGGTTATTCTATATCGTAACAGAGGAATAATAGCTCTACTAAAACAACTGTGAGACGCGAACAGCAGGAAGTGATGACATGAGGTGTGATTAGGAGAAATGAAGTGTGACGAGGTAGTGAGGTGAAGTGTGGGGAGGTGAGGTTTAGGGGGAGGGGAAGCGACATATAAGGAGGGAGTCTTCCAAATTCCGCCGGTCAGCAAGCGGACCTTCTTCGAAAATAGACGAAAACCCGATTTCATCCGACATGTATGCTGCGTTCAGGGGTTTTGAGAATTTGGAAAAGTGAGAAACCTTAACGTGAATATGGAATGACTGACCGCACAGCAAGTTTAACGAAAACCTCGAATTTTCAATCAGCTTGATCTCCTTAATCTTCTTTTGCTCGAAAATGAAAATAATGTCCATTTTTAAAGCTGCCTATTGCACTATGCATTCCCAGCTTGCAATTGTCATCTTTTGAGTCAAGACCGCCCGAGAAGGATGGTGGTCTTGGGCTTTGGCATCAGACTCGTCGATTAAATTTATATTTGTATCGAGATATCGAATGATTGATGTGCAAAGAGAAACATTTTAAAAAGTAAACCATTCAGACAATTCAGAATTCTTGTTAAGCTCCATCAAAATGTCGATGCCATACCCAGATACCGAAATGCCCCCCAAAGTAGCCTCAACATGAATGAATCAACATCATTAAACAGGCCTGTGCGTATGCTAAAACAATCACGTATGAACTAGCCATTGATTTATTGATTCCAAACAATACAAATCCATTCAGTACGTGTAATGAGAGGCGCTTAAAATGCAAAGCTAGCCTAGAAAGTGGCGAAACACGCAGCATTGAAGAAGAATGACAATCTCTTCCAAAAAATTATACTAGGACACGCAGAAAGTTTTGCGAAAAAATTTCTTACCTATGAGACACTGGGCAGTTATGGTAGTTTATTTTAAAAGCACGATTAAGTAAAAATAGCTTCGTTCCAATTTCAAAAGCTTTCCTCCAAATTTTTATTAGCGAATTTATATTTTTGAATATCAATTTGGGTGTTCCAAAATGAACCAAACCCCTACGAAGGTATAGCGATCTAGATAACTCAAAATCGCTCAAATCCAATGGGACCAGACGTGAACCATAACTTTCGAATGTTAAAATAATTATCACATCATCACATCGTTCACCTAGTGCAAAGTTATGAGGTACACACAAAAAATACAGTCGAATTGAAAAACTCCTCCTTTTTTGAAGTCGGTTAAAAATGAAACGCATTACTTTCTTACACTGTAGACATTGTTTTCTTTTCCGGTGCCTACCTTAAAAGATTTAAGACTATGGTTTTTTTTTTTTACTAAAACCCTCCACGTTTCTCTGTGTTATTACGCTTGTTTTATATTACCGGTCCTGCGGCCATTATATTATGTACAAAAAAAAACAAAGTATGAGTACAAAATGAATTGTCTAGAAACCGAGACAGTAAAAGCCCCTTGACCTAAAAAGCCAGACATTTAAAAACAAAGCATGATAGTCATAAATTTAGTCGGTCTATATCTAGATCTAGTGTATGACGGACTTCCTAATTGGAAATGCTTTGATGTCTTAAGAAAGCGGCGAATTTCGGCGTCTCTGATGTCATCGCTAGGAGACAGCCATTGAATTTGCGAAAACTGTAGGGTATCCACACGTTTGTAGCATATTTCTGGAAATGGGAATTATAATGCAAACTCACAGTTTTCATTTTACGCCTTGGGCATATAAATAATATCGCAGGATTCTGATTATTTACGGCCGGTGTTGGACAAAACGTGATCGTGTTCTTTGGTACCTTTTGGAAGAGGCACTAGTAATTATTATATTTCTTTGCACTATGCATATTTAATAATATGATAACTGCGAAAGTAACTCAGTTTGTCTATCTACTATTTTTTGAAGTTTAAGCCGCTCAACCGATTGGTGTAGGCTCTATGGACTTTCATACTTTTTTCAAACTCTAGGAACGACAAAGTATAATTTACTGTCGGAAAATGTTCCGATTATTTCTATGACATATAACTTTTTATCGAGATCAAAAATTAGTTGTTTATGTTTTGACGTTTTATTACATTCAACCAGCTTGAATGAATGAATGACTCTACTTACTCAGCCAACGACTCTACTCTACGGCTCACAACTCGATCTTGATTGTCAGGAGTCGTCAGTCGTTCAAAATACTGCTTAAAATTATTAGTACATAGCATCTCAATGATAATATTTGTGTTTTTCTGTGAATTTCACCTCATTTAATGAAGATGAGGTATACAATATGACATGTGTGTGAAGTGTAAAGTAAACATGATCATGTTTAATCCCCGCGAAAATTTCTTACTAAACGGTCACAGATTACTCATATTGTTTAACCACCGAAATGAGTCAAAAAGTTAATCATGCGAAAAGCAGACAAGGCGAGAGCAACGACACTCGAAGTTATGTAACCGTATCCGGGTATTTCGGTCCATGTCCGTGTCTGATTCGTCGTGGATTGCTCTTTGTCAGATCCACTACGCAGAATAATTACATTTGAAGCCTCCTGCATGATGGTAAAGGCTTTAAGTGACATAAATTCTATTTTTTTATTGAAGACTCTTCTTTCATACTTATAAAAAAACGAAGTGTCTAGTCGTCCGCTAAACGGATGAATAAAATAACACTACTATTTTCGGTATCCTACACCACTGGAATAGTACCGTCTTCATAGAAAGTAGCCCTAGTTCATCCTATCCCCGAAAAGGGCAATCTTAGTGACCCGGCTAAGTACAGGTTAATCCTAAGGTTATGGAGCGTATTATAAATTTACAGCCCCTAGGATATCTGGAGGATCTCCAGTTGATCAGTGACCGGCAGTACGTGTTTTTTACGGACGTTCAGCTGGCGATCTTTTAGTATATCATACTCATCGATGGGCCCAGGCCCTTGATAGCAACGAGGAAGCATTCCTGGATATCGCTAAGGCCTTCGACCGAGACTGGCAGGGCTCTTCTTGCGAAGCATCCATCTACGGTCTCTCTGAGAGGTCATGCAATTGGGTAGCCAGATTTGTATCTGAGCGACATTAAAGGCCGTACTTGACGGTGGTTGCTCAGATATGAAACCTATAAACGCTGGTGTTCCCTAAGGGTCTGTGCTGTCTCCTACTCTGTTAATTCTGCATGTTAATGATATGCTGGACGTGCAACCAGTATTCATTGCTATGAAGATGACAACACGGTAGGAAACTTGTGTCTGAAGTTGAGAATTCTCTAGAGAAAGTCTCGGAATGGGGACGACTCAATTTAGTTGAGTTCAACCCGAGAAGACACAAGTTTGCGCATTTTTCGCTTAGAAAACCCCATTATTCATGGCGCCCCCATTCCAGGGCACCGCACACACTATTAGTACATGTGTCGGTGTGTCGATGTCATCTGGAAGCTAAGGCCAAATTGGCCTCCGAAGTGCTTGACGTCATGAACCGGGCGAAGCAGTAATTCAATGCGAAGGACCTACTGATGCTTTATAAAGCTCAGGACACCTCTCACATGGAGTACTTTCTCATCTCTGGGCTGGGGCGCCACAATAACAGCTTAGTCTTTGGCGCCGTGCAAATGCGCGCAGTTCGAGTTGTCAACTATCCACGAGTCACTAACAGGCTAGAACACCTAGGTTTTAGGAGAGAAATAGGATGTATCTGCGTGTTTCAACGACTTGACAACGGTGAGTGCTCCGAGAAATTGTGCGATTAGGTGCAAACTTCACGCTTCCATCATCGCACCACTCGCTAAAGATTGAAGTATCATTCTCATCCCTTGGATTCATGACGAACAAGGAGGCTCCGATTTTCACGATCATTTTTGCCGCGAACTTGCAGGCTGTGGAATGAGCTTCCTTGTGAGGTACGCCCGGAGCGCTTTAATATAGGGTTCTTCAAGAAAGGTGTAAAAAGAGTTCTCCTTCAGGACCGGCGTTGCACTGGTGACTCCCCTGGTGTTGCTCGTCCATGGGTGAAAAAAAGACCGTGTGTACAGTTTGCTAGTTATTAAGACTATACCTATTATTTCAGAAAGTTGCCCCACCCTGAGCCCAGGGCTGGCTACGCCCATGCTCGTCACTACAAATTAATCAAGCCCAAACACTAGATAACTGCAGTAAATCGTTGAGGAGTTCCCTCGACTGTCTTTCGGCTTCATCATATGGACTCCAGATCTTCATGACATGGTAGCGCTTTAATGTATTATGATAACATGAACAAACACACTAGTTGTCCATACAATTTTCGAAAGTTCCCCTCGATTTCTCTGAGATGCCATCATCAGATCCTGGTGTCCTTATCAGGGGACCCCACTGCGTATATCTACTTTACAACAAAAAAAGAATTACCAAAATCGGCCCATAAACGACGAAATAATAGCTGAACGTACATAAAAAAAAGCATATATACGGTCGAATTGAGAACCTCCTTCTTTTTTGAAGTCGGTTAAAAATCACTTACGATATGTTCAGGTAGCTAACGCTCCTAATATATATCGATTATTCAGGTTTATTTAGTATAACAATAAATTAATGTTATCGGACGATTAAGTTATTTTATTCGTCCGTTTAGCGGACGACAACAAGTACAGGTTATTTTATCCATCCGATAACCGGACGATTAAGTTTAGGTATCTTATTCATCCGATAATCGGACGAATAATTAAATTTTAATCATCCGCTTAGCGGACGACTAGCCACTACCATAAAAAAATCCACTATTCGTATGGAAGCTAGAATATAAAGTCTCAGTTTTGGGTGTCGGAAATGGCAATGTTTGCCTTTGACTGAACCCAGACATTATAAGTCCTACTAGAAATTGTGAAGTTACTTTTTGATGCCCAGATTTATTGCTACGTGTACAGACTCAGATTGCCCTTAAAAATTGTAAGATCCACACCTTTCTAAGTGGAACACAATAGCTGTTAAAACAATAATTACACGGTAGAAATTATATTAGGTAACGTGGCGGGCAGTAGTGCTGCCTCGAGCTCTACCTCCACCTACAGAAGCTGTACCAACAATTAACTGCCCACTCTTTCTCCAGACAGGTCCTTAGACGTATTATATAAACTTATTCAATTGCCCAAAGATTAAATACGTCATAGAATATTAGGTACTATTTAAGTGTCCTCAAAATAAAACAAAACAAAAATTTCACGCGGGTGAAGTCGTGATCCCTCACGACAGCTAGTCTATATCTTTCTTTGTAACTGATCGCTGCTTTTGCACACTAATCTCAGAAAGGCAGAACGGATTTTTATGGGACTTTTACTGGGACATAGAGGAGGCTGCGGAACAACATTTAAAGCTATTTTTTATCATGGAGTTCCCACGGGATCGGGATTCACCCGGGAAAAACTCCTATTTTCATTAAGTTACCCGCAAGTCTCGCGTCGCGACACACGCACGTCTTGCCACCACAGTGTTGACTCATATCACTTAGTTACAAATTTAACACTGGACTCGCGTATCAATTTTGGTACAATGTCCCGTACGAAAACGTGCATACATTATTAATTACTACCATCCTGTACCTAACGTACGACGTAAAGACGATTCGTAATCCAGGCTGATAAACGATAAGCGATGGATTATCTACAGAAAATATCATAAGTAGCCAAAGGTTGAGCTGAATCAATAGTTTTACTTAAGAAATGCCTCGAAAAAAGGTTCACTGAATAAGTCACTTATTTGTTTATTTATTAGTTATTGTTAATTAAAACGGTATACAACTTAAAGCTACTTTATGATTTCATAATTTTCATGCTCTAGTTATTGTACTTATAACAGCAATAATTAATTTTAATGTCAATTTAAGTACCTATATAAATTAAATGTAGACGTAGAGACCCATTTGTTTGTTATTTACATAATTATATAAAGTCCCTTGTTTAGTAAGCTACCAAGAATATCGCATTTAGCAGTTTGAAGTGGAGGAAGTGGCTAAGCCACATGTCATTTGCGTACTATGTTCTCCAGATATTAGGTTATACTGTATACATATAAATAGGGTTATAAGGCTATGAAGTATGAATCGAAATGGTAGTTTGAAACGCAATGGTAGTTTTGTAGTTTGTCACAGGAAATAATGTTCCGGCGAAACTTGTCAGACCACTGAGTCCAACCATTGGTGTCCTTGTCTTGTGTGTTGGCCAAGGCACCCACGACACAGGGAATCCTAGTGTGGGGCTTTGAGTGTGAAGCGGTATTATTATTATTATTATTATTATTCAAGCCATTTAGGCCAGCATGTATGTAGGTAGGTACTTCACGGTGCTCCAGATCCAGGAGTCCATTTGTGTCATCTGACAAATACGTTCGTTTTTCGTAGTAAGCCACCAGAAGCGGGCGGCAAATGGACTACTGGAGGGGCTCCACGAAATATTATTTCCATAAAAGTAAAACCCTTTCACCCATAAAAATAAAAACCCTTAAAGTAAAAGTTCCCTTAGCTTCAAAAAACACCCGAAAAATGCATTTGTTGAAACCAGCACCATATTTTAGTATGTTGTTTGACATTTTTGTTATCCTGACTAAAACCCGTCAGGAGACAATTGAATCTCTAAAGTGGTTGGGTATCGCGTTATCTTCAGTCATTTCTGGCATTGTTTTGACATACATAGGTGTCCCTTTGTCCTTTGACATGATACATTTTTAATTCATATTCTTTCAATGCTGCAATTTTAAATGTACCAAATTCTGTATCGATATCTAAAGCTAAACAACACAAATCTTGTAGCTCTGACTCTTCAATTCTAAATAATATTTTTTTTGCAAAAAATAACCGACTTCAACTTCGACATACCTACACAAACTCAGACTTCCGATATAATATTACATTAGTGAATTATAGTGACCAATATTACAGCTATGTACGTACGTGTCGTTCTTAGACAATTTCTAAATTCTGCCACTAGAGGCGCGCGCGTAACCAGTAGCAAGTAATTTATTTGATACTATGCCATCTATACAGCGTCACAGGTACTATTCAAGTACAGTTGCAGCACTTTACCGCAGCGCATTGTATAAAGCAAATACGCCGTTTACTCCCCCAAGTGATGGCGTTAACTGTTTGATTTTACAAAAATAATCTTATGAAATATTCTGTTCAGTAAATGACCATTCATTTAAAATAGTTTAAACTTTTAAAGAACAATATTAAAATATTACCACTAATCAGTATCGAAATTACATAGATAGGCATTTACAACGGTGCGTGGGTCGATGATCCGACCACAGAGGGGCTGAGACGGGGTAGGTTTGGACTACCCTGGTCACTGTGTATCATCTATGGAATCGATGTCAAAAACAACATTCATACATTCAATAATTCAAATAACTCATTTTTCATTTCATTCAACAGGGGGGTACGAGTTTTACGTGACATAACGTGCTCACTACGTAACTGCGAGTTACGGGTTACCTAAAATTTGTATGGGATCGAAGCAGTGCCATTTACATCCGCTAGATGGCTCTGCTTCGATCCCATACAAATTTTAGCTAACTCACAGTTACGTAGCGAGCACGTTATGTCACGTAAAACTCGTAGGTATTCCGTTAGGTATAGTTTGGCTAACGAAAGCTGAACCCAGTGTTTTTTGTAGCGGCCACACTGTGACACATGTCAACAATCAACATGGCGGCTTAGCTATGGCTTAGACACTTTGATCCTTTAACATTTTAAAGATGGATAAACTCAAAAATTCAAAAATTTTCTTTTTTGATTAGTACCTATTGTATTTTTTGTCGGAGTGGTTTACTGAAATGATTTTCATACACCCTTTTGTCATCGCCAATATCACCCTAATTAATTAATTCCTGATTCAGATTGTAATATTTGTTTAAAAGTATCAAATCTCGTTTTTCCTGGTATAGTGTGTCCAATGTTACCATATACATATTTTTCAAATATGCCGCGCTTTGCTGGGTTCAGCTTTCGATAGCCAGACTATATTATCTGTTATGCCCCCCTGTCTGCTGTCAAGTCAAATGTCACTTCTGTTTGTTATCATGATCAACATCAAGGTCATCAAGATTCAAGATCAAATTCATTTTATTTTATAGCGGTGTAGTGGAGTGTGGACTAAGTGGACTTTGCATTCTCCTTTTGAAACGTTTACGATTTTATTTTTGTTTCTTTATTTTCTTTTTACAGCGTTGTAATGGCTTCGTTAAGGAACACTTTATTTTTTATTCGGCCTGCAAAGTTGATTGCCAGTAAGTACTTAATTTTGCTATTGATTTACGTGTTTACAAAACAAGTTAGATTGGCTTTATGGCAGAATTTCTGCCTATTTATTATTATCTTGTAGACAGCGATTCACCCGAAGAATACTTTGTCATGGTGTAAATTTACTGAACCGGCGAATAACATCTGATTATAAGCCATTGAGATACTATGTACTAACATAGTACCTCAATGTTATAAGCCTACCTTTGGCTTGTCTTTCCATTAGTGAACACGTCAGATTGAGCTAATTTTTTTTTTCACGTAAAGATATCACTAATGTAAGCTACTATATCAAAATTTCGCGTCTAGGAAATGAATAGTACTTGTATAATAAATTATTGAAAATCGCAATTTTTTGGTAAGAAAACTATCTTGTTGACACTTTACACTAACGTTACATAGATACACCAACATAATAACGCAAAAGTAGCTTCGAATTAACCGTATTATGTTGGTAGCATTGTCAAATTTAGCCAAAATGCTGGCATCCAGTGCAGAAAACTGCATATTAAAAGTAAATATGGTCGTCATTTTATGACTTTGACATTTGACAAGTCATGAAAGAATTACTCAAACATACTTGCGATTACCTACTAGGTCAATAGAGTAGGATGAAGAAAAAATAGCGGTATGGGGGTAGCGGGGGGACGGGGGGGCCGTAGGCCCCCCGTAAAGGGGGGGTCGGGGGGCGAAGCCCCCCGCCATAAAAAAATATAACAAAAATCCAACCACACTCTAGTTGGGTGTAGGTTAGGTTCGACTGTAATAGAACCACGCAGAAAAAAGGGACCCCCGTAAGGGGGTCCCGTCGACATATTTTTACTACACTCTCTGCCCTAATAGGTAGGGATTAGCTAGTTTAAACTTAGACCGTATTAGAAAACTGACCCTATGTATGTACTCGTAGCTGTGGTGTAAAAAAAATTATTTAAATAAAAATGTATGTTAAATTTTCTTTTTTTTATTTATTGATCATGTTGTATATAAGATAGACACACACAAACACACACCTATACACACACACACACGCGCGCGCATAAGCACAATATTCTTAACTCACTTGCGACAACCTAACCGTTAAAAGTTAGAAACTTAAAAAAAATATTAAAAAAAGTATACATTTCCTTACAACCATATTTGGGGGGAAAGGGTGGTGTAGTCACCACCCTCTCCCCCTCAAATTTTCAGCTTAATGTGAGGAGGTTACTTTAAAAAATCATTTTTTTTAATAAAAAAAGTATGCAATTCCTAGACCCAAAAATTGTTAGGAGGGGATGATAGAGTCCCCCCCTCCCCCCATAAAATTTTCAGCCCAATCTGACATGGTCACTAAAGTAAAGTAGAGCCCGTCAGTTCGTTAGGACTAGGGCAGGGACCATTATGAAATAATTACTTCTGTTAGTTGTAGTTCATAGACCGCTTAATTATGCATACTGTTCACTCTGCTCATTGTTTGTTCTATTCAGTGATTGAAAACATATAGTTTTCTCTTTCAGGCGGATTACCAAAACACTATTCAAGTGCAGTGCCTCAATTTGAAACTCTCGCCATATCCGTCCCAAAGACCTATGTGTACCATGTGGAACTGAACCGTCCTGATAAACTAAATACATTTACTAATAATTCCTGGTCGTAAGTATCAAAGTATTTTGTAAATATGTTGTGCCACATAATTGGTGACTTAATATGAGTGAGCACTGAAGTAATTAAGTATATTTTTTTTAATATAGGTTGTGGTTAAAGACTTTAATTTCAATCAAAATTCAATATTCACTTACAAAGGAATTACAATACATATTAGAGACATAGATTTGTCAGTGTATACTAAAACTATGATCACAGACCTAAAACATCACTATTTTCTGATTCTCACATGGTGGTACTCAGGTTGTTGTAGTCAAGAATTAATATAAAATAAATTTTAAAAAACATGTATACTCATTAATGGACAACATTAAACACTAACACCATTTCTTTTCATTGAACCAGAGGTCTATGTGACAACCCTATAAATGCAATGTTCAAACAACAATACCCAGCTAAAGCAAAGTGTAGTGGCAATTAAATTATTTTTTGTTTTCAGGCCTTGCTTACTCATTTAATTTTGTAGTACACAAAACTTGCTAGGACTAACGAAACACAAATTTAATATTGTTTTAAACATTTAGCATTATTATTTATTATCATTTATGGACCCATTTTTATAATGTCTTATTGATTATGTTTCCAGGGAGTTGAAATCCTGTTTCTCTTCTCTAAGTGACAACCCTGAGTGCAGAGTTATTGTGGTGTCAGCTAACGGAAAACATTTTACTGCAGGTAATTAAAATAAAAGTAAGACAAGGAGATCCCATCTCGCCCTTGCTATTTTCTGCAGTACTAGAGTCAATATTTAGGAACCTTCAATGGGAGGAAAAAGGCTTAAAGATAGATGGCGAGTACCTTAGTCACCTGCAGGATTACAGCTTAATCGCAACAAAACAAAAATACTAACAAATGGAGAAACAAGTGATATAATAGTGGAAAACCAATTAATAGAGTACGCAAATAATTATATATACTTGGGTCAGTTGGTCTCATTTGAAAACTACACTAGCAATGAAATACACAGAAGGATAGCTATGTCTTGGAAGAAATATTGGAGTTTGAGAGAAATAATGAAAAATAAACAAATTAATATACATGTTAAAAAGAGACTCTATGAAGTTTGTATTCTTCCTTGTTTAACATATGGTTGCCAAAGTTGGTCACTGAGAAAAGAAGATGAGAATAAGTTAGAAATATGTCAAAGGAAAATGTAACGCAGCATGCTAGGAATTAAACAGAAAAATAGAATAGAGAATAAGAAGATCAGAGAGACTACAAAAATAACAAGTGTAATGAAAACTGTAAGATCACTTAAATGGAAGTGGGCTGGTCACGTTTGTAGAATGGAAAATAGTCAATGGGCAAAGCGAGCAACGGAATGGATACCGAGGAACGAGACAAGGTGTAGGGGTCGGCCAAAGATGAGATGGGAAGACATTTTTAGAGTGAGAGCAGGGCCAAATTGGATGTCAGTGGCTAGAAATAGGAAAGTGTGGAAGGTCATGGGGGAGGCCTACGCCCAAGAGGCGACTACTACAGAAGGCAATACATAATGATATAATATAGTGTACATAAAATTATATTATTTATTAAGTAATTTCGTAAGATGAATAGCTTTATACTTGTAAAAATTAGAAAGTAGTAGAAATAAAGGCTTATTATTATTATTATTAAAATATAATTTATTAGCATTTGCAAAAATACCTACACAATAAGTTTGTATGATGGTTTAAACTGTCTGAGCATTTGCCTCCTCTAATTTCATTAATGGCTTACCCAAAAGTAAATCACCAGTAAAAAGTAATCACAGTAAAACTGCTGACATCTAATTGTGCTCTCGTGAACTACAATATCCATAAAACCTGAATGCGTCATCTGGATACTCAACAAAGAATGACGTAGTTTGATAATCTTACCAAATCGGTGTGTGAACCCTCCCCCCTCCCCCCATTGCGTCCGTGCCTGCTTACTACTAGGATCTGCGTTACTACTAGGATCATAAATATTGAAGACCAACAATACGTTTCGAAAAGTATATTGTACCTACTTATGTACCTATATCCCAACTTGTACCTATATGGTTCTTTTATTTCCTTGTAGGTATTGACTTAAAAAGTTTAATGTCAATAGAAATGAAGGCACAGGACATTGATGACCCAGCCCGGAAAGCGCGAATTTTGTACCCATTTATCAAAAACTATCAGGTATTTATACTTATAGACTAATATTATAATGCTGAAGATTTTGTTTATTATGAACAAGCAAATCTAATCAGCTAATCACGAACTACTGACTCGAAGTAAAAAAGTGGTTTTGTGACACTATAGTCCAATTATCGAGGCTTTAGGCTATATTACATCACGAAAGAACTATTAGCAAAGGAGTTCAAATTCCCAAGTCATATTATTGATACTAGTATTATAGTAAATTTTTAATGTATTAATGTATTAATTAATGTTGTAGGATGGTATCACAGCATTGGAAAACTGCATAAAACCAGTTTTGGTTGTATCGCACAGCGCGTGTATCGGCGCAGGAGTAGACCTTATCACAGCAGCTGACATGAGGTAAGTGACCATTATTTATAATTAAACATATTATACTAGCTTAGCTGCCGCAGACTGGGAGTCGCCATTATGAATTATTTTAATAAGTTATGTTATGATAGCTAACTTTTTTTCAATTATGAGATACTTAAATGAAAAATTTTAAAATAAATATACTTTGAATTAAACTATGTAAAAATATTAAAGTTAAAACAGCCCACGTTGCAAAAGTATGTAGCTAAAAAAAAAGATATTATTTCCTCATGTTGGAAATATTTTTATGATAAATGACCTGAATAATAGTAGAGATGTACAAAAACCTCATTACCATTAATGCCCCATTACTTAAATATTATTTTTGTCTGACAATTTTTTATTAGGTAAACACTTTAAGGGTGTCGCTATATTTTCATTAACCACAAAATTTACATAATTAAAACATTTTAAACATATTTATCAAGAAGTCACTTAATTAAAGGCTATATTTAATCTGCTAATAATAAATAAATACTTTTTGTAGCCTCAAAATAAAAAAGTGAAAAAATATCCCATATAATAACTTACTTGTAGGTTATTACTCAATAAAATGAAACTATAGTAGGGCCATTTTAATAGGTCACATTTGACAGTTCGTCAAAATTTTACAAAGTAACCTTGTAAGGGTGCCTCCCTTACAAGTAAGGGATACTTATAAGGGAGGCACCCCATATTATTTAATATTCCCTACTAAAGTAAGGCCATCGAGAAGCGATACAAAATGTAAACAAAACCAATGCAAGGTCATTAGGCAAAGCAGGGGTATGCAACTTTTTGAAACTTTTTGATTTTAAATTTATTGTAGTATAATTTTGTATACACAATATATTTTAAATAATATCTACCAAATTGAGTTATTATGTGTAATAATTGTTATTCTAAAAAGCTAACAATAAAAAGAAAATGAGTTGATGTGAGAATAATAATACTAAAATGATAGGCATAGCGGGGAGGTATCTCAGTCAGTTCAGTCTAATTTGTTTCATGTTATTTTTATAAAATTAGAATTATGTTGTAGATTTACATTAAATAACGAGAATAATAATAATGTATAAGGAAATGAGGGTAAAAATTAAACATTTTTAAGGCAATCATTTTTATTCAGACGATAATTCTGAGTCTGTAGAATCAGAATCAGAGTCTGTAACTCGTAAAATAAATTTATCCGTCACGTCATCTACAATAAAATCAAGTTTAAAAAACTATAAAAATATTTATTACTACAGATTTATTATAAGTATAGATTATAATATTACTCAAATGGTCGACCAAATGCTTACGAACCCATCTCGACCTTGCCATAATTTTGCCGCGAGAACGAGACAGTACGACAAATACACAAGATGGAAAGAGATAGATAGTACATTGTAAACTCCTCACTCGTTTTCCAGGTAAACGACCTTTTGTATCTCTGCTAGTTGGCATTACTTTAGATAATCTAGATATTGTTAAACTTTTCACACTAATTAAAAGTAAAGAACTGACGTCGTTACAAAGTTACGTCAGTGAACTCTTTTTCTTTTTAAACTTTAGGGATGGTACCAAAAGAAACAGATCAGTAGATAAGTTGAATTCGAGAGGTCGAACTAATCGTCAAAAAATATTTCACCATTACAAAATAAAAAATATTTTAATACGAACAAAATTAATTTTGTTACATTATAGACCAAAAATATGTAATCATTCATTTATCTAAATAACGTCTGGCTCAAAATCCAGTATCCAGAAACGTGAAATGTTAAAAAATGTCATGATTTCATTTCGCGCCATTATTTGACGCATTATTTTTGTCGTTTTTAAGGTTCCGTACCCAAAGGGTAAAACGGGACCCTATTACTGAGACTTCGCTGTCCGTCCGTCCGTCCGTCTTGCACCAGGCTGTATCTCATGAACCGTAATAGTTACACAGTTGAAATTTTCACAGATGATGTATTTCTGTTGCCGCTACAACGACAAATACTAAAAAACAGAATAAAATAAATATTTAAGTGGTTTTAAGTAGTTTTAGTATCTAGTAGATAGTTTAGTTACCTTTCGGTTCAAGAGATGGCGTAGTGCGTAAGATGTGGCTACAATAAAACAATTAATTAATATTTAAGCGAGGCTTACATACAACAGACCAGATTTTTTTGGCGTTTTTATACATAATGGTACGGAACCCTTCGTGCGCGAGTCCAACTCGCACTTGACCGATTTTTTTAGTCACTCTGTGAACTGTGCGCTTATTAATACTTTTTTAAACAATCGCATTCAATTTACAGATGTTTGAAGTCCTTATCGATTAATTAAATTTAATCGATGTTTTTCAGCAGGTTATCCTCACTATGAAGCAAAGACAAACAGTTGTCAAATGTGACCTAAAATGGCCCTACTATAAAATATGAATTTGTTTTTAATTTTAGGTACTGTACTGAAGATGCTTATTTCCAAGTCAAGGAGGTAGATATAGGGTTAGCAGCTGATGTCGGCACGTTACAAAGGTTACCAAAGGTGAGATTACTGTTATATTTAGTTTATTTTATAGCCTAAGGATCCGTTCAGACAGACCGGCTCGGAGAGCGTAGCAAATTTTTATCACGATGGAAACAGAGTTTTGATTAATTGTATTAAGGTTAATTTTTGTATGTGCACCTATTTTGTAGCCGACCGGCTCCGATTGCGTGCTCTTTCTCGCTCGCTCGGCTTCCTTGTGATGAGATCTTTTCCATACGGTCTATGCGTAATAGTTGACGGCTCCACTCCGATCCGGTCTATGGAAAAGAAAAATGCGAGCTGATGCTCTCCGAGCCTGTGTGAACGAAGCCTAAGCAGGTAAACGAGCAGACGGGTCACCCGATCTGATCATCGTCGTCTATTAAATGGACATTGGTACCATTAGGGGCGTCACCAGTGCGTTGCCGGCCACAAATAAAATAATTAATACGTTGAATTAATTTACTTTCACAATTATTATTATGTAAAAGATTAACTATTTAATTTAATAAGTATGTAAATTAATTAAAATAAATTGTTTTAGGTGATAGGTAGCGCGTCAGTGGCCCGAGACTTGTGTTTTACAGCGAGGAAGGTGGCCGCCAAAGAAGCGTTGGATATTGGTCTTGTTAGTAAAGTATATCCCGATAAAGACAGGTGAGCTCTTTGATACTTTATACATAAGTATAACTAGATTTTACTAAATATGCAGTATAGTTTTATCACTATTATAAGGTAATTTATGTGTCACACCCCTCCAAACAAGCCCATGTGTCAAGCCCTGTGTCCAACCCCTCTAAAGAGCTAAAAATGGGGGCGGGGCCTTATTTTGCTCTCTTATGTGAAGTGATAATATGTATTTTGTAATTTTAATATAAATTATTAATCTTGAATTGAATTTTAAGTTTAATTTTAAGTGATAATGATAAATACTCAATTACGAATATAACCTGTATAAAGTGTTGCTTTGCAAAAGTAATATTCCTAACGATATTTCAGTGCCCTGAAAGAAGTGTTGGATGTAGCACAGAGCATAGCCGCTAAGAGTCCCGTAGCAGTACAAACCACCAAGATATCTTTGGTGTACTCACAGAGTAGACCTACCAAGGAGGGACTTCAGCACATTGTAAGTATCATTTTAAACTGAAGTCATCTCGGACTGTAGTTTTTTTTATAATACGGGTACTCACGATAAATGTATTTTATATTCATGTTTTATATTTATGTTCAGTCTCGACCACGATGCATGCAACTGGGTCGAAATATCGGTGTAAAAAATTAAATTACGACGCGAATGGCGCAATAGTCAACACGCCTGATCGCTGTTCTAGGGGTCGTGGGTTCGATTCCCTGCGAGGCAGAAATTTTAATGATGGGTTAAACTTCCGTTCTTGGTCTGGGTGTGTGTCCTTGTCGTCTTGTGTGTTATCCACGGCACCCACGACACAGGGATTTTATAGTGAGGGGCTATGAGTGTGTAGCGTGTAGTTATATCGTGAGTGCCTGCATGATAATAAAACATTGTATTTGTAAGTAATTTGCTAAAGAGAACTAAGTAAATATTTCAACTAATAAACTGTTGATAACGACCTTGTGGACTAGTTGTTGTGACGCTAAGAAGCGAGAGTTCCTGGGTTCGATTCCCAACTGACTCAGGTTTAAATCTTGCGAAGCTAGGTTACACTTGTGATGAATAAATGTTTGTTATCAGTCCGTAGTGCTGGTTATTATTTGTGTTGTCATTACCAGCTGTGATAAAGAGAAGCATAATTCTTTCGCCGTTTCTAGTCAATAATAAAAAATGGTTTTCGCTACGATGGTTTTGGAGTGGTGCATAAAGATCAATCTTTAAATTAATATTAATGTAAATTTGTATACCATGAAAGAATAATTAAAAATCTTTTCATATTAAATAGCAATGCTGATCTGTCGGCTATGAAATATGAATATAGTATCAAGACAATATTTTGAGAAAATATAAAATAATCCACCAACCCGCATTGGAGCAGCGTGGTGGAGTATGCTCTAGGCCTCCTCAGTAATGAGGAGAGACCGTGCTCAGTAGTGGGCCATTAGTGGGTTGTAGCTTAGCTTAGCTTTTTTATAAAATAATGATACTTAACTTGAAGAACCATTTATTTTAATAATAATTATTATAATATTACATAATAATAATATATTGTTTTAATTTTAACGTCGTTAGGTAATAGGCCTCTTGGTTTCACAATGACAGGGGTTTAAAAATTATGGCCATAAAAATATACATAAGCAGTCCTTAGGGTCTGGGTCAACGCATCTATGACTGAATTAGGATTTCCTGTCTTGATTACATTTATTAAATAAATTAAATAAGTGTTTAACATTACTAAACTTAACGCAGTAACTTTTGCTTTCAAACGTCATCTATACTTATAATAAATCTGTAGAGAGGTCAATTCTGTACATTAAATATATTTCCAAAATAACTATCAGGGGGTGATTAGGGATCGATACTGATGCCAAAAATGCAATCAGTAAAATTTTTGTCTGTCTGTCTGTCTGATGTATAACCGTTATAGAAACAAAAACTACTCGACGGATTTTAACGAAACTTGGTACAATTATTTTTCATACTCCCGCGCTGGTTATAGTATACTTTTCATCACGCTACAATCAATAGGAGCAGAGCAATGAAGGGAAAAATGTTGGGGAAACGGGAGAAGTTACTCCATTTTTTAAGTGCAACCTTAATGGTTAAAGCTACACAGAAATCATGTATGACGGAAATGTTCTCCTTAAAATTATATAAAAAATATTCCACGACAGCATGTCTATCTTTTATGGTTGACTCACAATAACACGTGTTACTCCCGATAGCTTAGCAGTTCGAAACTTTCTGATTAAGTATACCTATATTTTATCTACTCTTACGTTTATGACACTTAAGTGGGTGAAATAAAGGGGTGAAGTTTAAACGAAATTCACGCGGGCGAAGCCGCTGGCAAAAGCTAGTTTCATAATATAACGCTGCCAGTACCTACATTCGCGCCGAAAATACTCATGAAAGTTTCAAAATGAAAATTATAACATTAACGTTTAGACTTTGAAATATGAACAAGTAAAAGCCTGAGCAGTCATAAGATCGACTAGCAATGTTGATATTAAAGAAACAATCCATGTTCGCTCCGCTCTCCCGTACGTGCGCCGCCATATTTCAGATGCGCGACGACGTCGATTCAGGCGTGCATGTAGAACATGATTTAATTAAATTACTCCTTCCGCACAGGTACTCATAAATACCTAATATTACATAACTTGTACGTATAGGGGAAATGTGCTTAAGATGACATACTTTTTCTTTCAAGGGAAATATTTAAAATAATTTTAGTCATATGAGATCAGCATCTTGCGTATATTCTAAAAGGTATCATAATCAACAAAATTATTTAAAATTCAGAACAATCAACGTCATATTAACTTTGAAAACAAACATCAATGGCACTTAGGTTGACATGTGTAAAATGACATATGTATAGGATAAGATGACATGGTACATTGCCACCAACTTATCTCTGAAATTGCAAAAGTTGGAACTAATGCCGTCATGTTAAAAAGTCATTCATAAGTACAATGTGGTCATTCGTCTGTCAGTAACTACCTCTCGAATTGCGTCCGACAGCGCCTCTCTTCATTTCAGAGATAAGTTGGTTACTGTATGTCATCTTACACCTTAAGGGTATGTCATCTTATCAATGCTAAAAGCCAGACCATTCGATTGTCCCTCACAGCTTTAATAGCCTTTTTTTTCGCGTCGATGTTCATTAGTAAATGCCAGGCATTCTGTATAAAAAAAGAAAACAGGTAAGTTTTCCTATCCTATTTTACACGGATAAGATGACATAGTATGCCATCTTACACCCACGCCCTGTATGTCATTTTACCCAACGGTCACAAAATTATGGTTTAAATTGTCACGACCATACTTTTTTACGTTAGGATGCGTTTTTAGCTATATTTGTGCAGTTTAATAACCCATTTTTACAATTCAAATTAGTTTAAAGTAAAGACCCTTACCTTACATGTATTTTCACCATCAAACAAAACCGAAAGCAAACTTTTGAGCATGTCAAAATCACAAAAACGTGCACTGCTTGCCATTCCGCGTTCTTATTCCGCCATACTGAATTTGAGTACTAGCGACATCTATGTAGACTCCCGTTAACGTCACAATTGCACTCTTAGCGCAAATATTTAAAGCAATATAGTAGGTGTGTCATCTTACCTGAGTATGCCGTCTTGAGCACATCTCCCCTATAAATACCTAAAATATATTATACTCACTATGTTTTCGAGCACGCCGTAACTAGTGTAAGTTCTTTGCGGTTACAATAATAGGGACATACCTATTATTAAGTAGGTATTAAAAAAAATACCAGACGGGAAAAGTACCCAGATCGGAGTTTTTGTTTTAATTTAGTCCAGAACTATAAATGACTAAATTAAAAATTACTTAATAAGAATAAATTATAAACGAATAACAAAAAAAAAATAATTAAAATAAACAAAAAAGAAACAGCACTGGCCATGGAGAAGCGAAACCAAGGCCGCTGGTTTTCAGTACGACCAGTATTGAGGTGTAGTTCCGACTAGTAGTGCACCTACCACTAAATTTAGCTAAACATCTACATATTTATTTTGTATCTAGTATCTACTATCACACGTCGCAGTAACATAATTGGATATTTTCATAATAATAATATATATTTATTTCTTTTTTTCCAGCGACTTCTAAATCAACTTATGCTTCAAAGCGACGATCTAAAGGCTTCAGCAATGGCCCAACTTACGAAGAGTCAGGCTGAATTTGAAAATCTATGAAAATAGCCAACTATTTAAATTGTATAAGCTCAAATCCCATTTATTAATTTCTTTTATGTCTTAGTATTATTTTATTGTTGTTATGTAAATAATTTCAGAATATACTTTTTTATATTTCATTGTTTTTTTTTATAATTTCTATCGCCCCATACGAAACAAAAGTATTGAAAAAACATAAATATGTAGGTACCTACTACAAAAAATAATATAAATTAAATTAACGAAGTACCTACTTATTAACACTAATTAAGTAGGTAGGTAGGTACGTACATAATCATAGCCTAGCCTTTATACAGAACAAAGAAACAGTAATTTAAACTAAACTCCACCCCACTCTGTACAACTCGAAACCATATTCTAAAGACGCTAAACAATACAATATTGCTTGTAAAAAATCTTAACAAAGAGTTAAACCTCTTCCGATAAATTCAAATATGGTCCCCTTAAACCGTGCTGACGTCACTAGAACGCGACTACGTCACTGCATTGGCCGTTTAACAAAGAAAATCAGGTAACCTAGTTTATGGAGGCTTGCATTTACGTTTGCTGCGAATGACCTGCCCAAATATAGAGCAACTATAAATAGACTGGAGGGGGGCCCGTACATGCCTCTTCGTGAATGGTGCAAGCACCCTGCAACTAGGGCACTCTGCAATGATTTGACCTATTTATTTTTCAATGGAGCGGTGCATGAACGGGGATGGCGGGGCCCATTGCGAGTTCCGAGCCTTCATTCAGTAACAGCCGAACTCTCGAGGCCGGCGTGACCTATATTCGATTTTCGCTCGTTCAGCCTTCGTAGCCAGTTATAATGCCTTTTATGTGTCTGTGAAATATTTTTTCGTAATAAATTTAATTGTTTTAAGTGAAATACTTAAATTTTTAAATTTGACGCAAGCCTAGGAGGCCAGTCAAAATCTAGTCCACAGGGATAAACTATATTTTAAAAAAACCCGCGTAAAATACGACGTCAATTCAGCACCAACGTCATTGGCGGATATTTGGCTGAGGCGCTGTCATTGGTGGATATTCTGCATTAGATAGAGAGAACCAATAGCGTCACGATATTTCGCGCTGCTGCACGACTAGTGCGCCACCTGTCGCTCCGACACCCGGTTTCATTGAATAAATCCGCCCCGGACAGTCTGTTTTATTGACGCAAGCGCACTGAGGCCCAACAAAGGGCCGAAATAAGAACGGTTCGCAAGTGAATCTGATGTATTTATGTCATAAAAATGGTGAAATCTGTGAAGTGGCTAGTAGAAATTAGGATATTCGACGTGTCGAATCATGACCGAGGCATCTGAAAAGTAAGTGGAGGCTGTATAACTCATTTTTTGCGGTACTTGTTTCGCCCTACACTGGGTAGGTAGGGCCTTACCCCGGCCATTTTCCATAGTTGAGGGTTTGTCTGGGATAATTTTTAAAGTTTCCTAGCTTAGATCAATCGTACATGAAGTAAGGTTGGGTTACGAGAAGCATTTACAAAGCTAGTGCTAGGCTTGTATTACGACCCGCCCTTAGGTCACCCTGTGTGGTGTATAGCTATAATCAATGACTCGCCCGTTCATTCACAATAATGTAGGCAACTCCGACTCGGTTCGGGTTCGGGGTCATTTCCAGCTAGCACTGAGCTATTCCGCTCAATGAAATAGATGTTTTAGCAATTATGTATGAATGCGTGATACTTACGCCTCCTACATACTATTCGTAAAATACTGGACGAAATTGTCATGTCAAAGACGATGTAATTTTAAAAATTACATGTTCTAAAATTTAAATTCAATTTCTGGTATTCCCTACTTGTGAACCCTGTCACTGATGGATTGTGCTAGTTTTGTCTTTAAATTACGACAAATTATTCACAAAAATTTAACATGAATTACTTTGGCACGAATTGAATGAATTTGGCACTATGAAAGATTGCATTCAATTATTATTATTTTAAAAATCAATTAAATTAATTCAGTTCTAAAAGTTATTTAATTTCAGTATTACAGATTGAAAAAAAATATAAAAGAAATTTAGTAAATAGGTAGGTAATGTATTTAATACTAAGGTGTTTGACAAACCCAATATTGACCAGAGATTTGACTTGGAATTGGCTTGTTACACTTATTTTCTGTTTCCAACTTTAAGATTAATATTTGCTGGTATAGGTAGAAATGACTATAAAGGTAGTTGGAACCAAGTTTTAATTAAATTCGACATATTACAGAGCTGAAGTAAACCCAGTCCAATAAAAGATGAACATATTATAACTGGTAAAGAATATAGTTTAATTGAAATTATGCAGTCAAAAAACTATTAGTACCTATTCCAGACCTCATTTGCATACTGATTTATCCTGTATAACTGTATATATATGATATGACACAAAAGGTAACACAAAAGGATTAAATGAAATGTTAAATCTACCGTAAAGAGTGTACTCCATAATGCATGATTAGCTGGTCCGTTCATCAGATTCAGTCCTGCATCTGAGATTTGAAATTCTTATCTGATGCATGGAAAGTTTTGAATGCTTTTTAAATTTAAAGTGCAGGATTGATAGTTATAACAGCCATTCAACATTGCAAAATGTCATGTAGATGAACAATTTCATTTATAGATCTTTTGTTTTTTGTTCCTAGAGTTAATTATTGAATTACACTGAAAGAAATTGTATGCAAGTGACTTGTAATAATTGTTGTTAGAAGATTCCTGGAATGTCATCAACAAAGTTGCAGTATAAGCAAGTACAATTTTACTGTTTAGGATATAATATTGTTGTATGGAACTGAGTAATGACACTGAGGACCATAGTGATCTCTCAGTGATGATACATTTTGTTTCAAGTCATTAGAGGGCAACTATTGGGCAAGTGTCTCTAGACTATTCTAGAGCTATTAAAGAGACCCGATATCCTAATCTAATACAGGTTTGTTAGGAACTTACACCTGAAATCTTGGAAGTTCTTATGCAATACATTTACAACTTATATCTGCCGTACAAACACATTCAAGTGGTTGTCACTAGCTTTCGCAAAACCTTCGTACTTAATAGTAAAGAATATTAAAAAAAAGCAAAATAAATTATTTTTTCACTATAGTTGGGCCATTTTAATAGGTCACATTTGACAGTTCGTCAAAATTTTCCAAAGTAACCTTGTAAGGGAGGCACCCCATAGTATCTAATACATTCCATACTAGATATTGTTAAACTTTTTACACTTAAAAGTAAGGAACTGACGTCGTTACAAAGTTACGTCAGTGAACTCTTTTTCTTTTTAAATATCAGGGATGGTACCGAAAGAAAATGATGAGTAGATAAGTTGAATTCGAGAAGTCGAACTAATCGTCAAAAAGTATTTCACGATTACAAAATAAAATGTATTTTAATACAAACAAAATTAATTTTATTACATTTTAGGCCAAAAAATATGTAATCATTCATTTTTATAATAACGTCTGGCTCAAAAGTCAGTATCTAGAAACGTGAAATGTTACAAAAAAGTCATGATTTCATTTCGCGCCATTATTTGACGCATTATTTTTGTCTTTTTTTTAGTCGTTGTGTGCGCTTATTAATACTTTTTATAAAAATCGCATTCAATTTACAGATGTTTGAAGTCCTTATCGATTTATTCAATTTAATCGATGTTTTTCAGCAGGTTATCCTCACTATGAAGCAAAGACAAACAGTTGTCAAATGTGGCCTATTAAAATGGCCCTACTTTAGGTGGTGACTCCTGACGAAATTGAAGTGTTAATAATAATGTTCAATGTGAGAAATGTCAAATTAAAATTAAGAGTTTAGGTACCAGTGGTTCTCAAACTTTCTCGTCCCTCCCCATATTTTCACTATACCAAAAATAAAAAACTATTTTTTGGGACCCTCACCTGTAGGTCACCACGCGCGTTGACAATGACGTTATCGCCCATTTTGAGAAAGACTTTTTTATACAAGAATAAATCCAATATTAAAACAATAGATGCGTTACTTACATATGACACAAATTAAAAATTTTGGATCCGCATCGATGACATTATTGTAATATTATGAATGTGATATAGATAATTAGGGAGCGTATCGGACTGACAGAGATAGGTAGCTAAATAAAAATAACGACAATTGGCTAGTGACATATCTACTTTTTTGTACTTTAATATTGTTGCATCCAAGACTAAAACTTCTATTGCTTTCAAACATACCTACTATCTAAAAACTTTTATTAGACGACCCACCTACAAAGTTCTACGAAGTACAAAGATCACATTGACATCATCATAAACGCTTTTGGTTCGAAACTCGACTCGGATGTATAAGTTACTGTTCACTTTTGTCGATGGTTTAGATTTTAGTTAAACTATTAAAATTGTCTATGCCTTTTCATTGTCTATACAGAGGCGCTCTCTCGTTTTCGTGGCGTTAGCATAGCACGTTGCGCGCCAATTTGGTAATACAAGTTTGTCGTTTTGTCGTATTTATCGAATATATCGGGGCGAGCCGGTCCTTCGGCCAGGAGCCTATAGTTACATTCATCGAATCCTCTAGGATTAAATTCTCGTGTTGCATAACAAACTTCGGTATAAGACTGATCGCGCCAGCATCGGGTTGCACGGGCGGAATTGTGGGAACTACTATCAAGAAGGTAGGAATCGGGCTCTGTGTAAGTCTGCGCAGCATCAGATAATCCATTCCTAACCTATCGTCGAGGAGCCATCGGTGAGTATACAGATAGTTTATTCACACCCGTGCATTCACCAGATTTGGTAGACGACAGTCTTGTACACCTCAAATATACAGTCCACTCAAAGTTGGTCCGTTACTAGCCGGATCAATCAACATTTTGGTCCTTCTAGCATCTAGCCGGATCAATAAACAGTTAATACATGATACATAAATAAAACTGAAGTTTCTGTCTGTGAATACAAAATAGCTGCATAAAGTACTTACACGACTTACACGATACCAACTAAAATACAAACAACTTTTTGTGCGTTCGTCTGGTTGCCCGGGCTAAACTCCGGAAGGGCTAAACCGCGGCTGAACTGATTTTATGGGACTTTTTTACTGGATGATAGGGGACTTTTTTAGAGGCGACCATCTCAGTCCTCAGGAGTAGCAACGCATCTGTGACCGAATTGGAACAAGACTCACACTAATCATTACTAACTGGACAATACTAATATTAACTAACAGGACTAACTATCACTAACAGTCCCTGTCCTCACACTTATTAACAAACTAACCAACTAACATTCTAACACCATCTACTAATTGGACTAACCACCCTAGTCCCTATATTGGGTCTTGTTCTAAGTCGGTCTCAATTGCCATGGGCGGCAGCGGAAGGGTGGTGTGGTGCTGCATGCTCGTTTGCTACCTTAATTCAATAAAAATAAAAAAAAAGTGCAGAATCGTTCAAGTTGAAAAGTTAGTGCTCGTTGAAACTGTACCACAATATGCAAATCGTTAAAATGTAGGTGCCACATTTGCAATTCACGTGGATATGACGCAGATGCAAAGTAAAATATCTCTCACCTTTCAGATGTAAAAATAGGCTGTTGGCGGTAACAATATTCGGAAACAAAGGTTTTGTAAACTCCACCCCCCACATAGGGGAATTCATTTTATTTACTCATATATTAAATAGTTTGTTTGATTTAGATGCTTTAATACATTTCCTAAGAAATTCTCAATATTCACAAATCTTCAATTAAATATCGAATAGGCTTTTTAGTAAATGAAGGATCTCAACCTATCTATTAATATCATCGCCACTTAATAGTAGGTGGACAAACATTAACTTACATAGTATACCGTGCAAAAAAGTGTTATTTTTACACATTTTGCTTTAAAGTATGTAACTTTACATCTACGGTTAAATGTATTTTCTATCATTTTTTTGTTAAAACTACATTGAACCCTGCTTGTTCACTAAAAGAAATATAAAGATTGCACTGATGAAAGCAGAACAAAAATAGTTAAACAATGAAATGTAAATTATATTTTATCTCGCTTTCAAGTCAGAAAACTTCGCAAAAAGCGTAGGCTGCATTATGTACCTACATAAGTTAACCGTCATGTTTGTAGCTGCGCGTAAATTTTGTTTATCTGCAGCTTTAGGGTGCGGTTCCACTGAGGCGGAGCGGAGCGGAGCGCGATTCACCAATCACATGACTTGAAATCCACATCTCATTGTGCCTCGTGTGGATTTCAAGCCATGTGATTGGTGAATCGCGCTCCGCTCCGCCTCAGAGGAACCGCACCCTTATAGTGTACTTTTCCCCAATTCATGAAAATATCGTGCCAATTTTCAAAAAATATTATTGGAAACTCAGACCAATAAACTATAGACGGAGCGCCTAGAACAAAAGAGTGAAGCCAGCAAAAAGTAAGCCTGGCCTATACAAGACACGACGGCACTCACACCAAAACGATTTTTGTGTTCTAAATAATAAAAAATGAATGGAGCTTTGTGTTCCAAAAAATAAAGTTTAAGTTCTAGTTCAAACTGTCAACACAGGGCATTATATTGGTTTCGATGTGTGCTTTCGGCTGACTTTTGCCGGCTACTCGTTTGTTCACGGCGCTCCGCCTATAGTTTATTGGTCTGAGATTGGAAATATTTTTCCCAAATTTTTTATTCACAGTAACGAAACAAAACACTTTCAAGCAACTTTAATATGATAATTACGTCAAAAGTAGAAACATTTGCACAATCGTGTTTTTCGATAGTAAAACCTTTTTGAAGAATAATTCTTGGAACATGGATATACCGAAACAATGACTGTTCCCACAATCATTATTCACCAAAAAAATTGGATTCAGTACAACGTTATTCGACCATGAATGGGTATTCGGCATAAAATCTCAGAATTGGTGGTATCGTTAACATGTAGCCCCATAAGTTGCCCCTGCACTGGTCATATCTGAAGGAGTTTATAGCATGCTCCACCTCGCTACTCCAGTGCGGATTGGTGAACAAGTTAGGGCCAAATACGTGTAACAATAACAACATAGACCGACGGCTTTAGGTGCCATCCGAATCACAGAAGCGCTCAAGAAAAATTTGTCACTAGCAATGACCATCTGTCATCATCATCGTCTACCGACTACAGTCACAGTTGTTTAACTGGATCATTGAAAACCGGCGAAAGTTGCTGGGTAATAAGTAGCTGTGCCCACCAAAATATATACCATTATCTATCCATTCGCATATTGATGTCCACTTGCTAATCATATACGATTATTTATTGGCGCCAGTGCCCCGGTATAAGTCCCCGAGTCCAGCTATCCTTAAGTGTTCTCTCATTTGACGCGTTTGGCTGTAAAGAAAGTTCAGATTCTAGCTTTGCTTTGATCACTGAAGGAGGAATCGTGAATGATACAGTGCATGACCGTATTGTACAAGTTGTGACAAAAGGCCATCATTTGCTGGAAGCATTAACCTATAATACGCTTCTTGGATGCAAATTACAGCCTACTCGTCTGGTAAGGCAGTTCTGTAACGTCATCAGGTCATCACACTACTTATAGCTAATTCAGTGAGCTACGAAGGTGTAAAGAGGGTCAAGTTCTTCCGTATTTGGCTTTTATAATTTTTCACTGCCTACAGAAAAACTGATTCTCCGCATAATGCTAATAACAGTACGATTTTAGGTTCATTTCATATCACTAATAAAATGACAACGAATAAGTAGTTGGTACCTTCAATTCAAAGTGATAGATGTTGATAATTAGGTAAAAATTATAATGACTCGCCGAAAGCAGATATTTGTTTTGTGGATGCGTTCTTAAATTTCCTTTAGCGATAACTGTTCGCACATCTACATTTACCAAATATTTAGGACCATAAGGATCGATGAAAACATTTCGTGCCTTTTATGGACCAGCAGGTACTTTTTATTCTCTTTGCTATTAAAGAGTATAAACAATCGGTTCATGCTTGAGGAACTGGAGTTTCCTGTTTATAAGTAAAATTGTACAAGTTTCCCACCTCGAAAAATCAACCAAGCGCCGGATTTGGTCCTTCCTGTCCAGTTGCCCGCTCATTGCACATGAGTGGCCACAACTCCACTTAGTCAGCCAGCAATTAATGAAGAATAGCACTTATATCTTGGATATAGAGTTAATTTTCCCATGCCACCGGATGCTTGGGCGCACTTATCCGTTACACAACAGATTTTGTGTTAAACTAGCTGAGCTTCCGACTTTGATCAACCGAATATAATGAACATCAAACAGAATTGATGTATACGGACTACATAATAATATATCACTTTTTTTCTAAGCTGAGTTACATCTTACTAGAATAACTCATATGAGTGTGTTCTACCGAATACGGGATGGCATAACACATATTTTCTTTGCACGAAAAGAAAGTAGAAGAAGCTCGCAAAAATCCTTTGCTATTCGGCCTAACTCGATCGAAACTAAAATATTTACTAATTCTAGAAAATTCGTAGCGTTAGTCTGACTTAGCTTAATTAGCTTCCAGTAGGAAAATGACTAAGTACAGACTGAGCCGGTTATAGGAGATTTATAATGTTAGCATTCATAACTCGGTGACTTATATTGGTTCTAACTTAGGACCTCTTAGGATTCTACCGATTTAAGTAACAATAGGCGCGCTTGGTAAGTAGTTAAATGGGTGGCCGCTATTGGCAAAAGTTTCGCGTTTCCGCGCGTTTCCAATGCACGCCCCAACGCCCTAGGGCATCGCAGATGGTAGGCCATTTTAAGGGTTTAAGCCAACGGCTACCTTACTAGAGCTTTAGCCTTTAGGGCACAACCCTTCAAATCCTTTTACCAGGATCAGCATTTTAGGAAGCATTTATAAAGGTATCTCATTGTATCGTTGTATATGAAGTTAACACCAACACCAGCGTACTAGACAAGTAATATTCCCATTGAAAAAATATTCATTACTGTATTCTAAGTTTATTTAATGTACAATACATTGAATAAAAGATTTTGAGCACCAATTTATATACAGCAAGTAGGTACATAATTATCTAAATGCATCAAAGACAGCCCATTCGAGAAATAGAGCGGGTAATTAGAGGCTCGAGTAAGTGGACGTGGCATTGGACAATTAATGGACAGGAAGTGTTAATTCTCATGCCTGCTCGACTCTTTACAAAATGTAAAAGGAAAATTAAAATGTATGGTAGTAGTGTTATCGAGTTGATTATACCACGGCGTTTTTGGCTTCACGGGGACTACTGAAGGAATACTGTTATAATAATTGTCTAGTGCTGATTGGAGGTGTTAGCTATCTCGAGTGTCAGAAATTATTGCCAATGCTTAATTACAGTAATTACTGTAATTAGGTACTTACTCATGTACCCATTGCTTGGAGCAGTGGCCCCGTCTGCGAAGTAAAGGGTCCCATCTTCGACTACCGGTCGGGAGGTCGGGACAGGCATTAGGTAATATAACAGATAAATGTTGGTTGTCGTGTCATAGTGTTACTTGTTAGTGATGTGTCCAATACATCCGCCATTCAGGGTTACAAGCATGGCGTTTGTTAGTGTGTTTTTATACCTCCTTAAAAAATCTTGCCAGTTTTGTAACTGACCAGTATTTTCATTCTACATTGACAAAGACAGCTCATGAGAAGATGTTCCTAAAACCCAGAATTGGAAACATGACCTGACCAAACCAGATTCGCAAAGAATATGGAATTGACCATTCACCGCAGAAAAAAATGGGTTCCTCTTGTTTGGTATAACAACTTTTCGTCGAAAATCGCTTCGACTAATTTTAGTTGGAATAAAGTCATTTCACATAATTATTCATTTGATCGAATATTTGATTGCCATAATTTTATTTCTTATCATCATTTGTTTCGAATAATATCTTTTTATCGAATGTTCAAATGCGCTAATTTTAATTAAAGTAATGTAAACTAGACTAATAATGACTAGTATTCAACTAAATAGGTTAGCGACGAGCGAAGCGACGAGCGTGTTAGGTTAACAGGAACCATCGCACGAGCCGAGCGAGCGAAGCGAGCGTGCCGCGGCAGCGGCCGGCGAGTGCCAGAACCGACTTTAGGGCGTTTATAACCACCTGAACATTTCATGAAATGAACATTGTATAAAATAAATATTCAATCAAATGAACATTATGTCAATCAATATTACACAAAATGAATATTCGATCAAATGAAAATTATGTCAAACGATATTATACAAACTGATTATTATCTTAAACGTTGTTCGATTTATTAAAATTATATCAAAAGTTGTTATACGAAACAAGGGTAACCCGAAAAAAATTACCTGTACTCACAGTTCATTTGAGCTTGTAAGCAAAATTTACTTGCGACATTTTAAATTATCGCCATTAATCTGCAGTGTACCTTAATCACAGGGGCAGAAAGCTGGCATTTATGAGGGATGCAATTAAAAGTCTCCGCAAACTGACTGCAGCCACCGGCGGCTGTGGCGCTTCTTTTTAGAAGCGCGATCCGGCCAACAGCCAACAGCTCCAAAAACAGTGAACAGAATTCAGCCGAAGCGGCTGTAGGCCGGCCCGCGCTTTTAAAAAGAAGCGCCACAGCCTCCGGTGGCTTCAGTCAGTCGATGGGGACCCTAAAAGGAATCAAGACAAGACACAATTTTATTTAAAACCTTAAGAATAAGGATGTAAAATGGGTGGACTTATAGCCTAAGGCAGCGGTTCTTAACCTTTTTGGCTGGCGACCCAAAATGTGAAAATATTTCAAGTCCGCGACCCTGACATTTTATTGATTTTCCAACGATAATAAAGTAAAAACCGGCCAAGTGCGAGTCGGACTCGCGCACGAAGGGTTCCGTACCATTATGTATAAAAACGCCAAAAAAAATCTGGTCTGTTGTATGAAAGCCTCATACATATTTTTTTATTGTAGCCCCATATTAGCCACAATAACGCCTTGGACCGAAAGGTAACTGAACTATCGCTGAGGTGTCGAAAGTATGGGCGCCCACTTAAATATCTATTTTATTCTGTTTTTAGTAAGTATTTGTTGTTGTAAAGGCAACAGAAATACATCATCTGTGAAAATTTCAACTGTGTAACTATTACGGTTCATGAGATACAGCCTGGTGACAGACGGACGGACAGCGAAGTCTCATAGGGTCCCGTTTTACCCTTTGGGTACGGAACCCTAATAATAGGAGTAAAAGTCCGTATTTTGCTCAAATTGATGTCATTACGTTGAGTAGCTTAGTGGCACAGTGGGAAGCGCGCTCAGCTTGCGATTACGTTTGCTAAGCAACTTTCGCAGAGCCTGTTCACTGGATGGGTGACCGAAATCCTTAATATTTATTCCATTAGGTACGTTAAGCCGTTGGTCCCGGTTGCATTTGCTGTCGTTAACACCCACCAATCCGCACTGGGCCCGCTTGGTGGGTTACGGCTCATTCTCCTTGTGTGTTTCTATCAGGTAAGCCTGTGCCCCAGCAGTGGGGACATTAGAAGGCTGGTGATGATGATGAAGTCATTACGGTCTCCCTGAGAGGTCATGCAGTTGGGTAGCCAGCTTTCTGTCTGAGCGACATATATAGGTCTTAGTCGACGGTTGTTGCTCAGATTTGAAACCCATAAACGCTGGTGTTCCCCAAGGGTCTGTGCTGTCTCCTACCCTGTTCATTCTGCATATCAATGATATGCTGCAGCGTACAAACGGCATTCATTGCTATGCAGATGACAGCACGGGAGATGCCTATTATACAGGCCCTGCAAAAGCTTCTCGGTCACAAGTGGAGGATAGCAGAATCAAATTTGTGTCTGAATTAGAGAACTCTCTGGAGCAAGTCTCGGAATGGGGACAACTGAATTTAGTTGAGTTCAACCCCACAAAAACACAAGTTTGCGCGTTTTCCGCTAAAAAAACTCCATCTGTCATGACAATTCCAGGGTACCGCGCTCACCTTTGGTAAACGTGTTGGAATTCTGGGCGTTGACATTTCGAGCGACGTGCAGTATTGGAGTCATCTGAAAGCTAAGGCCTAATTGGCCTCCAAAAAACTTGGTGTCCTAAACCGGGCGAAGCAGTACTTCATTGCGAGAGACCTAGGTACTGATGCTTTATAAAGCACAGGTCAGGCCTCACATGAAGTACCTACTGCTCTCATCTCTGGGCGCTACAATACCAGCTTAGTCCAATTGACGCCGTACAAAAGCGCGCGATTCGAATTGTCAACAACCCACGAGTCACTAACAGGTTAGAACACCTAAGTCTTAGGGGAGACATGGGATGCCTCTACGTGTTTCACCGGCTTTACAACGGTGAGTGCTCCGAGGAATTGTTCGATTCGGTGTCAACTTCACCCTTCCATCATCACACAACTCTCCAAAGATTGAAGTTTCATCCACATCGCTTGGACTCGTGGCGAACGACTACGGTCCGTTTTTCACGATCGTTTTTGCCGCGAACGTGCAAAACGTGAAATGGCTTCCTTCTGAGGTATTCCCGGATCGCTATGACATGGGGTTCTTCAAGAATGGTGTAAAAAGAGTTCTCCTTCATCCTTCAGGGCCGGCGTTGGACTGGTGACTACCCTGGTGTTACTCGTGTTCATAGGCGATGATGACAACTTTCCATCAGGTGGCTCGTCTACTTTTACGTCAATCCTTAAGGCTGTAAAAAAGGCCGCTACCTAATGTGTTTTCAAAATTCCCGCGACCCATCCCAATACCGCCCGCGACCCGGATTTGGGTCGCGACCCGAGGTTAAGAAACAATGGCCTAAGGCTACCTGTCCACTGAAGCGGTGCGAGGCTGCGGAGTTGAGAAACGGAGAAATATTGAAAAATAAGATTGCATAACATCTCCGCCAGCGCCAGTGGAAAGGGATTAGCGTGCTAGCTATTGATTAACATTTTTCCGTTTCTCCACTCCGCAGCCTCGCACCGCTTCAGTGGAAAGGCAGTGGTATTTTTAACAGTCAATCCTGCTATCGTTATCGCATATTGTATTCGACTACACACATTCACACATAAACTACCTAATCAGCCATCATCCGTTTACTTCCAGTGCCTATCTGGTGCGAGTGCGAGCGCAGGTGATGTGTCGGGACGAGGGCACCGGCGGCTGGGTGGCGCTGGGCGGCGGCGGGCTGGCTGACGTCATGGTCGGCCGCCGGCTGCGCCACCGGCTGCCTACAGGTCAGTGGGTGGTCTTGGGTTTGGTTGGGGACTTGGTTGGTTTGGGTTGGTAATTGTTGGTGAGAGGAACGTTGAAGAGGCACAGGTGGGTTGCTAACCTTAAGGTTGGATGGTTGCCTCTAAAGATTATCTGCCCACAGGTCAGTTCATATGGCTTCGTTTGGGGATATTGCTTGGTTGCTTTAGTTTGGTAATGCTAGGAAGAGCTACGTTCTTATAAGGTACAGGTGCGTTCCTACCCTTAAGGTTGGACGGTCGCCTCTAAAAAGTGTAAACGGCGCTTACTTTACTGATGTTTTCGGTGTAAGTGGCGCCATCCATCTAAGTCTAAGTCGACCTCTTCTGATTGTGATGACTGCTGAACAAAACTATTCTCGGTACCACTCTTCAGATTTCGGTGAACTCCAGAATAATTCTGAAGGTCCTTGAGGATGTTGGTTGGATTTCAAATCCGGTTAACCGGTTACCATTCTAACTTGATCACACACTAAACAACTTATTTTTTCTAACTAGGAGGTTCAGAGGCAGATTTTCTTTTTTCTTGACTAGTAAGGTATCGGTGATGCTTTTGGTTTTTTGATGTCCAGAAGATGATGATGACCAGACGACAAACACCAGCTTGCGAATAAAACAAAATTATCGAAATCAGTGCGCCAGTCAATGTTGTAAGATATATGTACAGAAGAAAAAAATAACCTTCTGCTTTTTACCAATTACACCTATTATGTAATAAACATACTACAGTGTTCAGTACAAAAAACATCTCTGCAGGCGACAGCGGCAGCAACGGCGACACGACGTCATCGTCCGCGAGCGCGCCCACACACGACTACTACATACACGGCCGGCGCATCAGTGACGCTATGGTGAGTCATACAACATCGACCGTTGAGGCCGCTTGGAAGAGCTTGTTCTTATTCCTCAAATCAAAAGTTAAAAGGGTTCTGACTTGGTGCGCTTTAGGCGCTTTGCACATGGAGCAACTTAAGTTGAGGCAACTATCAACTTTTTAAAAGTTTCCTGTAAAAAGTTGCTAGTTGCTACAACGTTTACGGTTGCTGCAATTTTATAGCAATTTGTGAGCAACTTTTATGCAAGTTGCTCAATCTACGCATTTCCGGACACAGGCAGAGGGAGGGAGGGTGTGAAATCGTCCGACGCGTTGTGTTTGACAGTTGTGGAAACCGGCAACTTTAAAAACAGGGCATAATATTTAACAGTTGCTAGTTGCGGCAATTAGGAACTAACCTAGTCATCGATTACAGCAACTGAAAACTTGACGATCACCGGAACTCGAAACTCGAGTTGCTATGTGTGCGCAGTCCTATAGAAATGTATGTATGTAAACAGCTAGTTGCCAGTTGCTGCAATAGTTGCTCCATGTGCAACGCGCCTTAACATCTAAGACTACATCAGGTGGGATTGTAGTCATCTCATGTAGTCATCATTTAATAAATAATTCATGGCGTTAGTCGGTTTTTAATATACGTCCAGTATCCATTTTATTTCGCTTTTGACACCTCAAATATTCTGAGGAGAGGAGGTCCTAATGCGTAAATAACCAATTGGACTTTTACAACGATATAATATCCTATTTATGATGATGAGAAGAAACACATAAATGGTATTGCCATCCCCTCCCATCCCATCCCAGTTATGCATGACTATGTCACATACTCACAGGTACTGTAATTTCAACAGTGTCCGTTTGAGTTTTATATAAATAAAGCATTTGGTATGTAAAAACAGATGACGTGATTATGTCCGTAATCTAAACAACCCTCACCCGCCCCATACACTCGTTCCAGGTGGTCCTAGAATGCACGATCAAGAAGGACTTCCAGTACAACAAGGTGATGCCGACGTTCCACCACTGGGTGACGGACGAGAAGCGCTTCGGGCTCACCTTCCAGACGGCGGCCGACGCGCGCGCCTTCGACAAGGGCGTCCGGACCGCGATAGAGGAGTTGCTGGACGGTAAGACATCGCCGGATTGTGGAGGAGATAGAGTTAAAAAAAAATTATCATTAAGAAAATAGGCGATTTCAGACTGATAAGAAAAGATAACTAAAAAATTACGCGTCAGGTGTCGCTAAAATTATGAACAGAAAACAAGCCCAGCCAATTCGAAATTGATAGGTGAAGATAACTCAAAAATTACACGTCAGATGTCGCTAAAATTATGAACAGAAAACAAGCTGAATTTTAAATTAAAATAATTAACAAAATCAGTTCACATATATGTAGTAAAGAGTTCTGAGGTGACACTTATGAAAAATACAATTGAATTGATAACCTGCTCCTTTTTTGAAGGTGGTTAAAAAGGAAATGTCATGTTGAGCCAGCGTTGACTATAAAACGGGGTAAGTTTAGGCAGGATTGCTAACATTTAGGACATGATTAAATGGAGAGAAAGCTTGAAGACGAAAAACAAGTTTTATCCAAAAAATGAAACAGCTTCAAAGTTGAAGTTGATTTTCCATTTTTTTCCACTTTTTTTTAATATCCGTAAAGAGGTTGTTACCAAAAGATTTATTATTTTGTAAGTAAATAAATAAACTTGTTGTAGTCAAAATCTGATAAGATAAGATTATACTTCATCTAATTATCTATT
The DNA here is from genome assembly GCA_905404135.1 of Hesperia comma. Taxonomy (NCBI): domain Eukaryota; kingdom Metazoa; phylum Arthropoda; class Insecta; order Lepidoptera; family Hesperiidae; genus Hesperia; species Hesperia comma. Next base: position 7,742,798 of record FR990032.1, on the reverse strand, counting down.
AAAGCATTTAAAAAATACAATATTTTAAATCATTAATTACCATAAATTCTTAGTAGAAATACATAATTATTTAGTTTAATATATTGTGGCTGAATGGCGGTGTTCCTTGCCTTTGGACTTAACCTGCGCGCGCATAGTTATTCAACCAAAGATACGGCGCGCGATAAAATAAACCTCCGCGCCATTTTGTGCTAACATTTGTTCGTTTATAATAGTAATTGTACTTTCAATAATTGCTTTAATAATTAAAATGTATTTTATACCTACCTAATTGTTTTTTTCCTCGCAAGTGTGTTGAAAAACTTCGCGCACTTGTATCATAATGTACTATTACTACATTGTATTTCTGCAACGTGAACTAATTTATCTAATGTGTTTTCTTCTGCTTTCTCCATACCGTATACTGGATTCCTTCACGGTGAGTTGATACGCATAATAACACTCAAGCTAATTAAAATTAATCATTAATCTCAGAATATTCGTTATTGCGTCCATTCCTCATATTCTAAATTTTGGAAGATACACGCGCAAAACACTTGTAAAATTAAGGAAAACACGCGTTTACACGCTATACCCTTAGGGCGTATTCAAGTAGAACGTTGGTAACCGGCGCCGATCTGCCAGCGCCTATCGGAACCGATCAGCGCAGGTAGTCCCTATACTTTGTGCCGAACCAGCGCCGATAAGCGTCGAACGTTGCCGACAAGTTCCGACCTGAGGTAAGGGCGCATTCATGTAGAACGCTGGTTACCGGCGCTGATCTGCCAGCGCTTATCGGTATAGTCTAAGATCCGAATCTAAATCGACATTCATCGGGTTGATAAGTGAATCAAACACACTAATAGAAACTTTTTTTGATAGTTAAAAATATTTGTTAATATTTAACAAATAATTTATTAGAGGCCACTTTTTAGTGCTTAATAAATATTTCTTAGTATTTAAAAAGGCTTATTAATATGTAATAAATGAATAGAACCGTTTTCCCCCCGAAGGGAAGAAAACGATTATTTAGGTTTCAGCCGAAAGGCTTGACCCACTTGAGATTAACGTCTTGTTGTACAGCGCCATCTAGTAGTAATTTAATGAAGTTACGTGACGTTTTGTCTATGATGTGACAATAGGTCTGTGGTGAAGTGGGGAGCCAGCATGGCCGCTCGAGGTTTACGTCGGCCGCTAAGTTCAGTATAGATTTTGTGATTGAGGCGAGGAGGCTGCCTGCAAGAAGCTTTATTGTGGGTCAAGCCTTTCGGCTGAAACCTAAATAATCGTTTTCTTCCCTTCGGGGGGAAAACGGTTCTATTTAGGTGTTCGAGCCTTCAGGCTTGACCCACTTGAGATGTTTATTATCTGCTGGCTTCTCTTACACGTACTGTGACTGCTAGATTACATTATATGCCTGTAGCCTTAGAGGGTTAGCAGAAATCTAGCTAATGAAAACTCATTTACTTATAGAGATCAATAATCAATTATTTTTATTGGTAATAATTATAATTTTACAAGTAATTTGTAACTAATCAGTCTTGAAACAATTAAGGAGTGAACCAACGATGTAAGAGACAATTAATTGGTGCAGAAGTAATTTATAATGTAATAAAGAAATCTGAGACACTAGATGCGACATTGTTATCTCTAGAGATCTCTTTGAAATAGTGTTTTAAGAATATGTTAGCACTACGCCAATTGCCCTTAGTCAGTACTTCGTCAAGATCTAGACCCTTCTTTGTCCAATTATTTGTAGCAACCGCTGATCTAAAACTCCCGGGGGTAGCGTTAATGTTCGCAGCATTCAGGGCCAATTTAACCCAACCCGCTATTGTTGTGCGGCTTGCAGCTTTGACTTTAGACCTGGTCGAGATGAAAAGGGCATTCAAGGATGGAACTGCGTTACGTCTTGATTTTGATATTTCAATGAGAATCGGAATCCAATGGCAAAGGTTGAATTTGATGTTTTCGTTCTTTAGTAGACGCCACCCGGACTGGCGGAATTTACTACAATCTGTCTTGGATCCGAATTTTGGCCATAAGAGTATCTCTTCTTCGGTGATGTGACAACTACTTGGGTCTGTATGGAGAAGAGTTAGATCATGTATACGCCGTCCTGTAGCTAGGAGTAACAATATGGCTACATGCTGAGATACTTGGAATAGGTTAGTCTCGTCGATAACATGCTGAGAGATCCAGCCTAAAAGGTCTTCCACATTCCAAGTTCCGATTTTATGACTGGGGGGATTTTTAAGTAATATTGCTTTAATAGTCTTCTGAACGAGGGGGTGTTTGCTAAGGGATTCGCAACTTGAAGGCTTCGTAAAGGTCGCTACGACGGATTTATGAACGAGGATTGTTCTAGGACACAGTTTTCTGACCTCGTAAAGAAAAATTAGGTATTGGGCCAAATCACACGCTTGGGGTGTCGCAGGGGAAATATGATTATCGTTCGCCCAACGCAACCAGCTTTTCCAGGCCGGTGTGTAGGTTTTAAGAGTTGACTTCCTCCACGCGGTTTGAAGAAATTCTTTTTCCCTCTCATTCCAGTTGCTTATCTCATTACTCCAGCCCGTATTTTCCAGGCCTCCAAAGATAGATTCTGGATATCTCGAGGAGGTAGGTTCGTTCGTAAGTCCAACAGGTGGGCTCTCAAGTTCTTGATGCGGAATGGGGGGCGTACTGCACGCTTCTTCACTTCTGCTCTCCAAAACGCTTTCTCCCATTTCGGTGCTATCAGAATATAGTGGCCGTGGGAGATATTCAGATGTTGAAGAATTCGTGGTATGAGGGCAGGCGGCGGAAATATCCAGGCTAGCTTGTAGCTCCATGGTCTGCTGAACGCATCCGTGAATTCGCTTAGCTTGTCTTTGTGGTCTTCGCTCATATACCTTGGTACCACCGCGGAGATCTTGGTTGCGAATAGGTCGATTTCGGGTATTCCCAATTGGTGAAAGATTATCGACCTTATTCGGTGATCTAAGTGCCACTCCTGGTGTGATTTTTGTCTGGACAGGCTGTCGGCTAAGCCGTTGTAGCGCCCCGGCAAATATTTTGGAATGAGAGTCATCTGATTTTCCTGAGCAAAGTTTAGGATTTTCGAAGCCATTTTGAAGAGGATTCGGGATTTCGTACCTCCTTGTTTTCGAATGTATGAAGCTGCCGTGCGATTGTCGGTTTGGATGATAATCGTCCTCCTTTGCAGTTGTTCTCGTTGCCTTTGTAAAATGATAAATACAGTCCACAATTCTTTTTGATTGCAGTGCCACTGTTTTTGTGAGTTGTTCCAGCGACCTGACAGCTTCTTCCCGTTTATGATAGCACCCCATCCTACGTCTGACGCGTCTGTCGCGATGAAAGCTGACGGTGGGGGGGCTTGAAGCATCGAGGGCTGGGAGACGTTTGTGAGCCACCAGTGGAGTTCTTCTTTTACTTGATTTGGTAGCGGGAACATCTTGTATCTTTGATTGATCGGGAGGGATTTTGCTGACATTTGAATTATTCTGCAATGAAGAAGACCTAATGAGACAGCGTTCGCTGCAAAGCTTAGTTTCCCAAGTAATTGCTTGGCCTCCAACCAGCACCATTTGTTTTTGCATAGTGTTTGTGATATGGAATCTAACGTTAACAATTTTAGAATGAGGTAAGTATATTTTGTTTGACTTCGTATCCCATATGAGACCCAGATATTCGATTCTAGGCTTAGGAGTTAAGACACATTTTTCTACATTTATGTGCCAACCTAGGTCTTGTAAGAAATTAACAGTCCAGTCCGCCTGTTGGGCTAATAGAGTGGGATCTTGATTCATGAGTAAAAAATCATCGAGGTATACAATTGTTCTTATACCCTTTCCACGCAGCAAAGAGGCAATCCAGTTGGTCAGTTTACTAAAAATGGAAGGAGCACTTGATAATCCGAATGGTAAGCAGTTCATATTATAAATTTGACCTTGGAAATAAAATGAAAGGAATCTCCTATGAGAGTCCCATACTGGTACATGATAATAAGCATTCGAGATATCTATTTTGACTAAATAGTCCCCCTTTTGTATGATCTGGGATACTTTGTTGAGGCTTATGAGTCGAAATTTAGGGGGGTGGACGTAAAAATTCAAAGATTTCAAGTTGAAAATCAATCTATGGGATCCATTAGATTTCTCTCTTAAGAAGATAGGCGATAAATAACCGGTTGTGAACTTATTAGGAGAAATTGCTTCGATCTTTAAAAGGTCTACGATATGTTCAAACATGACTTTTAATGATTTAGGTTCAAATTTTTCGCAATTTATTTTGCGCAACCTAGTTATAGGAGGCTTGCGAATGAACGGTATGCGATAACCCTTAAGTACGTTCATGATTGCAGGTGGAGCTCCCAATGATTCCCATAAGTTGATTTTCGATCCGAGTTGACCAGCACGGAAGGCCTTGGGCTTAAGATTTTTTCGGATTATTTTGTGGTCTTCCCTTATGGCTGCTTGACGAAGCCTGTTTGCCTGAGGACCGAAAGTTCTTAGATGTGCTCTTTCTGTTCTGGTGCTTTCCGTGACTTTGTTGCTGTCGGTAAGACCGGTTTGTTGTCGGGGGGATTGTTTTCTTATCGATTTTAAAGTTTGTTGATGTCTTCTTTGGAAGAAATTTGTGTGCTCCTCCTGGATCTTTTACCGCCTCAGCCAACTTTTGGTCCGAAAACAGGTGTGTTTCCGATGGGGGGATATCGTGTAAGATGTCATTGAGGACCTTGTTCTGGGATTTGTATGTGTCCCTGCGTAGTTGAATTACTTCGGCTCTTCTGCCACATGTGTATTGCAACAGATTATCTGAGAGTTTTCTAAAGTTGCACTCTGGGTTTAAGAAATGTTTCTGGATTTCTCGTTGTGAATTAGTGTCAAGTTTTTTGCACGCTTCTTGAAAAGCTTGACGTTGCAGCAGGAGGCCATGAGTAATCGCCCCTAGCGCTGTGTCCATTTTTTCAAGATGCGATAGTGACGTCCAGGCTGGGGTTGCCGGTGCGAGTAATCCGTTTACTTTAAGGGCACTAAAAACAGGGGTCGCGTGGAATGTTTTTTGCACGTCGGAATATCGGACGTTTTTCCAATTATCTTCACCGAGGCGTTGACATTTGCGGCCTTGCTCCGCTAGTTGGGGGTTCGCTTTGGCGTATTTGGGCTCTGTTTCCACGGTGCAAGGTGAGAAGTCGCACCCTGTGTCATTTTCGTTGCCGATTTCTGTCTGGTCCTCCGGGGGTGCGGCGTTGAGTGACGGTGCTTCGAAATCGTCTTCCTGTGTGCTGTCCACTACTGAGTCGAATGACTGGTCAAGATCGACTGGTGGGGAGTCTGATCTGCTAGAGTTGTTTTTCGCGGTGAGTGCTGACATTTGTTCAGCGACGCTCTCTATAGCCTTTGTTTGATATGACAGGACCTGCATCATCTTTTCAAAAAGAGATATTTGAGGTTCTGTTACAGCTGTTTGCTCGCTACGTGGGGTTTTTGTCGCAGAACTGCCGCTAGGGGACATAGAGCGGCGTTTCTTGGGAGAATTGCCTGAAGCGGCGTCCCTCGAAGTAAGCTTTGTTTTAATTCGTTTCACAGTGTCCATGAACTCAGAGTATGAACCCGTATGGATTTTCTCCATGATACTATGTGGAGAGTAGATCAGGGCTCTCCCCAGGGGCCAATCCAGCAGCTTCCTTTTAATTGCCCGAAATTTCTTTTCCGAGAGTGTCGGATCATCTGGTGTAAACGCAGAGGTCAATTCGCTTGTGGGTATAGCGAACCGTAACTTGGCTTCCACTTGAGATGATATTTTTGATCCGAAGAGGTCGGTGTAGGGAATATCTTCCACCTTCCATGATCGCCAGTGATCCGGATAGTTATTATCGACAATGTCGATGAGCCTCTCAAATACATTTCTGTCTTCTTGATGGACAGGAATCAGGGTCAAATCGTTCATGATTTTCGTTGACGCCATGATCTGCGTGACAAAGAATTTTTTCCTATGAGAAATGCTATCTTAAGTCTGAGCTTAATAGGTCGTATTGTAATACGAACAGTCACGTCGATCAGTACGACCCGTCGCATCGATTTGTTCGACCAGTCGTCTCAGCCGATAAGACCGGTCGCATCGATCGATACGTCGTCGTATCGCTTGATGCGTCCAGTCGTATCGCTTGATGCGTCCAGTCGCATCGATTGATGCGACCAGTCGTATCAATCGATCCGTCCGGTCGCATCAATCGATGCGTTTTCCAATCACATGGATCGGAAATCGGCAATAAGCGGGGCAAGGTATGGAGAAGATCCTTTGTCTTGCCCCCGGTGCATCTCGGGGTAGTCGTTCATAGCGAGACGACGCCTCAAAAGAACAATATGTTCCTGCATGTGTCGGATGGACGACATGCGCACCGTTGCCGTTTTGTGGGTATTCCGTAACAAACTAGGGAACCCACAACAAAAAATAAAAAATGTAATAATCTCTTTGAGTACTTACCGAAGTAGTACGTATATATTATCTGATATAGTTGCTAGTGATATCGTTCTTTATACAATGAGCACTACCGACGACGCCGAGAAACAAAATCGTACTGAACTTAGCGGCCGACGTAAACCTCGAGCGGCCATGCTGGCTCCCCACTTCACCACAGACCTATTGTCACATCATAGACAAAACGTCACGTAACTTCATTAAATTACTACTAGATGGCGCTGTACAACAAGACGTTAATCTCAAGTGGGTCAAGCCTGAAGGCTCGAACACCTAAATATCAGATTTATTAAACACAAAAAAATCATTTTAAATACTAAGAAATATTTGTTTAATACTAAAGAGTGGTATAAACTAATACTTAATATTCTGTCCAGGATTTTTGTTGTCTACCCATTTTTAATATATTTTCTAATATATACGAAATTTATTATTTTATAATTTTGATTCTCTTTTCAACCCGATGAATGTCGATTTAGATTCGGATCTTAGACTATACCGATACGTGCTGACAGATAGGGACAGGGATGGGCAAAAGGGAAAAACATATCGACATTTATCGTATCGATATTTTCCAAATGCATCGATATATACCACCCAAGAAAGGAGGATGGGCACAAATGTATGGAATCTGGTACCGGCACCAATCAGAGTAAATGATACGTCGTTGGAAAGGTATTTTTGTGTAGATTGTGAATTTACATGTCGCTAGTCCTGGTTCATTGTCCGATCGCAGTAATCCTACTTGAAAGTTATATATTTTTGGTACTTAGTATACAACAAACTTTTTGCAATAACTCAATGAACGACTGAAAGTGAAAGTCATACAAACGTGTATTTATATGTTTATATTGTTTATTAGATAAATCACTAATAAAGGCTGATCTACATTGATACAGTTGCTGGCGCCAGCGCCACTTGATTCCGGCGCTAGATAAGCACTGTATCAATGTAAACATGTTAGAATTCAGTCCAGCATGCAGTATCCAGCACTGGATCGAAATAGACCGTCTGCCTATTTTTCGATCCAGTGACAGCCCCGCGCACGCCGCGCAGCCAGTGGCACTGGATCCGTGTTAACACTATGCGCCGGTGATCGCCAGTGATCGCCAGTGATTCAGTGGCAGTGCTAATGCAGAGGTGGAATCCAGTCATGTTGGCGCCAGCTACTGTATCAACGTAAATCGGCCTACACTGAAAAAATTATAAACTGATTTTATTGTGTATTTATTGTTACAGATTTTTATCTATTAATTGAATATTAATAAACTCTAAATCTGTGCAAAAATCTTCAAAATCGGTCGAACTACGCCAAAGATATGAGTTTTAAATCCTAATTCTAACTAAATATTCCGTATCTTCTGAAGGCTATATTTCAAAACGAACAATTTGTACGGGTTTGTCGCCATAGTAATTTTTTGTACTCTTGAAAAGACCTTTCAAACGACACTAAAGTCATTTTGATTGGACATGGGTACCAAAACGCCCATCCTCCTTTAATATTGATATTTCGATATATCGGTATGTTTTGCCCAATGTGCAATTATTTATAAAAATTGCCAAAATATTCGAAATTTTAAAGTACCTAAATACACATCTGGCTGTTATGACATCAGTTTTATTATTAAAAAACATGTTTATGTACCTGTAGCCAAGAAAAAATCAACATACAGTGCCACAAACTTATCTGGTCCGGTTGCCAAAATTGCAACTAATGCAAATGTTATACTGTTGTCAGACAAAGACCAAGACAGTGGCGCCCCTCTTACCCGGTCAGATTAGTTTATTTTTATTTTATATATATTTTTATTTTATAGATATTTTTCTGAAAAAATATCGATATTTTGATATATCGATATTTTTTACCCAAACCTACTGGCAGATCGGCGCCGGTAACCAGCGTTCTTTTCGAATGCGCCCCAACGGACCAGTACCGATAAGCGCTGACAGCTTCGCGCCGGTAACCAGCGTTCTACTTGAATACGCCCTTAGGGTGTTTTTAAATTAGACGTCCACAAATACAACTGCGAAAGCCACATTTTATTTTATTTGGTAGTTTTTGCTTCATGCCCAGACAAATTACAGACAGAAAGACAAATATTCGAAAAATATCATTTTTGGCTTCTATTGTCCGTGTAAAGAACCTTCATACATGGTTTTCTCAAAAATCTTCTAAGTACAGACTATATAATTAATACCACAAGTAAGCAGCAAGCAAGCATTGATTGACGTTTTTCATATTCTTGTTACAGGTCTGGGTGGGGCGTGGCCGTCACTTCACGCGTACAAAAAACTCAATCCAGCGCCGAAAGATGACGACGAGGAGCACAATATATTTGAAGTGAGTACCCTGCATCCGCAACAACGGTCACAGTCCACCATTGCCTACTGCTGGGCTTAGATCTACTTTGACGCTTCATAAAAACATTTTATTCTTGCGAGCAGCGTTTATCCTTTGATTTCACACCATATATTGATACTAGCTACCCGCCCCGGCTTCGCACGGGTGCAAGTTAGATTTACCATAGCAGCGCCATCTATTGATTACTTACTCAACCCAGTCGAAAGGTATCGACATCTGTTAGAATCATTTGGAGTTAACAGATAATTGTGACTGTCAAATAATAACAAACAAAATTAAATTAAAATTCCGACTATAATTTGAGATTTAAACTATCCTATCTCTCAAGTTGGATCGAACTGCACATGGTGTGGAAATTTTATTATAATCGGTTAAGTGGTTTAGGAGTCCATTGAGGACAAATATTGTGACACGAGATTTATATATATTAAGATTATTTGGTAGTGTCAGTTAAATGAGTGATCACGTTATGTAATACAAATAATATAATATTTGTAATGTTTTATACAAAGTAACAAAACGGGGCGAATTGGGTTTATTCAAAATTGTTTGACAAAAAAGAGTACTACCCGTAGCCGCTTATATAGCCAGCGATAGCGTTGATTGTAGTTAGAATTCATCGTATAGACACCCAGATTATAGTCAGTAGTCATCGTGTACATACCCAGTTCGTAGTCAGCACCCAACATGCAAACACGCAGACCGTAGTCACCACCCATCACGTACCCAATCATTAACCCGTTGACCGCCCGCAGTGCCTCAACCTGCCGTCGGACTCGCGCTCGAGCTCGGAGAACTCGACGGCGAGCCGGCCGCGCCGCGCCGACCTCAGCACGCCGATACTCGCCGCCATCACGCTGCCTGCAAGACACCACCGACCAGGTAACTACACGTACTTCAGTCATCACCACCGGCCAGGTAATGTCTAGTGAAGGGTTTAGGAAGTGATTAGGTCACTATGTGGGCTCTGAAGGTAAGAGGCGATAAAAAAAGGATTACTTTGGAAAATTAAAAAATGATTGGTGGGGGGCGAAAATTAATTTATTTTCAACCTGGACTTGACAACCACTTGGCTTTTAACAATGGTTACATGTTGTATTGTTTATTTCCTACGCATAATAACCTGTCAAAATCAACACAATTTACAAAATATTAATTGTGAGTTAAATGGACTACATACATAAATATTAATTAAACTTTTACCAAAAAAAATAACTGTCTTCAGAAGCGATAAGTAGAGATAACTAAAAAACTACCCGTCAGATGACGCTCAGATTTATATAAACACAAGATGACAAGCACCAGCCTTCGAATTTAAAAAGAATTATTAAAATCGTTTCAAGCAATAAAAGGAAGAGGTAACACACGTAAAAACAGTTAAATTTAGAACCTCCTCTATTTTTTATAATTTGGTTAAAAAAACACGTATTCAGGTATTTCTAGACATGTTTACTTTATACAATTATTTAAGTAGGAAAATTGTCGCTTCATAATAGAATTATTTATTGTAATACCTTCATAATATTTCAGATTCTATGAAGCAGTACGAGGGTTACGAAGACAAAATAGATGACTCCGACCCTGACAGATGTCCATACGTACATTTATCTGCGGTAATATTATTACACTAGCGGCACGCTGTGATGGCCGGTTTGACACATTACAACAGTGATGTGGAATACATCAAAGCTATCGATGCCTACGACTGGTTTTGCTCGTTTTCTCTTTTTTGGTGTGTGAAGTTTATTTTCTTCTGTGCCAGTCTCGCCATATTTTTCTTTAGTTATCCGTCTAACAGTTCGTTGTCCAATATTAAGCGCATCAGCTACGCGTTCAACCACTGACGTTATAGGTAAAATTGGCCCTCCATTTTGAGCTTCACGATCGAAATAGTTACGAAGGCGTATTACGAACTCACGTGTCTGACTATTTAGAACAGTTCTCTGCGTACGTTCGGTCATATCGACGAAATCCACAACAAAGGGCTTGAACAGAGTCCAAATTAACGAGCAAGGGTCAACAGTAATGCAGTATCAATATTTGAAATCCAAAGCCAGGTCAAAACTATATCACAATCGCATTGCACTGACAGTTTATACTTTTCGAAGCAACGTCAATTCGAAACTGCTTTGTTTTGCATTGAGCATTGACGCGAGTTTGCCGGAGGTAGTAGTTGTGCTAGCCAGCGATCCTATGTGACGATCGTATTAGATTCCATTTTTAAAAATTTTCAATTTAGAAAACCAAATGCCGAGTTGTGGTATATATCATATAAAAATAAAAATTTTACCTTTTGTATGAAACAGCTGATATTTTTTTGCGATTTCAGAGGTTTGTCCACATAGTGAAAATTGTTCATATTCACAAGTACATTCACCCCTTAAATGGTGCAAACTGATTTTTCTACACTTGTATACATTTTAGAAATCAATTTAATAAATACATTTTGAGTCCTAAACCTAAAACTACATTCGATAAAATTTATGAATCTCTGCACATCACTATCGTCAATAAAGTAATACAATTATTTCCTTCAAAGTCGTTATCAATTAATACGGAACTTCATGAGCGGACAAACGTCAAACCGGCCATCATAGCGTGCCGCTAGTTTATTCTAACTTTTCGCTCTGACATAATATTACATGATACTTGTTATTCTTCCCTCTCTATCTCAATCTTTCTTGTGAAATATATGCACTATCAATGCAAACATAAAAAAATACATAGAATCCGATGTCTACTCATGAGTGTCAACTGTAACTACACTGCGTCAAGTGTAACTACCACACAAAGCGTTTAGTTGGATGCCTTTGCCTAATCAAATGCCTAGGCGTCAAATTGAATGGCTAAATCAACTAGTTGCCTGTGACATATCAATATTGTAACATTGCATAATCTTCACAAGAACTTTAAAATTGTGTTAGATATTTTACGACAATTTTTAAAGTGCAAATGTGTGTAAAATTCCAGGTTCATGAATACACTTACCCGCAAGTCGGTCCGGGTGGAGTCATCAGCTCTGAGAAGTCATCGCCGAATACCAAACCGCCGTTGCTAAAAAGGGATTCTGGTAATTATCCATTATGTTTATGGTTTAATTTACTATGCCATACTTTTTTCTGCTAGTTGTGGGGCTGATATCAACAATCTTAGATCAATCACATATAAAAAGTGCTGTGGTCAATGCCATCACAATGATTGATAAAGAGTGCATTTAAAATACATTTTACACATTTAAAATCTAATATCCCGAAACAAATTCAAATTAATATAGTCACAATAAAAATGGTTTGTATTTTCCAATATGTAAATTAATAGGAATCCCTCTACACCCCACATATTTTTTCTTATTAATTCAACATTTCGAATATTGATAGTCTTATCAGACAAATTAAGCCATGATGTTTGCGCAGGTTCCATCAAGAAGTACAGCTACAGTGGCCCCCCGCCGCTGCCCGACAAGAAGACCACCGAGACTTTCCAGGCCAGGATCAAATGCAGGTCAGTGCTTTTCTCACATTGGTCTGTCAATTTGGCCTTATGAGTGGCTATGAGTGTCTATATCTATTTATATAAAAGCGAAAGGTCACTGACTCACTCTTCACGAAATCTCAGAAACCGCTGAACGTATTAAGATTAAATTTGGCAGGGAAATAGTTTATAGTTAGAAGGTGTCCACTAAGAACGGATTTTTTGATATTCCACCCCTAAGGGGGTTTAATAGGGGTTCAAAGTTTGTATGAAAGTCCGTCAATTGTAAACCAGGTATTATGAAAATTGGTGTTTAAAATTATGATAAAAATAATGAAAAACCTGGATCAAGGTTTTTTAAAAATCATCCCCAAAAAAATAAGGGTAAAATAGGGGTTGAAAGGTAATAAAAAAAGTTTGTCCCTTTGTACACGCTTATCACCGGATCGGCTACACGGATTTTTATGAGACTTTCACTGAGAGATACAGGAGATTTTGAAGCAACATATAGGCTACTTATTATCCTGGAATTCCCGCGGGATCAGGATTCACGCGGGAAAAACTACACGCGAAGTCGCAGGCTTAGAATACTATGGGACTATCAGTGGGAGATAGAGGAGATTATGGAGCAACATATATTTTTATCCCGGAATTCCCGCGGGATTGGGATTCACGCGGGAAAAGCTCCTATTCGCGAATGAAGTCGCGGGCTCAGATTTTTATGGAATTTTCACTGGGAGGTAGAGGAGATTGTGGAGCGTCATAATAGGCTACTTTTTATTCCGGATATCCCGCGGGGTCGGAATTCACACAGGAAAAACTTTGTGATGCACTGAGTTCCACGGTCACAGCTAGTCTGATATAAATACAGAACACCTCACCTGACAGCTGACACTACTGCGTCGTGGCGACCTCATTATTGGTATAATAGCTTGAGCAATAAACGCGCACCTATATAGCACAATCAATAACATACCCCGTAACGTTATTTTTGATATATTTTCTCGTCTATTCATCCGTACCGTACAATAAGAAACTTTGTATTGCACGTTCCAGGCATTGTCACGAATGGTACCTGGAGAGCGCGAACCGCGCGGGCGCGTGCGAGTACGCGCCCGACTGCTTCCGCTCCTGCATCGAGCACGTCTCCTGCATCAAGTGCGCGCAGGTAACTATACATATATACCAAGCTGCGTAACATAATGGCCAGTCGAAATGACATGCCTATGACCATAGATCCCGCTTTGCACAGAAAACAAATTACTGTCTGTCGAGAATTTTTAAATATATGCGGAGCCTTTTAAAAATCTTTGATACCGTGATTCAGGTTCCGTGACGTTTATGTCTGGCGTGTGTGCAATGTCACCACATTGATGAAACTGCTGTTGTCGATAAAGTTCTCTTCATTGTATTAATATGTATCTATTCAAAATGTGTCGCGAAAAACAGATTTTTGTGCCCCTTTGATCAGTAGTAGAGTGCGTCTACTTTAACGTAAATAATACCGAGTTCTTAAGTTCTTAGTTGCGTACGTTCTACAATGGGGTTTTAGGGGCTCCGTCGATCTTTGTGTTGTGTGTTTGTAATACATTGAACAGCCATTTATTAGGGAGATGAAAAAAAAGGTTTATTTGTCGTTATAATATTTAAATATAACCATTTCAGTGCATGCTGTACCACTGTATGTCGGACGCGGAGGGAGACTTCGCCATGCACCCCTGCGCCTGCGGCCCGCCGGACGAGGCTTGCGCTAAACGGTAGTTACTGTGTTTTAGTTTTACGTCTTATCATTTATAGGCATTTTAATGGCCAAAAAGAGGGGGGGGCCTTATGTGGAGTAACTGGATGGATATATTCGTTTAAATTGACAATACCTACTGTAGCTTTCTTTCTTCTCTCTTTTGTGATTTTGTAGTCGAGCACGCATCATGTTTGATGTTGCCATTTCGCTGAGTTTCATTGGCAATGTTACCACTTACGGCCAGGGCCCAAAATTTGCTAATTTATAAATGACGTAACGACGAAATTAAACAGTTTATAAATTAGCACATTTACACCTCATGTGTCTCGTTTGATCGTTTTTTTGTAATTTACATACATAAGTACTTATTTTTACTCCTGACGAAAAAAGAGAGGTGTTTTTCTGATAAAAAAACTTGTATTTCCAGGTGGCTCGGCATAACCCTCCTCAGTCTGTTGGTCCCCTGTCTGTGGTGCTACGTCCCCCTGCGCTGCGCGCACCGCGCCGCGCGCGCCGCCCGACTAGCGGGGGGGTTACATGCACCCCACAAGTAACACAGGGGTGCAGGCAACCCCCCAGCGACTGAGGGTTGCGATGAGAAGATATGACAATGAGAAGACGGACCTGTGAATGATCAGTCCTGTAGTCAACGGTCTACTAGTCTACTACTAAAAGACTACGTGAGGGCTATAGCTACATTGCTCCTATATTGCAGTATAGTCTTTCTCAGTGCGTTATATAATTTCTAAGAACCAAGTGTCATTTCCAGTCCAACCATTTAGGTATGAAATAATGTATTATTATTATCATTATCTGTTGCAGAAAAATGATAACAAGAGGAAATTCTTTCAATTATTCAGTAGAACTACTGACCCTCAAAGTGTCAATGTGCAAATTTGAACTTTACCCTCTCCTCTCCAATGTAAACTTTTAGTGACTAGGCTTGTCGGCTGGTAGACTTATGTTGAAAAAATCACTACTATCCTAAGGATTGGTCCTTACGAAATACTTGAATTGATAAGAGCGGGAAGGTAATATTGATATGAGATTGATATTTTTGGATTGAGTCAGATTATAGTAGCTGTATGGACAACTTATGATCTAGTAATGATTGTAATGGAATATTGAGAGGCAAAAAAATCGTAAAAGTAATTGTTGCGTTTGAACAAAGATAATGAAGTCACAAAATCGATTTGAACAGCTTTTGACATCTTGAAAGTGAAGCTTGGAATTATGTTGTGCAAACTGACAATTTTATATAGTTATTAGGCAAGACATGCTAGAAAAATAATAATGAAGTGCGTGAAAATGTATGTGCACAAAAGTGTGACTAATTTGTCTCAAAAGACAGCGCACAACTCCAAACAATAAATTAAAATGCACAATTTATACCAAATTCTATAAATATAATGTTGGGGTTTCCAACGTCTTCATTGATTCTACGAATACTTTTGTTAATTTAATTCATGAAATGATTCGATGGTTTGACATTTGGATGTGAAATACGTGGCTAGGAAATAGATTTAAGTCATAAATGCATCAGATTTACTTATGACCAGTATTAAATTGAATGTGTGAATTACAAGGTAGACGACTGAGCCAATCTCTGTCATTTATTATGATTCATACAAAATTCATGCGAATAAAAAAAAATAATGAACAATAAGCTATTAAAATATTTCAAGTAACTGACAAAACTAAACTGTGGATAAAATAGAAAATATTCAGATTTAACTATATAGATATAATACGAAGTACAGAATTAAAGTCTATTTTGTAAGAAAGAAATAAATATGTATATCACAATAATATTTATTTATTAGAAATAACATTAACGATCAAATTTTAAGTTATACAGTGTTATCGGTGGAAATTAAGGACTTATGTTGGAATGTTACGGGAAGTGAACTGGTGAACCCAGTGATGACAAGACATTTTTTATCGAGTGAAGTGTAGCGAAAGGACGCTCAGATTGGTATTAAAGTATGGTGAATGACGGTTCGCGCAAGTTGTTAGTGAAGTGCTGAATTTTTTTTTATACCAGTATTACTTACCAAATAATTTGTTGCGGACACATGTTGCTATTTTTGACTATTGTGTAATTGGTTGACAACTTATTGGCATATTGGCCTTCTAAAGTATACTGTTTTTGAGCATTTCAAATTTCAAATTCACTTTTGGTCATTGGGATTCGAAATACGAATGAGATATTCCATCTCAATTTTCAAAGATAGCAACACATTACTGTCCTATTTGGATTAGTCCAATAGGATTGTTGTCCTATTCGAGATTGGTTAAATAGGATTAGTCCTGTTACAAGTAGGACTATAGTCCTATTTGACATTAGTCAATAGGATTGCAGTCCTATTTGATAGGTCAGGGATAGCTTTGATCTGCAGTGATCACTTTGCATCAAGTGTATTGCATGGTCTGTGGTACTTCCGAATCGAAAATCCCATTCGCCATGGTCAACGAGTACAGAAAAATTTTATATACATTGTGCCATAAGGTATGAATAGTATCAATCGTATGTATTTTCAGTCTGTCCGTCTGTAATGAATGATTTCTATATTATATATTGTGTCTTCCACGGCAATTAGACTGCTTAGTTTTTCCTTCGAAATTGTTAAATTTGATGTTTGATCTCTTTGAAAATCTCGCGGATTAGTTACATTTATATAAATTTTATTGGATTATTATATGAACTACAAATTATATACAGAAGTTAACATATCTCATGAGAGTTTATTATCATCGGCCGAATCGATAGGACGCGAGCGAGCGTTGTAAAATCGAGTAAATGTTCACAACTAAAGTATTATTTTTAATTACAAGTTCATATTTTTTCATGCAATGCGCATTATAAAACGTAATTTATCCGATTAAGGATAAGTGTGGCGACTTAATTCATCGAATGACGCCATTTTTTCTTATTATATTAATATTAATTAAATAATTTATTTCGGTTAAATTTGATGTATAAGGTATACCGTTGTCGGAATCGCTGGAATTAATTAATTAAAATACGGGTTGTATTGTTACCTAGGAATTATGCATTTTAATTTGTGAGATTAAAAAATACTGTCGTTGTATCCAAATTTCTTTTTCTAAAATATGTAATTCGATATATAAAACGTATATTCAAAATTATAAAAGTAATGTCACTACTAACAACTAATCTAATTAGTATATAGTTAACTTTAACGTTAAAATTTAACATTTGAATGTTCATACTAATGCTAGCTGGTAAGTAGAATGTAACTCACATTTATCATTCTCAGTACAGATGTAAAAGTTTGTCATTCAATTTTCTTGTCTCTTAGGAATAGTATCGGATACACTGTTTTTATTTATTCTGTATAAAATGACGTACAAAAATGACCAACGCATACAAATGTATATTTATAGTTAGATATTTTACGAAATTGTTGTAGGTAACGCGCTTGTGGTGTCGAACTCAAAAATAATGGAACGGTAAAAACAATATACTTACCTAAATATAAAATCTTCCGTGTTTTCATAAGTTTTTGGGCTCAATTATGGAAATGGCGATGATTTTATATCGTATCGTAATCTTACGCATGAACTACCTATACGACAGAGGAAATAAGTATCAAATATTCTAGGCTAGTACAGGTCGATACTTCTAGCGCCCCAACACCTACACCTATTTCGTGATACTCCGCATTAAACGAAAAATATTTGACTATTATGAATAATAGGTAAATGTGTTAATATTTAATTATATTTAATACTTAAGTATCGTATTTTAACTGTTTTTTAAACATTAACAATGGATCTTGGATCATATATTCCAGTCTTGACAAAAATATAAGGAGACTTCGATGTAGTAAATTTAATTCAAATACATAAATATTATTAATAAGTAAATGTGTTTAGTGTCGTATGTATGTAAGCGTATTGATTACACGTAAACCAAAGTTTAATGTCAACACGAGACGGCCGAATGGCAGTCCAACATGGTTGTTTAATAAAAGTAAATGTAATCAGATAAATAAATTACAAAATGTGTATCATTTACATCCCTCCTTTAAATGAAAAATATCAACGAAAAAAAGGCACTTAGTGGTGTCGGCAGTAGCGCAAAATAATTAAAAAGTATTTTTTATCTTAAAAAATTAATCATATTTTAGTTTTTTTCTCAGCCCCTATCAACAGAATATTTATTAGTATAAAAAAATTGAATAGTAACTAAGGGGGAAAATATTGTCCTCAGCAAAGTTCCTTAGACATGTTTTATTAGTTTTCCCGCATTCAAAAATTAGATTTATTATTTGTTCCGTGTTGATATCCGGAATCTATCTTGAGTCAAGCACCCGTCTTTCTTCCGTTCGACAGCAGCGCCATCTACCTCCCTTTCACGCGCTTCCGTTTCCAATTTATTTTGCAACGTTTTTGCTAATGGCGGAAAACGCACGTGGCCGATGTAGGCCCATTTTTCATCATTATAGCGTCGGCTTTCGCCGTGTTCACATGAACAGCGCAGTGTTTCTGTAATATTAGTAGCTTAAAAAGCGTGAAGTTAGTAACTATTACAGGAGATACCTCTCTTTGTAAAAATGAGTGATGAAAGTGAAACATCTAGAAAAAGAAAAAGTTCGGATAGTGATTCTTCATCGTCGGAAAATTCTGAGGATGAATCGCAAAGAAGAAACCAGTCACGTAAGTCTAAACGAAGGCGTAGAGAACAAAATGTAAGTGAATTAAAATTCGAATTTCTTTCACAACAAGTAGCATTTTTAACAAACCTAATCACTAGTTCTCATCAGAATAGACTTACGGATAAAAATAATGGTCAAACTGAAGTTGATACGCAAAATCTACCTGCGGGAAGTGCTTTCAACTCAAGTTTAGGAAATGAATTAAAGCTTTCTGATATAACCACTATTGTTAAGGAACCTGTATTTCCTAAATCGAATGAAATGCATTTAAATAATTTAAACAATTTACAACGATTTAAATGTGAAGATTGGAAGTCGATACGCTTCTCCGAGGCACAAAAGAAATATAATACTACCCCCGGTTTTGTAGAATTAAATATTAATAATGAATTGAAAAGATACGAGTCTCCAACGGATGAGGACTATCGTTTGCGTCTCTTGGAGCGTACATTTGCTGCCTTAACTAATGCGATGTTAACACAAAAAGATAAATTATGTGAAACTTTACAAGAGTTAGTTGAGTGGGTAAATAAAGCGGACACTGAATTATCACCGTCTACATTAGTTGAAAAAATTCAACAATTATTTAATAAACAATCACCTTATATGCTGATAACTCATGATATTTTACAAATTACGTGTGGGAGGCGGGCTGATTTTATAAATCTCCGCCGTGAATCTTTATGCAAACAGGTGCAGGATGAATTTCATCGCGACGCTTTGCATCGAGTTCCTCCAAATTCAGAATTTCTATTTGACGGTGAGGTCCTGAATTCTTACCTACAGAAAATTGGGGGGGCAGACAAACTCGCATCGGTCGCTCGAGTCCAACCTACTCGATCCACTTTCAACCAAGGAAATAAAGGTACGAACTTTAAACCATCTACAAGCACGCAGGCCAATGATAAATTTTTTCGTGACAACCCCCCTCCTGCATCAAAGAGAAATCAACGAGGCAAGTATAAATCAAATACAAACCGCAAATCGAATCCGAAAACAGCCCAGGGCGCCAAGGGAAAGCGAACTCGTCAGCGCTCCCCTCCCCGATATAAATCCCGCAATGCATGACTCGAAACGATTTCTAGGGGGTTGTCTGAAGCAATATAGTCATATTTGGCAACAGATGGGTGCTCCACCTTACATATGCAAAATTTTAAATGGCCTTCGGATACCTTTTATGCTAAAGCCACCCCTAATATTCCCGACTCCACAGGTTATGGAAAATTTCAAAACAAAGGAGACTTCACAAATGACATTGCAAATAGAAACTATGCTGAAGTCAAATATTTTAGAGATAGCAGAAATATCTCCCAGCTACCTCTCAACATTTTTTCTAGTTCCAAAACAGAACAACCAATTGCGACCAATATTCAATCTGAGGCAATTGAACAAATTCGTAGATACCAAAGTCTTTCGTCTATTCAACCACTTTCGAGTTCCCAGGTTCTTGCAGGAAATGGATTGGCTGGTAAAAGTGGACCTAAGCCAAGCCTACTTTCACGTACCGGTCGCTCCAGAACATCGCCGGTTCCTGCGGCTCAGCTACAACAACCAGCTGCTGCAGATGACTTGCCTCCCGTTCGGGCTCTCATCAGCACCGAGGACGTTTGCATGCTTAACGAACTGGGTAGCCGAACTACTACGAAGCCAAAACATAAGGTGCGTGGTTTATTTAGACGATTTTCTAATAGCCAATCAGTCTTACCACGAGCTATGCAGACACACGACGTATGCAGTGGAAATACTACAAAAACTCGGATGGACAATCAATTTCGACAAATCTGTGCTTGTTCCGACTCAACGCCTAGAATATCTGGGTATCACCTGGGACACACAACGCAACGCCAAGTCCCTGTCGGAACAGAAGTGCCAAACGCTCCGCAAGGCAATTCAGCACCAGATGTCGAAAGGCAGTTGGTCCCTCAGGCAAGCCCAATGCCTCCTGGGGAGACTGAACTTTGCCACGTTTGTGGTCCGGCGAGGGCGATTGCACTGCCGAACGCTACAATTTCACAGCCGGCAGTTGCCCAAACGCCACCCATACAAACAGTACAAGCTAGCCGGGGAAGTTTTGGTCGAGATGCAATGGTGGAAGGATGCGGTTTTCGATTCATTGCCCATTCACTCGCCACCAATTACACATCTGTTAACGACCGATGCCTCCGATTTTGGTTGGGGTGCTCAACTCGGCGATACCATGATGACGGGTCAGTGGTCCTCGGCTCAAGTGACTTGGCATGTCAATTTAAAAGAGCTGTATGCAGTATATGCCGCGATTCATCGGGAACAAAATCATCTCCAGAATGCTCACATACTTTTACAAACCGACAATCAGACAGTTGTGGCTTATATCAACAAAGGAGGCACAAAATCCAAAAAACTCCTGAAAATGACATGTCAACTTTTAAACTTGTTGGATCACCTGAACATCTGCCTAACAGCTCAATACTTTCCGGGCAGATACAACTCGATAGCGGATGCCCTATCTCGGAACAAATCGAATCCGGAGTGGCATCTACTGAATCCAGCAACGAGCATCATTTTCCAAATGTGGGGAATTCCAGAAGTCGACCTTTTCGCATCGCAGACGGCGCACGTCGTGGAGAGGTATGTAACAACAGACAGACAGGACAGTCGAGCCCTATACCACAATGCATTCAGCCGTCCGTGGAAGTTCAACCTGGCGTGGCTGTTTCCACCTCCAAATCTGATACCGCAAGTATTGCATCATCTGAACTCGTGTCAAGGACGCTTCATCATGATAGCACCCAGGTGGCACAAAGTCTTTTGGCTGGCGGATCTACAGAGCAGAGCTCTTGCGCAGCCATACAAGATCCAAAACCTTCGACAAGTATTGATCGATACCAGCACAGCAACGTTTCCACCGAGAATTCAAGACATTCAGTTGGAAGCTTGGATGATTTCGGGTGGTCCGATATAATTAACGAATGGACGGATGAAGAAAAAGCCTTGCTGTTATCGGGTTGGCGTAAATCCACAATGAATACATATAGACCAATCTGGAAGAAATGGAAGATATGGTGTCAGAAAAATTCTGTTGATTTTAGAAATCCATCTCCGCCTGAGATTGCTCGTTATTTAGCGTTCCTTCATAACGAAGAGGGCCTGGCTTATCGTACAATATTAGTACATAAATCTGTTGTTTCAACTTTTACTAACATTACGTCAAATATAAATTTTTCCTCAAATTTTTTCATTAAACATGTCTTAAAAGCCATATCAGTTTCAAAAGGAAGAAAAGCTAAACCTCCGATTTGGAATCCTAAAAAATTGTTACAGTTTTTAAGTAGCCAAACGCCAGATGAGGCCAGTCATTACCAGGTGTCAAGGCGTGCAGCGGTTTTACTTCTATTGGCGTCGGGACGAAGGGTACATGATCTTACATTATTAAGAATTGATCCCGATAGTCTTATTGATGATGGTGATAATATAACGTTATGGTCTGCATTTGGCTCCAAAACGGATAATGCAGATCACAGGCAGTCTGGATGGAAGATTTTCATGCATCCTGATAAAAATATTTGTTGTGTGTATTGGGTACGTCGCTTAATATGCGTATCCCAAGATCGGCGCGCAGAGAGTAATTGGCAAGAATTATTCATAACTACTAGAGGAGAGTCAAAACCTGCTTCTAGAACCGTAATAGGTGGTTGGATTAAATCCACTCTTAAAGAGGCAAATATAGAAGATACGCCGGGCTCTGTGCGCTCAGCTGTCGCCTCACTTAACTGGCTGGAAAAGTTTCCAATAGATCAAATTCTAGCTACTGGGAATTCGAAACAGGAACACACCTTTTTAAATTACTATAAGAAGCAATTAATACCGGAAGATAACAGCCTACAAAACAAAGCCTCTTTATCGCAATTCTTTGAAGCTGTGCGTTAAATAATATTATAATTATTTATTGTTAATCAACAGGTACTTTGATTAAATTAAGTTTTTCTAAACAATTTATTGCATTTCATTATGTTATTTCAGCATCTAATATAACACATTATAGCGTCAGTACTATTAATTATTATACCAGGAGATAACAAACATATCACTCAAGATAGATTCCGGATATCAACACGGAACAAATAATAGAGAGTTTTAACAAACAATAAAACTTACCTATTATTTTTCCTTAGATATCCGGAATCTAGGTAATTCCTACCTGGTAAGTATATCTCGAGTTCTATAATGATGAAAAATGGGCCTACATCGGCCACGTGCGTTTTCCGCCATTAGCAAAAACGTTGCAAAATAAATTGGAAACGGAAGCGCGTGAAAGGGAGGTAGATGGCGCTGCTGTCGAACGGAAGAAAGACGGGTGCTTGACTCAAGATAGATTCCGGATATCTAAGGAAAAATAATAGGTAAGTTTTATTGTTTGTTAAAACTCTCTATTATTATACTATGGCCATCTAGTTATTCAACAGTGAACTTCTATTAAGTCCATTACTATACAATTATTTTTTACGTTTATTGAAAAAATCATTCATTTAATAATTCACTAAATAACGTTATTCAGTTCACTTGTTTTCATTTCAACCAACAATACAAGTGTTTTGTTTTTATCTCGGGATGGTTTTTGGGTGTTTGAAGTACCAGGAGAACAGAATTGCTGTGGTAGTTAACTAAACATGTTTTGTTAGTTTACCCGCATTAAAAAATTATTACTATACTATCGCCATCTAGTTATTCAACAGTGAACTTCTATTATGTCTCGGGACGGTATTTGTTGTTTGTTGAAGTACCAGGAGAGCAGAGTTGCTGAGGTAGGAGGAGGTACTTAACTAAACACGTTTTGTTAGATTACCCGCATTAAAAAATGGGAATTTATACTACTACCGCCGAACTTCAGCTGATCTGATGATGCGTGAACTTCTATCAGGTCAATTACTTTACTATTATTTTTTAAGTTCATTGAAAAAATCATTCATGCATTTAATTCATTCCATTACGTTACATAAATTCAAACAAACAAACAAACAAGGTATTTTATTGCCACTCAAAAAATACAAAAATAAACATACAAAAATAACAAATTATGCTTAAAATTAAGAGGCAAATGGAGATAGCTCAGCGTGACCTGACAAAGGATAGTTAATCCTATGCAGCGCTGTTTTTCAGCCATCCCCTTCTCCCTATGTTGGTTGGCGGGAGTATTCACTTGTTCATTTCATCCGATTAAATTACAAGAGTTTAGTTTTTATCTCGGGACTGTTTGGTCTTTCAAGCACCAGGAGAACAGAGTTGCTGAGGTAGTTAGCTGAAAATATTTTTTAGTTTACCCGCACACAACCATTATTGAAATTCTTTTACTACCGCCATGCGCCATTAGGTTATTAAATATTGTACTACTGTCGAGTCAATTACTATACTATTATTTTTTACGTGCATTTTAAAAACATTCATCCATGTATTTAATTTATTCCATTACGTTATTTAATTTTAATTCACTTGTTCATTTCAACAGTGTTTTGTTTTTATCCCGCTCACAACCATGAATGAAATTCTTTTACTACCGCCATCTAGTTATTAAATACATAGTGAACTACTATCAAGTCAATAACTATACTCGTACTATTATTTTGTACGTATATTTTAAAAATTCATTAAATGCATTAAATTTAATTGTTCACTTTATCCAATCAGAAGAATTGCTGTGGTATACATAACTACTGAACATGTTTTGTTAGTTTACCCGCCCGCGCACAATAAAATCGTCTTATTTCATTCATGCATTTATTCATTTCATTAACTAATTAATTTTTTCGTTCATTCAATGAATGGTTCCCGTTCATTGTTTTACTCAAGTCAATGATAAAGTTTATTTTGGTATTGTTTATTGTTTCGGATTTCATTTATTCTTTCGACTTTCATTGGTTCGTTAATGACACGATCACATTGTATTAATTTTCACCATTGTAATTAATGTCCACCAAGGTGAACTAATCAGATGAACCACAACCGATGCCTACTTATACTGTAAGATTTTATAATTTTCTGCACCCAAAATTAAACACAGTCAACATCGAATCTTATCTCACACCAGTAATATCTAAAAATATTGTTAAAAAGGCTATATAGACATGGCTACTATTATACTATTATCTGTTATGGGTATAGCTGATATAAACACTTCCCCTCCACCGTCTGGCTGTGATGGATGGCTGGAGGGAATCCTCAATATGGCTAGCTTTGTTTTGGCGTAAGTTCAGAATGTATAAGTATAATAAAGATAACATACAAACCAATCAGAAGTACAGTGGATACAAATAAAACTATGGATGTACACATAATTTTATTATGTTCATACAAATTTTATTTATTTACGTAGATATAAAATATATTAGTTGCTTTACATTTGATTTAGTAAAATTTGGGCAAATAATTTAGAATGGTGCCTAAAAAAGCGCACGTAAAATTCACAACAATATCCTTTGGTAAAAGTCGAGTGAGAGATATAAAAAATGAGTTCAAACATCTGAAACAAGAGACAGATATTAATTGTTTTCTTTGTTGCCTGAAAATAAATAAATGATTAAAAATACACTTATCACATGATTTTTCTAAAAATGAATTGATAATAACTTGCCCTTTAAGGTTTTATAAAAATGCTTGCTGTAAGATTGCTGATTTATGTGTTTTTATCAACATTTATTATATTGATGATATATTTCACATTTATTCTTGTGATTATTTTTCGTATTGATATAAAAACACTTAAATTACTAATCAAACCAAAAACCAGCGTTCAAAACCTTTTTAATGATATTTTTTAGCAAAATAAGTTACCGGAATAGCTTTTTACAAAAAATAACCGACTTCGATTTCGACAAGATAACACAATAACTACCTACATGCAGTCGAAAGTTTTGAGGAAACAAACGTAAAGAGATAAACCTGAGGAAACAAACGTAAAAAGATAAAAGGTGAACCTCCTTTTAAGAAAACTTTAGCTCCCTCATGACAGGTTTTCTATATTCCTGGTGAAGCTATAGTGGACTCACCATACAGCTAAGTATCACAGGTCGGTGTGTTCGGGGCAGACGAGGCCGAAGCACGTGTCCCCGTAGTCCAGACACGGGCGCTCCGCCACCTTCAGCGGCTCCGCCTTCGGGCAGAACTGGATCACTCTGCACATTATAAAGATAATAAATTAGTGGAATTCATAGTAAATGTTATGAAGGTATTGTACTATCTGTGTTAGTTTGGTTTTGGTGAGGAGTGGCAGTTCCAACTTCCATTTGCTCGGCGACTCAAGTATGGCTAAACAGTCGCGCCACCTTTATTTAAAATGCTTTTTTACGGACACTTTCTAATACACAGATGAGAGAGCGCCATCTGTTATCGAACAGCGGAAAATCTCCATAAACAAAAAAACATGATAATTAAAGATAATATCTTTTCTTTTTAAATCTGCTTACACAGTCATACTCATACACCCGCAAGACCAGAAATTTTCGGAATTACCTTTCCTGAACTTTATATTCTTAAATAATTTCAGGAAAACAACAATAATACCACACCTAATCCATCTATCAAGAAGACAAGCTTTATGCGATATGCGAGTAAAACAACGTATGGTAACAATAAGGTAAACGCACCCATAATCGCCCTTCTCCATCCACTTCTCGTCGAGTTTGAGCAGCTGCTCAAACTTGCCCTTGGGCAGGCCGCAGATGAGGTCCGCCTTCACCGTGCGCAGCGCGATCACCGGCGCCGGCATGAAGCCTGCCATAGGTAGTTAGGTAGGTAATAAATATTAGTTTTAGCGGATAGTGTCAATTCCATATTCTCAACGATGCAGGTATGGTTATAAACTTATAAATAAATATCACCTATTATGTGTAACTGGACATTTTACAAAAAGCAGTGATTGCCAAGTGATTTAAACGTTAGACCTAGAACCTGAGGACCTGGGTATGGACCGGCACCGTCAATGCCGTCTACGTAAATAACGCCTTTAAGAAACGTCTACGAGAGCATTATATAAATTCGACTTTTATTTGACTTGTATTCATTCAAACTTTCCAAGATATTGTGCACAAATATAATATGTATGTATGTATGTATGTATATATATATATATATAATATATAATTATATAATATATGTATTGGTGGTTACATTATGTATATTATTTTATATTATGTAGGTATATTATATTTATTTCTGTGTTTTGCATCTCATATTATCATTTATATGTTTCATATTTTTTCCAATTAATTTTAAAACTTCAATGTTATTTTTAACACCTGCCATCTGCCTTTTCCACATCCACCCAGGGCTGACTGGCAGAGAATGCCTTTTGGCATTAAGTTTTTGTCCTTGTATACCTTTTGTAAGGTGTTACAAAATAATAAAATAAAATAAAATATCTACCAATCCGCACTGGAGCAGTGTGGAAAAGTATCATCTATACTCCGTTCAGATTGGAGCTGGACAAAACCAAAACAAACCATTAAAATTCTTCTGTAGGGTTTTCACTAACTGTCACTAAGTAACATGTATTTCTGAATCAAACGCGTTATTGTAAAACTACACTGTTCACTATAATTTTTCTGAATCCATATTTAACTATGGAACGATCGATAAATACTTCAAACTGCGAGAAAATGCGGTAAAACTAATATCATTTAACGCTTTCGTTACTAAATTACTCATGCAGCCACAACCTTAAAAACGACGAGCGATTTGAAACCTTCTTCCCAATGGTGTAAGTTTTGAAAAGCCTGTCTATACCTATAAAAGAAAATGTCTACCAAATCCTTACCATAATAGCTGGGGAGCCCAAGAGGGGATTTTTGTACTTACTCGAGCGCGTCAGATTAAGGTACAGGAGGTATCTGGCACCCAGTTAAGTAGCTCCACCAAATATGAGCCCCATATATGAGGCCGCGCCTCAAGAATAAAGGATCAGATTAGTAAAAAAAAATTGATCATCAGACATTCTCGAGCGCGTCAGATTAAGGTACGGTGAGTTAATTACATGCTAAAAAGTGTGTATTCCACTAATCTGACAATTTGAGAATGACGCAATGAAAGGGGAGGGCTACAAAGTTGTTAAAAAAAAACGCCATCTTGACATTCTCGAGCGTGGCTAATTTTTTATTTATTTTGAAGGAAATGATTCAAGGATAACGAAAAATATATAATCTGACGATTTATAAGAGCCGAAATAACAAAAATTCGTCATTAAAGTTTAATGTTCAAAATCGATAAGTAGAGATAAATCAAAAAGTACCCGTCAGATTTCGCTCAAATTTATACGAAAACATACGACGAGCTTTCGATTAAAAAAAAGGATGAAAGGATGAAAATTTAAATTCTCAGTAAAAAGTTATGAGGTAGCGACCATAAACACACATTATTAAAAATAACTCAAAAACTGCCCATTAGAGGTTGCTCAAATTTATACAATATCACAAGACAAGCACCAGCTTCCGAATAAAAAAAAATTATAAAAATCGGAATACCCAGTCAAAAGTTATGAGGCAACTACCATAAATTCAATACACATTATTATGATTATGAATAACTCAAAAACTATCTTGAAGAAACGTCAAATTAAACGAAAGGTTAATCTCACAAGGAGGTTTTTAACCAACCTTCGGGAGAGTTTAAATAATTTAAACTGGACTTGATCGATTATCTACCGTTGATCTTAAGAAAATATAATTCGTGACTAAACTCTGAAGCATAGTTTAAACTATGATTGATATTACGGCCCTTATATTATGTAAATACAAGTATTCTACTTAAAAACATACACTTTTTTATTTGCATGCTATTTCCTGAGCTTTTCTATTAATTAAGTTCAATGATTTAATTTTTTTTGGCAGATTAGGGAAATCCCTCTAGATAATCGTCAGATTAAGAGACAGCAAGTCTAGGACATAAAGATGAACCATATATATCTTAATCTGACGCGCTTGAGTATTTCAAAATGGCGATTTTTTTTTGCATATTAGTATAATGACTGCGAGTTTGGGTCACATCCAAATCGTCAGATTATTGAATTAGAGCTTTTTTTTGGTGCACTTAACACCCCCTTAGAAAATCTGACGCGCTCGATTAAATTTTTTTTTTTTTCATTTTCAACCCTTACGTACGATCACCCCCACCATGCAAACGGTCAGATTAACATACATACATTATTAAAAATACGTAGGCCATTGCTGGTATCAATATCTGACGCGCTCGAGTATGTCCATGCGGCAGTTTTTTTTTACATATTTAAAGATCTATAGCCGCTTCCCCCACCGATGAAAAGGTATACATTATATAACATTTTTCTCTCCTTATCATCTAACCTTTGCAACCCAATAGGTCTCTATGACGCTCGAGCAAGTACACATTTAGCATCGTCGGCTCCCGTACCATAATAATGACGCCAGCTGACTTTGCAACTTGGTCGTCTTATATTCGATTCATTCCACGCAGTATATGTATAAAATTTAAATTAACTACAATAATTTTTTAAACACGATAATCAATTTATTTACGTTTTGGACTCTTTTAAATAACTAATCCGTGTTAATTTACACTGTAAATATAATGTAAAAGAAATAAAATCGACCTTAAACGACAAAACCAAAACAAGAACTTCAGTTTAAGTTATCTTTGACAGTCTGTGGCAGTCTGTGTTTGACAGTGGCAGTCTGTGGCCGGCAGATCGTCATTGGCCATTGTTTGTTTACATGTTCACAGTTGAGCGATACTCATATTTAATTTTCTTTATTTGCACTTAATTAGTTAATTTTATTGTTTGTTTCAGTTTAGATTTGTGTTTAGCCATATTAGTTTTGTTAATATTGCTAGTGTAGTGAGTGTTACGTGTTTTCGTTAAGTTTTTCGCTAACCATACAAAATAATAAATATAGTGTTATTACGACGAGAAGTTTGTGTTACATGGTTGTTTACTGTTGCTGGGCAACGCAATATTTACCTTTTTTCCAGCTTGAAAGTAACTGGAGTATAAACCCGTTCTCAGTAGTAAACCATTACTGGGTTGCAGCCAATTTATTGACCCCCTCAATATTTTATTAACAATACCGACTAGATAACGGCTCATCTATAAAATTGAAGCTAAAAACCGTCCACGTAAATCCCACATACACAGTTTTATCTGTTTACTAACATACTCTGTAATGTAGCAATAAAATCACAGATAAGTATTTAAACATCTTTTACTTACAATCATTCGTGAAATGGGATATGAAATGGGATCTAAATTTTGTAGCCAGTTTCCTGCTATGAGCCGACATCTAGGTAGTACTGTTGATCGAAGACCCCAAATAAAACGCTCGTACCTTGCAGCGCAGCTTCAAACCCAAGCGTGGGGTTGCAGTTCCTCTCGCAGAGCAGCTTGCGGTAGTTCAGATCACCTTTGAACAGTACAGCTACCGCGAACTGCAACTTGCGGTAGAGATTCGGGTCGTACTTCTTCATGTCTT
The DNA here is from genome assembly GCA_905404135.1 of Hesperia comma. Classification (NCBI taxonomy): domain Eukaryota; kingdom Metazoa; phylum Arthropoda; class Insecta; order Lepidoptera; family Hesperiidae; genus Hesperia; species Hesperia comma. Next base: position 7,712,609 of record FR990032.1, on the reverse strand, counting down.
TGTACACGTGCGGGGACGTCCAGAAATCGTCGTCCTGAAAGATAGAGACACAAATCATACAAAAGTGGATACTAAGATTCTAACACCATTTACTGGTCTAACCATTCTTTCATTTGCTGGGCTAACCATCCTAGTCCCTAAATTGAGTCTTTTCTAGGGCGGTCACAGTTGTTATGGGCGGAAGCGAAAGGGTGTTGTTGCAAGCTCGTTTGTCACCTTATGTCCATAAAAAATTGTAGGTACAGATGTAAAGCTCCAAATATTGCATGCTCGGTCAACGCACACATAAACAACGTTCACGGATACGATATATGGGACCACTATGAACCGCTATTGAACAACTTTTCGTATCCGTGAACAGTGTCTATGTGTGCGTCGCTCGAGCGCTTAGTGTACTTTAGAAACTTTTTAAAATTATGTCATACTCAAGTACTTAGAAAAATATTAAAAGAGGAAGATAAATGGTAAATAGGTAATAAAACTAATAAATATATGGTCCTACCATAACTATAAAAGTCCCGTCCAGAAAATAGTTATTCCACTGCTCGCCGAGGGTCTTCAAATGGCTGGAATTGATGGATCGAGGGGGCTCCGGCTCGGGAGGCGCTTCGCCCTCCGCGGGCTCTGAAACGTAACATATTATTCAAATGATTATTTGATCTCAGTTATGTTATAGTGAACATATCTATAATATGATAATGACAAATAATTTTATATTTTTATATTTCTAAATATATGATTGGATCAATGTTGTAAAATATAAATATAATGTCCCTAAATATCACCCCAAGCTTGCTATCGCTATATAAACAAACGTGCAGACAGCTATTACCTACACTAAAATTGTATTGTTCATTTTTTAGTTTCTACTCTTTATCTTTTATCTCTTCCATATAAAAAAGCAATCAATTTCATAAAATATAATTATTGCATGTAACTGATATTTACCTGGTTTCGGCGGCGGCGGAACGTCTCGATTATAATTAGCTTGCATACACGAATTTATTACGAACCTGGAAATAAAAACAATTTTCAAAGAACAATGATAACTTATGACATAAGCTTTCTCGAATACTAAGTTGTAAAATGGAACAAAGTGGCTTGGACTCAAGAATGGGTCCAGGCTACAATAAAAAATGACCTTAAGGATAATGATAAAACATTTACAACTTACTTGAAATCTCTGAGCGTAACGTCGGACACGAACCATGGTATCTTCTTGACGTGAAATCTCACCTAATTAAAAGAAAATTATTATATAAAAATACAACATTCGTTGTTGTACATACAACAAAATACAACAACGAAAAGGACACCAGAATCTGATGATGGCATCTCAGAGAAATCGAGGGGAACTTTCGAAAATTGTATGGACAACTAGTGTGTTTGTTCATGTTATCATAAGTACATTAAAGCGCTACAATTTCATGAAGGTCTGGAGTCGATCTGATGAAGCCGAAAGACAGTCGAGGGAACTCCTCAAAGATTTACTGTAGTTATCTAGTGTTTGGGCTTGATTAATTTGTAGTGACGAGAACTTTACACTTATAATTATGTTGAATTGAGCGCCATCTGGCGAGTAGTTTTTGAGTTATCTCTACTTATCAAGATTGAAGTCGGTTATTTTTTTTTTTATAAAAAGCAATTATAACAATAAACAATATTCATTGATAAAAGCAAATATTCTACAATTTTTGCGATTTCAATACTTATTTACGCTACGAAAGCAAAAGGCGAAGGCAGGGCGACTTTTATTTCAACCAATTTTTTGTAGAAGTACCCACCTAATAACTAGAATTATATACCTTTTGAACAATCTTCTGCGATATGAGAAAGTGAGCCAGACACAGATCCGAGAACAGTTCGTAGCCGGAGTTATCACAGACTATATCTAGAACAAAAACAAAAATGATATATGCGGCGTTCCGAAACTTGACCAAAACGCCCAAAATGACGAGATTTGAACTTTTCTATAGAGTTTGGTCGAGTTACGGAACGGGGCGAGGGGGTGACAACCATACACTAATAGATTAGACTCCGTTCGCGTTCGATCTGGAATTTGTTTTAATTGCAGGGCACAAAAATGGCAGCTTTTCGCCTATGGTCTATGTTGGCAACATTTCGCTGTGACATCGATTACCATGGCAATATTGGCAATTTTGACAGATTATATTACTTATAGCGTTTGAAATTCTTTTGGAAGCGTAAAAATAAACTTCCGCGCGTTTTCGTTGATAACACTGAACTCTACCGTCTATAGTCGTACAAGAATCTTTTGGCGTGTGGATGATGTGTGGCTGAAAGAGACAGCGCCTTACAGTTTGCCTTAACTTAAGGCTGTCTCTGTCACCCTCACGTCAGCCACGCGCCAAAAGATCCTTGTACGACATTAACCATAAGTTTTTTTTGTTTTTTTTTTTCTAGATATGGCGTCGGTAAACCATAAATTACAGTTACCGAACATGACAGCCTGTGGTATGGTCATTTTGGCGGGGCAGGGTATCTTCGGGGCCTCCTCTTCCGCGGTCTCAGCGGGCGTTGCGGGCGCAGGGGGCGCGGCTGCTTCCTTCGAGGGCTCCTTAGAAGGCTCTTTGGAGCCTCCTCCTGCGGTTACTGCCTTCTACAAATATCATACGTAATTTAGAAATTACAACAACATGGAAGATATATTGAAAAATCTATAACAAGAGTCTTTATTAACGAAATTAAATATAACCCAAATCAATGATTTTTTGTCTGTTTGTCCGAAATATTGCATTAATAAATACCCCTCCTAATTGTTTGTTTCAAATACTTCCATCTTTAATACAGTTATACTGTTATAGTATTATTAAATACAAATAAGTACAAAAGATATAACAATTACAATACAAGTTTTATTAAGTACAGAAACAAAAGATATAACAATTACAATACAACTGATATTTCACCCGACCTACTTCTAGATACGACTACAGTACAACAATACTACAACTTTATGAATCATTGTTAAACCTCGGTTAATATCGGCATCCCCGCAAGTGTCGCCAGTCGGTGACAGCTGCATTTGTATTTAAACGTGGTATTCTGTAATTATACCATTATTGTATTTTTACAATTGTTATTTTATAACTACGGAACACGATTAGAGATGGCACCACTTATCTTATTCTTTAAACCTTGCTTTCATTACTTCTTTAAAGCAATTGTATCATTTAAGCCGAGCGAGCAGTCATGGCTGGGGAAAGATCGAAATCCGACTGGTCGGTCGAAGGTCGGAACTTGTATGTATGCGAACAATGTAGAAAACTTCGATAGCGTGGTTCAAGCTTCCCATGACGTCACCGAATAACGTGTATGCGATGTGATAACGTCCGATATCAATGGGAAAATAGTATTTTTGGTTGTAGTTTTGGCAATGCAAAATCATGCACTTTCTTACACAAATCAGGTGTTCATATGACTGGTCCGTCAGAGAAAACGTTAATGCGATAATTCAAAAGTACAAACCCCCTCAATCGCTTTCGCAATGCTTTCAGCCTTCACTATAACCTGGTCGCATATTTTTGGAGAGTCGTCCACCAGAACCTAAAAGATATAAATATACTTAACATGTTGTACAAATAATTAATTATGTTATTTGGGGTACAATTTATATCCTATCGAACGCGAACGAAGTATAACTTCATAATATCAATGTATAACCATCCTAAAAAATATTATTATTTCAAGTTCAGACAAATACAAACTAACTCACCTTGTCTTTAAAGTCCAAAACCATTTGAAATGGGTCTATTACGGTACTGGATTGGCTTTCCCCTAGCGCTACTTGTTCCCCTCCTGACAGTGATAAGTCACATTTGTTCGCCCATAGACAAATCTGTCAATACAAAAAATCATAGTATAAAAATATAGTCTAGTAACGCTTAAAATGCTGTCTGTACTATGTATTATTTGTGGTGTTAATACATTATATTATATGTATTATTTATTACTTATTCTAGGTATATGAAAGTATCTGACTTATACACATTGAGCAATAACTCTCTCAATGGTGTGTAAAATCTGCAAATTCGCACTTGGCCATTGTGGACTATGGCCTATACTGTCACATTGCAAAAGATATCCGTGCCCAGCAGTGGGCCTGTTAAAGCTTGTAATAATTATGTCTATTACTGCATCTAACTGTAACAACCACAAAAATAAAATACCTTCAAAAGTGTCATAAAGTCAGCTTTTCTCTTGTCTTTATCACTCTCCGGCAGCATGGTGACCAGTTTCTCCGCTACCACACACATTGGCTCAAGACTATTGGTGAAAGACTTGTCTTTTTGCTCGTCAAACGGATCGAAATTCTGTAGACCCTTACTGAAAAGCCAACAATTCGTTTTTTATGTCGAGTACAAACGAATATCAAAGTAAAAATTATAACTATATAATTCGTATTTATTAAAGCTGACAAACGACAAGACGAAGCACTTCTATTACGACTGAAGCGCCATCTCTTAATAACTAGCGAGACTACAATGCTACATACGACATCAATTTTTCAGGAGCAGAACAAAAATAGTGACATCTCACAATTCATTTTGAAAAATAGTAGTAAAAATTGTAGCCTATTTTAATTTTTTCTACACAATATCATGCATATGCAATATTAATTAACAACATAGCTCACGTGAGCTCACAGCCCTCTCGCAGTCGTCGGTACACATAGCACTCTGTGAAGACCCAAGTGTTAGTAAAATAGTACGGATTTTCAGCATTTCTGATGTACTCGTTCCAAAGGTTAGCTTCCGGGGTATTCACAGTCAACAAGTCGTATCGCTTGTTGGTGATGAGGTCATTTTTTAATTTATTTATGTATTGGATTAGACTTCTAACATCATCGTCAGACTGAAATTTAAAAGAATAATAATCAACAAATCAATACGCACACAGGTCAGGTATATACCTACTTACTACGGCATAAGAGTTACATAAAATATACAAGTATTGTTTAAAATGAAAGTTTTTGCTTTAATAACTATAAAAAAATAAGTTGTAAAAATTAAAAAAATAATGTAATGTTTTACGACTTACCGCACTGTGTGCAGCTTTGATTTTAGCGCCCTCGCGTGACAAGTAGTCGATAACTTTAGTTAATATTACTGGCATCCGCTCCTTCAATGAGTAATATGCGAAGCTCCTGAAATGAGAGAAAACATATTTATCTATTTATTACTTCTTGAAATATCAATTTACACAAATGAATACAAATTCTATAACACCTTGCCAGAGCACGCAAAGAATTTTGCAATATCGTAAAAAAATAAAATAAAAAAAAACATATTTAACCTACATCTGAGATTGTATTAAAAATATTCAATTTATCGAAAAGAAACACGATTACAATACAGCATAAACAATTGCTAAGCGTTAACAATTATTTAAAAAAATATGTATAGATAAAAAAATATATGGTAAATAATAATAAAGAAAAAACAATGTAAAATCAATATTCTATTCATCATTCAAAAATAAACGTTTAAAACACAAAAACAAACTTAAAAAGTACCGCCCGAACAGGGACTTGAACCCTGGACCCTTGGATTAAAAGTCCAATGCTCTACCGACTGAGCTATCCGGGCTTATATATGAATGTTGAAATTATTGAACATACGTTATAACAAGAATTTCTCAACAAAAGCATACAATATAACTTTCCTGCTATCAACTTTTCGAAATATTGAATTATTGCTGAACAACATTCTATTGTTAGTATTTTTCTTCATTTCTTGACCTCTACTACTAATTAACTTTGAAAAATTACCTTTGTTACATATTTAACTTTGTCCTATTTACATAATTGTGTTGTTGGATAAACTGAGTAAAATAAATTATTGTATTATTTATTAATATTTTTATAGCCATTTTTTCTATCCTTATAATGAGACCCATACAACTAAATCTCTCATCACTATTCTTTACTTATTACTAATAGCACTATTATACAGCCTGATTAAAAAAAATATTCACTTTGTGCACAATGAGTTTATTTCACTGTTTTATTACTTTTAGTAACCCATGCCAATTAAAGATAATGTAAAATATGTATGTGTATTTATATTTATCTAATTGTTTCATTACTGACATAAAGATAAATTATCTTTTCAATGAAGTAATAAAACTAATGAAATAATATAAACATAACATAATACCTACTACATTTATTATCAATGTTGGCAGACACTGGAAACATTTAATATTATATAATATTTAAGCTGCCATACATATCAGTATACATATTTAAAGTAATGTTTTCATTATTTCACAAAAACTATGATGGAAATTTAACTAGATCCACAGATAGATTAATAAGGTACATTCAAACTTGGTTTTAGTTTGCTCATGCCTTCAGTAATATAACTAATGACTATGTGGAATAAATTTTGGAAGAAATTCTGATTAGAAGTTTTGTGTTTGTGTGTTGTGTGGACTATTTTGATATACTTGGGAATTTCAGGAACTAGGCAACAATTTTCTATAAAAAATTGCATTTGCAGATTGATTCCATAATTAGCATACTGTCTTATTAATAAAAGCGACATAAAGTTACTCCAGGTATAAATTGTCCCTGTCTTGTGATTCTGTACATCATATTTATTAATAAGACAGTTAATGTTTTAGTGAGTTGTGGATAATGAACCAGCAAGCAATTAGCTTGCATTAGAATTAAGCTTGCCATTTTCACATAAATTTAAATAAATAACCTAAAATTCTAAGCTTTAATGTGTTTGCAATCTCCTATAGCCTAATAATAAGTTTTTATAACCTAAAGGCTAATGTAAATTGGACTAGAGCAATGTCCCATAAAACGTCAGCCCTCAAGGAGAATTCTTTTAACACCTTTTCTAATAAAATATTGTAAGAAAGTAGAAGATAAAAATGCATGTGTAAACATTTGATTGTAAATATCGACCAAAGATTACCATACTCAATTTGAAAATTACACAAAAAATGAGTACCACAAAATGGGTATGAATAAATGACAAAAAAAAACAAAATTTTTAAACAGTGGAGATTAAATCATACTAATCCTACTAATATTATAAATGCCAAAGTTTGTAAGGATGTATGTGAGTGAGTGTGTGTGTTTGTTGCTCTTTCACGCAAAAACTACTGAACGGATTTTCATGAAACTTTGCAGTAATATAGCTTAGACATCGGAATAACATAATTTGTTAACATTTATAGAGATTTTTGAAGGGACTGGTTTCCCGAAGCGAAGCGAGGGCGGATTTACTAGTTATAGATAAATATACAAATAGAGACTCGAACAAAATACGCAATTCGAGGTCCTATTACTAGGATAACATGGCTAAACAACAGAACTGAATTTCCGTAATTAAGACATCCTGTTTATCAAAGATGTAGAAGTTGTACATACTTTTTAAAAGTGCCCTGAAGTTGGAGATTTATAGGCGTCGATGTATTCATGAAGGGACTAATCTGTTCCACTTTTATAAACGGCCCCCCATAAATAAATTCGGGTTTCGTTGAATAATCTTCGTCTTTCCCGTCCTTCACACTACTCTGACTCCCTGCAGCCGAGGGCTGAGGTGACATTTTTGTTGATGTTGAACTCATTTTTTATTTTTTAGTACCACAATAATTTTATTAGAAAACACACATCTCAACTGAAATGATTGGATCAATGGAAATAATTAAAATACGGAGAATTCGACATGAGAAATACACAAAAATTTTTGATTCAAATTGACATTTTAAAAGGGTGACAACTGACATTCCAGCTGACTGTCAATTTCAGCTGTCAGTTGCCACTAGCCGCGTTCCGTAACTAACCCTAAAGTCTCAAAAAGCGTTCCATTACTGATTATGGGCATTATGTTCATGGGCATTTGATGTTCGTTTGAGCGGTTGTGACGTAATGGATTGCGTCATCACTTTCGATCACGATAACCAACGGATCGGTGGGGCGTTGTGGGCGCTGTCAAACGCTCAAATCCGTTTCATTAGGGAACAACAATCTGATGATCCAATGGAACTCAAAATACGGGCGCTGAGGGCGGGATTGTAATGATCCAGTTACGGAACGCGGCCACAGTGGTTGCCGCCTGTGACCTGTGACCGACGTCCTGAATCTCTATGGTCGCGTTCCATCAGTGATCATAATGCTCATAACGTCTTAAAAAGCGTTCCACAAGTATTATAGTCATGCCATTAGGCGTTCGCTTGCGCGGTTATGACGTAGGCGGTATGATTAACATCACTATGAACTTTTGAACATTTAAACATGTGAGATGGTAATGGAAAATATATTTTATTATATTTCTGAAGATGACATACATATATTAAGTACTTTCTGAAGTGTTATAACGAAAAAAAAGTGTTCAATTTTTTATGTTTATCGTTGGAAATTATAAATTAGAACCCCGCCTGTTTAAGCCCACTTCTTATTTTTTCAAGGCCACTTGTAATATTAATATAAACGCTAAAATCTGTTCCATTAGGGTTTAGGGTACAAAATTATAGCACTATGAGTTAGTGGAACTCGAAATCATTGTGATCAAAACTATATTCATACGGGCTGCAATAGACGTTCGATTTTTCTCTCGATAGTCGGTTCCGATACCTAGTCTGATCAGACAAATTCAGACAATCGAATCGGACGTGTATTATGTATTCAGCAGACAAAATGTATGGCACGAGTGACTTCCGATTGTCTGATCAGACTATCGGAGAGAAAAATCGGATGTATATTGTAGCCCTAATGGTCGTGATCATGCTAAGTAGTTAGTGGAACGAAGCCTATGTGACGCATTATAAAGGTAATGCTAATGGTAATAATAATGCTCTGGCTTATGCTAATGTGGCTTAAGGCACTTCGCAATGAGGGTCGCCGTTTTTGTGCTCACTAGTTGGCGCCACTGGCGAGTGAGGTCCTGCTGTCAAAGCCCGCCCATACATAAATAGCAACAAGTGACATTCAGACAAGTGAGAAGTGACAGTGACACAAACTTATCTGACCCGGTGGCCAAAATTGAAACTAAGCAAATGTTATGTTGTCAGACAAAGACAGTAGTGCCCCTCTTACCGGGTCAGATATGTTTGTGGCACTGACAGACAGACCTCACAGTCCACTTGCGCCTCTAGCGGCGAATTCACACGCTTTTATCCTCATTGTCTTATACGAACATAGAGATAGGAATGTGTAAACGAAGTCCATTCTAAAACGTAAAAAATTATCTCTGGTTGTTTACCAACCTAATGGAAAAATGGCGCTTAATTTAAAATCCCGTTTTCTATGGCTAGATCTAGATACCAAATTGCTGGTGGGCCAAGTTTAACAATTTGTATTTTTCTTCTATATCTTCATATTTTTAAACAATAGTATATAGGTTGTGATAAAAGGAGTTGAATGTACTCACATGCCATAAATACCACACATAACAACATTTCGCGGCGTCACAATTCGCATAACAGGAAGATTTACAGTATCTATAGGCCAGTCGTAGGCCTTCATGTTTACTTCTCTACTAAGTACTAACTCCGGGACACAAACAAATGAAAAACTGTTTTTCTATATAAAAACACTACATTAAAGAAAGTCGAAAACAGGCGCGTGTTAAACGCAGTAACAAACGCACGTGTGACCATGAAGAACTAAAAATAGAAAAATAGCTCGATCCCTATTTTCGTCTAGTTGTGTTACAAAACATAATATTGCTTAGAATTTATGAGAATCTGGCGGGTTGATTGACCCATTTCCAAAAGTGTTATTTCCCTATTTTAAGTACACTACATTTCCCCACAACTGAACATTAGAGTATAACTTATAACTACATATTTGTAGGGACGGTGAGCGCAATGTAATGAAAATTAATATGTAATTTTCCTCCTTATTCCCGTATTAATTTAATAACAAAATCAAAAATAGTAAACTACCTACCAAAACAAAATTTTGCTAAGATACCGTCGATTTTCATAACAGAACACGAAGTTAGGAAATATTTGAATGTGGCCCTTCCGAGCAGTGTGTACACAAAGTTCGATACAATGGTAATTTTATAGTACTACTCGATATCTTAATATTACCAGCATATATACATGCTGGTAAAATCAGTCGTACGAACTACGAACACTCATTAACTCCGCATGCAGAGCTCCTCTACTTCCTCACATTGCAAAATTGATAATATTCAAATTCGCAGACTTTCGAAATAAGGAAAACATCTATTTACCCAATGATGTTTTAAATATCTAGATGGAGCATCGAATCCGCGAAAACGTGTCAAAAAATTGTGGCCAACTGTTGGGCCACAATTTTTGTATCATTACGCACAGATTACGCACACATAGACAATAAATGAACGTGAAAAACATCGCCTGCACGCACACATGCTTGAGAATGTTGCATTGTTTGTTAAGAAACGATTTGAGTTATAAGGCCCGGTACGAGAATTTTATGAGGAGTAAAATCAAGTGTTAACAAAAGTTGAGGCGTTATGTAGAAAGAGACAAACATATAAATCTGTAGGATTGAACGTGTAAAAGAATGAGATGGAATACATTACACAGCGTATCTCATTCTCGGGGTCTCCTCTTTGCGCGATACTTCGTATAGTTGTACTGTGCGTATGTTTGTACGTGTGTGTTGCGCGCCTGCGTATTACGAAGTTCTGCCACAACTTGTATACTGCTGCCGAGTACAGGGTATGCATGCTGTATAATAAATGCATATAGTAGCATTTATTATTATTATTTATTTGGTCGTTGGTTAATAGGGTGCACGGCAGTGTTCAAGCCAAGTTTATATGAAATACAATTGATAAAAAAAAATATACATATTTCAAATTCGAATATTAGCTTCATTAGAGACACGGTAGTGTCTAAGCCAAGTTCCACAAAAAATACCCCTTTTGTTTTGTTCATTAAAATTATTTTTTCGTTTCCTATTTCTTATAATACTTGGTGCACGGCAGTGCACCTCGCCAAGTTCGAAATTTTAAATAAAGTTTTATTTATATTATTTTGTAACATACTTTATGTAATACGCTTTATTGAAGTAATATAAATAATCCGAATAATTACAGATATATGTTTGTTTCTCTTATCATTTTAGCAGATGCGTTCATTTACCCTTTTTTTCTATTCGATATATATCATAATTATCGTTCGTAAGGAGTAAACTCCAATCGTGCGTCGTAGCTGACACACACTTTTTTTTGTTTTCATTGTAGGACGACGCTCAATCTAGATATTTAAAACATCATTGCTATTTACCTTAGTTGGAGCCAAACGTGTCTCGCGAAAAAAAATAATTATGACGAAATGTGCTGTTAAATTTTGTCACAACACTTCCGAAAAGCAAAAGAAATATAATAACATCACTTTTCACAGGTTAGCTTTCAATATTTCATTTCATAGTATGGCCGACTCCACACGTTTTGGCGCCAACGCCTTATAAAAAACAAAATCGGTTAGTGTTTCATTTTAGACCGAGCGCTTGTACGACTGCTGTCCTTCTATACTTTAATTATTCTAAGCTATTTACTTATACCTATCCCTAGCGATGGGGGTTCTGGTGAGCGTCAGAATGGCCGGTGAACAGTCGTATTTAGCTCTCAAACAGTGTCGAAACGTTGCTTCCCATTGCTTCCAACGTCGAGAGAGTTGCTTCCTTCATAATTTAGAATAAAAACAATATTTTATGCTACGTTTACACGCTTGCCACGGCTTGGCAAGCCTCTACAAGCTCCAAGCCTTTACAAACGCTTGGACGCCATTTACACGCTTGCGATTGGGTTAGTGTGTTCCGGACAAGCAAGCATGGCAGACATGGATGGTGAAGTTGTGTCGGCTATTGCGTTTAGTTTGACATATTTTTATCTGTCTTCTATCTATACTATAATAAAACTGTAGGACCACGTGTTCTGTACATTAAATATTTTTTTTAAATTTCGACTAAGGGGCAGTTACATATCGAGATAGAACTCAAAAAATTTTTTTTTATTTATTGTCTGTCTGTCTGTCTGTCTCACCGATCATCACGCGTAAACCACTGCACGGATTTCATTGAAACTTGGTAAAGCTATTACCTACATACTGGTGTCTATTAAAGGGTACTTTTTTTTCGAATAATATTAAGGTTCCCTAGGGAGAGGTGACTAATGTTTGTATGGAATTTTTTTATAACGTCGTCCGATTTACTTTAAACTTGCAACAAAGGGTTATCACCTAAATTAATAGAATATGTATTTCTCAGTTTTTCGATATTTTGTAAGGAAAAGAACAAAAAAACACAAATGAATGCAATGGAATGGAAATTTGTAATTTTTAAGGTAACTTTCTGACTAAACTGAAAATGATTTTAATCCCATATTTAAAAATGATTATAGCTAAATAAGTAATCTTCAAAGTAAATTCAATATTTAAAAAAATTGCCAGCAAAGGGCGCAAAAAAGGGGGATAAAGTTGGGGATATTAGAGGTACAGTGTTTATTCGATTTGACTTAAGTTTTGTCATAGATAACAAGATGGCGATGTTCAAGTAGCTGAATCACGCTAACGATTGTTTCGTAGGAAAACTATAAACATTGCGAAGTCTCATGGTCTTTTGATTATGGTATATTTAAATTTAAATCTAAAATTTTGGAAATCCTTTGAAATTTGAATTCGTTCTAAAATAGTATTGATACTTTATTTCGCATCTTTCCTATTCTAATTAAAATTGTTGATTGATGGTCAATACGCGATCGAGGTACAGCACAAATAGATACGTCCGTCCGGCGCGAGCTCGTGAGCGACACTAAACACGCGCAAGCGTCTGTAAACGCGTCGCAAGCGCTTGCCGCAAGCTTCCTTTGATCTGTTCACAAAAACCGACACTAGCCCGGATCGCGACAAGCTCTTGCAAGCTCACGCAAGCCAAGCCAAATACCCCCGTTTACACGCTTGTGTTTGTGGAAGCTTGCCAAGGCTTGCCAAGCGTGTAAACGTAGCATTAGGTTCACCTGCCATTCTGACGTCAGGATGACCGGTGAACAGAGCGTAGCGTAATAACTATGCAGAATAGCTGAAATTTTTAAATACCAAAGATTGCTTCTCAGTTGCTTCCTACGTTATTCGTAAACTTATACTATACATACATTTAGGAAACAAAGATACGGTAAAAAATTAATAAGGAAGTCAAACGCGCCTATTTAAAATATAAGAGCAAATTGTGGGTTATATTATAACCCAAATTTGGTATTTGAAAATTTCAGCTATTCTGCATAGTTATTACGCTACGCTCTGTTCACCGGCCATCCTGACGTCAGAATGGCCGGTGAACCTAAATTGTTGTTTTTATTCTAAATTATGAAGGAAGCAACACTCTCGACGTTGGAAGCAACTTGGAAGCAACGTTTCGACACTGAGAGCTAAATAAGACTGTTCACCGGCCATTCTGACGCTCACGGGGTTCTTTGGTCATTCAAAATAAAAAACAATTACGTACAAAGTCAACCGATATATTAAAACTAGTAAATCAACAAATTACTTTAAAATCATAAATGCAAGTGAATTAATAAAAAAGTTAAGTACTCAATGTACAAAGTTCAAAGTTAAAGACAAACATGCTTACATAACAAGTAATATCTTAAAAAATAAAACAAGACAATAAACCAGAAACAAAACAAAATGAAATTCTGCTCTGAAAAATCAACCTTATATTTAATAATTTTGAATCAAAATTTAAACGCAAGACTATCAAATTGCAATTCATGAATATTTGTTTTTATTTCATAATACAGATTACGTATCTTGATATCTGATATTAATGTAAGTATTATTAATAACTAAGGGTCAGCTTATACAAGTGCAGATTCCAAGCTGCCAAGCTCAAAGAAGCGATCAGACTCCAAGCTGCCAAGCTCAAAGAAGCGATTATGTAAAAATTAACAAAGTAAATTCATTTTTGTATCCATAAAGTAATGCATATCACATTATTAGTGGTCGCTATCGACCATCTTTGTTGCATTACTAGAAATGTGTGCATTACATTTTGAAAATAAGGGCGAATTTACTTTACATGTTCACTTGCTGCGCTTTTATTGTTTGCTGGTAGGTATGAGTTGACCCTTAGTGCTAGTAAATCGCGTACATTTAAAACGCACACAAAAATACGGTCAAACTTGAACTTATGTAGGACAGTCAGATACAATCATTTGTGAGATAATGTAGTGCTTAGAAATTAAATTACAATTTACTAAAGGGCATATAACACATTGGTTATTAATTACCTATACTATCATACTAAACCATCAAGATAAAATTCTATAAATCTAAAGACAAACTTAAAAAACTTTATGATAAATCTTTTAGTCATGTTTATATATAATGCGCAGTCACAAGTCACATAATAATTATAATTAGTCAAAATTTTAAACAGGATTTGAAACAAACATTTTAAATTGTAGTCATTATGTAAAAATAAAAATACTTAATACTGATGTTATGGCATTAGTCAAAACGTAAATAAAAGTAATATCAATTATCATGATTCATAATGTAAGCTTGGCTTATTGTCAGTATTTAAAAGTAAAAGTATAAAAAATCCTATAAAAGGAAGAAAAAAGTTTAAAAGCTGTATTGAATAACAACTGAATTACATACAAAATTTAGACTTTTTTGTAATAAAAACATCCAAGATAAGTAGCTTTTCAGGTAAAACATGTATAAGTACCTGTTCAATGCTAATAAATGGCTTTTAAAACAGAAATAAAACATTTTCACGAAACCATTTACCACTAATAAAATTGTTACCAAAGACAGTTAGGTAGGTAAATATACAAAATTTTACTCAATAAATATAAATTCAAAGTTGCAATTGCAAGTTTTAAAATCATTATTTACCATTTATAACGATTTATTTACCATTTATTCATTAAGTCATGTAAGTCTTACTTTTTCTGCTTGTGATTTGTCATTGTGATTTATTTTATAGTTAAACTTAGTATTTTTTCATAAGACAATTTTTCATTTTTTATAAAAAAGAGTATTTTATAAAAAAATCAAGTAAACATCATGCATTGTAATTGTAAACGATTGTGTGTGTTGCTTTATTATTTAGTTTGGTATTAATTTTGCTGCCTCACTGCATATATTTGAGAATTTGTGTTGGAAAATTGACACAGTTAAAAATTATTATGTACATTATTTTCAGTCTTATATCTTTGTAATCATATTGATTTGCTTAGTCTTATTTGGTCATTCAATTATACTTTAAAAATATGAATAAAAACATCATAAAAAATCTTTCCTAAAATGTATTCTATAATTTTTGACCTTATGGTTTTTATTTATAGTAACAAATTATACTTAACTAGATAGTTTTTTTTAAGGTCTTGACATTTGGCATACCATATCAACTCAACCCCAATTTAACTAACTTTCAACTTATGGAAAATGGATTGAAATATGAACTTTATTTCGTGTCACTAAGGTCAAAAATCTAAATTTTGATTTGGTCGCGGGTATATAATGTTTTAATAAAATGTGAATCAAAAATATGTGAATGTACAAAATTGACTCTAGGAACAAAATATAAATCTTTCCTATGAGTTAAATTGGTGTCAAGTCAAGAGTGGTTTTGGTGTAATATGCACAAACCTAAATAGTGATATATCTAAGTTAGTAAGAACAACTATAATAACACAGTCATAAATTGAGATCATCAATGAGAGGTAGTTTTTTTTCCTTGATTATATCATTAATACTTAGTTTTATTCAATTATAGTCATAGACTTTTTTTTCTCTTTTGATGCTACTTTGTAACAAACAAAATATTTAGATAATCCTATTTTAACAATTTCGTCTTCATAGAAAATAGCTACATTGATATTGAGTATAGATCAATTATTTTCAAAAATATTTGTACCACAAAATAATATAATATATAATTTCAAAGGAGTCTCAAAAACTATTTCTGTAAAAAGTTTGTACAAATAGTATTGCACATTTCAATACTTTGTGTAAATGTATAACAAAATATGCTTAAAAACGTCGCCTGCCATTGCTCTTGATGCGAGTATTCTTTAGGGTAATAGTGGTAGACTGCAATGGCTTACCATTGTTATGACTCCGAAGAACTGGGCAATATGTGCTAGAAAAACAAGAAATTGCTATGAAAACAACATTTATAAGCATCACAATTATGGGATAACAATTTTTATAGGGGCTTTTGTCATGTACCCAATAAATACAGGAGTAAAGGCCCGATTCTTGTATCTCACAAGTTTACTACTTCCCTTCCTGAATTTGTACTTTAATGACTAACAGACAAAAACTAGGACTTGTTGTGTTGACCAAGATGGCTACTTAATAGTTTTAGAGTAGGTAGTAATAAAAACATAATTATGCTAACACAGTTATACCACCACACTAAGCTTTCCTGTTTTGCAGGTGGCATAGAAAACAGTTAAATAGCACCCATGACCCCACAGAAGATACATACATACCCAAATTGCGAATCAAACCCAGTAACTCTTACTTCATAATACTTAGGCAGAACCACACTTGAAAGTTATTATTCAACAATTCACGGTTTCTTGGCTACAATGTATTAGTCTCAAACATGATGTTGACAAATTGGTAGCAAAAACCAATATCATTTTATAACACACGTAAATTGAGAATTAATTCATAAAAGAATAATGGTACTTACATCGTATGAGCATTATCACCAGATGCACCACAAGTAGCGCACACATGGGACCTTAGAATTGGGCATGTCACTATATTTTTACACCCCACTTGTTCCTTGACATTGTGAGTCATGTATACAATAGGCGTTTCACCATTCTTGCGGCAAAAAGTACACATTTTTGTAGGGGCAATTTCATCAGTTGATGAACAGGCTCCAAGATTTTGGTATCTAGATACGTAATGGGGGCTTGAAGTGTTCATAACATTATGTTGCCTGTGGGAAGGAATAGTTGAGCCTAGTGACGAATTTGACCATGTAGGGGAAAGGAGGGAAACAGGAACTGTCTGGTTAGAGAAACTCCGTGATCTGTAAGATTGATTAGACATAGGGGAGAGATTAGATAAATTCCTGTTTATCGGTGAATTGTTAGACATAGGAGATCTATCAGGGAAGTTAGGAGAGACATCAGGAATTCTTGTCTCAGATTTAACTGGTGTTCTGAACTCGAAAGCTTTGCTCTCTGATGGGAAAAGTTCATAGAAAAAATTTTTTGACTGTAATGAATTTCCTGGTGGTGTTACTGACAATGACTCTTCAGGTTGCCAAATATTAAAGTCTCTTTCCATCCTGTCCCCAGCAGATAACATAGTTAGAGTCTGTTGAGAGCTTCCCAATATTTTCCTTCCTACTATAGCCCTTTGAGGACGAATGCTAAATGGGGTGTCTTGTAGACCTGCGTTCTCTGGTACTCTGTAGTTATTAAAACGGAATGATAGATCAGGATATGATTCAGGAGACGTAGAATCAGTTGAGCTAGAGGACCTGTTTACTACGCCGGGCTGATATAGGTGATCAGCGTTAAATGAAAATTGTGTCGGCGATTCGTCTGAAATATAAAAATAAGTCCTTAATTGAAAAGTTGTATAGAGTTATTGATACCTTGGTAGGTAACTAAAGTAATAAAAGTTTTACTTCGTACAAAAAAAATCGTACCTGTTTCGGTCCTCGGGAAAAGTCTATTCATCTCCGTAATGTATTCCATCATACTTTTGGAAGGTAACATTATGTTAACGGCAAGTCGTATTGCACTAACTCAAACCTGAAATTAAGATAAGTTTAGTTTATTTGTCGATTAACACGATAATAAATAGATTTGTGCACTTTTTCATAGTGGACTTTTATGTTAATTAAATAAAACAATTAACATTTATGGTATCATACAAACATCGTAACTTTAGTTATAGGTAGGTATATCTAATTATCTCCCACAGATTTAATTTTTACTAAAATATTTTTTTTTCAGATTTTCACTATCACCACTATATACTATTCATTCATCCGCTCACTCTTCGTTTGTTTTTATTTTGAGTTTTGAGCTTTTGAGTCAATTGATCGATTAGCCGGAAAACGCAACTCGCGTAATTTTGCTGTTCTTTTAATTTTAAACACTATCTCCAAAGATCACATTAAAATTTCATTTAAAAAACCGTAATTTTTATTTACGTATCACGAAATAAATCAATGGTAATGAAATGTTAGCATAGTATCTCAATGGAAGAAAATAATAAACCCCGCGCCGTGAAATCCTTTCAAATTATTGTACATCTTTAACTTAAACTGTTTTAATATAACTTTTATTTTACTACAAAATTACTATCACTAAACGCCTGAACTGAATCTCTAACTGAGCAAAAATAGTATAAACAAAGGAACATTAGAAATGTGTTACATAATTCGTTTTACTAAGATGCGTTAATTTAAAAATACTAAAACAAAACGAAATTTCAAAAAAAATCTTACCTAAACAGCCGATCACACCAATCACACGCAATAGAAGCAGACACAACACAACCTTCCAATCCACGTTCGAAATGAAAATGATCAAAATGAAATTAATAAATTGGTATTTTTATTTCGCTAGTTGCCTTTCGGCGCGTGCTCAAAAGGATGCCGCCGGTACCATGCGTAGTTGCGCTTGTAGCGGACTCAGTAGGTTCGATTTCAGCTTCAGCCAATGTGTACCTGTTATTAATCCTACAACTTCCGCCGGGATTACCCTGAATTGTATGGCAGTAAAACTACAAAAGACGTTTTTTTTAAATTTCACCGTTTCACAGGTCTTTGACAGCATTGTTCTCTCGTCGGGTCTCTCCTCGTTACTAGAGCTACCACCATGCTGCTCCAGTGCAAATTGAAGGACAGGCCAGCAATCTATCGGTAGTTTTATATAATGCGATCAAACAACAACTGGGACTGGCTGATAAGTTTTTATTTTCTAGTCAGCGATTTAGGTAACGGCAGCTGTAGGTATTACATTTTTGTACCCGCTGAAGATAATTGATATCCAGTTCGTAAGGTACTTACAAAAGAATCATGGCAAGTTTCATACATTGAATTGTACAAAAAAAAATTAAAAACTCGAGAGCCTGGAACGAGTTGTAATATTTATTTCTTATTTTTAGCAACACTTGTACGTATATAAAATATTTTTAAACCTCGGGGTTATATAATCAAAAATTATATAATTTTCTTCACTTTCTTGCCATTATAAAAATACGCCATTTGTACGCTAACTGTCAAAGTGACATAAGAAATGATAATAATGACATGACAATCAATCAAAACGCTCGCAGTCCAATGACAATGTGACATGTGACAATGACAATGTCTACGACACAGAGTAAGTAATTGTTCCAACAGATTACAAATCAATCGAAATCACAGATTAAATGCTGATATAACAAGACAGAATCTACTTCAAAATGTTCGTCCAGAAATGGTAAACTATGTAAATAAGAAAATGATTTTAGGATCCCCGGGTTTTAAAAATATTTTGAATGGTTCAGGATAATACTTGAAGTCTAATTAAACAATTACAAGTTATTTCAAATTCTCGAGAATTATTATTTTTTATGTACAAAATCTGCCATGATTCTTAGGCTCGTAACCAGGTAGGGCACAGGACCCCTCTGGATCTCGGATGAAGTGCCTATGGGTGTTGCACCCTTTAAAAATCTGTCTCGAAAATCCGATTTGAACCTTCTCCCCTGGATAAGAAGCTTTTCCGTCCCCTAGCTCAACGTACGATACGCCCATGGGCCACATACTATCTTCGACGTCACAGTGCCACAAACTTATATGACCCGGTAAGGGGGGCGCTACTGTCCTAGTCTTTTTCTGAACACATATATATATCTGCATTAGTTCCAATTTTGGCCACCGGGCCAGATAACTTTGTGGCACTGCACTTTAGAATGTTATTACAGAGTAACCAAAAAGCTGGCATATTTATTTTCATAACCATATTATTTAAGGAAAGAAACACGCTCTACAGTGCCACAAACTTATCTGGCCCGGTGGGCAAAATTGAAACTAATGCAAATATTATACTGTAGTCAGAAAAAGACCAAGACAGTAGCGCCCCCCTTACTGGGTCAGATAATACACTCGAAAAACATAACCCTCCTTCTGACGCAGTCGGGTAAAAATTGAGGGCAATAATTATTAAGTTTGTGGCACTGTACATGGTGTGCCACACAAGCCTTTTTTTTATTTAATATTAGCTTAAATGTAGATATATCCTATGCAGCCAATATATTTTTATGAATCGGTTTATCGACTATTTAATCGATTATGATTGTGATGTTACTAACATCATTATTTAATATTGTCGCAAATAATTTATTAAAATAAAAACATTTGTAGTAAAGCTACTTCTATTACAAAGGAAAGCCGACGTTGTTTGTGTACAAACCGCGTGCCGCCTCCGCCCGTGCCGCGCAAAGCGGCACGTGTAAGCGACCACAGAGTAATGAATATAATGTAGCGCTAGTAAGATTATGATTAAGGAATGATTTATAAATATAATTTAATATATATTATGTACTAAATACTATGTTGTGAGTTTCGGGTGCTTACGATTATAATAATATAAATAATCGCTAGGTATGATTGATTTATACCTGATTATTACGACCCAGTTGAAAGACAGTTCGGCCGTGAATATTCTTTTTAATTGGGTCGAATAGCTAGGTAAGTAATTACATTCCTACCTACCTTCCGTTTGTTTTGTAGGTTTTTTTTTTTTTTTTTAAATTTAAACTTTATTTTTTGGAACAAAATAAAGTTTAAATTTGTTCTAGTTCAAACTGTTGAGTCAACATAGGGCATTCTATTGGTTCCGAATGTTCCGATGTGTGTTAGGCGCACTTTTGCCGGCTTCACGCTTTTGTTCACGGCACGCCGTCTCTATAGTTTATTGGTCTGTGTTTATACATATATGACCGTTTCGTCGTAGTTTAGTAGTTCGTAATGAACCAATTTTGATATAAGTAATATTTGGTATGGTAATTTGGTATGTAGTTCCTTTGATTAAAACGTGATTTGAATTGTTTTCAAAAACTAAAAAGATAGGTACGTACGTCTATCATTCTGTTTAGTTCTTTGATGATCAGCAATTACCTAATTTGTTATTGGTATTCTTGGACATAATAATTACCTAACCAACTTACCTAGCCTTAGTACATACATGGTTACCGGTTTCATTGATAAATAATTAATGATGATCGATCCAAAGTTTTATATTTTTAGCGAATTTAATAAACTAAACAGTTTATACTTAATTCATTTCTCTTAGTAAGCAGTTTCACATAGGGAGACAGGTACTTAATTATTTTTAAATTCAATTTGAACCAACATGGTGAGTGTTTTAGTATCGTGGGAGAACCCCGTAGATTTATAGATTAGCTTACGCAAGTATTACCCTAGTTTTAATTAAGAATCCATCACTTATGAGAAAGAAGCCGATTGCCTAATTACATATGGCAAGTATTTCGCATATAAATCTCGGGATTGCCATCGCCCCATCGCCATGGGAACATCTCGCTAGAGTCGCTAGAGCATCTCCTCAGCCTTCCGCGTTCGCCGCAATTACTTGGAATGTAATTAACATTTGCATAGCGTTGTACCTAATCTGTAATTAAGTATTTTGTCAAGTCTTAGCTCCTGGCGAACTTTGGATAACACTTACATTCGCAATCGAATTCGCGACTTATATTGTCTTCCCCGTTCTTCGTGACCCGCACCCCGGCACGTGTGACACAAGCACAACTCGTGATAGTATGTAAAGTACTTGATTTGGGGACACACGGAACATGGAATCAGCAGGATATATATTATAAGAATTCAAGATACCATACTATTCACTACGTTAGTGGTCGGTAGAAAGTTGAATTGGTATTAATCTTCAATAGCTGCTATCCATAAGTAACGTTACATGTTTGGGGGAGAGGGGGGCTCGGTTAAGTGTGACATTGTGTGACTTTGGGGTGGAAGGGGTCGTAAATTTCGTGAAGTTGTGACCAGTTGTGACAAGGACGGGAAAGGAAGTCAAACATCATGAAATCGGTGAGGTAATTTATAAATGGCCCCTTTGGTCGATTGCTTATATGAAAATCTGTGTTCAAAGCAAATAGGAAGGTAAGTAGGTACCTACTAGGCATTGAGATACTATGTACTTACTAAAGTATCTCAATGGTACTAGATACAGTATACGTGTGAAATAAACCTTCCAGCGGCGAGGAGTGTCAGGATATCGTCACGCTTGTTAGATCTGGGAGATAATAATGTTATGTGGCCTACATTATGTAACATGTAACATTCATTAGCATGTTACGTTCGTTAGTATATTGTTCGCACTGGGCAAGGTGTTGGCGGAACTATAATAGGTAGTATAGAATTGTTATGTTGGTGCGGTCATTGCCTTTGCTTGCTTTGGAATTGAATCTGGGAATTACAGAATTATACTTAGCTATTAAGTATGGTTAATGTTTTAACTTTTTTTAAGTAAAAAAATGATTTTGCAGTAGTTTTTAGGACCATTGGTCGTGTAGGACGATAGGCCGTAAGCCGTAAGCCAGCAAGCTTTTTTTTGGAACAAAGTTACCTAGGTACTTAGGTGCAGCTACCTATCTATCGCAAATCGCAAGTACGGAAGGAGACTAGAAGAATTATAAGTAGGTAGGTTATGTATGTATTCCTATATTATAGTAGGAATAGTTAAATTTCAATGGCAGGCAGTTCGCGTGGGAATGATTTAGCGATCAATAAGTATTTAGTCACCAGTTAGTCACGCACGCGCCAAAAATTTGTCATAATAAGTATCTTCTGCCACTGAAAATACTATTTAACTATAATATTATAACTTATCCCAATCCCATATTGTGCGGAGAATAAAACAATGGGTTAAATTTTCTCAAAAAAGTCCATTATGGATAAATTTTGTTTTTGTGGGATGTTTTGTAGGTACTTAACCTTAGTCTAAGTCTCAATCCGTATGGTCTAGCCACTGAAGGTCCAATCCTATTCAAATCTACTTCATGCGAATTAAGGCCACATTCTACTTAATAACACACCTGTCAACATCTACGTTCATTACGTGAGATTTACGACTCACGAGCAACTATTTAACTGCCAAAATAAAACAAAATACCGTGATTACGATGCAATGAAATATTTTGTTCTCAAACGCATCGTGCTTTATGATGGTTTAACTGCAAGACCGCTTTTTTGTTTGATACCAAACCTAATTATTGTCAACACAACATGATAAAGCTCCTTCAGCGAGCCACCTGATAGTAAGTAGGTAATTAGGTATTGATAAATGGTTGCTGTCGTCCATGGACTTAACTATTTATTTCAGTAACACAAAATCCATCATCGACGCGTTTCCAGCCGAAGAAGAAGCGGGAAAGGGAACTTGAAATAAGGCTCCCTCCAATACAGCGCGCCCAAATATTTTTGGTGGTTTTTCAATTGATTTTAATTTAATTCGTTGTAATTGTATGGCATTCAAATGCCCTTTTTCCGCCTGTGTGATTACGGTAAATTTTAGTTTGACGCCGGGAACGGGAACAAAAAAAAACTTACGAGCTAAACTGTACTGTGAGCACAGGTAAATAGTAAATACATTTATTTCATTTTGGCAGGGAATGCAATTCCATCTTGTCAGCGACTCAAGTAAGGAGAGTGGTACTTGGCAATGCAAGCAATGCACCGAAGAATTGACATTTTTTTCTTCCTTTCTTCCTTCGTCTCTCTTGTAGGTACGATAACGCATCGATAAATAAGTAATCTTTATTTTTGTTCATTGATCCATAGATTGAAGGTTTTACTAAAATCCATCCACGACGTTAACCACTTCATCATCAGGTGGCTCGTCTGCACGTTTAAACCCTACTAACATTTAAAAACATCCTATCATCATCTTACATTATATTCTGCTATCATTTAAAGTTTTAGGTACCAAAAAGTGATGAATCATGACAAACTGCAGTTTAAGTAGTACAAATAACTTAACAAAGGTAAGTAGATACATCATGCATAAAATAGAAGTACATGTAGGTATAAGACGAGAAAATAGAGCAAGGCCGCCATAATTATATGAGTCGATTGTCCAGCCATCTTTGGAAATGGTATAACTCACAAGTGCGGGCGACGCTCTTGAACCATTCTTCAATTCTTGAAATCTATAATTATTTTTAAGTATACGCCATGGTATACGCATATTATAAATATCTTCGTAAGTATGTTTGTTTGTTTATAATTTATTCGCGTCAAAATTTAGGAACGATCGGTGTGATATTTGGTATGGACTCTACTACACAGACGAGGTTGGGACTCTATATGGAGAGTATGTACTTTTTTCCGTAGAAAATATATCTAAAATGAGAATCAAGGGTAGACGTTTACAAGGTTGTCATAAACATTTTTTTTATACTGATAAAAAAAATATTTTTAAGTTTTCTTTCCGTGCAGATTCAGAAAAACCTGGGTACAAAATTATTTCGCTGATTTCACATGTAAAATAATGAAAAGAAGAGTTCTAGAAAATTTAAATAAGTTTAGTAGAATTTTCTATGCCAGTGGATTGCCATGTAAATATTTAATTATATTTTGACATTTCTTAAGGTAATGGTTTGTCCCTGTGGCTCGGGACCAGAATACGAGCTTCGGTATCCCCTGCCTGTCGTAAGAGGCGACTAAAAGGGGTTTTCGGGATTGGGGGCGGCTAGAGTGGGAGCTCGAACCGTCCATCACCAACCCCGGGAAGGATGACGGTATCGCGGACGAGATCCCGGAGTTCTCCACAAGCGCTGAGGTAGGCCACCGGGGGGGTTTTAGTGGGTAAAAATCCCACATAACCCTGTGTCGCTCCCACGACACCGGGTACCTTTTAAAGGTTTCCCCCTCGATAACAAAAAAAAAAAAGGTATTGCATGGCAAACATTTGCCATCTATAAACGATTCAAAAAATGTCAAGTAAATTTTAAATTTATTAATGATAATGATGAAATGAGAGTCTTTGTGCAATTAATATTGAATAAAACGTTGAGGTTGCCCGCAACCTCTCTACTATTGGACCACCCAAACTATATGCAATAAAGGTTTTGTTTATTGTGTTTGTGTTCCTTGACGCGTAGACGTCTCGAAGAAAGCAAGGACATCCCTATCGATACCAGTTACGATATCGATATGTTGTTTTTTACATTAGACAATGGTTTGAGCCAAGGTTGAGTTGCACTGGTCACATCTGTTCACCTGGGATAAAGGCCTTTGCTCAATAAGGGCGTACCGCAACGCCGTACACTGAAGTATTGTCACCCGAAGGCTTCCAACATGGCTTAAATACTGCAATTTACACAGTTGGGCAAGTCAAGGGTTCCTCCATTGAGTCTAAGGCAACCTCGACTACTCATTGTGAATCCTGCTGCAGGGGTCATAACGGCTGATGCTATGTGACCATCGCGCCATGGCGGGAGTATTTGTCTTGTAGCTTCATCAGTAGATAGTCGTATTAAAGGTGGTAAGTCCTTTATTTACGACCACTTATTACTTAACCACTTATTTATTTAAGACCACTCACCGTAGGGATTTGTTGAAGCGATGGCGTAACTTGACTTTCGAAATGCGTTTGTAAAAACCTACTTCGAAGAAATAAATATTTGAATTTGAATTTTGAATTTGAATTTGCTTAGGCATTAGCTGTTGTCAACATTTGCAATAAATTGAATATTGGAAGACATGAAAAAGAATAGCTAAAAGCGAAAATCAGGATCAACGTGAAGTCACCAGCCCACCAATGCAGCCCACCATGCAATGGAAGGGCACGAAATTTTTTATCATTATCATATTTGCTTACATACAACATCTAACCCGAAGATGAGATTGACTACTACGCTTATAACAACATAGTGGGATAATTAATAACTCTATTTCTTATTTCATTCAGAATAGATCATATTAGATGCGTCCGGCACGGTGCGGCGCGGTCAAAATGTGCGCTAGCCTTTCTTCAGTCATATGCGGTTCCACTTATACAAAATGTTTGCAAACAATGCCTCTTATCCTTAATCAATACATCTATTCATAGTGCTTTCTACAACCAGTCTGTATACCGAGAAAATAAAACTGGAACTGATTGAATCGATGACTGATTGAATCCGATAAACGATTATGATCCTTGCTTGTTCTTTTGTATGTATTATTTTTACGGTGTAGAAACAATAAAGTGTTAAAATAAATAAATAAATATGATTAGCATTACTGGAGCAGTCAACACTGGCTTTTTTTGGTGTTAGAGAATGCTCAGGCTCACGAAATATATTATCCATATTTGAGTTATATTTTAATTTTAAATATAAGTACATATAGGTTCTTAGACAATTTGCAAACGGCACAAAGTTTGAAATAAACTTAGATTATTCATAGGTATACCTTAGCTCGCACTCGCTAAAGCAATAGGAAGGTATGCTTCAAATCCCTATATAATCCTCACGCAGCGACCGGTTGGCTGGGGTCATCTGCTGTAAAAAAAAACTGTTCTATAGGAGGTCTCTATTAACAACCCTTGAAATGTTATAACTTATTTTGTATTTTTTAAGGAAATGAGCTTTTTCAATGTACAAGTTACTAAAATTCGTGTCGATGTCGTAGGTATATACGACATCGACATGACAACGCAAATTGGACGTAGCTAGCTAGCAGCTAGCACTAGCAATCTGTGTCCAACATGTGACAGAATTGTCATTCTATTCAAAATTTAAATACTAAGTACCACTAACAAGCATTGTGTACGTTACGAATGGCAGCTTGGCTGTATCAACATCTCTGCCCTAATGAATCATTGTTTCATTGTTATCATTATTTAAATTAACAAGCCTTAGGAGGCTTGTCGCTGCTTCATTTACAAGCTGCGAGATTAAAGCCGCAAGTGATCAGAGAAACTCAGAAATATGTATATTTAATAGAAGTGAGTGTACCTAGTGTACAACTGTTCTCCATGATCCATGAGCAAATATACAATATTAATCATACATTTAGCACACAATGACATAAAAAGTCTATGAAATTCACTAACTATTGTTAATATAACCACATGAATAAGTAATTAACCACCTTGAAACAGCAAGTTAGATTTGGTGATCAAGACAGAACATAATTTTAGTGTTATTGAAGCCATTAACTTTATACTAAGAACATAGAAGCTTAAATTTTTTCATTTGATTGGTAATTTTCATCCATGGTTATTACCATTTTACAGTCTTACATACTTGTCTATCTGTTATTGCTTATTTGTATTGTAATGCGTTGCTGTTGCAAGTCTGTTCTCGTTTTGGCAATAATTATCTGTTGTCGGCATCACGTTCGCTCTAATGCGGCTGTAGCCTTATGTGGTCGCAAGTACGACGACGAAAATGTTCGATTGTTACACACAACATGAGAAAAAACTCCGTATGGATTACAATGTTTTGCATGTACTTAGGTCTGTAATAACTTTTTACTTTACCTTGTAAAACCTTATTCAGTGCAAATAAAGAAATCCTATTCTATTCTATTTAAGTGGATACCGATTTCATACAAACTCTAGATGGGTTACTCGGTGTAAAAAAGTTACAATCATAGATTTAGCATACACATTGTTACAATTCCGCTTTCTAGAAATTATTATTTGAGGATTAAGCTTCAGAAGAATATTCTTCGTACAAAAAAAGTATTTCAATATATTTTAGTTGAACTTGCACCTTAATAATTATCCTCTAATTTTCAACATTTTCGTGTTACTAGTAATAATTGAACTTGATCTTGGTTTTAGTTGCATAATGCATGCTCTGTTTGCATAAACTAATACCTAGGTACTTATTCTGATATTTTATCCGGAAATAGATTTAACATGGTCACCGCGTACTAAAAAAGCTACTAACACAAAAAGTAATTAATTAATTAATTTGCCAGAACAACAGCTCGAAACCTATATCAGCCCCTTCAGTTTGACACCCTGCACGCAGAAGCAAACTTAGCTTCACCAAAATCAACACCATCGATGAGCTTAACAACATCAAAGCTTCCATACAATTATGTATGTATGTACACAGACGGCAGTAAAATTAATGGGAAAGTAGGAGCCGCAGCCTCCATCTGGAAAGTCGGCCGAGAAGTCACCGCCAAGAAGATCAAACTAGCTGACCACTGCTCCGTATACCAGGCAGAACTTCTAGCCATAGTAAAGGGCATTGAGGCTATACGAAGCAGTAAACTTCCATTGGTCTTCAGCATTTTCAGTGACTCTAGATCCTCATTGGACAGCCTTTGCAACACGCACAGTCTCCACCCGCTCTCTGCTGCCATCAAAAAGAATATTCAGGAAATCAAGGAGCAGGGCGGACAAGTTACCCTCCATTGGATATAGGCCCATGTTGGAATACCTGGAAATGAGAGGGCAGACATACTGGCAAAGGAAGCAGCATTGAAATTAAAAACGGCACCCGCCTACGACTGTTTTCCACTCTCCTTCGCGAAACGTGTGGTAAGAGGTTGGACTCTGGAAAATTGGCAAAAAAGATACACGTCATATACCTCTGGGTCTGTGACTAAAACATTTTTTCCAGATGTCACAGAGGCGTACAAGACAATACTTGAAATACGCATGAATAACCGAATAGCCCAACTCTTCACTGGTCACGGCGGATTTAGAGCCTATCTCCATAGATTCCATCTCAGTAATGATCTGATCCCCTCTGCATTTGCGTGAGTGAGACAATCCAACACGTCATCTTGGAGTGTCCCAGATTCGCCCGCAGAAGATGGGACTGCGAGATGAAGCTGGGATATCCACTTCGCGAGGAAACTCTCAGAAAAGCCATAAATGACGAAAATAGCCGATCACACTTTTTAAAATTCGCACTCCATGTGGTACGAGAGACAGGCAGGGCAAACGGCTCTAAAATCGACTGACAAATTAGTAGAGTGGTTGATAGTGAAGTGAGTGAAAATAGTGAAGCAGTGAGAAGCAAGAAACATAGTGCGGTAAACCACATAGACAGAAATTCTACTTGTGAGATTAGAAAGTACTTAAGGTCAGCCCTAAGGCTTAATTGTAGGCTCCCTAAACATGTCGCGGAGCAGACTGTTATATGTTATATAGGTTGTTATAGTATAGCTGTAACAAAAAAAAAATTACATATCATAGTTTCATAAATAATTAGTAAAAAGGTTGCTGAAAAATCCAGATCAGCAGAGCTCATAGGCACATCTGCAGTAGGAGTGGCGGAGCATAGGTATAAACAGGTTCGTGGTCCCAACATCAACCACTCGCACTCAAGCTGCGAGTGCGCATTCCATAAAAAAAAACACAAAAAGTAATAAATCTCAAATTAAATTGTAACAAAAATAGGTAACTATTTCGGAATATGTAGTTACTCGATTAATTTTGATAGTCTATGCACTTTTAGGGGTAAAATATTCGAATTACCTTGCATTACCGTTAAAAGAATTAACGCTTAAGTAGGTATGCAATTTGGCATCTCGCTACAAGTAAAGAATAGGGCATGGTTTTTTCACCACGCTGCTCTACAATGGATTCGGAAAGGTTAACTTAGCTTTCACTGTCCTAGGAACTCCTAAGTTTAGTGGGGAAATAACAAGATATCTTCTAGATTTAGGTACTTACAAATGACAAGACTGCTAGGACATACTTAACGACATAATGAGATTAATGAGTAAGTTATTTATTTTTGTTCACATAATGGAATTATAATTTTACGTTTTTCCTCGAAGTCAATTCAAATAATTTCACAAACCAACTGCATTTTATTGCAACAATACTAAAAAAAAAGCTAAGCTACAACCCACTAATGGCCCACTACTGAGCACGGGTCTCTCTTCATTACTGAGGAGGCCTAGAGCATACTCCACCACGCTGTTCCAATGCGGATTGGTGGAAGGGTTAGTGGCCAACCCAGTGTCGAAAGTTTTCAAGCCGCCTGAAGGCTTCCGACATGGCTTAACGACTGCTATCAATAGATAACAACCGGGACCGACGGCTTTACGTGCCCTCCGAAGCACGGAAGCGCTTAAGAAATTTTTGCCACTAGCGGTCACCCATCCGACAACCGACCGCGCCCGCAGTTGCTTTGTCGATCGCTTAGGATCGACGCAAGCCGCCGGGCTATGAGCGCTACAACAATACTATCAAGTATATAATATTATTATCATTCTGAATTGGACCAAGTCGGTACCTAATTTGGATGCTGACCCTGCCTTTTCCAAAATCAGTACAGTTGCTATTGCCAAGTTTTAATTGCGGCCATAAAGCACCTAATCACTGCTTCATAAACCAAGATCATTATTCAAGTTGCATTGTGCGAGATTCGTGGCGCATTCGACCTTGGGAGAAAGATAGCTGCTGTAAGGCGAGGTCTACACAACATCATGAAATTAAATCGAATTAAAGAGTTCTTATGTTTTAAGGCGTTGGAACGAATTAAGTTTCTTATCGTACAGTACGGAATATCGTACAGTATCGTACAGACGGATGGAGGCTAGAACAAAAAATATGTACCTAAGTTTCTAAAATCATTCGCCTTCGTTCCAAGTAAAACCGAGTGTTCCACAGCACCATGTTTTTTAAATTATATCTGGATTCAAGTTGATTTATAATTGCTTAATATGTTGTTATTGAAATGAATGAAAAAGTGACGCGTGTCCGTGTTGAGTTTTTCTGAATTTTCTTTGAATATTCGCCTTTTTAATTTATTAGCCGTACCTACTTGTACTTTAAATTTTTTTTAATAAACTTGGGGCAAATTCCTAATTAAGGTAGGGCACCTTTATCTGGGGGCACGGTAGTGCCTCCGCCATGACAAGCCGACCAAAGGGCAAGTGCTCTACCTTTCCCTAAATACCTTTATTCGAAGTTCTTCGTCGTTTTTGCGTAGAGACAGGTATCAAACCGGAATAACTCGACGTAAGTATTGTTAACTCACATAAAACAACGTTCACGCAATTGCTACCGCCATTTTTGTTTGAAAATTTTATAAAAAAATGAAGCTCAATAAACATACTTAGCTCAGGTAAAATAACAAAAAAGAAATGTACTTTTATCTTATTAATATTGTATCTAATTAAAAAAAACACCGAATGATTTTAATAACTCTACCTACTTAAGATTTAATGACTTGTTCTATTTTTAGGTTTATTAAGTTCCGAAGATTAATTAAAGTATTTTAATTACCTTTGAGATTCACGATATTATTGTGCTTGCCGCACGAATTGTCAAAATACTCATTAATGCTAATACTGGTTCCTTAGAAATCAAAGTAATGCGATCTTTATCAGTGAACTGAATCAATTTAGTTACGCCTGATTGAATTGTTCTAACTGATGGTGGAAGATTGTATTTGCACGCTTTGGTAGTAATGAGCTTCACGATGAGTGGATTGAACAAGATGAGATCATTACTTATGTGTGACGAAAGAATTTTGTTGCCTACTAGCCTTTTAGATAGCCTTCGGGCGGATGAAATAGTTTCAGAGTTGGTGATGGTTAATGGGCCTTGTCTCCTGTACGTTCTGAAATGTAAAATATGAGATTTCAGAATTACATCAGCGAAGGGGGAGAGATTCAAATCAAACGTAGATACCCCTAATTCCTAGTTAGGCTTATTTAATGGTCCGCGAATTAAATGGAATTATTAGCAGACTGTCCTTATTTATTCCTGAGTGAAAGAGCTCAAATTGGATATAATTGATGATCAAGCGAACTTGCAAAGTGAAGTTCGATCACAATTATATGAGCAGCTTCATTCGACGCGATTTTATTGTTAAATTACAGCCTATTGGAGAAGAATTTAGTCAGTTTTTTTATGAATTTAGAATAGTAAACTGGCAGCACCATTTCGGCGGCGGACACAATGACAACTATAACCAACACAGAACAAGACTCAAATCTGGACTTGGATCCAGTTTGCCGATGATATTTCTCTATATAATGTCACTGATAATATCAGGAATGTCATTTGACAGTCCGATGTAATGAGCAGTTGGTCTTTTTAAAGTTGTTGTTAGTAATTTAGTCCAGTTTGTCCAAAAATTAAGTGTCGACACGATAAGTCTATGTTTTACATAGTAAATTATCTACAGCTTATCTATCTGATGTAAATGTTTCACAGACATGGTTTCTGACCAATTTACTTCAATTTTGTAATTGGCGGAACGTAAATGCTTCAAACAGTGTTAATGGCATCATGGCATGCGTTATCACCGCAACATTTAAATACTCGGTAGTTGAAGGTATTGCACCGTACACTAATGTAGATTGAAGTTTAGATGTCGTTTTGTTAGGTGCTATGTTTAAAATGCGAGATGCAATGTTGTAGTGATGACGAAATTCCATTTTGATGACAAATTAATAAGCTATTGCACCGTTTATCTACACATTGAAATTTTGCAATAAATTCTTTTTTAATTATTTTAATTTTATAAATGTGTTTGACGGTTTGTTCTTCTTTCAAATCAAAGATCAAAAGATAGACGTGATTTTTGATATAGGGATAATTGGAAGGGCTGGAGAGAAATTTAAGGTTATCTTTTTTCGTTCAAAATTGTCTTACTTTCACGGGAAAATAAATACATTTTGATTAATTTACGTCTAAAAAATCTGAGTCTGCTTACTACAAGCAACAGGTACATAACTAATGCGACCTCTTATGTAAAGATCCATTTTCGACACCGCAAGATTATTATAGTTAGGTACTCAGTATTAATCAGCCTGCTTTTAAGTAGTTGGTAAGTATTCAACGCCACATTAATTTGTCATTAAGCCCTTATGTCTATGAGTGAGACGTGAGATGAATATTTATTTATTTATTTATTTATACATTTAGTATCACCTAAAACTAGGATATACAAGGGCAAAAACTTAATGCCTAATGGCATTCTCTACCAGTCAGCCCTGGGTGGATATGGAAAAGGCAGTTGGTAGGTGCTAAAATATATATATATATATATATATATATGTATAAATATATATGTATGTATAAATAAATATATATGTGTAAATATATATTTATATATATATAAATTAAAAATATATATTGTATATATAAATATTGTACATAAAATAAATACATATTTTGCACATTACGCTTTAGTACATCGATATCATTTGGCAACAGATTTGAGAAAATGCTCTCGAAGACGTTTCTTAAAGGAAAATTTAGTTGATACCTTCCTCAACTCCGCAGGCAAGGCGTTCCAGAGTAACGATGCCTGTACACTGAATGAATAATGGAAAAAGCCGCTGCTATGCGGTGGAATATTCATTCTTAGGTTAGTACTCGACCGAAGCATTCTGTCGTGAGTAGTAAAGCGGTATTGGAAATCGTCCTTGAGATACTGGGGAGAATTAGGATCGTTCAAGATAGAAAATAGCAACAGGAGGATCCTAGAGTTACGCCTTTCACGAATCGGGAGCCAATTTAGTTGACGACGGAATGAGGAGATGTGATCATATTTTCTAAGGCCAAAGATGAATCGAATACAGTTGTTAAGGAGGCGCTCTAGCTTGTTAAGAAGTACTTCGGTCAGGTCTGGATAACACACATCACCGTAATCGATTAAAGGTAGAATGAGCGTGTTGACCAACAACAGCTTAGTCTTAACCGGTAAAAAGTTCTTGAGACGGTAAAGGGAACACAAAGCAGCATTAACCTTCCGACAAGTTTCGACAATCTGAACACTCCAACCTAAGGACTGGTCAATATAAAGTCCTAAATTTTTTATTGAATCACACAGATGAATTTGACTCCCATTGTAAGTAATAGCAGGAAGTGAGTGTTGGTCAATACCGTTTAAGAGTCTAGTACTGCCTATTAGGATAGCTTGACACTTTCCTGGGTTCACAGAAATTCCATAGCGAAGAGACCAGTTATACAATTTGGATAAATTAGAATTAATGATGTCTACTCCGCTATGTAATTGATGTGGCTCAACTTGTACATATAGTTGAAGATCGTCTGCATACAGATGATACGAACAGTCGAGAATAGAGGTGACAGAGTTAATAAACAATGAAAAAATTAACGGAGAAAGAATACCGCCTTGTGGCACGCCAGCTACGAGGTCATTCCAATCGGAGGTCATTTGCCCCAAGCGAATCGACTGCTGACGCCCACGAAGATAAGATGCGAACCAGTCCAAAGCTGTAGGAGAAAATTGTAGGTGGGAGAGGATGGCCAGTAGGATTTTGTGGTCGACTGTGTTAAAAGCGTTTGAAAAGTCGACAAGCACCACCACTGAAAGTTTTCTGTCATCCATTCCACGTCGGATATCATCAGTCACTTTGATCAAAGCAGTGGTGGTGCTATGCCCAGGACGAAACCCAGACTGGTAAACACTCAGTAGGTTGTATTGCAGTATATGAGACGAGATTTGCTTGTGTACACAGGCTTCCAGAATTTTAGATAGGAACGGGAGAATAGATATGGGACGATAGTGATTGGGAAGTTGAGGATTGGATATCTTAGGGAGAGGGCGAACAAACGCCTTTTTCCAACAGGCGGGATATTCCCCAGACGTTAATGAGAAGTTAATGATGTGGGTAACAACAGGGATAAGAATATCAGATAAATTGCAAACCATAAACCTGCTAACATCATCGCAGCCCACAGCTTTGGACTTAATGGACAGAATATGTTTTTTAATTTCTGCTTCTGTGACAGGAGAAAATTCAAAGACTGGACAAGAAGGGCATTGCATTGCAGCAATAGAAGCGATAGTTAGAGAGCGCGTTGCATCATCTAATGATGAAACGGAAGTAAAGTGATTATTTAATTGATCTAAAGGA
Source organism: Hesperia comma (assembly GCA_905404135.1). Classification (NCBI taxonomy): domain Eukaryota; kingdom Metazoa; phylum Arthropoda; class Insecta; order Lepidoptera; family Hesperiidae; genus Hesperia; species Hesperia comma. Next base: position 7,677,760 of record FR990032.1, on the reverse strand, counting down.
ATGGTGGGCATGCAATCCGGCGAGGATGGAGCATTAACACCAATTGATTGAAGGAATTTCCACACATCGGCAGGAGAAGAATTAATTATATTACCATGGATATATCGGCGTTTAGCTATTCGTATCAACTGATTACATCGATTGCGAGCTGACTTATATGCTGTCCAGTTTTGCTCTGTGCGTTCCCTTTTAAATTTCAAAAACGCTCGATCCCTTCTACGTCTCGCAATGCGGATTTCATCGGTCATCCAAGGTGCCGGAGGACGCTTCAATACCACATTGTGCACCGGAGCGTGAACATTATATAATGCAAGTATTGCGCTATTCATTATCTCAACTTTGTCATCCACGGTGGCTGCTTCCGTTAATGAAGCAAAGTTGATGTGAGACGCGTCCTTTCTTAATAGGTCAACATCCATACGTGTGAAGTTCCTGAGAGGTCGTATAACAATAATATGTGAGTCCCGAAGTTTAATGATTCTTTAATAAATGATCTATCAAATTTGAGAACCACTGGTCATCTTAATTTGCGTTCGCACACAAATCCCTTAACATAACGACTTCTACGAGTGTGAAACATTATTAAACAGCAATGAACTGATTAAGTAGGTACTTCGAGGATGCTCATTATAAAAATAAATTAGTCTTGGTTTTAAAGAATAATAGGTAATTTAGCGTGGTGGAGTATGCTCTAGGCCCCCTTAATTATAAGAAGAGACTCGTGCTCAGTAGTGGGCAATTAATGGGTTGTTGCCTTAGCATCTTCGATGAGCATTAGTTATTATTTCAGAGATTTTCGGGCAAGAGAAAACTCGTCACATGTATTAGCTATTTATGTATACTGGAGCATCCTGGTAGAGTTCACCTCCACAATCAGGAGATATTACACTTACACCACGCAGGCCACGCTCTAAAATGAAAAATGTACTTAACATGTTTTACATTTTACTCCTTCATACCCTTTGTTACATTGCGAAAGTTTTTACAAAAATTTACGATAAATTAAGATAAGGAACACAATTAGTAGAAATTATACGCCATTCTTTAACTTTTCCCACGTTTAGGTGCTACGTAGAAAAAACTGGCAAATTGCTAAATGCATGCAAATGATATTGTACAGAAAAGTATAAATCGAAATAGTCAAGGCTACTCTCACGATTTGAATGTTTGTAATCGAAGCGTTAAAAACCTATGCATTGAGTCTACAAATAAGTTTTACTAATTTTTATTAGATAAATAAATAATTTTATTCAGCATAAAATGCATTTAGTTTTTAACCTACATATAAAGAATAATTTTATTGTCACATAATTGAGTAGTGACGACGGTTGCGGCTTGTATTAGAGAGGATGCCAAATACTTAAATTGTTTCAAAATTTTCTAATTTCTAGTTTGCTTCGATTTTAAATCCACTTTAAAAAGTAATGAAATCTCTAGACCAAGTTGAGCCAAGTCTAAGGTTCCGTATTTGCTATTTCTTATTATGTACTAGCAAACCCGGCGAACTCCGTTTCGCCACCAGATGGCTTCGTTTTTTGTAACATTTCGTTTGGGGATTAAAGAAATTTTTTTTTGTTTTATATTTGAAAAGGTGATAGAAAAAACAGAGATCAAAACAGCATAGGAAAAATAATTTATTAGACAGTAAAACGTAAAATAACAACATAATATCCTAGGTAACCAATACGCCAATGCAACCAAATTACGTATGTACAATACACTTACAAATTGTTCGGTTTATATATTTCTAACACCTGCCCTTAAACTAAACAATTTGTAAACCAAATCGGACAGATACTCTTATATAATTAATCAGTATCTTCTACAACCCGTCTCACATATTGGTTCTTTATATCGAAGTACCTGACCCTTTTATATTTGAATTTACTTTGGAACTTTTCCCCAACAAATATTACATTTAGTTTCATTATAATGTACCTCAAGCCCTTTTGAAGTCATCTTTCCAACCGATAACAAATTCGTTGACAAACCCGGCACGTACCTAAATAACTTCTGTTAATTTTGTAGTCTTAGTGTGCCCTTTTAACAACAGCTCTTCTTCACCATGTCCTTCGCTATGCATCTTTTCTCTATTAGCCACTGTCACCAACCGCGGAGTATCCACAACATAATTTTGCAATAAAGCTTTGTTGTTCGTCATGTGGCAAGTTGCGCCGGAATCCAGGCATTCGAATTTACATCTATAGCTAATGCCGATAATAATGTTCCTCTGCACGTATTTTCACATGTTTCTCCTCCTTTTCCATTTATGTTGGTTTTTGTCGGACAGTTCTTTGCATAATGATCCTGTTTCTTACATATGAAGCATTTGCCTTTCATAAAAGGTTTATTCGCTGTTTTTGCATTTCATTTTGCAAACATTGCGCCTTCTTCGCTCTTATCAAAGCCTCTACGCAATTCTTCTTGTAATAGTTTGCTCTTTACTGTCTCGCTGCATAATTTAATATTAGAATTTTCCAATGTCAGGATAAGCGGGTCATAATCTGATGATAGACCGCTCAGTAACAACACTGACAGGAAATCATCATCTAATGGAGCATTAATATCTCGTGGTTGTTGATCTAACTCCGTGATCCTTAAGAGATACGCTTCCATATCATTAAATTGTTCTAACTTCAATCCGAACATTGTACGTAAAAGTCCAAGACGTCTACACAGTCCTTTGTCTTCATAGGCCATTTTTAAATTATTCCAAGCCTCAAAGCCAGTGGTAGCATTTCGTACATGCGAAAACGACGATGGCTGCACCATCAAACATATTTTGGCAAGAGCCCGTCGTTGCTTGCGTTCGTCATTGTCCCTAGGGACACCCGACTCAGCCTCAACGATGCAGTCCCATAAGTCCTCATGTATCAAATACATCCGCATCAAAAACTTCCAATTGCCGTAATTGGATATACCACTAAGCTTCTCAAAATTGACAGTTATTCCAGAACTCGAAGCTGTAGACAACCATTGAGATACTATGTACTAAAGTAGACAACAATCAACAATGATGCCGGCATCGCCGATGGCGATCGAACATTCCTTTTGTTCTGCATCTCGTTTTAAAAACAAAATTTAATATTATTCTTTCTATTAATCTTGGTTAATAACTGGGAAGTGTGGAATACCTCCTGGGGTATCTGGGCCCCATAACCTGATAGAAAAACAGAGATTTACATAGCACAGGAAAAATATTTTATTAGACAGTAGAAGGTAACAACGTGGTATCCAAGGCAACCATATGACAATCCTACCAAATTACATATGTACAACACCTACTTAAATTGTTTGGTTTACAATGATTTTCCCTGTTTTCCTCCTTTTCTGTTGAAAATTTCCCGAATTTTGTTTGCTACAAACCTCACGGAGCTCGAGACCTTTCCAACGAATGCAAAACCGTGGAAATCGGTTTGTGCGTTCTGGAGTTATTGAATCAGGAAGGAAAACCCGACTTATTTTTATATATAAGATTATATTTGTGGAGGAAAAGGGGAGATCTCCCGCCAGGCGATGTCACTGGCTGGGGACCGCGGTCCCCAGGCAGTGACATCGCCTGGCGGGAGATCTCCCCTTTTCCTCCACAATTGGTGACCCCGACGTGATCTGCCGACGTGATTGCACCGACGATGTGACGTGATGTTCAACCGACGTCATCAACCGACGTGACCGACCATGCCAGCAGCGACGAGCACAACGACCAGGTTCCACAAGCAGCCGTAAAAGCGCCTTGGTTCCTTCAGCACGCTCAACTTCAGCGATCCGCAGCACGCAGTAGAGGTTTCTGGCTTCCCTCCCGTGACTGCGCACGCATCGCATCATTCCGGCACTCATGGCCGATAGAAGACACTGGCACACGAAGAGTTACGACATCATCCCATCAGTGGAGGGGGAGTGATGTAGCGGCGCGCATTCCTGCAGTAACATGAGCGCGCGCCTCACATGATATGCTGACCATAGCATTACACCACATGCACCGAGCAAAGTAAACAATAGACTACGTCATACGCGTCACTCTGAACTGGCCAATCAGAAGACGCATCCTCAACCGCGCTAACGAAGATTCTACAGTATCTAGCATATATACAAATGGTCCGAAGTTAACATTCGGACCGCGGTCCCCAGGCAGTGACATCGCCTGGCGGGAGATCTCCCCTTTTCCTCCACATATTTAATTCATGTTAATGTGACTTGGCCTTTAACTTGTATCCACTACCGTGTAAAAAATGTTCAACGGCCAGTCACATAACATTAAAATTAATAATAAGAAATAGCAAGTAAGGAACCTTAGAATTGGCTCAACTTGGTCTATCAAGAGATTTCATGACTTTTTAGAGATAAACGAGCAGCTCTATCGAGACTTGGCTAATTTTTTACAGAACGTTTTGGTGGGATATTTTTTACACGGCCGGCAACGCATTGGAGATGTTTTTGGTGTTACTGTCGTCCATGGGCGTGAGTCGTCTGCTCCTTTGCTTGCTATTATTATTAAAAAAATATTAGCTGACTTCTAAACACTGGTCCCAGAACCTTGTTTGAATTCCGCGACCGTTGGCCGACTGTATAAAAAAGTTTCTTAAAGGCTTTGGTAGTTGTCTAGGCAGCCTATGGTAAATTTTACAGGCTCTAAAATAGAATTGACGTCGTCTACAACCGGTTCCGATGCCTTTGACTTCTACGAAAGCCGTATGGAAAGTTCAAAGTTTTAACTGGCTTTATCGCGGTTTTCCTCGTTGAATATTTTTTTTATTATATCATGAAATAGTTTTATGTTCATGTAAGCCTTCCTAGTTCCGTGTGCCGATCCTGGTAATCGCATGAGCTGCAATTGCGGACGCCGTCTACTTTATGATGGACAATTGCTGGTAGTGCTGGTGGCACGTTTTTTCAACGCTTCTAGGTATATGAGGGCACATAAAGCTATGGACCCTGATTGTTATTGTAAGACAGGATTCAGAAGCCATTTCGGGGACTTGAGTTGGAGGTAAAACCTATGCCATGTATTGTATTGTGCAATGAATGCGTTGAACTCTCTTTCAAATACTTATCTGGTACAAGCAGAAGATACACCTAATATGTTATGTTGTCGTCACCGCCCATTGACCTTACAGTTGTAGGAGAAAATGTAGTAAGTTGTGGTTGTGGTCTACACAGACCGACAATAATTATTGTTGTTACACATATCGAAAGGGAGATGTAACCGAGCGTAATCCGGTTCTACAAGTGCATGTCTATGCAGTGATTAATTGACAGTAGTTTTACTATTTAGTCGAACTTACTTAATTGCTGTAATGAGGCATACCGGAATGGATTATCGGAAGTACCAGTTAAGTACCTTTACTCTGTGAAGTCTTTATTGTAAGCAACAAATTATACGAAAAAATATACAATTGATTTACCTAAGTAGTGTTCCGAATGTGGATGCCCCAATTTTGAAACTTTTTAATGGCCCATTTGAACAAACGAGTAAACAGGTTACATGATGGAAATTGGTACCTAAGTGATCACTGTCGTCTGGGAGTCTGGACTTTAGCAACGCTAGGGACATCACCAACGCGTTGCCGGCCAATAAGGAAGCGATGCAACTCCCTTCTTGAAGGACCGCATGTACCCCATGTACTGTAGGAATATCGATGCAGGAAGGAAGGAAATATGAAAAACAAACTGTGAATGAATACCTGGGGCCAAGCCATGGGCGTTCGCAGAGGAAGGGGAAGGGAGGGCAGCTGGCTTTCCCCCCGGAAGTGCACTGCGGTAAAAGTAAACTTATAAAATGTGTTTTGAAAATTCAGGATTCTTGCCACCCCTAGATCAGGAGCTGCGCACGCCTATGTGCCCAGCCGTCATAATATCTTAGTCATCACGCCATAAATTAGTCATCATCGCAACGCGTAACTGAACCACACCTGAACACGGGTCTCCTCACAATGATTCCTGACTCCACCATAATGGCCAAGTGCGGATATCACCGACATTTAACCACATTATGGGGAACTTTTAAGTGTGTCGTTTTCCATACTATGTTTTTCTTCACCGAATCTGTTACCTACATAAGATGTTATGTTATGTGATTGGCGCTTTAATAAGCAAGCCTATTTATTTTTGGCATGTTGTATGTCGACTTTGCAACCTTAAACTTAAAAAATTAAACGTGTTTTGGGAATCTGTAATGTTTATGATGTTTTTTTTATTCCATTACCACTATTTTATACTCCATACTGGATACTTGTTCTGCGGTTTATTCTTGTACTTAGTTCTATGCTAAAATGTTATCTACCTCAGTTTTAAAGTTTTTAGTGTTATGACATGACCATATCCTTGTGCGCAATAAAGAAGCAACTGAGTTCGTTGAACTTAGATGCCATATTACAAGCTTGGGACATTTTTTCATTGTCCTTTTTGCGTGTAATGTGATGTGTCGTTAGTGGAAATGCTATCGTAAAGATCAACAATAACAAAGTAGAAATACCGCGGATTGTAATCTTTTTAGGAATTCCTAAGCTTTGACGAAGCTCTTTTTCTTAAGGTAGATACATAAGTACCTATCGTCATTTATCATAAATATCATCTCGTCTTCCATGTCCGAAGTTTAAAAATAACAACACTTAAGTAAAGCGAAATAAATCATCCCTTAAGGTAAAGGGCCACAACTTCGTGCTAGTACATTACTTCGTTAGTTTTGCTTCAGGCGCAAAAAATAAGCTACGTACATAATATACATTAAAATTACACATCAGAATAAAATATCTATCTCCTAACCTGTCTAAAAAACCAAGTTCCAACATTCTACCTACTAAACTCAATGAAATAAAACGCTTGGAAGTCTCATCGGCCACAAACGTCGGTGAGAGGTGAATATGCTTCCCTATACCGTAAGGCAGGCGCTCAAAGTTCTTAAGCTCATAGAGTAGAAACGGTAAGTCCATTCAAATAAAAACTTAAACAGTGCTTTTATATGTCCCTTAACAATTGATTTGACTCATGAAAAAGTTCCATGCAGCTTGAAATGCTTTTAAAATAGCAATAAACCGACTGACGAAATAGCGGTCATTTTATATTTCGGGTGTCTCCTATTTCGTGACATTCACGAATTAGGGGTTTTATAGATACATTTTCGTTGTTCGTGTTCATATATTATAATTGAAAAAATTGAAATATAAATGAAAAAAACGAATAAGGTATTTAATTTCAGTACTTGTGAGCTAAATTCGGTATATGTTTTGTTTACTAGGAAATCCATAATACGAGCTTAAAGATGACCCAATTCTACAATTTTGAACTAAATTCGCATAGGTACTAGCAGCATAATTTCGTTTGTTATTCGATTTGTTTTGCCAATATTCGTATATTTTATTATATAAATAGTGTACTGAATAGTCAATTTATATAATCTAGAAAGAATCTCATTACTTGAGTGTGGTAATTTCGAAAAATCAATAACACGAAACAAAGGACTTATCTTTTGTTCCTTGTCCGTTAGTTCGTTACAAATAATTTTAAAGTAGTTCCAGTCACTTTAGCATAGTAATTTTTTATTTTTTATTTAATCATCACTTTAACAATTTATAAACAATTTGGTATTGATTAGCAATAGGAAACCACAGAGGTTTATATGTATATGATCTCATATCATTAATTTATATGAGATGCTATCATTAAACAACCTCGGATGAAAAATACCTAAAAAGCTGATTTTTCGTATAGGTGTTTTTGTATAGGTATAAATTTTGGCAGTCATTTTAGATCTCGGAAGTCTTATAAAAGACGCACAGGACCTAATAGTAACTCAACATCAAATGTGAAAAAGTCTGCTTTTGCGATTATATTGGTTCCTTTTTTGTAGAAATAAGGTAGCAATCGAGCAGGCAGCACCACCTACCTATACTTCTATACTAATAATATAAAGCGGAAGAGTTTGTTTGTTTGAACGCGCTAATCTCAGGAACAACTGGTCCAATTTAAAAAATTCTTTTTGTTTTGAATAGTCCAATTATTGAGGAAGGCTATAGGATATATAACATCACGCCACTACCGAAAGGAGCGGAGCAACAAGTTTCCCGAAGCGAGGGAGTCTACTTAATAATATTTTCTAAGCGTGATGTTATTATAGCCTTCCTCAATCAATACACTATTCAACACAAAAATATTTTTTGAATTCGAACCAAGTACTTCTTGACATTACCTAGCGCATTAAAACAACCCTTCCCCTTTATATTATTACAAGCGGATGTCGTCCTGCAACATACATAATATATTATATTATTAAGTAGACGCCCTCGTTTCGTTTTCAGAGACTTGTTTCTCCGCTCCTTTTGGTCTTAGCGTAATGTTATGTAAGTAATAACCTTCCTCAAAACAAAAAGAATATTTCACATCGGACCAGTAGTTCCTGAGATTAGCGTGTTCAAACGAACGAACAAACAAACTCTTACGCTTTATATTATTAGTATAGATATAGTATAGACATTAATTATCAAAATATAGTATTTAAATATATATATTTTTAGAAATTACCAAAAAAACTTTAACAAACGTTGTCACGAAATAGGGGACACGAATTCACGAACTTAGGAACAGAGCCAAATTTTGTCACGAAATAGGGTTCAAACAAGGGGTCCACAAATAAATTAATAAAAAATTTAATTCTAACTAAAACTGCTTAATTCATACCTTAAATTACTAACAAAAGACCATATTCATTACACAAAAAGTTTCAGACTGATAACTTATGTAGTAAAATTTAAAAAAAATCTTAAAGTCGGCGCAGGCTTAACATACCGAAATATGGGACACTTACCTTATCTCTTACCCCACGAAAAAATGAAATTGAATTGAATTATCCTGTAGTTATAGAAATAGGGCAACTTGAAAGCGAAAATATTATTAAGTGTATATATAGGTACCATTAGGTAAAATATCCATATATGTTCGTGAGTTTCGTGAGCTAAGTATTTTTTAATTTTTGTAAAAGCGCGAACTTTTCTAAAATTACTTATGACTACGTGACAAAAACCTAATGCAACGAAACAAGTGCATAAAGTAGTGCATTAATTGTATCAGCTCACTGCACCACTAGGAGAGTTCTATGCTTCTTCAACTCAAGTACAGTTTTTCAACAAAAAATGTCCTTAAAGTGGATAAAATACCGATTATTCTAAAAGCGTAAAATCGCTTTAATTAAAGACTTACCCCAAACTCTGATCTTTCTTGAAAATTACTTACTCATTATAATAAGTATTCCTTAGGTATTTAGTACTTTACGCTCATCTTCGCGGTACTTACAAGAAAATTACTACATCACAACACAATAAGAGATGGACCCTCCACGCATTGCTATAAAAACATAATTTCGCCAAACTGTAACACAGTGCGTATCCGAAACTAGAGCGTGTTGCAGTTTCCGAACGCATACCTACCGTCGCTCGGAGACCGTTCGCGCCAAAACTAGTGAATAAAAAAGTATATCCTATCTCTATGAATAAAAACGTCATAAATCGCGCGGTTTTTAATCTGTGAAGTGATTTTCTTTGCATTTTTAAAAAAGGTATTTAATCTGTGAGTTAATTGTAACAAGAGGTGTTATGGATTAATTACTGTGCAAAAAGGATTGTCTCTACACCAATTTAGATTTATTTTTAATGTTTATTTAGGTACCTATTATATTAAAAGCTAAGTTTTTAGTGAGAAAAATTATAAAAAGTCCTTAAATTAATTATTTGTCTTCATTGATATAACAATTAATTTAACAGCAAAATAATAGAAAATAAAATTGGATAATTGATAATAATCGATAATAGGTAGGAAATTTATTCATTTATTTCCAACTGAATTACCTAATTGTTACCTACTTAATAATTAAAAATTAATAAAATATCATAAAATCAAAGATCCAACAGTGGTAATTGTGTTATTACCTTAAATTGCTCACAAGGACAACTTAAATAACTTATATCCTAAATAAAATTAATGAAGTGATCCGTAATGAATAATGTCATAAGTATAAAATTGTAGTTTTCTCTAACTTCATCAGGCTAACAGGAGATTAATGATAGAAGATTCTGAATTAGGTACCTAATTGCTCAATCTGGATTTTGCGCATTAATATCATTACCTAAGTAGTACCTACAACCTACAATCAATAAAATTCATCTTTATACTCTGGTTAGAGTAATTGACTCTGGTTTTTTAATCACTCACTTGATTATCCGTATTTACTTAGCTAGTTATGTAACATAAATTAAAGATGGCTATCGCACTTTCCCCGTGGGAAGAAATGTGGTTGGGTTGGGCCACAGAATAAGTACAGCATAGAAATCTTTAAAAGCTTGATTTCATCTGACGACAATTTGTAAAATTTCAATAAGAGCTTTAAAGGAACTAGGTAGGTAGATACATTTTTGCTTGGAGGAAGCTGGCGGGAAATTTGTTAATTTCTTCCCTTTAAAATTGTTGCTATCATGTTAATAAAACTTATTGTTAGTTGTCCATTAGTATTTTTATCACAACAAAAATAATTTTGATAATATTTGTATTAAAAATATAGTATTTAATAGTCAATATGATTGGACACTGCTTGTAATTTCCAAAAAGTTGATAAGTAATTCATATATCGTTAGTAATACATATGCAAATGCAATATTTGCTTGTTATTTTTTATTAACAAAATAACTTAAAAAAGTTTAGTAACTTTATTTCTTAGTTGAGTTTAATATCTAAAAAAAATTTTGAAAACAGATATTTTTATTTTTAAATTTCATTAAGATTATGAGTTACGGAAAAAAATATTGTTACCGTAGCCTTAAAAAGCTATAAATGAATGTTCTTTTAATTCAATAAATATATCTCTCCCTTTATAACTCTATGACAATGCCAATGCCACTTATTTTTTACGATAATAAACTTGCAAACGAGATGTCTCCGTGGAATAGTAATGGCTTAATGAGCAGTTCTCCCTTTCATTATGAACGGTTCTCTATTTCATATCTGGAATATGAATAGATGAGCTATCTTCATATTTCTTCATCATTAAGATCACCGATCGACTTTTCCAAAACTTCCCTAGTTTCCCTTCAAGGAGTTTCCTTATAACACCACACGGATTTTATCTCTGAAGAGATTAAGAAGTCCCAAAAGCCTAGTCTTATCCTAACGGTTATGGTTAAAGTTGTTATGCCGCCTAGCAAGATACAACTTAACGACTATTTATGCGTAAAGTAACGTAAAAACATCTAATGTCGAAAATTTAAAGGGTATGAAATGCTCATCATAATACATTATGGTGCTCCTTGTATTCAACTATACAGCTTAGTACCTGAGACGGGAGGTTTGGCACCATTAACCACTCTACTAATCCGCATTACACCAGCGTGGTAGAGCCCGTCACGCCAATTTTAAGACATAAAACGTTTCGTCGATAATGGGTTGTAGTTACTTCCAACTGTATCAAAAATGTAGCTCAAGGGTGTTTAATTCTTAGCCCGCGGCCCATATTCATTTACAATGAATATTTGGGGCCCATTATATCCAATAATAATGGCCATGTTTTCCACAACGCTGGCACGTGGTGTAGAGAAAACTGAGAAAACTGCAAGATAACTTGGCCTTGTGTAACTTTTCGTAAGATATTTATTGTCACAATCACAAATCTTTCACCCGACTGGCAACGTCGTAGTCGTACGTAAGTCGTAACACTAAAAAAAGAAGTGATCCGATTATTATATTGCAAGGAATTAAATCATAGTTGTCTACAAAAGAATTTGCAAGAAGTACGGAATTAATTGGAATTGTGAATTGGTTGTTTTGAACACTTGGATATAAGAATAGGTATATTACCAAATAAATTTTAATGTTGTATCACCAAAAATAAGAAAATTGGCTGAAAGACGAATAGAGATTGCTAAATGAAGCTAGCTAGATGAATCTATCTAGCTAACTCTACACCGATATTAGGTCACATTCGTCGGTCAAATTGCAAATTTATGTAATGGGATGTGTCCCAACTCACAACAGCCCAACACTTTCCACACAGGAGAGAGTTGTGACATTCTATTAGCAGGCGTTAATCTAAACTGTTAATAAATTAATGTAATCCTAGTAAGGACTTATACAGATATTTTTTTTTTGTTTCAGATAGCTCAAAACTACTACTAATTACTACAATGAATTATGTAAGTTTCTTTTTTGTATTATATTTTTCTCTTTAATTGTAGGATTAACCGTGTCCTATTTCCCAAACTACCACTAGCCAACATCATAACTACCTACTTACCTTAAATAACTTAATAATAATAACTCCACCAATCCGCATTGGAGCAGCGTGGTGGAGTATGCTCTAGGCCTCCTCAGTAATCAGGAGAGACCCGTGCTCAGTAGTGGGCCATTAATGGGTTGTAGCCAACTACTAAAAATATTTATTTACTGAAAATATGCCGGATCCGAATATCCCGATTCGTGATTCAAGATCGTAAAATCAAACTTACTCCTCACCTTGGCAGTAGTAATAATAATTGTCCTAACCTAGGTACCATAATTAATTTTTCGTGACGATAAGTAAAAGAAATATTACCAGGCACTTCAATTTACGTTTTATTTCGATAAAGGTATAGAATAGGGAAATGTGAGAGTTGTATGGACATTAGAAAGAAAATCCTAAATTAGATTTGGAGTGGAAGTATTAGTTCCATACGCTGACAGTAACCACAGGAAACGCGAGTAACCAGACCAATATTAAACTCATCATTAAATAGCAGACCTTACGAAAGCGCCCTACTTACGTTCGTATATTTATCAGTATCATTAGATACTGTATCATTTGCCAATATCATTAGCTTCTGTATCATTAAATGCCATATTATTGTTAATGTTTTGTCAGTTTTGCGTATTTCGTCGGACGTTGTCACAACTTTTTCATTATTCTCCCATTGTGATGCGTCCGGCCAAAATTCGTCACCAGTTATTCGACTTTTTTATCATAGGTAATTATGTAATACCGTGGTAGTGTATAAGCTAAGCATCCTCCTGGAGGCACAACTTCTTATCCAAGAGAGAAGAGGTAAATAGGACTTTTCAAGGAAGATGTTTATAAAGAGTATATCAATCGTAGGTACACTACTTACCTACTTCATTCGACGTAGATGGGGGAGGCACTAAATTCCCTCAATGAATACGCAAATCTACGCAAATGTTATACTCAATATGAGCTTTCAAGGAGGTACGATTTGACGATTACCTCATGATAATACAATTAATTCCCAGTTTGCTACTCCTACTACAGTTCAGGGGCCCTATTTTTGAAATGTTGTCTGGCGACGGGCGTTCGGTGGCCGTCGTATACGATCGTTCGTTATGACGTTGTGACCGCTCTTCGTAGTAGACGAATGATTAAAAAATACCAAAATTTGCTATGTCGCATGAAATGACTCCAAACGAGTGTTCGCCGCCAGACGCCGTTTCAAAAATAGGGCTCCAGGTCTCCTCTCGAAACGGGAGGCAACCAGGTGATAATTCTACCCGTTGACAATTCACATACCCTGAGTAGGTACATCGTGAAAATTCATTATCATACTTACATACCAACACAATTTTTGCCTTCGAGGCGCGTAAGTACCTATTCCAATGAGGGTCGCCGTTTTTGTGCTCACCAGTTGGCGCCACCGGCGAGGTGAGGTCATGCTGTCAAAGCCCGCCCATACATAAACAGTGACAAATGACATTCAGACAAGCGAAAAGTGACAGACAGACCTCACTTTTCACTAGCGCCTCTAGCGGAAAATTCACACGCGGTTACCCTCATTAAATTAGTTCCCCTGTTTAGAAATTCTATGGTCACAATTTTATTAAATTTATTAACGTGTCCTATATAAGTTAAAAATGATGATGCATTTAATTTTTCACTCTGTTCTTCTCCATGACTACAATAGTAGATTGTATGACAAGGGTGCAAAGTAATATTTTTTCGGCGAGGGCGTTTTTTGAATCCAGAGCGAAGTGAGGGATTCTAGAGTAGAATCCCGAGCGTAGCGAGGGATTCTTTAGTAGAATCCCGAACGTAGCGAGGGATTCAAAGTACGTCGCCCGAGCCAAAAATATACTTGCACCCGAGTGATACACTCTACTTTTCATCACCCACTATGAGAAAATAATATATATATAATAGAAAATAATACGTAAAAATGCACGAAAACCTAATTTTAATTTGAAAACGAAATCTTAATTTGATTTCTTTTTTTATTATTCAGCTGGCGCGGCGGGGCCCTCGCGTCGTACCAGACATTCTTTATTCAAACAATATTTGCGTTCAATTTCTTTAGCGCAAAATACTAAAATGTTCTAAATTCAAAATAGGACGGAAAAGATCTAGCCGGCAGGAAAAGTTGTATGAAAATTCATTCCCGCCCGCTGAATAGAAAACAGCAACTTTGGAACCCCTTATGTCCGAACCAAGTCGTCTTTTTCGAATAGGTGTGATGAAAAATACTTTGTTATGCAATAATTATAGATTAGCGCCGGAAACCCGCGCGATTTCGTGTGAAAACCGTGGCAAAAGGCAACACGACACGGATCATTCTCGGAGGTTCCTGTGAGAAATTATGCATGATTGAGGGTTTGCAAGTGTGTCACTGTCAACGCATGGAAGTATGCACGCGGCCGCATTGTACATAAATCTTGATGCAACGGACGTTGAATGCTTCGAAACGCCGCGAAGCGTCGAGTTACAAGCGTCCAGAAATACGGCGACAAAAACAAAATACAGATAGAATAAAAACTTACAGCGGTTCTTTGGTTTCAGTTCGCCTGTGTTCGCAAGGAGTGTTTAAAGGACTCCTTCCAGTAATATTATAACTATCGATGCGTTACGTTAATAATTCATATAACTAAGTACCTACCTAATTTGAGATGCACTTTTTGATTTGCTGATTTGCTCCGATGACACTATAATGTACTTAACTGCTCATTTTCAGCACGTTGCTGGTAAAATATCTACGTTTATAATCTTTGACTTTGGGGTTTTGTGCACCTAACTAAATACTACCCTCTTAAAAGCCGCGAAATATAAAAATAAGTAGGTATTTAAGTCATAGACACCTAGTATTGTTAACTACTTATTTATAGTACAACTTTTGACAACTCAGTTTGAATTTAGAACTTGACGACAACATAGCTGACAGTCTAGCTAGTTGGTAGTGGGCACTATGTAGTGGCCCGGGCTGCGAAGCGAAGTCCTGGGTTCGATCCCCAGCTGCGACAGATATTTATGTGGTAGGTATAATTGTTTCCGACACATGGCTTGTAGAGACGTGCTATATTATTTGTATTTAGCATTTACTCGTACTTATTAATTTCTTACAAACATTTTCACATGCAATATCTACACTTAATTTTTTTAAGGCTAATTTTTTTGTCTGAGTCGCTTCTGGGTGTAATCTATAAATAATCCGTCGCTGTCAGCTGTGATGTGATATAGAACAATGCAATGTTAGGTCAACACACTCATATAGACCGGCCATTACCGTAACAATCGAGGTGATCCATTCCGCCAGGAAAGCCATTGTTGCGTTGCGTCTGTCCGTTCCACAGAGCGGATTACGTGTAGACATGACATTATGTCTTGACTGGACACTTCGTTTTAACACTTTGCTGTTTCTGTATTCGATTTTAGCTCTCAGGTAGGGATGGGCAAATGGGAAAAAAATATCGATATTTATCGTATCGATATTTTTCAAATGTATCGATATATATCACCCAAGAAATATCGATATTTCGATATATCGATATTTTTTACCAATATGCAATTATTTATAAAAATTGCCAAAATAATCGAAATTTTAAGGCAAATACACATCTGGCTTTTTTGACATCAGTTTTATTATTAAATAAACAGGTTTATGTACCTGTAGTCAAGAAAAAATCAACATACCAACCAAACCAATAACCAGTGTGATTGCCATAGACAAGCAGGTCATAGACTGTAATTTTTGTTTGTGTTTGAAGCAAAGAAACTAAACCCATACAACCTACTGTATACCTACTCATTTTCTAAATTTAAGAAATTGGATTGGTCAAATACATGATGTGACACATGAGCAAACATGGAGCAAACAGCAGAGCTTTAAAAATATATCGATTTTGATATCTGAAAATAAATATCGAAAATCGATATATCGCGGGAAAAAATATCGCTGATTTATATCGATATTTTACCGAAAAAATATCGATATTTTGATATTTTTTGCCCAAGCCTACTCTCAGGCACATTGTGATTTTAAAGAGCTATGTAAGTATATAGTGTCATGCGCTCCTAAGGTCTTCCCACGGTTTCCTTCTGGTCAACGGAGGCGGTGGCCAACTTACCATGAAGGGACTAATCTGTGTGGTTATTCCTTTTCCATTCCGGTGAAACCAAACATCGCAATTATTAAAATATAAAATAGTAGTTTTATTGAAAAATATTAGGTATGGTTTCTTGGCAGACTCTAGATCTAGACTAATCTAGAGATTCATTAGTTGATTTGCATATTTCATTATAAATTATATAGGAACGTTAAATAGGTACCTCCCTACCCAATACAAAATTGCAATTTTATGTAGACAAGGTAATGTTATTTAAACAAAAGTTATAATTTTGGTAATTTTGTATATTGTATGCTTATATGCTTAAGATAGGTATGAGTTATGTCAAAATAATGAGGAGAAAGCTAAAACATATTTGATTTAAACAGGTCGGAACGAGATGAATTAAATTAAAGTACTTAGTAGGTATGGTATATTAAATTTGTACGGCGACGTAATATGTATTTTAAACTACTTATCTAGTAAGTAGGTTTGTTCAATTTAAACGTGACGCAATATTTTTTGTTATACAATAGGATTGTTACACGTTTATTAAATGTTAATTACTTGCAATTAATTTAAAATTTTGATAATAATGAGTAGTTTATGTTGAATTTCGAATCAAGTTTCTTTACTTAAGGTACGTTGGGGTAAGATCGGTGGTGGGGTAAGACCGTTGGAATCAAATAACTCACTATTTTGGCTATATTTTTCAATGTTAGCCACACTGCGCGAAAGATAATTTTGTTACGCCCCACCCAGCAGTGGTCGCCAGTCGCTCCTGCAAGACGCACGTATGCTACATGATTTTAAAGTTAACAAGGTAAATTTTCCAAAATTTTTGTCCATCCGGTCTTCCCCCTCAATTTTTTATTGAATATTGTAGCGAAAGTATAATGTATTTTATTATTATTTTGCCTAAATACTAAAATTTAAGCAATGGTAATTAGAACTAATTGATATCCGTCTAGTATCTCTGCAGGCTGAAATCCGGTGTTATCCTCCTCAGGTGAAGATCGGATAAAAATATCCGATCAGCGCCAAGTGATGAAATTTGTAGTGGTTGTCAAACTTTTATAATATATGATTAAAAACCAAGATAGATTATAATAACAAAAATTTGATTATAGAATAAGCAACGTAACTTGAAGTATCATATTAGATTAAATGCATACATCGCTAACAAAATATATAATTTAGAACATTAAGAAAAAATTAACAGCTATAATTATTAAATGTATGTGCTTATTAATAATAATAAAAATAATTCTTAAAGCTTAATAAATCTAATTTTCTACTAATGTACACGCTTATTATTTTAAAAACTATTCTACCAATTCATAATTTGGCTCTAGTCTCCTTGGCTTCCCTTTATCACTCTCTCATGTCCATAGTTTTACTTATAAATATTTAAACACATAAATTTGCTTGAAATTACTACTTGTATACGTACATAAAGAAGTAAGTAGTAAGTAAAGGTCATTCACTTGTAGCAATTTAACGACAATTCTATTAGAGACAAATGTCGAGAAAACCTAAACTTTGGGAACCATTAAATCGCCTAAGTTTAAAATAAGGGGTAAGATCGGACAGCCCGAACGAAAAAAAGAGCGAAAAAAAAGTAATCATCTGGAACATCTATGTTCGTAGCCTTATATAGATTTCATTGATATCATATTAAAGCACATAAAAGATCGGATATATCCTTGTCATACACCTTGTGTTCTTTGCAATAGAAACAGTTTTAAATTACTGTCCGAACTTCCCCCTTAATGACCAAATTGTGATTATACTCATAAAAAAGTATATCGAGTTTTTCTAAGCGTATAAATAATAAAATATGGAGTGTACGAAGAGAAATGCTATTTTAAATTATGCTATGTTTATTCATCATCCGTTTGCACTATATTTCATTGACATAGCACTTACTGAACTCACAAAATTTAAGTTTTTACAACATCCTTCGAACTTGTCGTAAATCCGTCCGGTATTACCCCAACGTACCTTACTATGTAAATGATATGGTGGCACGGAAGTGCACCTGCCAAGACGAGTGTCGCGAAGCGTGCGGAACTAGGTACCTATGATTTCTCCGACCGTTTCGTCATTTTTTAATCCGCAAAACTTCGGTTTCATTTAGGTATTTTATTTATTTCATTATAATATAATATGTTCTCTTTTTATTTTTTATCTTTAATTGTTTGGAACAGACAACTTATATGTATATTTTGAGTAAGGCGATTTAGGTAAAATCATTTTATTTTGTTTTTAATGCCTAATTCTATGACCTTGTCATAACACCAACCTTGGAGGTAGGAGACGTCTTACACGCATTAATCTGTCCACTGTATAAAGACGCAACGAAAATAAAACAAATAAAAAATACGTGGGGATAAGGATAGTTTAGCTAATATTGATGGATGAATGGAACCACTGACAATTTGACAATTGGTACTTTCGTAAGATATGACTGGATAGTGTGTAATCTTTTAACACTAAGTACCTGTATTGCTGGTCCAATCTCCGCAACTTATCCTTAAAAACACCGAATTTGGAAATGTTTTTTATTTAACACGGTATCTTTACTAATGTGACATGAATGTATGTTAATTTCAGCATGATTTGCATCAATAGGTGGTCTGATTTTCTTTAAAAATTGCACAAAAAATTAAGATGACCCAAAATTGTCTCTAGACAACGGTTACCTAACAGCATACCTAAGTGACCTAAAATATTACGTGCCTAATTTTCTGATCTTTCTGTTTTATCTAGTCTTACCGAAGTATTTTTCTATTATTTGTAATTTGTTTATTTTTTGCAGTTCATCGGATTAATACTGTTCGCGACGCTAGTGACGTGCGAGCCCCCGGTCCAGGGATACCAGTCAGGGTTCCGGCCGCAGAACAGCTACCTTCCCCCACGGACCGGTATGATACCTATCTTACCTTTGTTCCTAAAAACAAGTTTATGAATGCTTGAAAAATACTTTCTTAGCGGATGCCTACATCATAGTGGCATCTACATGCCAAAGACGACCAGCAACTTTCTTAAGGACCTTGGGCCTGGAATATGAACGTGCATGAGACATCGCTTTTTAGATTGAGGATATTGTTATCACTAAAATGATGGGAATAATGAAATATAAGTAGTCGTTTTACACACCGCGCTCACATAGTATCTCATCATAGTATAATGTTTTAATAATATGATGTAACTAGATTTTTAAATATGAAATGGATGTATTAAAATATGCAAGACTAGCGAACCGCCCTCGCTTCGCTTCGGGACCCGTAAGTATCAACCGCGTAGGTCCCGCTCCCGTAGGAATTTCGGGAAGATAATAATCTATCACCAAAATTAATTGAGGTTAAATTAAATTAAACTTACAAATAAAGCTTACGACAAAATAATAGCAAAGTAGCAAAGGATCACAGCAAGATTAATTCAGATTAAACTTGGAAACGCGGCAAGTTTGGTATGGCAGTGGGTTCGACCAAATTTGATTACCATAAAAACGGTTCTAGTGTGTTAATCTTAAAAGATAGACATATACTGTCGTGGACATTTTTTTAGATCATTTCAAGAGGAATAATTCTTTCATACATATATTTTTGGTATCTTGAATCGTTTTCGCAACGCATGCAACGAAAGCCCTCGAGAATGAATAATTTTCCCCGTTTTTTCCACATTTTCCATTATTTCTTCGCTCCTAATTGTTGCAGCATGATGTTATATAGCCTATAGCCTTCCTCGATAAAAGGTCTATTCAACACAAAAAAAAAATTTCAATTCGAACCAGTAGTTCCTGAGATTAGCGCGTTCAACCAAACAAACAAACAAACAAACAAACAAACTCTTCAGCTTTATAATATTAGTATAGATTATTTGAGGGTATAGAACAAGCTGTTCGCTCCAGGCCCAAATCTGATGTTCTCCTTTCAGCTCGATCGGTAGCTTTGGCTGTGCGTTGATAGATCAGTCAATCAGTCGGTCAGTCACTATTGCTTTTTATATATTAAGGATTGATTGATGAATGTGATGCAGGTTACTCCCCACCAGCGAACAATTACCTGCCGCCTACCAGTGGCGCCAACTACCACGGCTCCGACAACTTCGGTGGCAACTACGGTAACCATGGCGGCCACCAGGGTCACGGACAGTCTCATGAAAACGAAGTGGTGAGTTGCTTCATTCGTTGACGTCATAAAACTGCTAATTGACAAAAAATATAAATATTTGTCTTTCATTTATGTGTAATATGGAGTTTTCAAATCATCCAGATTTTTCTGAATAGGTATAGCAATTTGCATTAAATGAACAAATTTCGTGCTAATCGACAATTAAAAGAATTACATAGCGATTCACACATTTCGAGCATATTTCATCAAAATACAAGTAGTCAAATAGATACGTAATAAAAAAAGATTTACAGTGTTTCAAATATTAAATTAGGTCACATTTAGTTCTAAGAGATCATTGCAAAATTAGTACCTAGGTATATTAAATTTATACAAACACATTACAAAATTAGATAACCCAAGTCGCTGAAAATTTTATAAGGTTAAATTAGTTTTATGTACAGCATGTAATCAGTGAATTTATATGTTACCGTTAAAATGCATAATAGGTTAATGTGCACATTAACTAGGTAATCTGCAGATTCACTGATACTATTCGTTAAAGTGTAAAATTTGTACTTTACCTAGTTAGTCTGCACAGTAACGGATGGTATATCGTTAAATTGCGGAAGACTGGCTACCGGAGTACCAATTTGTGTTGATGTCGTGGCCACATCGTAGATTTGCTCACATCATGAAATGAAATGAAAATTCATGAAATGGTCAACTCAGTTTGGCCAGATCGTAAAATCGTCTACGTTTCACGATTTGGTCATCATCGTTTGGCCGAATCGTAAAAACGCGGAAAATAGGGCATAAGTTCGAACCATGACGTCTCCGGCGTTGCGGAAGGTGCAGCCCCTTCGCCCTTGCGTAACAAAGCACAGACACCCACGCTCGCCTGCGTAGCTTCGGCTTGCTGGTTGCCTTCGGCGACCAACCTCAGCCGCCCCGGCTCGCCCGGGTGTCTGCGTTTTGTTACAGCGGGCGGGGGCTGCCCTCCCTCCGCACCTCCGGGTTCTAAAAAACACTAGGGGTAGGGCCTACAAGACTACGTGGAGTAGGGGTAGGCTAATTCGGTTATGTTACCAATTCGACCTACCTACACCTGTTATTAATTTTTTTTATTCAAACAAGAACCTATTTTATAGACTTTACCGTATGCATGGTTTTTAGTCTGCAGATTAACTAGGAAGTCTGCAGATTAACTAGTTAATGTAGGAACTCAATTATTTTTTTCCCACTTTAACTGACTCGGCCAGATAATCTGCAGAATACCTCGTTAATATGCATTCTATCTGATTTACGCAAATTAACGGTAACATATATACATACAATTTAACATAAAATTTGATATATCTACGTCATGGAAACTATCTTAAAATTAAATAATTCAATTAATTATCAATGACATTCGTCAAACATTTAATATTTTATAAACAAGATAAGAATTGATTGGCCTTAACCTGTAAATAAAATTATCAATCGTATAGAATATGTCTCCGTAATCGCCAAATATGATGCTTCTAGGAAAAAAGGTCAACTTGGCAATGTTACTCGCGGTTCCATTATGACAATCAATTTCGTACAGCCCGTCATCTGTTACCCCTAGAACTTTATCATCTCGTAAAATAAAATAGTACACGACACTAAGATCCTTGTTCTTAATCACTTTTTCGCCTGTATCACAAAACACACCGCACATATTCACGAAATGTATGTTTCTTTGGTAGTCCACTTCAAATTCTACCACAGTTTTCATCTCCCCGGCCTTCATTGTTTTTAAATAATCATTAACCTTGTAAATCATGTGATTGTCGGCATCAATGACGAATATTTTATTGTTTCTGATCACTATTTTGTAGATATTAACGTTGTATAGGCCAATATTTTTCGCTACGTTTTCAACTGGATCGTATTTATACAGTCCGTCGTCAGACCCGAAGTAAACTTCCCCCGTGTCTTCATCGACTGCTGTAGCCTTGTTCCTCTCGATCCCTTTGACTTTGACTGCCTTTTTCGTCACGATATTAATGAACGCGCGTCCAGAGTTCTGTATTTCGTCATCCATATACATAAAAAATAAATTTCTGCTCCCAGAATCGTAAGCCAGCTCCTTGGGTCCAGAAAATTGGTCGGTTAGAAGTTCCTTTTTGTACGTTCTCTTGCCAATGCGTTCTATCGGAGAGTCATCAGTGACATACACATCCATTTTCGCCTCAATTATAACAACAGACAATAAAACCGAGAGCATGACTAAAAACATTTTGAACGCGTGCAGTGTTCGCGGTTTAACGTTATAAACTGCCTATTTTATCTCATTGAAGTGATCAACTTAGTCAATGTATGAATCAAATGATGAGTAAGTTATATGACATAATGGTTCTTATGGACTGGTGTTAAGACGCAGTTAGGATTAATGGTTTTCTGCTACAACCACGTTTGTACAAGACATTATAAATTATGGACACACTAATCAGACCGTTAGACGTTGTTGTATTACATAATATTTATTATTTTAAATTAAATAATAATATATGAATTATGATATTTTATAAACATGTAATAGGTACCTCTATAATTGTGCAAATGGACTAAACAAGGTTAAAAAAAATATTTTTGAATTTCAAATTAATACGTAAATATATATTCATAATTTGATAGCTATGTAGAATAATATGAGCTGAGATATTATGACATAATTTCAAACTTAATATGTCTTCATATTAAACACATATTTAAATACCTACTAATTTATTTGTACACAGCACCTGGCTACTACCCCATAATCTAGGCTAGATTATTATTTTGCTTTATTATTTTTCAAAAACGAACAGTATGTCGTTCTTCGCCGTTTAAATGAGTCTTAAGAACACTTTAATAGTTTAAGCCAATAATGTCTTGAAATCGACTACATCCTTCCTCACAGTTTACATTGTCACATGCGTTAAACATCATATTTAAGACATTTGAATTCTTTTGTTCTTTCATTACCATTATCCTGAGAAATTTGTAAATATATAAAATTCCAAAAAGGCTGTAATATTTCGTATATTCATACATAAATTTGATTATCAATTACCACAATAACTTATAAACCCCTATTGTGTTCGTAAGTTTGATTGTCAGTGAATGCTTTTATCCCATCCGCCTTTTGTTTATTTATCTAATAGGTCACTATATACAGGCCTTGTCACTATTCTGTTTCAGTCGTATCAAGTGCGTCGCATCGGAGTACACAATGTTATTTTCATTGTCGAAAGCTATACCAAAGCCATCTTCTAACTCAAGAATTTTCTGCAATGTAACTGTTGTTTTATCGATAGTGTATATGCCATCTCGTAAACATAAATACACTTTACCGTGGACATCCATATTCATGCCTCTCACTCCCTCATTGGGGAACTCTTGATATAACACAGCATCTTTCGTCCCTTTCTTTTGACTGTATAATCCAGTATTGTTAGTAAAGAAAAACACATCATCATTATCGAGAATAAAAGCGTCCACCTTTGTATCTTCTAAATCTTTAACTCTTTCAACTTGGCCATTCACTATAGAATGTAGGAATTGACCAGGAAAAGTAGAGAAGTAAATTATATCGTCTTTGTAGTAAATCGCCCATACGTCATATTTACCGGCAATCAATTCTGCTTTTTTTGTTCTTTGATCGTATTTATAAATACCATCGCTGCCTCCTACGTACACTGTATGTGAATCTTGGTCCACGGTTTGAGCAAATCCATTGTTGACGCCCTGAATGTCACCAAATTCTTTGGTATTTAAATTTACGTATGCGGTTTTGAATATATCGTCTTCACTATTAACACTGTAGCTGAAATAGACGGTGTTCCGACTATAGTCAGTAGCTAAAAGGTAGGGTCTGTCGATATCCGATTTCAGCACCTCTACGTCATAATATTCGTTATTGATGAAAACTCCATCACACTTTTTGTCTTTTTTAACCACTCCGGCTTGTATGGTCCAGGCGATTGTCATGATAAGTAATAGCCGCATGTTCTGAAAATAAAATTTACCTATTGAGTAAGAGCACGGCCGAATCGACGTTGGTTATTACAAAAATCGTTCTTGATAAAGACGAAGAAGACAGACGTATGCAAGTGAACTGTCTTGTGAAGCTGGATGAGAAACCTACTACTTATGATGCAAGAGTCAGGACTACTGGCGATACAGCATAATGGTAGAGCCCAGTTACTTCTCCAGCTAAGGAAGGGATCCGAGATATGATATGATGCCGATGCATCATTTGGTCGTTCTTGACGTGAACATTGTAGTAACTGTAATCCCTGAACTTGATAAACATACGTGTATTACGTAAAAACTCACCATCTTTTTAGCCCGCCTGTCCGTGAATAAATTTAATATAGTATGAGTTTAGCAAAATATTATGCTTGTTTATATATTAAGTACGTGGAATAACGACATCGTTGGAATGGACATAAAATGTCATATCGTACATTTTTTGTAAATATTTAATTTTATTACTTACTATTTATTTTATAATACTAAATTGCTGTTTCGGGTGAAAAATTCATTGCATTTTATTACTTTGTCTTCATAGTTAAACTTTCATTTTCAAGTGAATTTTCATTAAGCATATATAGTCATTATATTAACACCAGTCATAGTCATTTATGTACTTAATTACGCTTTAATTCAACATTGTTGCACTAATCATTATTTAAACATTTAAATGAATAAATATATTGTAATGTAACATACCTTTAAAATATTTTTAGTAATTTGTTGTGTAAATATTATAAAAAAATCCACCACAATATTTTTTCAAATTAATAATTTCCAGAACCTCAGTTCTTATCGTATCCTTTCGCAATTAGCTAAATTGAACTGTAATTTATGTAAATTGCGATTGTCATAGTCATAGTCATTTATGTACTTAATTATGCTTTAATTCAACATTGTTGCACTAATCATTATTTAAACATTTAAATGAATAAATATATTGTAATGTAACATACCTTTAAAATATTTTTAGTAATTTGTTGTGTAAATATTATAAAAAATCCACCACAATATTTTTTCAAATTAATAATTTCCAGAACCTCAGTAATTCTTATCGTATCCTTTCGCAATTAGGTAAGTACATGTAGTACATATACCGCAATAAAGCTACTCCACTCATTTCCATGTGCTTACTGATCCATGCTCCGTTTGCCAGAGGTTAGGTTATCTGCCGACTTATACTGGGCTGAGGCAGATACTAATATCATTATTATAATAATGATTCATTGAGTGTGTCCTATAAGTGTGAAAGACATTTATTTATTAGTTCTCACCATAGTATTAAGTGCGCTAACTTTATGGCTTCTTGTTCCACTTTTAAGGACCCTCGTGACCGCATTAATTTGATGACCCGAATGGTGTAATGGTTAACACGCCTGATCGCTGTTTGGGGGGTCCTATGTTCGATTCCCAGTGAGGCGAAAATTTGAATGAAGAACATTCCCGTTGGTCTGGGTGTGTTTCTTCCGTGGTATCCACGACACAATCATGGAAAATTAGTGTGAGGTTATGAGTGCGGAGCGTTATTTATTTATTAATTATTATGTTAATTTATGACCACATTCTTCTAGTGTCAGCAAATATGTCGCACTTTCAGATTAGGTGTAGTAAGTACATAAGTATGTACTATATACGAAATAGGTACAAACATTTCTAATTTTTATGTTGTTTTGTTGTTTTTTACATTTAATATTAATGTTGTATAAAAATCATCCAAATAACCAATTGTTTTGTTCCCACCAGCCCAAATCCTACGAGTTTGGCTACTCGGTGAAGGACGCGAGCTCCGGCAACGACTACGACCGGCGCGAGAGCTCCGACGGCAACGTGGTGCGCGGCGAGTACCGGGTGCAGTTACCCGACGGACGCATGCAGATCGGTAAGGGATATTGTAACCCTGGGTGTCATGTGGTGGAACTTGTATCAGTGCAGTACTTTTTTAATATTAGTGCCATTTCATTTATTTTTTTGTTATTTCGATTTTAATAAGGATAATTTAGTAGATTATGTACCTACATATTAAGCACACAAATTATAGGTTAATAACTTTTTAAAGTTTTAAAAAGACATAAAGGACATTAAATTGATAAGTACATGAGAGTAAAATATACGAATAGAAGTACTTACTTTTATTTACCATACAACCTCATCTAAGGCTCAGATAAACCAAACCATCCATAACCTTATGACAGTAGATAAATGTAAAACATTACCTTCATCTCTATCTCTTCGCAGTGACGTACCATGCGGACTGGCAGACGGGGTTCCACGCCGATGTGCGGTATGAAGGCGAGGCGCGGTATCCAGAGCCCACCAACCGCCAACAGGGTAAGTTATTGAAATCATTCATTTATCCACCCAATCATCTTATTTAATAAATTTTTATTAGTAAGTAAACAGTGTTTACAACATGTCAAACACATCTGAGAGTTCTCCATCTTCAAACTCTGAAAGGAGATTCAAGCCCTACAGGACAGTAATTAATGGTTGCGGTGAATTTAATCCAACACGTAAATATTTTTATTACAATATTCTATCACTGTTCCACAAAGGTATTTTAAAATGCTTTATATCGGAGAAGAGACATCGATATGATTGATGAGCATCAACGACGAAAGAACTCCTCAAATCAACTTACATTTCCTCGCAGGGTACAACTACAACACGCCGGACTACAGCGGCTCGCTGTCCGGCTTCCACGGGGGCGCTGGGGGCTCCGCGGGCTACCAGCCGCCGAGCACCAGTTACGGCCCGCCCGGGTACCACTGACGGACGCCCCCTCCTCCCACCTCCCCCCGCCACGTTACCAGTCCGTGGAGAAATGTCATCGATTCGATAGCGCTTAAGTACTAAGTCGATAATTGGTGCTGTTACCTTATTTTATCAAACTTTTGTAGATATGTGCTATGTGATTGTGTCATTTATTTCTAGGTCTTATCTTATTTACACTGCTCATCTATGGTGGAGAAATTCTTATGACCTCAATTACTTGTGTAAAACTTTTTTCTTTATTTTTACCATAATGGCAATGTTTTTTCATATGTCTCAGGCTAAGTTTCGTTTTAACTCCGTGTCTGATGAAGAAGAGCCTTAATGCTCGGGCAAAATATTTTGTTCTTCAATATATATATTTTATTCATTTATTTTTATTGAGATCGAATGGATGATAATTTTGCACTGACAAGTTACCGCTAGAGTTCAAAGTACCTAAACGAGTATTATGTACGTTAAGTTAGTTTTAAGAATTTTGTACAAGAATATTTTTAAATAAACTGATATTCAGAATTTGGTTTTTTAATTGGTAACATTTAGAATTTAAATAAAGTTCAAGTGCATTTTTTTATTAAAATAATCTTACAAATATTATTTCATTAACATACCAATCAACAAAACGAACGCTTAAATAGGGAATATAAAAATCGGTTAATAGTTTTAATTTTAAACAAAACTTTCAAACATTGAAACTTTTCCAATACTATTTTTTGGGTGAATCAGGTTTTGGGTTAAATAAAACATACGTATCTGTGTACCGGTATTTATTAACGATACCTCTAGCTAACTGTTACAACGTCCAGAGAAGCGAGGAAACGCACCACCGACCGACTCTGCGGGCTCTCATTTATTTATTTTACAGTATTCCTTTAATAATTACTATTTTTCCATCATAACAATCGCTAAACAACACAAAAAGTGTTACCAAAGTAAGTCAAGTATTTATTATTAATTTAGTACACTATTTCACGATCGAATAAATTCTATTTGATTGATAAAACGTCATAATATATGAATGTTATGAGTTATTACATTATTTCTTTTGTCCGTTAATGATTTTTGTCAATTATCGTGTAAAAAAATTATGCATTTTTTGTAGGAATTTGATCATTTCAATGATATCAAAGATTTCTGAAGCACAGATCCGCGCAGTACGATCGGCGGTACATTCCAAAGGTAATTTAAACAATCGATTAATTCGAGTCATATACACTTTTTTATTATTTCGAGTCTCGTAACATACCAAATATATTAACAATAAATTTTATTACAAAAAGAAGCTCCTGTGTGATACGAATATAGTTACAATTGTAGGCAAAAAGTCAAAAAATTGGATGGTTTTTAATCATTTGGTGTAAGCCTAGCCTAACATACAAAATATATAGAAACTCTTGTACGAATAGCGCTAATGTGTCGCTAGTGAACGAGGGAACGTACTGAGAGTGTCAGGAAGCAAACCATTCCAACAGTAACAACATTATAGTTGTAAAAATTACTAACGATTAACATCTTGGGTACCCGTTACAGCTAATATCTAATATCTGCGGTACTATTTAAAAGGTTATTTTTATGTAAATAGTCGATAAACAAGCAGACAGGCCATGGATATACCGACCAAAGAAGAGGGATATCATATTTGAAGAAGTAACAACAAAAAAGTCAAGTCAACACTAGAGATACCTCAAAACACTTTCAGTACTTACGTCAAGTTAATCGCAGCGTCAGATACTCGACAAATTGTATACTAACAATATCTTTTAACTAATATTTTTTCAAGTTAATTACGGTATAAGCAAATGTTTCTGATGACACATAGATATGTTACATTGATTTAACTTTAGTACGTGAAGGATTTTATGATTATTTACGGGGCGATTTACCGATTAAAATTACATAAATATTCATGCTTTAGTTAACATTAAGAATCTTAAATTTATTTTGCATACAATGAAAATACACAGACATTAATTAAACTTATAATTAAAGTCCCTATCCCATTAGCCTGTACGTATTTCAATTTTTAATTTTAATGCAAATTTAAATAACACTTGACGTTCTAACGCTGCGATTTTAACATACAAACAACATTTTACACAATAACATTAATTAAACAGTATATAGGTATAACTCGGTGTCATTACATGTACAACTACATACACAAACTGCTAAATGAGTGCGTGAGGAACGAAATAATGGAACTGTTAAAAAGGCGGACACATTAATTTAGAATGAAAAACTTTAAGGGAAATAACTATTTAAATAACGACTTAATTAAACAATAAAAATGCTATTTAATCGCGCTAATGCGTTGCGCATACTAATACTATATTTAATAAACATTACATTGTCTAGTTATTATTTGTTACGCGTTGTAATGAACATCTATAAACAAATTCATAAGCATAAATCTACTCTAACACATTTTTGTATGTTTGGTTATATCCATACTCGGATGACATTGACACTTGCTTAATAAAACATTTCAATTCATCAAAATGGTTGTTGAATTTAATGAAGTTTTGAGTCTTCCTTCCATTTCGGAAAACGGTATTAAAAAGTATATAACAGATTGATACTGGGTATTTCGGTGACCAATTATATAGTATGTCTTACAAAGTGCTGTTTTAGTGAGAAAGGCATTTTATACTATTTTATGTTTTTAATCTGTCGTTGATTTTCATTTTTATTGTTTTTGCTAATCATTGACAGGTGTCATTACTAGCTACACGTACAATCACGCTTGTGAAGATTTTCAAACATCCCGGTTAGATTGGAACTACTAATTAGACTCAATAGCAACAATCCACTAACAATCCCACACACCCATTCAAACAGTTCGTACATGTATCTATTACAAATGGATTAATTAACTTTAAACTTGCTTTAAATATGGCATACTACAAGGTACTGTGTTTCTTGGTTACTTACTGATTGTTTTAATATAATATACATACACATTTTTCTACAAAACGACGATAAATCATCTAATCTTACACAACTAACATTATGTCGGTATGGCCACCGCCGCATTGACGTCGTCACAGAATTTGGGAAACTTCAAGTTTGTATTGTCATTTAATACTTTTTTGTCGACAATTTTTACAAAAAAAAAATATAAGAAAAAAATTAAAAGCAACCATTTTTAACAGACACTGGATACCCAAATATAATTTTGGATTTAGAAAATCGATTTTTTCCAATTTTTCAGTACAACTTGTACGAAATATCAGCCAACAAAATTCATCGCTTCGGCCACAGCGTAAAACAGATTTAAAAACGCATACATGTTACATATTTTATAAATATATATATTTACAAGCGAAATCATAAATTACAGCAATACGTGATTTTTAGTACTGATTTATAATAATAATAACATAAAAAATATTTTGCACTAAAATTATCAATCACAAAAAATATTATTATCATTATAACGTTTACGTACGTGTGGAATATATTTCTATTTTACTTTTTATTACTTACAAAAGGCGTAAAGGTAACGAGAGACATTAAAAAAAACAAAAATACTACAAAATATACAATGATTTTGATTACTTAGTTCGCAGTTCGAATCCCCGACGCACGAAGGTAGCAAAAATATGTTTTTCTATTATTACTTTGGATGTAAAGGTATCAACAAAATTTCAGTGACATTTCATAGTGGAAAAATTCGGGCGCCAAAAATTGGTCAAGTTTAAGGATCTGGTCGAAGGGTCAGAATAGCGTCGTTATAATTATATTAGTGTGTATACAACACGATGTATATAATAGACCGACTGCGTCCGTCGGTGTGTTGAGGCTGGTGACGTCATCGGGATAGATGTGCGCGGCAAGACCACTCCATCAACCCCCGTTGCTCTGTTGGTCCTACAGAGTAAATACAACAATTACATGGAGAATTATTTAGTTCTTGTACGAACTTAAACATCCATTAGTGCATACATGTTATTGAATTTTAAATCCTAGAAAATATTGTCAAAATGTGGTGAATAGTGAAACTAAGTAAACTTTGAGGTAATGACCAAGATAAAATAAAAAAAATCATTTTTTCAATTACTAGCAATTTCAGCTGTATTATTAAAATAACATAGTACTGGTGTCAGACTATATTATAAAATTACTATAGTTAGCATATTTACCTGCACCGCTTGGTCAACGTTCCCCTTGGGAAGCGATAGTTCGTCCGTCATTTGGTAATCTGAAACGAAAAATGATTGTTGCATTAGCACACTTTTGGTATATTCTTTACTATTGTAACTATATATCGTTAGGTGGTTTAAAGCCTCATAGGTCGGATCAAGAACGGAAATTCAAACTCATCATTCAAATTTCCGCTTCACTGAGAATTGAACCCAGGTCCATAACGCCGATTCGGCATGCATGATAACCATAGCGCCACACGGGTATTAAAAAACAATTACTGGTCGCATACACGCTCCTAGTGCAGTCGAATAAAAAATACAGTCAAATAAACAACTTTCTCTCTTTTAAAGTAACGAGAAAAAATTCCGGGCGCCAGGCTACCAGGGTCCGGGTGCTATTTCACCCGGACACCAACATCCTCGGGCACCATCCCACCCGGACACCACCCCATCCGGACACCAACACCACACACTCACCGTTGGCCCCCGCGCCGGCCCGCCGCGCACAGTCGACCCGCTCGCGCAGCGCGGCCAGCTCGGCCCGCAGCGCGGCGCGCTCGGCGGCCAGCGCGGGCACGGCGGCCGCCAGCTGCCCCAGCGCCGCCTGCAGACCGCCCGCCACGCCCGCTAGCCGCGCCGCCAGCCGCGCCGCCGAGCCGGACCACTCCGCTTCTGGTGTACGATGATACACGATTCATGATTGTGTAGTGTGTAATGTGTAATGTGTTGACTAAAGGCGCTTTAAATTTAGACGTTTTGTGTCGGACCGCTGCAGTGTTCGGCGCTCTGTCCAGTCGTCGTACGTTCGCGGTACCGACTTCGTACTGCTACCGCACCGTGCACTTTGTATGAAAACAAACAACCGCCCGTGCGCCATGCGTGCGACAAACGTACCACTTCGGCATTGCAGCGGTCCGACGCGAAACGTCTAAAATAAAAGCGCCCTAATGACGCGCTCATATAGCGTACAGACATCCGGTCACAGACTACCCGCAAGGCACCCCTGTACCGATCGGAACGTCCTTAGTCAGCATATTACAACTGACTTCGACATCCAAAAATACAGATAACATTAAACCTAGACAGCATAAAAACCAGATATCATTCAAATGGACAACAGGACAAGGTTTCGAAACATAAAGCAACCATAAAAATCCGTACTCATACTAAAAATTACGAGGTAACAACCATAAATTATTATTACTAAGGACAACTCCAAATTTTTTGTCAATCTTATTTCAAATTCAATCTTTGAAATAATAACGATATTGCATAAATGACGAATTAAAGATTAAAAAAATGTGACCAACTATCCAGAAGCAAAAAACAAATTGTATTATACTAGCGGACCGCCCGCGGTTTCACCCGCGTGGATCCCGTTCTCGTGGGAATATTTATGCATGTATTATACATAAAAACCTTCCTCTTGAATCACTCTACCTATTACAAAAAACCGCATCAAAATCCGTTGCGTAATTTTAAAGATTTAAGCATACAGACAAACAAACAGACGGACAAAAATAGCGACTTTGTTTTATACTATGTAGTGATAATTCTAATAAAATTTGAAATCCTCACCGAACGGCGGCTCCACGTTATCGCAGTGCCCACTGAGGTCGGCGAGCGTGTCGTACGACTCTAACATGTCGAGCGACGGCTCGCCGCCCCACTCCGGGGCATGGGGCGCAGGCCGGCCCGCGTCCGGCACCGCCGGGGGGTGCTCCGCCACGGGCTCTGGTGTCTCTGTGGGGGTGGAATGGGGATGGTGATGAGGTTATGTATACATGGAAGATATATGACAAAAACTATTACAAGTGGTCTTAGTAACGGAAAAGAACCCAAAACAATGATTTTAAGAATCTTTGTATCTGAAGACGATCATCATCATCATCTAAATCCATCATGGCTCTCTCTAGAGCACGGATCGCTTAATAGAATGAGAAGGTTAAAACCATTATCTACTACGCTGGGCAAGTACTGATTGGCGGACTTCACATATCTGTGAATTTTGCTAACTTACCAGCATACAGGTTTCCTAAAGATGTTTTTTTACACAGTTATAACGAGTGAATCGTTAAGCTACAACCCACTAATGGCCCACTACTGAGCACGGGTCTCTCCTCTTTACTGAGGAGGCCTAGAGCATACTCCACCACGCTGCTCCAATGCGGGTTGGTGGAGGGGTTAGTGGCCAACCCAGTGTCGAAAGTTCTCAAGCCTCCGACATGGCTTAACGACTGCTATCAATCGAGAACAACCGGGACCGACGGCTTTACGTGCCCTCCGAAGCACGGAAGCACTCAAAAATTTTTTGCCCTAGCAGTCACCCATCCGACTACCGACCGCGCCCGCTGTTGCTTAACTTTGTCGATCGCTTAGGATTGACGCAAGCCGCCGGGCTATGCGTTAATCGCTACTACATTTATATGCTTAAAACGTAGTGTCTAAACTATGTCTATGTGTATATATCCAATACTAGTGTATAAGCAGTGCGAATACAGTGGAGAAATCGTTTGGTTCACGATATGACGACCCGAATGGCGCAATGGTTAACACGCCGGATCGCGTATTCCGAGGGTCCTGGGTTCGATTCCCAGCGAGGCGGCGATTTGAATGATGAATTTGAATTTCCGTTCTCGGTCTGGGTGTGTGTCCTTGTCTTGTGTGTTGTCCAAGGTATCCACGACACAAGGAATCCAAGTGTGGGGCTTTGCGTGTGTAGCGTTATAATTATATTATTATCATGAAGCCAAACATACCGGCATGCTCCCGTCGCGGCCGACTGCACGCGCCGCATCGTCCCGCGCGCGCCGCCACCGCCGCCGACTCGCTCACCGACAGCGCGCCGCTCAGCACCGCCGTCAGCTGGCTCGCTGCAACAACAACCACCGCACAGTTCGATCAGTGGAATACAACGTGTTTTTAATGGAGCTACTCATGTTTTAGCACAGCGTACGGGGCCGCGAGTAAAAAATGTTTAGGTGTATTGAATTGAAGTATAGTATGTTTTCTTTATATTTTTTATATAAACATTTATATTATATATGAATGAAAAATAACTTTTAACAAAAAATACTTGTACGGTCTCTGATGGGTGCGACATTTACAATGGTTAACAAACATTTGAATTCAGGTGGGCCAATTCAAAGGGCCCTATGGGCCGTAGGTTGAGTTTACCTGAGTTACGCACATTACGCGCTCTATCTTGGCCGAATTGAATATAGCTACGAGGAGCTGCGCAGACGCAGTTTGGACAGGACTAAATGTCACCTCTAAAAAAGTGTATTCGGCTTATACTATAGCATAATTACTAAATAATAAAATTTTTATCCACACTAATAACTATCACTGAAGATCTTTAAAAATTCCCAGGAAGATTTCACAGGTTTGAATATTGAGTCGATTCTAAGGCAGTATTTCTCAATGTTCGCGTAAGTCTCAGGATCATCGCATATACGTTTGATAAGAACAAACTTGAATGTAGACCTACATTCAATTATTGGAGTTTACTCCTTAAGAAACGATTTGAGTCATAAGGCCCGGTACGAGAATTTTATGAGGAGTAAAATCAAGTGTTAACAAAAGTTGAGGCGTTATGTAGAAAGAGACAAACATATAAATCTGTAGGATTGAACGTGTAAAAGAATGAGATGGAATACATTACACAGCGTATCTCATTCTCGGGGTCTCCTCTTTGCGCGATACTTCGTAGTCTTACTGTATAGTTGTACTGTGCGTATGTTTGTACGTGTGTGTTGCGCGCCTGCGTATTACGAAGTTCTGCCACAACTTGTATACTGCTGCCGAGTACAGGGTATGCATGCTGTATAATAAATGCATATAGTAGCATTTATTATTATTATTTATTTGGTCGTTGGTTAATAGGGTGCACGGCAGTGTTCAAGCCAAGTTTATATGAAATACAATTGATAAAAAAAATATACATATTTCAAATTCGAATATTAGCTTCATTAGAGACACGGTAGTGTCTAAGCCAAGTTCCACAAAAATACCCCTTTTGTTTTGTTCATTAAAATTATTTTTTCGTTTCCTATTTCTTATAATACTTGGTGCACGGCAGTGCACCTCGCCAAGTTCGAAATTGTAAATAAAGTTTTATTTATATTATTTTGTAACATACTTTATGTAATACGCTTTATTGAAGTAATATAAATAATCCGAATAATTACAGATATATGTTTGTTTCTCTTATCATTTTAGCAGATGCGTTCATTTACCCTTTTTTTCTATTCGATATTATACATCATAATTATCGTTCGTAAGGAGTAAACTCCAATCGTGCGTCGTAGCTGACACACACTTTTTTTATAATGATTATAACTGAACTTATATCAACAACATACCTTGCGCTTGCGCCGCTAACAGGAGCTGGTGAATGTCGGGCGCCGCGTCGTTTTCAGTTCTCGTCCTCTCACCGCTAACATCTGCAATAATAATTATAAACGTTAAATCAAAAAACTCAATTTCACTTTACACTGCGTATTCCCCTCCCCCTCTCCCGCCTTTCCATCTTGTAAAGTATAAAAGTGAACGCCGCTCCACTATTATTGGTAGAACCGGGATGTTTTTTATAGCGCCTTCCTCAATAAATGCACTATCCAACACAACAAAAATAACGGAAAAATATATAAAATCGGTTCACCCAGTACAAACCTATGAAGTATCATACAACTAAAAACAGTGGAATTGAGCACGTCTCCTCCTCCTTTTGTTTAACCGTACAAACAAACTTCAACCTTATACATCAAGACATAAGGCCCACAAACACCGTTGGCGAGATGTCCGAGTGTTTTGTTAAACCATACAAACAAACTTCAACCTTGTCACATAAGACCCACAACTCACCGTTGTTGAGATGGCCGAGCGTCTCGGCGACGGCCAGCTCGGCGACCTGCGCGTAGCTATCGGCCGGCACGCCGAGCAGCTCCGCCACCACGCCGCTCTTGGCGCGCAGCGCGTGCGCTATCGCCTCGTCCAGTCGGCGGAGACGCTCTGGAGAACATACGTCATAAGTTTCAATCGGCTCGAAGGACCATTTATTATTCGAACCGAAATTGCGTCGTAAGTTGTAACGGGTTTGGACTAATTATTATTCGGGAAGTTCAAGTCGTTAAGTTATGTTGTTCCCACATGAAAATGTTTAAAAAGCTTCAA
Organism: Hesperia comma; assembly: GCA_905404135.1. Taxonomy (NCBI): domain Eukaryota; kingdom Metazoa; phylum Arthropoda; class Insecta; order Lepidoptera; family Hesperiidae; genus Hesperia; species Hesperia comma. The sequence continues at coordinate 7,641,177 of FR990032.1, read as the reverse complement.
GATAACTTTGTACTTATTCATGTGACATAGCAGTTTGTGATGAAAATTCTAAAAACATTTTGAAGATAATATTTGAATTACTCATGTGGTATCGAAATAATAAAAATATTAACTTCAGCGTGTAATCGTATCACATTACAAAGGAAAAGTTGAACACAGAACTTGCATAAAAGTCATCAGTTAGATAGACCACAAGTCAGAAAAATTGCCCGTGATCTACTTATCTCAATTAAACAGGTGGATTACTACCGACGCCCAAAAATTACGAAGCTCGAAGGACCAAAACATTTTTTTATATACTCACATCCACAACTCACAATTAAACTGGTGGACCACCCCCCCCCCCCCCCAAATTACAAAGCTCGAAGGACCAAAAAAATTTTTTGTTTCCCTCTCATATCCAACTCACCCTGCCGCGAGTACGCCCTGTGCGCGGTGTGCACGCACTGCGCGGCCGGCTCGCGCACCGTGATCGCGTGCAGCGGCTCCAGCGCCGGAGGGGCGTCCGCGCCGTGCGTCGATATCCGGCCCACCGTCGCTCGTCGCTGCCTGCTTGTGATCAAACAACTTTGTTTAGACCAGCAGGCTTTTTTGCGAGACATTAATGTACAACTGAATGTTAAGGTTCTGGCTGATGCTACAAGCTTTTCACTTGCTTCAGGACAATACACAAAAGTTTAAGTTTGTTTAAGTTGAAAGAAGGCTAGGTAAATATTTCCAACTAAAATTTATAAACAGTATGTCATAATAAGATGCGTATTGATATCTTTTTCATCTATCAAGGTACGCTAAACCTAAAGGAGCAATACAAGTACCATCTCAAATATATGTAATATTTATATAAAATAAACCCTGACCTTGAATCGAGATCGCTATCGGCGTCCTTGTCCCGTTCATTTTCCTTTTCCTTCTCAATTTCCCTGTCCCTCTCGCTGTCCTTCTCCGTCTCGGGCGGTATCGTATCGGCGTCCCTTTCTGCCGGCGTGTCCCGTTCGGGGCTCTCGTAGTGCGGGGCGCTAGACGAAGACTTCGTCGATGCGTCCGACGGATTCCGGGATACGTTGATTCCTGTGAAATAATAAATATGGTTTAAATTGAGTTTATAATTATTGCACACTGCAGAGTAAATTAAACATGAGACAGACAGACATCTGTGACAAAACGAGTTGTTGGTTTTCTAGACTGGTCAAACAAGTCCGTAGAGTAAAAATAAATATAATAGGTCTAAATCAATTACTAAAATAAATAAAAACTGCTTCAATACAGAAACATCGCTTATAAATAGCACAAATACAACAGTATGACATGGAAGAGGACCTGGCCAACTTACCAGAGTCATCGGTAGACCGCGTGTGTTGGTGCGACGGCGTGAGACTAGGCTTGAGCTCCGTCAGCCGCGCGAGTGGCGCCTCTTGGATATGTTTTACCCATCTGTTGACATTATGAATATATTACTTTAAAAATATAAAAAAATCCTGCTCTATTTGTTTTGCATATTGTCTCCCTAAAATTCTTTTTTGTGAATTTTAAAATAATGTTTAGTAGAGTCGACTATGTGTTGTTTGTCAGTCAGTCACTCAGTCACGGAACAATCTTATATAATTATATTTATTGATATATATTTTAGGTATATTTTTTTAACAAAAGTAGATAAATAACATAAAATCATGATACTCACGTGGCGTACTCAGCGGCGGTATTGGCCGACAGCTCGTGCATTTGAACGCCGTTGATGTTCATGAGGAAGAAGGTGTTACGGACCGCCGCGTTCGGCCGAAACAGGACCTTATCCCTGAAACATAATGTTTAATTTAGCATTTTCATCATCTACATTGAACTGTGCGTACAGTTACTATTTTTTTTAGCTGGAAATAGCAATTTTCATACTATAATATAGCGGCCATTACCATTTGATGAGCGGCGACAGCTGCGCCCCTATCGGCCGGAGCACGAACTTGTCCCCCTCCCGGTGCAGCAACACTAGCGCCTCCTCCAGCATCAATGCCTGCAACATCATGTTAAAAAATACACTAATTAATTATTTTTTTATACTTGAGAGTCGGTAAACAAATTATACTATCATTGAGATTAGGGTCCGTGTATTGATGGCCTGTCCCTGACGAATGATACAGGGCCCATGTATGTGTCGATATCCCTTCCCCGACAAGATCTGTGTAAGTGTTGATGGTTCGTCCCCGACAAACGATCCAAGGCCCGTATAAACACACTACCCTACTGCGTCTGGGCATAAATAATACTAGTTCGCTCGAGTTCACGGACACGAAATAAGCACTATACATTCATCGACACCATTTCAAAACTGTTCCACATTCAAACTTCGAGCGTTATCGCGCGCGGTATCCGCCAGCGGTACCCAACCCACCAGCAGCTGGACACGTTACATGCCTGAAACATTATTCAACACCATTTTCAAAACCGTTCCACATTCAAACTTCGAACCATATCTACGCAGTAACTGCCAGCGGCGCCCAATCCACCAGCAGCACGGCCCACTTGCACTTTACATTCATCAACCCCATTTCAAAACCGTTCCACATTCCAAATTCAAACATTATCCACGCTTGCTCGCCAGCGGCGGCCAACCCACCAGCAGCACGGTCCGCTTGTTGGTGTCGCCGCGCACGGCGAGCTCGCCCTCGAGCCGCAGCGCGTGCTGCGACAGCTCGAGCCGCCGCAGCTCCTCCCACTCGCCGCTCGAGCCGCTCGGCACGCGCAGCTCTAGCTTGCTCTGGATCGTGCGCAGTCTGTAGAACGAATGACACGATGGAATGTTGTACTGGGTGTTGGGAATTGTTTTCGTCTATTTTGTTGTGTGTAACATCTCAGGTCATATGCGGCTTATCAAAATGAAACATGTAGTAGTTTTAAGTTAGACTCGCAGCAATACATATGCGAAAACCACATGAAATTTCATTCGGTAATTTTTGCGTGGTGCCAAAATACGTGATGCTGAAAATAAAAAAAAAACTGAAAAAACTGATCTCGTATACGAGGTGTAAATCACAGCATACCGAATATAAAAAATATGGATTCCTGACACGATTCTGGTCCTTAGGGCGTTGGAATTTTTCATCGCTTTTTTCTCGGTTTTTCAAATTTTTTTTGCATTTTTTTACAAATTTTGGTGGTATTTCAATACTACTGCCCAACGTAACATGAATATTGTAAAAAAACCCCTCATATTATTGATTTTCACGAATAACAGCAATGCATTAAAACATGTATAAATTCGCTATCAGCTGTTCGACGTTCGGGCAATGACTTCGCGCGGTTGCTAATACTGCACGCGCCTAGCATTATCGCGTTGTTCACAATACATTGCGCGCTAAAGAATGACTAACTCAGGAACCAATAATTTCCGAGGAAAATTGTTGAATTAATTTTTGTGAATTTATCTACCATTAAAGTCTACGGTACGCTGTGATTTACACCCTGTATACAAACAACCCAGTTACATTTTAAAACGGACTTAAATTGTTTCCAATTGACTCAATAAACCTAAAACACAGTAAATCATTCCCAATTTCCCAACAAACCAAACCCCTACTCACCTATGCTCATTCTCAGCGGTCCGTATAGCGGTATCGACGCTATGCAGCACCTCCTTGGCGGTGGCGAGCGCCCTCCTCAACTGGGCGACGTCCTCTGGCCGCTCGCCCTCGCCCTCCGCCGGCTCCGCGCTCTCCTCCACCGTCTTCAGGATGCCCTCCAACAGCAGCTGGTATTTTGTTAACCTGGGGAACGATACGTGGTTGTGAAAACCTGGCGAGTCTTTACTTACAATCATTGTGTACGATGCACATTATTAGTTCGATATCGAGTTTCCATTAAACGCCTCTTTTAGATACTCGACAAGAAAGGTCGAGGAAAAAATAAAAAAACGGAGATGGCACCAACAGTAAAAAATACAGATGTATCTGTGGTCGTTTTAGTGCACGATATTCACCGTTATAGAATACCAAATGTTCGACCGAGTTATTAATTCAGGCGTTAAGATCTAAACGAGGCGTAAATATCTAAACACGGCGTAAAGATCTAAATAGGGCGTAAAGATCTAAACAGGGCGTAAAGATCTCAACTCGACGTAAAGATCTCAACTCGACGTAAAGATCTAAACAGGGCGTAAAGATCTCCACTCGGCGTAATCTCACCTCTGCCACACGCAAGCGAGCAGATCCTTCAGCTGCAAGCGGCCGCACAGCGGGAGCTGCTCGCGCGCGCTGAGGAACTGCTGCAGCTCCTTGCTCTTGCGTCGCCGCTCGCGGAGACACTCGAGTGCCATGCGCTGCCCGCGGCAGAAACGCGACAGGCACGCCGCGTACCCGCTCTCGCCCAGCTGTGAGTGACAAACGGAAGTGTTGATCGTACGTGTCGTACATTGCTCGGGATCGACTTATGTTACATGGATTTATATTACGATAGTAGAAAAAAGTATTTGTCCTTCCAATACGCAAGCGGTAAAGGCCCTTAGCATGTTCCCTAGTCAAAAATCTAACGCGCCTATACAAAAAATCACTTAAAAACCCAGACTCGTACAGTGTTCAACATAGCATCAGCCACGGGTCGGACGGATCTACACAAAGAAAAATATCAAACTAAAAGAACTAGACACGTACAGTATTCAACATACCTAGCGTCCGCCACGGGCCGTATCTGCACGACGTGGTTGGCGGCGTCGGCGCGCGCCGCCCACAGCTCGGCGTACAGGCGCGCGTGGCGCTCGCGCACGCCGGGCAGGTTGGGGAACAGAGCGCTTCGCTCATGTGACGTCAATAAATAAAAATATTGTCGCACCGAGCTGCTAGTGGGAAGAGACTTAGTCTAACATACGTACAGTGTTCAACATAGCGTCAGCCACGGGTCGTATCTGCACGACGTGATTGGCGGCGTCGGCGCGCGCCGCCCGCAGCTCGGCGTACAGGCGCGCGTGGCGCTCGCGCACGCCGGGCAGGTTGGGGAACAGCGCGCGCAGCTCGTCCGGCGGCAGGAGCGCCGGCTGCGCCTCCAGGTCCTGCAGGAACACCTTGCCGAGCACCTTCAGCCAGCGGACGTGCGAGCCTTCTGATACTATCAGCTCTGGAAGTTTAATATGGCGTTTGGTCGAAATTCCACCTTGATAGTTATTAAACACAAGACATTATTAGGAATAGGAATATAATTTCTTATATGTGAACAAAAGTGAGATGATGGTCTTCAAGGCGGAAAAATCATCTCAAAATCTTCTCTAATCCGCCACCGTTACTTCTATGCGGAGCCGCCTTGAAGAGAGTTGAAAAATACAAGTATCTTGGTCACTGGGTTAATAAGGATCTGGGTGATAACGGAGATATAGAGAGGGAACGCAGGGCGCTGTCTGTGCGATGCAATATGCTGGCCCGCAGGTTTGCTCGCTGCACGGATGAAGCCAAGGTGACACTCTTCAAGGCATACTGTCAAAGCTTTTATACCTGCAGCCTGTGGGTCAAGTATACGCAGCGTACATACAGAGGCTTGACGGTCCAATATAATAACGCTTTCAGAGTCTTGTTTGGGCTGCCGCGTCACTGCAGTGCATCGAAAATGTTCGCGGAGAAGCGGGTGGACGGTTTCCAGGCGATCATTCGCAAGAGGTGCGCCTCGTGCTGCAGCGGCTGCGCTCCAGCCCAAACAGGATTCTGAAAGTGCTTGTGGATCGTGGGGACTCCCCGATGCTCCGCCACTGGACGCGCTTGCACGCCGTCCGAGAGCAGTAGGCGATCCCTATGCTATATGTTTCTGTGTTTTGTAATGTGTATACTAACATTAGATGTAAGTACCTATGTACATACATGTAACTACTAACAACTATGGACGCGGTCCGAAATAAAATTTTATTATTATTATTATTATTATATTGTTTGCTTAGTGGTCCTAATTCCATTATACCTAATCATTACATTTTTTATTTATTTAAAGAAGTGAAATTTAAATGGGTGCCAAGTTTAACGATCAGTTCTGAAATCTACCTACATTTATGACAACATAAAACATAATTTCTTCTTATAACTTTGAAAATTTATTAACACCTAAAGTCTGCTAGATTTCATCTGAATTTACAATAGTCATCTATACCTGTGAAGAAATCGAATGAATATGTCTTTTAGGCTAATCAAGGATACAGCATGTGAATCAAGGTTTATTCAGGCCTTGAGTGACCAGCAAATCATACTCACAAGAATACGCAAGATTTTCGTGAATTTCCCATGACCCAATCAAACTCACCGTGTATGACCTCCTGGCGCTTCCGTATCCTGGGCGAGAGCAGCAGCGAGTCGAGCACCTGCGGCGGCAGGCTGTCCGCCCACTGCGCCGCCAGCGGCTCCTCCTCCTCCGACCAGTCTGTCTGGGACGCTGAGGGGGACACAACTCGTTGATACTTTGGTACATGGATTATGAAAACAAACATTGATGTACCCAGTTACCGATTCAGGGTGGACAAATCAGATTTTTCGCCAGAATGTTTTAGTAAGTACAACAGTCGTAGATGCTTTATTCAAGGTCCGGGAGGCAGGCAGCTAGCCCCCGCCCCTTCCCTCTGCCTACTTACGCCCATGTAAACAGATTTATTTATCATTTTTATGTCGAATAGTTTTTGAGGGGGTCAAAAATATCCAAAACTCCAAATGGTTCATGCAATATTACACACGGTGCTGCACGCCAGTTCTGTCTCGATCATCTTGGCTTGAGCCACTACCATTCGTCTAGATAATGATGGTGACTTTTTCACATTTGTTAGGCTACTGAAGGCCAGGTCAAGCGATACTCACGTTGCTCGGTGGCGACAGTGTTGCTCTCGTTGCTCTTGGACGACAAGCTAGAACTGCTGGAGCTGCCGGAAGGCGCGGTCGCCGCGCCTGGCTCCAGGTCACTGTGGAACGACAGTTACGTTACTAAATCGTACATTACATTACATGCCTACATGAATAGACTTACGATACACAATTCAATCTTACTTGTCTTATCTAAATAAATAAATACACTGAATTTATGACGTATACGGACCTAACAGTCAGAATGCACTGGTTTTTGTAACATCCTTTGTATGTACGTATTGTTTTTTTAACGTTAATTCACGTTACTTTAAAATAAAACCTATAAGCGACAGTGTAGGCGGATACAAGCTAGAAAAAAAACTTTTCAGAAAATGTGTTCTTTATGCAAAGTCGAGGTGGCAATTCCTATAAATTGTATTTTGAATATTTCAGCCATTTTTTATACATGCCCGAAACTGCATCTTGGTAGAAATTATTTATGGACTAGGTTTTACTAACATTGTATTGTATTTTCTCATCAATTACCTATCAGTAGTTACATGAAAGTTAACGATAAACACAATTAAAATTGATCGCTGTTTCATTGACTTGTTTATAATTCACGAGAAACGACTATTGACGAGATAATGTATCCAACAGTTATTATTATTGATTAAAGTTTATAAACATGAACGCGATAAAAACTTGAATGTGATTTATTTTTGAAAGAATCGAAATGTAAAATACCGAGCAAAGCCTCATACGATGAAATACATCCAGCCAGTGAATAATAAAGCCCGTTGCATCCAACGAACTTATACACAACATATTCACAAATTCCCTTGCTCCAATTCCCTTCGTAGTTCGAGAAATGTAGACATATTGTAATAAGGTGTAATCGCTATGATATTCCTAGTTCCTACCTGGCAGAAGTATTTTTCTCCTAAATTTTCAGAGCAATTTGTTGCTTCCAAAAATATAACAAAATAAGAATATATCTTCAATCTAACGTAGAAAGTATTGTAACTTAGATCCCAGTGTGCGATAGGCCATTTTTAAATTTGCTACAGCCTAGAAAATCAAGAGCGACTAAAACGACCATGGCGACCGGACATTCAATTCAATAAAAATCAGAATCGTAAACAATTCAACAGTCTCACGACTCCGAGAAGTCGCCGGAACGTGGCATGTTACAGATGCAATAAAACCGATCGTATCAAAGGTCGATTTGCCGAAGGAAACGGCTGTCCAAACATCGCAGAGAAGTTGTAATATCGGCTAATCCATACGAACACTAGCGCCGTTATGAAACGGTGTTACCAGTTGCAATTCACAATTGTAAATATAGACTACACGTGTGAATGGAATTACTAAATGTACACGTTGATCTAAAATTTATGTTGATCCCTTAAGAATTGACATGAAGTGGTTTGTTAATATCAATTGTCTGATTAAGTTTAAAGACCAAGTAATAAATAGAATACTACAGTACTATAAAATAAATAATAGATACCTACATACATTGAACAATGTATTCAATAGATGCCATACGATTCGAATCATACAATTTCCTCAATTCATATTTTACCCGTGAAAAATGTAGGTGACCTACACGACTAACACAAAGTCGTATAAAAACGCTGGAACCCAAAAACTGTACTGATTGTATCAAAGTTAAATTCAAAATAACACAAAACTAGTTCTCGTTAATCAATAAACTATACATGTAACATGATATAATACACAAAGACACACGTTCATGCATGAGCATGAGGTAAGCTAAAGCAATACAATTGAATGTAGACTGCTGCCTACGCGGTTCACTCCCAAACTCAGCTATACCCTAGGCTTAAAATATCAAAACCTACGTGAATACTAATGCACTAACAGTAAATAATTATATGGTATTTCATTCGAGGTCCTCAATGAATCAACATTCACCTGTTTTATAATTATATTCAACATGGAAAAGATTATTCTGAATATCACCCACTCAATCTAATGAAACATTTTATTCAGCCCTGAAACATTTTTTTTTTGCAATTTTATACCATTAAGAGGTGTTACCGGCGCAATTATTTCCAATGGTTGTAGTAAATATTGTATTCCACAAGGGTTACTCAATAACTGTATGAAATGTAAACCATTTCAGTTTGTAATAATGAACCCCACGGGAGGGTTCTCCTCGACTGAAACTAATGGATTCGCAGTAATTTTCACGGTCACGGTGGATTCCACTTGGCTAATGGATGAATGCCAAGTCAGGTAAAAGGAACCACAGCACATGTTGCTATTTTGGATTCTATTTGCATATTATGGTAACAGTTTTCGTCAAAACATCAACGCCATGGTAATATACGATGTTCGGGTAATGCGCATAATGAATATCTAAACACAGAAATAAATAAAGACTATCGAATCAGTGTATTAACATCAAAGTAATGTTATAATGCTCATAAAATTTCATTGGACAATAAAGTCAAAGTCTATTCAAATTCTATTAATACTCGTAAATATCGAATAAACAATTGAAACATCAAATGGAAAGAAACCCTAAGATGAAGCCAATGAAGGGAAGAAAATGTTACATGTTAAGATGAAAGTAATTCCCATGCGATCACGTCCAATCATTTTGCAGACCTTGGACGAAAACATGCAAATTTCGACAACAACACTAAGAAAAAGGATAAACAAGACGTCAGTCTAACTGCATTCGTGTCAGCGTTGCCGGCAGCTATCGTAGACGAAGTCGGCCAGACGGCCAACGTTATCGACGGCTGCATAGCGTAACGCAACAACCAATTATGATAATTTTGTGTATTCTATATCGGCGGTTTTTTCGATATGTATGAATGACTTTAGAATGTGGATCATGAGAAAAGCGCCTGTTTAATGAAAACACACGGTGCTAACTGAAACATTTTGGAGGCACAGTTCTGCTCATAGATTTACCATACACTGACGGTTTTGCTATAGCAATCCATTGTTTTTAATCGCATTGTTGACTAGAAAAATAATAATAATAACAATGAATCTTTGCGATTCAAAAAAGGTTTAATTAAAACCAGCTAATGTTGCTCCATTATGAATTTTGCGATAATTTTAGGATACAGAAAATTTAATATTTCCATCCAAGACTATTTCAATCCATATAGTACAGATAAATCGCAATGAAATAAACAATTGTATAAGAAAAGTTTTGATTCCACTCTAAAGATACCGATTCGTCATTCGTTTCTAATTTTTACGATCGAATCTGTTTTTGAAGACTTGCAATAAAACTGTGCCAGGAATGACTACAGTAACTCACCTAAAGCCTAAAATAATTTTCTAGACTTCGGTTTCAGTGCAATCTAGAACGTTACAACAAATAAAATTTTATCTAGAACCATTTGTCCTTACTTACTTATTGTATTTAACAGTTGATCAAAAATTATTATAAAAAGAGTCGGTCTATTTGTTATTTAAATGAAACTATCTACTTCCGTATTTCTTGAATAAGCTTTCTTAAAAGGCTTTTTTATGTTGGCTTTACGAAAAAAAGATCTCTTCAGACAATTTTACGTAGAAAGAATGGTGTATCTACTTCACCCAACCTTGTTTCAGTTCGATATTCGTTATAAATATAAGACAGAGATTAAACGTCTTCTTCAGATTTGCGATGGATTTGGGTAAACACGTCATCCCCAGCCTTATGTTCACGAGTAAATTCATTGTGTTCTAAAGATTTTTGCAAGTTTGCATAGTCGTTTTTACTGTACTCAACAAACCCAGACATGATGTGGTTTATTTTGGTGTCTGCATTCAAAAATACAAATTCAAAGAATAGCTGCCAAGCGTCAGTTTTATCGTCTGATTGTAAACTTAGTCTCTTTGTAAAGTAATGTAAAGAGTGAATAGAATAAACTATACTAACTATACTTAGCGTATTTTACTTTTACTACTTTAGGCAATGTTACTAATTGATATCAAATAGGATTGTAATCCATCATTAAATATGGTACTAAACAAACATTTCTTCAATTAATGATTCAGTATTGACATCAAAAACTGAATATTAAATAGTAGTTGAAACTCTAATTACCTATAACAATTTAAGCTTAACCTTAAAAAAACCTTGAAACAATAAAACTTTTACTATGGATTCTACAACAGCAATCCAATATACCTTTCCGACATGGTCCTTCGAGCCAACATCCCAACGGTGGGCGGCTGTCGGCCGGCGGGCAGCGATACATTGCGCGACACCCTAGGGGGCGCCGGTGTCGCCATCGTCACTTCACTTCACTCCACTTCACTTGGTTTCAGTTTCACTTTAGGTATCGTTGAAGTAAATACAGCAACAGTACTTTTCACATAATTCACTTCATAACAAATCACTTGACCATGTGAATCAATTTAATTTGTACGCAAACAGTTTATAAGTTCAGAAAGTGTGGTAATAACTGAAACAGTAGTAAAACAAATTTTCAGCGACAATTCAATGAATATTAAATTCCCGGTCACTCTAAATATATCTATTACCTACACCTACCTATTCGTAAGTCATAACCGTTTATATAATTAATTACATACCGATAATTCTGTTTTTATAGTCCTACAGGTTTTGTTCTTTTGTCTGAGTTTTGAGCATATTATATTTTTAAGTTTACTGATAAAACACCATTGCAAATTACAACATGCAAAAGCAATACGAAACAATGTTGAATAATGCTGAAAACAATGTTAATTTTTTTGATCGATCCATAATTACTTAATATTAATACCGGTGACCAAATTCAGTTCTCAGAGCTCATTATAGTCCTGACTACATCCAACATGCATATAATTAAACCCAGACGCAAGCTTTGTAAGCACTCGTTCTATAGCAGATCACCTTAGCCTCTCTGGTCTCCGATAACGGAAACCTACATCCAACCAACATTTGCAACCGATTTAGGCGTTAACATTTATTGGAGACCAACTGTGCACCTGTTTATGGTCGACTACATATAAGCGTTAATTGAATTGATTGCCCCAGTATAGACGTACAGTGTTGATGGATTGATCATTATTTTTTTGTCCTTATCCGGCGGTAATTATTGATGGTCTCGATGTATGATCTTGGGACATTTTTTTTTCATCTCTATCGTTACTAAGTATAGCGACTTTGAGAACAGATGTTTGCTATCGTGAGTTGAATCTACGCGATTAAATCAAAAGATACGAATCTCAGCTTCAGGATAAGATTTATTAGTACCTAGGCGTCTTAATGTTATTTTTACTCTTGAATCAAACTTCAATAAAATATGTCAGGCAACGTCTAAAGTAAATTTCTTCTTAAATTTATTGTACGTTTTGTTAAAATAAAACTAATAGACTCGGCTGCATAATGTACATCGTACTTAAAACCTTGCCTTTCAAATCAGAAATAAAGTAGGGAATATAAAATGAATCCCGAAGTAAAACGTAACGAGCAGGGTAAAGGGCCCGGTTTTGAAGAAGGCATTAAATGGATTTAAGGCACAACCAACAACTTTAATTTCGTCGTTTACTAAAAATCTTTTTAAGCCTGATAAAAAATGACGGTCTGTCAATAATTTTATCGTGGAATTTATGCTTTATGTAGAAATAATTAGACTTAGAAAAATTTAAAAGTATTTTTTGTCGTATGTAAAATTTAACATGAGTCCACAATGTTAGATAATCAAATTTTATTTTATAAATTTAAACTCAGGAAGTTATCCAGATTAGTCAGACACTTCTCTCTCGACTCTCCCATCTCTTTTCAACTGAGAAATCTGCAATTAACAGATTTGAACCCACTACCCTTATAACCATTTACCTACCACACGGACCGCTAAATCCCGAACTAACACAGCACACTTTCTTTACTCCTTACTCCGTGTACAGTCAACCAAAGACTTATCACTTCGACTCTACAGACCCACTAACAGTCACTAATAACAAAGTCATCAACTATGTCTTAGTGTTAGTCAAGTGTAGTTAACTCGCGAATTCAGCAAAGTCGACTGACCAAGTCTGAGGATCTACTGCGACTGGCAAACACAGTGAAAGCGTCTCGTGTAAGCTTCAGAATAAAGCCCACGTTCAAACTAACACTCGCGAAGCGCGATCAGCGGATAAAGGTAACCCAATACTAATGCCACAAAATATAAAATAGCGTTTCGTTTAGATATTACAGTAAATACCTTGACAACATCGTTAAATACCAAAATCATTATAAAAAAACTAGGTTGTTATGTTTGCGATTACCAACCGGTTAAATTAATGTGCATAGTTGAACTAATGCACTATCAGTAGAGAACCATAGTCGTAGGTATCCTAAATGTAAGCGATTCAGTTGTTGTTATGCGATATGCGACTGATTCGTTACTTTTGTATTAACGTGTAGTTTTTCAAATAGTTATTTATCAGTCATTAGTAACGAGAAAAACATCATCATTGCCTTGATAGTGAAGAAAGAAAAATAGATAAAATGTGTTTGTATATTGACCTCGAGAACGAAGAACGAGGTATTTACAAGACGACAACATATTTATTGGTTGACCAGGAATATAAAAAACCTCGCCATATTGCGGTAAACTCATGGAACTAATTTGTTATAATGGCAACGCTTAGTTTCTAAACGTCAATCGTAAATTGCTTGTCAGTGAGTTTGAATGTCACAGTATGTCTCATGTTTGTCTTTTAACTTTGCATGTTTAATTTGTGCTAAAATGACAAAAACTGTTCATATTCGTGAAAGAAAAGTGGTTTTCTATGTGCTTGCTTAAATAACATTTCGTATAAAATAACATTTATTTCCCTAAATAACATTTCCGACATATTTTTGTCAAAATGACAATAATAACATGAGCGTTGCTATAGTAACTGTTGTCTGTGCTGTTGCCATAAAAAAGAAAACTTTACCGCCCTTTAGACTTTAGCGCCCTCATGACAGGTTTTCTATTTTTCTGGTCAAGCAATACAAGTTTTCTACGTTATAGAAATTGTTAAGCAAATCCGTATCGAAATAGATTTTTCAACACACTTGCTCGTAAAGTTGCTATTTTTTCTTTAGTCTTACGCCCGGAATGCGGTTTATTACACACTAGTGCGTTTTACTTTTCATTGCCGCACTAGTGTTTTTCTTATTCCACTTTTTTTTTAATATCCGTAAAGAGGTTGTTACCGAAAGATTTATTATTTTGTAAATAAATAAACTTGTTGTACCTACTTAGTCAAAATCTGATAAAGATAAGATTATACTTCATCTAATTATCTATTAAATCATTTAAAAAATACAATATTTTAAATCATTAACTACCGTAAATTCCTATTAGAAATACATAATTATTTAGTTTAATATATTGTGGCTGAATGGCGGTGTTCTTTGCCTCTGGATTTAACCTGCGCGCCTGCGCGCGCATAGTTATTCAACCAAAGATACGGCGCGCAAAAAAATAAACCTCCGCGCCATTTTGTGCAAACATTTGTTCGTTTATAATTTGCTGATTTGTGACTGAAAAATGTCGATACCTAATTGTTTTTTTCCTCGCAAGTGTGTTGAAAAACGTCGTATGATACGCGTGTGCTTTGTTCATTACAGTCTTGGCTCTATTACAGCCCTCGCCTTGCGGCTCGGGCTGTGCAATACCGCCTCGACTGTAATGACCAACTTCGCGCACTTGTATCATAATGTACTATTAATGCATGAGTAAAATAACGCCCTCGTTGATTTGAATGAGTCTTTACGTATACAAAAGTATTAGTGCCAAAGTCCAAAAGATAATATTTATGAAAAGGGGTAGCGGACACGCGCCATTATCTAAGCTGCGAGAGCTTTGTACGGATTCATGAGCTTTCAGAGTTTATAAAAATCATTATTAAACAAGACTGTCGTCGCGCTTACTGATGAAGTTTTAAACGCTCTTAAATGAAATATGTAGGAATATACTTATGAAAAATTGTGTTTTTGCACGTTAATGTCGAACGTCTAAATAGTTCGATGTTTATGGATGAGGAATCAAACACTTGTTAATTTTCATAGTTATGATAAAACAACAAAATGTACAGACGGGGATTATGAAGGCAATTTCTTTTTTAATACAGCAGCCGAAACATTTTAAGAAGGTTGTGAGCAAGGCCGTAGCCAAATCTTGATCCAGATGATTTGGGGTGTTGTAAAGCGGATTTCCTAGGCAGATTTTTAAAGGAAACACTAATCGAGGTTACTAAGTCCAGGAGGAGGGAGCAGTTGTCCCTCTTGCCCCTACATAGTTATGAATATCCATAAACTGATTACTAGGTACTAGGTATGCTATTCCTAGCCTAACAACCCTTAATCACCTTATTCCAACTTCAAACAATACAATTGACGGTGAAACGCTAGACACAATTTTTCCACCAACCCCGTGGCGGTGCTAGGCACCATAATTACAGGTCGGCGGTAAGTTTCCATTGCACGGGCGGGGCAGCGCAAACACTCCACCGGTGTGTACCGTGTACACACGTATGTCTTATGTCTTGCGTAGGGTTGCCATCTTGCGAAGGAGGAAATGGAGTACTTTTGGGAAAATAAAAAAATAAGGTATCTATATGAATTAAAAATTAAAAAATATGAAATTTCATTAAACACTAGCTTCCGCCCGCAGGCTGCGCCCGCGTGGAATTCGTTTAAACTTCACCCCCCCCCTATTTCACCCCCTTCAGGTGGAATTTCCAAAAATCCTCTCTTAGTGCTCCCCTACATTCCCAAGGAACATGCACGCCAATTTCAGCTAATTTCGTTCAGTAGTTTCGGCTGTGCGTTGTCTGTCAGTCAATCACTCAGTAACGCAAGAGTTTTATATATATATAGAAGAAGAAGAAGGTTTGTTTGTAACAACTTTGTTTTAAGCGTTTGCTTTTTGACATTCGTAACAAAAAATGGAAATTTAATTAACTTCAGCTTCTTATAAAAATTAAAAGACAGTCAAGCTTTGACGGATGTTAATAACTTATGTAATTTACAAATTTACAATTTACCTACACATCAAAAAGAGCGGTCTCAATATACCACATATTCTGGAGTATTCCAGATACAGGCACATTCATTTTAATAAATAGTGCAATTGACTGAAATAAAGTACAATACAACATTATAAATAACATAGTACTGGGTGGCAACCCTAGTTCTACGGCCGTAAGGCAGTGGCGCAGCCGTAACTGGCTACGGTCGCTACGAGTGCGCTAAGGTCACCCCGGGTTTACGATTGGGGGTTTATTTTTGTCGAACGTCTTTACCCTAATAGGGATTTCCTTCATTACGATAGCATTAACTTTGTACGCAGTCCGTCTCGACTTCAAGACAAAGCGGTTTTTTCGACCTGCTCAGAATAAATGTTTCACATCTTTATTTCGTCGATAAATTACTTTTTCCTTCATCGTTAACGGTGTTAATAATGACGATAATCATCCTACTAACGTAATTCCCTCATAAATTCCAAATGACTACGACTAAAATCCAGAATATACCTACTGAAAAAATAATATAGGTTGTCTAAATATAATTTATAACGTGAAATTCAGTGAGCGAACAATATTCCTGGATAAATTTATAGTACGAATCGAATATCAGTATCATGCGAGTGCACTTTGTTTACTTTACATAGTAAGTACACAATTATAAATCTAAACTTTTTAAAAGTACGTAATGGATCAGATAGTTGTAATAAATTACGATCCCTATTTAGCTCAGACAACGAACTGAAAAAAATACCTAATCTTATCTAAGAGTTCTTCGCGCGATGTAAATTACGACAAGACAAATGAAATTTCACACAGAATCAATTAAGCGAGGTGTCTTATTCAAGCGTTTAAAAGAAACCATCGCACAATATGTTATGCTGATATTTTTTCGTTCATTTATTGCACGTCTTTCTGCTCCAGTTCACGTGAGCTGGTTTTGGATTTCCCGATATTTATATCTTTCAGTGTGTACCAGACGCACAATCCACAATACAACATTCGATCGGGACGCAGCCGCGCATTTGGGCCACGACCGAATCTCATTTCGTGGATTTGTTTCAATTTTATTATTATTTATTACAGCACGCCATGATTATGATTTGTGAGTGAATAAATTAGATTAATACGCGTGGACACAGTAGGAACATCCACAAAAATATGTCTTTGTCTAGTTAGAATGAGTGATTATCATAAAAGTTTGTTCTCGTTTGCAATACATTTTTATTAAAAAATGTCCATTAAATGGTATTTAAAATCAAGAGCTACCAATTTTTTATGTTGCACAACCAAATAGACAATAATCCTAAAAATCGATGTTTTGTGACATATTATGTACCTAAATAAAGACCTATATAATAAATAAAAAGGTTCCCTCAAAAAATTTTCGGCAAATCGACATAGTTCCACTTTTATTATCTATCGCCAATTCATGTACACCTATGCCAATGTTCATAACTCCAGTAATGCAGTAAAACTTGGCCAATCACACCACACCCTCAAATCTTACTCCGCGGAAAACAAACGCGTGCCGACGCAGCCGAATTGCCCCGCCCGCGATAAAACGTCATGAACTCACGACATAAACAAACCCCGTATCAGCCTCCCCCAGGCCAGACCCCTGGTTACGCAATATCATGGTTATATTCAGCTCCGTTGATTCAGGTCACTGTCATACCGGCTATACGGTTCATAACGGTGCTGTAAGTTTACTGTGTGACTAAGTTACTAATATCCTTCAGGCAACAGTGTTATAACACAAAGAAAACTGTTATTATGATGTACTGTGACGTTATAATGAAGGTAGGATGTTAGAAGGTTCATGTATGTCTGTACATAAACTAACATAAAATATAATAGCACACGTTCTACCTTTTCCTGTAGTAATCTGCGGTTTAATAAACTTTGGGATTACAATAACTAGCGAAATTTTATATAAATAGCCGACAAAAGACCATGATATATTATATGACTTTAAGTCGTCGCTGTCACCAATGGATATCAGCATCACTAAACTCATGTTCGATATGATGCCAACAAGAAGACAACAAAGTTCTGCCCTGAACTTCTTCTAGTTTTAATTCAGTTTGCAAGTATTAACCCACCCATGACCCAAACATGAAAAACAATGCAGATTAAAGAAAAGGGAGCAAACCAAAGTTTTCATAGCAGTCACAACCCAACCGCATACTCGGGGTATCTTCGCGTGTCACACAACAATTCAACCCGTACCCTTGCCTCGTGCCGTCTCGCAGCTACTGTCACGGTGTGACATCACGCCACCTCACAAAGCCTGGGCAAGGCTACCGTGAGCAAACAGGGTGGAGCGAACGGCAGTCACTCTCTGTTATGACTCGTCATATCTCCTACTGTCGATTGTGGATCCATTCAGAAACTTCAGATATCTTTACAGGCTTTCACTTTACTTGCAGTGCTCGATGGATATTCGGGTCAGATCTTGCAACTGCATATTACTTTAGCTACGATGACACTGCAGTTTTACTACAAGCTACAAGCATGACCAGACATTACGCTCCTGATTGACTCCAGTCAGAAGAACTCTTTAGACGGTGAACAGCACGTAGAATAAATTTATTGCCATTTTATTTGCAATATGAATATTTGGGTAAATTATTCACGTGACTTTATAAATGCATGTTTTTATTTATTAAAACGATGTATTCATTTATATCTACTTATTTAACGCCTGCCTACCCGAAATACCAAACAGGATAAAAAAAATATAAACGTTAAAGGTAAGACTTTCATAACATCCATTTATCAACGTACTTACGCGTACCATTCTACGAATATTTGAAATAAGAAAGTTTCTGTATTTGAATATTTTTTAATAAATGGCTAAACCGGGTAGGTATGATTATTTAGTATAGTCCATCTGTTATCCAGTCTGGATAAGAAAATGGAATATCTTTGGAGCCAATCATGAAGTCTGTGTAGACAAAGTCCCGGACAAAATTAGTGTCATGGCTAGTTACTTTACGGCAAAATCTATAAAATGAAATGATGACATTAACCCGGATATTTATTGTTGCTAATAGCATCTAATACATTTATTCGATAAAAATAAAGGAAGGTTCTCTGTCATCCAACTACCGTTATTTATGATATGGCGTTAAGAATGCCTTCAATTTAGGTTAATGTTATTAGAAAGACATACGCAAGCTTGCTAAAACTAACTCACCAACCCCTTTTAGGTCACTTTGAATACGGCTGAGAAATTGTATTCCACTAGTCGTGTAAGGCTTCTCTTGATACGACGGGGCTACCTAAGCTTTTGTATGTCAGCCTTAAGTTGTCACAAGGGTGATGTTAATCAAATATTATGATAGTAGTGCCCTAATTACATAGTTAATTTTCTTTGTACACTACATCTTGTTGTACTTGACTTGATATGTTCTATGTAACTTAATAGGCTGAGCCAATTTAGTACAATGCTTGATAAAAAATATTAAGAATATTTCCTTGAAGTAAAAACTTATTATTCACAATAAAAAATCCACGGGAAGGATTAGCTTAAAGTAACACTTAGATTAAAAGCAACCATGATAAGTGATAAAGGATGAAATATCCATCGTTCACTGTCAGTATTTTTGCCATAACTTCGAATGCTCAGTTGGGAGCAGTTTATGCAAAGGGCCGTACAACTAATTTACATATTTTCGCTCGTCAGTTTCGTCACCCCTTCATGAAACTTTTTGCATAATAATAGGAATTATTCACTTGCTATTAAATCCGTTTTTAGTCCGTTGTTAGTAAATTGAAATTTACTGACTTTTGATGACAATCTAAAGAGCACGTCTTTCGGGCAGTTGTTGGCGTGTGCCGTTGTTTATTTGGTAAAAACTTTTTTAATACCTACAGATTAACAACTCTTCAATTATTTTGCTATAGCGTTAAAATTTTATATTGCACATTAAATGTTATATTACTGTATCTATGCTTTGGACATCAACTACAGGAGATTCATCTTTTTTCTTCTCTTTAGATCTCCATGGTCCCAATACGTTATTTTCTCAACTTTGACAACCTTTGATCTGACAAGTTCATTGCTACGCCTCGTGGCCAGAGTTTTATAATACTTCCGACATCATCAGGGACTTCGTTAATTTTGCGGTGTGCTGATAGGACTCGCTTTTGATGAATCCAAGTTTTTATCGTATAAATATTTAATACGTAAAGTATTTTCAGCACATTGGCGCCAACGATCCAAACACCAGTGGTTATATGAAACTATAATAAATTTTACCAACATCCGTCCGTCCGATCGAAAATACAGTGGAAATTTTATGAACAACGTAGATTCTACCTTGAAACGTGATATTAGAGATTAAGTGAATTTATAGGAGAAATATTTGTATATTTTGATGAGATCTAAGGTAAATTTATTTTAAATATTTCAAAGCATTTGTGATTACTTTTAAGAAACTATACGGATAAGAACGAATATGATCGAGCAAAATTATTTATTAGAAGAAAATATACTATCATAAGTTAAAAAATAGAACAAAGTTAAAATTGTCTCAAATTGGAACACTCTTATTTTCATTCCACAATCATTCTTAGTTCATCCCCGACTTTATAAATAACAACATTGTAATCATTTTCATTCAAGTAACTAGTTTTTGTGCCAAATTGTTCTTATTCAATAACAATAACAAAAAAGTACCGTTTATTTAACACCCGGTTTAAACGTAAACCTCTCAGCTAGTTGCGAACGGGAAGCTAGTCTATTTCAGGGTTTCCTTTCAGCAGTGCCGATGCGAAATGCGTTCAATTCATTCATAATATGCGTGCTTTGTTTACGCAACGGTGCTATACTCAAGTGCTAATTCAATATAGATTTCCTTATTTTTTTACAAGGTATGCGGGTTAATTAATCTTTAATTTTCTTTTTCTCTATCACAAAGCTTCTGAAAACAGTAGTTTATCAAATAGTGTAAAGAATTTTGATTTTAAAATAAGCCTGCCACACTTCTACAATGAAACAAACTGCTTTTGTTTTTCTGAAAAATTATGAAAAATATATTTTTTAAAGAAGCTTACGATGACAAGTCGATCAATTGGCGGGAAGATCATCCGTCAGCAAGTCATTTCTATTTGGCAATTGGCGTGGTGAGAAAAATTAAATTATACTCGTAATAACTAACTACGTATATCTGCAGTGCATTCTTGTTGCGCGAAGTTTGTTTGTTTAATACAATACTATAATATATAATATTAAAGATAGAGTAGGTAACATTCGTATTTTTTTGATTTTCCGAGGTTTGGTAGGTAATACAATTTTTCCATATTTAAATATCACAAAGAGATATTCTCGGATGGTGTCCTGACAGGAAATTACTTGGATCTCTTCGCCCAACCTAACAGCTTAACTGAAAAATGCGATCTCAAAAAATTCGACGTCACTATTCCACTGACACTAAGAAGAAATAGAAGATGATTCCATCCATCACCAATGTATCAAATCCCGGAAGTTTCATAGATTCGAAGTATGAATCACTCGGAATCACCTCGCATCTGATATGCCCATGACCCAGTAACTATTTTGGTGACGCCAAAACCGCCAATGATGAAATCTTCACGGGCAGGCAGCAACATGTTTCAGCTTCATTTCTCAGTGACAAATTTGATATATGCGACAATTTGATATATGAATTTTATTTTTAGAATTAAGGCCTGGATTTTCAGCTTAGCTACACCTACATACAAGTGTATGTAAATACTAACACATTTTCACAAATGCGAAATTCTACAACAAAAACTAACCAATCAATAGTTTAATGATACTTGCCAATGTTGTGAATAATGGGAAATGCCCATTTAGGTATGAAACACGAAGTGTTTTTAGATTCTGAATTAAATAATACTAGGTATAACATTCATTGATTATAATAAAAAACTCATTGTAATGTCATAGATACTGGATTGATAACTTGTAATTCTGTAAAAAGTACACATTATGCATTTGGTCCTTCGAGCAGACGCAATGTTATGTTGAGCAACCATCGGTCATAATTCAAATTCTCATAAAATGCAAGTTAAAAATCGTTTGCAGTGAAATAAGGCAGGTATGTTATAAATCAGAGAAATGTCATAATTTTATACGAGGACACAGCTTGAAAAGAATTATTACGACAGTAAGCACACATCAATCATGTTTTGGCTGTATTAAAAAAACGTAGCAAAGCTATAACCGAACAACAAAGTCAAGCAAGGACAAATTCACGTAACAAATACTTGAAAAGCAGTTAACCCTACATTTAGTAATTAAGGAATGATTAAATCTTGTTGGAGAATATGGATTAAATTAACAAACTTCGACACCCCTATAAATACTCTCATCAATCAAGTGGCGGTTAACAAAATTTTGAAAATCAAAGTAATCTAAAGTTTAAATTATCTCCGATCACGAAAACAAGAAAAGCCTCTTGTACAAAATATAATGTAGGTACGATAAATAAAGTGCAAACATCGAATGTTGGCTGTTGTGAAAACTTAAGGAGCACTTTCAAGGGATCTCGACATTGTTAGTCTGGAATCTTTGAAGGAGTTGCAAGACTTTTCTTCCATTGTTATAATTTGAAATTTCTTCTTCATTTTATTTTATTTTATCCGTCGACTTCGCAACTTCTTACTTATATGTTGCAACGATAAATCAAAGTATAAGAAGTTCGAGTGGTCGAGAAACAGCTATGAATGTTTAAACTTCAAGTTTGCTTTGGCTCTCAACCGTTGTAAGTTATGATTTATCATTATGTTTCACTTTAGTATTTACAAATGTCCGCATTTTTACATCTATAGCATTCCTTTTTTAATTACTAAGCAAACAATATTAAAGCTTTTTTGTTTAGGCAGGTATTAAAATAATTTAATAACTTCATAAAAAGACTTTCTTTTATTTTCCTTTATTGTAACGTTGTTGTAAGAAATTCCTATGAAATTAATATTAATTATAATCATTAGGTACAGTTAATTGATTTCCCATATAAGACAATTATTTGTATTATTGTTTTGAATGATTGATGGTGATAATGTTACCGTTGGTACTTTTAAGTTGAAAAAAGCTAAATAATATTAGGCCATCAGCATTCAAAACCAATTTTCCGAAAAGGCATTCATCATTAAATTGTCTGCATTCGTTTTTCAATTTCCTTTAAAGGAATACCGGGGCTGTCCGTAATAAACAAATTCCATTTCATCAAACGCTATTAAATCGAGCTGTACCTAATGCTACTTTTACTTCATCAACTTAGCATTTTATTTAATATCTTTCAGACTGAGTGGACTTATTTTTTTGCAGAGAATTAAGTCAACCAACGATATTGCAATAAAACCACTAAAAAGCTAAACTGCCCAATTTCAGCAGGACCTACATTCCTGCAATATGAATACTAGCTTACCGCTCCTGTGATTAAGTAGATATCATTGTAGATTGACAGCGAGAATTTAACATGCCTTAAGTAAGTTTTGTCTTCAAGTTAAATTGAACTGTGAGAACACGTATTAAATTTGTTTTTAGCAGGAAGTGTCAATTCCAACTCGGCGACTCCAAGTACAGTGAGGTTATTTTCCAAGCTTTACAGAACAACTCTACCGTTATAAATGTTCGTGCGTGCGAGGTAGCACTCAATCAAATTGATCTTTATCGCACATAATCCCTGTCTGCAATGGCCCGTGGTAATTGCCCGTGATGATAACTGTGACGTCATAGCTCTTTGTTTCGGTCAACGTGTATTACGGTATCTACCTCATATGACAGGTTGCGAATTTGTCGCACTCCAACTGATTATAAACGTTGAATGGACTAGTTACAGCTTGACCGTAGTTGAATGAAAAAAAAATATCGAATTCTTGTTGTCAAATGTATCGTCACAAAGAGTTAAAGTATTTTCACTTATAAGTTTTTAGTAATTTCTGTAAGAATTTTCAACTTCGGGGTACACTTTTCTCTGTTATAAAACCACGATGTGTTTCGTGCAAGAATAGGTATTGTGGTAGACAGCATAATTTGCAACACTCATCCATTTCTTAAGACAACTGAAGAATTTCATATGGCTGTGGAATACAATTTTCCGTTTATTTTATTATTAGGTAATGAAAATCTCTTTTGTTAGAGATGTATTATAAAATAATTTTATTAATAAATTATTATAATAAATGAAATAATATTGACCTTCAAATATATTGAAAACATTTTCTGCAAGTATTTTGCATTAGTATCGTTCATCACAAGTTCGATATAGGAAAATCCTGGTTAAACCTCAAGAATTTCGTAGAGCCATACTTGGTCACGATCTAGGACAAGTGATGTGCAATAAATACAAAAAATACAATTAGGTCAGCACAACAAGGGAAGTGACCGGTGAAGGGGTCTTCATCACGTATTTTTTACCATCGACTCATATCAAACTGATCACCGATTGCAATGTTCCGCGTCAACGGTATTACAAGGACTCTTGTTTGTCGTACCTACACAATAGGTGCAAATTGTCAACGTACTATATAGGTACACTACACATGTTTCTAGGTATATGCGTATTTATCTACGGATATGTTATAAGTGTATGTATGTATCTACATGTATTAAAATACATCGTGCAACAGCAGATTGTACCGAACACAAAGGTAACTGCAAGGCATAAAAAACGCACTGCATGGCGTTTATGATTGCTTCTTAACAATTAACATGTTTTTTGGTGCGCGTAGCTTATCTGATACCGTCACATTGGTTTACGAGTAATGCAACGGTCAGATTTATTTCATTATCAGTAGACAACACACCAGGCTGCTTGTCAGGCCATTCGTATCCCACAAAAATTTACATAAAAATACTATTTCTACGTACTTCAGACATAAAACTTATTTTTATCCGAGCAAGTTTATCGATAACAAACCTGAGGTTGCCCTTGAAGGTCGCGAACCGAATAAAAAACTGCTTTACAGTTTTCGTAGAGCGATGGCGCTACGATGTAGCAAAGACAGGTGTTGTTGTTGTTGGTGGTGTCGGATTGTATCAGAATATTAGCCAGCGTAGTTTAGCTAAGATCTAAGCTGCTTGACGCGCTATGAAGACGATTGTTTTGAAAATAATGGTTGTGGCGACACAAACGTACAAAGCGATCATTTAGGTACCACTAGACGGCACCTGAAATCACTTGTTCAATTATTTACACATTAAAAAACAACCACCTAAACAATCAAACAATCGTTATCCCTAGCCCCCACTTAAAAAAACATAGACAACATTTTGATTGTTTCCAGACACACAAAACGCAACACAATGCGAAGGTCCAAAGCCGTGATAGCACCGTAGCAAGCAGTCAGTGCACTCTGCAGCGCCCGTGACGCGGCTGGCCGCCCGCCAGACCGCCGCGTGTCGAGACAGCGGCGGAAGCGGGCGACGTAGGGCGTCGCGCGTCGGGTATTGAATCCACAGGTTTGGGATATACAAACTCTTTTAACGTGAACATGGAGTATATGTGCACCGATAAGTAAATAGTTTCTATATACTAAAAAAATACAAGGAACTACATTAAATAAACTTTTTAATATCTTAGAACGGCTTCTAATACATTTCCAGATACAAAAATGCTTTCAAATTGATGTAATACCTACTCTGTCTAGCGTCTACACAAAAGGTATTAGAAAATTTACAAAAATGTATCGTTTTTTTCAGTTTTGACTAACAAAGACTGTTTTGTTCCTAATCTGACGATATGAAGACGAGAGGAATTTTCTCGATATTACCTATAAGTAGTACTTATTGGTACGAGTACAACTCCTGGTCTCGATGCAGAATCCAACCATACTGTAAGTTCAAAAGAGGACTGAATAAATTCCAGATTTTACTGCCCGAACAGTACGTATAAGCACGTAGGTATCTATTTTTGTCTGTACCTTGCGTCTTTCATCTTCCAATCTCTTCAACACCGGGCAAATTACTTGGCGTCTATTCCCGCCCTACGCTGTTTACTTGTAGTACAATAATTAAGATATTTATTGCAAAATAACAGCACTTGTGCGCAGGGGCTTAAGTTTACGAGTGCCCTCGCTCCCGCCGGAATTCCTAAATCGTAAACGTAACGTTTAACGTGAATCCTATTTTGGAGCGTAACAAAATGAATACCTTATTACACGTAAATCTACTCCTAAAATATTTTACGATGAAAATGTTGTAGAGCACGCGTACGCTATTTAGAAATTAAAGTTAAGATCTAAAGGTCTAAAGAATGTGACATTTGCTGGACACCCTCAATTAAAAGGCTTGGATATATCTCTATCAAACCTAAACGTACATTACAAAATAACACTATTTCCAGAAACGCAGCGATATTGAAATATGACTAATATAGTTTATATTATGATATGGAAGTCTCTCAATAACTGACAAGGCTATTCAGTAAGTCAGTATATAACTCTTCAATAATAAGTTTTCATAACAAATACGTACAGAAAAATAATTAGCCTATTAGCGCAACTAGACGGCAACTAGCAAGCTAATGTAGAGCACACATTCTGTTAAGCAGTGCCCCAGGTGTATACACAAGTTCAGCTGCAATGCGGCGCTCAGTCCCCCTCCCATGACTATCCCCCTACTCCCCCCTCTCCCTCTCGCTATCGAAAACTCTCGCGACGTTTCCGCTATCGGAAAAGCGGACCGTCCGGAATTGTGCGGAATACTGTCAGGGAATTTCACGCCGGTAAAGTGTAATGGAATCTGTTCCCCTTTTGTTTACAAATGTCTATGATTTATTACTAAGTATATTCTGTTTGTCTTTCGTAGCGTTGGTCGGTTTCAGCAAATTAGGAAAAAACGTTTGGGTTTACGTTATCCTTAATGATGCATCTTATTTCTTTAAGATTTAGGATAGCAAGACCTACAAGACTTCTCTAGTCCTATCGATTTTGTTACAGTCAACCTGATTATTTATCACTTATTGTGTACGAAGAGTCCTCTCCGCAAGTTCTGCAACTTAACCAGAAGCCGTGAACACGACGACTGAATAACCACCGACGCCAACACGAAAATTTTTCACCATACGTACACATCATAGCTATGAGCATTCAATAAGCACACACGCGTACCGAACACAATTAGCAATACGACAGGTACGGGAGGCGGTGTAAAGTTATCGTTGCGTATAGCTATAGAAATGTGGAGACACGATTGTCTATTGTAAACGTTTGTATTGTCTGCCGGTGTATGCTACAGCTACTGCGGTATAGGGATGTGTCACTCGGTCGACATACGGATGTCGATGATCGATCCTGTATTACAAAGAAAGATTTTCGACTTCTGACGATATTTGTCCACTGAATCGGAAAAGTCGGATCTGGATTTTTCGCGTCGTGTGTTGTCTTAGCGGTTAAAGGTTGAACAAAAATATTGTACCTACCTATATGTATTGCGGCAAAAAAGTGGTTCTTTTTAGGATGTGTTTTACAATTTAGTATTGTTGCAAAATCGTTATGCTCAGGAAAGTTTTGTATCAAATAAAAAGTATCCAGATTTGACACTTTTTAACGAAAGCTCGAAGGTATTTGGCAAAATTCCATTAGCTGTGAACAGTTTACAAGCCTTTGTGGTAACACATTATCATTTTAACGATTAAATATGCAAATATACTTACGTAACTAAAAAAAATAGAGATTTTTTTTTATGCATTCATTGATGATTAGCGTCTCAAGGATATACATATATTTTTAATGACTATCGATATTTTTAAACGATACGATTTAAACTATCGATAAATAGTTGTCATAGATAGTGTCTCGTCACTTGAGTACCTAATGAAAACACTATATCATTAGCAAGCTCGCGGTGAAATGCAAACTGTAAGTACCTACTGCTTTCGACTAAAGTGTCGTGACATAGGGATGTATGGGGATGACAATTAAAAATCTATCACATTAATTTTATCATCATCTTAAAACGTCTATAATCTATATTCTGAACATAAATTGACCAGATGAACGAATGAAGATTTGACCACTTTTGTGTATCAATGAAAGAGGTACCAATCCGAACTGTAGCAACGTGTTGAAGTATGTGTGCTCTATGCTGATGATGATGAGAAATGATGAGTAGAGTCACACACTACAATGGATGGAAGATAAAGAAGGTAAAGTTGTTACCAACGAATAAACCAAAAATCAAGTGAATACAGCTCGAGGCACGAAATGACGTCACTTGATGTTTATACCACCAACGTCAACGAAACAAAGTAAACTTTTATTATCGAAAATACTTTCGCTTGAACGTGCTGTTCGGCAATTCCGATGACAGGAGTCCAATAATAACACAACGGCCCAAGTCATTAGCAATAATTAAAGCAAGTTAGTGCATTTATATAGCCGGCGAGTCCGTGTGACGGCTGTCTCGTATCCATGTGTACTATAAAACATTCCTGAAGGGTGCCGCCGAGCGGTTTAAAGTTACAAGCAGATTATGTGATTTTGAGCTGCGACTATAATCGTCGGGGAGTACGAAACATATAGTGCTCATTCATACTGACTCGCGGGCGCGGTGGTGGGCGCGGTCACGAAATATCAAACATATGGCGTAATATCCAAGTGTTCACACTGAACTAGCGGCGGAGCGCGCGATTCAGACAATATGAACACGAGCTCGCCACGTCCACCGCGCGCGCGCCCGCCACCGCGCCCGCGTGTTCAGTATGAACAAGCACATAAGCCTAGTAACCAAAGTATGTTGGTCTAGTGTCAGCACATAGGCGTAACCAGCTTCTACAAAGCTCTTGATCCAGGGATTTCGGGGAGAGGGGGTCAGTTGTCACCCCCCCCCCCCCCCGCCAAGCCCCCACCTGTTACGGCCATGTTTCAGCATATCAAAAAGGTAATGTAACGCCGTGAACGTCCAATCTTTGTACAATCCCGTCACGATCAAACAGTGGTAGAGTCTAGCGATCTATTAGTAAAATAACTAACGCCCCATTGCCCTAATGATGCATAAATTCTTTTTCAACACACTTGCTCGTAAAGTTGCTATTTTTTCTTTAGTCTTACGCCCGGAATGCAGTTTATTACGCACTAGTGCGTTTTACTTTTCATTACCGCACTAGTGTTTTTCTTATTCCACTTTTTTTTTAATATCCGTAAAGAGGTTGTTACCAAAAGATTTATTATTTTGTAAATAAATAAACTTGTTGTACTTAGTCAAAATCTGATAAGATAAGATTATACTTCATCTAATTATCTATTAAAGCATTTAAAAAGTACAATATTTTAAATCATTAATTACCGTAAATTCTTATTAGAAATACATAATTATTTAGTTTAATATAATTGTGGCTGAATGTTCGGTGCCTTGGACTTAACCTGCGCGCGCATATTCAACCAAAGATACGGCGCGCGAAAAAATAAACCGCGCCATTTTGTGCAAACATTTGTTAGTTTATAATTTGCTGATTTGTGACTGAAAAATGTCGATACCTAATTGTTTTTTTTCCTCGCAAGTGTGTTGAAAAACGTCGTATGATACGCGTGTGCTTTGTTCATTACAGTCTTGGCTCTATTTACAGCCCTCGCCTTGCGGCTCGGGCTCAATACCGCCTCGACTGTAATGACCAACTTCGCACACTTGTATCATAATGTACTATTAAAGTATTTTCCCAATTTTCATTGTAAAATATGATGCGACCAGACTTTTCCAGGAAAAAACACAAGCACACTGTCAGAAAATCTTTCCAAGTTTTACGCATTGATTGAACGCCTACATCAATTACGCAAAATACATTTTCTTATAACTGGATAGAAATCTTAAAGATGTCCATTTCTCTCTCATTATAATAATAAATCTTTGCAAGAACCCTCCAATCGAACAATAAAGGTAATAAATTATGTACAGTCCTACGTACATAGGTAGGCAGACACTTTTTACATTACGTCACTTCCTACACAGCCGTTTAATATTCGTATTGAAAACAGTTCATTGACAGGACGAATCCCACGCGAATTTTGGAAGCTTTGACCGAAAATTCTTTGTTTATGTCTCATAAACCTTCCATAATTTTTAAGTTTAGCTGAAGCACATCTAATCCGTAGAAACCTACGAGTTAAACGCAAAATCCAGGGTTCGAATACCAAGAAAATAGTAGGTACTAATTAGGATGGTGTTTTAATTATTGCTACAGTGGTTAGTAAGAGCGTTTATTTATTTTCATTATTTTGATCATTTACTTTCATAATACAAAATTGATTTGTCTGAAAACGTGTATATAATTTTGCTAACCTCAAACATAGCTCTTGATAAGCTTAAAATATGGAGTAAGGAATCATTTTGGCACTTCTGACTATAGACAAACTAATATCAATTACATTTAAAAACAGAGTTATAAAACTTTGAGCGTTATAGATCAGTTGCTTTGGGGATTTAATACAAAAAATTTAAACTTTAGAGTTGATAAGCTTCCTTAATGGAAATATATCTACGGACACCTGACTGAAGAACTGATTTGAAGGATTTCTAAAGGCAAATATACTGCAACTTTCCTAATGTGCATATTTGCTTTTTAATGTTACATTGCAAGGTACTTAAATCTAAACCCTTTAAAACTCTTATTTGTAACTTCGTTTCACGTTATTTTGCAAATGAGTCTACAAATAAATTAATTAAATCTTTTACGAAAACATTTTTTGTACAAACATGTTTGGTTTACAGAAAACAAAACAAAATTTATTTGTCCGGAAGTAAACCTTGTTATCATACAACATATTACATGCTACATAAATTTAAGACATTATAGATCTATATAGTTATTGCATATTAATAAGGCCGAATACCTAGTAATAAATAGATAAACTATAAACCTGTTTTACCGTTTTTTAACTGTATACCGGTTTTAAATAGAATAAAAACAAAAAAAAAACTTTAAAAGTATTCAATAGGATTACACTATAACAATATTTTAAAAATTAACAGCGTCATAATAAAATAGCACCACTTCAACCGTTCGCGACGTTACGAGTACGTAAGTATATAATGTTTTAAAATTTAATTGTAAATATAATCTTAATACGACCGCAGTGCGTCTGCGAACGCGACCGAACCAGAACTGAAAACTGAAACGTAATGGACATTCCTGTAGTATTTCACCGACCATCTACCTAGACCTGTCACCTACCAACCCATCGTCAATTACCACGGTTCGCATTAAACTGGGCATCTCTCGTGATCCCTCGAAGATATACATTTCCATACTGAACACGGTTCTGTAAACGCTGGGGAGTTCTTTTAATGTAAAACAAACCTTCTGTAACAGAGCAATACAGTACGATTCGAATTGCGAGTGCGATGCATTTATTCACAATGGCTGCAACCTTAAAATATACTTTACAGCGAAGTATATAGGGTAGGATTTAAGATACTTATCGGTTGATGAATTGCCGAAACTAAAGCCGATCTTTTCAAAAGAATACTCGACCGTATTCCACGGCAATAAAGTTAAATTTGATAAGGAAGAGTTGAAGTTGTAACGTTTTAAAGTCTGGGTGCAAACACTGAATTAAGTTCGCTGATAGTTCGGAAATAAGAGAAAACCACGTAATGAAACGTCTACATACCGAACGTAGCTATTCCAAGCGAAGGAATCTGCCATAAATAGTTACATCGAAATGTCTTTAGGCTTGACAAGTTGTAGAATTATTTATTACTCGGCAGATCCATATTTCAATATGTATATGTATCTATGTATACTTACATATGTATTTAAGTTTAAATTTATTTGTGAATCTAATTTTATTCCACGAAATAAGATAGATTTTAATACCTATCCGACATGTCGAAGACCGGTCTTATTGGAGATAGACAGAAAACAACCTCAAAAAGCTCTACCAGAGCTTCCACAAACTTCAGCAATAGAGACACGAGACACGACGTAGCTTGGTGCTATCTTTACTCCTTCCTTCCACTCATACCATACGATCGTTGTCAATACTCACGGATCACACGTGACTTCACGAAGCCTGAATCACGCTATCAAAGATTTTTAATCCGCTCACATATATGTAGGTAGATATATACTTAGGGCTCGGACGCACCCCTGGCATGTCGTCTCGCCTGGCAGAACATTTCTATTGCCAAAAAGTAGATAGAGAATTAGGATGCTTACTACGAAAAACGAACGAACGAACGAATATTGCTTACGTGGACGCACTCGACACCTACTTAGGTACTTTGCTCATATCAGCAACATTCTCCAATACAAAAATATGCTCATTAATCGAGATACGATCACTTTTGTGGTAAGAAATCCAAAGTACGAACGCCGACGTAACCTATGTCAACGTTTGTTTTTCGTAGTAGGCCTCCAGATGACAATAAAGTAAGGCAGTGTACTCACTGGTTGTGGTGCGCGGTGAGCCGGTTGGGGTCGGAGGCGTTGCGGTGTTTGCCGCGGCGCGGCGCGTCGCGCTCGCGACAGCTCTCCGCGCGGTTTACGCCGCGCGCGCTCGCTCCGCCAGTCGCGCCGCGCCAATTACTGTACCGCAATAATACGAAAATAAATTAATATTATTTTTAAATATTTATGTCACGTGCGGCCCTTTAAAATGTTTAATCTACCGTAAATGTAAGCTAATTTTTCCTATTGTTTATGAGGTTTTGAAGTACCTATATATATGCTTAAAAAATAAAGAGAACTCTAGATTGCAATTTACTTAATTGTTAAGATTTGACAAATAATTAATTTTAGAGAGCGGCAAAAAGTTACTGACCGGTTAGAGTAAAAAAAAAAACAAATCAAAAATCTGTCTATCAGTAGAGCGAAAATCTACGTAGAGTGCCACAAACTCATCTGACCCGGAGAGGGGCGCTACTGTCTTTGACTTTGTCTGACAACAGTATAACATTTGCATTAGTTTTTAATTTTGGCCACCGGAACAGATAAGTTTGTGGCACTGTAAAATATAATAGTCGGTTTTTTTATATCGTAAGCCCGTTAGTATTAGCTACACTAATCTACTGTGTTTTGTTTTGTTTCCGCTTTGATTATTATTTTCAAATAAAATAACATCTCCATCTTTTATTCAGTAGAAGAACTAATAAAACACCGAAACAATGACTAGATGGCGCTAAATCGAATATAACAGAATTCTACACCAATTTATCCATACTGTAGTCAGTAGAAAAAGAAACTCAAGATATAAAACCATACACGCATAAAATGATTTAAACTTATGTTCCAGTAAGCAACCAATACCTTAGAGGCAGTACAGGTCCTGCGTAAAAATGATTAAACAATTGTCCACTTCTATCTTAGTAGTAGTCATCCCTTAGTTCTGGGAAATTTGGCTGTGGTCACTAATCCACATCATAAAACAGACAATAAATACGAAATAAGTAAAATAAACGCTTACCTATGCTCCTTCTCAGGTAACTCCTTGTTGGTGGTGTCACTCGTGTCCAGATCCAAGTCTGGTGCTGACGGCTCATCCGTGGACCCCTCCCGCCTCGACTCTGCTGAGGAGAAAACGCGAGAGTAAAATAATTAATAGATAAATATTAAAGCTTTCTTTAACATCAAAATAAAATCAAAGCTAGGTAAGAATGATATAAAACTATGTAAATCATAACAAATCAAATTTTTATTTATGTAATAACTACTCAATAAATTTTTTCTTGTTCTTTGTACATCATGAAATGCGACTGATGTTCAGGATATCGCATACAAAGCTTTATGTAGTCCCGCTATTCGCCTCTAGATGGCGTTATATTCATTAGTAGTAAATTATTTAGGGGGGGGGGGGGGGAAGTTAACGTTTATGTTCCATAACATAACTCGACATAATGATAAACAAAAAGACTACAAAAATTGTAGAGGAAAAATAAAAAATAGATCTTTATAGTGAAATATTTTTTCAAAGTAGGTTAAATCTCTCCCTGTCTTACACAGAGAAAATGAACAGTCACTGACCTTAGGACGACGGCGTAAATTAATTTTGAAAAATACAAAAGAGTAACAAACCTTTTTCTCGAAGAACTTTAAAAGCTTCATGGTAGTTCCGCTATTCCCTGCTAGATGGCGCAACGTGTACAAAAACAGGTAACGATTCCACCAAAACGAAGACTATATTGAAGTATGTAATGAGGTTTTCATTAATTTATTATGATGATATTTAACCATGATGTGTAAAATACACGGTATCCTTGTATCACCTATGAATCTCTACTTACAGTACATACACGTAGTGAATCCCAGCCGTAACTTATCCTGCAAGGGCTCTAATTTAAATTGTCAATGGGCCATCATCCAGACGATTCCTTCTTACACACATTGAGACCCCTGTAGCCCGGGGTCACATATCACTGATATCGTACACGCGACGGGAACTTACGTCCCAGGTCCCTCGTGAGTTAACCCCAAACCTTTCTTAATTAAACGTATCTAAGGATAGCAGGAAGAAACGTATGTTATATACAATTAGGTACTTCAAATTTATTCTCCTGTCGGTTGGTTTATAGATGGCACGAGTCTGCGCATTAGTTGTTATATAGTGAGGTCATCGCTTAATATGTGCATTATAATTTATAATATCCTACTAATACACACAAACACGTCGTATTGAGTAGACGTGTTTGTGTGTGTATAAAGCGGCCATTGTCGTATTTAATTGGAAAGATTAAAACGGTGTATGGTGTAAGACATTTAATAATCGCCGACCATTGGATTAAATATCGGTCTCCCAGTCAGATAACTTTTCCAAGCTGTAATCCCGTTTGAAACGAATTACCAATTAAAATTAAATATTCAAAATAGATAGTATTTTATGTGGCTACACTGGTCAATTATTTATGGCTGGCTAATTGCATGTCACATTTCTGACATCATTATTCCGGTTTTGAGGAAAAATACATCTGTCAGCTGGGGTAGTCTTATCTCTAGGATCTAGTAACGTTTTAATTTATCATTCTTTACTTTGACAAAAAAAGTAAAACAAATTAGTAAAACTCACTAAAATATGTTTAATAACGTAAATATTTTATTTTATGAAAATAAGGAAACAGAGATGTGATATTTTTTAATTAAAATTACAAAATTACCTTAATATAAAATTACCTACAACTTAATAATCTAGAATTCCAGATCAATCTAGTGTACCTAAATGTTAGAAGCAAGATTAATATGACCTAGATATGCCTGTTAAACACACTATGATCTGGTATATTGAATGAGAAACATATGGTTGCAAATTATTGCAAATGCTGATGGAAACAGAACGTATTTATTTAGAAACCAATTAAATAAATTATAGTAACAATATTTACAGGTTACTAAATTACCTACGCAAGTGTACATAATCGTATATCTATCATTATTATGCTTAAGTTTTTGGCCATTTCAACGAGTAGATAACCTTACATTCAACAAGCAACATTCATATCAAGGTTGGATCATTATCTAAGATTTATGTATGCAAGTGGATATGTATTTAAGTAGATTAATGTTTCGATTTCACTTTTATAATCGTCAACAATCCAAAACTACTACTGTTGAACTTGGATGTCCTCTCTTAATGTGAGGGTGAAGACTGCGGTCGTCCATACAAACAAAGTAGGAATCATCATAATTATATTGAAAAAATCTTAAGTATTCAGCTATTCAGACTTCCCCATAAAGCTGTCTTTCACCGAAACAAACTTAATAATAATAATTTTTATTACACACATA
The DNA here is from genome assembly GCA_905404135.1 of Hesperia comma. Classification (NCBI taxonomy): domain Eukaryota; kingdom Metazoa; phylum Arthropoda; class Insecta; order Lepidoptera; family Hesperiidae; genus Hesperia; species Hesperia comma. Next base: position 7,605,689 of record FR990032.1, on the reverse strand, counting down.
ATGAAAAATTATTCGGGCCCATTTTGCATCCTAGCAGGAAACAGTTGTTAAAATCAATAGATTTTCCTGGCTTTCAGAAAATTTGTAACAATGTATGCATCTGTGTGTGCGTTCATATGTGACACGTATGGCTAGTAATACAACCCACAAGCTCATCAATGAATGAACAGGCCCACTGTCTGTCTGTCTGTCTTACGATTTTGCTGGTATAAAATTGTAAGACAGACGCCACCGCGCTGTACCGTACATACTACATAGAGAGCGAAACGGAAAGACCCACCCCCCATTCGATCGCAACCACCATTTAACCGTGAATCACCTCTTGGGGTACCGCCGGCGTGACGTCACGCCGGCCGGTCGTTCACCCCGGGCGAGATGCGTTTCGCGCGAGGTCCGAGATGACGGAGGCTGTATCGTGTATCGTGTTTTGCTTTCGGCGGTTATTGAGAGCTTTTTTATACGATCGGGGAATTTCGGCGTGGTGTACAATCGTTACGTCATGATTTAGGAGCTTTTTACGAATAAAAACAACTTTAATAAATGCCTACAATTATTTGGGTAAATTATGATTCTTAAAATGTTACATTTTTATGTCCGTACTTGGTATAGAATTAGGTTTATTGATAGACTAGCTTCCGTCCGCGGCCTCGCCCGCGTGGAATTCGTTTAATCTTCACCCCCCTATTTCACCCCCTTAGGGGATGAATTTTGAAAAATACTTTCTTAGCGGATGTCTACATCATAGTGGCTATCTGTATGCCAAATTCCAGCCCGATCCGTCCAGTGCTTTGAGCCGTGCGTTGATAGATCACTATGTCAGTCAGTCAGTCACCTTTGAGTTATATAAATTTAGATAGCTTTACTCAAGCGTAATGAAAAGCAAAGTTGTGCGCTGGACAAGTGCGTTTTGCGGTTTTTTATGTATTTTTCCAAAGTTGGTCATAACAACAATTTTTCCTTCAGATCTTTCATCATGTGTAATTTTGAACTACTTAGATAAATAGCATTATTATAGAGGTTTAAAGGTTTACAGGACAAACCCGGTCATGGTATTTTAGTCTGAGGAGTTCAAAATCTGATAGATGTAGGGTATGGGCATGAACTAACTACTACTAGTAATGAATATTTATCTTATTCATATCTTGATAGACAGTCATAACCTAGAAGCTATTTCATATGCCGAGTAAGAAGTCCTGGTCCTGGAATCAATTCCCAGTTTATTTGTGACAGCAAAATGTTGGTTCTCGACACGTGGGTGTTTAATATGTGTCATTCGTGTAATGACCACGCCACGCGGTACAGGGAATCCTAGCGCGGGTGTCAGTGTGTCAGCTTCTATTTTCATTTTAATACAGTTTTACTTGATGTCGATTAAACATGTGTCGGAACTTTTTAGTAACTAAAGACATTGAAGACTAAATTTTAAATCACTGGCGCTACTCCCAAATCAGCACACAAAATCAACATCCACAAAATTGTCAGTCGCGCTGTGGGTAAATCGCCACAATTGCCTTTCAAACGAATCAACAAACCCCAGAACGGTACATCCTACACCATAAAACAATATCATATCACCGATCAGTGTCCATATCAAAGTTATTCTACAGTCCAAATTTAGCTAGCTCAACCGGGAACCGAACCGAGACAATGCCGCACCGTTTCGGTCGCCGTGACTCACGCGGCGAGGATACGCCCGCTATTTATACTTATGTCGCGATCCGTGCATACAATCGGACATTTTGTAATACACCTGTAAGTGACTTAGAATCGTTGAAAACTCCGCGACAATTGACGTTAGAATATCAGTTGAGGTGTAGTCTTCTTAACTTCTTAAGATAGTATTACCGATGCTTTTTTAACGTAAGGTAACGTTAAAAAAGCATCGGTACTATCTTGAGAGCCAAATATTTTACTGTCAAGGGTGTGGCGTGCATTCCTGTAGTTACAATTTACTTGTATTTTTCTTTATGAAATATACAGGTGAATATGAAAAAATGACTTTTGTCCACTTTATAATTTTTTTATGGAGGACAACATTTTGGAGAACAGCATGTTTTCTTAAAGGTACATAGCAGCAACAGGATAGATTAAAGAGCTTTTATGCTATTTTATCTAGACATTACTATCAACCAACCAATGCCGTCGTATTGCTAAATTTCCGGACCTGTTACGGGACACACACTATTCCACAACTGGCAGCAACATTTGCGCCGGTATACTTGTGTTCAACTTCCCGTTGGCCCGCGCGCGCGCATATCAATGTGATAGTGAGGATTAGCGGGGTGGTGGGGTTGCGCGGGGAGGGAGCATTAATCATCGCGAGCCGAACGGGTTTTTGGCATATGCGGCGAATAATTCGCGAGTGTCGGACCGAAAAGGGCAAATTCGGTATCGAGTGGTATGGAAATAGAAGCAGTCAGTTTGGTTTAGTGATCCAAAGAATCAGTGTTAAAATTGAAAACTTTTGTTTTTACGTAGATTCAGATAAAAAGTATCAAGGAGTTAGCATCAGATCTTTCTTACCAAAAAGATTTATGTCAGATTAAACCACACTGGGACGTACCTTTTCAGCAAGGATCCGAGAATTTCCTAGGTCAAACGGATCTTTTACGTCCGATATTGTAGCACTATCGTAGCCCCGTTATTAAAAATTTACGGACGCGAACAACTAGCTAATGCGTTCTATATTAAATTATTGTTTTATTTAAAATCTAGGTCAAACTTATTTATTATAAGGTAAGTGAAAAATATCCGACCCACTAATTGGCAAGGGGTACGCCTATAGCTAGGAATTCCCGAGTGCGCCGTTAGCCTTGAACAGCTCATATTTTTTTGTCAAACTTTACAATACAAAAGAAATATTTTATGACAAAATTAAAGAGACAACAAATCATGAAATGGACGGTTCTAGTTAATCATGATCGTGAATAAATAATGAAAGTAGTACAATTTTCATAATATGAAGTAAATTAAAGATAATACAATTCGCGATAAGTCAATTTAAATTGCGCTAGGCCGCACATTAAACAAGTCCCTTACAAAAATCGTACAAGTTTTCATTCCGTGAATCTACCGAGTCAAAGTATTCTCGTCTTTAACTGTAAGCTCACAATCGAGTTTAGACCAAAACTTTTATGCTTCACAATAGAAAAACTTAGCTAACTTTAGTCCAAACATTTTGGATGTGCTTATGAAGTTGACAAGTAACAAGGTATCCGACAACGTATTTTAAACGGAACTGGCAAAGATTCTTTGACCTATTGATATCCGATTCAACCATACCCAGAAGAGAATTGTAGTGCAATTAAGGGTCCGTTCACATATACCGGCTCGGAGAGCATCGGCTCGCATTTTTCTTTTCACACAGACCGGATCGGAGCGAAGCCGCCACCTATTTCACATAGACCGTATGGAAAAGATCTTAAAACCGAGCGAGCGAGAAAGAGCACGCAATGGAGCCGGTCGCCTCCTGTTATTATTTCACACTAAACGCGTTCGAGAACTCCTCGAGCATCCTGATGACAAAATAGGTGCACATATAAAAATAAACCTTAATACAATGACTCAAAACTCTATTTCCATCGTGATAAAAATCTGCTCTGCTCTCTGAACCGGTCTGTCTGAACGGACCCTTAGATTTTCCAATTAAGATAATATGTTCTCAATACGCAAAGTAGCAAATTTGCATCCTTACGATACGACTTTTTTGTACCTAGGTTATTATTTGCAACTGTCATTGACGTCATTGCACATTAAGCACACAACAGTTAAAGAGACAATCCCAGTACACTTAAGGCAAGGTGATCGACCGGCCCGGATTGTATCAACTTTATTGCACCCTTTTCTGTATCACTGAACGACATAACAAATCGAAAGATCCTACTATAAGTTTTTGCTGTTCTACGAGTAAACTAAATGTAAAGTATTTGTTTCAAGTTGTTAATAGAGGTACTATTGAGCAGAATACTCGTAATATACATACTTAATAAAGCTAATCAGTCATCTAAGGCGACATTTATTAACTGGGTCGTGTAATGGACATTTCAATCTCGGCCAATTGATTAATTATTGTATAGTTGATGTTAGCGACCACCCAAAACATGAAAGTCATGCGAAGTAGCAAATGAGCTTCTATCATATCTGCTGATTTTCTGAAGAGCAAGGCCAATATATCCAGCATAGATTAAAAAAGGCAGTTTGAAGATATGAAACTTTTAAGATGATGACTGTAAAATAGTGTATTTTTCAGGCCCCGTAATCTAAAGAACATGCAAAGACGGTGGGCTTCATACAAATTGCAATTATGTTTTGCACTAATAAGTAATAGATTCTTTAAAGATCGGGGCATTATAAGTAATACCCACAGCAATACCAGGTATTAAGGACAATGAACAATATGGCACGGATAAGGAAGATGAAACAAAGGCCGCAAAGACGTTAATAGACAATATAAATGTACGGGTACACAGTCTTTAGCAGTTTAACTTATCATAATCTTTGAAAAGCAAATCGAAGACTATAACACTGCCCAGTTAAACATTAAAGTTCCAAATGGTATTCACAAAAATCGGATGCGCATGTTCGGCATGATCTAAGGTATTGACTACACGAGACAACACTATTCTATAAAGTATTTTGAATATGCAACTTTATAGTCTCTTAGTGGCTTAGTTTCGGGCGCATCTTCGTCCTTTTCAGGCGTGAACAAGAGTAAGCCAACATGAATCATCTTAGTGTCTCATGTAGATGAATCAAGAAACCACATTACGCGTGATTGAGGTCTGTTTTGAGGTATGTTATGACGTATGACCTAAAGCTTTTTGCAATATTATAAACAAATCTATAAAGCAAAAACACAATGAATTTATTAACCAAGATTAAGGAGAACATCCAACAACAGGACTAAATATAAAATCTTTATGGGACTGCAAATGTTCTTATGTGTGACGAGCCTTACAAATTTACGATTGAGCAGTCACGTTTTATTGAACGTTAACGTTTAACGTACATTTAACGAATGAACAACACGCCTTGCTGCTTCGTGATCTATGGAATGGCTAATAACGTTCAACTGCTTGACTCATGTACAACAATTTCAAACCAGAATCTAGTCGGTTGAAGAAATTTTAAAACTTATTCATGTTTAGACTTCATCTTATCTTTGTATTGACTTTTCGTTTGGATTATATTGACCAGGATCTTAAATTGTGGTCGTATCGGAAAGAAATGAGAACAGAAAAGGCGATGTTGATGACAGCCCAGAAACTAGCTAATCAACTATGGATACAGTACCTATAACAATAAAATTGTCTCTTCGCAAAAACAAATATGCGATCTGACCGTTATAACAATCACACTCACAATTATAAATAATGGAACGAATAATTTGCAACGTCGTATCGTTGAAGAGTAAACAGTAGCGACTAGTTTTACAGATCTTTATCAACATGTAATTTATCATGTAATCTAAATGGCAAGGATAAAAACGAAATAAATTTTGTAGCAAAACATCATAGATTTAAACGTAACGAAAGATATTTTGATTTTTATAGACGTTCAGTTATGTATTCCGTTGATCGAAGAAAAGCAGTTACATTCTCATATCCTATGTAATTTGCACGCTGTTTTAGTGCTTGTAAACAAAGGAGCTCATGTCTAGTAATTCAAAAATTCTTATTTAAATTCTTGAACTTCTATTAAAAACTTGACATTTTAGGATGAGAAAAACACGGCAAAAAATATTTCTCTTAATAGTCGATCGCCGATATTCCAACGAGAATTGTACAAACAATAATTAACAACAGTTAGGTGGTCGACAATCGATCAAGACAACTCTCAACTCGACAACTCAAGGTTTGAGTGCTATTTAAAGATAAATTGAAGAGGTAGCCATATCTACTAGGAAATTCATTAGTTATAATATCCCAATGATATGAATCTTTAATGTTAAATCAACTTGCAAGTAATTTGCGACTTAATTACAAGACTTCTTAGAATAATTTCGACTTAAAAGCTTTGGGTGCTTGAAGCGATGACCAACTATTGGCATCAAATTTACCACTGTCTCGTTTCGTATTCAATACCTACGAAGAACTTTATTTATCTGACAGACACAATTGATAATTTCCGGTTCGGTCGTATGACGATATTAAATTTTGGCTGCTTACAATGTTCGGTTTATTTTAAATTTAAAAGTAAATGAATAAATATTTCAGTCTATACGATGTGCGGTCCTATAATGTAATTAAAATCTTTTATTATAACTTGCAATATTTGTAGATTTGTCCGGATTAAATCTTACAAGCTGAATTCAAAATATTTCCTCTTATTCTGCTTACTTAGAATTATGTATATGACTGTAGTTTCGAGAACAATCTAATTTTATAACAAGCATTGCCTAATACGACTCTCGAGGCAAGGAAACTCCTGAAAGGTTAATAATTGGTTTATATGAGTTCCTCAAAACATGTATTCTTTTTGAAATAAATTAATATATTATTTCAATAAATGATATTATCGACTAGCCGACACTATCAGAACTCGGAACAGAAAGTCCACAATGTTACAAGAAACATTAAATTGCAGCATTTATTTTTAACATCACATATTGTGAGCTTAGTTCGAGTATCACTTTAGTCGATACGAAATAGCAGTGACGTAAGTCAGATCTTAGTGGTGTAATGTTTAGAAAAACCGATGTAATAATGTGGAAGAGACATTAGATAACTACGCAACGAATCTGATTGAAGATCATTGTAGGTACAGTAAATATAAGTCATATCATATAAATCAGCACTCCTGATCCTTGATTGCACGGGTTACGCCTACACATTTACCTCGTTAAACACTACTATGTACCCCAAACTTACGCTGTTTTCCCATAAGACATCTAATTCTATTATAAATATTTTAACGTCCACAAAACTTTGTAAGTTTTACTTTTTGCGTTTGTAATTGTTACCTACCAATGATCTCAATCTTTCATTAAGAGAAATCAGAGCAATTATAGCCCACCACTTACAATGTACTTATACTCAGTGTATTTATGCGCTAACATCTGTAACTTCCTTGGCCATGTTTCATCATAATATTATTAATTAATGTCACCGATATTTATTACTCAATAGTGTCTTAACGACTACACAGATTTGATTAAAAACTAAGCTGGTTTGTTGCAGCATCTTACAAAAATACAAAAGCAGGAAATCGCCATTTGCCGTTATTGATATAATTACCATGTAATGACAAATTGTCTAACTTTCTCATCGATTATAATATTATAAACGTGTTTTCGAAACGGTAGTCGAATTATGATGCTTTCAATAGAACTTTTTGCGCGCTTATTTGAATAAGGTTGATTTCGGTTAGATTTGAAAGCCGGAATTTCCAAAGCATATCAACATGAATGATGGTCGAAGCCGTGGACAAGAGCTATTTATTAATAACGAGTGTTCAATGGTCTCGTATCTATTGAAGCGCGACCTCAAAGTGTGACCAGGCAGTCCAGCTAGCCTTGTTCGGAACACACACGTCGCCTTTCTGCATTCTACGCGCGGTACGTCATCTCTACCGACCTTTGCCTTCGAGAGATTAGTTGCAGCTTGCCAATTCTGCACCATGGGAAAGAGAAATGTTTTCATACAGTTGTTCTATATTTAACGTTATCCATGTAGGAATGTTCATATAAATACGATTGTTAAAATATCGATTTATAAAATTTATAAATAAGTTTCTTTGTATAAAATACGTAAACTGTCAGCATAATATATTTATGCCACTCAAGCCAATTATACAACCTTTATATACTGAGTTGAAGTACGAAGTTTAATATAAAATGATCTCACTTGATAGGGAAACTATTTGCCGCGGAAGTTATTATCATACTTTATGTTGTTACGTGTTTTCCTCTAATAACAAGCATTCGTCGTGTGGCCCTGGACTTACTTACCTACATCCTACAACGAATTTTCATTACTTTAATACTCACCCAAAGCTGAAGCGGAAATAGATATAGATAAATTTTTCCTTATCTTACCGTTACAAAGAAGGTAAATAAAAAATATCAAAATGAGATCTTACCTCTGGAACTGCTGAAGAGCCAAGAATTCTGTTTGAATGCATCCGAATTCTTCTTCTTCGCCATGGGACTTGGCTCCACGATGCTGGCATGCCTGCTTCTTCCTGCCAAAGGAGTCTTAGTTCCCTTCTTCTTAGATTTTTTTAACGTTCCACTATGAGACTTTCGTAACGTATTAATTTTCACGGATTGACTCTTTCCTCTAACCTTACTCTTACTCCTAGACGTTTGTCGACTCAATCTTCTTCTGTGTTCTCCAATAACTTTGGGACTGGGAACATCTTCGTCGGAATCAGTCTCAGCTGGTGGTTTGTAACAAATTGCTGAGTGCCTTTTTTCTTCCTCTAGAAAAACCTTTGTATGCCTCAAGATTTCGTCTGCGCTTATTAGCCTGTCGACAACTTCAATCACTGCTTCTACTGACTTCATAGATGTAGGCGTCTTTTTTCTTCTCAAGAAATTTAAAGCACTAACTGAGGAACCCTTACTACTCTTTCTTTTAGGAGCGTCTGTAGTACTAGTTTTTCTATTTTCAGAAACATTTTTATCGTCTTTTTTGCTGTTCTTTTTTATCAGATCCAATCTAATAGTAGAACCATGAATTGAATCTCTATCCTCCTCACTCCAAAGACTTTCTCTGGACTTTTTTTTATCACTATGCTTTTCGAGATCTTTCTTTGAATCGAACCACTCGTCACCCAAACTCTTAACCATTTCCAAGGGATTTGATAGCGACATTGTTTTTCTGTGTCCTTTTTTACTTTTGGCTTGGTCAACTTCTTCATCTGTTATTGCTAATTTGAGAGATTCCTTGCTTATTGTTGGAGTTTTACTAAGACGCGGTAGAGCGTCATCACTTGCAGAAATAGCGTCACTATGACAATCGGCAGATTCGTATAGAGATTCGTCGCTTTCATCTCGTCTTTCTGCAGAATTATTAAATTAAATTTAGAGTACATTTCAATTTTACAACCAGTAATTAGTTTCCTTGCCATTTTAAGGTATCTATAACAGGCGCTATTATTAAGAATTAATTCTTAGTAACATACTTAAATACTTACTACTTGGGCACTTAATTTATCCAGTTTTAAATTAAGTGCCCTATAACAAAAATTCAAAGCAAGTTGAAACAATATTTTTTAGATTATATGTAACTTGTATCTATGTCTGTGCATGTAAGTTTTTTACGCATATCGAAAACATATTTGATTGTTTTAAGACTCTTGTTTCACTAATGGAGGAAAAGTTAAAGTGGAATGCTGAGATATACTTAAAAACGTGTAGAATGGACATTTCAAACAGAGAATCGATATTGACTGAAGAGTGATGAGTTATCGATTAAAAAGCTTTTAATTTTTTCTGATGCTTATAATTACACGAGTATAGATATAATGAGACTGACAAAGGAACGCCTGAGTTCAGATTACCCAAACGAACAGCAAGAAGTAGCACAATGATAATAAGAGTAAAACCGGAGCACATTGTTTCAATCGCAATCATGTCAGAGACAATGAAGATTATTATGTTTACGAACTGAATTACGATGATTGAGTTATGGCGGATGCTTTGTATGAATGCTTTGTATGAAAAATATATTTAGGGCGCATATACATTATGCAAAATTGATTGGTAATTTTAATGAGGAATTGCAATTCATTTTTTTATTGATGTTGTTCTTACTGGTTTATAGATATTGGAAGGAAATACATATATGCACTTGTTTATGTAGTTAGCCAGTTGCAATAAAAAAAAACTTCAATCTAAGTATATTTTTTCCCATCTCAACCCGCTAGACATTTTGAATTTGATAATAATGAAAAAGAAATACAATTGTTTTTGCATTAAAATTAAAACTAACCTAAAAAGTCTACTGCAAGAAACCTACATCTAATTCCAATTAGAGCAAAAACTTTGGATTTTATAGAACTAATCCATCTCAATTTAATAAATTTTGCAATCATCTCCTTGACCTCAGTAACTCTCTTTATTTGCACAATATGATTTTTTACGTAAAAAAGTAAATAAAAACCTAATCTAACCTTGCTTTAATCCTAATCCTCTGCTGTTTACGAAATATTTAAAATGCATACAGTTTTAAATTCGGACGATTTAGAAGAACAATTTTATGCAAAAAGAAATAGTTGGACAGATTTTGATTAAAATATAAATTATTTATTCCCAATAGTTATTACGATTTACTATATGACAAAAGGCGTATTTAACGCAATGTTACGCCACGCACACGCACATGCGTTGCGGTAGCAATGTGGCGGCGCCCTCAACGCGAAACAATTACCATACAATAACGTTTAGCACTCGTTTCGCGACCACTTTCTACTGGTAACAAAAGACGCGACTAAATTCAACTCGGTTTTGCATGAAGTCAAGTTTGGCGGCTCTGTGCTAGCGGGGGTCAACACTTAAGTGCAATAAAATTATAAGCATATTTGCGTTGAAGTCAGGGTGAAGTTTTTAAGGGGAAAAATATCAGTCACTTGCTCAATGTATTATTCATAATTTAAGCACATGCGCTACATAATAATAATTAAGTGTAATTCAGCGCTATAAACTCTGGAGGTAAGAAAAATTATACGGAAAATTTAAGAATGATTTTTATTGAATGACATCGCCTTTTTTAATTGAGTTTGTCTATTTTCAATTTATCGTTTTACATACCAACGCAGTCGTTAAAAATAATAATAAATGGTTTATACTAACAACAAAAAACATTAACAACAAAATAACAAAAAATAAGGTGAAACATGAAAAACAAGTCTCAATATCAATATTTAAGGTGGAGAAACAATTTATTGGACACATTTCTAAGCGTTTCGTGAACTTTTGCGTTACGGTAGGCGATGCGAATAATTAGGTTAACTAGATTCTCGGTGGGCTCGTCAAAAATTGAGGTCGACGGTGTCAGGTCAGCCGGCGGACGATTTGACCGACAGTCTCGCCTCTTGACTTGATTCTTATTAATTATATTGCAAATGTAAATCAGATGGTGAGCAGAAAGATAAAGAAACCAGGACGAACAATGTAGGTTAAACTGTTATTGAATATCGCTCATTCAATTGGAAAATTGTTCTTTTTCCAATCCATTACCCACTATTTTGTTTTTGTCCATTGTTTTCCTTAGTTTTTTTATTTTTGAGAACGATTTTACCGCGTTTATTTTGTTTTTCAAAATGGCCTCCTTTTGATAACGATAACATTGCGTCTCTTGTGTACAATTGTAGATGTTATCACACGGATTATCTGTTACTTAATCTTCAGGACGGTTTCATCTTAGCTACCGTTCCGCTGCCTCTTATCTTAAACTATGCTAATATTTGATAAATTTTATTACCAGAGCTTGGAATTTAGGATAAAACTACACAATTGTAATAAAAAATGATTACGTTCGAATATAATTATTTTACTGCCAGCACATCACTTATGAGACAATATTTTTTTGGAAATCTTTTGCGTTAAAACAATTTATTAAACTATCGATACTTTAAAGGTGGAAGGTGGAAGCAATCAGCGACGCACAACTATGCAGGACACGCTTCACTAATAAAAAAGTCTAAAGCATAACGTATGCAAATATGCAGATCAATGGCGTTTATTCGCAAACCGGAATTTGATAAATTTTTCTTTCACCTTATTAAACCTAAAAAAATTCTATCTAATGATCAAAAGCGGGTCATTAACGGGATAACTAAAGGGACTTATGAAATACATTGTACCGTACAAACTGTTGGTACCTAAAAATGTTGGTATTGACCATAGAATAATTAGCTAGCTTTCATTTAGACTATCATATCATTCTATCAAGATATTTATTTAAATAAAACAGAAACACAATAAAACGTCTTACGCGACAAGAATGCTTTTATAAGCCAAACCTAGTCCCGACCTGACCTTTATAGAAAATACCTCTGCATTGTAGATTCATAACCGCGTTTATCGACAATTTTTAGTTGAAATTCATAAAATCAATACAATAAAATAATGATTGATCGTCTCAGGTGTGTAATATTTTACCTAGAAATCAAATAAAATTATAAGTATTCTGTAATAAGTGCTTTTCCTATCTATACTAGTACCCTATATATTTACAGTTACCAAGATAAAATTGTTTACCACCTAGGTGTTGTTTATATTACTCAAATCGATCGTTTATTTTATGTTTCATGTGAACTAGGAACACTCGTTCAATAGGTAATTTACTATAGGAACTCCTATACATTTCATAGAAAATGACGTTAAAGCATAAAGTAATTCACACAATAGTGATAGCTTTAGTTATGATTTGTATTTTAGTATAAAATAAGTGTCTATAAAGTTATTAGCGCCCATTAAAGATATTGTTTTTGATTCATTAGGTCACGGTCAGACCGCTAACCGTACCAGTTATGTAAAAATTATTGATTCTATTCTTGGCAATGATATAGTGTATATTGATAACGCCATGCTATTAGCAGGAAAATTATTATACCTATTATACCCTACCCTAATAAAACATTCACGGGTATTATTTTACGATCAGTTATTTGGTCCATTGGTCAGTTAAAAAAAATAACTTTTGCTGAATGATTTAAAAGTTAATTTTTGTTATAATGCTAAATATGCGAATGGATAATAATATAATATAATGGCAAGGAAACTATAAAATGTACTTAATATAATTTTAAAATTAATATAAAACGAATATCATAAGATCAAATTGCAATTGGTGTAATCCAATGTCACAATCAACGGTTAAAATAATATTCCGACAATTACACACAAAAGTAACGTAGTTGTCAGAGTACATTGGTAAATAGCATTTTTTGTCAAAACAACTCGCTGTCCGTCAATCTCAAATGATGGGACAACGTCTTATCACAACAGTCAAAATGGACTTAATATACAGTCAAATTAAGAATGACATTACAGTCTTACAAGGATCTTTTAGCGTGTGGGTGACGTGTGGGTAACAGAGACAGCGCCTTACAGGAAAGGCGAACTGTAAGGCGCTGTCTCTGTCACTCACACGTCATCCACGCGCCAAAAGATGCTTGTAGGACTATATTTAAACTGCCCGTGTCCATGCCTATTTACGTCACAATACATACACGTAGCTACAGTAATGATATCAATATCACATAATAATCACAGTGAAAACAATACATTCACACACGTACTTAGTCCGTAGTCCATACAATTCGACGTACATCAATCAACACTATCCAAAGGGACGTATGCAAATCTTTTAATTAATATAGTCAGGTTTCTATTATGTGACTCGCGTTACGACTCTTTAAGCGTTACTAATGTACTGAATGCATTAATGATGTTTCAATTGCACTTCAAGGCTGTAATAGTAGATTGTTACACAAGGGACGTAAGTAAGCTATTACAGAACAAGATCCAATTTGGCGCCAGTGCGAGCGCAGCTCGCATAGGGCGCTAATGGATCGCGTGCACCCGAGATATTTAGTCACACGAGCGAGCGCAGCGAGCGAGGGTGAATATAGTTCGAGGGTGTAATAGCTACTTGCAACCGAGGTAAGCATTCTACTTTATATCATTCTTGTGAGGTAAATAAAACATTGGTAATGCAAAATGAAATTTTAATTTCAGATCAAATGAAATGCCGCCATTTCCATTTTTTTTTCGTAAATAGTTTTCTATTTTTTGGAGTTTACTCCTTAAGAAACGATTTGAGTTATAAGGCCCGGTATGAGATTTTATGAGGAGTAAAATCAAGTTTAGAAACACGAAAAGTTGAGGCGTTACGTAGAAAGAGACAAACATATAACTATCTCAAATCTCAAATCTCAAATCTCAAATCTCAAATCTCAAATCTCTAATCTCTAATCTTTAATCTCTAATCTCTAATCTCTAATCAATCTCTAATCTCTAATCTCTAATCTCTAATCTCTAATCTCTAATCTCTAATCTCTAATCTCTAATCTCTAATCTCTAATCTCTAATCTCTAATCTCTAATCTCTAATCTCTAATCTCTAATCTCAAATCTCAAATCTCAATCTCAAATCCAATCGTGCGTCGTAGCTGACACACACTTTTTTTTTACGGCTCTGAGTTCCAAGGAGTTTTGCATAGTTTGAAATGTATGGAAATTAAATGCCGCCATGTTTTTTTTTCAGTAAAAAGTTTTCTTACCATTTTATAAGAAAAGAGATTGTTTACCAAGGAGTTTTGCATAGCTTGAACTGTAATGTGAACATTACAATTCAAGCATAGTGCGACGTAATGTTGCCTTGAATTGCAAACACCAACTTACAAGGAGACTTTCCACCATAGTAATCCCTAGTTACTGAGCAAGTATGATATAAAATAAATTTAATGTTATATAATTTTGTGGTTTATTTCGGTACTAGGTACTTAAGTCGTTTAAAAACTGAATCAATTCACATCGCTAATTGCAATTTGCTCTTAAAGTTATCAGTTAAGTACTTCAACAAGATCGATTGATTATAATTATGACAACTGAAAATTGTACGTTTCAGAAATCAAATAAAAAAAAAAAAAATTCAAATATTTATTTCTTCGAAGTAGGTTTTTACAAACGCATTTCGAAAGTCAAGTTACGCCATCGCTTCAACAAAGGTAATATACCTAGTTTAAAATGATATTCAATCTATCTTCACAATATAAGGAAGGATATTACATGCAGAAAATACACTGTTATGATCCATTACCAGAAAGACCGTCAAAAATGTAAAACTTGACATACGTTTAAAAATTCTCATCTCATTTTAAAATGTACGCAGGAGCGAACTGTGTATTTTCAGGTGATTTTCAGCACGAAACTTTAAAAAATCAACTTACAGTTAGGCCGCGGCCTCGAATCTTGCGGGCAGCGGGGCGGCGGCGGCGGCGGCGCGGGCGCGGCAAGATGTTTTACGTATAATCAAATGGACCGACCCTCGAAAACAGCGGCGCAGCGGCGCGGCGGTGTGGGAGCGGGTAACGAGCGGTGGTTGACAACATCAAGCGGTGACCGCTCGCGCGTCGTGTGCGTCAGAATGGCGGGTCTGCTCATATTTAACGTTGATGTAGATTTAGAAAAAAAATCCTAAGTATATTCGAACACAAAAAGTTATTTTATTTCTACCTTGTATAATCAAAATCACAGATCAGTTTCAATTTAAAAATTAAGACTTGATATCGACTACGATACTCTATAATACTCTATACCAGTGGTGCCCAAACAGTCGATCGCGATCGACCGGTCGATCGCAAGAGGTTTCACGGTCGATCTTAGAGGATTAAGCAAGTACAAGATTTTATTTTCGCAAATTTATAAATTACCTACTGAGCATTCCGATCGTTTTTGTTTCAATTCATTTATTTCTGTGACGGACTGACGGACGATGTCGACAGGCGACAATCCAAAGTTACAATAGCGTAAGAGAGTGCTTTCTTTTTTAATAATATTTTTTATGTACAAATGTATGTAAAGAGTAAGAAACTATGTAGAACTGTTTGATTGTACCTAAACATATTATTATAAATCTAATCATTAATAATTAGGTACTTATTATTACAACATAAAAATAAATGATAAAAAAATTACATAAAAATAAAGCAGTCGATCTTAAACCCTTAACATTTTCTTAAGTCGATCTTCACAGCAAAAAGTATGGGCACCTCTGCTCTATACCGTACGCTCAATGTACTCGTATATAGGGTTATTTATATTATCGGATTATATTATAGCATAAAATTATAACATTGAAATACCAAATGTTGGCACAATACAGATATTAATGTCTGTCATTTATGTGCTTTAGCTTTAAAACCCAAATAGTATAGCACATTTGACATTGAGCACTAATTATATGTCCTACTCATATCCCTCTCGCTGCTACTTTCTTGCTAGCTTATTTGGTGTATATATGTAATATTTATTTTATTTACTTCGTTCTTTTCTTTAAAACACATAAACTTTAAAAATTATACCTGCACTAACATGATTTCGAGCTTTAGATAAAGAAACACCTGTTTAATTGTTAAATTTATATTTTTCAAGATTTTTAAAAATTATATACATATATAAGTATATTTTTATATATTCTTACTAATTTGAATGTAGTTAGTTTTGAATAACTTTTTTCTTCTGCAATGATAAAATAGTAGGCGTTCAGAGTTTCGTAAACTGTTTTTGTTAATGACTAGTAGGTTTTTAGGAAGCAATTAGGTAGCAATTAGGTAGCAATTAATAGTGAAAATAATATTTTAATTATAGCTATAATTATAATAATATTTTATTTTGATAGCTCATATCCCTCTAGCTGTTCTACTTTCTTGCTAGAGTAACGCACACGGTGACAGCCCGCGTGACCGCATTGTAGTGTTGTGCAATGTATTTTGGTGTTGTATACGTAATATTTATTTTATTTACTTCTTTACTCCTTGTCTGTCATCTTTATCCTCTTTATCTTCTTCCTTGTTCCCTTCCTTATATACCCTTGCCTTTCTTTATGACTTGTTCTTTTATGTTATTTAACTATTTTGAATACTTGTACTTTCTCTTTTAACTGAAATTGCAAATGATTTAAGATTATATTGACTACTTTGGAGTTAGGTATTTTGATAATTAATCTAATTATTACTTTGTTATTTATTTGTCGGGACATTGTCTCTCTTCTTCACAATTTCGATAAAACTCGCCTTTTATTTTTCTTGTCCTATAGAAGATATTCACTTCTTCTTTTGCCCACAATAAATCAAGTGCAAGAAATAAATTTGAATCGAAAAGATGTTGTCTCCGTTGTTCAGACATTTCGTTCGCGAATAAAACAAATATCTCAGCGATACAACACTACGCCGCTATAGCGCCGCGTGAAATGTCAGATCAGATTGGTTTCGAGAACTAGCCTGCGCTGCCCGCGCCGCCGCCGCCGCCGCCCCCCCGCTGCCCGCAAAATTCGAGGCCGCGGCCTAAGGCTTACAACTGAAAATTACAGTTCAAATCAAATACGTACCCATAGACACCTTCATATCGAGTATATCAGAGTATCTCCGTCTCTCTTTATCACTCTCGGTCGAGGTTTCCCTCTCGCTCGACTCCCTCGTCGGCTTCAGCAATACCGCCTTCTTTCTCCTTAATTTATTAACAACACCATTCTCACCCTTCACGGGGACCGGCTTCGGTTCCCGTTTAAACCACATCATACCGACCATAGATTATATCGATCGCACCTGTCAATACTACAACCGTCGTGACATTTGACAGAACGGACAAAGCGTCAATGTTTTCCGATACGTAAACATCAACGCGAACACTTTGCACTTGAGTTTTCTAATTTCGCACTTCACTTTTCACTTTATGTTTCCGTGATCACTAAGTTATCATATTTATTTGTCGGCGTACACAACACTGTAAATTAATACTGACGATGAAAAATGACGCTCTTGGTATTCAATATGATAAAAATAATTGTTTGTTCGTTCTAAAGAGGGATTGTGGACACATAATTATGAATTAAAATAAAACAATTTTCAAATTGATCCTATTATATGCAATTTTTAGCTTCAGACTTATTCAAAACCCAAGAACCATGTTCAAACCCAGCCCCTGATCCAAGGGGTGGCAATGCTCTTCGCCCAGGGGGGACAAACCCCCTCCCCCAACCCCTAACTGGTTACATCCATGTAACTAACATTGGTCGCAATATATAAATAGTGCATTATAAACTTGTCGCGTATGTGCGTGCGGTCTAAGAATAGCTAAGATTCGTACACGTAGTGTTACATACGTTACTTATTTATAGACGTGTTTATTTAGCTCCGTTGCAATGGACGTTGGTACCTACATGTAATTGTGACGTCGACGTCATTAATGTTATTTCAGTTTTGAATCTCTTGTGAATTTTTTGTGTAATTTTCAAACAAAAGACGCAAATGTATACAAAAGAAAATTTTAAACTAAGAATTACATATTTCTTAGTACCTATGTACGTTCAATACGCAGTTATTTACACAACTCATAAGATATCGTGAATCGTGATCAAACTCGTGATGGTATAATTTTAGGTGAAAAAATAGATGACAGAAAAACTGAAAGGTATTGAATTAACTCTTGAACTTAAAGCGCGAACTATTAAAACGTGCTTTAGTAAAATGAGAACGGGTATCCCCTTCAAAGGTAATTTGATAACCTGAAGAAGACCTCTTTGCTGAAACTGAATACTAAAATTTCACGTAAAAATAACGTTTTTGTTCATAATTGGACCCGCTAGCTTGATGAAATAAATAATCAATAAGAAACAAAACAAAAACAGAATTTAGTCTCACGAAAAATTATAACCTGTTTTGACAAACAGTACCTACGTGTTCATTAGCTACGTTAAATACATATATCAAACCAGAAGAACACTACTCGTACATAAAAAGATAACCCAACGAAATACAAGTGAGTGACACACCAGGCGCGACCTACGTACGGGCTATGGTACGGGTCACACGTTTCGTCCAGGCAGCGACAATCGTCACGGAAACGTGTGGCCGACATCCGAGCCGCTTCCGGTCGCCCTCACACGTCCTGCGCCTGCGCATGTAATCTTTCGTCCCGTTTGACCTGCTAAAAACGTTCCAATCTGAGATCGGTTGCTTGTGCAACGAATCGGGATAGGAAACGCTAAAGCACCATGAGAAAGAACGCATCGGAACATGCCATAGTTCATAAACAACAGTTAATACGTAAAAGATGATAACATGATTTTAGAATTAAAAATAACCTTCATATATTTCTATCTAAAAACCATACTAATCGATAATCGAAAACATATGGATACAATCACGTAAATAAACATGGAAAAAATGTAATGGCGTTCATATCTAATTGAACTAGCATAAAGTATCTTTAGCTTCTGAAGTAGAATTTAAACGTTTCCTAAACAGTCATCTTCTTGTAAACGGAACTGAATATTTTTGTAAGATATTTTTATTAATGTAGAAAAATGCATTTTAGTATGTATTTAAATGTAGCCTATGGACAAACATACGTATCTAGAGAAAGTAATGATTGTGGCCTATTTAATTTGATTATCAGAGCAGTAATAGTTAGAATGATGACATAATGTTCTAACAAAATCAAACAGCACTTAGCCCAAACGCTGTAGCTAAATATACAATTACAACACCAACAGCCAACCATGGTCAGACGAACAGGAACTAGCCAACGCTTATTGAGTTCTCGTGATTTATTACGAGACGAACCTTCAGATTCAGACATTGTTACATTTGTAACATTAAAAATACGCTCAACGTTTTAGCGGCCGAATATGTATAGTGATTAGTAAATGGAAGTGTCTAATGGTCGGTTTGGATTTGTAACGTTTTAATAATGATACTAATGATAGGTAATTAAAAACAGGTTGTTTGACATCACTAACAAATTTATTCTCAAACACGCTCACATAAATACTTAATAGATGACATTGTGAAAACTCACCATTCATCTTAATATAGCGATAGTGATTTTGTAGCAGAATTCAAGTTCAAAGAAGGTGTCATTATTTCCTTCCTTTGTCAGCACATTGGTGACATTTATGACATGAATTTCAAATCGTACATGATTGGTAGTGACAAAAAAACAAATTGGTAACTAATCTGGTAGTCCATTTAATTAATTGCAATTTAATTTTTTTGAAGTGTAGGGGGGGTCAGTGTAAAGCTAAAACAAAGTTTGTGGGGTCGCCACCCTTGTCCCACGGCCGCCATCTTGAAAATATGGGTTGAAATGGTTTTAACGATATATCTCTTAAGCTATTTATCTGATAAAAAAAATTATAAACATTTTTTGTTGCAAATTAAATTCTCTACAACTTTGGTCCAGTAACTTTTTGTCGTAAAACTATAAAAAAAAAGTTATAAGCGAAAATGTTAAGAAATTCGAGAAAAAAATTATATTTTTCGATATAACCTTTTTTTTATCATTTTACGAAAAAATTATATCAGACCATTTTTGTAGATCGTTTTTTGAGGAACAACTTTTATCAGCAACATTTTTTTATTAAACCAATAGCTAAGGTTTTACAGCGCTCTGAAGTGAGTACTATTTTTCAGCACTCTTAAGACTCTTAACACGTTGACTGTCCAGGCTAAATCCAACAACCTTCACGTGGCGTCCCGCGGTTTTTTTATTGAAGGTAGTTGGAAATACTTCACATTTAATAAATTTATACTAGAAATCTCCGTCACTGTAATATATTAGTTATTTTCAGCATGTATCACATGTGATACAGGGACGTCTCGTCCTTAATTTTAGTGTATCACATATGATGCAGGGACGTCGATGCAAAAAATGAGGGTATTCATTAAACTAATTATTTTAGTTTTCTTGCGGTAGTTGCAGAAAAATAATTAGTAAACATCAGTCACGTTTAATCGAGCATCGCGGATCTATTATTGCACAAAACAGTTAGCTATCTACATGCCACAATCATGAAATGCAACTATCGGGAGGGTTTCGGCCTATTATGAAACCAAAGATGGTACTTACCTACAATAATGGCAAAAAAGGAATTTATCTAGCGGATCAATTAGCAAGCTACAATTCTCCTGTGCGAAACACCTGTATTTGGTACAAAAAGATAGCAGCAGATGTTTTGTCTATTGGAGTTGTGAACGCCATCATCCTTCACAATGAGTTAAATCCAACCAAAAAAATAGATTATTACCTGGCCATGAATACACAATAAGAAAATTATTGGCAATTGGAGAATTAGCTGCACCCGCTTCAGGACCATCAAGATCTCTAATGGCTTCATTGCATAAAATCCTACTAAATCCTACTAATATTATAAATGTGAAAGTTTGTGTATTTGTTTGTTTGTTTGTTTGTTACTCCTTCACGCAAAAACTACTGAACCGATTTTCATGAAATTTGGCACACACATAGAGGGCAACTTAGATTAACATATAGGATATTTTTTATCCCAGAAATCCCGCGGGATCGGAATTTACGCGGGAAAACCTTCTTCGCGTATGGGGTATAAATATAAAACTAACAAGTCTGTCTTCCCGGAAATCCCGCGAGTCTGTCTTCCCGGAAATCCCGCGGGATCTGGAGTTACGCGGAATAAACTCCTGCGCGTAGTTGCGGGCTTAAATTTTTATGCGACCTTTACTAGGAGATTGAGGAAGTTTTGAAGCAACATATAGGGTACTGTTTATCCCTGAATTCCCGCGGGATTAGGATTCACGCGGTAAAAACTCATACCCGGGAATGAGGTCGTGGGTTCAGATGTTTATGGGACTTTCAGTGGGAGGTAGAGGAGGTTATGGAGCATTATATAAGCTACTTTTTGTTCCGGACTTCCCGCGGGATCGAGATTTACGCGGGAAAAGCTTCCATGAGCGAATGAAGTCGCGGGCTCATTAATATCTATATATCAGGATATCTATACATATATCGGGAATCGAACCGGCTTTTTTTCTCATGATCAACTTTATGTTGCTTTTTCGAGGGTCAGCATCGCTTTAGCTGGTCTTTATGTTTTGGCACCCGAATGAAAAACTACCAATGTAGTTTAAAAATATAATAGTTTGGAATGAAAAAACCCCGACGTTTATATCTTAAAGTCTTTTTATCGATTTTCTCAAGATCTACATAACGGATTTTTGTACGGTATGACTAAAACGTAGTAAAAAATCAACTGTTCTTAAGATGTGTGGAGTGTGTCTTAATATGTGTGGGATCGGGATTAACGCAGGAATAACTTTGTGACACACTGAGTTCCACGCGGGCGGAGCCGCGGGCAACAGCTAGTTACCAATATATCTAGAAAAGCTAATGGTAAAATTGCAAGAAAACGCTGTCTTAGTTGCTACAAGAAATTGAAGGATGCTGGCAGCACCACAAAAGAAGTTCAGAAGAAATCACCTAAGGTACACACAGAGTGTAAACAATGTAATAAGCCATTTTGTATCCCAATCTTTAACGAATTTCATTGAATTTTTGTTTAATTTTTGTCTTTGCATTATTCTCTTTCAGTGAAAAAAATGTGTTGGATCATTGGTGTTTTACTTTTCTTAATATCTACACTAGACGTCCTTATAATATTTATTTCTCTAAATCAGACGTCCTTGCAAATAAACGCCGTAAAGTTTGTATGCCTACTTTCATCATATGTGATGCAAGGACGTATGGTGAAAGATCAATTTGTATCATATGTGATGCAGGGACAGTCAACGTGTTAACTATACATAATTATATTACACGTGTGTACTAATAATGTGTCATCAGTTATTTTTTTTATTTTGTTATTATAATTTTTTTAATTACTAATTTGGCAATATTATAATAGTTAATTATTGACTTTTCCTCACCACCCACGAGGTAGAGTCTAGAGGCGCGTTTTTTTACGTGGTATCCCCAATAGGCATAATCCACGGTGATTTTCTAAATTAAAACTACTCTGTCCTCAGTCTTTTCGATGGACAAGGCTGCGGCTGAGCATCTGATCGGCTTTCTAAATCAAATACCAGTGGGAGAACTGGAGAAGGAAGGGGTGTTAATGTCGGCGGTTCATCATCAAAGTCATTTTCATTTATTAATTCTGAGAGCTCCATTACGTTGCTGCAAGTCTCTCCAGAACAATGGAAGCACACTGCAGAACATTTCAGCCCTGCTTTTCGACATCCACACATCGCTCCACAGTTTCCTTTGCATTTGCAAAAGATCAATTTTAGAAGCTCAGGGGTGCTGGAGGTTTAGAGCTCTGTACTGGAATCAATAATTTTCCACTTTTTTCCAGCCCCAGTCTTCAGGATCATTATAATTACCAAGCCACGACTGGACCTGATGGTAGACTCGGAAAGTATGAAAGCGAGCTGTGTCTTGTGTCGGAGGAAGTGAAGATAGGTTGAATGTATTTTTTGTCATTGCCTTGGCGAATTGTTTATATCTTAGGTTGCCAAGAGAATTATCATCTTTATTACCACCGTATAAAGAGATAAAAAACGTTCACCAATTACAGTGAGCAAAGCAGGGTCAACTCTCTTGTTGAGAAACAAAGCCGTTCCACTTGCAAACTCTAAATGTTTTTCCAGGATTTTCACAAATTTCATTTTACCGATATTGTAAGGAGCTGAAGTTGTATCACATCCTGAAAAAGCATGAAGAAACAGCAAGTTGTCCGCAATGACATCTCCGTATATAAAACAATATAACTGTTCTGCTGTTCGTCCTTTTGATGGTTTAAAAAAAACATTTGCTTGTTCTCTAACAAGTGCTGTGAGCAATATCAGTATGTCAATAATATATCTTCAGCTACAATAGTAACGGTATTGAATAATGGAGATGCAGCAACTTTACAATTTTTTTCTCGAATTTCTTAACATTTTCACTTATAACTTTTTTATTTATAGTTCTACGACAAAAAGTTACTTGACCAAAGTTGTAGAGAATTTAATTTGCTTAAAAAAATGTGAATAATTTTTTTTTATTAGATAAATAGCTTAAGAGATATATCGTAAAAACCATTTCAACCCCTATTTTCAAGATGGCGGCCGTGGGACAAGGGTGGCGACCCCACAAACTTGGTTTTAGCTTTACACTGACCCCCCCTACACTTCAAAAAATAAAATTGCGTCCTCTAAAAAACGCAAGGTAAGGCCTAAAAAATTTAACATTTCAATGGACTATGGTCATTTCTCATCATAGAAGTACCTACGTGAGTAGGTAAATCTGTGAAGAATTAGAATACACCAACCTGCAGCCTATCAAGACCTTTAATATATTAGAAAATGACGGCAATCCAGTTACATGTCGAGTTCAACTATTATCATTTATGTCGTAATGTCTTTGTCAGTAGGGCACTAACACGGTTAGTGCACCAGGTGCGGTGGTGATAACGGACAAAAAATGAGTATACTAATGCAGTAAGTAAATAGTAAGAGTAAATTAAGGTAATAAAGATTTATAAAATGAACCCTTGAGTTCAACGTTCTCTGAAGCTTTAGACATAGTTGATAAGCTTAGATATAGCATATTAAACTCCAACCCTCCAACACTTGAGCAGAAAAAACTCAGCGTAAATTGCATTTACTCGTAGACAGGAGAGGGTTGGGGTTAGGTAGGAGTTTAAAAATAAAAAGTATACGTTATGAAGCAAGTAAAGTACACAGCAGGAATCGAAAATATTTTTCGCAACGATCTGTCGCGGCTACTTTTTAGGGTTCCGTACCCAAAGGGTAAAACGGAACCCTATTACTGAGACTTCGCTGTCCGTCCGTCCGTCTGTCACCAGGCTGTATCTCATGAACCGTAATTGTTACACAGTTGAAATTTTCACAGATGATGTATTTCTATTGTCGCTACAACAACAAATACTAAAAAACAAAATAAAATAATTTTTTAAATGTGCGTTCATACTTTCGAAGCTTCAGCGAGTTACCTTTCGGTCCAAGAGTTGGCGTTGTGGCTAATATGTGGCTACAATAAAACAATAAAATATTTAAGTGAGGCTTTCATACAACAGACCACATTTTTTTGGCGATTTTATACATAATGGTACGGAACCCTTCGTGCCCGAGTCCGACTCGCACTTGGTTTTTTTTATGTTAATAGCTGTCAAATGTACAGTCGAGCCACTTGGTGGTAATATACCATGGACATCATCAATACAAAGGTACGATGACTTGTCAGTCAGGAAAGAGGATAGAAGGAAAATACTATTTTCCCTGGAAAACTGCAGTTTGTCCTGAGCATTATTTTTAATTAAAAAATCTATCGTAGGTACATAAGAGATTCTCATAAATATATAAGAAATAGGTACAGTGGCCAAATACATTCCGCTACATTTTAGATACATAATTCCTAGATACTCCTACTCTAATCGAAATTTTGTTGGTCACGAAACTAAACCAACTTTTAAATATATTTTTTATCTAACAATCTTTGTTAGGAACAGGCTTTTGTGAATTTGACATTTTAATTACTTAGCTTATTAAAATATTTTAGGGAAGAATTATGAAGGACTTGGAACAAACGGAAAAAGACCACAGGGGAAATCTAATTTAAAGTTTGTAATTTACATTTCTTTTTTTAATTATTTTTTAGCGTCGCTCATTTACCAGTTCGCATTTTACACTACATTGGCGGAAAACTATCTTCATACATGTTTTTCCATGGCGTTGTCGCATCCGTAAGTGGGTGATAATCCCAAAATAGTAAGAAGTGAATACAAGATTCAATTGCAAATTATCGACGATAGGAAATAATGAACTAACACAATGCCATTTATTTTCAATTAAAAAAAATACCTTTAATTCATGCTAGTTTATATAATGTTTGCTTGAGCCTTTTGCCATTTTCATAGGCTTGCAGATCCAATTAAAAGATTCAAACATTTAATAAATTGAAGCTGTGGTCCTATATTGCTTTAACAGCATAATGCTTCTGTGGCTTTGAATACAAGATGATGGATTTAAGAAAATATGGTCTGCTATTATTATTGCGTTATAGGTTTACCGTTTAGTGCTCTATGAAAATGAATTTGAATTGTAATGAAATAATATCTTTTTTTTTTATAATAAACACAATCAACCTAACATTAAGTAGCGCCAAACCTTTGTATTCAATTTATGAAGGCTTTTTAAATTGAAAACAAATGGCGACTATGACCAAGAAATACTCTAAAAACTTAAACAGGCTGGACACACTAACATCAAGCCACATTAAGTATTTCCTTATACATTAAATTTCAATTAGCACTAGGCTAGGCAAGGTGAGGTCATTTTGACCAGAATAACTACTTAACAAGAATTTTTCACACATTACACAGGGTTTTTTTGCGACGTCCAAATCGTTAATCCGTTGCTTATTTTCATAGCATACATACATTGAGAAATTAAAACAAAAAAATATCCTTGAGTTTTTTTTTCAAACTAACGAGATATTGACAATTTTTCTTATTAAATAAGCAAAATGGATAACTACTGGACACTGTCAAGAAAATTCCTTTTGTTTAAGAGTAATCTTAAGAACCTTTATATGAAGCACATGATAACGTCGTATATTTTATAGTATATTCATAGGAAGTAAGAAGAACAACTTCATGTATTTTAGTTTCAAATTAATTAAGAAATTAATATTAAGCTTATCAAACTTATTCCCCCAATTTCAGCCCCTTAGTTTAGTTTTTGAAAAAATTGGTAGCATATTTAGCAATGCGCCATCAATTATTTTCCTAAGAAATTTCATCGAAATTGGTCAAGCAGTTGAGATTTTTCATACAGACTTTCATTCCGTATTTAAACCTCTTAAGGATTGACTTAAAAAAAACCTAAGTGTGACGAATCTTCAACTATTTTCATTCCGATTTCTATCCAAATCGGGCCGGTGCCGGTGTTTAGACGTGAAAGCCTAACATACAAACAAACGGACAGACAGACGTACCATTTATAATACTAGTATGGATTAATCTATGAACGCCATTACAAAAACCTAGACATGACATTGACATTGATACTATTAGTCATTAGTCATAGCATAGCGCAAACAGCATCCGGTTGTAACATGCGAACACGATAAACATGCTTTGTATTAATTTAAATTACCATTTCAATGAAGATTCTGCGTATAATGAAGATATTCTGGAGATTTCTTAAGCCTTGAATGTCATAGACTTCACTCAAAACCAAATTATAGAGCACTCTCTGAATATCATAACTGCATACTACTATGTAACTAAAAATACGTCAAAGCTTAATCTATTTTCAAAACCACAAAAAATAGATTGAATAAAACAGAATCTTTTTGGCAAGCATAGTAGGATATTTTATGTCCATCGTCGATGGCATTAATTAAGATATATCGTGAGTCAACAGTGAGCCAATATTGACGTAAGGAACGATACTATAGGTTCAATATCTAGAACGGCATTTGCGAAAGGAGTGTTCGAAACGTTGACGACGATTGACAAGTCACACGCGCTAGCTTGTCCCAAACAGAATTAGCTACGGAAGCACATCCTGTCCTCCCCGATACGCGCCCCTGTACTCACAAAATGCATCCCTCGAGGGGAGACGGCAAAAATAGACATCTCAATTGTGATTAAGAGCCGATTGGTTCCCATTCTAGTGATATTTGGATGTTGGTTGGAAACGATTTAATGGTAGTTGACTATGATTACTAAACTTAATTGCATAATTTTGATTCTTAAGAGTTACAACAAGTGAACAAACTTTGAGTAAAGTAACGCGATGCTTACAGTCTAAAAGTTGTTACACTACATTAAATAAGGTAATATTGTATTTGTGTGGATATAGTATAGTAACTTTTTGTCCAAAAAAACTTTGCGATAATGCTAAATAAATACAAGGAAGATGCGGGCCATGCGGGTAAGACCAATAAATAGTACGATAAAAATAAAGAAACCAGATAATAACATTACCCACGTGGACTATAAATCAAACGGGCGCCAGTAAGTGGCAACGTAAGGTCTATTATACCAACCAAACTATTGAATTCATAATGGATAGAGCCATTTTAGTAGCGCTCTCGTATGGAATGAGACGGTTGGATGAAACACGATAATAGTAATTTGTTTAAAGTGCCCATTAAAGCGAACAATTTTAGTAGGTAATGGGTGGCAGCGACGCTGCCGAATGCTTTGTAGCAAGTTTGAAGAGATTAAACATTTCATTGACTTAGGTGACATCTACTTATATTATGTAGCTGAAGGATTTATAATCTGGCTGGGAAATAAAAGAGGGAAGTTTGGAAAAGTAGACCCAGCAGAGAAAGATATAGAGTGAAAATTCTGATGATCACTATCACAGCGAAATGTTATTCTATTTACCTAAGCTTTTGACTTCAATAAATTACTCTGATCTAAATAAACAACATATCGATAAGTACAAAATAATATAACGTGTTTGTTGTCCTAGCTGCAACGACCTTGTCGGCTTATGGTTCGTTTCATCAGAACCCAAACATTTCAACGAAGCCGGTGGGCGACAGGAAACTGCAAATGTAGGAATGCCTGTATTGTACACTAGAGATTTTAGTATTTAATCGGAGGTTAGGGCACTTATGTGACGTTTGTTTGTAAACCTACTCCCGCGGCATGTTTACACAGCGCAGCGGTTTCAACGACTACGTAGGTACGTAATGATGGTTTTGCTTTGCAGTATTGATTTTGGGCGTACAATACAAACAATTCAAATGGTTGTTAATTGTGTTCTATTGAAAGCTTCGTGACATGTTGTAAAGATATGAGTATCAGATATAGTTTTTTTAAAATAATAAATACCTGGGTAACATAATGTGTCTGAATTACTTCTCAATAAAGCTAAGAACGAAAATGAATAGACGAAGCACCCATTACCAGGCGCTCGCCGGCTTCCATGGACATCAGTAACCCTAAAATCACCATCGATGCTCGGTTAGCCGAGAAAGAAGGAAGAAGAAAATTATTGTGACAGACTAACAATCTAAAATTAACCTATTTCATTTAACTACGAGTTACCAAAATGCTTTTGTATCTATCGAAGCACAAAGCTAATGCCGAGGCAATAACAACGTACAAAGAACAGATGCCGATCCCGTATCGTAACATGACCTTGGTGGAACCACTCGTAACAATTCAACCGAGAAAAGTTACCTGCTATACGTTTTTTAAGAATTTCTAAGATATTTTTAGACCAGTTGATCTAAAATGTTAAACAAATCAACTGGAACTTTCGAGTGTTGTCACCGCGGAACTAATGCAGCTATTGGCTTCAGATGATTTCTGATTGGATTTAGATGACATCATTTTATCTTTTATTAGTACTAGTACCTAATATTAACATTCGCATTGAAAGGCGCAATTTCAATTTATAATTATGATTTTCAAGAGAAAATATTTGAAACTTCTCATCTGCTCAATTTTTTTTTCAAGAATTATAATAAAAAAACGAAATTTAACATCAATTTAGTTTATCTTTTTTCATACTTGTTTCGGATTATATGAGATAAAATATGATTAGCATTGATTCTTTATATGAAAGGAATATTCGTGAGCAAAATATTTGGCATCGATAAGAGTATACTGTATCTTAAGTGTAGGCATGTCATTTCTTTGCACCATATCAGAATGCGGACATTTAACTAAACGACGCTCAATCAAGTTTCACTCTTGGCATCTCCTTAGTACAAAGACTACAAAGATTTTTGAGTGATGAACACTAACCAGATACTTTGCAGAGATGCAATGACAACATACAATAAATACTTTTTCGAGTTCGAATATTGTGTGTAAATCATTAATAAAATAACATTAAGGAGGTAACTAAATTTGATACTTTAGCAATGCCTATTTGACTGATGTTATAATTTTATAAAGAATGCAGAGGTAACAAAAACATTCTGACTTCTTTATAAACAAAAAAATGTGTAAAAAGAGTCCACGACAAAACATAAAAAACAATCCGTCTGTCAGTCGCATCACAGAGCCCGGAAACAACGGGCCAGAGATGACAGTATTAAAATGAAAACAAAGTCTTCAGTCTGACTACAACACATAATATATTATACATGCGTAGTACATACATACATTAATTTTATAAAAATTAATTACAATCCTTCTTTTACTACTGATTGCTATAAAAGTAAAGAGTTTTGAGAATAAGAGGGAAGTAGAAAAATATCAATGATTTGATGATAGCCTTATTCAACCGTAAAAAAACAAAACGAAACGAATATCACCAACAACAAAACATCATGAAATTCGAAGTCAAAACTACTGACAGATAAATTTTCGGTGGAATCTGGGAGATTTCCACTAATAACAAAGCTCGTATTTTTTTAGGACAACGTCTTTACTTTGTACTATAATGAAAATACATTATAAATAACTTTTTACTCAATTTTAACCAAAACGTATGAGTAGCTACTAAGAAACATGGCTTATCAATTATTTTATTTTATGGTAGTTTCAAATCACCATGTGTAATATCTAAGTTGATATGTAACTTTTAGGATATACAATATGCCTGTATTAATGTTAACTATTGTGAAGCGATAATTATTAAACTTGTTCAAGGAAATGTTGTGTAATATTCACTAAAAATTAAAGCTCGTCAGTCGTTAAAGTGTTGTTTAGAGCTTACTAATACGCTAATACTTACTAATTGTTAACCGAACTTTTATTTAAAGATAGAGTTCGCCCGGGGTAGTACCACCGCCCGCCAAGGTACTCAGTACCATTCCTACCGTCATAATAATTGTTTTTAAGAGCAATTGTGTTCCGGATAGGAAGGTGTGGAGCCGGTTCACTTTTTTAGAGGCGACCATCTCAGACCTCAGGGGTAGCAACGCATCTGTGACCGAATTGGAACAAGACTCACACTAATCATTACTAACTGGACAATACTAATATTAACTAACAGGACTAACTATCACTAACAGTCCCTGTCCTCACACTTATTAACAAACTAACCAACTAACATTCTAACACCATCTACTAATTGGACTAACCACCCTAGTCCCTATATTGGGTCTTGTTCTAAGTCGGTCACAATTGCCATGGGCGGAAGCGGAAGGGTGGTGCTGCATGCTCGTTTGCTACCTTAATTCAATAAAAAAAAAGTAACTTGTTTGTTCATATATAAATAACAGAATACACACAAAATATTTCTGTGATTTAATATTTTCCCTTACTTAGTTGATATGTATAACGTATGCACAAAACATTTAAAATCTCTATTGGAGGTAAGTATAAGTAATTATTAAATAAAAGAAGAATAATTCTTATACAAATCAAACAACTAAGAATCAAGCGGAAAGTCTTAAACAACAAGAAACAAGAAAACTTTAAAACCACATCGCGACGGACTCGAAGGTGAAAAAACAACAACTATGAACACATTGTACACATTCTTCGAGATTTACCGCACAAATCAGTTTGGAGGTTAGCAAGATGCTCACACTCACGAATACGATCCGGTTGTCCGCTTCAAAAGATACAAACGAGGCCGCGACGGACGATGTTATCATAATAAATTTAATTCCATGTGAATTTGGGATTTATCACATTGAATCCGAAAACAATTTGCGAGAAGATAGACATGTAATACTGTAATAACATTTTAATTTTCACTGTGCGTTATACTTAGGTTAAGACTAGACAAGAACAAATTATTAAACTAGAACTTCCTTACTTGTCTCTGGAATTGCAGTTAATAACTGCATGTATCTCTCTGTTCAACGATGATGGAGACACACAAAGTTCAATTATATTGTAAAAAAATATAAAAATTGCAACAATTTGTTTAATTTCAATGCTAAACATGTATGATTACGGAAAGCTTTATAAGTAATGGAGCTTTTAAAGGACTAGACGTATGTTTCAACACCATAAAGCGATACTGCTGACGTAAATGACTACACACATTGTTTGAACCGGTACCATTCTTTTCTCTGTAAAAGGAATGGATATGTACTAGTTGTTTCTTTGTTTCCAGTAAATTAATAATAATCCCTAACAAATCTTGAACATTCAAAAATTAACAATTATTATTATTTTATTGTCCAGCAGCTTTAAAACAAACCCTGTAGAAAATAATTTCCTATAAGTTTACATAGGTACATTACGTATACAGATTATAAAAAACATAATTTTAACAGTTACCTTATTGAAACTCATTCAGCTCGAGTTCACAAAAGGTGAGAAGGGGGGATAATCACTCCGGAAATTTAAAAAAAGAACCTAAGACGACGTCTAAATTTAGAACAGGATCTAGCTACAACGTGTCGCATAGCGTTAGTAGAACAACTGAAAACCTTTCTATTAGTTTAAGTGGTAAAATCTGGGAACAACAAAGTACTTACTTTAATTTTGTAAAGCCAAGTCTAATCTAGCATTTATATATCATTCCAATCAGGGTTACAATTTTATTTATATGTTTAATCCAGTAAATACGTGTTATTCAACTTTTTCATCAACGTGTGCATCGTTTTAGGAATGTGATAGAATATTAACAACAATAGCACATTATTACCTGCATTGTCTTACCGCCCACATCGAATTTGCCATTGAGAGCCAATTGGATAAACGTATCTATTTTTAGCGGACCAGGAAAACTTATCTTGACTCTGAGTATCCTTTAACAACAAAATATAAAAAATTTATAGTGCAACAACCGAAAAGGTGCAATAAATATTTTTAATTTTGTTCTACATAGTAATACGAATAGCTTTGAATATGAATTAGTACGTACCAAACGAAGGAGCGAATTTTATTTCTTCATGTCTATTGTAGTCTATGGCTGTGTTGTCAATTAAGAAGGACTCTGGTAAGAGTAAAGTAATTAGTGAAGATGTAACTATTGAACAAAGTATATAATTCGTAGAAACAGCGGCAGTCTCACTCACTCACTCCATATGATTCGTAAAACCTCTCAGTATTAGTATTGAGAAAAAACTATAACAAAAAAATTCACATGAATGATAGGATGAACAGATAAAGAAGATTTTAAACAAGTTGATGTGAGTAGAAATCTTTGAAGACAAATTGTACGATGCAAAACCATCAAATCACGAAACAAAAATAATTGAATCCTTCGAAGGATCTAAAGCACATCAACGCATGTCTCATTTCTACTTATTTTAACAGGAGGTTGGAAGGATAAAAATAGAAAGAGCATCTAACATAGCCCGCACTCCCATAGCCGGAATGGCGAATTAGCACAATCGTGGCGGGCACATGTGCCGAGCTGGGGGTGACCTCATCTCGACAAATGGTAGCCGTGACACATCGCCGTAGCTGTTTTGGACAGTAATTGTTTGTGGAACTGCATGTTTACATTGAATTAATAATAATTGTCTCTATTTTTGAATTATTAAAGGAAATAATGCAATGATCGTATGTCATGAGGGTTTACGTACATATAGTGTGTCACCTTGATCTCACACATCACACATTAGTTTTGGGGAAGCACTGAAATAAGTTTATTATAATAGGGCTGTTTGAACTTTATCAATCGTTATTTGAAATGTAAAACAAAATGAAATGTAAAAACACTAGTTTAATTTTCACCTCATCTGTAGGTATGCATGAAAGGGGCGAATTAAAAACTGTTTTAAAAATGATAAAGATATAGGTAGTTAGGATAGAAAAAGGGGAACCTTATAATTATTTGCTTTCTGAACATTTTTGTACAATATTTAAACAAAAAATTTAAGGTAGTTTTTTATCTATTAATTGTACCATAAATAGCAAATCTAATGTCATTGGCCTATTTCAGCCGCGCGTCTGGTCCATATCACCTAAACTTTTTGAAGTCGTCTGATTTCGCACTCTGAATATTTAGAGCACTTCACAAACTAGGTTTATGATTAAAGTATCATAAGGAAACCAATTAAACGTTTGGAAAAAACAACACGTAAAGATCGTGTTAAATAAGGAAGAAATGAAATGAGTACAAAAACAACGAAGGATAATAATTCTTCGGCACTAGAAACGTTAAAAGACCTCAAGATATTACTCACAACAGGCCCAGCATAGCTAAGTCGTAGGCGCGGCCGATAATAAGTTAAAGAGATAGGACGTGAGTGATCACCCGCAAGTAGGTATTGTCGAGTGTAATTACAGCGTTCCATCAAGCGGGGACTTTGATAAGATCCTGTTTAAAGTGTAACTCTAACGGGACTTGAAACGTAGGTCGATAGGAAGCCACGAATGGGTCCCATTGATGCATTCCTGAGCTTCGATATAATATGTAGGACTGTTGGGCGCGTTCTCGTTTCTAATTTCCATTTTAGACGGTGACACGAATAATTCGAGATGAGCTTGATTCACTGCTTTTAGCCGAAGCAATGGTTTAGAACACATTTTTCTTTTCAGTTCAAAAGTAAAGAAAATGAAATGAGTTAATACTTGACGGATTTCCAATAATTTTTTACCTTATTCCATTCGTCCAAAATTACAAAATTTAATAAGAAAATAAAACTCAATAAAGACAATTAAGTTAGTTGGTCAAATAGTACGTTATCAATTAATTACACATTACCGCAAAAAGGACTCTTGTGTGAAAATGCTGTTTCATAAGAAACAATTTCAATGGCTTTGTTAAATACTACTGAGGTTTAGAAGACTAAGTTATACTAATTTATTTTTGGTGTATGAAACAAAGCATGAAATAAATCGAAAATTAGAAGGTAAATAGATCACAATATATCATTAGATAACGTAAGAGACATATTAGATAAGGACGTAATCATATTCATGATATCGACCGAAACATAACTATAATTCAATACCAGCACTAAAGTATCTTTTATCGACCAAAGTAAATAATCAAAAATATCCAAAATTAGCCCCATGGAGCGTTCCAAATGTAACAAATAACCAAGGCATCGGCAAAAATCGTAAAAGACTAAACAATCGACACGTCCGCGCTCCATTCGACGGCGTATCGCCAACTTTAATGCGAAACATAAATAAAGTATGAGATCATATGCGAGTACATGAAGAAACGATCGTGGCCCAACGTTAGGTGGTTTTTAAAATTTAATGGGTCCAACGAATAACTCTTTGTTTAGAAATTAACGACTTCGAGGTATAAGAGCATTAATTGAATTGAAGTAAGTTTGACTTGGCACAGCACACTTCCCGAATCATATATTTTATTGATTCAATGTAAAATACTGGAAATTGAGACTTCGAAAATGAGAAATCAATGAAGTCATGACGAAGAAGAATAAATCACTGGAAAACCAAAGTAATATGCTGATTATAACCTGAGAAGTGATTCATTGATTACCAATTCAGTTTACCAGTCAGTATACTGCATGCCCCTCTGCAAATATGAGCCTTTTGAGTGACGAAATCTTACATTAGCTATTAAATATTTGGATAAAATAACACATCGTACAGCACTGTGCAAAATATGTAGAGGGCAGATATTCGAATCGTTTTTATGTCCTTAAGGTGTGTAAAGTCGAGTCCAAGTCAGTAGTTGACAAACAAGCAAAGGAAGTGTGCTTTGCACTTAATTCCCCTCGAGGTAATTTCGGGTTGCGATGATTAAGATAACAATAATGAGACCATTATCTAAGAATTTATTTCATTTCATTATT
Source organism: Hesperia comma (assembly GCA_905404135.1). Lineage (NCBI taxonomy): Eukaryota > Metazoa > Arthropoda > Insecta > Lepidoptera > Hesperiidae > Hesperia > Hesperia comma. The sequence continues at coordinate 7,570,541 of FR990032.1, read as the reverse complement.
ACCAAAAGAAAATTGGAAATCTTTTACTAAAGTTAAAAGGATAAAAAATATGCCGATAATAAGATGATTTATCCGATTTGGGCGCGATTCTTCCTAGACCTCGTTGGTGGCGTTAATGATGATGCGTCTCATAAGTTTGTTTTAAACTTTTTAGTAGAAGATGATGTTATTGTCACGTAAGTTAGTATAACTACGAAAATAAACGTCATGAACTATGATTCAATAGTCCAACAGAATATTTCCATTCAAAGATATATCAAAGTTGTATTTTATATGACGGCTGATGATGACGCTTATAGGTAACACCAGCAATAATATAATTTACTCTAATAATATGAGTATACAGCATTTTTCCTTTGTAGTTCTGGAGAACAAGTATAACTTGAAAAACTAATTAATGCATCGGAGCCACAGCCTACATTAATTGGTAGCAGAAACATTGTAGAAAAAAAAGAATTATCAAAATCAGTTCACTCATTAACAAACATAGGTCAAGTCAAGACAGTCAAGAGCGAATAAGCTTTTTCCAAGTTAGCAGCAGCCTTTACCATCTTTCTACTTAGCCACTTAACATCAGGTGGGTGGGATCGTAGTCAAGGTCTAATTTACGAGATAAAAATGAAGCTATGAGCTACGAGTAAAGTATGTTTGAGAACCTCCTCCCCTTCTGAAAGTTAAAACATCCTGCCAGTTAAAAAGTAAAACATCTCAGATGTTATTTCCCAGTTTTGTGGTGATAAGGATGTGAGCGGCCCCAGTTACTATGTCAATAACTTCTTGTGAGCTTATCAACATAAAGCTTTATTAATAAAACAGTTCACAGTATGTAGCTCATAAATATGTATTTTTTCTTTATCGTGGAATCCCAGTTACCGAGAACAATTGTTATCGATAAATAATAAAATTACCACGTCTCAGGACAGTGGGAATTTCTTATTAGGTTTCTCAGTTATATGTGTTTATTCATTTATGTTGTTCAATATCGATAAAATGAAGTGCAGATACCCATAAAAAAGAAACATACGAATAAAATAATAATTAGATGATCTGTCACGTAAACTCAATAGACAACATACTGATTCTCATTACTGTTGAAGAGAAGGAGCATAAGAATCTTATATTTTATTCATATTTTTTGTTTGCTATTCGTTTCGAGAATAATTAATGAAGTAGATACGTACGTAATACGTTCTTTATGGTACATTTACTGACTATCGTTTTTCGTGATGAAAATATTTCTACGCCGCGAGTATTCAAACCAAAAACTTTACTATCAAAATCTACGTATTGTATAGTAATTAAACAGGTGATCCAAAGCGACAGCAAATTTTCACAGGACTTGTGAGAACTCGTTCTTATATAAAGCTGTACGACGGAAGTGAACGAAGATTTGCAATTTACTTCAGCCGGTAATTGAGCCATTGTGGATTGTATCTAACGAGAGAAAATTTAAACACATCAGTGGATGTAAGAAATTTGGCAGAATTAAAGGCAACGGTTTAAGTTCTATCATCATCATAAGACATGTTGAGGAAAATGGGACAATATTCATTTAAAACAAGAAAACCGTACCTTTTTAACCGACTTCAAAAAAGAAGGAGGTTCTCAATTCGACCGTATATATTATGCTTTTTTTTTATGTACGTTCAGCGATTATTTCGTCGTTTATGGGCAGATTTTGATAATTCTTTTTTTGTTGTAAAGTAGATATGCGCAGTGGGGTCCCCTGATAAGGACACCAGGAACTGATGATGGCATCTCAGAGAAATCGAGGGGAACTTTCGAAAATTGTATGGACAACTAGTGTGTTTGTTAATGTTATCATAAGTACATTAAAGCGCTACCATTTCTTGAAGATCTGGAGTCGATCTGATGAAGCCGAAAGACAGTCGAGGGAACTCCTCAACGATTTACTGCAGTTATCTAGTGTTTGGGCTTGATTAATTTGTAGTGACGAGAACTTTATACTTACATGTTGAATTGAGCGCCATCTGGCGAGTAGTTTTTGAGTTATCTCTACTTATCAAGTTTGAAGTCGGTTATTTATTTTGTAAAAAGCAATTATAGGTAGAACGTTAGTTGGATAACCATACTAATTTTTTTAGGACATATCTGTTTTGTAAAAATTAATAGAAAACAATCCTCGTAAAAATTTAAAAAAGCAAGAATGTCCTATAGGTTAACTTAAATGTAGTGTTTAATTTCATAAACTTATCACATACGTAAGCTGAAAAATTTGTCTTAGAATTAAATTTATTTGGACAACTCATACTCATAGGATTCTATGTCCGTGATTTAAAAATGAAAAAAGATAGTTGATTTGTTGAATGGGTAAAATTTTATGTTATTTATTGAAAAACTTCATTTCCAAAAGTATTGTAACTTTTTAAATCAAATAATAAATAAATAATTTGCGCAAAGAACTATGTATCTAGGTTTCTTCTGAGGTTTGATAGTTAGAACTACCTAAAAATAAAACAATAAAACTACCTACTAAGAACTAAAAATTTAGTTTTGTAATAAGATTTAAAAAGTATAACAGAATGTTCCTAATTTTATGTTCCTAATCTTATTTTCCTAATTAATAATTGAATTAGATGAAAGAAATTAAATTATGAATTAGTTGAATCCAAAACTTTCATTAACGTCATTAAATCACACCTAAATCGTATTTACCAAGAGGGCTTTTTAAATGATGTGCGACCAATACCAGGACGATAATTAATTTACAATTCGAAAGTGCACAATTGCATACCAAAAGTTGCAAACAATACCATTTACGGGGAACTAGCCGCCGAGCGGCTGCATAGTAAGGGCATCATCCAAAACATCAGTATCATACGAACACCAAAAACGTCACTTTACAGTTAACACTGCACTTGTTATCGGCATTACGCCACACAAAGTCATTGCCACTCACGACTGAGAAGAAAAAAAACAAAACATCCGAAAAGCACTTTCTAATTTTAAAACTTAAAAATCGCGACGTCAACCACGAACCATACGTACCGGGAGACTGACCCGCGAGACGCGAGCGATATAAACAAGCGACGCGAACGAGACAGAAGTACCATGCACCTGTGCACTTAAAACTGAATGATCGTTGGAGAAGGACGGCTATAAAACAACACAAACAATAGAGTGAGATGCTGATAATCGACGAGTTTTTAATACAGTTGACCGAAATGGCGTAACTACAAGGAAGTATCATCGTATATAAGTTTTAATTCAATGACATAAGGTTGAATTTCATTTGCTTTCATCACATATTTAGTCATTTACAATTCCAGCTTTAGAGTTTATTGTCAGGGTCAACATATTATGGCGAAAAGGTACGTGTGTTATGCTGCCTCTACACATAGGCCAACACGTTGGCAAGTGCGTTGGCTCCCAATGTGTAGAACGGGCGTTGGAACGTTGGCGGTAGGCATTTGAACGTTGGCCGGCGCGCTTGCGAGCTTGCCGCGCGGTGTCGGTATCATCAAAGAACACTTGTCGCAAGCTTGGCGCACCATCCACACATTGGCCGCGCGATCAGTCTGCCCGGAGCAGCGATCAAGAGTGCATATTTTCTTCTTGCGGCGTATTAACACCTAACGTAACAAAATGGCGTATAATATGAGTAATGATGAAACTTTTAAATTTATTGAGCTCTATCAGAGTGAAAATTGCCTATGGAATCCAAAAAATAAGTACCATAAAAATAAAAATGTTGTAAGTATTAAAAATGCTAAATAAATAAGGTTCTTGGACATTCCGTTTTCCTTACGATATTTTACTTCAAAGTAAGAGCATCATACTTTATTATTATTTTAATATTATAAATATGAAAGTATCACCCTTTTCTTGTATACTTTTACGTAGTAATTATAAGCTGTGAATAAATATACAGCTGCAGCTGTTACCAACTCAACATCCATTTTTTGATCCGTCCGCACATTGGCCCGAACCAAAGCATACTGAACGACCTTCCAATGTGTGGATTAACTCACAAGCACGTTGGCAAGCGCACCGCCAGCGCGTTGGCGAATGCGCTGGCCTATGTGTAGAGGCAGCATTAGCCAAATTCCATAGCGACGGCGGCCGTACAAAACGTCGTCCACACATTTCTGATTATCCAATCGCTTGGCGAACGGCTATGAGCTATTGCGGTAATTAGGTAAATTAAAATATAACTGTATTGGACGAAAAATTTTCGAAATAAATAACTGAAAATCTCCATGCCTGGAATTAATTTGTAATGTAAGAGAATCGGTAAGATTAGAAGAATTACAAATATAGAAATTGGCCACCTTTTAAAAGTACTTGCATTCGGAAGGTTATTAAAACGACAGGGATATATAGACCTGTCATGAACGTTACACCGGTAAAGTTACTTAGCACTTGATGGGTAAAGAAAGTTTGTCGAACCTTTCTTTACTAATTAGCACAAGGATAGCGTAGATACCTAGCTAGGAAACTATACTCTAACTATACTCTACTAAATACAAAGATCACGACACTCTAATTTATCGTTTCCAATGTCAAAATTAGGATAACAATAGGAAATAACATTACATTTTTTTATTATAAATGGGGACGATTTACGATACAATGTGTGGTAATGAATTAAAATAGGCATGGGTCAATTATAAAAATTTTGTTTATAAAATTTAAAAATGTTTTCAATCTGATGAATCACATTGTATTCTTAAAAAAGAACGCAGACTAAAAGCAACAACATACACAAAAACGTAAGAATAATAAAAAAAGCTTAGCGCCTTCTCAAGTGAACGCAATACTACATGTCCAAAATATCATAAAATCATACAGAACGTCAAACAACGCATATCAACTCGAACATCAAAGAGAATAGTTCTGTTCGAGAGCTGGAAATTCCCTGTTTTATTCTTAGAAATCATGTTAAACACAAAACATCAATTTGACATGACCGTTTCAATGAACCAAAAGTTCCAACTCTAATCCTATAAATAATATAATTTCTGCTTACAATTTTCTTGAATAAAGTACCATGATCCAACAGACGACGGCAACAACGATGACCAATGGCCGCTCCGATCGACTGTAGATATATGTCCTTAAGACACAAGAAAAATATCCTACTGGACAAAATTTTGTTCATGGTCATGTGATTAATAACCAACTCTTCTCCTGATCGCCAACGAGTTCGTCGTGAATATTCGCTTACACGCCAAAGGTAACAACCGACATGGTATGTCACCCGGCAAAGGCGCCAATCAACCCGGTGTGCGGTGTAAACGTTTAGTCATTTAACACCTCAATCCGCAGTTTAAAATCGACCAACTCACTTATTCCGACGAGTCGGGGGCCTTCGATGGTGGAACGAACAGGTTTCAGCGTTTTGTCAGCCTATAGCCAGCGCGAATTGTGATATATCTTTTGAGCATCTGCCGATGTAATGTGTAGACTAAATTACAACAAATGAGCGATTGAAATATAGACGAAATCATAATGCATTTGTTGATAAGCGTGCCTTGGCGAAGGTGGTAGACAGCGCTTTCGATAAGCCGGTACCACTCGACTATTCGAGGCAGTCCGATAGAAGGAATGCTTAAATTCGAAGGTGTAAATAAATGTGTGATAGTAGAATAGAGAAAACATTAGGAAGAGATCTGACCATTACAAATTACAAGGATGTCTTTTTTAATAAATACTCATCGACAACCACGAAACATCGTAGATACTAGACAAAGATATTATGTAACAAAATTGTTTCAAACCATGCCTAAAACTATAATGGACAAGTGTTGTTAGCTTACTTTGCCACCACTTAACCACTTGATGTAGTTTTCTAAAGGTTATTAAACTATCCGTATCAGCTACTTCATGAGAAGAAAAATGTAAACCGTGTGTGTATTCCTTCAGAAATTTCTACCATGAGTCATTAAATTGAAATAGAAGCACTTGGACTTGTCGGTTTGTTTATTTTATATCTTTACAGAATGTTCAGCAACACTTTTAAGATTGCACTCATTGCACATCGAATTTGTCGGTTGAGTAAATAAAATAGATTTATTCGTTATTGTAATACAATATAATAACAAATAATTTATTGTACTGTGCAGAAAAAAATAGTACCTATTACTAAGCTTCTTCACGAATAAACCGAAATATTACATTATTTTGGACTTTTGAAATCAGTCCAAAGAGCCTTTCAGAATGAAATATTTTGTAAAAAAGATAAATAGAATTGTCTTCGGAACTTGACTCCGTCTCGAAGGATAACTTCTGTATATTCAGATTCAAAACAAAAGCAAGGAATGGAAGAAATGTGTTATAAAACCTCTTAAAACTAAAAATCTTGAATTCAGCTAAATTCTATTAAATCACTTGATTTTATCAGATGAAATTTACACGGATCTTTTGTTTATATAACACTTTTTAACCCCCGACGCAAAAAGAGGGGTGTTATAAGTTTGACGTGTCTGTGTGTGTGTGTGTCTGTGTGTCTGTCTGTCTGTCTGTGGCATCATAGCTCCCGAACGGATGAAGCGATTTCAATTTAGTTTTCTTTGTATTAAAGGGGACTTACGGGCGCGTGTTTTTAGATATGTTTGATGAAAATCGGTTGAGCCGTTTTTAAGTTATTGGGGCTGAAAGGGGGGAAGAATTTTCATTCTGTCTCTTTGTGGCATCATAGCTCCCGAACGGGTGAAGCGATTTCAATTTAGTTTTCTTTGTATTAAAGGGGACTTACGGGCGCGTATTTTTAGATATGTTTGATGAAAATCGGTTGAGCCGTTTAAAAGTTATTGGGGCTGAAAGGGGGGAAGAATTTTCATTCTGTCTCTTTGTGGCATCATAGCTCCCAAACGGATGAAGCGATTTCAATTTAGTTTTTTTTGTATTAAAGGGAACTTACGGGCGCATATTTTAAAATATGTTTTATGAAAATCGGTTGAGCCGTTTAAAAGTTATGGGGGGTAAAAGCGGGGAAGAATAGCCGAATGTATGCAAATATACTCGTGTGGGGTCTCAAATGAAAGGGCACAGTAAGAGAATATTTATGACTTAATCGAGAATATTCTTACCTATAAAAAGTATAAAATAAAAATTAAATTAAAAATATAAAAAACCCCCGACACAAACATTTAAAAAGTAAAAAATAATATCTCTAAAAATAATACGTCGCGTTGGGGGACCGCTCCATTTACTTCTAACTTTAACACAAAAAAATATTGATAAAATATGATAAGTCTTGGGTAAAGGACTAAGTAGGTAGGCATGTGATACTTATGAAAAAAATCGTAGATAATGAGTAGTTAGGAGCGGTCCCCCAACGCGACGTATTATTTTTAGAGATATTATTTTTTACTTTTTAAATGTTTGTGTCGGGGGTTTTTTTAATTTTTAATTTAATGTACTATGCATATCACTTCACACGGCTGACTGAGATTCGCACTAATTCACACGAACTCGGGAGTTTTTGTGAAAAGGTACATTGCTCTTTGGTTTGTTTAGTCTAAAGATTTATCTATGATAATTGTATTTGCGTATGCACTGCATGCTCATATAAGGGGTGCATGCGTTAATTCTAATGATTGACTCTGATGATGTTCTTCCATTTAATAATACACTTTCGATAATACTAATATCAATAGAAATAACGAAGATGTATTAAGAAAAACAGGAAATTAAAAAAGAGTGTGTGTACTTATGTACACGCGTTAGAAGTTATACTTCTTTAGCGTATGGAAAAAAAATAACTAAAATGCAGTAGTGATTAACGATAAATATTAAAATTAATCAAAAAGATTTTATTTAAATAAATCACTAATAGTCATCCTAAACTATCTTTGAATACTTAGTTATAATTTACTTACTGTTATATTGCAGTTAAAAACCTTTATTAAATATTTTACCAAAAAGACTAGTCGTTGCATACCGTATAACGAAACATTAATCTTTAGCTAGTCTGTGCATATTATGTCATGTCAATGTGCCACAAACAATTATTTTCAAACCGTGAACTCATGAAAATGTTTCATACTAATGCCATCTATGAAACATTAGGATAACTTCTACGAAGTACTGTTTGTAACGTGTTGAAATAGTACTTCTATTTGTTGTCAGATGACGCTTTGCCAAATTTATTTGGAGAATTTCGTTCAGAAAACGCACATTGTGCCGTTGTTTTTGTTTTTTATGAGCACTGCAATATATAATTTTACGATAGAAAATATTATATAAATAACTTAATAATTTAATAATATTTTCAGAAACTTTCAAAATTTTTAGGCTCCTAACGCCATCTATCGGTGTGCACGTTGCAACTTTACATTGACAAAGGCCAATAGGCCAATGAGTATGAGTGGTTAGCCGGCAACTTCATACAGCTGCGCGCGCATCGCAAAACGAATTTCATGCTGTTAAATTTAGGTGTCGGTGTGCGCAAATTCACCCTCATCATTTTTTCCATCGCGCCAAAAGAAGTATAACTTCTAAAAATATATTTGCTCATTAAAATCGATGTAAAGAGTAGGTATTATAACCACCATTTCGGACATATTTACAAAACAAACTGAGATAGAAATCATGATTTCTCATAACAGTTAAAGTTTTTTTTTTTTTTTTTTTTTTAATAAATTCACACAACACCTCATACATTGACCTGACCCGTGGTAAGTAGCTAAGCACTTGTGTTACGGATGACAGGCAACAGAGGAAACACAAATATAATACTTAAATACATATATTACACCCAGACACAGAACAAACACAAATGTTCATCACATAAATGTTTGTCCTGAGCGGGAATCGAACCCACGACTCTTGGCGTGCATGGTAGGGTGACTACCAATTGCGCCATCGAGCCCGTCACCAATTGCGCCATCGAGCCCGTCATTATTAACAGAAAGCTAAAATTGGATTTCTTGTACTAACCTCTGTAGTTGTGTACCAAGTCAAATATCGATCTTCTCCGTAATGACGTCAAGAATCTTCGATACACTTCCAAGCATTGAACCGAGCGAGGTTGAATATCGGAGTTGAATAAAGAGTGGGTTTCTGCTGTTTTCCTGTACCCCATTTCATAAATTTCGCAGAAAATGCAAAAGGCCATTTTCGTTATAACGGCGAATATGACACCATTTAAAACGAAAGGATATGGACCATTTGCTGTTTTTATATAGACAGTAAAAATCATTATCTTAAAAATAGATTATTGTAAGCAATAAATGATTCCTTCCATAAAGCTAAATTGGAGGAGCGTAACGAATTACACTCAAGCGCTCATTCCTTTAAGAAACCCCTGCCCTGTGCATATCGCTTATGATTTTTTTTTTACTTAAAATAAGTTAATGCTTGACAACGATCCCACCTGATGGTAAGTGGCGATGAAGTCCAAGATGATATACGCACTAAGCCACTAACTTATAGAAGCCTATTCACTCTCCTCTTGAAGACTCCCACATCATACACAGGCAGAAACACCAACGCAGGCAAGCTATTCCAATCCTTCGCAGTAGGTACGCATAACGAACGACGACGCAAATCTTGTAAATTCGTCAAATAAATTAATTTAACTAAACAAAATACCTACCTAGTTTATATTTTGTGACATATTAAAGGGTTTTCTCGAAATATAGCAAAGCCGAGATGGTATCCTGACAGAAGTTGTATCAGATATCAACCCTATCCTCTGTTCAAATACATGACGATCATCGGTGGCAAAACATAGGCCAAACAAAACAAGCTGCCTTAGATATTTGTAAACATTAACACTAAATCGATGTCAGCCGGCTGATGAACATTCTGTCGGAAAATATTTACCTTGTAACTTGTAATGAACGGATGACGTTCCAGCCTGAATCATGGTTATTGATCAAGAGATTCAGACAACATACAATGACACGGCTATATGAGTCCTAAAATAAGAATATCACTTTTTAAGTAATTCGCCGAAAAACTAACATACGAGCCAACTGTTGGTAAGTAGTCAGTCGCTCATTGACATCATTAAAACCAAAGGCATCGCAAGCCAAGCATTTAATGCTTCTTTGGAGAAGACTTAGAAGACCTAATTGAACCTTAGGAAAAGAGTCTCTATTAAAGAAATATAAGAAGTGGCTTCAACCAAATAAACTCATGAGTAACCGTTGAATTCAGCCAGTGTAGCTATGTCCAACAATTGACTAGACCATAATGTGACCATTCCCTTCAAGCTATCTTGGATCTTGAAACTTCTCGACATTACAATTGATCAGTGGAAATTGATTAAAAAACTTTTTCGGTCCTTTTTTAACTATTAAGTAGCATAAAACTGTCCCTGAATATCTTCTATATAATGTTTAATATTTATTCAAAGAGTGTTTACCTTGTAACCGGCGATGACGTTAGCGAGGCATCACCGCCATTGTCTGCGATGTTCGGACACGGAAAATAATAAATGACTAGTGACCGCCGGTGACTTCATCCCGAGTATCCGAACTAGAGATTTGTTATTGAGCAGCCATATTTCATGCCATGGAAATTACGGCTAATGAACGAAGTTATAATTAAAATTCCTTGGTTTGACAAAAGAAAGATTTAACTATTCATGACACCTTTAAAGTGTTAGTCAAAGGAATTCACATAAGTGTCTTTTTTCTTCTCTAAACATTCATTCGATTTTTGCAGCTACTGGAATTCCCTTATTTGTAAAATCGTTTAATTATATCTAACTCTTTTCAGTAAAATAAAATAATTTATATAACTTCAACATAAACATTCATCTTCTTAAGAAGAATTTTAAGAAAAGTGTTTTACCAAATGAATAAATCTAGCGAATTTAAAGTGAAATCTACGCACAATGCAACAGGTTAAATTAAAAAAAGCAAGTTCTTGATAATCACGAAATATAAACAAACGTTTACCAATCGCAATATCATTAGTAGTTTCGAGGAAACTAAGCCGTACATCAGCAGCCAGTCGACCACTCCAAGGTGCTTTTAATGAACACGATAAATACACAAGGTGACGGCGAGGAAAGCCCGACAAGTCTGTCCCGTTCGCTAACATCATTATTCTCAGAGCAAACTGATCGATTTTGTGACATGAAAGAAGCAGTTACAAATTATAAGTTGAGATTCATAAAATTCTATTTCGTTCACTAATAAGCGGCATGATACCTCCAGTCTTAGTTTGATTTCAATCAACATCGGAACAGAGTGTTGAAGTACGATTCAGGGTTTTTCAATCACAAAGAGACGCGAGCTTTACACTTGCTAATGGATTGCAACTACTAATGACTCAAGTGATGATCAATACCTGACATTAGTTAATTTGCGACAGCGATGACATCGTAATTAATTATATACAACAATTTTATGCACTGGACATAAGAGGATTAGAGAAGACAAGGCCGTAGCAAGGAAAGCCTGTCAACGAGTCGAACATTTACAGTGGCCTCAACTCAACGTAAACACTTTATCAAATTCTGACTACTAATATTTATTACGCGTAGCTATAGTTCACAATATAAATTAAGATTAACGGCTTTAACCAGTTCAACGAATATTTTGTGTCAGCATAATTGTTATAATCTGTCATTTCAACAACACCCCTAACATCCAGATGAAATGTATTAATTAATGTTCCTACACAAAGCAAAGATTTTTGCGTGGTAACACTTGACTTGATATCTTGAACCGATTTTGTGTTAAAACGATGTTGTAAGTAGTTAAGATAGGTCAAAGAGCAAAGAGCCGATAAAATTATGATCATCAACATCATCTGCGCAAGCTTAACTGTCCTACTGATGGGCACGGGTCTCTCCTCAGAATGAGATGGTAAAGTCTACCACGTTGGTCAAGTGCGGATTGGCAGACTTCACACACACCTTTGAGTTTGGCGAATTCTCCAGCATGCAAGTTTCCTCGCGATGTTTTCCTATAAACTATATAACTTTAAAGCCCCTAAGAATAAAATAAAACGAGAATATTTATAAATATTATATGTGTCCTCAAGAAGTGTATTTTAAATCCAGATCAAATCTAAATCTAATGTAATAAAAACTGGTCGTCTTCGAAGTATGATGTCATTATCACGCGGAGTCAAGTATGGTATTACTTCATCGCCAATTATAAAATACGTTGAATATTCAGATAATATTTTTGTGTAATTGGAATATATCAATCTGACAAAAGTAACTTTTAATGAGACATTTCTTACCTGTAGTTCAATCTTAATTAAAGATCCAGCTGTTACTACCAACAGGAGTTAACTTAAATAGCAATTATGCAACTGACAATTGTTGATAAAATCACGCCCGTAAAAACAACCGTAAACATCGTCAAACCGTAAAAATCGTAATCGATGTTGTTTTTATCTGATGAATCATAACGCTGAACACAAATAAATTGAAATAGTTTCATTCATATAACATTACGTTCTCAGTAGCGTTATTTATCTTGCGCACACAGCGTAGGTGCGACACACGAAACACGACACGACGGCGACACGATATACAGGTGCCGGATGTGTTACTGATGTTTTCGTGTGTTCTCCACGATTATTCAAATTCAAAATGTTTTTCTTTCTATTTTTATTTAGGTTAACAGTCCTTGAGGTAATAAATGGATAAGAGGAGATGGCACATAAATGTTAATCAGAGTACATATAAAATTCTACAGATAGAACTTATGTTGCTTTCGTCAGTTCTATTTAGCTTTACATCATTAATGGTCTAAAGCTACATAGCGTGTGTGTCTTCTTATAAATGAGGAGGCCAAAAACATACTTCAAAATTTAGCTGTAGTCTGTAGTAGTCAGTCATTCCGTAAGATGCTTTACAAGTCGTAAATTTAAAGTGATTACCCCATCATTTAAGCATAACAAGATTTCGAATGAACTATCCAAAAATAGCTGTGATTCTTCCATCCCCATGACCTACAAATCAAACATTGCAATCATCTCCTACGGCATCAATTCCTGGAAGTAACAATATCCAGTTGTCGAGATCAAAAGGCACAATACCTAAACAATTGTTCCCGGAACAGGTACAGTCCGAATAGTTATTTTTAAACCGCCATAACATTAACCCACCGACACCAGATCAGAGATAATCAGAAATTAATCTTTATTAAGAGCCCGTTTCGTAGCGAGCGTCAGAATGGCGGGTGAACAGTCGTATTTAGCTCTCAAACAGTGTCGAAAAATTGCTTCCCAATTGCTTCCATTTGCTTCCAACGTCGAGAGAATTGCTTCCTTCATAATTTAGAATAAAAACAACATTTTAGGTTCACCGGCCATTCAGACATCAGGATCGCCGGTGAACAGAGCGTAACGTAATAACTATGCAGAATAGCTGAAATTTTCAAATACCAAAGATTGCTTCTCATTTGCTTCCTACGTTATTCGTAAACTTATACTACCTATACATACATTTAGGAAACAAAGATACGATAAAAATTTAGTAAGGAAGTCAAACGCGCCTATTTAAATATAAGAGCAAATTGTGGGTTAGACAAATTTGCTAACTACGTTCACCAATTAAACGTTTAGATATGTCAGAAGAACTAAAATCCGAATCTGCAATCGCATATCGCAATAAGTTAGCTAATGAGAGAGGACTCTGTGCGTTTTAGGACGGGGAACTAGCGAGTTATGATTCTAGTATTCATGTTTTATTAGTCAATCTTTTAACAGCAATTACATATAAGTATTAAGTTCTTAAATTGTCGGTTTACAATAAAACACTACATGAACGGTTACGTACGAGTCAAGATTTAGTTAAAAATTAAGTATTTACAAAGTATAATAGTAAGAAATATTTACAACTTAGAATTATTAAATAATATTCACACTCACACACAGCGTAGATCATAACTCGCTAGTTCCCCGTCCTAAAACGCACAGAGTCCTCTCTCATTAGCTAACTTATTGCGATATGCGATTGCAGATTCGGATTTTAGTTCTTCTGACATATCTAAACGTTTAATTGGTGAACGTAGTTAGCAAATTTGTCTAACCCATAATTTGCTCTTATATTTAAATAGGCGCGTTTGACTTCCTTACTAAATTTTTATCGTATCTTTGTTTCCTAAATGTATGTATAGTACCTATAAGTTTACGAATAACGTAGGAAGCAAATGAGAAGCAATCTTTGGTATTTGAAAATTTCAGCTATTCTGCATAGTTATTACGCTACGCTCTGTTCACCGGCGATCCTGATGTCTGAATGGCCGGTGAACCTAAAATGTTGTTTTTATTCTAAATTATGAAGGAAGCAATTATCTCGACGTTGGAAGCAAATGGAAGCAATTGGGAAGCAATTTTTCGACACTGTTTAAGAGCTAAATACGACTGTTCACCGGCCATTCTGACGCTCACGTTTCGTATTAACTTCACGTTAAAGTGCAGATGATTATAATTTATCATGTAAATGGTTTATAACAATTTTACGACGAAGAAATTTTAGTGCAACAACATTCGAATAATATTAAACTATTTGCATTTGCATCCCACTTCTGAAATATAAATATCATACTTACATCGTAACATGCTTAGTTTACAATAATTAACATTTACCGCTCACCGAGTGTGGTATGTACTTTTGGTATTGCTGTAAATTGTCATTTACATAACAAAATAGCTTAAGCCTAAAGCAACTTAAAAATTTAAAAATAAGCACGTTTTCTCATGTCTTTTTTCATCTATATGTTATAATCAGCTTATCGTTTAAAATATTTCTTAGTATACCAGTATAGCGATACCTTAAAGGTTATTCTCACATTCATAATTTAGAATTCATCAAATAGCCAAAATACCTAAACATACCTAACGACGTTCACAACCCAAGCTCCTATAGCTAAGCGCATACATTTCGTCGACCGGTCAATCCCTGGAAGTTGAACCGATTGTTCCAGGAAGGTAATTATTTTTAAACTTTCATTGTGTTGAGCACGCGCGGCCGGTAGTCGAGGTGCTAATGGACGTAAGCGCCATTTAACTGCGCCCTCTAGCATTCCCAACGCCAACGGATCTGCCTTGTGAATGTTGTCAGGTTGTGACGCGAGTGGCTTTACAATTATTGCTGAGCGGAATGTTGAATGTAAGAATTTAGAAATTAAAAGTATTCTCTGGTCTGTGTACTGCCATCATACAGTTTCCTATCAATATTGATTTCAATTTATAGGTATGTAAATGTGAAAGATAAAAATAATTTATATTATATTACCATGACAACTACGTTCACGTGCGGAAATTTAGAAGTTGCATTTATTTACACGGAAGACATTTCGCGATCCAAATCGACAACTTTGATCTACCATCGACGTCGTAGAAACAACAACTCCACGGCAGCGGCATATTTTCGTACTGCAGAAGGTGGTAGAGCCTAGAGTTCGCCCGGGGTAGTACCACCGCCCGCCAAGGTACTCAGTACCATTCCTACCGTCATAATAATTGTTTTTAAGAGCAATTGTGTTCCGGATAGGAAGGTGTGGAGCCGGTTCACTTTTTTAGAGGCGACCATCTGTCCTCAGGGGTAGCAACGCATCTGTGACCGAATTGGAACAAGACTCACACTAATCATTACTAACTGGACAATACTAATATTAACTAACAGGACTAACCTATCCCTAACAGTCCCTGTCCTCACACTTATTAACAAACTAACCAACTAACATTCTAACACCATCTACTAATTGGACTAACCACCCTAGTCCCTAAATTGGATCTTGTTCTAAGTCGGTCACAATTGCCATGGGCGGCAGCGGAAGGGTGGTGCTGCATGCTCGTTTGCTACCTTAATTCCATAAAAAAAAGACCCTACAGATACTCAATCATGAAACTAAGGCCGACTACATTTCAGCTAGCTAGATGGACAGCAAAATGCAATTTTGAGCTTCTAAAAATACTTAATTTTCTATGGAGATCCAGATCCACAAACATTTGATTCAAATTAGAAGCCGTGCCTACGTCACTAAATTCCAGTTTTCACGTAAACTTACTAACACTATTCATTGATGCCACATTCCCCCGTGCGATTACTATAAAATTGTCTGTTTTGATACAAACATGATGTGGAGCATACCCATGATCTATTTCGCCGATTGATTTACGAGCGATACGTACAAATCTTGCGCTGACCGAGATCTGTATCGGGAAGTGCAAATCGATGTGTCAGAATCCAAGCGATTTATTCGTCTTTATTTATTTTTCTTTTATAGTATCAGATATAATAGATACTAAACCTATCCAGGACCTATTGCTTAAGTATTTTCTGCTACCCTACATTTAGCAGTTAGACCGCAAGGAAGCAGTAACTATATAACTAGCACTAGGATTTGCTGTATCGATGAAGGTTTTGACACAACGAGCACAAGCAAGCACTTGGACAACACAATACCACATCACTAATACTTATGATTATGATCCGAGCACAAATATTTATCTGTCTCATAAAAAATTTGGCCATGAATCGAACTCAAGACCTCGCTTCACGTTGCACAAAATAAAAACGAAATCAAATATACAATTATGTTAGTACAAGTAGGTACTAACAACAACGTTGAAGAAATACGCGAAAATTCTATATCACTACCTCGCAAATCACACAAAGGATTCGTTCAGAGTTACGATCTCCACTTTCGACACCCAGAAAAAGTGTTTACAAAGATTAGCCTATATTTTTATAGAAAAATCTTTAGCACATAAAACACATAAAGAAAAACACTCGGTCAACATGAAATATTATTGTATGTCCAGTACAACGTAACGCTTAGCGTTTTACGCGCGCTAAACATTGTAGAGTTGTTGGTCTTTTTTTTTCTAATAATATCGCGTAAAGCTTACCTTATACTTCACGAATCCCGGTCAGAGGTGTTGATTTATACTAAATACTATGTATTTCAGCACTACATAAAGGAATAACGAGCTTCTCTACGCATTTGTTCGATCATAATAATCGACTACATGCAAAATTTCCAATGCTCTAGATTCATGACAAATAATGCTTCCGATACATCCAAAACTGGTTTATCCGAGAATACATATACATAGTTTATTTCTTGTAAGCCTGTTCTTAGACTAAAATATCACGTTGTGTCAAATAAAGTGCTTTGTTATACGATGTAATGTACACTAAAGTAGGAAGAGCCTGTTCACTTTTGCCTTGAAGACGCTCACATTATAATAGGACGGAAATAGGTAGGCAGGTCAGTTGTGAATTTATGAACCTGTCATATTGTTAATCAGTTTAATTAAAAAATTACCGCTCGCGATCAAATACTGAAACTTAAGAAAATCAACCGTCATTAAGTTTTATTTGTGTTAATAGCTGATAAATGAACCATCAGATGTACGTAAGTGGTCGCAGACATCCACGGCCACTAGTTACACGAAAGATCACATCACATCGATTATGTATGATCAGTATGATAGGCCTAAAAAGACGAAGAGGAAAAAGAAAACACTAGCTTTCAAGAGCTGAGCCCGGACACGAGAAGTCATTTGGTAGTCTATGTACTCATTAAAGGACGGTAGCGAGCAGATCTTCAACTTTCCACCAAGACAGTCACGTTATCAAACTATAATCATCATGTCTAGAAACCAGGAAAATTATGCCAGACACCATGACACCGCACACAGAAAGCATGACTAAGAACCACGCTCTGACGCCGTCGCAACGCCACTTGTAAAACGAAGCATGCATTCGCCAAATTAGTTAACAATGGCACCAAAGTTAATCGTACAAAAACAGGTATATATGTATCTAAAAGTGAAGTAAGATTGCGACGTGATCGGACAAACCCACTTGGCCGCCCGCCAAACAAAATGTTGTGTACGGACATGCGAACGATTGATCAATTGTTTATTTTTATGTTTCAATCCGTGCTAACAATACTCGTAAAACAGGCGACGCATTTTAATAGTTGAAGGAGAATTGTTCTGCTTTTAATCACAGTTAAATCTGGTTCACAGCAGCAAAAAATGAATCGTCTACGATTTTTTATTCCGCGCGTCCTAAACGAATACACGCGGGCATATTTAACTTTATACATGTCGTGGCCATATCGTAGATTTGCTCACATCATGAAATGATCGACCATATCATGAAATAGTCGCATTTCATGAAATGGTCAACTCAGTTTGGCCAGATCGTAAAATCGTCTACGTTTCACAATTTGGTCATCAACGTTTGGCCGGATCGTAAAAACGCTGAATATAGGGCATAATTTCGAACCGTGACGTCTCCGGCGCTGCGGAAGGTGCAGCCCCTTCGCCCTTGCGTAACAAAGCACAGACACCCACTCTCGCCTGCGCAGCTTCGGCTTGCCCGGGTGTCTGCGTTTTGTTACAGCGGGCGGGGGCTGCCCTCCCTCCACGCCTCCGGGTTCTAAAAAACACTCTAGGGGTAGGGCATACAAGACCAAACACGTGGAGTAGGGGTAGGCTAATTCGGTGCTGTAACCAATTCGACCTACCTACACCTTGAAGAATTTGACTGAGTAGTAATGGAAATGAGTATTCATTGTTTTATATCCAAAATCAACTCAAATATTATGCTTCCGTTCAATGTTACTCGTTTTTAACAATTGACGTGAATTGTATCCTGCAATTCGCAATTTTTATTGCTACTCTTTTACTCTAGGCCGAATTGACAAGAGAAACAACATTTACGCCAACGGCCGCCATCTTTACACATAAACAAAACGCTTGCAGCGCCTCTACCGGTAATTAATGTAACAACTTTACGATATGATCAAAATAATCTTGACCATTTCATGAAAAAGCCGCACGATTAGTAGCCCATATCGAGAAACGATTTCTTATCATTGATCTGCTCAAACCACATCATGATGTGGCCAATAGACAGTTGACCATATCATGAAACGCGACCATTTCATGATAATTATGGTCGATCATTTCATGATGTGAGCAAATCTACGATGTGGCCACGACATACATATTACCTATGCGCATTTTTTCATCTATCATGCAAAGCTTAACAGGTCCATTGTAAATAACATACATCCAAGACAGCAAAAAACTATCTGCAGGATCGTTTTACAAACAGCCAAAATCAGAAAGACTATTAGATTAAGGCTAAGCGTCCACAGGTCGGTATCGTACGCATCGGACGCATCGCATTAAACGGATTGTAGTATTCTTTGTATAGAAGATCGATTTTATTTATTTTACATTATATTTACCTACAGTGTAAATTAACACGGATTAGTTATTTAAAAGAGTCCAAAACGTAAATAAAATTATTATCGTGTTTAAAAAATTATTGTACTTCATTTTAATTTTATACATAATATACTGCGTGGAATGAATCGAATATAAGACGACCAAGTTGCAAAGTCAGCTGGCGTCATTATTATGGTAAGGATTTGGTAGACATTTTCTTTTATAGGTATAGACAGGCTTTTCAAAATTTACATCATTGGGCAGAAGGTTTCAAATCGCTTGACGTTTTTAAGGTTGTGGCTGCATGAGTAATTTAGTAACGAAAGCGTTAAATGATATTAGTTTTACCGCATTTTCTCGCAGTTTGAAGTATTTATCGATCGTTCCATAGTTAAATATGGATTCAGAATTTTTTTTGTGAGCAATCTAGTTTTACAATAACGCGTTTGATTCAGAAATACATGTTGGTTAGTGACAGTTAGTGAAAACCCTACAGAAGAATTTTAATGGTTTGTTTTGGTTTTGTCCAGCTCCAATCTGAACGGAGTATAGTTCCAAAGCCGAAAATATATGAATCAAACCTGTACATGTACACTACGTGCATTCCAAGCATGCTTGCCCGTTTCCTATTTCCATCCTATGGAATATACCCACCGATACACAAACCAATAGGTACTCTGACTTATACTCCAAGCAGTCGAAACATTACAAAAAAGTACAACAAACCGAAACCAACGCATATTAGGAGCCAAAAAAATATCCAATACCCACAAACACAACCTCACAGAACTGGATTCAAACAAAACAGTCAAACTGTAACTTTAGGCGGCAGGTGGAGGATATATTCGGTTGGAGGACGACAGATGGTGGCCACCACGAGCCCTCGCCGCTCACCACAGCAGATGTTCCATCCTGATTAACATTCGATCCTTCTGGTCCCGATCCCAATAATATATGGGTAAAATAAGATGATGAAATCTCGTGCACCTTGCAGACAACTTGCAGATTCGGTTTAAAAGGATAAATATAATGATAATGATACCAGGTGGTCAATGCAGGACGTGGTTCGATCGTAATCAATAACAGTGCGTGTCGCCATTCAAGACCTTTCTTCCTAATTTTTTATGAGTTCATCGATCTACTCGAATATGGCGTGTCTATCGCCCCTTCAAATTGTGTCTACCTGTAACGTTCGCTCGTTAACGGATTTCATAATTTTAAACTCGTACTCGTAGCGCAATACCGAATATGATATTCACCCGTTATTTTGCGTGACTTTGTATTTTGATAATAAAAAGTGTTACTGACCAATATACTTCTACTATTCGTGATAATAATTTCTTACCTGTAACCTGTAACATAAACAGTTGAGGGAACGACATCCTGACAGCTTTTAACAAGGTCGCAATATGTCTACCACCGCGGATTTCAACCTCATCAGTAGGCTTACTTATCCTTTGTGTTAAAATATATGACATACAAATATATTTTATTGATTAAAGTATACAATTTAGATATCACAAAGCCCCTGTACTGATTTGAGTTCCCGTAATATCGGCGGCCTCGCTCAATCGATTTATTTATAAATAGTACATTTTAAATATCCATCGAACAAATAAAGGCTGCGTGCTGCGGGTCAACGAATGACAGAAACAACAGTAAGTCCAGGCTGCCTATATTTGCCCCCAGTCCCCCATACAAAAAGCTAGTGATAGACATAAGTAAAGGTCGAAACTTTCCCGCGCCTGTTATTCATATCGGCATCTACCGTGACGTCAGGCGAACGTAGCAGGTGTGGGCGCGAACCCAGGAGTGAAATATACGGCGGGATTATTATATTAGGTAGAGCTTGTTTAGGTATGAATAACGGCGTAGTCTCATATTTTAAATGTAATAACTGAGATTTTAAGAAGATTAATTGATACCATTGTGTCTAAGGCGTTGTAAGGCATTGTGTATAATAATAATATATTATAGGCAGCAAAATTTTAAATATTTAGTACCAGCTGACTTTCGGGCGCTTGACAAATCTGTGAATTAGCACATTTTGAGGTTCTGAAGAATAATGATTTGAAACGTTAAGGATTCAAATTAATACTTATCTTCATTTTAATTACAGTTTTAAGCAAAAGTCCAGCAAAAATATTGACATTAAGACAATGTCGTGCAGTTTTAGTAAGCGACTGCTTCCCGTAGTCTTCATTCTCTTTATTACATAGCTTTTATAGCCGCGACCCTTTTTAATTAAAAATAATTTGATGAAATAACAAAGTCTGTTATCAAGGTTTGGTGGATCAGGTTAAATTAAAACACTTCACATGTCTGGATTAAAATTACCTTTGCAAAAATACCTATGTATTACAAAAGAGAAATACAATTGCAAACCACCGATATGCACCAAGGTATTACAACTGTTACTTACAATACCTGGTTTACCACTGACATTCATGCCGAGTGTGGCAAGGTCGTATATCTGTAGGTATTGTTAGTCTCGCTTGTGGAAAGAAAACTGGCGCCAGTGAGGTAAGAAAACTAAAAAAAAATGTACTTACGAGAATAACTTATCAAGTTTTTATATTTTATACACCGATGTAATTGTATACAGCACCCAATATCCGCAAGATACTGCCGCGTGCCGCGACAGGTGTACAGATTCACTTTACACTTAGGGCTGTCACAATTACCTGAATCGCCGAAAACATGGAATTGCCTCTTCCCGCCAAAACCAAACTTATTACCTGAACTCATACTCCAATTTATTTGTACGCAAAATTCTTAGTCTTAAGTGTTTTAAATTCTCGTCGCTAATTTGAGATGAACGCGAACGGAGTAGTATAAATATGAAGTTTATTCATCCACGTTGGTCATCACATTACAATTATATACAGCTAATAATTAATAATCATCTAATACATCAAAAACTTTGAATATTTGACCAATACTCGCAACCCTGGCTGCAACTGAGGCGACATTAAATAAAGCATAATGCGATACTGATTACTCTCAACGTCTTATTTTAAATTACACCAGTTTTTTTAAGTGTAACTTCTTTTAAAGTTCACTTGCATCATTTGCATTATAAAACTGTAGTAGTTTAAGAAATATAATACGCCGGATTACTAATTTAATTACAACAATTTGTCGCATTTCGATACGGTTAGGTACTTAATAATACCAACTTCTTAATTTTTTTACCTGCAATCTGGTCCGTTTTCAAATACGTGTAAACTTAGGCTTAAATTTAAAAATAGATAGTGCACTAGGGGCATAGTAGGCAAGCAATCAAAAATACACTAACTCCATCTTGTTGGGTGCTACCCCCAACGACGAACTAAAACGGTACACACTCATAGCCTAACCCTAGGATCCATTCATAATATCGCCTCGCTAGAAATCAAACCCAAGACGCTTGGAACGGCAACGGCAACCATTACGCCACACGGGTTTCAAATTTGATTGGAGTACGAAGCAATTACAAATGTAAGACAGCGTCTACATGTATTGTAGTTCGACGAGCGTTACGACTAATTATATTATTATTAAAGGACAGACGCGACCTACGCAATATTAAACACCGTTATGTGTTGATCCTAATTATCATTAAAATAGTAATTATAATAACTTTACACACCAAGGTTAAATATGTCATTAATTACAAAGAAATTATTATATTTATTTATTGTTATAATTATTTAAATTTAATTAATTATTATAATTATTTATTGTGGATAACTTATCTCAATAACTCTCTATAATAATTTATGAAAATGTTCTTATAATCATTGAATTATCCAGATATCCACAAAAATATTTATCCCAAGAAACACATTTGTACCGCCATCTAGCGGCGAGTAGCGGTACTGATATAACTAAACCTTACGTCGTTTTGATGATGAAAGCGTACTGCAGATGGCGCTCCTATTACTAATGGGTACCAAATTACCTATTTTAGAAATCAGCATCGATGAAATGTTTATGTATTTCTTCTAATATTAGAAATAAAACTTACCTTGTATACTGACCGTGTAGCTTTCAAGCGCCGTAAAATAAAGTCAACTTACCTGAAATCAAAGAAACAAAACATTTAAATTATGAAACTAACAATTTCTTTCATTCCTGCCTATGAGTTACAATTGATGCCGTTGACAAAAAATTATCTATGAATATAGTTGAAAAAAAATTGTTATAGAGACAAGAAAAACGCTGCGATTCCTTTCTCTGGTTCATAGTTTATTCACGATGCATGACAATGGAGTTGTGTGACATACCTAGAAGAAGCGTACGTCGAAATCTGTTCCGCACTCGCATGGTGGCCGTGGTCACCAACAATAATATCATAGGCAACACACAAATAGTGATAATGATTTCACATAGCATGGAATTAGGCACACAAAGTTCACATAAATTCGTCATAAAAATAAGTCACCCACACTTCTGTAACGCACTTTTTACTGTATTGTTTTATAATTATCTAATTCCAAATTTTTGTAATTAATTTATTGTACCATTTTTTTAAATCATACTAGGTAAATGATATTTTATGCACTAAAGCATTATGGCCATTCCAATTGATCTGGAAAACTAATAAAAATTTACATCACAAAATTATTTATAACTCAAACACTAACATTAACACTAATCCCGAAAGACCTCAATTCGACTATTTTTCACAAAGCAACTTTTAAATCATGAAAATTTCCATATTTGTTCAGCACTTCACAATATTAACCTCGCAACATGTTAACCGGGCTATTCGTCAAACTGCTTTAAACAATTTTTTAATAACCCAATAAGCGAACTGACCGAGATACGAACTTTGGACTTGAACTGACCAACGCCACCCCCTGACACCCTGACTTTATCAAAATGTATATTATTATTCCACTTGAATGTCATGTAGCCACTAAAGCTAGAAACATTAAACGTTCGACTGAATCATCGGATGTGGTTATTATCGGTCGTGTTGCTGGTTACTCAAATATTATCTAAAATTATATAATACTCCCACACTATGGAGCTTTAAACGAAACGATCCCTAACTTTTAACTGCACTAAACGACCTACATAGGAAGACTAAAGTAATTCACCATAGATATATCAATGGTGCATCATATAGCCTTCAGCAGATTGAAACGGCGTCAGGGAAGAGAAAATAAAAAAAGTTACAGGAGCTCCTACTACTTATGAACACTCGAAAGTAAACTCGACATTTATTAATGCGCATATATTATATGCGCATATACTCGACTCGACATAATTATATTAAAGGAGTTCAATGAGAAGCACATAAGAGAGAAGCAGAATTTTTTTCTCGTTAGTGTCCCGCTAAAAACTCAATTCTTGCATTATTAACAACACAAAGCTTTATAAAACAAAAATTATATATTATAGAGTTGCACTTTGCAGGCCAGAGAACGAATTCTCACAATGTCTTCATTCAAAACATCTGATGTATACCTAATGTATAAATGTGAGTACCGAATAAGTGTAAACGTTGATTACAACTTAATGCCCAAAAGATGTGTGCCAAGTTATTTACAGCGTAAACTAAAAACGTTTACATACATATTTGTATTTTCAAAATTATAAATCAAAGCTCCACCAGTTAGCTTTCTTATCAACTTACGCACAAAAAAAATTTGTTTTCATTTACTGTGAAACTTCAAACACCAAAATTTTTTTGATTATGTTTTTTTTTATTATTCAATGAACTATATCTCGGAGCCAGGGTCAGAGCGGTTGTTATACTTTGGGTTATACGTGACTGGGGATAAGAAATAATAGTCTGTACACTGAGTTTAAACGTCTATTCCAACACTTCAATACAGTTATCACCAAAATTAATTTAGATTACATTAAATTAAACTTAGAAATAAAGCTGACGACAAAATAATAGCAAAGTGGCAAAGGATCAGCACGATTAATTCAAATTTAACTTGGAAACGCGGCAAGTTTGGTATGGCAGTGGGTTCGACACGTCCGCTCGGTCTAAGCGCTCAATTCAGAATGATCATGACAGCTATGGTTCTCTACGACGCCATCTCTACCCCCACTCCATACCAACCATGCCCAAACAATAACTGTTTCGTTTCCAGAAGTAGCTCCGGCCATCATTCATAGATGGCGGTAGGTTCCTAAAACTAGTTCCATCGATTACTCATAGGTGGCGTTACTAGATCAGCGTAGGACTTTGGTCTCGCTCCTACACGGCCAATCTGACGTGCACACGTCCTCGTGTGATTCCTTTTTAATTAAGTTACAACAAAGCTCTAAAGTTTCTTTTATTCAGCAAAAGTTTTTCGTTACTAATGAGACTACCTTTTAATTAAGGTCACACAATAGTTATGGTCAAACGGAATAGTAATGGTCACACAGAATAGTAATGGTCACACAGAATAGTTATTGCCACACAGGCGAATCATTGCCATACGGGCGAAACATTGCGTCACAGGATAGTCATTGCGTCACAGGATAGTCATTGCGTCACAGGATAGTCATTGCGTCACAGGATAGTCATTGCGTCACAGGAGAGTCATTGCCACACAGGCTAGTCTTTGTGTCACAGGAGAGTCATTGCCACACAGGCTAGTCTTTGCGTCGCAGGATAGTCATTGCCACACAGGCTAGTCAGCTAGTCATTGCCACACAGGCTAGGCTTTGCCACACAGGCTAGTTAGCTGGTGTCAGTTAGGGCCACACAGGCAAGTCAGGGCCACACAGGTCAGTCAGGGCCACACAGGTCAGTCAGGGCCACACAGGTCAGTCAGGGCCACACAGGTCAATCAGGGCCACACAGGTCAATCAGGGCCACACAGGTCAGTCAGTGTCAAATTCGTCAATGTTGATAAAATGTGTCAGTCTCAAGTTGGTTAGTGACCCCTACTACAATTTACTTTAAATTTCTTTTACTCAACAAGTTTCTAATTTTTCAAGTTTCTAACATTACAACACTAGTTTAGAGGAGCAAAATTACAAATTAATAATTTGTGTTTGTTTTAACTTTTACACTATGACTACGCTATCGCTATCGCAGATTAATCCGTACAGCATCTTCACGTAATCTGGGGATGGATTCCATCTGCAAGCACGCTCTACCGGCACCAATCCGCGTTTGTCATTGAAGATTACCTGTAACAATCAAACACACACGCGAGTATCTTTCTACGTTTGGCCCTTCCTGATAAACAGAAGCATTTCTTACAAAATTAATCTGCATTAGTACAGGGGCTTATTCCAATTTAAATTTGGATCACTCACATAACTTTGAACGCACTATGGAGAGCCTTTTCAATAAAGTAATGAAGTCACACCAGTTATTATCACACAGGTAAAGTGTATTAATATTGACACACGGATATCTGAAGAAACATGCCATGAGGGCCTTACTACTTTGTCTGCTATGAGGATAGGTGATACAACATAAGACTTCAGAATTTATTTGCCACATAGGTTGTATGCTACTCAGGCTGTTGATCAGGTGTGCCACGCAGGCGTTTGAATAGGTTTGCCACATAGGTGTTTGATACTAGTACCAATACACACAAATAAAAAGAATTATAACTTTCCATTTTAATAACTTTAAAACTAGTCTAGACCAGGTGGACTGATGACCTGAAGAAGGCGGTGGGCATCCGCTGGATTCAGAGAGCTCAGGACCGGTTCGGGTGGCGCCAGTTAGGAGAGGCCTACGTCCAACAGTGGACATCGAAAGGCTGATGGATGGATGGATGGATGAAAACTAGTCTTTAAACTACTGAACAAACTTTCAAATGATTCCCACCAATCGAAGTAGGATTCCGCATGGTTACGGCGTATAATTCATTAAGGTTTTGTTTTAATTAATTGAAAGGTGACGATAGCGATTCGATAGTACTATGCAAAGCCGGGGTGGGTCGCTAGTTATTAATAATTTTGTTTCATTCTGATATCCCACCCACCATCAACTCAAAAACTAATTAAACCATTATAACCGGTAATAGTGAACAGATTACCCAATTATTAAATTGAACGGTTTTGAATTGGGTGATTCAATAACAAAGTAATTCTATAAAAAAACTAATCCACTTAAATCTTTTTCCGAAGACATTATATTGAGAAGATTCTTTCTCTTAATTATTCTCTCTTAACCGTTCCTCCTAATTATTCAGATCAATAAGCAACATCATTAATGTTTCTCAAATACCCAATTAATTTAACCAAGAAAAATACAGGGATCGCCTAATATCCAGTAATGTCTCAAAAATGGAAGAGTTTAATTCACTTTTACTATAAGCCATAAGAAAACCAGTTAAACAAAACAGATCACCTGTAACGTTGTGCCCGTTCCGCGGCAATAACCGATGATGCTTCATCATCACACCACGAAGCCAGCGCCAGCGCACGCACACAGCCATCAATGCAGTTCCAATTAACACGAGTACAACCTTCGTGTGCTGCTCTTGCTCCCGATCGCCACAGAAACAACCCGTGCCATCTTCGAATACCAAGCTGGAACACAGAACACGAATAACGTTAAAAACTCATTGGTTTCACGAGGTAAATTAAATCCAATCAAAGTTTGCTGCACTTGTTAAAAAATAATAATTAGGGAACCGACTGTATCCAACTATTATTTTATTGATCACTAATTACAAGACAACAGAAGGTTGTATGTTCACAACGAACGAAATAAAATTGAAGTTATGAAACTCCAACACACCAGATGTAATAAAATAAAAGTTGTCATACCAAAAACGCCGTTTCACTTTTACCTCGTTTCATGTTACCACAACTAGGTGATGTCACCCTTGGTTCCAGACAGGTACCAGACAAGGTCTTGGTCTCCAGCTTCTTAAAACCTAGAATCGCTTCCTAAATGCAGCAAAAATCGACTTTATTTATTTCAAAAATATAGTGGGTAGAATCTGAATCGGGTAAGAATTCAATAAATTCGTCTAAAATACCTCTGAAGACAATATTTAAATCATTAGGTAACCCCTTTCTCAATATTTAAACGTAACAGTAACTTACCCGCGTATTTAGAATACGAAACAAAACAATTAATTAATCACTTTTAAAACGACAACCAAATAAGCTGTAACGGTTTTTTTTTAATTAATTCGACAAACGTCACCTCATTTAAACTAAGTCTGTTCAAAGCGCAAGCCAATTGTACTCGCTTTATAAATTTACTTGGTGAAATTGAGTACCAATAAAGCAAACTATTTTGTGTGTGTATTTTTATTTTTTTTTCAATTAATCCTTTTCAACTAAAAGCGGCGCACCAAATCACTAAACACCAAGATAATTAAAATAATACTTTCGTTATTCACCCGCTACCTGACCAGTACTTCCAGTATCACTGCTGTCAGTCACTGCATACCAATAAAAAGTAATCAAGAAATAATTTTAAGAATTCAACGCATGTGACAAAAGAAAACAACACTTGTGGTAAAGGACACTGCACTGTAACACCTTATCACGTTATCAATTGAAAATGTACCTACACGGAATACGTAACAAAATTCCAGAGATCAAACGCGTATTTTTCTTTTTCGACCAGGCTACAAAATGTAATCTATCCCCATGATCTTTAACAATAGGAACAAAGAACGAATCCTAGTTCAACATCAAATATCGAAACGCTTAAATAATGCTTAAGCAACCGCGCACCAATATTATGAAAACATCTCACTCATTAGTGAACAGTATCGTAGTAGTAGCAAGTAATATTACAGACGTTAATCAGCGAAAAGTGTCGTTGCTATCATCTATATCGATCGACAGCAACTAGAGTCACCTCCATCAAGCAACGATACTTATAGACTTCATTGAATAATGCAAGGGACACATCACCTCAACTAAGCGATATGTTTAGCAGCTGAGTAATGACACCAATTACTGTTCGCTAATCAGAAATAATGTAACAACTTAATCAGATTACACCTTGCACCATACTAGAACGAGAAATATTATTGCCACTACTCAACTCAAATTCACTTCTTATAACAACACTTGAAGTGGTACTTGGCCCTCGGGTGTCCTAGTAATTTAACCCCAAATCTACCTTCATTAAATTTTGAACAAATTGAACGCAAGTTACTAGCGTCTTCCGAAGTATGTATGACACTTCGGTTAAATTACAGTAAAATCAAAGACTTGCAACTTTGGCTTTGACCAAGGTAACCACTGAATGATATTTTTTTTCAGGGAAAGAAAACAAAGAAAATAATATTACTACCGGTGCTGACATAAACGATAATGACGGAAAATCTACGACTGTATTAATCACTCATGATTGTTTAACAAACTATTTGACACACACACTATCTAGTTTACGCAAGAATTAAAATTTAAGCTGCGAAATTTTGTCACCACAGATGTAATGAAATAAAAAAATTATACCATACCAATACTCGCCGTCTTACTTGAAAATCCTTCATATCGATACTTGCCGTTTTATTGAAAATCTAGTCACATCATTTCACTGCACTTTGCACTTTCACTTGCATCCACGCCTCATGATATCACACTGAAAACGTGGACAGAGTTCTTTATCCCAGCTTCTGATCTCGGAGCCAGGGTCAGAGCGGTTGTTATACTTTGGGTTATACGTGACTGGGGATAAGAAATAATAGTCTGTACACTGAGTTTAAACGTCTATTCCAACACTTCAATACAGTTATCACCAAAATTAATTTAGATTACATTAAATTAAACTTAGAAATAAAGCTGACGACAAAATAATAGCAAAGTGGCAAAGGATCAGCACGATTAATTCAAATTTAACTTGGAAACGCGGCAAGTTTGGTATGGCAGTGGGTTCGACACGTCCGCTCGGTCTAAGCGCTCAATTCAGAATGATCATGACAGCTATGGTTCTCTACGACGCCATCTCTACCCCCACTCCATACCAACCATGCCCAAACAATAACTGTTTCGTTTCCAGAAGTAGCTCCGGCCATCATTCATAGATGGCGGTAGGTTCCTAAAACTAGTTCCATCGATTACTCATAGGTGGCGTTACTAGATCAGCGTAGGACTTTGGTCTCGCTCCTACATATATATTATTGATTGCATAACGTCGAATAAGAGTCCGGCATTGGTATGTCTAGAAAAGATAAAAATATAGAAGACTTGAGTCATATGGAATTGCCACACCCCGACAAAATCAAAATTATTACCTGTACTCACAGATTAATTTAAATTATAAGCAAAATTTACTACGGGCGTTTTTAGATCCCGCCGTCAATCTTAAATGCACCTTAACCGCATAGGCGGAAAGCTGGCATTTGTGTGCCAAGTAATTATAACGAATTCCAGATCGAATTCAAACGGAGTATAAGAAGCAAACGGTAGGGGCCACGCAACATCCACAACAAAAGCACGCCGCTACAACGCCGGGACTTAATTGAAATATAGTACAAAGCCTGATGGACATTGTGTGGACACACGAGTGTCCATTCTATCGGAAACGACCTGATTGTTCTAGATCTAACGTTGACATTTAAACACACTATCCACATTCATAGATTTAACCTTTTTTTAACAGGTCATTATCGGACACATCAGACACATGAGCAGCCCAAACACTGTCAACAACGTAAATTCGGTTCGGTTTAATTATCTAAGGAAATTAAAATGAAATTACCGATGTGAGAAATTTACGAAACATCAAAACATAAGTAGGTACAATGAACATTCTAAATCAAACATGTATCAGATTCTTCAGTTAAGTTTCTTACGTAAGAGATGAAATCGCATTCTTAAATATTTTCCGAGAAGTTGAATCCAATGCATTCACTTGTGACGTCACACGACCATGACACAAGAACAAACATTGAACCATCACATAAGTAATATCTATCTTGGCGGTGGATCCTTTGTTCCGTAACCCTGCTCTACCGATACACCTACAGAGTATTACGATAATCCACCGATTGCTCAATATTATGTAAATGTTTAGATTAACCAGCAAATGTAATAATTTACATCAATGCCTCTTTCCGGAATAGCAATCCATTTCAATTAGATGTATGCACAACAGATGACAGGGGGAGCCATTAAGGATTAACTGACGCGCGGAAAGGGATGTTGGGTCGTCCAGAATTAATCTCACATATTAAATCGCGTCAACCGTATGGATGGATGATATATACGAGAACACAGCTTACGCCAGCATGCATCGAAGACCCAGATGTATCTAGATCAAGTTCACTGCAAGTTACTTCGACGCAACGTAACACAGTTAAAACGTCTCAAGTATTGACCAATGGGTTTTGTATGAAAGAAATTGAAATATTTTGAATCGTAAATCGAATTGAAAACAAACTTCTAGGAATTAAGGAGGAATATAATAAGTAGGCGCATGATTGTGACGTGAAATCAATCTGTAGCGTCCGAATTATGAAGGACAGGCAATCCCCTTTTCTATTTTGTTTTTCCAATGACTTCGAGAAGGTTTGAAGGTTAAGTAAGATTCAACAGGAAAATGGAAGGTTAAGTAAGATTCAGGTGGTAGGGTCTAGAGCTCACCCGGGGAAGTACCACCGCCCGCCACGGTACTTAGTACCATTCCTACCGTGTAATAATTGTTTTAAGAACAATTGTGTTCCGGATAGGAAGGTGTGGAGCCGGTTACACTTTTTTGGAGGCGACCATCTCAGACCTCAGAGGTAGCAACGCATCTGTGACCGAATTAGAACGAAACTCATACTAACAATAACTAACTGGACTATTACTAACATTAGCTAACAGGACTAATTATCACTAACAGTCCCTGTCCTCACACTTATTAACAAACTAACCAACTAATATTCTAACACCATCTACTAACTGAACTAATCATCCTAGTCCCTTTGAGTCTAATTCTAGGTCGGTCACAGTTGTTATGGGCGGCAGCGGAAGGGTGGTGTTGCATGCTCGTTTGCTATCTTGATTCCATAAAAAAAAGACACCGAATAGATTTCATAATGAGTTCGAGGGTGAGCCAGTAGCAACAAAAATATACCTACAGCAGCTCTGTACCCTACGAACGTAACGTTTACCTCAAAAACAATTAGGAATATTCCGTTTGAAATTTGGATCAAGTTCATCGCTAGTTATTATAGTTGTTTCAGTCTTCTATACAACACAGATAAAACGACAGCATATGCAGCCTGCATCAAAATGGACACCCGAATATCGTTTCACGTTAACGTCTACACAACGTGAAATGTTCTGGATCAAATGTGGATCAAGTTCAAACCAAGGTGCTGCGATGGGCGAACTCTCGCGTCAGCTTGCAATTACAACACATCTGGTTCTCGACCTCATACATTCCTATATTTATGTAAACTAACTCAAGAAAATACATCAGGTTCAAATATATTTGTTGGAAATGGAGCAAGAACAAGGTGCTATATCTTCGACGGACGTTCAAGGTTTTAGTTTGGTTCTTTCACAACTCTTGGTTTGATTCGCGGTGTGGATTCGTGTAATGACACAAATTTGAAATATTATTTTGACCCTGTAACAGAAAAGGGCAGACCCAGAGCAGAGTTCCATACCCTTCCGAGTTTAATTCCCGGCGGAGAGGAAATTTCAGGTGAATCACAGGGTATCCAATTGTGAGGCTTGATTGAGAAGTGTTTAGTATATTTCAATACTCAATGTATTTCAGTTTATCAAAATCCTTCATGGTAACTGCGTAACATTGTCGCATGGAGTGCTACCATAACCGTAGCAACGAAAAAAAAATTATAGTTGCAGATTCAAATGCCTGTAAAATTCAGTTTTACCTTAATAAGCTCTGACTAACTTAATCCACACCATCTATGTATCTCCTCAGATACAAGAAACGAGAGCAACGGCTTTACGTGCTTACCAAAGTAAAGAACAGCTCAAGAAATTTTGCCACTAGCAGACACACATCCAATTACCACATTCACTGTTGCTTATGTCGGTCGATCACTTAAGATCAATGCAAGCCGCCGAGCTTTGAGCGCTAGGAGCTTTAACCATTACCTAGTAGTGAATATTTTAGTGCTATATTCGAATCGATTCAAACTAGCTATATTGACTTAACCTTGACCTGCTGCGGTTATGTTCACCACGTTCTATAACACAACGCCATCACGTCGCCAAACATATCCTTTCAAAAGAATATTTTCTGATCTGAATTTATTGAACCAATCTCGTATTTTGAGCAGTCTCCCTTGCTACTATCTAGTACTAGAAATAAGCTATCCATTATGGACCCGTTTATCTGTAAGTAGGTTTTGCCATAACTAACCATTCAATACAAAAAATATCCGTGATGGATTACCCGCTTCTTTCTTCACCGGAAATGCGTCGTTAACGCCTCTGATGTTGCAAATAAGAGTATCCGGTTTTGAACGCCAAAATCTCATTTATCGACAATTGAAAAATAAAAAAGATTAGAAATCAATATGTCGTTATGCTTTCAAGTCGTCTTTACATCTACTCTAGGGATTCATTTGCAAATACAACACGATACGCTTTCTTTATACACTTCTTATATGTCAGCAAACGTGCACATTAATTGAGTAGGAAAATCAGTTGCTCACGCAGTATTGATTAAACAGGAAACAAAACATATATATTTGGCATAACGCCAATAAAACAACCGCAGAATTTCCGAGCATACAATAAATAACAGTGATATTAGTTTTGGGGGATGTTCACAGGAAACGGTAACATTGAAATTGATTAAATAAATAAACTCTTACACACATACCCCCGCGCTAGGATTCCCTGTTAAGATGTCACGTACCTACATCCTACATATACGAGTACAACAGAGACAATGAAATTTACTCACAAATAAACTTGAGAACAATCACTTTATAGATGTAGTAAATTGGATTAAACAAACTAATCGAACACGTTTTGTACTAAGCGCGAAATGAATGCATTGGACACATCGAGCATTACGTAAATAATTCTTTCCAAGGAATTACTTCATAGTTTCGAGGGACAGAACTCTTTAAAGGATTCAGCAGGACGACAAGTAATAAAGAAACGAATATTTAACCGCATTCAGTATTTTAAGGTGATTTCAATCCATAATTTTACTATTCTTCTGTGGCTTTTCTAATGATCTTTTCCTTTCTTTAAATCAATCTCATCGCAACGAGTGCGACAACAGACTTTTTAAACTGCTCTCTCTAAAACTACCTTAGACTCTTCAGCTGCAGACAAGTGATGTAATAAGTTTAGTATTCATCAAAACTTAAATATTTTGGATCAACCGTATAACACAGACCAACGTCAACATCGGAAATTCGCGCCAATATTGGAATATTCCTCAATAAACTGCATAGACGCAAACGATCATCATTGTACGGATGGACGTCAGCGACGTTGAAAACATCTCCGTACATTATTGCAACGTGTGTAAATTGTTATAAATATAGTACACCCTGCGTCAAACTACAAAAAGATTTTATCACGACTATCAGGGGCCCTGATTCAGGGCGTATGGATGAAAATACACGTCATACAAAATGAAATAGAATGAAATTGCTTCTCCACTTAAATTAACCCCAATTTTCCCTGTACGATGTTGAACCGGACACAGAGACAGTTGATGTTTGACTTCACTTTTAGATGCTTTTTTTCAACCTTGAACCCAAGTAATCTAATCTCCTTGTACATCCCATGAATCAACAAACCAGTCTCTAATCAAAATCAACAGTATTTATTTTTCAGTAGCAAATCTGGACACTCAGGTTAAAGAATGGTTACACTCTTCCATCGTTAGCAGTAAGTAACACGTAGGTTCCACTAAAGGCAAGAATATGATTAGTGTTGGTTACTTTCCATTGGAAAGCAATCAGCTAGTGTAACATATCCAAATGTGTACCTAAAGCTCTACTACCCAAGCATTCGGAAATTCTAAATACCGCCAGCCCGAATAAGTGTAAAGACACCCCCAAATAAATCATTATGCAGATCAACCCATCATCGCCAATCATCCGTACGTCCATCACCTGATCACGATCGCACCTGCGTGCAGTCGATCGGCCGTGAGACTCCTCAGCAGCCGCCTGATGCTGCGCCGGCGCCGCACGCCGCCGCCTTCCTCGCCCGCGCTCATCGCATGGCACCGACCACGTGGCCCGCACGGCCGGAGACCTCACTACTGGACACTGTGTTCCTCACTCACTTTGTACCACACTGTACGATCTCACTCACTTTGTATCACTGCCATCACAGTTTGAAGTACGCTCGGACATTCAACAATTCACCGTAACATTCGCGTATGATTTAAGAAATATACCCAATAGCTCATTGCCCACTAATGGCATGTTGAATACTTAGCAAAGAGAGAGAGAGAGAGGCATAAACTATTATTGTGTTTGTATAAATGTAAATCCCATTTCTTTTATAGTCACCTTTGTCTAGATATCGCATCGTCTCAACGACACAATTTCGCAGTCTTTTAGTTATATGCAAGTAGTCCCGCAATACATAGACGCATGGTTTCCTTTTCAAATCACAGCTAATAGTTAATACATCACTGGAATCTGCCACACGGGGCGAACATTAATCTGCCGGGATGGCAAGGGAACGCGGAATACCCACCCAATCTGGTTCCCGGTTAAAGGTGGGTCAATGTGAAATTACATCATGGTGTCCGAAACACACGAAAAGACTGGAGTAACTTTTAATAATATTTATTAGTTTTGAGCTAAACAAATACAAAAAAAAACGTCCAAGTGCGAGTCAGACTCGCGCACGAAGGGTTCCGTACCATTATGTATAAAAACGCCAATAAAATCTGGTCTGTTGTATGAAAGAAAGCCTCACTTAAGTATTCAATTGTTTTATAGTAGCCACATGAAAGATCACTAAACTATCGATGAGGCGTCGAAAGTACGGGCGCCCACTTAAATATTTATTTTATTCTGTTTTTTAGTATTTGTTGTTGTAGCGGAAACAGAAATACATCATCTGTGAAAATTTCAACTGTGTAACAGTAACTATTACAGTTTATGAGATACAGCCTGGTGACAGACAGACGGACGGACAGCGAAGTCTCAGTAATAGGGTCCCGAACCCTAAAAACGTACTCAACACACGTAATACGCACTCACGTACTCAAGTAATAACGTGAGAGCATTGTTTACTACTGATCAACGTAATAACTAATAATTGCTTAGGATAACTGTAAAAATAATCGTCAGATCTCGCTCAATTAGCGGACAAGCATGAGCGTTTGAATATAAAAAGAATCATCAAATCCGTTCATTTGAGCTGAGAACCTCCTCCTTTTTTAAGTCGGCTAAACATAAAAAAGAACTATACAGGTACCTACTCAATATTTTTTAAATTTTGGTATTGGATTTAAAAAATTTAACCCTGCCGCTGCCGCCTGAATTGTCGAGACACAAACTCACATAACGTTCCATGCGCCCAAGTAAAAGAATTGTCTATAACATAAATATCTGGATTAATTTTAATTCGTATTATCGTTAAAACAATAATGTACTCAATCTACGATGACATAACTTCAATAGCCTTGAAGCAGTTGGTTATTATCACAAACAAATAAACACCAATTCACCTTCTACATCGTTCCCTGGCATGTTAACACGTCGCGTGAACCAACAATATGTTTATACGGTTTTAATGGCTCTTTTAATATGTCGTTTGTTCTAAAAACTGTTTAACAAACTATCTGAAGTTAACGTTTATGAGCATATAAATAGGAACAGATAAAATAGTTCGGTACCTTTTTCTCTCCGGTTTGTCAACCGGTTTTTTTTTCTTCATATCTAATCACGAGCTTTACAATGATCGATATAAAAAATTTAAACTTATTCTGAAGTTTCGAAAGGGTTGCAAAATTTCAAACGTTTTAAATTTTGCATGCATTTATTAATGCCGGCAATCAGTCAGGCGAGCCTTCTGATAGTAATCGTAATAAGTTGATCCCTGTCGCTGATAGAGATCAGAAACACTAAAGGCATTATTATCCATATTTTATTAAGTACCTCGTCGCCACTTTTATTGTCTTATCCGAATGTAGCACATTAACCTCTTTATACAAAGAATATAGTTTAGTAAAGCCAACCTTTCCAAATACGAAAATAACAAAAAGCAAGCGATGCATATGTCTGACACGGTGATATTTAACGGTTACCTTGGGGAACGAAAGGGGGGTTTTATAAAAGTGGGATAACTCAGAACAAGGCTGTATTAGTTTTCTATTTATATATTATTATCTTATCTTGTAGGTAATTTTTATCTTACTAATATTAAACATGTGAAACGTGTGTCTGTGTGTGTGTGATATTTGTGGATCATGCTTAAACGATTGGACGTATTTGAGTGAAAATTGGAAACAGACAACTTAGTTTAAAAGATTTACTACGGAGATTCTTACGCAGTTTGTTCTCGTCGTAGTAAAAGCACCTATCCGAAACCGAGTTACAGTCAAAAACTACATAATAACAACATTCCTACATAACTGTGTTATATAAAACTAGCGGCCCGCCCGCGGTTTCACCCGCGTGGATCCCGTTCTCGTGGGAATATATGCATGTATTATACATAAAAACCTTCCTCTTGAATCACTCTACCTATTACAAAAAACCGCATCAAAATCCGTTGCGTAATTTTAAAGATTTAAGCATACAGAAAAACAGACAAACAGACAGACAAAAATAGCGACTTTGTTTTATACTATGTAGTGATTTGAATAATTAACTTCATGGAAACAACTACTACTACAAAATTTTTATATTTCCCAATGATTGAGCCAAAACTAGTATCAAACCTAAACTTCACATTACCCCAACCCGTAGCAGTACAACCGTTCAATCACTGCTCATTACACTTCAACGTGTACAAGCTGCACAGTCCCAACACTCGTATGAACAACACGGCTCGAAATCAGGGTTGCCAGATGGCTGGGAAATCCGGAATTTTCCCGGAATTCTCCAACTTGTCCCAGTAACTACAGTTCTCTGTCGCTGATTGTCCAAGTCTACTTGGTTTTAGTTATTTTTATACGAACGCGAGTTGATTTCGTTTTTATTGGATTAATGAAGGAGTGGAAAATGTGAAAATAAGATCATTTACTCTAGTAGAATTGTTCCGAAAATTATCTTCTACTAATATATAGAGCTGAAGAATTTATATATTACATAGTTTGTTTGTTTGAACAGGCTAATCTCAGGAACTACTGGTTTGATTTTAATTATTCTTTTTGTGTATGATAGCCGACTGACTACTTCTACTATCGATAGGAGAAGGAACAATTTTTCAACACCGAAGCGAGGGCTACTAGTAAACATAATTATATTATGTGTATGTGGCAACCCTGTCCGGAATGGAATCGGTCATTACGGACAAAGTAAGCAAACGTAACGAACGCCGGTCTAAGGCGCGTTGACGTGTTGCCAAACATCACAGGATATCCGGGATCGGATTAAATCTGGTAATCACTGGCTAACCAAAATATTATTTTGATAAGTCAATATTATTTTTGTTTATAATTAAAAAAAAATTTTGCAATTCTCAGATCGACCGCAGTCAATATGCTAAAATGAA
This sequence comes from Hesperia comma, assembly GCA_905404135.1. Lineage (NCBI taxonomy): Eukaryota > Metazoa > Arthropoda > Insecta > Lepidoptera > Hesperiidae > Hesperia > Hesperia comma. The sequence goes on along the minus strand of FR990032.1, from coordinate 7,531,865 downwards.
AATTGCGTTCATAGTACACCTAGTTAAAGCTGCAGCATCAAAATCTTTCAGCATTTCTTACTCATATTTTCAACATTATGTGATTAAATTAGGGTACTAAAATATAGGTGCACAGAAACGAAGCAAATGACGTTCTTAATTCATTAACATAATATCGAAACTTCAATGAAGTGTGCTTTACCGTCAATATGTCCAGAGTTGGCACTGGCTCGTCCGCCAATACACGCAAAAGGGTTTAATTAAATTTGCACAGATTGTCAATGGGACTCACGAGACTTTTGCAATCAATTAAGTATACCTACTCTGACTTTTTAGGGTTCCGTACCCAAAGGGTAAAACGGGACCCTATTACTAAGACTTCGCTGTCCGTCCGTCCGTCTGTCACCATGGTGTATCTCATGAACCGTAATAGTTACACAGTTGAAATTTTCACAGATGATGTATTTCTGTTGCCGCTACAACAACAAATACTAAAATAATAGAATAAAATAAATATTTACGTGGGCGTGGGCGTAAAATAAATATTTTAGTTTAATTGCCTTTCGATCAAGAGATGGCATTGTGGCTAATAAAACAATGGTTACAGTGGCCTTTGGGAAAGCGGCCATAGCCCAATTTTTACGTAATAATAAAATAATACCTAATTATATATAATGGTACGGAACCCTTGGTGCGCGAGTCCGACTCGCACTTGGCCGGTTATTTACAACTTTTTCGCGCATTCACTTGCACAGACATACATGCATGTATGTTATGTAGAGTAGTTATTGGTTAATTACAACGTCGTAAATTCTTGAAACGTTTTCAGTGCTAATGAGAAGCATTACGTTGAAATTCCACTTTACTACACCGACTGTAAAACAGCAGCTGTACCTACATGTAACGACAACAAAACAACTGACGCATCAACCGAACAGCTTAATTTATGTACCTAGGTTCTAGCTCTTTCTTTATTCTTGACAGTGCATTTATTTTTATACACACATATTATGGTCATGTCATTACGATGTCAAGGCATAGTTATGAAGTGTTTTTTACAAATTCAAAGCTGGCACTCGACTGCATAAAGTCCGCACACTACGATCAAGGTAAATATTTTATCAATCCGTTACTACGCCCAGACATGTTAAACGTTGCAAAGCCAGGGGGTTAATGGGGGAAAGTCGGCGCGCATACACCACAAGCCACCCACTATGTTCCATGTTATAGCCCTACTCTATTTTATCATAAAAACCATTATTTTTTATCAAACGCCTAAGTTCATCACGTCCATCTAGGCTTATGTTAGTACGATAAAAACAAATTGATATCTGAAAATAGAAGACACCATAACGTGATCGTCATTGGATGAAGGTAAATATTTATCATACCTACATGAAGCATTGACTACATATTTTAAGTTCTAAAAGCAGTATAAATTATTTTTAATCTCACTCGTAAGGCAGCGGAAGAATGGATGTGCAATGTAAAAAATTGAGGGGTAATGTGAACTATCAGCAAAGTGTAAGTTAATTCATGACAGCTCATCATAGAACTTATAAAAGTTTAACAAGGAAATAACGACCTATTCCGATCTAATACCAAAAAACTAATACCACTGGTATTAGTTTATTACCCCAGTGAATTTTTATTCCGAACGAATACCAGTCATAAACGAATCCCAAAATTATTAAAATGGTATGAAGGTACAGTCAGTAATAAAAGTGCTATGAAATGTGATATTAAGTAATGTATATTTTAATCAAAATCAGTCTTATTAAACATGTTCAAGTGTAGTAACAAATAATTGTACATAGGCTTTTTATATTTTGATACCTACTCCTAGTTTTATTGATCAGTATAAAAACGGGTAATGTGAGCATCGATGCTTATGTCTCACGGTCAATTACGCTTGATTACCAAAAACCCTAAAGCCGATGGACTGAACATCAATTCGCCCAAGAATACCTCCAGCTCGTGAAATTTACCTAAATTTGTTTAAAGTAAAGACAAATTTCAAACAATACAAATTTCAGGAATGCAAATAAAACTACTACGTTAAAAAAAATACGAGATATTTCAGTCTTAAATACCGAGTCAGAATCCGATCTGGCTAAAACAAAGAAACTCCTAATAAAACTTGTGTAACATCCACTATTAACACCTCACACCAATACTTTGTAGTCGGAAGTCGGAACTAAAAAAACCCTAGCATTCAATAATGCCTTCCATCAATCAATTAAAGAATAGTGTAACTTTCAATGAAAACGAAAGCATGACCATGATACCTAAGATCGTGACAATTTCGACCGAATAACAAAATTTTGTCAATCTCGCCGTCAGCTAAACTATCAACAACCGGGTGCAACCGGGAGACGGCTCGCCCTTGACCGCTTGGCGGACAGCCAGCGGCGATCAGGGCATCACATTGTCAGATGTTTTTGGAAACTGTCTAGGGTCGATTCGAATACACTCGATAACAAATTCATATCTGATAAATGCTTCAACTTACTAACAAAGCTAACTATCCCACAACATTAAACGCTATCCTTCATTTAACAATCCTAATAAAGCTCAAGAACGACTACTAATATGATACCATGTAATGTAAGGCAACTGTCCTAAAGTTACGTAGTGTCACGTGAAAGTTCATAAATTTTTTGCCCAAGGCTTTCGTAATGAATCACTTTGATGTTTGGACTTTCATGGGAAATAGTGATCATTTACCACTAGCAGCAGTCTGCTTGTTTGTAGTTTGTAGGCTATCGTAAAAAAATAATTAACAAGTACATTCCTTGAGTATTTTATTTAATACTGCCTTCCGCCCTTAGGCTTCGCCCGCGCGGAATTCGTTTAAACTTCACTCCCCTATTTCACCCCTTTGGGGGCGGAATTTCCAAAAATCCTCTCTTGGTGCTCCCCTACACTCTCCAAGGAACATACTCGTACATGCATGCAAAATTTTAGCTTCTTCCGTCAGTCACTCAGTAACGCAAGAGTACAGACTGACTCATGACTCATAAAGATTAAGTATAATAAAAAAGTACTTTCATGTGTTCTTATTAATGTAAAATGCAATGCTAAGCTAAGCTAAAAACTACAACCCACTAATGGCCCACTACTGAGCACGGGTCTCTCCTCATTAGGTACTGAGGAGGCCTAGAGCATACTCCACCACGCTGCTCCAATGCGGATTGGTGGAGGGGTTAGTGGCCAACCCAGTGTCGAAAGTTTTCAAGCCGCCCGAATGCCTCCGACATGGCTTAACGACTGCTATCAATCGATAACAACCGGGACCGACCGCTTTACGTGCCCTCCGAAGCACGGAAGCGCTCAAGATATTTTGCCACTAGCGGTCACCCATCCGACTACCGACCGCGCCCGCTGTTGCTTAACTTTGTCGATCGCTTAGGATCGACGCAAGCCGCCGGGCTATGAGCGCGACAATGCGACAACGCGAAAATGCAATGGAATGTAACATATTCATCCATGCGACGGAATTTAAATATTTCGCATACAAATATTTTCAGACAAAAATAGCAAGGAAGCTTTTCCAAGCATGTAGTCTGTTGAAATTTCTGCACTGAAACTATGCATTCCCGCGTCATGTAAATCGGTGCTGAATTTAATTTATCTCAACAGTCACCGATACAGACATTCCTTCTATTATATTATGTATCTCCTTATAAATTCCATCCTGCTTCTACACCTACATCGTGGCTTCACCAAAAAGATCACCTTGACAGTGACTTGCACAGGTAACAATATTTGTTTATTTATTTCCTGTATGCATTCAATTCATCACCCACAGATTATAATGAAACAAAACAATAATTGCACTAAATTAATGTTATTAAATGTTTTTCTATTTTAAATCATCTTCATGTAGTGATATAAAGCTGAAGAGTTTTTTTTTTTGTTTGAACGCGCTAATCCTAGGAGCCACTGGCTCGAAGTGAAAAATTGTTTTGAATAGCATATTTATAGATCACGTTACGACCAAATACGATACGATAAATAATACGATAGTGTACAAACGATACGATAAATAATACGATAGTGTACAAATACGATAAATAAATTGTATCAAAGGATTAATTTTTACCACTTGACATCTAAAGCAGATCAAACTCATCAAACATTCAGTAGGTAATACAAAAGGATAATCGCTGGTACAACGAGGACTTTCTAGAACGCCAGACATAAAGTTGGAAAGTAATAAAATACAAAACTGTTTACTTTGATTGTACTTTCTTGTATGTATTTTTCAGCTGTCAAACTAATCTGACCAACGGGAAAAAAAATTCCCGTTGGTCAGATTGGTCTGACCATCAATCTGACCAGTGGGAATAACCCGAAAAATCGGCCAAGTGCGAGTCGGACTCGCGCACGAAGGGTTCTGTACCATTATGTATAAAAACGCCAAAAAAATCTGGTCTGGTGTACGTATGAAAGCCTCACTTAAATATTTTTTATTCTAGCCACATATTACGCACAACGCCATCTCTTGGACCAAAAGGTAACTAAACTAACGCTAAGGCGTCGATCGATAGTATGGGCCCCCACTTAAATATTTATTTTATTCTGTTTTTTAACCGACTTCAAAAAAGAAGGAGGTTCTCAATTCGACCGTATATATGCTTTTTTTTATGTACGTTCAGCGATTATTTCGTCGTTTATGGGCCGATTTTGATAATTCTTTTTTGTTGTAAAGTAGATATGCGCAGTGGGGTCCCCTGATAAGGACACCAGGATCTGATGATGGCATCTCAGAGAAATCGAGGGGAACTTTCGAAAATTGTATGGACAACTAGTGTGTTTGTTCATGTTATCATAAGTACATTAAAGCGCTACCATTTCATGAAGATCTGGAGTCGATCTGATGAAGCCGAAAGACAGTCGAGGGAACTCCTCAACGATTTACTGCAGTTATCTAGTGTTTGGGCTTGATTAATTTGTAGTGACGAGAACTTTACACTTACATGTTGAATTGAGCGCCATCTGGCGATTAGTTTTTGAGTTATCTCTACTTATCAAGATTGAAGTCGGTTATTTTTTTTGTAAAAAGCAATTTTTAGTATTTGTTGTTGTAGCGGCAACAGAAATACATCATCTGTGAAAATTTCAACTGTGTAACTATGACGGTTCATGAGATATAGCCTGGTGACAGACGGACGGACGGACAGCGAAGTCTCAGTAAGAGGGTCCCGTTTTACCCTTTGGGTATGGAACCCTAAAAACGGAATTTGTCATATTCCTCCACTAAGTGGGTTAAATAGGGGTTGAAATTTAGTATGAAAAAAGTGAAATTTACTTCCACGCAGGCGAAGCCGCGGGCAAAATCTAGAGAAGTACCTATAAACCCAAAAAAATACATATAAATCAATTTCAAATCTGGTTCCGTGAGTCATCCGCGAGGTCTATTTCAGGTCCCGTCACGTTGAGCGACGCCCGCTGCGCTCAGTGGAAATCAGGCGCACTACGAAGTGCCAAAGGGCGCGTCGACACAGAATCCGACGTGGAGACGAGCCAACTGAGTCATTACCGCAGGGTTCCCCGGGTGACTCAGCTGTTGCCAACCGAACGGATGTCATATTTTTTTTAACGCAAGCATAGACGAGATAACAGATCAACCGATCGATGCTAACTGATCACTGCAGTTCAGTTCATACATGGACGTTTTTACCATACCTTCAAGCACTGAAGTTATTAGGGACTAGCGGCCCGCCCGCGGTTTCACCCGCGTGGATCCCGTTCTCGTGGGAATATACGCATGTATTATACATAAAAACCTTCCTCTTGAATCACTCTACCTATTACAAAAAACCGCATCAAAATCCGTTGCGTAATTTTAAAGATTTAAGCATACAGACAAACAGACAAACAAACAGACGGACAAAAATAGCGACTTTGTTTTATACTATGTAGTGATTACCAGCCGGACTGCTATTTCTGTAGATCGTGACATTATAAGCTATCTTTATTTTTTTATTTTTCTTTTATGGAATTAGGTAAGGTAGCAAACGAGGATGCAGCACATTTCCGCTGCCGCCCCTGGCAACTGTGCCTGATTGTCTGAAGGGAACGTAACGTAGGAAAATTACGGATGCAAATTCTATTATTCGATACCTTGGCAATATTTATAAAGGTAAATTCTCTGTTACAAATTAAAACCATTTACTTCAACCATATAGGACCTCATTAAGAACAGTTTTTTTAGAAAATCAAACTACCAGACAATTAGAGGAATAGTTCCAATCCTTAATTCTATGTTCCAACAACATAATTGGAATTAGTCCCTAAGCGCCGACAACTGCAAATACTGCTATTAATTGTCTTCCTTTTCCACGGACCCATGCTATTGACTTCTAAATTTAGCGACCTGGCTACTTCTAACTATTCAAAGCTTCCTTTAGGATTTATTTAAGTCGTCGGCAACACAACGAAAAGGAAGTTTATACAAAAATATCAACCGCGGACTATATCTCAAAACACGGACCTCAGTTTTATATCAAAGTATCGATCAGCCGATATAAATTACGACGTACCCTCGCAAAATCCACGAACCCTAAAAAGCTTCCCCTGCCTTCAACGAATAACAAATTGTGGAATTATGCGCGCCGTCTATAGTCATTCGTGTACGTCAATCTCATTCTGAGACTGCAAAAAGAGCAGGTGAAGATTAGAACAGGTAATTATACCTAAAACAAAATAACATTAAAAAAATTAAGGAGCTTACTGGCAGAATTACTTAACGATTCCGTGGTAGGACGACAGGCTTAGTGCCATAATTTGTCTGACGTTAAGTGGAAAAATTATATTCCATAATCTAAGTTTGTAGAGCCTATATAAGAAATCACGCGGCATGATTGTAGTTGTATAGATTGTAGGATTGTAATTGAACATTAACTTATAATACCAACTACCAATATCGGCGTAGGTGGTGGTCAGATTAATTATGAATACTAGTTAAAAAAGTAAACCACACAATCATCAACACATCTGTAACCGCAACAGCTCAATCAATAGACAATTAATTCCGTTGCATTAACGTAAACAAACACACAAACACACATACACTTGTATACATTTGGCTATGCGGCCGCCTGAAATAGTAACCCTGTGTTTGTGGACCGACGTCCGACCGGAACCGACTTCTAATGCAACGACCGCTGTTGTACAATGGTACGTCTAAATTGTACAGACAGCAGCACAGGAAGTTTTCTAAAAAAAAACTATTGCACGCACTACATTATATTATGTGTAATACACATTAGCATTGCTGATGTGTTTTAGAAACACAAGTTTCTAATTGTAGAGACATATATTTTCAAAACGTTCTACGTTCTTAATATTGTGTTGATAACATCTGTCTAGATGTTATTTATTGAAGAAGGCTACAAAATAGTTGGCTAAATAATAGTTGTCTGTTTACGGACGATAGTTTTACGTGAGAACCATTAATGACAACTACTACTACTGCCACGTATCTATTGATAACGACACTAATTCTGTTGTTTCATGTATGCCCTTATATTATTACTTGTTAAAATGTAAAATGGTGGTGTTGCAATCCAAGCTCAGGCGGACCGTGACACTTTGGAGGATGCAGCCGACTTTCATCAATTATAATACGTTATCATGTCCAAAAACTAAAAAGACCAAACAAAAAGGTATCGTCAGCAATAAAGTCTAACTCACTAAAAACTTCTTCCATCCTTGAACTGGAAATACTCCGAAGTAACGTAGCGTGTTATCTGCTGTCGGTACTCTCAACTCCTGCGAGCGACACGTGGCGGTATTTATTTAGAGCGCAATGGCCGGTGCATTGAGACACGGATGGAGTATATCCTACTTTTGGACTAGGAAATTGGAGGAGTTCATATGTACACGTGTTTTATTAGTACGTAATAGGTATACAGCATACAATGTATTCAAGCAACTGCATATATTAAATACCTAGTAGAAATCCATTCAACCTCAAACCTAAAGCAACCTGTGCGAGTGCAAGGTGTGTCATTATCAAGTTTCGGGTTCAGGTCAGATTCTACCTAGCAAATAAGTACAACAAAACCTCTGACTCAGCATCATCATCATCTCAACTCATCATGGCCCACTACTAATAAAACCTCTGTCTATGTAAAGTAGAGATATCTAAATAGGACAATCTCAATACTGGATCGCAATCCAAAAAATATACTGAATAAAGAAGATTTAAGTTCATAAGAAATATGATAATATTTCAAGTTTTTACTTTTTCAAAGCATTTGGAGTTGAAACTCTTGGCCCGTGGGGTCCTGACGCCCACTACATTTTCAAAGTAATAAAAAATAAATGAATTGAAAAAACTAGTGATCCAAGAGCTGGCGGTTTCCTCGCTCAACGTATTAGCATTGCTATACAGCGAGGAAATGCTGCCAGCGTATTGGGTACTGCACCACAGGGCCCTAGTTTATTTAATTTATTTTAGTTATATATATATTTTTTTAATTTATTATTTTGTTTATATTTTTAAGTATGTAAATTAAGAACATATTGTAAAGTTCAATTAATAAATCATCAAAAATAGAAAAACCTCCGACGACGACACGTTTCAACAATGTTACGACTATTGTGCAAGTGGAAATAAGACTATTACCCTATCCTTTCTCCTACTATTTCTTTAGTGTACCATCACACAATTACTGGAAGTAGCAAACAAAAAGCAACCATTTCCAAGTTCACAAGCAACAACACTTGACACTCCGCAAGCGCCTTCGCGTGAACAAATTCTATTTACGTGTTTCCGCGAAAGCGCTTAACCGCTCCGTTTTAACTTATTCACTAAAGTTGAATTCCAACTCTTGACAATTTCACAGAACCAATGGCTAAGAGAAATTTCTCACGAAAATTATAAATTATAAACCATTTAATTAATATTAAGGTTTAATTGCATTCAAATAAGTCCTTTGTGTCGGTTGGGAAAGCAATACTAAGCAATAGTAATGGCATCCAAAACGTCTTACAATACTATGTTTTTATCATGCGTTTTATTAAACAAGTACTCTTTTTTGTATTACAGACCTAATAGTATTGTCTAGTGTCGCCAGGCGTCCGGATAAAGTCGGACAGTGATAGGCTTTTTGACGCGTCTGGTTCAACTTAGCTGTAGCAGTACTAAAAACAGCAATTAGTAGTCGTAATAACTAAATTACATTTCAAATTTCAAATCTCTGGGATAGCATAAAAAACCCTAAAATTAACTGCTAATAATCCAGATTGAAACACTATCACAAATAAAATCGCCTAAACAAAATCGGTGTGCATTTCAACTCAGCAGCTTCAAGGATTTGGGGCTGGACATTGATACGTCAGGAGTTTAAGATTTCTCTTTATATACGTACAACACAGATACTACCAGAACAGTATAAATATAAAATCGATCAAGAAAAATCCGTAAACTAAATTATTATACTTAACTAAATATATTCGCAGCGATGACGTACAAGAACATTATCACGTCAGTCATGTTTACGGCAAAATGTTATTAGGTAAACGTTACTAAAGAAAATACTACCGGTGAAGAGGGGCGTGACGTCGTACATTTTCACTAATGATTTACCTATTAGTTTACTATATACATACTGCGTGCGATGTGTGAAGGAGGTGGGTGGTCGTCTCAAGGTTAGTAAACACTTAAAAGAAACAACAGTCTCCGAATCAGTCTCAGAATCTCCTAAGTGATAGACTGACGACCATGGATTTTGGATTAATATTTATTTATTGAATTTATTTGAATTTATTTATTTGAATTTATTTATTTATTTGAATTTATTGAATTTATTTCTCTTTATTGAAAAACCTAAAGCTATAAATTACAACGGACGGACTAAATGCATAATGCATTCTTTGCTAACCAATCGTTGGTCATGATGAGAAGTTGAGGAAGGTGCTCAATAATAATATTGATTGTCAAAAATAATAATTTTCTCTCTTTATGTTTTCTCTCATCTATAATCTCTCGTTTTAATTCAGGATAGCGTAAGTGAATCACCACATAGATACTTTTCTAGAAAAATTCGTAAAATATTATCGCTTCCGATTAGCAATAAAATTTCATAATCAATAGAATTCAAAAAACAAGACTTTAAAACGGATTAATCGGAAGAATGTAATGAAAACATAAGAAGCTCCTGCATATGAAATTACTTTACGTAATCTATCCAAATCTTTGCTCGAATAGGTAAAGTGGATTAATTAGTTAATTAGAAAAGTCTTAAACATTGAAAGAGAATCCCATGGCAGATTTACAATTACTAAGCCTAATGTACGGAGAAACAAAATAAGGGTCGATTCAGACATATTAGTGAAGTCACCGTTCCGTCACAGTTCCGACAAATCTTTCATACATTCTCGGCATTGTCAGCACTGACACTGCACTGACAATGCCGAGAATGTATGAAAGATTTGCCGGAACTGTGACGGAACGGTGACTTCACTGATATGTGTGAATCAGCCCTAAAGAGTCATCGAGATTTAAATACTCAGTAATACTTTCAAAAGACTAACATCTTTCATAAAGAAGAACGACACCAAAGGAAAACAAAGAGAATCGCAAACAATAACATTAATGCTGACGCTACAGTAGAATTTTCATCTGCATTCTAACAATATAAATCAAATAAAAAATGTGTTTTCACAAGATTAAGAAAGAGTATCCATGGTCATGAGAGTCCATTAATTTAAAAGGGACCTACCCTATGTGTAAATATTATATAAATATAACGTAGGAACAAATGCCTGTATTACGAGGAATGAAGCTTTCGATTTGTGTCAATAGTAAGCCGAGCGAGTCCAACAAATTCGCATGTGTTGTTAGTTGGGTGATAAGATAACGATCGTTGTTGAGTCCGAGCCTATCAGGTGGCATAAGAACTTCTGACACTTAAGTTCATCTTAATAATGTATACAGAAGTCAGAGTCGACAGTTAATGTAAAGCCGTGGTCAACAAACTTCGGCCTAAAAAGTGTGCACTTGGTCAGAAAAGTGTGACTTATCTAGCAATTCTTCTATCAATTTCTCCAGTTGCTACCAAAATAGGACATCCTTATTCATTTATTAAATTTTCTATTAGTTTTGTCCCGTGACTCCCCCCACGTGAGATACAAACAATGACAATGCCGTTAAAATGATCCCAGTAGAACTTATCCTCAGGAATGAATTAGGTATGTACCCGTGTCACGGACTCATACCCGTGTCCCTAATTTTATTGTAAACTAATAAAAATAATTAAAATGAGGTCTATATAATGGATGATATAAAAAAATATCCTATGCCCTTTTTGGAGTCTCGAACTGTCAATCTCCACACGAAATTTCGTCATAATCGATTCGATGGATTTAATATGAAAAGCTGACAGACAGAATTCAAGAAAACATTGAAGAGTTCAGAGTCGACTCGAAGTGAATTTGATGTAGATAATGTGCGCAAACCTTTATTAAGTGAACGCTTCAAGGCAAACAGTGAGTATAGATATTAAAGCTTTATTGAAATCTCTTCCCTGAATTATTACATGCAAAGGGAGTGACGAGTTACGACTGTCCCAGTGAGGACTCGTAAATATTTACAACCGTCACAGGGGGGACGCCAAGGAATTAGAAAAGGCTAAATATATTTTACTGAGAAATAATCTAGCAGTATATAATACGGGTAATATTCTACGCCACTACGACTAGGTGACGTTATAGTTAAATAATTCATATTGAAAACAACCCAAAATTCATCGTTTGATGATGACGATTTAACACATTTTTACTATCTAATATACTCCTATTATATCCAGTAGATACATTCGAATAGCGAATACGTACCTATTATGCATTAATTAAGACGCAAACTCACACAAATACCTCCCTCATTCATTCTTCATTGTTTCCTTACATTCTCCACATACATGGAATTCCTTTTCCGCTATCTCAAATTGTTCTCTTATAATAACGCTTAATTTTTCTCGTAAAGGAAGCTAGGAATTGCTCTAATAGAAATGGTTGTATTACCCTGTTTCTTTGCTCCTTATTAATTTTGTCTTTAAAAGAAAAACATTTTCATTAGCTTCTGAGTACTTGCAACAACATATACATAACATAACATACTTGCAACCTTTATGTCCACTTTGTACAGAGTAGGTCTCAAGATTTGGCTCGAAGGACCAACTTTCTTTACACAAAATTTACAGTTTTTTTTTCAATAAATGTCAACTATTTTTTTCGTTGTATTGTTGGAGTCCTAACTTAAAAAACTGCAAACAAAAACCTGAGATATTAATAAAATATATGTAGCAGGACGTACGCTAAATCAACTAGTCCACAAAAAATCAGTCATGTTTGTGAATAACTTTTGGGAATTACATTTTAACACGGATTGATTAAAGAAAACACTGCCAGCAAGGACAAAAGAACAATCAAATAAACCACCGCTTGTCGCCCCATAACGAGAAACATCGACGGCTATTAACCGCCTCCACCCTCGAGCGGGGAGCCACGTCGAGGACGGACAGAGATCGTCTTTACATTCGCACCATAAAATGAAACCTCAACATAAGAAAGGTCCTATAGTTTCGCGCCATTTGGACAAATGGTATTCGATCAAGTAAAAGTAGAAACTAAAATATATGATCCAACATACTATGAGGGTATTTTCTTTAACATAGAGAACACAATGTGCAACATTTAACATGAATGTCAAACTTCTACGCATTTTTTCAGCGTATACGACAACTATTAGTTGACGTCACAATTACAAACTTCAGTTCTTCATAGCATGAGGAATCCCTTCCCTATTTCCATAAAGCTTCGCGTGTCAAAAAAACGGCATACCAGCGACGATAGCGTTTCGGCGAAATGTCAGTAACAGCATCGCGCGATACCGCGGCAGGAAGCGATACCGACCGACGGCAACGACCACCGACGGCTTGTCTGCGCCTGCATTTATTAATAGACGGGGTGTGCGTGACCCACATACACACCCCACTCCGAACCGGACCATCAATGTAATCGAGGGTGGCCTGGATTACCACGTTTTATCACACCAATCAGGGCTTACAGGTGGTAGTTTTATTTTTGCATTTCCCTCAAAGTGAATAAAAGTTCAACTCAGTAAAGATGTCGTCTGTAGTTGAGATAGTAAACAGATTTTATGTGTTAAAAAAGTGTCATGATTGAGCTTGATTGTAGGCGACTAAAGGGATGAAGTCACAAAGAAGACAAGAAAAAGACGTGTTCCACAAACGAGATTGCCCGAGAGGTTTTACTGCTGTCCCCAAGACATAATAAAAGCAACACGGGGCTCGGTGACGTATTACGTCAATCCGCTCTATGAGGCGGCATACATCAGACAAGTGGATGCGAAAGAAAACTATTAAAGGTAAATCTTGTTAAAGTTGACAGCGTGGAGCCATTGCGCTAGAGATTTTATAAGCGTTACGCTTAGCGGATTACATTGCACGTCAACATCTTTGCGATTGTAAAGCGCCAACCTCCTTGAAATCGTCCAATAGTTTAGGCAAAGGAAAGTAGTGTATGTAAGAACATACTTACAGACCTAAAAATACAAATGAATCCGTATCTGGAGTATCCCAGGTCCCAATTTAATCCCTAAAAGTGAAAATTTTATAATAGTTTTAAAATATCACAGTACCAATAACCGTTGTATTAACAGGTATAAGTATAATTGAACAATTGAGTTAAAGATTAAAGATACAATCGCCCAACTCATAGCCACAGCACTCCACATATCAAATCGCGGGGCCGCGCCCGTACCGAAATCCCCTTCCAGCGCTGTCCGCTATGGCGCTATACCTAACCCTAACCTATAAGCTATTGTTTACCACTTTACGGGCTTGGCGTATGATTGAGTGGCGCTTCAATATGTTTTGATTCGACTTACGTCCTTACCGCTTAGCCATCAATAACATAAAAAATATTAAACTAAGCTTGGATTTGGATAATGTGTTTTTGGTCCGCATTAAATGTTACCTTACGTTTTTTTTTCTAAAAATATGATCCTTCTAGTTTTCAAATTACCTTTATAAGATTGAATTTTAAATGAACCGAATTTACTAACTAATACTTAAATTCCTTTTCGCTTATTTTATATATTGACGTATCTAATATACCAATCAACATTAAACAAAATATACATTGAAAGCAAACCATTTGAATGCAATAAATCAATCCAATTGATCTGGTTTGCAATCATGACGTTGATTTGCTTTTAGTCATCTGCACCACTGAAGAATTGTTTGACGGCCAATTAATATATTATCTACATTATCATGCCATGAAAACATTCACGTCGCGTCGATTGGGAACAATGGAAATGCAAAAATACTGAAGTATAAATCATTTTATAAAATTTCATGACGCCAAGATGCCAGAAGAATAAAACAAGTAATATTGACCTTTATTAACAATGAAATAAAAGGCCTAATTGCTAACACAAAAACTTGCAATGGGAGCCCGAATTACTGGTGGATGCGGTGTGGTGATGACTCTAGGCAAATTATCTTACTAGACTTAATCTACTACTCTAACTTTCCTAATACCTACTTCTGTCTGTCTAATGTACAAACAATATATGTACATGTGTTTATCATAAGTAACACAATACGAAACAGATGATACCAAACATTACAAATTGCATACAAAGTTTGCATAATAAACAAAAAGTAACATCACAACTTTCGACAAGTCAAATTCACACGTGAGGACATTTGTTTATTCTCTTCCCGATCTTGCTTCACAACTTTGTAAATTTCAAACTAAACAGTACTAATTGCAATTGTTAACTGACGCTAGAAACACTAGCGAATTAGCAAGGCGCAAAGTGAAACGTCCCAAACTACCACATTCGTAAGTTTCGTAACAGGCTTCATACATGAATACGTAACAGGCTTCATATATTCTGTCAAAGATGACTTGAAAGGGCCAAAGTTTTTAAATATTAAAAGAAATATTTGAAAGAACGCGGTATATGTAATGCACTACAAGAGGATTGGCAGTAAAACAAACGTAAAAATAAAAACTTCACTACATTTCCACATAGAACGGGCGGCATGATAAACAGGCGATTGGAGTATAGACAATAGAAGCTCAATAAATTTAGATGAACGAACGGTATGAGGCATAAATATCTTTAAACAGGAGCACGTACAATGCCGGCGCCGAGATTCTACCCTGTGAGATGCTTTAGACTTTCTCACGTCGTTATAAAAACGAAAATAGCTTGAACTTGAAAGAACAGAGCGCCCACTCCTTCAGATACAGTATATTTGCTCAACAATAACAGATCTATAAAAATATTGACTGCGCAATGTGTTTTTTGTGTCAAAAGACAGTGTTTATGTATCGAACGCTTAATCTGTTACTAAGTATTTTTTGAATAAGTAGCTATCGATCACGCAGTAAATTTAGTAGGTATTTAAATGTAAGCTGAAGTATCTGAAGGAAACAATTTGAACAGACTTAGGAGACCTAATTCGAGACCTATATCGGCTATAACACTAATGCTTACAGCTACTTGTGATAACGTTATCAGATGCCTCATGTGCCGCGCTTTTACACTTTGATTTGCGTTATGCATCTCAAATGAAAAAAGCTGCAAGGCAGCGTTAATTGCCTAGATCTGACCATCAACAGATTGTTGCCAGGATTGTTTGAGTTTAACATCCGGGAAATACGTCTTTAGCTCCGTGATGAGTATTTCGGGACTACAAAACAATACCGATGATTAATATTCTTCCGGTCGAGAACCTCCAGAAATCATCAATATTAAAACATAAAATTTACTCTATTTATTTATAAACGTCTATTTGTTTAAATATTGGGAATATTGGGATGCACGTGTAAGTCTCAGGTACTAGTAAAAGTACATGGCCAAATTAATCGAATGGATCATCAAAATTTTTAAGTCCTCACATAGATACCTACGAAGAAGGACTTTTACAAGTGTAACACCGACCTGTAACGTCGACCTTGATTGCAATTAATAACAATAATATTCCTGAATATATATCAAAATATCGGTGAAACCGCAACAATGAACAGCTATTATAGATAACATTGTTCCTCATCTCGACGTTATACGTGAAAAACTTTTCGCCAACCGTGACCTTGGTGAGACGCGTGAGAAAATACACAGCTTGTGTCTCTACCTTATTATGTAATAGAAAATCGAATTATGACGTTGAGATAACATTTCTGCTGACACAACCAGTTTAGTGCAGATGTGCTGGATTCGCGAAGCTATGTTTCAAAGCTTTTTTTTATCTGACTTTAAAAAAAGGAAGAGGTTCTCAATCATGTTTTACCTCACTTTGCACTTAAAGAACCGATTTTAATGAATTGGAAAGCTGGTTCTTCACATCTGATCCCATATAAATTTAAGTGACATGTGACGGATTTTGCTTTATCTCTAACTAGCGGCCCGCCCGCGGTTTCACCCGCGTGGATCCCGTTCTCGTGGGAATATATGCATGTATTATACATAAAAACCTTCCTCTTGAATCACTCTACCTATTACAAAAAACCGCATCAAAATCCGTTGCGTAATTTTAAAGATTTAAGCATACAGACAAACAGACAAACAGACAAACAGACGGACAAAAATAGCGACTTTGTTTTACACTATGTAGTGATTATCGATTTTGAAGTCCTTCCAATAAAGATTGGATAGGCTTTATATACCTACCCAAGACTACATCACCAGTCACCAGGGAGAATTTATTTATTTATTTATTATCGTAACACCTTACATTGTATTGTTAGAATTGTAGTGAAGCATTTGCTTCCTCGAGAAGATAACACCAAAACGCGCGGCAAAAACGCCTAGTTCAACATAGGCCACAGCTAAAATCCTACAATATGGAGTGCACCTCAAAGCGATCTCTAAATAAACTCCTGTCGACCGCGGCGAATTAAAAAGCCGTTAAGATTATAATTGGATCCTAGTCGCGCGGTGACTAACGCCTGGAAAATGTATAACCACAAATTTCAACAACACACTCGTTTTATGACTGTTGCGCTTTTCTCTTGTTTAACATAATAATAAGATTTAGTGTGGTTATATCATCATAAATGAATACATGGGAAGTGTAAAGCGCAGATCTATTTATTCAAACTTTACGGTCCCAAATAAAAATATGCCAGCTACAGTGTAAACTGATTTTTGCGACATAATCTGAATATTAGTGTTCAGAACAATCATCTATACAATGAAATATAACTTAATTAATCGAGTTATCGAATAGCCAACACGCACAGGTAAAATAGGATAATATATATCCTTTTTGGAATTCAAAATTTAAAGTCTCCTTTGAAATGTTAACCATACGAGCGTGAGCATTTTATTTGCGAAAACGTACAATAATTCGCGAAACTAAACCCGTATTTTTGCACATTAGACATAATTACGTCTACACGTCGGAATTACGCACGACTTATCATTTGCGTGTGTTGCTCCAAGCGTTGCGTTGCTGACAACAGTTGGCGAAAGAAAACAAGGCAAAGACGCGGCGACTCATGTTGACAGTTGTTATAAGCCAAAAACTTTTCGAATATCACTATCACTACTGCATGTCCAAAACCCAAGTCATTCAATGGACATGTTACCGATGAACGATTAAGATGAACAAATTCGTAATTTCTATCCCCGTCTTCGCTCGCGTGAAATTTATTACGTATATTGCGCCATTCATGAACTTTAAGAGGTAAGGGCTTCTTTTGATAAGGCTGGTAATTTCCAAAAATCCCTTAGAAAGGATTTTATAAACAATACGCAGTAACTGTACGGATTAGGGTGGCCTAAAATATTGACCACTACGTTACCACCCCTTCACATATTGAGAGGCAATCTGAGTCCACCATAGACGGACAGCTATGAGTTGAGACGATGGACTACGGTGACCATTCCGTGGCAAGTCTCTTTGGTTTTTAGCTATTTACTTGAAAAAAATAATACAGTAGCTTGAACGTTTCCAATAAAACTTTACGACTGTTTGTTTACTGAATACTGTATCAATCAGGGGCTATCTAGCCCACTGTCCTTTAAGATTTTGAGCTTATCGGTATTATAACGTGGGATCAGATCACACATATTATTTCAACTAGCAGTCAACAAAATCTTCCAATCGCACGCAACGTTGCTCAACCGCGAACGCGCCTCACTAATTTGTTGTTGTAATATGTTTAGAGCCCTGTGCATGTAATTTGTTTAATAACTAAACGCGACCGCACCGTCTACACGCACAATCTAAGCGACATAAAGACAATTGAACTATTTGACGCAATTGACAACGCTCCACTCGCACCGCGAGTTGCATCGGTCCGTCCAATAATGGCGATCGCGACGGAAATTACATTACGAACCGCATAGTAAAGTATTAGTTGTATGAGCATCGCAAGTGCGTAAACAGAACAATATCAAACGAATTTTTTCATTGTTGCCGTTACCATGGTAACGTAGTTGCTTCGGTTTGAACGTTTTGCAGCTTTGTTATTGAAGAGACTAGGCGCACTCACTCAAGCGCGCGAACCTTTGTGCATTGCACGAAGTCACAGCTTTGAAACCTTAGAGCTCTTGTACATGGCACGTTTTTTTCACCGTACGGCGTGTTTGCCGTGCCGTAAAAAAAACGTGCTAGCGTGTACATGGCACGGCAAAGCTAACGGGCAAGACAACGGCCAGGTGCCGCTCACTTGGGATCTTTCATGAACTAATGTAATTAACAATATTCGTTATTTATGTTCATTTTACTAAGACAGAAATCAATTCAGTCAAAAATCATTACCTTAACTACTAGTTGCATCTATTTCTTTCTTATTTATGTAACTTGTCTTTCAAGCTCATAATAGTATGTTTAAGTTTTAGTTGATTTCCAAATTTTTTTTTGGTGTGTATACTGTATACCTCTACCCCTTCTATTTGTATTTCTTTCCTAAATCTTACGTTGCCTGGAAGAAATCGCTATATAGCGATAAGGCCGCCTTTTGTGTTGTGTTGTTTGTACCCATTTATTCTGGTATACAAACAATAAAGTGTATAAATAAATTAAAAATAAATAGAAGTCAGTTAAAAACAGTGTAGCCAGCCGGTCACTAAACCGTGAGAATGTCCGGTGTCGTCGACACACTCACGAAGACTGCCATACAACACTGATAAAAATCACGCCGTGCGTAGACGCGGCACGCCGAGGGGGACGCACGGTGCATACGGCGGCGGCGCCGTGCCGTAATGCAGCCGCGACCGTCTACAAGCTCTCATAGTAATCCATACAACACTGACAACCGTGCCTACACACGGCGAATTTACCGTAGATTTTTACGCCAAAAAAACGTGTGTCTACAAGAGGCCTTAGAATACCACGAAATTGTTAAAAACTTCACACAATCACTTGCGAACGTTTCTCCTATACCTGCGGGTTCGCGAATTCGCGCGAATGTGAGTGAGCGCCAGACTAAAGACCAGTTAAACCAGGCTTATTACGTTTGCTATTGTGAAATAACATTATTTTGTAAATTAATTAATTTGTACATTAATTTGTTTGATTCGTCCTAAACCTTTCTGACAGTTGACCGTAACATTTTCTGTTTATCCATAATCCTTGAAGTAATTTACCTAGCGAACTACCTATCAAAACTTAAAACATTAAAGAGTTACTTGTTAGTAAGGAGACACTATACTAATTTACATACAAACTTATAGAGAGATTTGATTTAGAAAGATAATTGACAGTAATTGTTATCCTCGTTAATCCTAATCCTGTCCAAAATATTAATGTAAGTACCAGTTGCTAAAATGAGAAATGCATCGACTACGGGGCTTTAAAATTTAAAGCCACGCGACTGTATTTCCTAATTACCCAACGACCAACGACATACCTATTTTATAACATGAACACTATAAAAATCGATTGTAAACGACAAGGCTAGTCCATACCGTAGGTAAATTGGTCGAACCTCCCCCATCCCCGTCCCGTAGGCCAGACGGCACGGTGCATGCATATCGCGACCATTGTATCTTCGGCTCAAAACGGGACATCGTTTCCGTTTGTTTTCATCAATTTTCATGTTTTGCGAACCTTCACACCTTATGTTTAAGCGAAACCCGCGATTTTAAAGGTTCGTTCGTGTATAATTGCGCGAATACTCTAAGCTACGGTGCGAATCACGACAAAACATGGTCCGGCTCATTTCCACTCTTTTTCGAAAACATGGGACATTTTTACGTCCCGTAGCTATCTCTCGGGACACCACGACACACAACCGGAAAACGGGAATGTCCCTTTAAATGCGGGACTTCTGGTCACGTTATGCATACATAGCTATCGACTTAAACAAACAGTTTCCTGTCCGTGCGTTGCTTTGATGTTATAATGTAATTAATTTCACCTGCATAAATTCATTTATGAGATAGGCCAGCATCCTGAGCGTAATGTTAGCGTATAAAAGTGATATTAACCTCTACGATAGAGAACTTCCAAATGGGCAGTAATGCTGTTGTTGGTAAATTGGTAAACTATTCTATAACCTGAAAGTAGTATTTTCATGTATGAAGTTGCTTTATTAAATTAAAGTGGTTTGGATCTTGCTGAAAATCGACCAGTTCCAGGCTGTTTCAGCTACCCTTTGGGAGTAATGTTTACCACAAATAAGTACTTCATAATGGTAATTCGGGTTGATAACAAATTTTTAATTACTCATTTAAAGTCATTTGGGAACCTATTTAAAATGATAATCATTTTAAATTACTTGCCTAAATTATTAGTAGAATCAAACTTTTAAACCAAAATCCGTGCAATACTAAGAATTAATCAATTGTTAAAATAACCGTTAGCAGTTCCTAAAATCCTTTTTATACAAAGAAGCGTGGTTACTGAACCGAAATGAAATCAACTTCGAGTGAAATTAAAATGTTAACTTTGGGTTGTGAAAAGTACTTGCCTACTATAAATTGGACCCATAAAAATCATTTTTTCTTACGAGAGACGAAGTAAGTACCTAATTAAAGACTTTATTTAGTCTTGGGCGTAGTAGACAATAAAGTTATTGTTATTCTATGAAGCGTTCAATCGTAAGCAATCGACTGAGTAAACAATATTTATGTAGGTCCGATCAAGGGATTAATATGTAAAACATATTTTTAAAAAGATTATCAATTTCGTTTTCTACGAGGTACCTAAATTAATTCTTCTCGTTATCGTAAGATGATAGCTCTTTAAGCCCCGTTTTCACTAAGGGACATTTGTCGCGCGACCTTGTCGTCCAACAAGAATTCTACGTGTCGAACGACGTCGCGGGAGATATCGCCCGACATCGCAGGCGACATCTACGTGTCGCGGAACAGGTCGCAAGTCGACGCTTGCAGAGCGTCGACACGCGCGACTTCCTTGTCCCTCGACAGTCGCCCGACAGTCTTTGCTTAGTGAGGACGTGTGTCGCTTGTGTTCCGTGAAATGGTAGTAGTGTAGTCGAACGAAACTGTGTTGACTCTCATAGAGTTATATCAAAATGCCCGATTATTGTGGTATACGTCACATCGTGACTATAAAAACAAAATTAAAAAGAATGATGCTCGGGAGTATATTGCAACTACATTAAATATTCCAAAAAGAGAAATCGAGCTCAAAATACACAATGTAAGGTCTCAGTTTCTAAGAGAGCGGAAAAAAATGTTGAGTACAAAAACTACAGGTTAACCTTTCCCTCTCTAGCAAATATTTTCGAACCCACCATCTTTTTTTACGTTTTGCAATGTTCTTCCGAATTAAAATTTAAGCGGCACTGAACAACACTAGCTCCTCGGGCGACATCTCAATCACAACTGTATAATGTGGACAGGCAAATATTGAGCGACATTATCCCAACAAGTCGCAGATACATACAACGTAAAGTCCCGCGATATGTCCCGCGATGTATCCCTGCGACATGTCGCTTAATGAAAACGGGGCTTTAAACTAATTTAAGCATCAGTTTTTATGAACTTGATAAAATCCTCATTTTGCTAGCCACAAGCATAATCCTTAATGTGCTAGACAAAAAATGGAAGGTTGATTATATTCCCTGCTGGTAAATTGTGAAGTATGACCAATGGGAATAACCCCTTGATATATGTATGTGTGTGAGTTAGCACCACATGCAACTAGAAACCACGCCACGGTGTCTGCGTTTGCGAATGACGTGATTAATTTTACACACTAATGGATAATAGTTCGTATTTTATAAAAAATTCATATACTTAATGGAATATTAATTTTCTATAATAAAATTTGATGATAATACTTATACCAGTATCCATACCAATATTATAAATACGAAAGTCTGTCTGGCTGTCTGTGACGTTTTCACGGCTAAACCACTGGTCCGATTTGGATGAAATTCGGAATGAAAGTGTCACACAGAGTCACAAATAGGCTACTTTAAAAAAAATCAAACCCTAAAGGGTTGAAATAGGGGATGAAAGTTTGTATGAAAAATCTACACTGCATGAATGATTTCGATGAATTTTCCCGGGAAGATAGTTGATGACGTACCCCCTTCCCTTTTTTCCCGGTTCGCGATATAAACGAATTCCACGCGGGCGAAGCTGCGGGCAAAAACTAGTTTTATATAATTATATTATTTGAAAAAATGATTCTTTAGAGGTACGAAAAAATACACGTGATAAGGGCGGGGGGAGGGGGGGTAGACTTAAATCTCACCATGTATCACCAAGGGGGAGGGGGGTTAAAAATGCCAACAAAAAACATCACGTGATTAATGGACGGCCCCTAATTGCATTTTATACTAAAGCCTTACAATAATTTAAACACTGTCTTAACTTTTATGTTAATGGCACACTTTTACAAGAAAATTTTAATTTAAACTAAAGCATTTGATTTTAACTAAATATTTTGTACAATCTTACGTTACCGCGTAAGTGTCCAACATACTCGTAAAATAATTATGATGCCGAAAAAATATTTAACCCACCAAAAAAGAAAAACCTAACGTAACCTAATCTGAGTCACAAAAACGCAAACAAAAATATATTTCAAGTATAATGAGGTCAAACACTATCCATACTCTGGAACTTGTCTATATCGTGTTGGACACAAAACAACAAATTTCAATTTAAATAGATCAGTAGAGGGTGCTCATGTCCCTTCAACAACTAGGAGCTAGTCCCGTGATAATCCCGGAATTATCACGGGACCGAGGGGAAAACTCACGAAGTCACAAGAAGGTAGTGCGAAATAGAGCTCATATTGCTTTCCTATGAATTCAATCGGTATTGCGTCAAGACCTTCTTTATTCCTTTTGAACACTATTTAGACTTAGACCAATCTATGTATGTCAGGTTCATAAATAGCGCAATCCACATTTTGTCGATCAAACAATCAACGCTAAATTTACGTTTAAAAGCACAAAATACACAAACGCTGTTCACTATTTATTACATACAAACGTTTATACGAGTAATCTGAAAATTCTCACACAATGACGTAATGTAACTAAATATTAATTAAACTTCAGTTTTAACTGCAAAAGGTATAAAAAAAATTATATCCTTTTGTTTCAGTTGATGACAGAGAAAATTCACTTAGAAAAACTAAATGTAAATAATGACTAATTCGATATTTTTATTTTAATAAAAGAAATAAAACAAAAATAATCCTCCAATCCAAACTGGAGCAGCGTGGAGTGCGCTCTAGACCTCCTCAATAATGAGGAGAGATCCGGGCTCAGTAGTGGGCCATCAGGCTACGGGGTCTAGCTGGAGAGGACTAGGCTACGGAGTCACCTTTATGTAACAGCCGAGAAACTAGCAGACTAGCCACCCGATATAAGTGGTTATGGTGGTCCATGGACATCAGGAATACCAGAGGCATCAGCAGTGCCTTTGCCGGCCAAGAAAGAAGAGAAGGAAAGAAAGAAAATCTAACTAAGACCTCATCGGAAACAGGACAAGTTGTTCAGCGGCTGTCTCAAGAAAGAAGAGACACAGCCGAAGTATCCAGAAGAGTCACAAATTCTCGCCCAAACAAAAAGGCGTAATCAATGTTACTCAAACTATACCTAATTAGTAATTACTCACAATACAATAATTTTTAGGACAAATGCTGGCTATTACGACCGTGTACCCTAGTTTAAACTGTTGGTAGTGACCCTGAATTCGAAGCATTCTTCTGGGTTCTATTCCAGACAGGGGCAAATAAATTAATGTTTGCTCTCGAGTTATGGGGGTTAGTGTCTTTAGTGTGGAATATGAGTGTTTTAGCGTTTATTATTGTTTATTTTTTATAAATAACATTCGTAACGCCTTATGACTCTACATGATTATTATTCGGAAGCTAAGAAATGAAACACTTGTGTACATACCATTTAATTACCAAGTTATCAACTTTTGTCGAACAATCGTAATAAGGAAATTAATATCTACCCTATACTTGTAATAACCGATGTTGATTTTATATTATGACTAGCTTTTGCCCGCGGCTTCACTCGCGTTAAGAAGTATTATTATTCATTAGGTTTTGCGGCTTATCTTTTGTTTAGCGTGTGTGATAAATTAGGCCTACAAAACTTCTTTGTACACAATATTCTTAACTAATCTGTCATTAGGCGCTAAAACTATCAAGCTGTTGGGTAAATACTCCATGCATAAATAGAATACTACTAACGACATCTATTGTCAAGATTTAGAACTAAAAATTATTTTAACTAATACATATTTTACATCCTCCATCATCCCTTATTTTATCCCAAGGGGGGTTGAATTTATCAAAATCGTCTAAGCGGACGTCTTTATTATAGTAGCTCCAATCTTTAATTTCAGTTAAATCAGTCGAAAATCACAAACTTTCATTCCCTATTTTATCCCTTCAGGGGTTAATTGATCAAAAGCGGATGCCTACGGTATAACATCAGCCTGCATGCCAAATTTCAGCCCGATCCATCCAGTGGTTTGGGCTGTGCGTTCAGTTCAATCAGTCGAAAATCACAAACTTTCATCCCTTATTTTATCCCCTTAGGGGTTGAATTGATCAAAATCCTTTCTTAGCGGATGTCTACGTCATAACATCTACCTGCATGCCAAGTTTCAGCTCGATCCGTCCAGTGGTTTGGGCTGTACGTTCAGTTCAGTCAGTCGAAAATCATAAACTTTCATCCCCTATTTTATCCCCTTGGGGGTAGAATTGATCAAAATCCTTTCTTAGCGGATGTCTACGTCATAACATCTACCTGCATGCCAAGTTTCAGCTCGATCCGTCCAGTGGTTTGGGCTGTACGTTCAGTTCAATCAGTCAAAAATCATAAACTTTCATCCCCTATTTTATCCCCTTGGGGGTAGAATTGATCAAAATCCTTTCTTAGCGGATGTCTACGTCATAACATCTACCTGCATGCTCAGCTCGATCCGTCCAGTGGTTTGGGCTGTACGTTCAGTTCAATCAGTCGAAAATCATAAACTTTCATCCCCTATTTTATCCCCTTGGGGGTAGAATTGATCAAAATCCTTTCTTAGCGGTTGTCTACGTCATAATATCTACCTGCATGCCAAATTTCAGCCCGATCCGTTCAGTGGTTTGGGCTGTGCGTTGATAGATCCATACTAATATTATAAATGCGAAAGTCTGTCTGTCTGTCTGTGACGTTTTCACGGCTAAACCACCGGTGCGATTTGGATGAAATTCGGAATGAAAATAGTTGAAGACCCAGAGTCACATATAGGCTACTTTTTTTTTCAAAAATCAACCCCTAAATGCTTGAAATAGGGGATGAAAGTTTGTATGAAAAATCTAAACCGCCTGACCGATTTCGATGAATTTTCCCAGGAAGATAGTTGATGACGTATCTTCTTCCCCACTTACCCGGTTCGCGATATAAACGAATTCCACGCGGGCGAAGCCGCGGGCAAAAGCTAGTCACTATATAAGTCAGTCAGTCAGTCAGTCACCTTTGAGTTTTATATACACACATCAAAAGTGTCTAGGGATCAACATATATTTTTGCAATAACTTTTCTCCTGATTGATATTAATTAAAATTTTCTTTAAGGATTCATCAAATAAAGTGTTTTCGTTTGTCACAGTAACGATAAACCAAGTCACCTTTGCATTAATAAAGAAATTTGCCATTTTCCTAATAAAGGGATTTTTGACATTTGAACCACTAACATTAAAGTTCGAAAAAAAGACTGAAATAACAGTTTTCTTTAAAATTTTATTGGGTAACTTAAACAATTAATAATCCGTGTTTCTACCGCGAACACTAACAACACAAGAACATCGGTTTGGCATACTCAAAATGAGTTCATCCAAATCACGCTGTGGAATGGCCGCCCATGTTCGTTGCAACAACAAAAAAAGGTCTTCTTGCCACTGGATACCCTCCATATTCGGCAGAGCTCTTCTCTGTAGCATATCCCATGCATGCTCAATCGGGTTCAAGTCTGGCGACTGAGCAGGCCAGGGCAGGACATTGATGTTAGCTGCGGCGAGAGTCTGTCTTACAACTCTTGCGGTGTGCGGTCGTGCATTATCATGCATTAACTGAAATAAGGGACCGATTTGCACTTGTAGAGGAACGATGACGTCTGATACAATCGTCTCAGCATAAATTTGAGCGTTGAGGTTGCCTCTGATCCAAATCAACTCAGTTCTTCCGCCGATCCAAATACCCGCCCATACCATGATGGTTCCACCACTATAAGGATGGACTTCCTGGCAGGATTTTAATCGCTGTTGGCGTCCAGGGGTTCTCCAGTGTCGTATACGTCTTGTATCCGGTCTCATACCAAAACGAGACTCATCAGAAAAGCACACGAAACGCCATTGTTCTTCTGCCCAATTTCTGTGTTCAAGAGCCCATTGATATCGAATCCTACGATTATGCATTGCTATAGGTGGTACCCGTAGCGGTCTTCGGGAATGAAGGTTCACTTCATGCAAGCGGTTTCTGACTGTTTGGTCGCTAATTAAGTTCCCTGAAGAGTGATGAAGCCTCACGGCTAACATCATGGCGGTTATTGTTGGAGCTCTTCGAGTTAAGATTTGAATGTATCGGTCTTGTCTCCGTGTGGTGCAGCGATACCGTCCTCCATGGCGCTCAGCCACGGTACCAGTGCTTCGGTAACGTGTCCAAAGTCGACTGATAACACTTGTATTCAGAGCTAAAGCCACAGTACGTTGCCGGGAACCAGCTTCTATCATTCCCACGGCTCTGAGCATTTCTTCCCTGCTTAAATGACGTCGCCGCTCCATAATAACGTTGGTTTTAATCAGTAGTAGGGAAACAGTAGCACTAATAATTGCTTTTTACAAAAAAAATAACCGACTTCAACCTTCATAAGCAGAGATAACTCAAAAAATACTCGCCAGATGGCGCTAAATTCAACATGTAAGTGTAAAGTTCTCGTCACTACAAATTAATCAAGCCCAAACACTAGATAACTGCAGTAAATCGTTGAGGAGTTCCCTCGACTGTCTTTCAGCTTCATCAGATCGACTCCAGACCTTCATGAAATTGTAGCGCTTTCATGTACTTATGAAAACATTAACAAACACACTAGTCGTCCCTACAATTTTCGAAAGTTGCCCTCGATTTCTCCAAGATTCCTTCATCAGATCCTGCTGATCCTTTTAAAAGGACCCCACTGCGCATATCTACTTTACAATAAAAAAAGAATTATCAAAATCGGCCCATAAACGACGAAAAAATCGCTGAACAAACATAAAAAAAAAAGCATATATACGGTCGAATTGAGAACCTCCTTCTTTTTTGAAGTCGGTTAATAATGTCTTCAATGCGTTGTATGTTTTTATAGGGAAAATATTGACAGCTGATTTTCATCTTTTACTCGAATTTGATTGACAGTTCCTGATTCAAATTATGAAATGCAACAAAAAGGATCCATATAAATTTATAAAATCATAAATTTATTACAAAGCCACATCTCAATCTCAAGAAATCCGCATAAAAATGCTTGATCCCTAGACACTTTTGATGTGTGTATATAGATAGATGACCATACTGACTTGTCGAAGGCTTCTGGGTTGATTCCCGGTGAAATGGAAATTTAAAACGGGATCGTTCCACCAAGTTCCATTCATGAGCATTTCTAGGAGAAGTAGCGTTAAGAAACTTCTAAGCAATATTAAGGCTCAATATATGTATTTACCTACTAGAACAACAAACGCGTTGCCTCAGAGATATTTTACGACTACGTGTCAGATAAGAAGTCAGTAAATTCAGTCATGCAAAACTGATTTTACTGCTTTGTGTTATGATACCTGTTACCAATGTATTTTTATGTAGAATTCAGATCTACTTATAAGCAATAAATTCCTATATCACGGTATATTCCTCTATTTATTTTCTTCACTTTTTATTGCCCGCGCCAATGTCTTTATGACTATTTTTAAATAAACTTCCAACCCTCATTTAAACCTTTTAGGAAAGGAACATCACAAAACCCATTATTAACGCTTCCCTTCGAGACCTACGATACTTGGAGATTTCACGATCAAAGTATATTTTCGATTTTATACATCACAAGTTTTGCTTGCAGCTTCGCTCGTGTGGCAGTCGGAACTCTACGAAATACCCGTCAAATGATGTCTAGAGAACATATCTCCAAAATATGACCTCTTTACTTCTCCTGTACACTTCATAGGGTCTCAAACTACCTCCACCAGTAATTTTTAATTGAGATTCACTTTCACATTAACAACATATCAATATGGATATATGTAGATAGTAGATACCATACTGCTTGTAGGAAGGACATACATCAGATGAAACAAATGTCAAAGATTCTATTACAAACATTAAATATTTCTGTCATAGGTATAAATGTTTACTAAGGCCGGAAATCGAATTAGAAAATATGTACGGTATGTATTTACTAGATATTCGGTGCTAATAACTTAATCGTTTGTGTAATTAATTCAATCAATAAATAATTACCGTAGGAGCCAACGTTTCTAAAACTGTTTCATTAGAACATTAATAGCGCGTGAAGTTAACACTTTTTTATACAACGTTACTAGAATTGAAACCAAACACACAGACAAGTCCATTAGTCTTGACCCTGTAAACTATTTACCTGAAGACACGCAACAAAGAAAAGAATAAGTATAGCTATTGTAGACATTGTAGTCGCACTAATACAATATTGTTATTTACCATCTTTAACGATCCAATTACTTGAGTTAAATCTCTAACCTTAAAACTACTATGTACCTGTCTCACTCTCTCATACTTTACTGTTTTAAAACCACAAATTTTCATTATCATACCGCTGATTACAGCATATGATATCATAACATGAAGCCCGTATCACCACTTTTAAAAATAACATTAATTTTAATTCACTTCATTTGTAAACGACTGACAACATTACAAATAACCAAAGCAACGATTCTTCATACTTTGTTACTATAAAATAATAGAAAAACGCACTAAAACACTGAAAAACGCTTGTCTAGCACAAAACTTAAAACAATCTCGTTAACGTATCGAAAACTCACGATATTTACAACGACGTAAACGATTATTGTATTTTATTTCAATAACGTAGACAGAATCGCACTGAAACACATAAAAACCCGCGTGTTTCAACTCGCGACTAGCATCGCATCGCGATGCACGAGGGAGGGGAGATTGGGGTGAACGCGACCGCGCGCCGCGCTCCCGCCGTCCACACTCCCGAACGACTGAAAAGGGGAAGTGTTTCACTGAAAAATTCACGCCGCTCACGGATACAAGTGTTTTGTTGTGATTTTGTTTTGTTGACGAATTTACTTATGTGCTTTACGTAAACATTTTGTGCGTGTTAAGATTATTTACGTTATAAGCGAATTACGAACATTATACACAATAGATACAAAGACATACACTAATATACGTAAAAAAGTTAAACGTACGTTAACTTTAATATGAGACGTCTCATATGAGTCAGTAAGGTTTACATTGACACAGATGTGCCATGTATCAATTTATTTACATCACTTTCGTTACATTGAATTGAAATATATTAAGCAATTTTTAAAAACAATATTCTATAATGAAACGAAATAGCCAAGTAATAATACCAATATTTTACCTAAAGTGACAAAACGTTTTATTAACACTAGCAAATTATGATGGTTTTTATTTTAAATATCTCCGAAGTTTAAAAACACGATTTGGCAAGAATTTGAAAATCATTTATTTCTATCAATATCAAAAATATGGCATTATATTTATTAACTGGCGTTCACCCCACTGGCGTTCTAAGAGACCAGACTGAAAGTTGTATCCCTACAAAAATTAGGTACAGCGGTTCAAGTAAATTTATTACTGTCGTACGCGTACCACATAATAAATACTTCTTAGAGTCCTTACCGTCGTATATTTCAAAGCGTCGCCGTCGCGTCGTATCCTTAACATTGACTTATGTAATTCGCTCGGACGTCGTGCGTCGTTACACCCCGATGCATGGGAAAGTTTTGTAAAACGATATACGGACTTACGTCTGTACTTCTTGTGACTATGCAATAAATAATGCTATATATCGATGTCGCTATATGCAGCAATTGTGACAACAAAAGATAATAACAATCGAATGAAAAATAATTGCAGGAAAAAGACGTGTGAATAGTTGTTGCTTTTATCGAATTTTCTGAGATTGAGTAAACAATACAAATATATATTTTAGTTTTAAGTTTAATGCAAGGTATATTCAATAATTATATAAACACGCAGTGGTAACCCAAAGACTAAAAGTAGGTAAGAATATATTGTATTTTTTTACAATTACTAAATATTTAAACGTCCTCACTACGGTTCGGTAGTAAACTTAATTTTTGTTCAATTTTTGCAACTTTTAACATCGTAGCTCCATTCCTATTGGCCGAAGTGTGATATTACATAGCTTAAAACTCTCTCGATAAGTGGTCCATCCAACAAAAACATAATTTTACAATTTGCACCAGTAGTTTCTGAGATTTTAATGTTAACTAGGTGGCTTATAAAAAATCGGTACAAAGTAATCTACAGATTATATGTTAATCTACTTTGCAACAATCCGCGAGCAAACTCGTATGTATGATGGTGTATTATACCTTCATGCAGGTAGCACCTCCCTCCCTCCCACATAGGAACATGCAACGAACAAAGAATGTATACACCAACATACATTCTTTATATATACATTCTTTGTTCGTTGCATGTTCCTATGTGGGAGGGAGGGAGGTGCTACCTGCATGAAGGTATACACCGTCATACATACGAGTTTGCTCGCGGATTGTTGCAAAGTAGATTAACATTATAATCTGTAATAATGGAGTTCCGCAAAGTAACGCCTGAATCAATTAACTATACAAAGTAATCTTCCAAAATTCAGAATTATATCCATGATAAAAGGTTATAACGTGAAGTTGTATAAAGTAAGATGAGAGACAAAACTTTTTTTTAAATTTCATACTTGGTAATAAGTAAATAAGACTTTCCACTTAAAAACTACAACTTTTTTATATTAAGTGCTATATTTTACCAAGTGATATTAAAAATTTTAGGAATCAAAATTAGTTCATTAAAATTTGTACTTAAATATGTGTTTGGATTGAACTGTATTTGGAAAGTTTTTTCAATGGTTACAATTACAAATTTGTAAAGTTGACTTTTTTATGAAATATAAGGAACCACAAATTTATTGAACAATTAGGTATGCATAATTATAAATTCCTTAGATGTGTGTGAAGTCTGATAATCCGCACTTTGTCAGTGTGGTGGAATACGGCCTGTAACACTCACATTGTGAGAAGAGGCCCGTGCCCGGCAATGGGACAGTTGTGGATTATGACGATGACAGATACATATAAAAGCGATTTGGTTGACATAGTTTCTGTTGCCATTGCCTCAATGACAAGTGCCCTTGAACGCCCTCACTCCGGAAGCGACACAAGTTTAAAGTCAAGCTTTTCTTTGTCATACAATATTTCCAGGCACTTTGCCAAAGTGTTTTCAACAATTAATTATCATACAGCGGCTTTTAAGATATATTCAAGCAACTATCGCACATTTTATTGAGATATTCGAACACGTTACCTACTAATTTTTGAATGTGGTCGTTAAAAACAATATTTAGAAAAAATATTCTAAAATCTTTCGATGACATCGTTTTATATTCTTGGGATTTTTCAACAGAAATAAAAATATAGGAGTAAAATTGAGTATGGATTCAAGGCTTCAAATAAAATAAATAATTTATATTAAGGAAATAATTATGTTCACAAAACCGCAATGGACCAGTTTAGTAGAAAAAAAACTGAGTCATGTCTACAGTCTCTGTAAATCGTTTTATTACAACATAAACAAAAAATTATATTTAGATGAAAGGTGTAATTGTCTAACATTTTTGGCAAACTGAGAAGTTTATGATCGTAATTTTTTGATGAAATGGAGAAGGATAGTGTTGTTATGTAAGTACGGCCAAGAGAAAAAGACATAAAATAGTAATTTAATAAACTCTCTCAAATAATATAAAACATGAAAATTAGGATTTTGTACATAATGAACAATATTAAGTAAAAAAAAATGTAATGGAATATAATTATGTTGCCAGAGATCATAATACGATTATGATCTCTGATCATAACTCGATTTTTTTAAAGAGAAAGTACTTGAAAGACCTAGCCAGACCACGACTAGTTTGTTTGGCGGTTGAACCAAGGAACTGAGTTCCGATAAGTGACTTAAACCACAAAGAACACACACCACAAATTGAAAGACCACACACCATCGCTCCAATTGGATATTATGAAGAGGACAACATAAACCCACGGGTCAACAATTCAAGAATTACAACAAATAGATGCATCTGAATGTCGCTTAAAATTATACACAGTTACGTAAATAGCTCCAATGTTTTGGTACAAATTGCATTATTACAGTCATACATCGGTGCATGTGTTGTTGCACAGAAGATTAATTGTAGTTTACACTCATGTCGCGGGCAATATAAATCAACGTTGTTAACTTTACGAGCAGGATTGGTAATAATACGGTTTACTAACTATTACCTTAGTCATTAGACACTTTGGGCAGTAGTCTCAAATGTTTCATAGCACGCGCCAGACCGTCAAACCAAAATAACTTACTTTTCAATTTATTTATCGACATGTAAGGATTGTGGATGTTAAATAAGTAATAATTATGAATGTAT
Organism: Hesperia comma; assembly: GCA_905404135.1. Taxonomy (NCBI): domain Eukaryota; kingdom Metazoa; phylum Arthropoda; class Insecta; order Lepidoptera; family Hesperiidae; genus Hesperia; species Hesperia comma. Next base: position 7,498,664 of record FR990032.1, on the reverse strand, counting down.
GTAATATGTATCACTGATTAAATTTTACTAAATATTAGGATTTCTCCCCACAGCTTCATCGGCGTATTCACACAAAAGTAATCGCGGGGAAAAAACTTTTTTTCAGGTTACCCTTTTTTTATTCCTTTAGAGAGGGAATTTCCTACAATCCTCTCTAACTAATCTAATCGCTCTATAAAACAGAAGTTTTGGCTTTTGACTATGGGTTGTCTATCAAACACTCAATCACGAGAAACAGCACAGAACTTTACATATTTGGATAACAAGTATCCTCTTTCCAGCGGCCGTAAGTCCGCTACATGCTACAATATGCGGTAATCAAGTAATATCTAGACGTACCTAGTACAGAGGAGGGCGTGAGGGTCTGGTCCCAGGGCTGCTCGTCCTCCATTTTCCTGATACTCCTTTCCACTGCAAAACGGAACATTACTTAGAACCTGCCTTTTTATGTTTGAAGGGTATGATTTTATAGTGTTTTTATACAATTTGGGTACGAATGAAACGAACAAATAAAAAACTTAGCGACTGACAATGAGATACTGTTTTAATAACTTGAGCGGTATGAATTTGAGTAAGCGAAAAATTAAGTAACGATTGATTGATAGTAAAATACCGAAAGAACTTACAAACTAAAAAAATGCAGTCAATAAAAAAATAAAACGCCCGATAAAAATACCGAGCAACAATTTTTTCAGCTATAAATATTTTTTCCGTTTTGTGTTTTGATATGTAAAACGAGGTCAAGATAGAATAGTAGTATGTAATATAGCGATATATAGTTACTTACTGTTCAGGAAGTTCGCTGTGCCCGATGCTTTCCTCGATTTCTTATCATTGGAATCTAAACCTGTTGGATAAATAAATATTAGTCAGATGTTGCTGTCACTGTAGTTTACTTCTTGGGTGAAGATTCGTAAGGGTTATAAAGACACTACTACAATATTCAACAATAATCAAAATATTATATGAATGAGTACCTATCAGATAATAATAATTATTTTGTGTGGAGTTCGTCTTGTCGTACATATTATGTCATATCAATATGGAATGTCACACCAATCAGAATGCCGACAAAAATGTTGTAGATTCCAAACTAAAAATAAATGCATTTTTTGTGTTTGTTTAGTCGGGCGACCTATCTCAGAAACTCAGCTAGCGAAAACTTAAAAAGTGCGTGACATTTATAAACCATGCCAATTTAAAACACTGATTAATAAAAGTGTGTATCTAACCGCTGGGTTGATGGTGTATCCTCTCCATGAACCGCGAGATCCTGTTGTTATGGTGTTGCTCGCCGTCCATACAGCAACTCTCCTCCACATACTTCGCGCACCCTCTGTGCACTCGCAGCTTGCAATCTGTACACCGAATTACCTCTGTTAATATTATACTGTGACTCATTGTTGCTGAGGTGTGAAGGGCAGTCAAGTTATCACTGCATAATGTGTCGTTAAGAAAATTTGCATTTTTTAATAATAAATGCAGTTTATAGTGTCATTTTATGTCCGGTAGTGTATAATTATCGGATGGATGAAAGTTTTATGGAAAGGGTATTTACTATAAAAGATCTAGGAATTTTGATGTGCCCAAATCTTAGTTTCTCTAACCACATTTGTAGCATTGTTACGAGGGCCTACAAATCACTGGGATTTGTTTTAAGGCAGTCGAGAGACCTTGAAAGTGCTGCGGCGATAAAAGTTCTCTACAATAGCTTCGTAAGAAGTATATTGGAGAGCAACGCAGTTATCTAGAGTCCACATGAAGCAAAATACATATTCATGTTGGAAAAACTCCAAAGGAAGTTTTTGAGATTTCTATACCATAGGAAATATGGATATTATGTAGGGTACCCTAATGTGTACCCATCCTTGTTTATACAGGGCATGTTGGGGTACGATTCTTTAAAAGTTAGAAGAGATATATTTTTGATGGATTACTTTTATAATTTAATTACCGGCAAAATTTCAAATCCTTCCGTGCTAAGCCTGATATCGCTGAATATACCTAGCTACACACCCACGTTCGTCGGTATACTCTTTTTGCAGTACAGGCGTCTAGATTGGTGATGGCAAGGGAGTCGCCGCTCATACGAGCATTGAACCTGCTTAATGGTGTTCTTGCTTGGGATCCCTCGCTGGATCTATTTTTTTCAACGCCTGCTGTAATTCGCAGAACGGTCAGGAGTTATGCAGAGACGTTGTAAACGCATTGGATAAACATCTGTAATGTTTACATATATATGTCTGTATGTAATAAATAAATAAATAAATAAATAAATTTGTAGTTTTGTACGTTCTCTCACATGAAGATGATTTGGATGATTTGTTTCGGCGATCAGTTATAGTTTTTTTATATGTATATAGAAGAATAGATAGATAGAAGATAGATAGAAGATTTTTTTTAAATGGTTTTAATTGAAAGTAAAAATTTCTCTAAGTTCATTAGTCAAATAAAACTGTGTAGGTGGGATCTTATTTACTCAGACAGTTTTAGCTTCGACTTTGTAGGTGAACCATTATCTAGCTGGTATTATTGATCGAAGCGGGTCACTATCTGAAAGACCTTTTCGCTGATAGACAATTCTGCTGTATGACATAAAAGCAGATTACCCCGTTAGCAGAGAGTCAACTCAGCTGGACGACATAAAAGCCGAATGAACTTGTAGCAAAATGTCTGAAATTGTGAATAGTCGGTATGATTAGAATGCCTTATTAGCCAGAAGTCAAGATAGTTGGATGACAAAAACTCAGAAGGAGCTAGTAGAGGAAACGTCTGGAAAAGAATAGTCTAAATCGTTTGTCCACTCTCCCAAAAATATATTAAAAAAAAAAGACGCAAATTCGCGCGTTTGCTGATTTTTCATCTCAAAGGAAACGTGCGACTGAGAGCTGGGAGGAACAGCTGCACGAAGCGTGCGACGACTGGGCGGCACTACACCGCATATGTACACTTATTCTGACACCATTGACAAAATAATATTTTTAATTCTTAAGCTTAAACAACTTGGGGCAAGCCGCTCTTACGTTGGATCCTTAAAAATTGGACTGGACTACAATATACCTACCAATAGTTTGGCGTCTAGCATTCACGTCTATTAGTAACTATGGCATTTAAATTATCAAGACCATTTGCTACAAAGTCATTAAACGCTCATGTCAATTTAATAACTATTACTATGACATATTAAGGTCCAGACGTTATGCTACAAGGGCATTTAGTGTTCATGACTATTTAGTAACTATGGCATTTTAATTTCAATACGTTTTGGTTATTTATTTATTTATTTATTGAGTTACACCAACAAAGTGAACACCATTACAATTTCCAAATGCATTAAGTTACACAAAAACAAGACAAGTGTCACCTCAATTATAGGTGTAAACAGCATGCTTCACAAATAATTGACTCATAATATAATATATAAACTGTGAAAAATATTAAGCCTTAAAAATTTCGAATTTTCAAGTTATACATAATTATCATTCATTTAATTACATCTATACAATATTAAATAACAGAATTTTGAGTCGGTTTATAGTGTAAATAAATTAAAATTGAAAATAAAATTTAAATAGTAATTAAAATAAAAGTGTAATAAATTAATTAATTCGATTGTATTATATCTTAAATTAATTCGATTTGATTTGAACTATATAATATCTAAAAGTAAAATAATCGTTTGAGAATATGTCTATTGATGGCAGTGTATTGTTATTATTCTCATTGTCCCTTTTTGTCGAGGACGCATTTACTTCGATGTTATGAATAGCATTATAATTTTTCAAAATTCTGTTTAAAGGACTATAGTGGCCCAGATTTGTTCGCGCAGGTCTCTTGGCAAATGGCTTATATTTAAGCGATCTTGGTATCCCTCTAGGCACACAAATATTCACTTTCGCCAAGAGACAAGTGTCATCAATAGCGCCATTTATAAGTTTGTAGAGAAACATATGATCCAGCGTTTTTCTGCGGTCTGAGAGAGAACTAAGGTTGAAATATTTTAGTCTATCACTGTAGCTGGGTAATGATTTAGCTAATTTGAACCGATATGCCAAGTGCCACAAGAACCGTTTTTGAACGCTCTCAAGTCGTTTGTTATAAATGTCATATTGTGGGTTCCACGCGACACTACAGTACTCCAAGCAGCTACGTACCATTGCAGTGTAAATTGCAATAACCGTGCTCGGTTTCGTAAAATCTCGACATGTGCGTAAAATAAATCCGAGTGACTTAAAACCTTTTTTCACCATAGCGTCAACATGTAAGTTAAAACGAAGTTTACTGTCAAGTACAATACCCAAGTCACGAACATGATCTACGTTGTTTAGCCGCGTGCCATTTATGGTGTAACAATGATCAAAATTAGGCGTTGTTTTCCTTGAGAAAGTAATAGCTAAGCATTTTTCTGCATTTAAAGTCATTTGATTATGTTCACACCAAGAAACTAGGGCATTTAAATCATTTTGCAGTAATAAACTCTCATTGACGGAATTGACTTGTCTAAATATTTTTAAATCGTCTGCAAACATATAATAGCTAGAGTTAGTGAAGCATTTGCCTATATCATTTATAAAGCAGATGAAAAACAAAGGGCCCAGGTGGGAGCCTTGTGGAACACCAGAATAAGCCGTGAAAGCCTTTGACTTATGCCCGCCAACCACCACCATCGAATACCTATTAGACAAATATGATCTACACCAGTCTAGAAGAGTGCCCGCTATGCCGAACGAAAATAGCTTTTCTATTAATATTTGGTGGTTTCGTCATTATGCTACGTGGGCATTCTGATAGTCACCCATCGAAGCGTGTAGGTGTAGGTCAATATTTACCGGTGCAGTAGTAGGCCTGCGGCGCGAGTCCCGCTATGACGAGCTCGCAGTGGTGACAGTGGGCTACTGACGTCAGCGCTTGCACTTGCAAGTGGTGCCCTCTCACCACGAACTAAGGGCAACAAGCATAATCATTAATATGGCAGATTATTAATAAAATTAACGAGTCCCGAGTATATAATTATGCGAGCGGTGAAGAAATCTTCGATAGCGTGATCAGGCTTCGGTGACGTCACCATGAGACATGTGTACATCTCGGAGATCTTTTTGACAAAGATGTGTGAAATCTGGCTATTCACACTTGGCTAAATTGTGTTGGACTGTATGTAGCCTGTACCTTTCACACAGTGAGAGGAAAGAGAGTCGAGTCTATTAATGACACATTCTGGGATTGCTACGACAATTACTACATAAGATTAGTAAAATGTAGCAATGATAACTCACCGGCTGTGGATGCTGCTTGGTGATTTGTTTGACCCGTTGCTTGTAGAGCTTGTCCCGCTGAAGAAAGGACGCGCGCGAGCCGCCCACCGCCGCCGCTACTGACGCCGGCCTAAGGGATACACGAATTTCTATAACATTTAATTGTTAATTCCGACATAGATTACAACCGTGGTCAGGAGATGGAAAATAAAGTGAGTTACGGTGAATTCAATACGGTTTTGTACACCTTTTGGTGGACGCGGGTGCCTATACAATAGCGGCGGCCTTGATAGTGCCAATCACTACGAACTAACATTGACCGAAGAATGTTTTCCCTGAATAAAACCGATAATCGAATGAAGTATATAGTTTTTGTAAGAAACAACAACAACATAACTGCATATAAAAACAGCGATTATCATAATCGCTTAACAAGAAAGATGCATGATTTGGCGACGCTTTCATATCGGCTATGTAAAGTGCAGCGTTCTTTTATGGGGCTTGGTGTACAGTTCTATAATAAAGTCCCTAAGGCAATCCGTGACCTGCCTTCAGAGTTGTTTAAGAAGCATGTAAAAGCACAACTCGTAGACAAGAGCTACTATAGTATACAGGAATATTTAAATGACAAAGGCATGGAAATTACCAGCTCTGCAACCAGCTCCGCTAGGTTAGTGCTTACCTGTATCAATTAAGTAATATTCTAATTTTTATTTTAAAAGATGCGGAGGAGTTTTTTTGCCGTTTTTTTCTCCTCAAGCACTTTTCCAAAACGGCGGTAGAATCAAAAAATTGACGTTCATAAGTGAATTTGTAAATTCCTAGATGAAATAAACAGTTTGACTTTGACTTTGACTTTGAAGAATAAACTCACTTTATTTTCTTATCTTTATCCTTCTTCTTCTTCTTCGGTGAAGACTGCCACCATTTTTTGCGCACTTCTCTAGCCTCAGCCTCTGATATTTCCATTAATTGTACCATGCTAATTATTTTCACTACTATAACCGACTCGGAGACATGATAGCTCGTGAACTTGGAAATTAACTCTGTATGATGTACAGGGAAAATGCAATACGTAATTACAAACACATTTAATTATCCTGCTCGCCCGTTGAGGAATTCTGATATTACGTAAATTACTACAATAACTGTGATTGCGTGGCTTAGTAGATAACTGCCGTCCAAGCGGCATTTTTGATGCCCGGTCAGTGCATGTATGTTGTACGTCGGAGGTTATTAAATAAATTATTAATGTTTGACCACGATCAATGTATCGTAAAGTTACTCATTTTATATATTTTTAATTATTTATATTTTATGAAGAGCAGTGAAGGTAAATTATGACGTTTTTCCTTTCAAACAGACAATTACATACGGAGATTTTGCTATACTATCCATACTAATATTATAAATGCGAAAGTCTGTCTGTCTGTCTGTGTGTCTGTCTGTCTGTGACGTTTTCACGGCTAACTACCGGTCCGATTTGGGTGAAATTCGGAATGAAAATAGTTGAAGACCCAGAGTCACACATAGGCTACTTTATTTTTCAATTATTGCTTTTTACAAAAAAAAAATAACCGACTTCAACCTCGATAAGCAATAACTCAAAAACTAATCGCCAGATGGCGCTTCATTCAACATGTAGGTGTAAAGTTCTCGTCACTACAAATTAATCAAGCCCAAACACTAGATAACTACAGTAAATCGTTGAGGAGTTCCCTCGACTATCTTTCGGCTTCATCAGATCGACTCCAGACCTTCATGAAATGGTAGCGCTTTCATGTACTTATGAAAACATTAACAAACACACTAGTCGTCCCTACAATTTTCGAAAGTTGCCCTCGATTTCTCCGAGATGCAGTCATCAGATCCTGGTGATCTTTTTAAAAGGACCCCACTGCGCATATCTACTTTACAACAAAAAAAGAACTATCAAAATCGGCCCATAAACGACGAAAAAATCGCTGAACAAACATAAAAAAGCATATATACGGTCGAATTGAGAACCTCCTTCTTTTTTGAAGTCGGTTAAAAATCAACCCCTAAAGGCTTGAAATAGGGGATGAAAGTTTGTATGAAAAATCTAAACCGCCTGACCGATTTCGATGAATTTTCCCAGGAAGATAGTTGATAACGTACCCCCTTCCCCACTTACCCAGTTCGCGATATAAACGAATTCCACGCAGGCGAAGCCGCGGGCAAAAGCTAGTTTTCATATAAATAGCTGATAAACGAACAGGAGATTAGGGGTCATCGATAGGCAATGCACCTATCGACCATAATATAAAAAAGTTAAGAATAAGATCACATTGTGTAAGTGTAAATAAGCAATGAATGAATGAACGAACGAATGAATGATCGAAATGAAAGAAATAAAGCTAATCCGAAGTACATTTCCACAAACGTTCTTCAAAAATCAAACCACACCATCGCTCCACCAAACCAAACCCCTCGCCGCCACCCAACCCCCACACCACCCCACTGACCTGCAGTGCAGACACAGCGCGGCGGCGGCTATAGCGGCGAGCAGCGCGCCGTGCGCCTCCGGCTCGGGCGCGCCACCGCAGCCGCCGCGCGCGCCTGCCGCCGCGCTCAGCTGCCCGCACATCAGCCGCTCCACCACCACTTGCTCCTGGGGAATTATCGATTGGTTATTGGCGTGTCTTCACAAAAAAAAATAATAAAAAATAACGCTTCACACTCATAGCCCCACACTAGGATTCCCCGTGTCGTGGGTGCCATGGACAACACACAAGACAAGGACACACACCCAGGCCGAAAACGGAAATTTAAACTCATCATTCAAATTTCCGCCTCGTTGAGAATCGAACCCAGGACCCACGGAACAGCGATCCGGCGTGTTAACCATTGCGCCATCCGGGTCGTCAGAGATGAGACAAGACGCAACATGGTGATATGACTTTGACAATGGGTGAGTCGCACATCAGCCGCTTCACCACTACTCGCTCCTGGGAATTGATCGTCGGTTATTTATTGGAGCGTCTTCACTTTGCGCAACATGGTGGCGTGGCTTGATAGGAGTCGCTTGCAGTGGCGGCTGTCCCTTGAGTGCGCTCGTGCGCTGAACCACCACAATTTAATAAATAAAAAATATTATTTTCTTTATAAAAATACATTATTATTTCATATAAGTAATCTATTTTATATAAAAACTAATTATTATTTTATCTCGTTTAAAATAATGACGAAACAATTTAAACTCTTTGCTAAAGTATTAAGATTTGCTTTCGCTATATAAAGATAAGTTCTCGTGCGCATCGGCGAGCGCACGGGGACTGCTAGTACAATTTCTATGTGATACGAGCAAACACGCCTAGCGCGTGACACAAAAGATAGTTCATAGTTCATAGAAAATGTAGGGAGCATTCAGCCTGATCCCGTGCGCCGCACGAATAATCCGAAGATTACCGAGAGCGCCCGAGGTTTAACGAAATTCGTCCCGCTCCCGGCCGGCGGCGGCGGCGCGGGAACGAGAACGACCAGCCATATTGGATTGACCTCTCGTGACGCGTTTATATAATTATTGTTTATTTACGTCCGTAATAATTAGTATCTAATTATTTTTGATTTGTTTTTTACTTATTGAGACAGTGTTTGTGAGTGAAAATGAGCGTAAATATAGACTATATTAAAGACAATAACTAAACTTTTGAAAATAAAGTTGGTATAAAATTGGCCGGACCACTAAGGCCTTTAGTTAGTCAGTAAAGTGCACCACCAGTTTGACGACCCACCAGCCGCCACTGGTCGCTTGTCTTGTTCGTGGAATCGCAAACGAAAACGATTACGAAATTGATGTTTGAATCGGATTTTTATAACGTACTATACAAAAGTAACATCCATAGGACTCCGATTCTTAGAGACCAAATTTCATAAAAAGCCAAAAAGATTTGAGTCACCATCCTACAAATAATAGATATAAATCTGTCGACTGACGCACTACCCCATGTTAACTTTTCTTTCTTCGTATCTCTTCCATCATCACATCGGTTATATTGATTTTCATGATAGATGGTGACAACTTAACACCATAATGCTTATCTTCTGTTTTGTCAAAAAACTTCGATTTCTTGACACATCGGCTAAATTCTACGTCCTATGGTTTGACTTTGAATCCGATGCAGCATATTTACATTTCCAGTGTTACCTTTTTTATAATATAAACGGGCAAACGGGCAAACAGGCATACCGCCCACCTGTCTTTTACCTCATAACTAGTGATGTAACCTGGTCACGATTCGATTAGAAACAAATCTTAATCGAATTATAAACGTTCAGTATAATTAAACACATCACTATACATAACATATATAAACAAAACGTTACCTGCGTCCGATCAACATCACACCGGCTCAACACGGCGTCATCCGGGCCGTACAGCGAGCCCAACCCGACCTGCCGCTTGACCTGGAACTCGCTGAGCTGCCGCGCCAGCTCCTCCTTGGCCGCAAGCCGCGCCTTGCGGAACACGTTGCGGAGCAGCTCCTCCTTGTCGTACTCTGGAGGGGACAATGCGAGTGTTGATGTAAAAATTAACGCCCCCATCACTATTTTGATTTAAAAATAATGGAGATGCAATTGTTTTTAAACGAGACTTTACGACCTGCCTTATTATGTGAAATATTCATGCCATCAATATTTTTTTTGTTTTCTTGCAACTTTATTTAATTGTTTAATTAGCAGTAATACACATTTGAAATGATACGCATTTAACAATAGCGTATGATTAACAACAAATTAACCTGAAGTGGAGATAGGATCAGACCCAATCTCAAATTATCAACGATGTTATTGATAATGAACGGTCTATTGTAAGGGAATGTACAAAAAACGTACCATTCACTAAAACATGGTCAATTTCGTTCGCCATATGTTCGTCGACCCCATTCACTTGCAGTACCTGGTAAATAAAATACAAACATAACGAAATGTCACCTTACATTTGCCCATAAATTCCACGGTATAATAAATAAATAAATAATTGAAGCGCACATACAAAAAACGTAAATACTACTTTCTGCTTTGAAACAGCTCTTATATCTAGCAATGATAGCGGCTGTGCTATGACAGATCATATTCAAAAATTAAGTATATGCGAGAGATAAAGAAAACTTCGATAGCGTGATTTAGAGATGTCGTGACGTCATTGTGTGACATGTAGTTCAAATATGTCACAAATATATCAAAAATGTCCTTCATTTGCAAAGTAACAAAAGGTAAGTGACAAAGGCTTTCTCATCAACATAAGTCAGAGACACTCACAGCGTTGGGCATAAGGAAGGTAGACTGTATCTCGTACGCCCACCGGCGGAGCGTGGCCGTGGTCACGCCCGCCGCCGACCGGTACGCGTCCGTCAGCACTAGCAACAGACTTGCGCACGCGCATCTGGAAACAAAAATGATACACGATTTAGCGATGTGTCACGGAGGATAATTAATGTAATTACTATTATTTTTATATACGTAATTTATTAGGGTTATAATAATAATTACCTTTTTCACTCGTGGCTACAAGAGTAGTCTACATCTACATTTCAATTTCAAAGTAGAAGAGTGATCATCAACCAGAACTTTCCAATAGCAATGGGATCACGGTTTATTTAGGTTGTGCTTTATTTTAATTAATTTTAGGTGTGGGCGAGCACCTTCGTCTCAAAATCTCTTTGTATATGCAATTTTTTTCTTATGTCACACATTAATGTAACGCACAAAGAAACCATTTATAACTTCAACTTCATCTAACATGCAAAGATAATAACTACGAGGCAATGATATGAATTTGGAAAATATTGTAAAACATGCACCATAAAACACAACTACGTGATCATAATAATTTATTCCATAGATACCTTCTCTCGCCCAGCAGCCAGTTGAGCAACACGGCTGTCCTCGCTTTAGACTCTCGCACCGACCGGAGATTCGAGAACAGGCCCGAATACGTGGAATTGTCCTGTACATGTAATAATGAAATTGTCAGGCTTAATATTATATTTTGTGTGGCTCAATGTAAATTGGATTAAATGATAATAATAACAATTTCAAAATCCAGATGGTTATTTAGCCTATTCTCAGTTTTTTTTTATTTTATTTATTTATTTTATGTACACAGAAACAGATAGAAATTGTAGTTGTTAACTAAAACTTAGTACATAGGCACTGCTTATTTCAAATTGAAATATCTTCCAGCAGACCTGTCATGAGAGAGATTGTTCGAGAGGCAAATTTAGTGTACACATAAAACAGTGAATACAAATAAACGGCGAATACATAAAAAATAAATACATATATAATATATAACTAAATATATAACTTTTTTTTAATTATTTATTTATTTGCAATTAAAATAACATAGATAATAATTATGATAATTGAAAGTAATGTACACTCACAGAAGCAGGTGAATCATCTTCTTCCATAGATATTATTGCTCGTTGGGGATCAGCACAGGGCTGTAAAGAGTTTCTTTACATTACAACCAACATATCTATTTTATTTAATAAAGTCCAATAAATGTCCCGTTAAATATGACTTTATTGATTTAATTCCTTTGCATAGTCATTTCTTGAAACTTGAAATGGTTCGTCCAATCCAAGTCAGCATTTTCGTACGAATATAGGGATTTCTTCGACCTTTAGCTGGTGGCCAGAATGCACCTCACTCATCTATTATGGAAATTAAATAATAATAAAATGAGTATTACCTGTGTATTATGCGCATACGGCGGGGGCGGGGTTCCCGGCGGGGGCGTGCCCCGCTCCCCCGCGCCCGCCGATATCACCCCTCCCGCGCCACCGAGCCCTGAAACCAATTTTATAAACGTTATTTAATATTCATATCCGACAAACAGGCAAACAACCATTTGATAGTAAGTGGTCGCTGTCTTTAGTCATCAGAAATAGGTACTGACGAGATATCGACAAAAAAAAAAGAATAACACAGAGATCAATTTCATAATATGTATCATGTGTATGATCGTTAAATAAAATGATGATCTCACGTATCAACTTGAATTCATAAGGCTTAATGTATTTATGCTTTATGCAACTTGTAGGTGGTATTAAAACAAGTGTGGTCATACCGCTAACATAGAACGATTAAAGCTTCAGTGAATTTACAAAAATATAAAGGCTTTTTACTAATTAAGACCCAGTAGATGGTGATGATGGTGATTCTGGTAGGGGCAGACATGTACGTTTCAGACAGATCTTTAGCCTTTTATGATTTTTTCTGTTATGTGTCCATGCTTTATTCAAAGCAGTGCAAAGATGTGAGTAAAATATGTTTATCTATAGTTTTACATTTTATCTATAGTTTTCATACAAATCTTTTACGACATATAAAACTCATAACAACATACAAATAGGTTATTGCAAATTTGAAAGCGTTGTTTTAACCCTGGCGGAGGAAGGAGTCCTCAAATAGTCGGCTGTAAATTTTACATACAAAAAGTCAAATGTCACATACAAAAGAAATGGAAGTTGCTGCCATTGAATAAACGGGACTAACTAATTCACTCACCTCTAACCAACTCATGATCGAGGTGCTCGGGCGAAGACTGACTCCTCACGTGAAGCACTGGCACACCAGTTCGGTTGTCAGTCTGTCGCGCAACATAAAATCACATACATAAACGAATGGGTACTATGAAACACAAACAAAATTGAGTTGTTAAGTAGGTATTATGTGTTAAATGTTTTTTTTTTCTCTTTGTAATTTCATAATTATTACTATAAAAATAAAAGCATTTGTTTTTATAAAAATCGAGATGAAACCTATTGGTAATCTTTTTAATTTTTCATAATTTTGCGAACCTTGTTAAAATGTCTTTTGCGGTTTAGTTATCAAGCGCATTTTATTGAAGCGCATTTTCTAATATTGAACAATTATAATCATGACATTCGTTCACGACACGTAAACACAGATAATATTAGTCACAGCAGTGAGTTAGCAGTCACGTTACTTATAAGGCATTTGACGATCACAATATATGTAGATACAAAGTAGAAGAAAAAATTTAGCCCCTCGAATAAATTTATTGTTGATATATTGTGTCTGATAATTCGAAAATTATATATTTGAGATATGTAGAGCTTAAATGATCCTAAATGGCACTAATGAATGATACAACAAGATTATAATATTTATGCGTTAAAATCTTGCTTATAAAAAACTGTATAAATTAATTAAAATGATAAAACCATTTTTTTATTTCATAAACTCTGAATCATAGCCGCATAAATATTACAATCAATAATTTAAATCAAAACAAAGTAGAACGAGCAAGCTTCGAAATCAAACATAAATCACACCAATTACATACAGATTCAAAACCAATCAAATCGAATGCAAACCTTCCTGAAATACAATGCAGTAATTCAGAAAAACTTCATTAAAAATTTAGCGAATATGACGATTTGCCGATTGAGTTAAATGATAATATTTTAGAATTTTGAATTTACGAGAATTTTAAATTAAAAAATCAGCTTAGGAATTAATTAAGATTGTCCCGCATAGTGTGGGACTAAACAATCTTACATTCCGAATCTTTGTGAACAAAAATAGGCCACAAACTATGATTATAATTTGGGTCATTTGTTTTACGTGAAAAACATAATAATTGCAATCTATATATAATTGCAATCTATATATAACAAGTCTTTCTTCATCGAAGTACAAATTAAGATCCTTTAAGCTGTCCAAAATATTGTTGGCTATCGTATTTCGATATTTTTAACGCTTTTATAGATCCCAGTCACTCGCTTAGATTGAGCGATATAACTTTAATTTGAAGCTATTCTATCATCCTGTATTCAGTTCAATACATTTATTACAATTTACTAAAGTTGAAATATTTCATACTTCAACAGAAATGTATCGATAAACAACTAAATTTTACTAACGCTCTCCCTCCAAAACGAGTCAAGATACTCAATCAGCAAACCGTGATTACCTGCAGCGGCGGCGGCGGCGCGTTCACTAGCGGGTAGCTCATCTGCAACGCTATGGAATTGGGCTGCGGCCCGTCCAGCTCGCCGTCCAGCGAGTGCGAGGACCGCCGCAGCTTCGGCTCCTCGCGGTACGCGGGCATCGACTGGTGCATCGGGTACGGCTTGCCCTTGTAATACTGCTTGTGCAACGGCGAGATCGACGGCTTCGGCTTGGCCAACGGATTAATCGGAGTTGGGCTTATGGTCGGACTTAAGGGATTGCGCTTGGGCCTTTCGATGGATCTAGGAGGCAGGGGTGGAGGTGTATTGTCTAGACACGTGGTGGGGACGATGGGGACGGTATTATTGTGGCGGCGCTTGTTGTTGGTATCGTCCGAGTTCTGTCTGACCAGGGGCGGTTGGTTCTCCTGTTGCAGTTTGTTCTGGCGCGCCTGGCGGAGGTTGCGCAGGCTCTGGCCGGTGAGGTTGCTGAGCGAGCGCGGCAGGCCGCTGAGGAAGCCGGTGTTGGGGGGCGTGGCCTGCTTGTCCGGCGTGGACTTGCGCACGGACAGCCGCGGCGTGGACGGCGGCTGGCACTCCGCCGGCTAGCGGGCGGTGTGTACGTACAAATGCGTGATAAACGTTGCGAACGTTGCGTTGTTGTGCCAAGGTGACTCAATGCTGAGTTGTGCGGAGATTTCAGACGACGCAATCATATACTTCAGAGTATTGAGCTATACAAGTCAACTTTTCTGAATAACTACATATTTTTTATATAGTGTAAGTCTAGATGGTGAGTACATTTAATTCTAACACATAATTTAAACAATATTCAAATGACATTATTATTTTAGGTTAAACACTGCTAAGGTAACTCAAGTCTCAAATCTTATCAATCTCGTTCAAAGTCCAAGAAACTAATCTTAAGAATGGAAATAAAAAATAATATATACACAAAATTAAACCTTCCATACCAAATTATATACACAAAGTTTAAATAACAAATCTCCACACAACACATTGGCAGAAAATTAGGGGAAAATTGCAAAAGAAAAGTAAAAAAGTATGCAGTTTTCACGGCGGTACCAGTCCCGTTAATAATGTGAGGCGAAAATTTATTTCCTATTTCTAAAAACTTCGAAACAATAATATTTTTTCATCTGCGTCTATGCATCCTTGCCTTATCAAAATAAAGAAATATCATTAGAGCTGCGACAAATAAAGCTTTTCTTTTCTAGTGATTATTTTGTAGTTCTTAGGCTCCGTTGTGCCCCTTAAAAATACTAATTTAATCATTATACTATAAAATTAAATAAAATATTAAGTACATAACTATTTGATATAAATGTTTAAAAATACATACATAGAATATAATTTTAATATCAATAAAATTCAATAAATATCCTACATTTACCTTTATTTCTACACTCTTCACTTTTATTTAATTTGTTTTACAATTGTAATTCAATTCCCAAACGGCAGACAGACCCCACATAAAAACGAAACAGGTATATAATAAAACAAGCATGCACAGAAGCAGACATGACATGACATAGACATGTACATGTTATTCACCCGACACGTCCCGGTATTAGACATGTTAGTTCATTAATTCATTAAACGGTTAACACATGTTTTAAGAGTGTTTTGTGATAATTCACTTTCGCCTCTATAACAAACGCGGCGCAGAAAATAAGCAAATAATAATAAATTATCTGAGTATTAAGGTTTCAAATTGTATTTTTTTTGTAATTAATACTTTTTTTTAAGCAAATAAATAAAGTTATATAACTTTTCTGAGCCGCTGTTGTAAAACACTGCACATAAATTAAAAATGCTTCTTAAAATTACGAGAAACTTAAAAACATCGCAAGCAATCAAAATGCTGCAAAATATCAAATATAAAAAGTATCAAAATGTGAAATCTAACATGAAAATCTAATACGAAACTAACATCGATATCTAACATCTAAAAAAATAAAAAATATTTATGCATCCAAATTATTGATGAGAACTACAGAGTAAAAATACGTGTAGAATTGTGATGCCAAAATGGCATTTATGGTATAGGTAGTAGGGTGTAATATTCACCTGTCCAGCCATTATGGTGTCAATCTCATGCTGCAGGATGGCACAACGTTGCTCAGCCGACTCTAACTGCGCTTGTTTCCTAACATCGGGAACTTTCAGCAATTCATCTGAAATCATATATTATATAATAGTCCAAGATCCCAGGGCCACCAGACGTCACGTATTTTCTGACGAAGGAAATGTGGACGATTGAGTAGTGTTAGTATGTACTAAGAACGCATTCCTACCTGCTAGCTTGCTCAGACGGCCAATTTTCAGGTATCAGGTAATCAAGGTACATTTTTTTTATGGAATTAAGATAGCAAACGAGCATGCAGTACCACCCTTCCCCTGCCGCCCATAACAGCTGTGACCGACCTAGAACTAGACTCAAAGGGACTAGGATGGTTAGTCCAGTTAGTAGATGGTGTTAGAATATTAGTTGGTTAGTTTGTTAATAAGTGCGAGGACAGGGTATGTTAGTGATAATTAGTCCTGTTAGTTAATGTTAGTAATAGTCCAGTTAGTTATTGTTAGTATGAGTCTTGTTCCAATTCGGTCACAGATGCGTTGCTACCCCTGAGGTCTGAGATGGTCGCCTCTAAAAAAATCTAAAAATCGTACAAGTTTTGAGACCAAAAAACCGCCACTGTTTGAATACCTGTCTTCAATGCGTAATTATGACCATTTGTTGCTAACTTCATTTTCGTTTGGTGGTGCCATTTACAAAAGTAGATATTCTACTACAAATTAAAAAACAAAATATACCCTTTAGTAACGTTTCCGTTTGAATATCACGCATTGAATTACGTTTTCAGTTTCGTCCCTATTCATGCCCTCATGCCCTCGCGCTCCTACCCACAGAGGCATTAAAATTGAGCTTAGGGGGTGATTGGCCCCTTGGATCGGTCTGTTTTCTTGTAAAAGATTTTAAAATAGTTGTCTGGTAGACATATATAAAAATGGAGCATCAGAATTTACGTGAAGTTAAGTAATTATTTTGGGAGCTTTAAAGCGTCTGCAAAGCAATACGGCCGACGGAAAGTGTCTGGGAGTATTGGCGACTTATTTTTAAGGATATTGCCTAAAATATACGTAAAAATCAGCTTGGAGAATTTACGTGAGGTAAGTAATGTTTTTATGTACCTTGATTAACTGATACCTGAAAATTGGCCGTCTGAGCAAGCTAGCAGGTAGGCATGCGTTCTTAGTACATACTAACACTACTCAATCGTCCACATTTCCTTCGTCAGAAAATACGTGACGTCTGGTGGTCCTGGGATCTTGCTCTATAAAGACACAATAAGTAACTATTTTCATAATTAGGTGAATGAGCATGAGGAGTTCTGGAAAGTAACATTGATACAATTAATTGATAAACATCCTTCAGAAACTAAAGTGTATTTCTTTTTCATCTTTTCTTCAAGATAAACTTAATAATAGTTTGGTCCTTTTCTTTGTTTCTATTAATTTACTTATCCTTAATTATTTTCGGTAAGCACTAGATAAATCAGGCCATGAGAACAAAAGTGTCTTGTACTTTTATGTCACTACATAATTAGATACAAACTTAAAAATCTTATATAACTGTTATAGTAAGATTATTTAGATAGTAGGTATAGGATAGCGTTCGAAATTGTTTATGTTAGATTATAAATAACTAAAATCTTGTTTGTTAGTGTAACTGGTTATTGTACCGTTCTAATAAACAATAAATAAATAAATAAATATAACATAAAATCAATTTTTTAAAGAATGTAGTTAAGCCATTCTGGTTCTGGTACCCTCAATTCTTTTAACCAGACAATTCTTTTAAACTGTTTGTAAATTAATAGAAAAAGGCACTCACTGCGCAAATCCCTGATGTACTTCTGCTCTTTCTCCAACATCAGACGGACGGTGTGCACCTTCGACACTTCCAGCTGACGCTGCTTCTCTGACTGTGGATTGAAAGGATAAAATATAATATTAATGCCAGCACAGGTAAACATAAGGTTTTTAAAATGGCCAATTTCTAAGTTTTCAGGGTCGTCGCACATGAGTCATCATGGGTTGAACTGTAATAATCCTACTGGGTATAAGAATTCAAGCCTGGGGCTGCTGTTTACAACAGCAGAGCTTTCAATAAAAAAAATCTTTATTTTTTGCATGTACATAAAATATTTCTTATCACTTTTAAGTCCATACTACTTAAATATAGGTATTATGGTTTTGAATTGATTTTCATTAACATTTTGTAATGTATGTTTTTCAACACACTTGCTCGTAAAGTTGCTATTTTTTCTTTAGTCTTACGCCCGGAATGCGGTTTATTACACACTAGTGCGTTTTACTTTTCATTGCCGCACTAGTGTTTTTCTTATTCCACTTTTTTTTTAATATCCGTAAAGAGGTTGTTACCGAAAGATTTATTATTTTGTAAATAAATAAACTTGTTGTACTTAGTCAAAATCTGATAAGATAAGATTATACTTCATCTAATTATCTATTAAAGCATTTAAAAAATACAATATTTTAAATCATTAATTACCGTTTATAATTTGCTGATTTGTGACTGAAAAATGTCGATACCTAATTGTTTTTTTCCTCGCAAGTGTGTTGAAAAACGTTGTATGATACGCGTGTGCTTTGTTCATTACAGTCGTGGCTCTATTACAGCCCTCGCATTGCGGCTCGGGCTGTGCAATACCGCCTCGACTGTAATGACCAACTTCGCGCACTTATATCATAATGTACTATTATCCTCAAACACAGCAAATATTGGGTGTCCTATTCAGTTTATGTACATAAACTTTACCTTTTTTACTTTTTCACATTTTCTCCACATAATCCTCTCATATATTTCGCATTATTTATTTAAATAATCACAATTCACCACATTTTCATCCTGCGCATTATTAACAAGAGTCACCACACTAGAATCCCCATTGACACTAAAACTAAATGATTGTTACCACAGTCTAATTTTCCTTTAACCATGAACAAAATTAACTACCTAATTGTTGTATTCCGTGCTATTACATTAAGGTCAGATCAATATGCTTTATAAGGAAAATGTTTCATAGTCAAAAGTAGCAAAGCTTTGTTATAATAATATGTATCATATTTTTATAGGAGTTAGCAAGTAAAAGTAATCCACAAGCAACTAATGAAGCCCTTGAACTTGAACATCTAATTATGAAAAAAGCTTCCGTAAAGCAAATACAGGACAAATATTCATGCCTAAAATTTGCCTTTCTGCAAATTTTATAGGGTAGGTAATAAATATTTATAATTTGATGGCTTACAGTAATAAATTACATTTATATAGTAATAGTTACTGGTTCTATCAAATTGAGGAAGACCGCATAATATAACGAATGTGCTTTATTTTTAAAAGACATTTAGGATTGTTACGTCGTTAAGGTATCTGTCTTCAAACCATGGCATACTACTGAGCATGTGATCTCTCCTCATAATATAGAAGGCCTAGAGCATTCTTCACTACGTTGCTATAATGAAGATGGGTAGATCTTACCAAAGGAGATATATATTAAATGTTCTTCAAACATGTATTTGATAATAGTTATAATAGTTTAAAATCTTATATTTGATAATAGAATAGTTATCACGTGAGCCAAAGTCATATAATGTTTAAAAGTCTTAAAATTAATTTAAAATTTGTTATTTTAACATTTATTTGCATATAACGTTGTACTTTGTTCACGTGTCATGTATTACAAAGCATGTTACCATAATTATGTATAGAAATAGGGTTGTAAATTGGTACTTAAATGCCGTAAAATGTAGGTACACAGTAAATGACAAAGCAATGCCAATGACAGAGCTATGATCACTAAACCTGACACATGATGATTAACGACACTTTCAGTATTACCGTTATTGACACAGGTGTACATACAAATATTCAAGGCTTCGATGACAATATGCTTGTTGATGTCGTTAAAATGCTAGCTCGACATACGGTCGTGTTGCTTTTACGTATCTTCACCAGTCCTTGATACCATTCTTACGTCAGTAAGTACGTCGATTTATATCAATAAACGTCATAATTAATTAAATACAGTCTTAGTCAACACATTAAATAATGTCTCAGCATCAAAGAGTTAATTTCTTAAATGATGAGATTATAGAAATCTCCGTAAAAGAAGGGTTTCATTTCCATTGTCTCGTTTGATATACAACAAGGGGCTTCAATATGAGAGGTTAGCCTAATCGATTAGAAAGAAGCATCATCATCATCGGTTCTCCACTTACAGTGTTAAGTTAATGTGGCGACACCGCACACACGTCACACGGTGACGTCACCGAAGCCTGAATCGCGCTATCGAAGAATTGTCGATCGCCGGCATATATACCACGCCTCGAGTACATTCACTCGGGGCCCGGCCGCCCCCCAGGCATGTCATCTCGCCTGGCGGGAGATCTCCCTATTGCCAAAGTGGTGACCTTCGGACATGAACACGTCCCTTCAAGCACCGTTAGCCATTCAGGCTTCCCCTCCCACCTCACCTCACCGCTCACGCCCGACGGACTCACGCAGCGCGTCTCCCCGACACTCGCCAAGCTCGCCGGGGTCATCGCCGCGTATGGAGAAGACGCTTCCTGATCCCGGTCCGGCTGCCCTGACGACGACTCCACGGACGGCTGGAGTGCACCACTCGCCCTCCGCATTAGTCGTTTCACCCTCCCATCCCGACTCACCGTGGATAGAGGGCATCTTCGGGGCACAACATCAAGGGGTCACCAACGTCGAAGAGCACGCTGCAACATCGGTGTATCGACCTCCGGTCTGAGCAGGGGGGTGATGTGGCGACACCGCACACACGTCACACGGTGACGTCACCGAAGCCTGAATCGCGCTATCGAAGAATTGTCGATCGCCGGCATATATACCACGCCTCGAGTACATTCACTCGGGGCCCGGCCGCCCCCCAGGCATGTCATCTCGCCTGGTGGGAGATCTCCCTTTGCCAAATTAAGACTACTGGCCGTATACCTACCACTAAGTGCGGATTGGTAGGTTTTACAC
The DNA here is from genome assembly GCA_905404135.1 of Hesperia comma. NCBI lineage: Eukaryota > Metazoa > Arthropoda > Insecta > Lepidoptera > Hesperiidae > Hesperia > Hesperia comma. The sequence goes on along the minus strand of FR990032.1, from coordinate 7,477,362 downwards.
ATCTTCAAGAACGTTGCGGAGAACAATAAAGTGTGCATTTCCTCACGTTTTCGAGATGCGCATAGGATTCGAACTATTTATCCCGGAATTTGGACGAGATCGGGATTCACGCGGGAAAAACTCCGGGTAACAAATAACTATTTGCCGATGGTATGATACTCACGTTGACGGGTACGGGCGCAGTGATCGGTGTCTTCTGTCTGGAGCTGTTCTGCTGCACCGTCAGAACCGTCGATGGATTAGCTGGAACATTCAAAACACACACATAAGCATGAGGTATCATACAAAAACGTTAACACACTCATACTGCACTAGGATTCCCCCTGTCTGTCGCGGTGACCGGGGCGGTTCGGTCGGTAGACAGAGCCAATGCGCACTAAGCTACTGGGACACCATTTAATAACTTAAAACCACCGCAGGGGCGTGCGGTCCTTGTAGGCATAAATGCAGTGCATTACATAACGTTTGTACGTTTTAGATGACTTTAATTAACAGTAAATAAATGAATATACAAAATATAATAACTTAAAAACTCCTAATATTTTATAAATAACACCTATTTGTAAACACAAACGCCTGCCGTTTGATGATAGCAACAACTAATTTATTATGTATTATCTATGAACTAATGCCTCCTGCCACCGCGGTCGGCAGGAGATTTGTTTGCATGTGTGTAGTAATTTTGGTGTCCGTACACAGTACGCAAACGCACACATTCATATAATATCTATAGCAAGACATGCTGGCAGGCTTTCGAACCGAACACGTCCTCGGAAGTAATCGGACATTTTCGTGCTTATAATCCGAGGAAATCAGGTATGCACATTACGCATTTTTTTTAGTAGGGTTATATTTCGCGCCAGCCATGTTTATTTTATTACTTTTCATGTGACGAGCTTACGTATTACATAATTGTTTGCGAATTGCGAGTTATTAATATAGTTTTCATATAAGATTTTTTCATTTTAACATTTGAAAGTGCGTACATTTAATAGTTTATTACTGAGTTACTATAATAATTGTAGTGATTTGCTTTTACTAGTGCTAGTCTGTTGAATTTTTTAAAATGTTGGATTGTGAAGTTTGTGTGGATAATGTGTGTTTACTAAAACTTAAAAATAACAAGTTCTCACTATTGTCATTCAGTGAAAAGAATCAAATTGTGTCTAAAGGTAGGTGTGTACCCGAGTTACAAAATTTAAACCAGCACAAAGGGAATGTAACTCGAAAGTTTCATGTCAAAAGTTATGAAACGTATAACTAGCTGTGTGGTTGTGTACACACGACTAAATTATATTGTTTTCCTTGCATATTGTTTAGTAATTCTAGTACAGTGTGGACTGATTCAGGATATTCAGATTTAAATAAATAATTGCATTAATTTAGGGGAGACCGGGGCTGGTTGTGACATTTTTTTTCTAAAATGGCACAACTTTTTATGTTAGCAAATATACTACTCAATTATAGATTCATTTGATTAGGTAACTATTCAAGATTTAAATTCAAACACATTTTTGTATAACACACTATTAGAATCTGAATAATTGAAAGAATTCTAGGAAAAGAGGCTTGTAACTTTCAACCCCACGTCAAGGGCTGGTTGTTACAACACAAGGGGTAAAAAGTTACATAAAAAACAAGCATATTAATCACAGTAGCATTTAATAATTATTACTTCTCCTAAACAAAAACAAAAAAAAAACAATTAGCTTAGCATCTTTGCGTTTAAAATGCAACAGGATCGGATGGAGTTGGCTTCACATTCTCTATGAAATGTTTCATGAATATTTTGAACTCGACCCCAGTCAGCCCTGGTTGCGTTTTAAAAATGCTGTAAACCAGTCGACTCCAGCTTCCTTATTTTTAACCCATGATTGAGGCATATCAATGTTGTACTTAACTGCACAATCATACGCTAACTCTCTCACATCTTTCGGCGTCAAACCATAGTTAATTTGACTAACAACATTTCGTTAAATAACTTTCCAATATCCAATAATTCTTTCTCATCATCAAAACCTTGCCTATTTTCTGGTAGCCGACTGTGAGAGTTTACATTTCTCTATATATCACGTTAACGACATATGACATATAACCCGAAGTCTTTTGCGATGCCCCGTACTTTTTTCGTACTGTCTTTCTCCAAAATAACCGCCGCTTGTTCGTAAATATCTTTCGATATTTTTCCTCTTCCTCTAATTATTTTGTACATCCTCATTCTATAATACTTAAATCAAAAAAAATATGTGTTGAAAATATGTCAGTCTTAAAAAATATTACGTACGGGGCTGTTTGTTACATGTAACAAACTACCCCGAGCAAATGTCACTTTCAGCCCCAACACCAAAACTAACCTTTCAATGTTACGCAGTAAATACGATAAAAAATATGAGCGTATGAACGTAGATTCATTGCAAAGAGAAAGCATAAGGACATAGATTTTACACAAAACACATTTTATCTTCTACAGTCAACAGATTTAAGGCCAATATTACTAAAAAACAAAAAAGTTACTAACCTACGTTTTTTACAACCGCGTGCAAGTGCTCCTTACACACTAACATTAGCGCTACCGCGGGGCGCGTGGCGTGTGAGCCGATGATAGCGTGATCTTTTTTCTCTTTCTAGTGTCAACCTATCTCTATCCGTTTGGCCACTATTGCCGCTGTAACTACCTACCCCTGTAACAACCAGCCCCTGTCTCCCCTACATCGGGATTTTTAGTAATCTCAAGTAACCAGAACCTTGAATAGGTGAAAATTGAAGCTGACTAGGTGAGTAATTATAATATTTTTGCTTATTATTTTATTTATCAGAATTTCTTCCGCTGCGACGATCGATCGCTGTTTTGTCTGCGTTGCCGTAGAAGATGTACATGAATAGTATTACATAAACTTCTTCTATTGGAACGGTTTCCGACTTAGAGATCCTTAGCGTGGCTGTGCCTATGCCTAAAATCTATAAAAGAAAATGTTTTTGTGACCGAGTACTTCGCCGCATACCCTGTGTCATAATCCTGTGCACGCCACTGAACCACCGTATGGTCCAATGTTAAAAGTGTTAAAACATTATTTCTCAAGCACATACTTCACTGTATTTAGAGCTTGAACTCGAGGGTTAAAACCATTTAAAGTTTAAAGGTGTTATCTCACTACAATCATCTTAAGCTATTTTATTTGCATTAAATATAAAATATACAATATTATGAAATTATATAATTTAGACTCCTAGCGGTCGTTCTGCCTACCGAGATCTCCTCCAAATTACCTTTGAAGTTGATTGCCTATTATTTATTGACTCATCACTCATTTAAGTCGATCGATGGCACCCGTAAAACAAGGAATCTAACATCGACGACCAACGATGGGAGTGTCTCGTATTTTTAATATTACCAGTGTTTTTATCAAATAATATCACACATCAACATCACGTCATTACGATGGCTACCATTACCAACAGCCCATTATCATAAATATGCCTACCGGGCGAGTCGCGTCATCAATCACTTCTTCGTTATTTCCTTACTGTAAAGGTTAAACAGTTGAGAGACTTGTAAGGCTTCGTATAACGGAGTTCGGAAGACAGAAAGCCCATAACTAAATTGGCAATATGTGATTGAAGTAACAGTAATATTCGAAGTGTGCCGTGCGCAGTTTTTTAAGGAGGCGGAAACATCGAAAGACAGATAGCCAGCAGAGGCTCCGAGTCTGAAAAATGGAACTCTAAAAACGAACCTTTAGTAATAAGGGGATCAATTATATATTTTGAAAAACATTTAATTTTTTGTGCATCTCAAACAAATAGTCAACAAACAGACTGACCGATGAACAGAAGCGTATCATTCATCCTATCTATTCAGTTTCGTCCCAGGAGTAACAGTAGGTAGGCTATTAAATTAATAAACAAATATGTAAATCGTTACACCAAGAACCCGGTTCAAAGGAGGTGTGCGTGTGAAAACGTTTCGTAAATTCCATCTTATTGTAAAGCTTAGATTCGACGTCAATAAAAAAATAAGGTTTATATTTTCCCGCGAGAGAATATTGCACCATGACCCCATGACTACACGTTTGCGTACTAAGCAATTACTGTATCAGGAAATTACCCCAGCGTCGTTCTAAATAAACAAACCTAATGGTCCTTTGTTTTATGTTGATTTACTCATAAAACGATTCGATAGTTTGATGAAATCTCGTGAATGGTCCATAAATTTTTAGCTTCGTTTTATGTAACTAGCCAACACTGTAACTAAGTGATCGCTTCAAGTGAGAGGAGCTCGTCAAATTTTTATGGAGAAACGTTTGCTTAATAAAATGGAATGGGCATTGCCTGTATGCCAAGTCCATGTAAATACTAGGGCTATAGGTACTCGTAAGTGCCTATAACAGGTTGGTGCAAGCGCGCTTCTCCTACAACGCACGTTGTAGAATACGAGTAGGTATAATTAGCATGTATGGAAAACGTATTTAGTAGTTAATGGTTACTACTAAACGCGTAGTATGTAAACACTGAGGAAGTAATAAGAGGTAATATGTAGTGAAGTAGCCAATAAAGTGTGGCATTGACAATACAAATCGCATCATTAAAATTTGTAAGACTACTTACAAATTTTAAAATTAGCACTTCTTCATCATTATCATCGCAACCCATAACTATCCCACGCTACTGGATACGGGTCTCCTCACAATATCAAGGTCATGGTCTATAACCATAGTACGTCAAAACGGCGAAGTGTGATTGACGGAATTTCCATAATTATCTTTGAGAACATTATGGACCATTACCTTTGAGATCTCAGTTTTTTGGAACTCTACGTCCACTTGACGTAATACTCCTTTCAAGTTCGATCTGCCCCCTTATTATGAACTCTTAATTCCAGGCAGTTCGCGTTTACAACGTGTGGGTGAGAGAGACAGCGCCGTATTACCTGTAAGGCGCTGTCTCTGTCACCCACGCGTTGTGAACGTAAACTGTCTGGAATTAAGAGTTCATAATAAGGGGGCTGGAGTTCGTTATAATCGTGTTTCACACAATTGTTATCTATCCGTCTATACGATCTAAAAATGCCCTTAGTAAATTTTGTTTACACGCTAAACTGAACTGTGAGCACAGGTAATAAGTTTGGTTTTGGGGGAGTGTCAATATAACTACTCGGCGACTCAAGATACAAGATACGGTACTCACTTCGTATCATGTGCACGACCTGCTGGTGGGTGTGATGGTGGACGGGGATCGCGTCGACCCTCAGGATCCTGTCACCGGAGCGCAGGCCGGCGCGCCACGCGGCTCCATGCTCTTTGACCGACTGCACGTACACCGGATTGTCACCTGGAGATTAGAGATGCGAGGGTGTATACCTAACATTACATGCAATTTAAAAAAATCCAATGAAATAGAACATTTTGATAGCTTGAATACACCAGTTAAATGGTACACATGTGAGAAAATTTGAAAAGCTACGAGAATTTAATTGGAATTCTAAATGTCAACCATGCTACTTACAAACCATTAATACTGCAGGTAGGGCAAATTTTCATAAAAATGAGAATAACTGAAATGATTCTATGAGCTGTGAAGGCTTTTCTAGAGCAACACTCGAGACCGCAAGGCGAGGAGGAGAGACCTTATAGCCAGCCGTATACACGTTGAAAAGTTTTCAATTAAACTAGTAAAATAACGTACAATTTGGTAGATACATATTGAAGTAGCCTAGAGTACTGACCCCAATTCCATACCCGCAAACTAGGGCGTTGTAATACAGCCATCAGTACTGCCTTTTGTGTTACTGAATTCCATGTGCGACAGTTACATATTTACCATCACAGGTGACTCGTCTGCTTACGTCTATTTACTCCTTGCGTCTACTTAGGCGTTTGCCGTTTGTCTAAATAAAAATAGGTAAATCACGTGCCTAATGAGACATGCAACCTTGTATTTTCATCTTATAGCTTGGCTTGCATCTTATATTCAATGGGGCGACTAGATTGTCTAATATAACAATTAAGGAGATATAGAACATAAACACAACTACTCTTGAAATAAGAAACTAAGTATGTGTTAAAAGATGAAACATTAAGAAACGAAGTGTAAATTATTTAGGTATAGTTAAAACAAAAGCTCACTCACCGCTACTGGATGCATCATTGGCATGAATTTTTGAACGCTCTAGATAGGATAGATATTTTTTCATCTAAAACAGTTTTCTGACAATACTTGCAACCGGTCTAGCTCATCCGCACTCTATTCTAGCACTAGGCACTAGGCTATGTTAAAACGATAGTGGCGTAAAGGGTGTAATGCGTGCGCTGCTTTGATACAGAAATAGACAAGGGTGGTGATTATTAAAGCGAAAATGATCAACTAGCCGCTCATCCACGTAAATGAGGTACACATATTTATTACTATTGTGGCAGGATTAAAAGGACAGACAGTAAGTACTCTTTATGTTTTCTCAGATATGTAAAGATTTAAGAGCTTAAAAAATCGTTCGCAAACGCTCTCACGATTTTTAAACATAATTTCATACCGTGGGTTGTGCTTAGCCAGGTAAATAATATGTTGTTACAGTTACATTACAAAACACAAATTGGTAAGAAATTGCCCTTAACCACCACTCCTAACTTTATCTGTGATGATATTCCAAGAAAATAACAGCAACTTCCTAACCCCTTATGATTCCCCGACTTTCTCACGATATTTGGTTATGGTAGCAGCCAAAATAACGGCTTGGCAAGTAGCTCATAAGCCCTTATAACAGTTCAGGTCAAAGTTGCATGACACCATTTGTTTTACTAGAGCTAGCCTCTGAGGTTGAACGTCTATCCAAACGCAGCGTACAACGCATAAATTCTGTCGCCTATTACTAATTGTACTTGATCAAGATTATTAAAATATGCAATCATATTGTAATAACGATAAATTGTATTGATGACCTTATCTCCGCCTACAGTATTGTATCCTTGACACCCGAGCCAGTTTACAAAGTAAATATCGGCAAATTGAAAATGATAAAATAATATAAACTGCTATGCCCGCGGATTCATTTGCGTAGGGGATTTCCCCGCGTAAATTCCAGCCCCGTTAGTCCAATTTCAGAATAAAATTAGTAGGTATGTAGCTTGCACTATAACTTCTTATTAACTTAAAGTGAAACCCGCATTAAAATCGGATTATACCGTGGAAATAACTAGAAGCACTTGAGAAAACACATTAAAATTACAGGACATACATTTCAATTTTAGTCTAATTAACGCACTTTTGTAACAGATCTTAGTCAAAGCAAAGCATACTTTGTATTATAATCTGCACGATGTTGCTTTTAACTACTTACCTACCTATAGCTCGAGAACCAATAAATCGACGTGCCACTTGTCACCGTTATACCTAATCAAATGGTAAATGGTACCTTCGCCTAATGATTTAGACAACACCAGGAAAGTGGTAGATCCAACGCCGGTATTGGTACTTGCTTCAAACTGTACTTACTTTCCAATAAGTTCTTATGGCCCTACACGTATAAATGGCATACACAACCTAACATCTAAACGCAAATCCTCCTAGTATCTTTTCAATTTTGACTTTCATAGCGGAACTAGTAAATACCTAAAGGCAAATTTACTACGGAACATATCCTAGGGTGTATATTCTACACAAACACCTATTCGTAGCAATGAGCATAAAACTTGTTTACCATGGCAGACAAAAACACACCCAGACCAAGAACCAAGTACCAAACCAAGAACAGAAAGTAAAACTCATCATTCAAACGTCCACATCGCTGGAAATCGTACCCAGGACCTACGAACGGCCATCGGGCATTACTCAGTGCACTACTCAGTCCGTCAAAATATGTATACCTAATACTGGCTTTTAAGTCGAAACACGCGTAGTCATTTGGCAGCTGACACAAGCAAAGTGGCAATACCTAACCAGTAATAATACCGTCTTTAGCTCGCAGAAAAGTAAACAGCAAAGAGCACCAACCAACCACCTTTAACGAAAGCATTCAATTATGATCTTTATGTCTTGGTAAATACATATCAAAGTGGCGACATTACCTGACACCTTCATCCCGTAGCCGTGCTCGTCCTTCACGACGGTGACGGTGAGCAGGTCGCCGTCGCCGCCCGGCGAGCCCGCGCCCACCGCCCCGCCCAGCATCACCTGCAACAACCGACACACAACATCATATAAAGCAGAATCGAAATTGTCACTGCTATAAACTGGGTATTATTGAAGACTCACTTCGAACTTTTTCAATTTTCAAATTTTCAATTTGTCGTGAGGTGAGTCGTGACACGTAACTATCGCTTATACCACCCTATGTTAGCCTGCTAGCGGAGTTAATACGGACAAAACAAAAACAACTAACACATCACTAACAACCATGACCTGAGAATGAACTTTCATCTAGCATAATCTATAAATTCTGTACCGACCGGACTCAAATCGTGGGATGCACGGTTTAAGTCCGGTTCTTCTCGTGTAACGTCACTATCAGTTTGTGTATGGGGTGGAGAATTTGTTGAAGTGAATGTGGCAACTGCTATCCACCACTTGAATTAGCTTAACTCCATTATTGACCATTGCAAGTCAAATTCTAATTACATTCTATTCTATTTCGTAACAATCGATGTGTCCAAAATATATTTTACGTCACATGCACGTATTTCATAATCTCACAAATATGTGTCCAGTCCAGTGTTAATAATATCAAGCCGGTGAAACTGACTGTCCGTTAGATTAATGAGCAATGGCTTGGCAGACACCTCTGTAACCGCTATTCCAGATTTTTTTTCAACAATCAAGGTGTTACGAAAATAGGTCTATGGATCAAGAAATATTTATTAACACATCGTCATCCGATTATACGTGTTGTCATATCAATAAACAATGCCACTCACTGCCTTGTTGTTTATATGGTGTTTATATGCCTAACCGTATAAACACCATGGGAGTAGAAGTGCCCCAGCTCTTATACCGTCTTTGAAGAACTAGCACTACCGCTCTAAACTTAAAGCACGGCACAAATTGTTGGCTGCGATCGATGACTGTGTGCGGTTAATGCCGTCAAAGTACCGCACATTTTCCATAAAATTTATCAATCGTATGGGCAATGACAGTTTTAACCTCTGTTACCTTTTATCCGAATGATCTGGACGTTACAGCAGAACCGACAAAGGACTGTCGCTCTTAAGAATACTCTACAATCTCTACATGCTAGAAAAAGGTGTGTTCATTCGAAATAACATGACGTTTTGACAGCATTCTTTAAACAATTATGAGCTGATTTATGCAGTTATTGCGCCAAGTATTCTTCTAATTTATAAAACAACAAAAAACGCTGCCTTAATCGATAAGGTCGATGTTTCGGGTGGGTGTATTTATAGTTTATAGACACAGGCTTACCGAAGCGAAGCGCCGACGTGTTCCTAGCATCTTATAAAATAACCGGCGTGACCACGTCTAATTTCACGCCTCGCTGCTTGCCCACGCTCGTCTGTCGCTGCCTCCGATGACATATTTTTGACTATACAGTAAAGGTGCAATATACATTATACATGCGACGTGACTTCCTCTAAATATGGTGCAAATGACGCAATGATACACGAATAGTTTTAACCAGAGCGCTGACGATTGCGATTGAGACTTGTTGAGGCTTTCTCGATAAACGTATAATTGAAAAAAAGTCGAATAGCAATTGTATGTACCTACAATATTAGAACCGTCACCAGGTAATGATCACCTGAAAATTTCATTGAACCGACTATATACAATGTATGGCCTACCGTGTACCTAATTCATCAGGAGCTTATGAGGAACTAAAAAAGTTCGCCATGAAAATCGCCGTACCTATCTGCTACTACGAGTATTCTACACTCCCATTTAAATACTATCTTATACATGTTGGTGAAGTTAATTTTCTTCCTTTAATTAATGACTCACTGATAAGGAAGAACGCCACAAATGATGATTCTGAGAAAAGTTTTAATTCCATCATTACTTTTTTAGCTTTCTTCGACCAATAAGGTAATCCTCTACCTCTACTGACCAGAGTCTAACTCACCCGAGTTGCCCGAATATAGCAGAACTTCCGGTCATCTTTCACTACGGTATAGCAGCCGAAGAATCTTTAAATATAGAATTCCATATACATTCCAGCGCAATATCGAGGCGATGACACTGACATCGGCAGCAGTTTAATGATGTTACGCTTGGCACACAGTGGCGCGTCCGAGTCTATTTTATTTATGTTATTTATTATTATATTCACACACCGCTGCCATAACTCTCAGCCGTCCCATTGGGAACATCATAATCTTTGATATGTTTGGAAGTTTTTGCACTTGACATTTTGTAGTGGGTACGGAAGCTACAAACTTTTACGTGTGAACGGTGTGAAGCGACAGTGCATCGTTGACCATTTCAACTATGTTTATCGGTTATTGAATGCAATTGATAAAACGAGATTCATCATCATCAACTGAACCCATTATGGCCCACTTTTGAGGCATAGTCCACCACGCTGGCTAAGTGCGGATTGGCGGACTTCACACACCTTTGAGTTTTGCGAACCCTCAGGCATGCAGGTTTCCTCACAATGTTTCCCTTCACCGTTTTTACCAAGTGACATTTAAATGCACGCACATAACTCCGGAAAGTTATGAGGTGCGTGCCCTGGGATTCGAACCCGGACCCTCCGAATAGGATGTCGAATTCTTAACCACTAGGCTATTACGGCTTCATTACAAACGAGATTAATTAACGTTTTTTTATTCCAAATCAATGAAAATCACAATACCGCGTGACTAAACATAACAAAACAGATCGACATGGCACTAATGTAATTCACAACCAAACAGACACCACAACACGAGATCGATGAGTCAGTTCCACTTCCAATCGCATGCTGCCGATGCCGACCACCACACGCCACGGGACGGTGGGCCATGTTTTCGGCGGCTTCCTGTTTATGGGTCGATTCAATTTGCTACACCATTTCCTTTGTAACCGAACTAAGCGGTTAATTAAAAATGATCCGATAGATCAGTGTAAAAAATTTTTTCTGCTCAGATGCTCTACAGATGATCAATATGAGGTAGTTCTAGAAATAGATTAAATAGTAAAAAAAATTAAATTAAAAATTAAAAAAAACCCCGACACAAGAAATTACATTTAAAAAGTAAAAAATAATAAAAGAAACTCAATCTTGAAGCACGTAAGTGTGTATTAATAATTCTAAAAAAAATACGGCGCGTTGGGGGAACGCTCCTAACTATTCATTATCTCCGTTTTCTTTTCATAAGTATCACATTCCCACCTATTTAGTCTTTTGCCGAAGACTTTCGGTTATGAGGTTACATTAGTTAGTATTCGTAATTAAATTGTTAAGGTTGGAGCGGTCCCCCAACACGACGTATTTTTTTTAGAATTATTAATACACACTTACGTGCTTCAAGATTGAGTTTCTTTTATTATTTTTTACTTTTTAAATGTAATTTCTTGTGTCGGGGTTTTTTTTAATTTATAATTAAATTTTTTATTAACCGACTTCAAAAAGGGAGGTTCTCAATTCGACCGTATATATGCTTTTTTTATGTTTGTTCAGCGATTTTTTCGTCGTTTATGGGCCGATTTTGATAATTCTTTTTTTGTTGTAAAGTAGATATGCGTAGTGGAGTCCTTTTAAAAGGATCACCAGGATCTGATGATGGCATCTTGGAGAAATCGAGGGCAACTTTCGAAAATTGTAGGGACGACTAGTGTGTTTGTTAATGTTTTCATAACTACATGAAAGCGCTACAATTTCATGAAGGTCTGGAGTCGATCTGATGAAGCTGAAAGACAGTCGAGGGAACTCCTCAACGATTTACTGCAGTTATCTAGTCTTTGGGCTTGATTAATTTGTAGTGACGAGAACTTTACACATACATGTTGACTTGAGCGCCATCTGGCGAGTATTTTTTGAGTTATCTCTGCTTATGAAGGTTGAAGTCGGTAATTTTTTTGTAAAAAGCAATTATTTTACACTTTTTATAGGTAAGAACATTATCGATTAAGTCATAAATATTCTCATACTGTGCGCTTTCATTTCAGACCCCACACGAGTATTTTGCATACATACGGCTATTCTTCCCCGCTTTCACCCCCCACAACTTTTAAACGGCTCACTCAACCGATTTTCATCAAACATATTTTAAAACATGCGCCCGTAAGTTCTCTTTAATACAGAAAAAACTAAATTGAAATCGCTTCATCCGTTCGGGAGCTATGACGTCATAAAGAGACACAGTGAAAATTCTTCCCCACTTTCAACCCCAATAACTTTTAAACGGCTCAACCGATTTTCTTCAAACATATCTAAAAACACGCGCCCGTAAGTCCCTTTTAATATATAAAAAAAAAACTAAACTGAAATCGCTTCATCCGTTCGGGAGCTATGATGCCACAGACAGACAGACACACAGACACACACAGACACGTCAAACTTATAACACCCCTCTTTTTGCGTCGGGGGTTAAAAACAATGTTTAACATAAACCACTAATTTGTTTAAAGAAAGAAATAATCAACATAAAGATTTTTATAGCTATACGATGTTTGATTAAGCAGAAAGGTTTTTCCGTTTCGTCCGTCCGTTTTTGGCATTTTTCCTCTGGCCCAATAAATAATGTCCACGGTACAAAGTGCCGCGCACACTGCGCAACACGATATTACATTTACATACCTTATTTAATGTTGATGATGATAAAATCATCCCTTAGTTGATGTATTTTTTATGTACGTAGATGGATACTGTATGTCTTATCTTTTCTTATAGGGTAGCGATTACTATCGTGTACCTACAAAAAAAAATCAGCCATAATAATCATAGTCATATAAGGAATAGAAAGAAACCACTGAATGAACAACATCAGTGAAAACACATAGCCATGAGTACATTTCGATCACGATCGGTACCAGTGAAGGAAAACACGTTAAAACCCTAGGAGTGAAGGAAAACACTGAACAACCAAACCCTCGCCCAACCATACATCGCAATGGACTCATAGAAAACAAAAAAAAAACACGTCAAAAGTCGTGTACATAGTGTTTACCTACTCGTCAAAAAACAATACCTACTATACTGATTGTCGGTTGATCATCGATCACAAATTTAATCTGTTTCTATCATCCGTAAATTTGAATATAAATATAAATTATAAAGCTACACACTCATAGCCCACACTATACCCTATGTCGTGGTTGCCACGGACAACACACTAGACAAGGTCACATACACCCAGACCAAGAACGAAAAATTAAACTCAACATTCAAATTTCCGCCTGGCTGGGTATCGAACCCAGGATCGATCGATCTTGGCGATCCGGCAAGTTGACTATTGTGCCATTTGGGTCGTCTTTCCCTACACTATTTTTTAATTATATCTGGTTACGGTACATCATGAAAGTGAAGTAGGTACTATTTTTTCAAATTATCGAATTGAAATATGGAATTTTCATTTAATTTGTAGGGTTAGTACAGGAAACGCGAACCGGAATGGTAAGTTCACCTCACCTCACGCCTCAATGCCTCCCATCTCGGTAAACAACGCGAGTCCGATTCCAATTCGAGACGGTTATTACGGTCTGGTATTTGAAAACAATTTCTCGATCACCCGATTGATTGACAAGTTTTAAAGCAAGTCGCTCGAGGCGTTTAATTGGCTATTTGATTACCATTTTACAACTCACGCCGCCGCGCCGTGTCCGCGTAAGTAGTTGTGATTTTATTGAATATTTTCCTGCATTTTAATGAAAATCTCAGCTATCCAGCAATGCAGAAGTGAGGTTTTGTTGATAATGAAATGCAGAGCAGTTGAAAGGTAAACTTATTTGTTGTTCCAACTTAATCTTAATAGTAACGTATCGGTAATCACCCTATCACCAACAATTGATAAATTTCAGAAAGAAATTCAAGTTCATCATCTCAAATCATTAAATACGTACTATTAAGGGTAACTCAAAAAATATTCGTCAGACCTCGTTGAAATGGAACCACAATTAAATAACGTTAAAAATGTATATACGGGCCTGATACGGACACATTGAGAACATCCTCCTTTAGCCGTGGGCATTGAAATCTGTTAAAAACTATGCCTTGCATTTACGCAGATAGGTGGAATCGCCACCAACTGATCGAAAATAAGGCAAGCTTAGATCAATCAATCAACTTGTTACAGCAGAAAGCTGGTCACGGGTGCCATTCATTGGACGTCTAATGGACTACAGCCAAACATCCATCAACGTCACCGTTTCAATCAAAAGTAAAGAAATATACAATAATTTCCTGACGTAATTCTTTGACGTCTTTAACAATTTAGACAAAATATTTCACTACCATACATTACAAGGCGAATAACAAAATGACGGTTGTGACGCAACTCTTCCTGGAACAGTCTTGGCAGCCACTAGGCAATTGCGCCACCGTGTCTCCAAAGTACATCATACAAGTGGCTGATAAAGTAGACGACGCAATCGCTCAGTTAAGTCAAACCTACAATGTACGATGTATATGATTATTAGCATTTGAAAATTGCATCTGGAAGTAAGAACTGAAGAGGCTCCATGAAACAAGCAACACTCTACCTACTTGTAAATTGATAAACAATGCTATACGAAAAAAATTGTTTATTACTGACTTCCGTTCCTAGTATAGTTCCTCAATCTATCACGCCACGGTGCGATGAAAAAACCGTACCGCTTGCGCGCCGGCGCCGCGTCGTTCTAAGAATTATGACACTAAAAACTACAACGAACTACCGTACGATGATATTTACAGGTAAAACCTGATTCAGCTACGAATCCTTGGTAAGTAATACCCAAAAATTTTAACTGTCAAAAATAAATAAATAAACTTTCCAGCAACAAGTTATACATAGACGGACGTACAAAATAAAGGCCTGAAACCAGCAGGTTCCGAGCAACTTTTCTTTATAAAAATTGAGTTTCTTCAACACTCGGGAAGTATTTAATTGCCTTAAGGGGAAATTATTTTCTTATGATGACTTTACTGGTGATTTCTTCTTTAATAAATCTCTTCAAAACGTGGACTTTCACGCATTCAGATACGTTAATTTCATTTGGCTTGAACAAGTATATTAATAGCCTCTAGACATATGGAAGACATTATTAAAAGACATAATAAAATATGTTCAATTGCACATGACAAACTATCAACTTAAATTGGTACACCTTTACGCAAACGCTGGTTTCAAAATTGCAATTTGCAATGCATGTTCCATTTTCCGAATGCAGACGTGTTCGTCTGAACAAAACTTATGATACAAGTTTACAACAAAACATAATTGTAACGTCGTGATGAGCAGTAAAAGTGTTTAACAGGATAAACAATGAACCTTATTAAACTTTTGAATAAGTAGCCTAGACAGTAGACACAACAATTACATTAATTAACAGACTTAATCTTCGATAATGTTATTAGTTATTTAAAAATGGAAGAAGACAAAACATGGCATATTAAAAATCCAAGTAATTTAAATAATTTCACTTTTCATGCTTTCAGAACGAAGTTAATAATCAACATCTGGAAATCCTTTGAAAAACACAGTCGAATCACAAATTGATTATAATTAACCTTTCGCTAGTCCCGAGTCCGCGACCGATAGCAGCGACCCGGTGCCCTCACCCGTATCGCTGATATCGCAGCACCTCATAACAACATTAATTATGAAGTACTTGCAGACGACGCGACGCCACCAAATGTCCTTTCAACTCCGGCGTCTTGTTAAAATTCGTAAAGTGAACACGCCCCAGCTTACGAAACCTCACAACGTGATGATGTTAATTTCGGCTGCTCTTCGTTATTGTACTGAACTGAATACAATTTATTTTTATTATGTTACGCTGCTAAAAACAATAAACATTTTACGATTTTATCGCAATAATAAATAATAAGGACTTGTAACTTAATAGTTACGTTTAACAATCATTTTAAATTGGAATCTCATAAACGTAAAAGAGGATTCATTTATAAGAAATATACAAAAGAACTAGGCTGTATGTATATTATGAATCCCTGTTGCTAAAACTATTAATACAAACAAAATGAAGACAGGTAATGAGTAAGGTGAACGGCGTAGGTCGCCCGTTGACCCCTCTGAGGAAACTCCAGCCGAAAATCATCGCAACAAAGTTAACTGATCCGTGACAGTATCATCTACTTGTGTTACACCTACAGATTTACTGTACTTGAGTCGATGAGAATATGGAATTGCTTCACCTGCTAAAAAGAAATGTACCATATCAAACACGAACTCAGTATAGTCTACCCGAAAGATTAACGCAAACATTGTTCCTTACAGAGACCGACCGAGGGAAATCACAACTTATGATTTGGTTTGGGGAATGGAAAGGATGCATAGATTTATCAAAGCGTATCGAGGACGGGTTACTAGTTAAATTAAAGTCTATCGACTTTATCTTCTAGCTTTGATAATCTAGTCAATGATAAATGCCACTTAAGCGATTTACAAGTCCATTGTTTTGTTTTCCGGAGTTGAATGGCACTTCGTGATTCATATAATTTATTGCTGATAAAGTCATAATGGCTTGTTGGCTAAAAAAGCAAAACCTGTTCCAAACACTACCAATGATGCCCTTGCGTTTTGCTCAGAGCTATAAAAATTAAGAAGACTACAGCTGCTTTTGATTACACTTTGTTACCAAGAAAAGGAAGGAATAAAAATTAGAACATGTCAAAAAACTCACGATATTAATTAATTTAATATGCTTCATCATTGACAGACATTAATTTCTGCACCTATGTATATTATCAAGTCAGCAGATCGAGAAGCAAGAACTGTCGACCACAGGAATCTATCATCAAATTACCGACCAAGTACTTCTGTGCAGCGAAAAAGAAAACCACAATGAAGCATAATCCAATTATATCATTCCAGTTGCTTATATGTGATGTCTGTGATGCTCTTAACAATGATAATTATAAACTGCTGCCGCAGACTACGCGTCGCCGGCTCTCGTTGGGTAATGACAATGACTCAGCTGTCACATGGCGGACACCTGCAGACTTTTGGGCGTTCAACATATTTTTATTATTTTCATTTCAGACTCATATTCGCAATTAAATCTCTTTATTAGATGAGTTTCAACGGACTTAGACATGAGACAAATGCCATGAGTACAACAGACTCGAGGTTGACTTGGAGAAAGACAACTGACATTTCCTTGCAAAGATTAAATTTTTTGTCGACATCTAAATCGAATTTAATTAATTCATTGGCCTTTAGCAAATTCGATAATAGGACGTTAAGAACTTTTTATGAACAACTTAATTCGAGTTAGGCAGACCACGACAGTAGCGTCATTTCAGGTATGGAAATAAATAAAACTTACAGAAGCACATGTCCATAAGTATGAAGAAAATCCTCAAGAGGTTCAAAAGCAGCGGCTACTGTAAATGGAAAAGTGTTTATTGCATTTGATTTAAAAGGCTAAGTGTAGTTGCTTGGAATGCAAGTCTTGTTAAGACACGTTGAACCCAGTCACTTACATCACGATCACGACAAAGCTATGCATGGATTTGCATCTTAACTCAGCTCTCACTACTTTCGTACGCTGGGTCCTTAATTATGTTTATTTAAGACTTTAGATGTCGTCATCCTGCACATGGAATCACGACGATATGACGATGGTGCGAGTATTTTTACATCACGTCAATGTTACATAACCTAAGAGAAGCACAATGTTTAGTAAGTAACATTTTCTAAGCCATTGATTCCTTTCAAATGAGCTTAAATTCACTTAACGATTCCAATCCTCTTAAATGATATAACTTCCGATAAATCAAGTTGAGATTTTGAAAATATGTAGTACAATTTTGCGTGAATCACAATTTCTGAATCTGTTTTTTAAATATTTATTGAGGCAGGCAGAGGAAATCAGCAAATCATAGATTTTTTAGTCGACAGAACAGCCAAATTCCAGCATTGAACTATCTACATCACCACTCGGAAATATTTCAATGTACTCAAAAGTAACATTGAACTCTGTAACGGCTCCAGAGATCATAAACAATAATAACCAGGGAGCATGTCGTCATCTTACGTACGGAGACTGCTTTGCGGATTACGAGCATTACAAATCGTGTCCACAACGTGGCGTGTGAGTCACGATAATTCTAGAACATCAAAACACAGCCAACGTCATGTTTGGGAAGATTCAGTGTGGGGTTGTGATAGTTAATTATGACGACGCTCACTGGAATTATCCATCGTTGTACGACGAAATGTTCGGCGTACATCAAAAGTATCTTAAATTAGGAACAAAAATGTTCAAAAGCTTTGTTAATAGGCGATATCCGTCGACAGCCGAGCAGACGAGACACCTTACTAAAGTGATCATCATTGCTCATGGATATCAGCAACACCTAGGCATTACCGCGCTCTATACATACATAATAATTACAATTAATATAATTACATACTGCAATTAACGAAGTTTACAAAGTGAAAGAGTGAATCAAGGGCAGTCTCTCTCTAGTAAGTATTTAGATACGACTTGAGGATAGTCTTCAACAATGTTTTCTGCATTACCGCTAATTTATGCATTAGATATTTCTAGGCCTAAATCGCTTATTTGACCTTTATTGTTATGACTCTTTCGCATCAGACCAGACGACTTATCCGTCTGCAAACCATATCAAGCCAGCTTTCCCAACACAGCGCTGTTAATGTGTTCAATTATAATTACTATTATGTAACGAGTACATAATTGGTTTAACAAATGGAGCAGTCGACCTAGATAACGTTGTAAGCGTCCCGCAACTTAGTCGCGGCGTATTCTAATTTGGGAGTTGGTTTTGGGTTTTGATTGTGTTCCCAGAAAACTTCTATTTCTATACAGCACATTAAATGTATGAACTGTACACAAAAAGCTCTCGCAACGTGATGCCTGAATAGTGTTTGTAATGTCTTATTTCGAACAAAAACTTTTGTGAAATTAACTCTCGTGGTTTCTACGGTTGTCCTCATAATATCTACTTAATCTACTTAATACAAATATACAATCTTCAATATTATTTGAAGGTAATGTTTCTAGTTTTATCCGGGATACCTACTTAGTTAAAAGGTTTTCAATTTGTTTTACACTAGATGTTTGCCCTATAATATTAGAAAGGACAAGTCTTTTAAGAACCTTGGAAGCCCTGGCGTGCTATGTGTATGTCAATTACATTCTAGGTAAGTACTTATGTATGAAAACGTGTGAAATAATAAATATACAGTGTATGTATCCTTTAACAACATTTGAAAAGCCTCACAACTTAAAGTATTATATTAAAATAAGAACATACATAGAATGAATTTAATATGTACTTTAAGGGTCGGGCCACATTGATCGACGGCCTTTCGCATTTTGCCGATTGAAAAGGAACACACTATTACGCATTATGCCGTACGGAAGCGAACGCCTCCGTACAGCTCCGTACGGAAGCGTACGCCTCCGTACAGCTCCGTACAGAGGCGTACGCTTCCGTACGCAGCTGTAAGGTGCCGTTTCATACTGTTGTTGCCTCTTGACCACGATGGACGGTTCAATTGTTAAAGCTATCATTTTTACTTGCGTTTTACAAGAAATTAAAGAAAAACGAAAGAAAAAGAAGCAGCGCAAAAATTTACGAAGAAGTTATTGGATCCATCCACTATGGAGAAATATGCCACCCATCATTGCAGTCGGCCGTCGATCGCCGTCTTCGGCCGCCGATCGTCGTCGTCGGCCGTCGATCGCCGTCGTCGGCCGTCGATTGCCGTCGTCGGCCGTTGACGACTGCGATCGTCAGCCGTCGATCGCCGTCGACGACCGATCGCGTTTCGTGTCAGTTCGCCGCCGGAGCGCGTTCGGCTCGTCGATGCGAAAGGACGCGTACGGCTTTCCATACTTTATGCTCTTTTTGTATGGACAAACCGTCGATCGCCGTCGATCAATGTTGCCCGACCCTAATAGTTTTTGTCGTCTACAACGACCCTCTGTTGTAAAAACGTGATCGACAATTCGCCACTAATGTACCTACTGTAATAATATTTCGGCACATATAAGTTTAACACTAGAAGGGGTTACCTGAGAGAGCTAGAGTAAAGATGAATCTCCTTCAAGTTATTCACAAATTTAGTTTTACATCTAATCGAAAAGGTGTAAAACTTAGATTCTGAATAAACGAAGTGAGAGACAGAGCTCTCTATGATCCAGCTCGCTACTACGAACACCCAAGCTTAGTCAAAATTAATTTCGCGATACAAGTATACAATGTTATCCGCTGATTCACCACAACGGTGCCTCGCGGCGTCCCTCGGGACCCGTTTGGCCAGTAGGTACCAGATTCCTGACTGACACTTCACTCTTAAATATGCGCGAAATGTTGATCGACATTATTATGTCGTATGTTGATATGACGCATTATCATTTATATCGTAGGCTTTTTTCAAAAAGATCTTTAAATCGCTTTAAATAATGTTTAAATATTTCCTTACAGGAGCAGATTTACGTTTAGGTTTGAAGGGAGGCACTCAAGAGGAACATAAGATTATAGTACTACACAAAAATATTTCTGGGGCAGTCGGGTAAAAGTAGCAGTGTTGCCGTTCTGGCGACTTTGTCGCTAGATCTAGTGGAATTTTTGGGAAGTTAGCGAGAGAAATGTTAGTTTTAGCGGGAAAAAAATATTTAGCGACTTTTAGCGGATTTTTGACTTGTAGTTTTGGCGACTTTCTCAAAACCTAAAATCAAAAACATAACAAATAAAGTATGTACTTAAATTACTTTAAGTTGTTTAACTGGTTTGAACTTTGAACAGGGGGTGGGAAAGCCCTTTTATTTGTTGTTTCTGTTTAAGAGACGATTTTGATAATTATTTTGTTGTTAGAAAGTAGATATTCCAAGGGTGGTACGTGGTGCCGTGATAAGGACACCAGGATCTGATGACAGCATCCCAGAGAAATCGAGGGGAACTTCCGAAAAATTGTAGAGAGGACTAGTGCTTTTGTTGATTGATGTTTTCATTGAGTGTTTTAAAGCACTACAAATAAAGTTCTGAAGTTGATCTGATGATAGAGCCGAAAGCCAGTCGAGGGATTTCCTCAATGATTATGTATTATGTACTTTGTATTGACGAGAACACTAAACACCTAGATTTGTTGATGTAGTTGTTATCTCTGTAGAAGCCGCTTATTAGTTTTTTGTACAAAGTACTAAAATAGCAACATAATAATAAATTAAACATTTTATTCAACAACTTTACTAACTAAATTACACTCAATTCTTTCGGTAACGCCTGCCGACTCACACGCCCCAAAATGGCTTATGTAGCAATTTCCGTTAACCAAAGAAGTAATAGGATGTGCATGTAAATGTAATTAATAGTAAATGTAAATAAAATGTAGTAATTGTAATAGTAAGACTAATGCCCGTAAGTTCATAGATATTCGGAATCCCATCTAATTAAATGCATTCGCTTATCACCCCGCCCGTATACCGACACAGAAAACATTTGCGGAGTATTATTTGAATGTCAATATAATAAGTGCATTTATGAATCAGTCCCACTCGGTCAAGATACCTAGGTGGGTTTCGTTTACACTAAGATAAGATATTATAAGGCTTATTTAATTGTGTATTGAGCTAAATAACTGTGACTGGCGCACACCGACCGACCGTTCAGATTATAATTTTCGCTCATTACTAACTGTAGGTATACTTGGATAAGTGGATAGAAATTATAGTAATTAATCCTAGCATTATCATTTTTTTAACATGCCTAACGTCATTGAAGGTTGTCAACTGTAATACCAGGTAATTAGCTTGAATAGAGTCTGTAGTGTATCTATAGCTGATTTAACGTAGATTTCTCCGAAGGCATTAGAATAGGATTTACTTCAACCCGTAAACAGCGTAATGCAGGGCACGGAAGTCATTATTGAAAAGGCCAACAGCGTACTTGACCACTACTTTATTGTTGACTAGCTGACCCAGTCTAAGACCCAGTACAAGAAAAACCCAGTAATAATACCTACTGTGAAAACCCCATCAAACTTCATACAGTAATTTTTGCGTGTTCTAAAAACTTTAATAGTAATATGTTTGGATCCTAATAGCCTTCTGTACACACTTTTTCCCCATTAACCCCCTTCATAAAGAAATAAAGTTACATTTTTGTTATAAAAAAAAAATTCGATCAGTAAGAAAAGTCAGTAATTCTTTCACGTAGTTCAGATGGGTCCGTGGAATTAACGCTTTGATCCTCGGAAACTCAGACCAATGAACTCGGAAGCACTTGTATTTCGTTAATTTATGCGCATCTATCGACCGCGTGACGTTGCTCGACTCTATCCTATCGATCACACACAATCACACAAATTAGCAGTTATTACGCTATTAGCAGTTGAACACCTTATCTGAGCTATTGATTTTATAAAGGTTACCTAATAATTACCTATACGTTTGATTTGACGACCCGAATGGCGCAATGGTTAACATGCCGATCGCTGTTCCGAGGGTCCTGGGTTCGATTCCCAGCGAGGCGGAAAATTTGAATGATGAATTTAAATTTCCGTTCTCGGTCTGGGTGTGTGTCCTTGTCTTGTGTGTTGTCCAAGGCACCCATGACACGACACAGGGAATCCTAGTGTGGGGCTTTGAGTGTGAAGCGTTATTATTTTTTATTTAAAGAAATAACATTATTATAACCAACTAGCAAACCCGGCGAACTCCGTTTCGCTTCGTTTTCGTCATGATGGCTTCGTTTTTTGTAACATTTCGTTTGGGGATTAAATTTTTTTTTTTGTTTTATATTTGAAAAGGTGATAGAAAAAACAGCGATCAAAACAGCATAGGAAAAATAATTTATTAGACAGTAAAACGTAACATAACATAATATCCTAGGAAATCAATACGCCAATGCAACCAAATTACGTATGTACTTACAATACAATACTTACAAATTGTTCGGTTTATATATTTCTAACACCTGCCCTTAAACTAAACAATTTGTAAACCAAATCAGACAGATACTCTTATACTCTTATATAATTGATCAGTATCTTCTACAACCCGTCTCACATATTGGTTCTTTATATCGAAGTAACTGACCCTCTGCACCCAGTTTCTTCTTATGAACCCATTTACATTTGAATTTACTTTTGAACTTTTCCCCAACAAATATTACATTTAGTTTCATTATAATGCACCTCAAGCCCTTTTCAATCTTTCCAACAGATAACAAATTCGTTGACAAACCCAGCACGTAAATAACTTTTTCATCACACCTATTCGAAAAAGACGACTTGGTTCGGACTTACGGGGTTCCAAAGTTGCTGTTTTCTATTCAGCGGACGGGAATGAATTTTCATACAACTTTTCCGTCCGGCTAGATCTTTTCCGTCCTATTTTGAATTTAGAACATTTTAGTATTTTGCGCTAATGGTCTGAGCCCGCGACGCGCAGACCTTCGTTATATTATAAAAGCTGAAAATTCTTCTATATACGTCCCGGTATAAGCAAACCCAGCCTATGCAACCTGGGTCGCGGTGGCTTTGGCAGGTAACAGGTAGTAAAGGTGGGTAAAATTGTGTTTCAAATTTGTGATACCATAAAACTTAGTTTTCATATATTTTAACTTACAAACATATTAGAAACCGCCTCGTCTATTGGCGGACACTTAGGACGGTGGCAACACCTTCCCAGACACCCTCACAGTCTAATCTATACTATAATAAAACTGTAGGAGCACGTGTTCTGTACATTGAATATTTTTTTGAAATTTCGACTAAGGGGCACTTACATATCGAGATAGAACTCAAAATTATATTTTTTTTATTTATTGTCTGTCTGTCTGTCTGTCTGTCTGACCGATCATCACGCTTAAACCACTGGATGGATTTCATTGAAACTTGGTAAAGTTATTACCTATATACTGGTGTCTATTATAGGCTACTTTTTTTTTTCGAATAATATTTAGGTTCCCTAGGGATAGGTGACTAAAGTTTGTATGGAATTTTTTTATAACGTCGTCCGATTTACTTCAAATTTGCAACAAAGGGTTATCACTTAAATTAATAGAATACGTGTTTCTCAGTTTTTCGATATTTTGTAAGGAAAAGAAAAAAAACACAAAAGAATGCGGGAATTTGTAAATTTTTAAGGTAACTTTCTGACTAAACTGAAAATGATTTTAACCCCATGTTTAAAAATTATTACAGTGAAATAAGTAATTTTCAATGTAAAATCAGTATTTAAAAAATAGCCAGCAAAGGATGCAAAAATGGGGATAAAGTTGGTACAATTAGAGGTGCAGTGTTTATTCGAGTTGACTTAAGTTTTGTCATTTTTGTTGCGGGCTTAGATTTTTGTGAGACTTTCACTGAGAGATAGAGAAGGTTCTGGAGCAAAACATAGGCCACTTATTATCCTGGAATTCCAGCGGAATCAGGATTCACGCTGGAAAAACTACTATGCGCGAAGGTGCGAGTTTCATTTTTATAGGACTTTCACTGGGAGATAGAGGCAGTTTTGGAGCAATATACAGGATAATTTTATCCCGGAATTCCGTGGAATCCTTATTCACGCGGGAAAAACTCATATTCGGGAAATAGGTCGCGGGTTCAGATATTTATGGGACTTTCAGTGGAAGGTAGAGAAGGTTATGGAGCAGTATATAGGCTACTTTTTGTTCCGGACTTCCCGCGAGATCGAGATTTACACGGGAAAAACTCCCTCCACTCAACTGCTCTGTAGAAGTTGTGAAAAAATTCATTAAACATTTTCGCGCGCCAAAAATACTCGCACAATGCGAATTCTGTGGCATCCTACTAATATTATAAATGTGAAGATTTGTATGTTTGGTCCTCAATCACGAAAAAACGGATGAATGGATTTGGATGAAATTTGGTACACGGATAGTTTATAACCCAGAATAACACAGGACACTTTTTATCCCGGAAATCCCGCGGGATCCGATTTTACGCGGGAAAAACTTCGACGAGTATGGGTATAGCTTCATAACAAACATATTAATATAAAAGTAACAAGGCTGTCTTTCCGAAAATCCCGCGGGATCGGGAGCTTATCCCGAAATTCCTACGGGAGCGAGACCTACGCGGCTGATACTTACGGGTCCCGAAGCGAAGCGAGGGCGGTTCGCTAGTTATTTATAAATCTACTTTCGTCATAGTATAAAATCTGACTTTTAATGTTATTCAGAAAATTATACGAATAATGTTTCCACAGTCCGCAGTCACTTTCGATGGTTCCCCTATCTTCCCAGACACATTGAAGTCTACTCCAGGCGTGCGCGCGATGAATATACATGTAGGTTGGTGCGAGTGAAATAGCGCGATCTATACTCTAAATTTATCAAGAAAATTAATTATGTAGATTTATAACGGATTAAAAAAGTAAATTAAAAAAAAAATAATATAAAAAAAATCATATCAACAAATTATGAAATCAACAATATAATAATGCGATTCATTACGCTATTGACTTTTGCAAATTATCATTAAATTTTGTATTCAACTAAAATATGAATTTTTCAAGTGAATTTTATGGAATCAAGTTATGATTTAAGAAAGTTGTAAAAAAATATCTATCGATAATTTATTTTTAAGTATTGTGCAGAAAATAATAAGAAAAATCGGCAGTCGATGATAAAATTCTAGAAGTTTAAAGTTAAGGAGATAAATTTGTATGTATGTTGGTTTTACTATAAGGAGAGAAAATAATTTAGATCGTAATGAAATCAATGGAAAATGAATTAAATTATACTTTTAATTATAGCTATTACAAAACAAAGTAAAAATAAAGTTTCAAACATATATTGTTAAATTAAAAAAAAAAACAATTATTTCCATCGTCATCGTCGGTATTTCCATTATCTTCATCACTGCTACTCCATTCTAAGGATTTGTCTTCATCAAGCTTCTGTAATAATTAAAGCAAGTTAGAACAATTATGAATAGCCGATAATTTGTTTATGAACATTGAACATTATAACATACCTGACAAAGTTTGTAGAGTAGAGAATCACTGACATAATTAGTACAAATTAGATATATATATACAGATGTTAAGCTTCATACAAAGTGCCCAAAAACAACTCACACATAGACACCGTTCACATACCTACACCAAAAATCGCAATTCCAGCGCATTTCCAGCAATATGACATTTATAATACACAAATAAGATAATTTTCCTAAAAAATGGATAAGAAATGCTATTATTATCCAAGTGATTTTTTTAGTCGACGTTAAATTGCAAATTAAAATTTTTTAGACATCTAGTTGGCACAGAAAGGTACAATAAGCCCTTACTTGCTTGTAATTCAATGATTCGTTACTAAACACAAGTCAATGTAGGACGTAGGAAGTTATTTGTACGTTAGAGTGTACCTATATACCTTCGATTTTTAATAAATACATTAAATTGACAATTATAGCATTATTGTTGTAAATTAATTATATAATTAGGTAATATGACTAACGCTTACTAAATTACATTATATTTTAGTGATTATAAACGTATACCTTTATTTTAATTTTCCCGTTTAATCCATACGAATAACTTAAATAACAAATCCAATCCACGACCTTTGCGGAGTCGTTAACCCTAAGGCTAACGCACACATACATAACCAAAATCGAGGTACATACGTCATGAGCTTAACTTCTGTACTTATCCCTATTTTGTGTAATTAGGTAGTTGATCTCCTTCAAACCATTTGATTTGTTTTATTATTATTGACCACTTAATTTGTTTTCATCCGTTTCTTCTGTTTCCATTATAACACTTTACCACAACTGGACCACTTATTCAATAAACTTTAAAAATTAATTATTCAACGGTTTCTTGAATTTTCTTGATAAATTTAGAGTATAGATCGCGCTATTTCACTCGCACCAACGTACATGTATATTCATCGCGCGCACGCCTGGAGTAGACTTCAATGTGTCTGGGAAGATAGGGGAACCATCGAAAGTGACTGCGGACTGTGGAAACATTATTCGTATAATTTTCTGAATAACATATATAAAAGTCAGATTTTATACTATGACGAAAGTAGATTTATAAATAATTAGACTGTGAGGGTGTCTGGGAAGGGCTTGCCACCGTCCTAAGTGTCCGCCAATAGACGAGGCGGTTTCTAATATGATTGTAAGTTAAAATATATGAAAACTAAGTTTTATGCTATCACAAATTTGAAACACAATTTTACCCACCTTTACTACCTGTTACCTGCCAAAGCCACCGCGACCCAAGTTGCATAGGCTGGGTTTGCTTATACCTGTATATGGGACGTATATAGAAGAATTTTCAGCTTTTATAATATAACGAAGGTCTGCGCGTCACGGGCTCTTACTCTATGAAGAAGTCGAACTCAAATATTGTTTGAATAAAGAATGTCTGGTACGACGCGAGGGCCCCGCCAGCTGAATAATAAAAAAAGAAATCAAATTAAGATTTCGTTTTCAAATTAAAATTAAGTTTTCGTGCATTTTTACGTATTATTTTCTATTATATATAATATATATTATTTTCTCATAGTGGGTGATGAAAAGTAGAGTGTATCACTCGGGTGCAAGTATATTTTTGGCTCGGGCGACGTACTTTGAATCCCTCGCTACGTTCGGGATTCTACTAAAGAATCCCTCGCTACGCTCGGGATTCTACTCTAGAATCCCTCACTTCACTCTGGATTCAAAAAACGCCCTCGCCGAAAAAATATTACTAGAAAAAATATTATTATTAGAATTTTCCAATATCAGGATAAGCGGGTCATAATCTGATGATAGACCGCTCAGTATCAACACTGACAGGAAATCATCATCTAATGGAGCATTAATATCTCGTGGTTGTTGATCCAACTCCGTGATCCTTAAGAGATACGCTTCCATATCATTAAATTGTTCTAACTTCAATCCGAACATTGTACGTAAAAGTCCAAGACGTCTACACAGTCCTTTGTCTTCATAGGCCATATTTAAATTATTCCAAGCCTCAAAGGCAGTGGTAGCATTTCGTACATGCGAAAACGACGATGGCTGCACCATTTTGGCAAGAGCCCGTCGTTGCTTGCGTTCGTCATTGTCCCTAGGGACACCCGACTCAGCCTCAACGATGCAGTCCCATAAGTCCTCATGTATCAAATACATCCGCATCAAAAACTTCCAATTGCCGTAATTGGATATACCACTAAGCTTCTCAAAATTGACAGTTATTCCAGAACTCGAAGCTGTAGACAACAATGATGCCGGCATCGCCGATGGCGATCGAACATTCCTTTTGTTCTGCATCTCGTTTTAAAAACAAAATTTAATACGTATACAATTCTTTCTATTAATCTTGGTTAATAACTGGGAAGTGTGGAATACCTCCTGGGGTATCTGGGCCCATAACCTGATAGAAAAACAGAGATTTACACAGCATAGGAAAAATATTTTATTAGACAGTAGCATGGGACAGTAAGAAGGTAACAACGTGATATCCAAGGCAACCATATGACAATTCTACCAAATTACATAATTATGTACAACACCTACTTAAATTGTTTTAAAGCTATTGCATAGCTTTTATCGCGGGCCTTGGGCGTGGGGACCGAATTGAGAAATTTCGTAACGAAAACACCTAATATATAATCAAAGACCTAACACATCTCTCTATGTCTCTCACACTCTCTCTCTCACTCACACTCGTGACATCTATCGATAAATACCAGATCTTTTAACTGAGTTAACTAACTTTTACTTTATAACGGCTAAACCGATTTGGCTAATTTTAGTCTTGAAATATTCGTGGAAGTTCAGGGAAGGTTGCAGCGATGAGAAAATATGGAAAAATTGCGAGGAAAATACTAAAAATGAAAATTTTAATTTCCCATACAAATCTCGGCATTGTCACTGACACTGCACTGACAATGCCGAGAATGTATGAAAGATTTGTCGGAACTGTGTCGGAACTGAGACTTCACTGATATGTCTGAATCGACCCTTAAACAGTGAATATCTGTACTCGTATAATTTGTGTACAAAGTGTTTTAAATATGAATAAACAAAGTGCATTTATTAATAAAGAAAGTCACGAAAAAATAGTGAAAGAAAATGAGTTAGTACTCTATATACATTCATTTTATTATTATTATCACAAATGCAGTATTATTTTTTGTTTTGTTAATTTATATATAATGCTATGCAATAGCTTTACCGCGGCAGTCTCCGAGTGCCACACGTCTTTTGGTTTAAGAAAGAAAGAAAGAAAGAAAGAAAACACATTTATTTCGCAAGACACAATACAATAATTAAGGAAAACAAAGTTAAAAGAACACGTCGAGTAGTGTGTGTCTTTACAAAAATGGACCCTACTCAGCATTGTGCTGGAGTCCGGAGACTACCAGCGCTGGTCTTCCGTAGGACCCATTCAGTGATGTCACGTCGATCTACCAGCAAACACGTTTAAATACAAATATAACTAATATGCAGTTAGTACAAAATGAAAATTACAAATACCTAATAAAATAAAAATATAATTAAACACACAGTTACAAGAAGTCATTAAATAGCACTTGTGTCGTGTCGTAATGGTTCTTCAGATTTTTGATGACTAATAATTAATAATTTAAGTTTTAATTTGAATACTCGAAAGTTTTGCAGGTTCCTTATCGGAGGAGGGATATTATTCCAGCATTTGGATGCGGCATAGCTAAAACTGCCTCTAAAGGCATGAGTTCTATGTCGCTGCGTCCTCAGCTGGATTGCGCTTGTCCTAGAACCACACATTCTTTCACTAGATACCCAGAGAAGCTTACTGAAAAGATAATTAGGTGTTTGATGTTTTAGCACTCCAAATAAAAGGCAAGCCAAATGGAGCTTTCTGCGATGTAACATTTTAAGAACGCAATGTTTATTAAGATACGGTGTCACATGATCTCTAAACAATGATTTTCCCTGTTTTCCTCCTTTTCTGTTGAAAATTTCCCGAATTTTGTTTGCTACAAACCTCACGGAGCTCGAGACCTTTCCAACGGATGCAAAACCGTGGAAATCGGTTTGTGCGTTCTCGAGTTATAGCGTCAGGAAGGAAAACCCGACTTATTTTTATAAACAATAAAAAACAAATTTAAATAACTAAACAAATAAATGAAAACGAAATAATAATAAAAATCAATAATAAAGAAAAACAATTTGTAAATTACAATTTGTTGTCCTTAATATTATTATTTTTTTTGTATTTTTTTTTGTTTGTTATTTTAAAAGGAGGAAAACAGGGAAAATCATTTTTCACATACAGCACCATCTCTGATACATAGCATGTACTACAAACCAAAATTTTATTCCTTTTCAAATATAAAACAAAAAAATAATAATTTTTCTTTAATCCCCAAACGAAATGTTACAAAAAACGAAGCCATCTGGTGGCGAAACGAAGTTCGCCGGGTTTGCTAGATAACAAAGAATAACAAAAAATTGTTATTCACCCAATGATCTAGCTTAGAGTTAAAACTTTAGAAACTATATTTTACTATTGGGTTACCTACTGAAAACGAAAATTTATTTGAAAGACAAACCGTTTTTGGTTTAAGTTTTAGTTTGAATAACAATTTATATCAGACCTTGATAATCCAAAAACGTGAACATAGGTTACATTCGGTTATATACACAAGAAACTTAGTACGCGAAAAAAGTTCTGATAACAGTTACTTATTAAAATCTGACTTGTGTTTTATTAAAATTTAAGCGAGCAGAAAATAATCTCTTACAGAGACAACGGTTTCCATTCATGGAAAATGTAATCAGACAAAAGTTCTATGAAAGGCATTCACGGAATTTCAAAAAATCGTTTTTTATTTAAAAAAAAGTCAGCGAAAATTTAAACGGATTCATGCCTAATTATAGCAATGAAACTACTATTAAAATTGCTATCATTAAACCACCACCTCCAGTACTCACAGCCCATAAATACCGCAATACCTACTACACTTCTATCAGTAAAACGTTTGTGTCTAAATCAATAGAAAAGTAAACAGTGCGATTGTTTATTTGTGTATAAAGTTGTGCTACATAAAAAGGAAGCATTCTACAAGCTGCACGTGCACCTTAAAAATAACGATTGAGAAACGAGACGAGTGGCAGTGATTCGAGATAATATCAAATGCACCAGAAAGTAGCCTGGCTGACGATATAACCGAATTAATCCAAAGGAGTTGTAGTGGTAGAAGACAAAATTGTGTTAGGAGTTGTAGTGATAGAAGACAAAGTTGTAGAAGGTATCGGTTCTAGTTGTATCACTAATTAAATTCATTAAGCCATGTCGAACGCTTTAGGGCGGCTTTATATGTAACACTTTAGTTTACCACTACTACATACTTAGAAATTCCCACTAGAACAGCATTCTAGGATTCTTCAGCTATGAGGAGAGGACTCGTAACACCTCGTAACCCGTTCCCTGTAGTGGGTCATTAAAGGGTTGAAACCAAGTACTTGTACGATGAATACGAGGATGTAAATACAGATTTAATGTTACGTAAAGCCGATAGATTCATGTTAACCCAATTACATAATATAATTATGAACCACAGACACGATTAGACGGGTTTTTCCCGCCTTGTGTCGAATCATTATGATTTTAAACTTTTATCGTTGCAGCGTCGCAGATATAACATTTTCACTGTATTAGCACTCTATGTATTTTCTATTTTATCCTGCATTTATGTTAATAAAATAATTATTATAATTCGGCATGAAATATAAATATCATGAACCATCATTAACTTATACAACGTCCACAATGTAATAATAATAAAAGCTTAAATTCATCTTGTAAACTGAAATACAATTTTTTTGTTGTACAAAATTTGTACGTTGCATTGCATGTTTAACTAGTTTAGAGAGCGTGTTTAGCAAGCATTCAAGGTTGGCCACTACAACCCAACACTGATCTAATGTCGGCCACTGACAACTGAGAAAGCGTTAACTTTGTGTATAAAACAATGTTAATTATGTGGAAGTAATCAATTCACGAGATGTTAAACGACGTCTCCATGAAAATACCTTAAATATAACTTCGGACTCGGACACCTAATGATATTCAATTTGTATTTTTTTACAAATTATTTCCGATTTCAGTGCTCCATTTGTAGACAAGTATAACCAAACTTTCTAGATAAGAGTACATATTAGACCAAACAGCAGAACTAACAAGTATCCGGCACTTCACAATAAGGCATAACGGAAGCATGCGAACTGTGAAAAATATGCATTGGGCTAGCCACGAATCGAAGTTTTGTAAACTCTAAATCATAATGTATTAATTGTCTCGGTTCTCAGAAATTCCCATCATCTTGCAAATCGTAACTTTATTAGCCAACACCGAAAGATACAGTTTCTTTTAAAACGATGCGTAAACTCGTGCAGACTTCACGGAGCCAAGAACGAATTGTCTGCAAATAAGTGTCAAGTTAAAGAGCAATAAATCGCAGCAAACGTGGCCGAAACTGCATTGCGTATACCGCAGTACGCATTGCAGTATTCGGGAGACAAGGCGATCTGATCGAGTCTCGGAGAAAATGAGCAGCGTAAGAACCGAAATCTTGAATCGCTTCTTAAGCATACTTCCAAGATATCGATGAAACGGCCTTGCATTCAATTAAAGCGTTTTTTTCTCCGCTCGGTGTGATCGTAGTGAAACTCATATAAGGCTCCCTGCAATTCTGGAGTAGGTATAACGTCCTGTTTGGTGAAAAGAAAAATCTTGCAAAAAAAATATCATTATAGGTACTGCCTTGTGATGTGTCGCCAGTGAGGTAGGTCAAAGTCTAAGTCTTTATTTTCCTTGACTTCGTTGCGAAAATTAGGACATACATACAGTGTTGAAACTAAAGAGACATAAAAATTAAATTAAAAATTAAAAAAACCCCCGACACAAACATTTAAAAAGTAAAAAATAATATCTCTAAAAATAATACGTCGCGTTGGGGGAACGCGCCTAACTACTCATTATCTACGATTTTTTTCATAAGTACATAGGTATCACCATGCCTACCTACTTAGTGCTTTACCCAAGACCTATCATTTATCAATATTTTTTGTGTGTTAAAGTTAGAAGTAAATGGAGCGGTCCCCCAACGCGACGTATTATTTTTAGAGATATTATTTTTTACTTTTTAAATGTTTGTGTCGGGGTTTTTTTTAATTTTTAATTTAATTTTTATTTTATACTTTTTATAGGTAAGAATATTCTCGATTAAGTCATAAATATTCTCTTACTGTGCCCTTTCATTTGAGACCCCACACGAGTATATTTGCATACATTCGGCTATTCTTCCCCGCTTTTAACCCCCACAACTTTTAAACGGCTCAACCGATTTTCATCAAACATATCTAAAAACACGCGCCCGTAAGTCCCCTTTAATACAAAAAAACCAAATTGAAATCGCTTCATCCGTTCGGGAGCTACGATGCCACAAGACACACAAACACACACACACACACACAGACACGTCAAACTTATAACTCCCCTCTTTTTGCGTCGGGGGCTAAAAATAATCTACAGTTATGTAAATCCATCAAAAACAGATAGTCAATCTTGATATGATTTTCAAATCACAGCTTTAAGAGATTTTTACGGATCAAATTAGAAAAAGATTGGATTCCTTAATTTAAACCTTTCATTATATGCCTGAGCTCAACATGGCAACAACCTGAGCACTGAAAATAACATAATATTTTACAATATTGACTATTTACAACCAAATGTCTTCATTTGAAGCTCAGTGTAGCTAACTAAATAAATGCCGATGACGTCACAGTGAGGCAACACCGACAGCCTTCACGCCGGTGCTGCGAATGATATTAGCATAGCAATAAAACCTTTACAACCATTGGAATAATGGTGATATCACAACCGCAACACTGTAAAAAAAACTGACGTGTGCCACAAAGCCTCATTATGTTACTGTGCTTAGGATTTATTGTAATAAAGACCTTTAGAAACTGACACATGTTAACTATAGCCGACATTATAAAGTTTCATATTATAACGTGCAATTACATTGCTATAACTATACAAAACAAAATCAAATAAGGTCTTAATTGATCCTACTAATTATAAATACAATTTGAAAGTACGTCATAATTATAGTCCATAAGTAGGCGAACCGCATTTGAATGACATTTAGGACACAGGTACATTATAATCCGAATTAAATGCAACGAATGAAAATATATATTATAATAATTTATTTTTTGTTACACAAAATAATTTTTGTATACATACAAAAATTCAATGTGGCAACGACCATAAATGGCGCATGTAGGTAAGCACTATCACTACACTGTATTTTACAATATTATTTTACTACATGTAGGCAATAAATCCATTTCATTTGACCTGTCTGTAAAATAATAAAGTGTATAAATTAAGTACCAATTGTTTTGGCTGAGGCTACTATTTCATGGGTTTCCTGAAGCGAAACGAGCTTAAATCACTCGAATAAAAAGTATAATAAATACATTTTGCACTTCTCATCCAACGACATAGATCTAAACAGAGCAAGATTTTTTGGTAAATGAATTGCTAAGTGTATCTTAATATTTTGGCCTTAGGTAATGAAAGCATTCGTAATAAAGACTGGTGACGTTTTTCTTTGTTTTAGTCTTCGACGAGTAGGTATATTTACTAAATATGTATCTACTTTTAAAAGTCCTGAATGTCATAATCATGATACAGCATCCAATGTTAAAAAAGTGAAAAAAACCAGTAGCATGATCTTCATCGGACTTTGAACAATATGCTAAAGTGCATAAACTACCGATTACCTGTGTATGTGTTACCGGAAATGTATGAAATCTAGGAACATTGTAAAATTCCTAAGAAATGTATACAATTCCTAAGCTATTTGGAAATGAATTAAAATATTGTTTTAAAAAATATTTAATACATACATATCCTAGGAAATGTATACATTTCCACATGTATACAATTCCTAGGAAATGTATACATTACTTAAGGAGTTATGAGTGGCTGTATCATTATAAGCGGCCAAAGGCTTAACTTGAGGATATAAATAATATTCTTCACGTAACCCTTCTAAAACTTCATAAAATCCCACCATCCCACAGGTCCATATTAAGGGCACTAATTAGTGAAAGTAGTGAATGTATACATTTCCTAGGAATTGTATACAATTCCGATATCGTATTAGGAAATGTATATGTCGTGGCCACATCGTAGATTTGTTCACTTCAAATGGTCGCATTTCATGAAATGGGCAACTCAGTTTGGCCAGACCGTCAAATCGTCTACGTTTCACGATTTGGTCATCCACGTTTGGCCAAATCGTAAAAACGCAGAATATAGGGCATAATTTCGAACCGTATGCATTAGGGTCAAATCACACCGAGACGAGATGCGACGCGACGCTGCGCGCAGTCTTTCAAAGAGCGGCTCAAAATAGAACTTTATTTTTGCAGCATTGAGATGCGTCTCGCGGCGACGCGCGGCGCAGCGCGAAATCACTGGCCTCTTCCAGTATCGTTGCGTCGCGTCGCGTCTCGGTGTGAGCTGACCCTTAAAGTGCAATTGACATAACCTTTTTTTTTTTTTTTTTTTTTTTTTTTTTATTTCTTATAAGATAGTGCTTGACAACGATCCCACCTGATGGTAAGTGGAGATGAAGCCATAGTGATGAGCGCACTAACTTAGATAAAGCCTATTCACTCTCCTCTTGAAGACTCCCACGTCATATGTATGCGGAAACACTGACGCAGGCAAGTTGTTCCAATCCTTCGCGGTACGTATAACGAAAGACGAGGCGAACCTCGACGTTCGGACCGGTGGGATGTTCACTACGTATGGATGGATACCGGCCGTGCGTCGTGTCGTGCGATGGAGGAACGGGGATGGGGGAATTATATCAAACAATTCCTGCGCACACTCCCCAAAATGTACCCTATAGAAGACAGAGAGGCTGGCAACTCTACGCCTGTGCTCGAGGCTTTGTAGATTGGTTTTAACCAGCATGGGGTCACCAATGAGCCTCGAAGCACGCCTCTCCATCGAATCCAAGGCCGATAGGTGTGACTTTGCAGCACCAGCCCAAATGTGACTGCAGTACTCCATACACGGTCGGACTTGGGCTTTGTACAGCGCTAAAAGTTGATGTGGCGAGAAGTACCGTCGCACTTTCGCAAGAACCCCAAGCTTTCTTGCAGCTGCCTTAGCCTTGGATTCGATGAACCGCCCAAAGTTGAGGTTGGAGGAAACTTCAACACCCAGCAACTGGAGGCGGTCAGTACATTCTAGGGGCACATTCTGGAAAGTAGGAACCAAGGTGAACGGGCTCCTTTTGGCGGTGAATAGACACGTCTGTGTTTTTGTGGCGTTGAATCTCACAAGATTGGCATCGCCCCACTCAGACACTGCCCGAAGTGTGAGATTCACACGTTCCACCATAGCCTCTCTTTCAGCCTGAATCTCCGCCCTACTGGCCCTAACATTCGGCAGGTATCTGTCCACTACTGTGCTGTCATCTGCGTACCCATAGATTCCGGGAATAAGCAGGTCATTAATGTGCAGCAGGAACAGAGTAGCAGAGAGAACAGACCCCTGAGGAACCCCAGCATTGACATTCAGCGACCGCGACGAGCAGCCATCAATGACAACACGGAGATACCGTTCGCTCAGAAAGTCCTTCACCCACCCAATAAGACCAGGGGATATGCCATAAGCTGGAAGCTTGTTTAAAAGGCTAGCGTGCCAGACCCTGTCAAAGGCCTTCGAGACGTCGAGGGAGACAGCAAGTGCTTCCCCGTTTTTCTCCAAGGCCTCACCCCATAAGTGAGTGGCATACGCTAGGAGGTCTCCGGTCGACCGATTTCGGCGAAATCCGTATTGACGATCGCTCAGGAGATCATTCCTTTCTAGGTATGCCATCAAGCGTGCGTTCAATACACGCTCCATAATCTTACAGAGTATGGAGGTGATTGAGATAGGCCTATAGTTGGTGGGGTCAGCGCGACTACCTTTCTTGGGCACAGGCTGCACATTGGCAAGCTTCCAGGACTTGGGAACTATTCCTGTTTGGAAAGAGAGGCGATACAGACGTGTCAACACAGGAGACAACTCTGGGGCACACGTTTTTAATACCAGTGCTGGAATACCGTCAGGTCCACTGGCTTTTTTCACGTCTAGACACCGCAATGTTTTAAGAACCTCCTTGTTTGTTATGCGGACTTCTGGCATAGATGTACCGCAGTGAGGTATTTGTGGTGGTACGTTATTGCTAGTGTCCAGACGCGAATTTTCGGCGAACAGAGATGCAAACAAGTCCGCTTTCTCCATAGCCGTATGTGCCAGGGAGCCATCCGGTTTAACCAGTGGTGGCAGTGTGGGTCGACAGAAGTTTGTTTCAACCGCTTTGGCAAGAGACCAAAAAGCTCTACTGCCAGATGGTTGGACAGAGAGTTTTGCGCCGAAATGTTTGATGCGGTTGTGACTTACCTTCTGAAGTGCCTTTTTGTAGGACTTGGCAGCAAGGTTGAAGGCTTTCTTCTTACAACTGGTCTCCGGAGCTTTGCGGTCTCGAGCATCAACCCAAGATAGAAACGCCGAATGTTTGCGCTTTTCCGCAAGAACGCATTCGGCGTTGAACCAGGGGCGAGCTTTGCCACCGATGGGAACGTCAGAGAAAGGAATATAATACTCCATTCCTTGACGCAACACATCGGTTATAGCAGCCGCACAGCTCGACGGATCCTCAGAAGAGAAGCAGACCTGCCGCCAAGGATAAGATGCATAGAAGTGCCGCATCTCATCCCAATCTGCTGACTTGTAATGCCATACTCGCCGGGTACCACGGCAATCGTCTTCGGGGGGGGAGTATGACGCTACAGATTTCACCATACAGTGGTCGGAGGTACCCAATGGGGACGAGACCTCTACGACATATCTGTCTGGATCGGTTGTCAGCAGAAGGTCCAGGCAATTGGCTGTGTGACCAACGACATCTGGCACCCTAGTTGCTTGCTTTACCAGTTGGGAGAGGCCAAGCGACATAGCGAAATTCCACGCCTCTCTCCCAGCGTGGTCGGTCTTCTGGTATGGGAATAGCCAGTCTTGGTGACAAGCGTTAAAGTCCCCCAGAAAGACCAGCTGAGCAGTAGGGTAACGATGAAGGGCCTCATCAGCAGCCACACTGAGGTGTTCAAATAGCCGAGTTGTCTCCTGATCACCGCTGTGCGAACGGTAGACACAAGAATAAAGGATTTTATCAGTTCCTGTGTCTACTAGAACCCAAATAGTAGAGAAGGTGGGGTCTTCAAATTGACCGAGACGCTGATAGCAAACATCATTGCGGGCATATACACAGACTCCGGCACGAGGGAGGAATTTGTGCTCTAAAGAGTAACCCGGGTAGTTGAGATACGCCACGCTAGACGGACTACTAATCTGCGTCTCGGTCAGGAAGAGTAAGTGCGGCTGCCCAGTCTCAAGATGGTGGTGGACTGATGACAGATTTGAATGCAAGCCTCGTATGTTGGTGAGGTGTACTTTAAGGGAGGGGAAGTGCAGCCGCTGTGGAAACGTTTTTTTCCTTCTCTTACTTTTCATATTTTTTGGTGTGGAGTGAATAGGAAGGGGAATGGCAGTTGAACGAGGCAAAGCGCTGGTAACCATGTGACAGAGTCATAGTCGCCGTGCCATTGGGGCCTTAGCATGGAGACCGCGGGGACGCCCGAACCCCCCCAGGGATTGCCATCAGGTCCCCTCTTCCGGTCGCCAACCGGCATGATGAAGCCACCCCGGGATTTTTCACAGTTGGCGGGGCAGCCTTTCGTGGGTGGCTTTCCCACTACTTGGGCCCCCTACTGACTGCGGTCGGCCAGCGGTGCACCGTGCTTCGGATCCCGCTACCCTCCAGTACTAAGCTCCCAGCACAGCAAACATACAAACTCGTCAAGGCTGGTCGTATCAGCGCTGTGCAACTGTTCATACCCATTCCCCTTTCGGCTTCATCAGGCATCATGCCGGAACACGACGAATCGTTTGGCGGCATGGCTTTGCCTGATGGGTGGTAACCGAAGCCGGCAGCCGATGTTAAGGCCTACCACCGGTGTTGCTGCTCGTTTAGCACTACCCAGGGGATACGTGTAGGGCATTGATAATACAAGTACTCTCCTACGGACGCGAGCAGCCCATCCCCCTTGAATAATACAAGCAGCTGCATCAATGTATTTTATTACCGTAATAAAAATAAATAGTAAAATTAACGCCGCCAATAAATTTAATTTTCTTATTATTTAACAGAAGCCCGGTTGAGCAACAATAATAAAATTGGTTCAACGAAGCGATAGAAAATAAAAAAAAGCATTATCGCTATAGCCCGCTAAATACGCCGAGCGGAACGTATCTGGAAAAACGTCTGCTTGTCATGACTCATCGCGAGAGAATGACATAGACTGACATCGTATCGTCATAACATCCATGCGCAACTTTTTTTTAATTTCTACAGCGAAGGTCATGTGACTGTTCTGCCAGTTTGTCAGCAGGTTTCTTAAAGGCGGCATTAATTATTTTATGTAATCTTACAGTTGAAAACATTATGAAAACAAAGTTTGTTTATTCGTTGGCGTTTCTCGATGCTCGATTGCTCGAGTAATTGATTAGATGACCGTTGGCGGGGTCATTGTTGCACTATGACGATGAGCGTTTGTATACACAAAGCATTATATTGATGTATAGCTAAATAGGTTTATAGAACCAGCTAGGAATCGAATACAAAACTCCGCAGTCGGGAGTCAAAGGTACGACGAGGAGCACTAAAGCTGTTAGTGAAAAATTTGGTGCACTGTAAACGGTAAACTATTCAAATTCTAGCTCTATCTCGAATTCCTGAGAATGAACGAATATGTATTTCTTATCGGAATAACAGTACTGCATAAAGTAAATAACAATAATCACACATTATCATTTATATGATTCTCGTGTGTTGCTAGATTCACGTTCAAGCGAACATTTAGTATCGCCCAAAGTCGATAGTTTTAACAAGCAAGTAGTTATGAACTTAGTTTCATTGAGTGACGGGAACACAAGCGCTTGTACGTGTACCACAGCGAAAAGTTGCAACAGGTCGTAAGTACATGACGACATTCTATGCGACACGCCAAAGATCAAGTATAGCTTTGCTTACAGCATCGGCATGGGTACTAAGAACTGTGGAGCTTAGACTATTCAAGACCCTGTTTACGATAAGATACCCACTGCAGGTGATTGACTATCGTAGCCTTTCCAATATAATCTTAATTATCTTTCAGTCTCTATATTATATATTATGTCAAATGTTTATGTAAAATCTTCAATTATAATTATTAGTAACTTACATAAACGTTATATCTAACTATCTGCCTACTTCTACAAAAACACAAACTTAATCTATCAGTACATTATAGGTATTATAATGAGTCTACAACTAAACGATACTTACTATATAATATATTTATATTCCCTCTGTCATGTCGCAGGTGGCATAGAGTATAAGACAACTAACTGTATATCCCTATTACTCGTTGTCAACAAAATTCTATAATTAAACTAAGCAATTAATAAGTAACTTTGACACAGTCAACAACACTTAATATACTAAAAACAGGTATTAAGATAGAGCTATTATATGTATTTAAAACCGATTTCTAAAAGAAGTTCTCAGTTTATGATTTTTTATGCAAACTTTCAGTCAGGACCTAAAACTGACTCGGCTGTGGAATAGTTACGGGTTACGTAGAAAATATAACACATCGCAAATGGATTCAGAAACAATTGTTAACTCGACTCTCAAACTTAGCTTAGCAATCTAAAAAGCAAGCTTAATATACTACGTACTGAAAAATGACCATAATTATTTAAATGCTTGTAATGGGAAAGCTTATAATGCTGTACATTATATAAAATTTTCTATTCAGCTATTTCGTGATACGCAAAACAATGTGAAATTGATAACGTTATCGTCGACGGGAACTGAGGCCAACTTCCGCCCAATTGCATTGCATTGCCATTGAATTAGTGCGTTTGTTAAATGAACGCAAGAGGCCGACTTCATTAATGAATGGTTGTAATGACACAGGAAACTGGTACTGTCGCTCACCACGAGGAATATGTTATGGCTTATGGAGGACTTTAGTGACTTAATAGATTAACATTACGACTTGGTATCCTTCACATGGCAACTGCGGTCACATACATGCGTGAGAAAGTTTCTACATATAACTGCGACTCTTTAGGAGACTACACGAAAACCGTCACAGCTTTGACAGCGTGGAAAACCAAAAATGTGTCAAAAACTTATGAGAAGGCCCTAATCGTTCTTTTACCCGGGTTTCCTCAAGTCAGGACAGGAGAACACATCGCGCTCCTACGCATGATTTGTCCGTCACGCATTGTTACCACGTGGCATTGACATTGAGTAGCTCGCATTAATCGTGCATCTATTTAACGAACGGCAGAGGTCGCTTTAATTGGCGATGGTGCGAGAAATGACGTTATCTAGCTCGCCTGTTCCTGCAATGTTGTCATGGCTACTACAGAATCGGTGGTTCGTATCACCTTGATACTCTATTATTTATGACTCGTTTCTGACGTGTTCTAATTTACCACAATAAAACATCATAATGTATTGGAGAATTTTAGGCCTTTATTAAAATAGCTGAGGAGCAGGATCAGCTGGTGTGCTGACGAGGCGCAACGTGCACTCCAGAAGTACTATAAAGAGGTGCTTTAGTGGAGAGAAGAGGAGAGATGTGATGAGGAGGGTTTTCACGTTCACGAGGTACGTTTCAGGTATTCTACCAAAAATGTTATTGGCCAGCGAGACATAATTGAAATTAAAATGACAACAGCAAAGATTGCATGATGTCTGTTCGGAATAAACTGAAAGACACAATTTCCTCACTGATAGAAGATTTCAAAAATCTACAGTATTGTAGAACTAGGTTACTGATCACCATAACCGCATAAGAACTGATATCACTGACATTTAGTACATAAATAAAATCTAGAACCTAAAACGGGGTACGGATACCTAGTAGGTGTATACTTATAGGCAAGATCTATTACTAAATTTCGTCATCAACATCAAAGCCCTTTTAGCTAAAGGTCTCAACGCAGGTGTCTAATTATATTGACTGGTTCGAATCTATACTTATCAGCAGTTTATTAATTTCGCAAGATTAATCGGTTGATGCTATCAAAGGCTAAGTAATCGCCTGAGGCTAGTGCTACGATGAAACTCGTTACGGGGTCTAATCTTGATG
Source organism: Hesperia comma (assembly GCA_905404135.1). NCBI lineage: Eukaryota > Metazoa > Arthropoda > Insecta > Lepidoptera > Hesperiidae > Hesperia > Hesperia comma. The sequence goes on along the minus strand of FR990032.1, from coordinate 7,434,997 downwards.
TATAAATTAGGTACACATAAATGTATGGTTTTAAGGAGTTTCATTTCTTTATTTTAGTAATCTACATATTTTAAACTAGAAAGTCCGCCCTAGCTTCGCTTCACAGGCTCGTTCGGAAATTGTTAGGCATGGTTCTTAAAAACTGACGTAACTTTTTAAATTATATCAACCATGAATCATTATATCAAGCAGAAACTGATCGACTGTCGACTACATTTCGGCATGAAGTAGGAAATTGATTTATTGATAGCTGTCCATTACAGGTAATTACATTTTTAAAGTTTCCCTAAAATCATCACTAAATAAAGCAACATCAACAACTCGATATAATTGTAATGAAGCGATTTGTCGCATAAAACATCCATGGCCAGCAGTATTCTGCAGCTTGAGCTTGACCATGCCAGAAGAACCGCATGCATTTTCGCAGACGCTCTAACAAGATGGATTATGCGTAGGTTTATTAACATCCTTTTTATCTTATTGTCGCATCTGCGACCGGATGGCTTGATTGACGATCCGAAAGCATCTGTTTTTATCTGCCTCCCAACTCCTACCGCGGACCAATTATCAGCTGATCTTTATAGGAAACGGAAATATGTACTAACTAAAGTACTTGAGCGATGTTACGCGGTCTCTGTAATGATACTTCGTGTGTACGCTTGTAATATTTAATTGCTCGTTAAACTGATATTTGTTAAATTGCTTAGTAATTAATAATATTATTACTGGCGTCATTATCTTACCTCCATCTTGCTCGATACAGCCGCCGGACGACTTGTCGTGCATCGGTTGTCAGATTGGGATCCAATAATTTCTTTATTACTCCTTCCGTGGTTGTTATTGACGTTACTATGTGACGGTGACGGTGTGTCCGTGTGCCGGATATTAAGATAAAAAAATAACGTTCGTCACGTCTGGTTCCAATGTAATATTTTGACCGACATCTGATTGATGCTTTTTGAGTTAACTGCAGTTGTCGATTTTGAAGTCCGTTATTTTTTTGTAAAAGGTTATCTTTATGTTATTTTTTTTTCTCTTAAAGTCGACGGGAATAATCCCAAAAAATCCTTAAAGGGGCGCCTTATAAACAGATTCACAAGTTACTTCTTGACCCAAGCAACACGAATGAACGCATGATTGACTAAGTAAACATGTCCATTCATTCAATACGTTGCACTTGCACATAAAAGGAGTTGAACGTGAAACCAGAAATGTTCATAACTGGCAAACAACAAAGAATGATTAAACCTGTCGACATAAAATTGACTTACGTTATAAAAACGTGACCAATAACTGAGTTCTTGTTATCGGTTAAATGTATTAAATAAATCTAGTAGTACACTTCACAGAATCAATCAAAACGTAGCACAGAATGCATTCGATGACGTCATTATTACAGAAAGATTAATCAATAAGCTTGTTTACGATATAATAGCCTATTATTGATGGTTGAAAGACGCGATTAATTTAATGGCTTGGGTGATGGAATAACTTATTATATAATATAACTTATAATAATATACTATAACAAACATTTTATGATCCACTTTATCTCATAAACTGCTCTCCCAAAGGAATTTTCAGTATTGTTTGAGTATCTTTTTCAGTACGTCTACATTACATGATACATAAGTAAGTAGTTTTAGAATTCTAAAGATCTCATACTTTAAATTAAAGAGGTCAAATCGCGAATTTGAAACATGAGTGAGAGTTACACATTATTTCATAGACGTAGAAAAAGGCAGGATTAAACAGTTTTTGTTTCTATATTGTGACTTTAGTTACACACTACCACCTCATCGTCACCAGTGAAAATTATCCACCTTCTATTGTTACCCTATAGCTTGGTGAAGAGCAAAGAACTACAAATTGAAATACCCAAACTGCATTATTACCAAATAAGAGTACTCTAAACCAAATGTTGCCAAATAAATACTTATTATTTACACATGCAACGTAAAATTTCGTAGGTATGTGATTTTGAAACGAACACGAAACTAATTTGGTAACATTGTGTGAATATCGTAAAACATTGGTCTTTATTTTATGTATTTTCGAGAAACTATTGGAAGTTAATTGTTTACGATGTTGTAAAACAAAGCTAGATTTATTATTGACATCCTCTATAACACTGCAAAGACAAATAAAACACCATAACAATAACAATATTCATTTCTTGATGTTACACGGCACTTATTTGAATAAAAGAGGACCCAATACAAAGTACAAACCCTTGTGAGGTTCCTTCCTATTACCTGCATTAACTATAATTACTTCTCCATAAACCAACCAAGTATGTATACAAAGTAAGTTTGGCATGTGACTTCGTTTATTTTTACAAAGAATGTTTATAATGTTGTATGCATAAATAGTTTATCATCATTCAGACCACGCGGTGCAACAATCGAAAGCGTTACCAAAGTAGTATTATAAATAGCACATCCTGCTTAAATGATTGCGAAAATCCGTGCATAGTAATAGTTTTACTTCCAGGAACAGTGAACCAACCAGCACGCTATCAAATCGGGATCGTGTTTGCGAAGTTAAATGGAAATATTTAACGAAACGTGAAGCAGATTATATCATTGCATGATTGACAGATAATGTAGTAGACGTAGTCGCGAATAGCAATTCATCGGTTGCGATAGCAAATACGTATCCAGTTAACATTGATAAAAACTTTCAATGACACAATCCTACAATACTAGCTCTAAAATAGGTGCTACTGAGTTTAACCTATTTTACGGTAATAAACTTTTAAATGCAGTAGGTATTTGTTGCGTTAACTTTGTGGTAGGTACTTCACAGTTTATCGTTTTACGTGATTCAATAAATTAATCAGAATTATTCTGATGAATTGATGACATTCCTAGAACCGTTGTACACATTAGAAACGAATAATAATTATTTCATTCTGTACAATATAAACTTCAGTATTTAAGGACATGTTTAATCTTCAAAACTGTCATCGATATTATGTTAAAACTAGAGAACCGCCCGCGCTTCGCTTCGGGACCCGTAGGTAACACCCGCGTAGGTCCCGCTCCCGTAGGAATTTAGGCTAAAAAGTAGCCTACTACTCGCTCTCTTCACTCCACCCTGTCTGAGGTGTGTGGAGCCCTCGGGACAGTTAGTTCCCCTTTGGGGATGTCTCTCGCGGCCCGTTAAAACGGGCCAGTCCTTGGGTTGGGCCCTTGGTTGTCCATCTGTGGGTAACCAATAGGTCAAGTCCGGTGAGTGGTGACCTTTTTACAGGCCACAGAGTCTTAAACGGGATGGGGTTCATCTTCGCGCCGCCCAGGCGATCGAGCCCCTACCGGGTGAATCCCGCTGGTGGGAAGCCCAGCAGGAGCCGATCAGCGTCGGGCGACGACTTACGAAGCCCCAGTATCAGTCAGTGCTAGGCCCGTCCCGCGCAACCAGCAAGTCGCGCGGGAAGGCCCAGCGGTCCGGTGGACGGGTGTGGAGCGGCGCCAGGTCCTGCAGATGCGGGAACCGCGACGCGTCGACACGCCCGAACATGTTGCGTGCCAATCGCTCGATGAAGTCGTGCAGGCTCTCGACTCGAAGGTCCCTCTGGATGACGGCGTTCCTGACTCCGGGGCGCCGACGGCTGCGAGATCTTGTAGAGAAAGCCGTCGTGCCAAACACGGTCGAACGCCTTTTCCATGTCGAGGAATACTGCACACACGCGTTCTCTCTTATTCAGAGCCGCGGTAACGGTGTGCAACACACTCGACAGTGTAGGGAGCCGTGCTGTTCAGTGGCATCAAAAAGTAGCCTTCCACTTCTGTTGGCAGCTAGGCTATTCCACCCCGGATGCTTGCAGTTCCAGTCGCCCGCGCCCACCACCGGTGTCGGCGAGTCCAGCAACTTGCGGACATCAGCCAACAGGATAGTGCCAGCGGGCGGGCGGTACACTGAACACAGCCGGAGCGGGGAGTTCTCGAGGCAGAGCTAAAGTAGCCTATTACATTTGCCTATGACTTAAGTAAATTACATGTAGTATTTGATAGCGTAATTCAGAACTTGCAAATGAATTTTGTTAACGCCATCTATTGGCAACTCCGAAAATAAATATCTAGTAACTAACAAAACATCGATCTTCCCATGGGAATGGGATGTTTTTCCGCGGTAAAAAGTAGCCTACGTCACTCTCCACCCTCCTAACTATCCCCACACACATAAACCTTACCATATAATAGCTTTGTTGCGACGTGAAAGCGTCACAAACAAACAAACAAACAAACACACTTTCACATTTATAATATTAGTAAGGATTATTGCAGTTTTACAAAAATTTCGGATATTTATAATAGGTATATTCCAATTATTGACTTGTAGAAATTATTGTGGCATTTAGGGATGGGTGTTATGTGCTTAGTCGAGATGTTGTTAAAGCAAAATATAAGTATGACATGACGTTGGAAAAATACTTAAAAATAATTAACCTATGTAAACAAAGCATTTTAGAGAGGTCGCTTGTCCAATACTTAAGCTAATGCCCGGTTCACATTATTCCAGTAGCACTCCAGTCCAGCATTCCAGTCCAGCGCTGGAATGCTACTGGAATAATGTGAACCGGGCTGAACCTGCACTGGAATGTACCATTCCAGTGATCAATCCAGTCAAGTCGATTGGAATGGCGGTCTATTTTTCATTCCAGCGCGCCCATTCCAGCGCCACTGGAATAGTGTGAACGGCCAATCCAGTGCTGGATTACACGTTAAACAGTGAATACGAATTGTTGTTTTTTTGGGATAGGTAATAGGTAGTGACTAATTCCTAATAATGAAGTTAACTGAAAACCAAACTCTTCAGTTTGTTTCTTTGTACAGAGAACATGTATGTTTGTGGGACATTAGGTACTTCGGAATTTTATAGACACAAAGACATGCGCCAATCCGCCCTGCAAAATATTTGTGAGGGTATGCAAATAGAAGGTTCTTCTCAAATATCATAAATCAGCTACTTCTTCTAACAATAATAATTGAACAGTTTTAAAACAATTTTCAAACTCCTTTCTTGAAAGCATTGTCACTGTAGTGTTACCGATCTACAGCTTTTGAACGACTGGAATAAATGTGAACGATATGATCCAGTCCAGCACTGGACTGGATTACCCGCTGGATTACTGGACTGGAATAAATGTGAACCGGGCATTAATCTTCAATGGACCACATGATAGTTTTATAGAGGCGCGTGTAAACCGAATTCCTTCTGTTGTAATGGCAGACATGCTTGTGCAACGTTTAACCACCTTTGTAGTCCATCTTTACGGCAAGTTTACTACATTGACGTATGCTTTGATATTAATTGTTATTGCTTCAGTGATTTGTTACATTCTGGCGGATTTTCTGCTGTAGTCTATTCTAAACAACGTTTATGAGTCGTCACAATCAATCCATTTGAAAACAATTACATTAGGTACAACAAATTTACATTAAAACAAAACAACAAGAAAGACATGACCATGACTGTTTCGATAGATAGATACTTAGTAAAATAATAATAATAACCTTACAAAATGTTAATGTTAGGTGTTATAAGTGTAATAATGGATATGAATAATGTTATTAGTATCTGTAAAACATAATGTCATGTTACTGTAAGCTAGAAGTAAATCTATTCTTCGATGTAAATAATTATTATTGGTGCGCACAGCGTCGGTGATTCTTTCTCTTTCAGTCGCAGTACTTATCTCTTTCTAAACCTCTCAAGTGTAACAAACTCCAATCCGAACCATTAGCACTTATTAAGCCCACCCTCGGCCATAACGCATACAAAATACAAAGTCACGCTGGTATTTACGATCTCATTTCAAACATAGACACTTTAAAATAAATAGGTAGATACTCAGTGGGAAATTAGTGATACTTAGTTCAATGTCCTACTTTCTTTCAATGTTATAAAAGTTTCACAACATATAGGTAAAGGTTACCCTTACGCTAACTGCTTCGGTACTAAACATTAAATTTTGTTGAACTCGGTCGCACAACTGGAACTTCCGAGGTCAGGAGAAACTTGGAATGACACTAAGACATGAAAATGCTAGTGGTTCAAAACCATTTAGACTACTTTTACATATTGTTTTATGTACTATTTACTGTTTAACTAATAATGATGTTCACAAATGATCTATGAATTTCGATTCTAAAACTCATGACACGACATATCTACTGCTCATAGTTAAAAACAAACCAGTGTACAATTTGCATCATCGTGTGCTTCTTCATCCTTTTCCATCTCGCTCTCTCTCTTTCCCTATTCCGTCTGTTGGCAGAGGAACAATAAATCAGCAGTTATTAATCCCACCAACAGAGCCACAATACGAGTCCCGGAGCCGGCGAGTGTCCGATTTCATTCACGTCTGCACTTACTCCCAACTCACAGTACGTACGATATTTTAAAGGTCGCTCGCTACACACGATACGTAATCGCCATAATTATGTGTCCGACGACCGAATAGGGAGTAAACTTTCAGAATGAAATTATTTTCAGAATGAATTTATCACAGTTTTTCATGTTAGCGAAGTAGGGACGCAAATAAGAAATATTTCGACAACCAATAACACGTACAAAATTATAATCGTCAGAATGAATAGGTTTTAAACCCACTGATCTTGAGCCTTATGAAATTTAGAGGTGTGTCGAATTTTAATCCTCAATTCCAAACTCAATAGTAGTGCTAGTAGTATTAACTAGGATATCGTTTCTGAATTCACAGGACTCTTTATAACTTCAAACTGCGCTCGATGTAAGTGCAGTCTATGGCGCCAGTCGAGTCTAGAGCAACTATTTGTTCTATTTGTAGTTCTAGTACTATTACTAGCCTGGCGCCAGTATTAATCAGCTCACGTTGACCGAACATGGTACCTATAGAAAGGGGCAAATGTTCGCTTGCCTATTTACTCGTATAAATCTTGATGTGTGTGATGATTCACTGTATTTCCAAAGTACCTACTTTATTATTTTACTTTATTTTATGTTTAACCACAATTGAACGCTATTTAGTTTAATGCACACTCACGTAGTACACGTTATTTATTTTACAGACGGAAAAGTTTAGTAAATAAGGCAGTCTTCACATTCACATTAGGTCCTGCGCGCCGTATGTAACCGGCTTAACAGACTCACACAGCGAAAGTGGCACACACGACCACCTAAGTACGACCTACCTTACCCTCAGGCTCAGGCAGCGATAATTTAAGGTCGTATTCAACTTTAACTTCGTCGACAAAAACTTTTTGCAGGGTTTCCCTCCGCCATATGCCGCTTTTGTGAACTGATACGCAATTCAGGTTATATCCTTTATAGCAGCTACGATGAAGTTGGCTCGCAGTTCCCATCTAATTAAAAGTTTTATGCATACATTGTGTTTTCATTCCGCAGTATATGACTATGGAAATTCTATCTCATGGGGTTAAACAAATTAAAAAGCTTACTCAATGTTTCCTATTTATTTCTACACTTAGGTCGGTAGTAGATAAGTAAGAAGGTAGAATAAATCAATAATACCCTGTGTAATAAGAAAATTTAATAAATAATGAAATAATAAATACCGACCAAGACAGATTAGCAGGTGTGGATGTAATCTTTTCAAATCTTTCCAAAAATGACCGAAAAGAAAAAAAAATTATCAACACAATACTGACGAGTCACTAACAACGGTCAATTATGGAACTGGAAATTGGACCACCAGCCGTACTAGACGCCCTCCTACGCGTCGAGGAAATAGTAAAAGATCACATTAGGTACTTTATCGCACCTATCATATTACATTGGAAACATCTCAATGAACAAGTTTCGTAAACGCTGGTCACTTCATTTAACGATCATTCTTATGTGGTTGGGCTCAGAAATAAAAAATAAACAAAACATTAAATCGTCTATTGCACCAAAAGGTATGTAAAACTGGCCAATCTGCCTCAGTGAAGTGTGGACTGTGGTAATGACGGCGTCAACCCCTCACATTTGGAAAGAAGCTTCGGAGCAGCCTTTGATTGTGATGATGAATTACGATTTACAACAATAAGTACCGTGGTAAAATTGGTTTGTGAGTACGTACGTACAAGATTGTCTATGTCTATGAAAATAATTATTAACCACCGATATTCAAGGTCAAACTGACCTTACCAGACATAAGTTATGTAGTCTTACGACGACGCTGATAACTCAGGATACCCAATACCCAATTCAAGTATAATAGATAGTTGTTCGTATTCTTTCTGGTTATAATAGCATACTATTGGTGCTGCACCAAAAACTTGTTTGGCACAATTAGCAAACAGCGGGCCTAATATGAAACCGAGAATCCCTTTCGAATGAACCATAGATCATAAAAACGAAAGGGGACCAATGCAGCCAATTTCGGAGGCCCAAGCGGTTAGCGTACACTCGGAATATGCAATACGCACGCACGTTGTAAACTGGGAGTTTTCATACATAACTTCACCAAAACGGATTGGAGTGCTAGTATTCAACTTTGATCTAAGTAGTTTAAATTAACTTAAGCAAAAATAAATTATTTAATTATTGTATATGATATTATATTATTATTTAATTATTTCTCATGTGAGAATCTTAAGAATAATAAATATTTTGCAGTTACTACGATTACACTAGGCTAAGGATACATACATACATACGTACAGTACAGTAAGTATTTATGCTCTGATCCTAAATCTGTAGGAGTTAAACAATAATTATTTTGCCGGAATATTCCTTCAACGACTAAAAATAAAACACTATACCGAATATGATGTTTTTATAACATTTTTATCAGTATTAGTAGATGTACATATATTATAAGTATAACGTTTTCTAACTTTATTGGTATATCAAACCGGTACAATGGCAACTAAAGTGGCGACTCCCGAACACGTGTGTACGGCCCGTGAAGGGCATTAGTACGGAAACTTGAGTTTCTCTAAGAGCTAACTGGGTGACTTTACCGTTTTGTATCACATTCAATTTGTTGCCATTGTTTTTTTTAAATGATTTCATTGTGGAATTGTGAGCCATTTAGGGGGCCTTTGTTTCAACACCAGACAATAAGCTAACGCCTAATATCAATTTACCTACATATACCTACATATATGACATGCTGAATGATTTAGGAATACAAAAACATTTTCATTTACAGCAAATACAGCGTTATCAGCTTTTCGTACACAAGAGATTTCTTCCTTCGGATTTGGCACTAACATATTCACAATCTTGACATGCACTTTCAATGGATTAAGCCAGACTTCATCAGATAAGGAAAAAGAATTAGTCTACAATGCGCATACTCCTTTCGTAAGAATTAGTATTAAATGCAATAGTAAACCTTGAGGAAGCTTAAAAAAATTACGAAGCAGGTGCGTAGATGTGTTATATAGTAGGAATTCGATTATGGACAACTTGATTAGATATCGACAATATACAAAGCTTTGTCAAATTTCAGGAAGTCGAAAAGATTTTTCTTTTCTAATATGTACATAATCAGTAAACTTATTTCCTTTTGTTACACGACGAGATTATCTAGTTAATGAAAGCAGAATCATTAATTGTAATGAGTAGATTATTAGTGAAGTTATGTTAGTAATTGCAATTTCCAAGTCATACAATCATGCACTCGATACGACCCCGTAAATTATAGCACAACTGCAGAAAAACTTGAAACCTCGTTACGTGGTAGAGTATTACGTATTACATAAACTATTTTTACTCACTCCCCATAGGGGCTCGAATGCTCGAATGTTGTCTCGCTTGCATAGCGAAATGTGTCATATCAGTTCATATAGCGTAGTCATGCGATTAGAATCAGAGACGCGTAAAGAGTATGCGTAATGTCTGCGACCTTGGATTTATAGTTATATGCTCAATGTTGTTGAAAACTTGCTACAAATCGACCTTCACCTGCTCAGAAGAGCTAAAACACAATAAGGTTATTTATTTTGCTTGCAACTTTTAATGAATTACTTAAATCAACATTAAACTTTGAGTCTTGTAAACAAACTTTGACGACCCGAATGGCGCAATGGTTAACATGCCGATCGCTGTTCCGAGGGTCCTGGGTTCGATTCCCAGCGAGGCGGAAATTTGAATGATGAATTTAAAATTTCCGTTCTCGGTCTGGGTGTGTGTCCTTGTCTTGTGTGTTGTCCAAGGCACCCACGACACAGGGAATCCTAGTGTGGGGCTTTGAGTGTGAAGCGTTATTTATTTATTATTTATTATTTTAAATTAAACAGAATTAAGTATTTAAGTGCAATCATACAATTAATGAAATTTTTTTGAACTTGACCAAACTAAGTACCTACTCTAAACTCATATTAGATGATACAACTTAAAAGTTGCGATGTTAAGAATCGACTGTTGCTAATTAGATTAGTCTATAAAATAATTGCTTTTTACAAAAAAATAACCAACTTTAACGCGGCAAGCAGAGATGACTCAAAAACTACTCGCCAAATGATGCTCAATTCAAAGCATCTAGATGTAAAGTTCTCGTCACTACAATTTAATCCAGCCCAAACGTAAGATCTGCTTTTTTGTTGAGGAGTTCCGTCGACTGTCTTTCGGCTTCATCAGGTCGACTCCAACACTTCATGAAATTATAAATTAATAATTTAATATTTATACTTAATGAAAATATTAACACACTAGTCGCCCCTACAATTTTCCAAAGTTCCCCTCGATTTCTGAGATGCTATCATCAGATCTTTCAGTCATTCATCAGTCCTTATCAGTGGACCATTCTTGGAATTTTTCTTTCTACAGTTTTTCAAACCACGCCAATCCCTGCAAATATTTTGTTGCTGCAGCTCTTCCCCACAACAACATTACCTTACGGCTTACATAAGACAGTGCTACGATATCGATCCCGTCAGCGTCACACAAGAAAAACAATAGCTGTAACAGACACCTAAGGTTTCGTAAAGCATCTGCATGGCCAACTGATAACATATTGCACAGGTCAAATCTGATTTAGGTCAAAAAGAAGAAACAGCGTGTTAATATTGAATTAAGAATTAACAGAGGCTGGAAATTTCCGTTGGGTGCGAATTATATCTTTGTCTTTAAAACATTTTACGACCCCGTCGCCTTGTTAGCAGTGGCCGTTTCTATGCAAGCAAGGTATTATCGCGGGTTCGGTTACCGGCCGACACAGACATTTAATATTAATCATAGCATTAATGCCATAGAACAGTAGTTTTCGGTTCATGCGTGTTAATTATTTCCATGCTACCTGCGAAATAATCAATTCTAAAGCTGACGTATCAATATTAGCAATTATTTATTTATTATCGCGACGAAATTGTAATATTTTCTAAATCCACGAGATACAAATTACAAAATACAATAATTTTGACATAATACATTCCAAGTGTCCAAATAATTTTGGCACTGGTACATTGGCATTTACGATGATGATTTCATTTGCTTTTGATAAATGACATCATAGTACATCTCGATACTGTCATGTTTGAGACTCTTGCTACATTAAATAAACTATTAAACATTTATGGGTAATTTAACATATTGCCATGGTCATCATGATCTTCATCACAATAAGGTTTTGCGTTTTGGGTTTTGCAATATACGAATGCGCATAGTGGCAAACATTACAGTTCCACGAACAATTATGTTCCCTTATGTTCACAAGTTTATTTTTTTAAATTAATTAATTGTGCACTTCGAATAAGTACATGGTTACAAAAAATATCTATTGGTATGTGCAAAATTCGAACTCGAATCGCACTTCCCGAGGGACTTAAGCGTGGTCAAACTTTAGAAAATAGGCCCCGCCCGCGTCGGGTAAAATGTCCCCTAGATTAAGAGACCATTAAGACATTTTTAAGCGTGATTGTTAAACTGACATAACTTTTTGGTTTATGAACTGATTGTAATTAAACAAATATGTACTATTTTTATTTTAAGTAAAGTTTATACAACACTACAGAGAGAAAACATAGACATACAAAAATTCTGTAAGTAATATAGTTTTCTCATAATTTTTCCATCTACAACCAGCAAACAGTTACTGACTTATTAAATACTAGCGACCCGCCCCGGCTTCGCACGGATGCAATGCTGATACTAAATACACTACAGAAAACTGTGAACGTTGGATATAAAAACATAGCGGCCCGCTCTGGCTTCGCACGGGTATAACATAATTATTATGCCTATTATTTTAAATACTTAAATAAATGATTGGATTTCACTCGAGTTAAATCGAGTAATATTTTTTCCGAGTTGGCACATCACTATCACAGATTACCACAGATTTTTTTTATAAAGCCAATGTACTACCACAGATTACTAAATAGGTTATGCGAAGTTTGTATAATGCGTTCTGAAATCAAACTCATATACTCAGACCACACTTAGGTGCGCCTACCTACATATATTTTACCTTAGTAACGTCATAAAATCGGAACATTTAATAATATTTATCTATACATAACTATTCCGTGGCGAGTTATTTTCAAAAATTTATTAGCATTTAATTAAGTAACCACGTTTCCGAACAAATGATGCTCGAATTTAATTAAGTAACCACGTTTCCGAACAAACAATGCTCTTTCAATATAGTCTATGGCTGTGAATGACATTGACATTCGTTACGCGCGTTTTTTTAAATATGCAAAATTAAATGTATATTTTTCAATATTTCTGAGAGATTTTCTTAATATTTTTTTCCGTAAGAACCTTCTCCTAATAATAACAAATACAACAAAAAAAGAATTAGTGAAATCGGTCCAGCCATTCACGTGTGATACCGTGACCAAGGAAAACGGGTTTCATTTTTATATATATATAGATAGATAATATAGATAAAGCTGTGTTTCTCCTACAAAAATTAACTCTAACCAACGGCCTCAAACTCTTACCACTTACCAGTCATGTTCAAGTTTAGTATTGTACTACAGCTTAGAAGCATTTATCGACTACGTCAAACTGACAATAAATCGAATGAGTTCCATTCAGCCCTCGTTATTGTGTCGATTCAATTTCCATTATGTAGTACGATGGTACTAAATAGTTCAATGTGCTCGCATTAAGTTATTTTTGTATTTCAAAACTGTATTTTTTGTATTGAACATTTACAAATCCACTTTGAGGAATATAATGTAATAACGTTCTTTGGCTTAAAAGTTCAAGAACGATTTTGTATTATGATGGACGGTGCGTAGAGTTGCTTATCGATAAAATAGTTATAGAAACATGAACATTTGAATAATTACCTTATTTATAATATTTGCTCCAAATTAGGTATTTGCTCCATATTGTATGTATAAATAAGTAAGCAAGGGTGGACAAGACAAGATTTTATATAATTCTAATGAATGGGTCAACGTCGTTTACCCTCGTACCAAATCAGATTTCTGATTTAACTGCCGAGTTCCGACATTCAAAGATAGTAACAGCATCATCTACGAATATATACGCTCCAAATGTGTTTTTTTAAATTCCCGACGACACTGAACATTATTTAGTGTCTTGAATGGCGTAAGCGTAAAAGTGGCTTGCCAAAAGTTCTGCAGAAACGCTTCCTTTGCATCGTATACAAACCGACGCATGAATATGACTACGCGGCAATAAAGCCGAACGCGAAGTCTATTTCGCCGTTAAATTTTTAAATTTACATTATACGATAAAAATATAAATTAAAAAATATTATCTACTATAATACCAGGTGTTATGTAACAAAAGGATATTGGCAAAAATGGTGGCAATAATCAACTCAAGGGATTATTGGTTAACAGTTCAGCTCAGTGGTGTAGAGACAAGCTGGTCATTGTATGTCACTAATGGTGAAACGAGCAGAGGATAAAAAGGTAAAAACCGACTATAGAAAGGCATCATCGAGAGACGATAGCGCAAGGTTGTTGCATTCCACCTGTTTGAGAGCAATAAACATACAATTAGTATGCACATGTGATAGATTAGCGGACCGCGCAGTAGCTCTTACTAACTCATGATTTTTATGCTATTAGTAAATAAGCCTCATTTTAAAGTTCTCCCTTCATGTTTGAGTTCTGTCCGATCTTCCCTGCTCGTGCGCCCTCTGAACAATAGACAAGAATAGGACGCTTGGTCCCTCTTTTCTGAGGTCTCTGGACTTTGTACATTCCAGTTTAATCTTGTGGTTAGCCTATGGTTGGTGGTAGGACAGAAGCCGGCTGGCAGGCTATCTGATGGTAAGCCCTTGCTTGAATCAGTCGTCAAATGGACGGATACTGGTTAGGGGAGTTTGAGAGCAAGTACATTTTCTTTCTACACTCTTTCTTCTTTTGTGGCTGACACTTATTGGTGATGCATTTGGTGTTACTGATAACTATGGGAGACAGTGGTTCTTCTCGTCAGGTGGCTTGTTTACTAATTTGCTGGCTACAATTCCAAGAGTTGTAAAGAGTTCTCCTTTGCAACCTGTGTTACATTTTTAAATCCTAAACAACTTACCATTATGCATAGCAGTCCGCTTTTTCATCAGTAGTCCTTCAGAACATAAAAAAATTCAAGTTTTACTGTATTTAATACCTATCAAAAATTTGTGCATAGACTATGATGAATATTGGTAGTGCTCACCTGGGGAAGTACCACCGCCCGTTATGGTACTTAGTACTATTCCTACCGTGTAATAATTGTTTTAAGAACAATTGTGTTCCGGATATGAAGGTGTGGAGCCGGTTACACTTTTTTAGAGACAACCATCTCAGCCCTCTGGGGTAGCAACGCATCTGTGACCGAATTAGAACGAGACTCATACTAACAATAACTAACTGGCCTATTACTAACATTAACTAACAGGACTAATTATCAAAGGCAACAGCACTTACCATCAACATGAGTCATACTGGCAACTTATCCATAAGAAATTCAATTCTATTTAATATTGATTTGTTTCAATGCATGAAAAGTTAAAGCAATCATATTAAATTCCACTCAGTTTCCTTCTCTTACTTAGATACAAATAAACAGAACTTGAAATTATCAACGGTTACAAACATGTTGGTGACCATCAGATGCAATTTGATGTAAGTGATGGTAATATGGATTATTCTATCAAACAGACTTTGTCACAGATATCGCTGACCTAATCTACTTGCACCCTTTGATAGCAGCATTATAAATAATGTAGCTTGGGCGCTTCGATCGTATACAATCGTATTTAGCAGTGATTTATCGCGGCCTGTTGCCTAGTACGCGAAACCCAGCTTACAATAGTGAAAATAAGTCTAATCAGTCCTAAAATACGACAAAATGATGTCACGCGTCACGGCACGCTACCTACGCGTCTTATGTCACGATCCAACTTAGGGTCGGACACTAATCGCCACTAGATCACCTCCGACACCATGTACCTTCTACAAATCTATAATTTCGTAATAACTCGCCTAACCAAAACAATAATACGCGACATACTTACGGATTGGGAGTGACACAACTTTTAATATCTACATCTAGATTCTAGCACCAGCGACCGTCTCGCTCCCTCGTACGTGAAAAATGCGTAAAGGAGCGTGACAAAGCGAGCTGTCAAAAGTTTACAAATTCACCAAAAGTATTTACACGCATTCACAAAAACAAAAGTAATAAAACTCTTGTAAAGTGTTTTAAACTTTTTCTATAAGTAACAATCCTTCAACTTACCGTGGTCAAGTAAACATAAATCCAAAACAGGTGGCTGGGGGATGTTTTTCGCGAAAACAAGACACAAAACACTCACAAAACCTCTTTTTGTATTGTGATAATCACTAGGTCAACACAACATCTAACACATTACACAGCATGCACTGACACAGAACACTGCGGGGTATTAATCACGTACACAATAGTGTTTATTTACAATAATGACCGCTGGACTTATTTAACACATATTATTTTACGGGACGTCCGTCGCAATCCAACGAGTTGCAGCCATTTTGCTTGCAATGCTTGCTATTGCTTGCTATGAAGATCAAGGAGTGAAAGAGATGAAAGTCATGAAAGCTGACCACAGAACACTATTACTCCTAGAAGCTGACAGATTAGGCCATAGATCATACACTATATATATCAGCATAGAGATATTGGTATATGCATTGATCTATGGTATATGAGAGATTAGGCTGTCAATGCCAATGCTAAATGTATGTATAATCTGTGCATTGTAAGCAAGATAAAATAATCCAAATTATAGAATATCAATATAAAAACGTGGTATGATCTATGGGCTGCACTATCTGTGATATTGTCATGGTTCGTCATAAAAAATTTAAACGTCGTCAACTGAAATTCTTTAACGCAATCCAAATATTTTGAAAATTTGCTATGAAACTGATATAGATCCACATAATAATATTCTATTATGACTTTAACGTCTTTAACGAATAAGTTATTGATATGCGGGCTAATACTTATGGTAAGGATCGCTTTCTAACACAGACTTATAAAAAGTAATAAATGACCAGAGTGACCAGACCTAACATAATTTTCACCACTAGTATAGACGTATGTAAGCAATAGTTTCATCGCTTTTTCTCCCATGACGATGATGATTTATTTTTGTTGTTGTGCAACACTCACGCACACAAGACAAAATGGGGTTGAAGCACTTTCGCCATTTTGTTAAGCTACAAGAAGCTCACTTTTTATATGAGGACCATTGATAATATTTGTAGACCACGAATGCACACGAGGTATAGTACGCGACCGAGACAGGTTGACATGGCAGTTTTCTAGGGATGTGGCTTATATCGATATAGTTTATATCGATATTTTTTCCCACGCAAGAAAATAAGATTAACATTAATTAAATTAAGTTTTTCATAGGTAAAATGAAAATGAATCAGATCTATTCAGTTAAGGCCATTGTGGTACTATACTCCGACTTTTACTTATGTCACTTTTCGAAATAATGTTGCCAGCTTTTCAGTAATAGTGATTTCTCACACGACTCAACGATGTTTTGATTATTCGATTTCTCTTTTGTCAATATGTCTATTATGATGAGTGTTAATAAAATATAATTAAAAATCAGAGAACAAAAAACAAAACACAAATATTAAACTCCGGTGCATGCATGCTTTTAGGACATGCATGCACTAAAAGTGCATAACAATTGAAAATCTTGGGGAAAATTGATAATTATCAATTTTTTATGTGTAGTTATTGATCCTGTAATAACTTCATACATACAGTATTTTAGCGATTTACTAAATTATATGAAACGATTGCAATCCGATTAATATTTTTTATCAATCGAATCATTTGCGACCAGGTAACATCACAATTTTTGTGATAATAAGAAACGGTAACACTGGAAATGTCACTTTACTGAATCGAATTAAAAGTCGGTTAGCACTTTATGACTACATTAAATTAATATTGTTGATAGACAGATAAAGAAATATTTAAATAATTTTCAGGTACATAAGGAATGAGCTAGTAAGAAGATTTACAACTATGTTGTTATAGGATGATAATATTTTATTCATCGCAATAAATATCAAATGAGCTCATACTAACGTCCCTACGAGCACTTAGTGACTCTTTATCACTAGTATCTCCGATTTCTATGATAAAATCTAAAGCTACCGAAGTCATTTTACAACATAACAACAAACAAAAATGTGAGTGAGATTAAAATCGATAAACGCGGTCGATGTCGATATAGGCTCGCGCATTAGTATTACTAATTATTACTAAGGAGTGCGCGGCTGACGTGCGGTATGCGGGGTGTCCCTTCCCCCGCGTCTCACCTCATACACCGATTGCCATGTGAATCTGTCGCGTACTATACATACATGAGCTTAACTTCTGTACTATCCTTATTTTGTGACGAATGTTTTGTATGGGAATTGTCAACGTGTGCAGCATGTCTATGTAGTTGTAAGTGGCACGCTTTTCATCCCATATGTTAGATCTGCTTATTTTATATATAAGTCTGTGCTTTTTAATGCTTAATTTTATAAGTAATTTTACAATACAATACAATACAAATACTCATTATTGTTCATCAGTTTTAACAAAAATAAGCCCGATATAATATCAAGAAAACAATCGGCGGTCTTATTGCTAAGCAGCAATTTCTTCCAGACAACCTAATGAGGGAAAAATTACAAAAGGACACAGATTAAAAAAAAAATTAAAACTTTTACAGCCGAAATACTAGAAATTTTACAGCCGAAATACTAAACATTATTTAAAACTAATTGTGTATTATGTGTTTATGCACTTTTTCAGGTTTATTGTACAACTATTGATAATACACCGTTGCCACAAGAAATTACAGATGAAATAGAGCAGAAAAAAGGTGTGTTGTATGTAATACCCCTAATACCTAACAAATATTAATAAATATAATTTTAAATATGAAAATAATATACATGTACCTATTTACATAATGATTGTGAATTCACGATTGGTTTCCCTAAAATTTATAAGGAAATACAAAGATTTATAATATACCTCTTTTTTTTAGACTTCCCTTTGGACTTTTTTCAAGCCGTCAATGATGCTAGCAATGTATTTAGCAATGTTGTTAGTAAAATGATAAGCAAGAAACGAATCCTGGGATTAGATAATTGGTATTGGTAAAGATCAAGTTGAGAGGAGTTGAAGTGGGGGGTTGAGACTGTGTTTCTTGAGTTTTTTGGTAACTGAAATAAGATAATTTGAAATAATATTACATTAATGTGCTTTTTTATAATAAAGATGTAATAATGGGTGTGCTAAATAGAAATAATTTATAAATTATTGACATAGTACGAAACAAACTGTCCTTTTTATTAAATGAAGTACATAATAACACAGAACACTGTTATTCCTATCGAAAAGTCGAAAAATAATAATGTTTTTGAAACAACGTCAATGGTAGTAACGTATTAATTATATTTTATTAACACACATCATCGATTCGATAAAATCGAATCGTCAAAACATCGTTCGTTAATCGTGTGAGTAATCACTATAATTATTGAAAAGCTGGCAACATTATTTCGAAAAGTGACATTAGCGTACTACAATTTACTGAATCGAATAGTATTATTAGGTATATAGGTAGTTAACTGGTAGACATTGCATAGAAAATGAGAATATTAGGTACATATTACAAATATTACAATAAAATACTTATTGTAATAGGAACTTCGCTCCAGTTAATAAAATATGTAAGATATTTATTTATTAATACAAAAGTTATGAAACAATAAATGTTATATTTTTTTAAAAGGGGAATTTCCAAATCACTACATTTATCACTGGTAACATTGTAGCACAGAAGAAAGAGAAAATGAGATTGTACATGTACATAAATAAAAGTTTGTAAGCCATTAGAAATTTAATAAAAAGTTAAGCTAAAATATTATACAGTGCGCAAATTCTCACTGGCCATACCAGTAGGACAACCCAGTATGACCACCGAGAATCACCCCGCCCAACTTATCTCTGAAATGGGAAAATTTGGAACTAACGAAAAGTCATTCAAGTACGTTGTGATCATTCATCTGTCAGTTACTAGTGTGCAATGATTGGTCAAATGAATGTCAAATGCGTCCGACAGCGCCTCTTTCGTTTCAATCTTAAGTTTATATAACTCGATTTTCGGCTTTGTTTCTTCTTTTTTTATTCTTCGTAAATTTTGGAATTCCCGCTCTTTGACAAGTCAAGTCAATGAAGCAAAATGTTGGCTATGGTTTAGTGGTCTATGTTCATTGTTCATCATAGAATTATGCCTGAAAGTTGGTGATTTTAAGTTTCGACAAAAAATCAGAATGCATTAATCGCATTGTTATAGTTTGAATTTATGTTAAACACATACTTTGAGTTGAAGACATGGTTTCTTAGAAAAAAGAAAATTTGATTATATTTTAGGAGTGCATTTGTAAAATAATATAAAATTGGTACATTATTTTGACATGGCGCTTGTTCTCTAAGTTTGTGAAGTTGTTGAACGAAAATTTGTCAAACCCCGCGTACAATCTGATTGAATTTGAAAAGTAATAAAGTAGAATTCCATAAAATCATTTCATAAATAATAAAATGGATCAGACTGAACTAAATATGCTTGTATGCAATATATTGAATGGTAAACGTTACAGTAATTGTAGGTTATGTCTCAAGGAAATCAAAAACCACTACGTAAGATTTGATGATATTGTATGTTTAGATAAAACTGCGGCTGCGGCAGTATTTACCCCGTTATCAGAAATATTAATTAAATTATTGGGAGAAGCCGTAAGTGTGTAATATATTATATTCCTAAATAGCTATGTATGTATTTATAAATTATTATACCTTGGTGTTAAACCACAATTCTATCTCAATCTGGTCTTAGCTAAACTGGTGGCTTACTTATATGATATATTGTGAATTATGTTACAGATATCTGACGAGCTGCCAGGTACTGAGGCAGTATGTCCAAACTGTGCAGAAAGTGCTTTACAAGCAGCCAAATTCCTTGACATTTCTCGACATTCAACAGAAGTTCTAAATAATGTTTTCAATAATCTGAGCAACACATTCTCCGATGATTTATATGTCAGCAATTATCAATCATTGTACATTGTGATTGAAAATTTAGAAGCGAAAACTGTTATAGTAAACAATGACCCTAAGAATAAAACTAAAAATTCAGAGGATGAATATGAATTCGAATGTTTGAAGTGTAATGTTTTTTTTGGCAACCATTTAGATTTGAAAGCCCATAACCTTACTGTTCATGGCACATATACTTGTGAAAAGTGCTTTGATATTTTTGTAAGTGATGCAGAATTGCAGGTTCATGATCATACATATCATAAATTAGAATGCCCAGAATGCTTACAAAATTGGTCTTCTGAAGAAAGCTTACAACAACATCAGGATAGAGCGCATAACTTGCATGTTTGTAAAGAATGTGGTAAATCATACAAGGGGTTAGATAAGTTGCATCTTCATGAATCAAAACACTCTGGTAGAAACACATGTCCTAAATGTGGTAAGAAATATACTACAAAGGAATTCTTTACTAAACATGTTGAGCTATGCATGAAGGACATGATAGATCCGCATCCGATAAGAAGTAATTACGAAAGAAGGTACTCTTGTGCCAAATGTGACAAATCCTACAGCACACCTGGAGGATTGAGAGTCCATAACAGATTCACTCATGAGAATGCTAAACCCCACATTTGTCCAGAATGTGGAAAAAAATTCACAGCACCTAGCTACTTAAAAATTCACATGATAAAGCATACAGGAGAGAAAAATTTCAAATGTGAGCTATGTAAAAGTAGGTTTGTTTCCAAGGAAGCATTATTGTACCATACTAGAAGACACACTGGTGAAAAGCCTTATAGTTGCAAATTTTGCAATGAAAAGTTTGTGAATGCTTCAGCAAGAGCAGAGCACATTAAATTCAGACATGTGGGCCCAACATTGATGTGTGAAATATGTTCAAGGAAGTTTGTTACCAGTCACTTTTTGAGACAACACATCAGAAGACATCATGACAAAAGTAGCAAACTATACTATGGTAGGAACATGATTCCACCAAACATGCCAGGAGAGCAAAATATGAGACTAAGAGCAGATATTGAGAAATGACATGATTAATAATTTAGCAAACAACATTTTATATAATTTATTTATACTTTATAATAAGCAATTTTTGGACATAATTATGTTGTGGATTGAATTGTAGCTATAAATATATAGTTTCAGCCATGTTTATTTGCATTATTATTCCCTTTCTTTAATAAGGTTCAGTATAGTTAAAAGTATTTTGGTACTACATAAAGTATTTTCTATGTAGTATAATTTAACTACTATTAATTAGTTGGCCAATATGCATCTCTTTATGAGACAATAGGTTCTTATTCAATCTTTATTACTTCTTCGCTTACAATTATAATTTGCTATGTGGATTATAATGTCTTTGTATATGTTTGCGTAGTTGGTGACCAGTAAAAAATTTTACATGACAAATGTGGCATTCTTGTGAAGGTCCAAAATGCTTTCTTCTCTTATGTTCTGTTCTTCTAGAGGCAGAAAGAAAGCTTTCTTGGCAAAGATCACATGGAAAAGGTCTTTCACCTGTATGTAACCTGGTGTGATACACCAGAGCTGCTTGAGTCACAAACTTTCCACCACACTGGTCACAATGGAAATTCTTTTCCTTTGTATGTTTCACTATATGATTTTTTAATCTACTCATAGCATCAAATTTTTTGTTGCACCAGTGGCAAGACAATACTTTCCCAAAACCATGATCAGTTTTCAAATGTGTTCTTATTCCATTTTTACGAACATATCCTTTATTACAGATATCACAAATGAAATTTGGCTTCTTCTCTTGTAATCCACATGTCTTGAGATGTAACCTGAATGTGTGTTTATTCCTTAATTTCTTTTTACACCTTTGGCAAATATTATTCAGATGTGTATCTTGATGAACCCACAATTCTTTTCTCGAAGGGAACTTTGTATAGCAAACTTTGCAAACAGCTGTGACATGTAATGTCCTTTCATGAATTCTAAGAATTTTTTCAGTACTAAACTTTTTTGGACATTTAGGGCATTGTAAATTTTTAGGATAATGTATTCTCTCAGCATGTTCTTCTAACTGTAGTGGAGTTGAAAAGACTTTGTGACACTGATTGCATGGATTTTGTGACTTGATGTGGATTTTCAAATGTTTAATTAGATCTAAGTGTGAAGTGAACCTTTCTCCACATTCCTCACATACTGTGTCTACTAGGGTTTGCTTTACTTTTATATATTTGCTTTTTCCCTTCAAGATATCTTTCAGCTGCATAAAAGCTGTTTTCTTATTCCTATTGGAATTAGTTTTACGACTACTTATCAATAGATTATCTTCTTTATTTATCATCAAATAAATACTTTTTGTGTTGGCATTCATGGTCTCGGCTTGTATCAAACTTTTGGCAAATCTTTTCAGTACATTACTCCAGTTGTCATTAGATAACTGACACAACTTTTGGAATAAATATGCATTAACTGTATTTGCTGCACAGTTTTTACACAACACTTGAGGCAGTCGAGATTCCGGTGATATCTGAAATAATACAGATGAATAATGTACACAATGCAATATGAATGGGAAACATTAGATCAAAGCATTCTATGGATATCGAATAGTTTTAATACACATTAAACGTAATAAAGTACACTTACGCCAAGTTCATGAAACATTGTAGAAATAGAAACAGTTTCGTCGTAATATGACGTTTTTACTTGAATATGCTCTTCTACGAGAATCTCTTTTCCGTCTGTCGTATCAAAGCAAAGCCTGCATACATGAGTCGTCTCACCGATTATATATTTCAATGCAGTAATTGCTATGTCTTTGTTGAAAAGCATATCGGACTCTAATTGTAAGGTTATTGTGATTAACAATTGTATGTCCGCTATCATCCAATTATGTTATAATTTACACATTATTAGCCCTCAAACGTAGGTAATAAACTTTAAAATTAGATTAGACTGATAGATAGTTTTTCAAACAGAAACAACTGTGTGTTATAGTTAGGGTTGCACGTTGCAACGATATATCGGAAAATCGATAATATCGAAGGGGACATATCGATATTTTTATCGATATTTGCGCTATACCGATACGATAATATCGATATCATATCCGAAGAAAAAAATCGATAATTCACGACCTTAGATAAGGCTGTTTGGGCTTCGAACATTAGCCTTTTAAACAAATAAAAAACAACCTCTACTTGTTTTAATTCTCTATTTTCTCTGGCTGTATGGGCTTAGCCCCTTTGCCTGTCCGTAAGGACTAATGAAACAAAAAAATCTCTATGAACTTCATATTTTTTATTTAAATTTAAATAAATTCGATATTATCGATATTATCGACCAAAATATCGATATTATCAACTATCGATAATTTCATTGCCTCGATATTTTTATCGATATTACAACAACCTTGTATCCCTAGTTATAGTACGAGTTTTATTTGACATAACGTGTAGGCTTGGGCAAAAAATATCGATATCGATATATCAAAATATCGATATTTGTTCGGAAAAATATCGATATAAATCAGCGATATTTTTTCCCGCGATATATCGATTTTCGATATTTATTTTCAGATATCAAAATCGATATATTTTTAAAGCTCTGCTGTCTGCTCATGTGTCACATCATGTATTTGACCAATCCAATTTCTTAAATTTAGAAAATGAGTAGGTATACAGTAGGTTGTATGGGTTTAGTTTCTTTGCTTCAAACACAAACAAAAATTACAGTCTATGACCTGCTTGTCTATGGCAATCACACTGGTTATTGGTTTTGTTGGTATGTTGATTTTTTCTTGGCTACACATAAACCTGTTTATTTAATAATAAAACTGATATTGTCAAAAAGCCAGATGTGTATTTGCCTTAAAATTTCGATTATTTTGGCAATTTTTATAAATAATTGCATATTGGTAAAAAATATCGATATATCGAAATATCGATATTTCTTGGGTGATATATATCGATACATTTGAAAAATATCGATACGATAAATATCGATATTTTTTTCCCATTTGCCCATCCCTAATAACGTGCTCGCTACGTAAACTAAAATTTGTATGGGATCGAAGCAGAGACATCTAGCGGAAACGTAAAGGAATCAAAATAGCGAGTACGAGTTTACGCGATCACGTTTACGAAAGTAAAGTTAACTGTCAGTGGTTAACGTGACGTTATACGTATGGTTTCTCGAACATTGCGCGAGTACGAGTGGCATATTTGACAGTTCGAATACTTAACTTGCGAAAACTCAGGGACCACGTTATCGAAAAGTTTTCACGTGTAATTTACTAGTGAAATCATTAAAAAGATGGTCTATTATTTTAACTACACTTTTGTTTTGTTTGTTGAAAATTATGTCTGGATATTTATATTTGCTGGGAGCATAATTACGGCCACAAATCTCAAAGTGAATGAAATTATAGAAAAGTGGTATTTGTGTTGTTCGCGTTCCGGTGAATACTTTTTATGATAGACAATATATTTTTTTCTGGATATGGCGTTGGTGTATTTACACTCAACCAAAAACAAGTGAAATATGGGATAAATAAATATTTACATTTACTAACCTACAAAAAACATCTAATCAAGAAATACTTAAAACAAAGACAATAATGTACATATTACAATATTTAATTTTATGAATTATTTTTTCTATATCATTTTTTTTATTTTATTTATTTCACTTTATTGTACACCGTAGTAACACAAAATATGGATAGTACAGAAGTTAAGCTCATGTATGTACCTCGATTTTGGTTATGCATGTGTGCGTTAGCCTTAGGGTTAACGACTCCGCAAAGGTCGTGAATTGGATTTTGTTATTTAAGTTATTGATATGGATTAAACGGGAAAATTAAAATAAAGTATACCTTTAGAATCATTCAAATGTAATGTAATTTAGTAAGCGTTAGTCATATTACCTAATTATACAATTAATTTACAATAATAATGCTATCATTGTATATTAAGATTCAGTGGCGATTTCTCTAAGATGGCGCGTATGGCGGCGCCATACCATAAATTTTAAGCATTAAATAAAATATAAAAAATCATATATTTACAACCTAATTATTTAGACCTATACTCCGTTCAGATTGGAGCTGGACAAAACCAAAACAAACCATTAAAATTCTTCTGTAGGGTTTTCACTAACTGTCACTAACCAACATGTATTTCTGAATCAAACGCGTTATTGTAAAACTAGATTGCTCACTAAAATTTTTCTGAATCCATATTTAACTATGGAACGATCGATAAATACTTCAAACTGCGAGAAAATGCGGTAAAACTAATATCATTTAACGCTTTCGTTACTAAATTACTCATGCAGCCACAACCTTAAAAACGTCGAGCGATTTGAAACCTTCTTCCCAATGATGTAAATTTTGAAAAGCCTGTCTATACCTATAAAAGAAAATGTCTACCAAATCCTTACCATAATAATGACGCCAGCTGACTTTGCAACTTGGTCGTCTTATATTCGATTCATTCCACGCAGTAATGTGTAAAATTAAAATGAACTACAATAATTTTTTAAACACGATAATAATTTTATTTACGTTTTGGACTCTTTTAAATAACTAATCCGTGTTAATTTGCACTGTAAATATAGTGTAAAATAATTAAAATCGATCTTAAACGACAAAACAAAAACAAGAACTTCAGTTTAAGTTATCTTTGACAGTCTGTGGCAATCTGTGTATGACAGTGGCAGTCTGTGGCCGGCAGGTCGCCATTGGCTATTGTTTGTTTACATGTTCATAATTGAGCGGTCCTCGCATTCAATATTCATTATTTGCACTTAATTCTTTAATTTTATTGTTTGTTTAAGTTTAAATTTGTGTTTAGCCATATTAGTTTTGTTAATATTGCTAGTGTAGTGAGTGTTACGTGTTTTCGTTAAGTTTTTCGCTTACCATACAAAATAATAATTATAGTGATAATACGACGAAAAGTTTGTGTTACATGGTTGTTTACTGTTGCTGGGCAACGCAATATTTACCTTTTGTCCAGCTCCAATCTGAACGGAGTATAAGTACAATAATTACATTTTACGAGCGCTGCGGTCTTCTATCACGAACGCGACTCGCGGCGATTGTCTTCGCGTTCGGTCGGCGCCGAGCGCGGCCGAGGCGAGCGATGCGCTCCTGCTAGCGCATGCCTAGTCCATACAAAGTCGTTGGCCCGCGCCGCCCGCGCCTCTTCGATCGCTTAGTATCACCATAGTAAAATTATACTGTGGTATCAGCGTATCACTGAGTTTGAAACGCGGGTCTGGCGCTGGGAATGGCGCATTACCTAACGAGTTTTCGCATGTTTTTCGTGATAGTGTAGATTTGTGATTACGGTTTCTATCTTTCTATTGATTTAATTTACTTTTTATTTAGTAGGTAATTAGTTTATAATGAAATGACATGAAATTATGAGTTTGCCGAAAAACGGTTGATAGTGGAAAATGGACTTTCACTATGGGACAAACCCTAAAATCGCGAAAAAACATTAGCTATTTCATACAAAAATAAAAATGTCAAATTTTATGAAATTTCTTTTTAACCGACTTCAAAAAAAAGGAGGTTCTCAATTCGACCGTATATATGCTTTTTAACACGCTTTTATTAACTTCACCTGTATGTTTGTATGTATGTTTGTATGTAACATTTCTGTTAATATCTTCCGTGCCCCTCAAGCGTTTTGCTTCAAATTCATAACGCACCTATAAACAGTTGATCCCTAATTTTCTAGACCCTTTCCACGCAAATCTATCGCGGATTTTCCTAAAAATAGGCGTTTTTCCTAACTTCTTTAATTTCCACCTTCCCTAGCCTATAACTTCCAAGTTTATCATCCGATTTCTTCCAAACCGACTTCGTTGTGCTTGTACAACTGCCCTGCGTCGATCCCACCGCTTTTCAAGCCAATCCGACGAAAAAAGTGAAAACCGAGTCATAGTGGTAGATCTCGTACAAGTTAATTTTATTTGTAACCGACTTCTTTGGGCGCGATTTTGACCCACTTTAAACGGCCAGATTTCGTTCAAACTTTGTAGATTTATCGAGTTCCGATGACATTACACTATTTTGATAAAATTATTCCAATTTTCAATATGCAAAATAAGAATTTAATTTTTTTTACTCTCACACTAATACCATCTACCCATTTGCTACTGCCATCTACCCATATTTACGGGCAACTAGCTATAACTCCGTATTCAGATTGACTGCGTACATTACGTTTTACTAGATGGCGTTGTTCTTCTGTTTATTTGAATTCTAATTTATTACGGGAGTAATAGTCGATAGATCGATAGAGACCAAATAATAGTTTAAAATTATAAAAACAAGCTATTATAAATAAACAAAACTAAAAAGGAGAAAATAAATTATAGTTTAAAAAAACTAAAAAACACGCTTTTTATAGTTAACTGAACTAAAAAAATTGAAAATAAGTTTAAATAAATTTAAATTAAGAATAGTGTTAAAAATTTCAATAAATATGAATTAATAATAGTGTAAATAAAGAAAATATTTTATTTAAAAAAAAGCGTGGGGTGCATGGTGTCATTTTGATAATACCTTAAAAAGCACCCCACGCTTTTTTTTAATAAAATATTTTCTTTATTTACACTATTATTAATTCATATTTATTGAAATTTTTAACACTATTCTTAATTTAAATTTATTTAAACTTATTTTCAATTTTTTTAGTTCAGTTAACTATAAAAAGCGTGTTTTTTAGTTTTTTTAAACTATAATTTATTTTATGTACGTTCAGCGATTATTTCGTCGTTTATGGACCGATTTTGATAATTCTTTTTTTATTCTAAAGTAGATATGCGCAGTGGGGTCCCGTGATAAGGACACTAGGATCTGATGATGGCATCTCAGGGAAATCGAGGGGAACTTTTGAAAATTGTATGGACAACTAGTGTGTTTGTTCATGTTATCATAAGTACATTAAAGCGCTACTATTTCATGAAGATCTGGAGTCGATCTGATGAAGCCGAAAGACAGTCGAGGGAACTCCTCAACGATTTACTGCAGTTATCTAGTGTTTGGGCTTGATTAATTTGTAGCGACGAGAACTTTACACTTACATGTTGAATTGAGCGCCATCTGGCGAGTAGTTTTTGAGTTATCTCTACTTATCAAGATTGAAGTCGGTTATTTATTTTTTTGTAAAAAGCAATTATTATTTGCGATTTCAAAGTAGGTTTCTTAATGAAAGACTGCAAGTTTGTTAGATTGTCCGTCTGAAGAAATGGTTTTCCGGTTATGCGCACTTAACACTACACCCTATATAACAAAAGCTGGAGCCACCCCAATTATAAACACCAGGAATCGCCACTGTTAAGATTACGGGAGTCCTTAGATGAAAAATTCAATAAAGCAGGTAATTCAGGTTATCTGTAATAATACATTTTTTATACGAAATGATAATCACAAGTACGTGCAATCATGTGATTGCACGTAGGTACTTGTGGAGAGAAGGTACTTGGAGACATAGGTACTCATAATAGAAATAAAATTGTTTCGTTTTGCGTATAGTGAATGTAAACTCAATATTTGCAACTAAACCCAACGCGTTTCTGCGGCAGTTCCGGTAACATGTAATAATATCATAATGATATTTATTTATGGGATCTCATATGATCCGTTAATTCATATTATTTGTATTATATATATTTTTTGTATCAATATTAGGTACTGGAAACAAAATGAAAATCCTATTACATAAATTAACGCTAAGAAAATAATTTTACATGTCCAATAATATAATCCTTCATTTAATGTATTTATTAAAAATCGAAGGTATATACACTCTAACCTACAAAGAACTTCCTACGTCCTACATTGACTTGTGTTTAGTAACGAATCATTGAATTACAAGCAAGTAAGGACTTATTGTACCTTTCTGTAGCAACTAGATGTCTAAAAATTTTTTATTTGCAATTTAACGTCGAATAAAAAAAAATCACTTCGATAATAATTATAATAATTCCATTTTTTAGGAAAATTATCTTATTTGTGTATTATAAATGTCATATTGCTGGAAATAACAACCGCGGTCCAAGTGGTCCGATATGTTCCGATTTTTGGTGTATGTGAACGGTGTCTATGTGTGAGTTGTTTTTGGGCACTTTGTATGAAGCTTAACATCTGTATTATCTAATTTGTGGTAGTAATAAGTAAGAAGACTATGCTATAATTAATCATCATAGATATAGGTACATTATAGTGTGAGATTGACTTCAAATAGTTAAAATTATTGTGCTTTAATGGCTGAAATTCTTGGAATGTTGTATTAAAAGTCTAGTTTATAACTATAACGTGGTTTTATTATTCCGTTTTACACAATGTAATATAAATGATATAGAACAAAATCACCATTTTTTCAGACAGTTTAATACAAAAACTTATTCCTTTTTTATCCTACCTGTTGCCAGCCTCACTATTTAAAACTTTACATACATAAGAAGTATTTATTATTATTAATAAAGTAAGTATTACATTGTATTTAGACAGAAATGATTCAATCTTTTTCCTTAGAAATTGTTTACGGCTACTGCTCAAGATGAGCGGGATTATAATCTGGCGATATCACCATAATTAAAGAAATAAATAGTCATCTTAAGAGTTTTTTAATTTTTGGGCAATCAAATGAAGCCGGGCTCCTTATTTTATTTAATGAAATTTTTATTCACTAATCACATTTATCTATGTCCCTATTAAAACATTATCTTTTCTCTATGGCATTATTATAACAAACGTTTATCTATTGAATAGTAACTTTTCATTAATACTTTAGTAAGAAAGGAATAACCTTCTTTATTTGGTAGGATTCTCTCACGACATTTTGTTGCCAACATAACAATAAATGGTTTCTGCGAATGAACGTGTGAATAAACGTGCCGATACGCGATCGACTTGGTTATGACGTTTGACACTCGTACTCGCAACTTTTCGATAGTCACCGTCACCGTCACTCACGTTTTGACGGATGACGTGAAGGGTAAGTTTTCGATGCAACTCGCACTAAGCACACTTATGAATGACTTTTCATTAGTTCCAATTTTTGCCATTTCAGAGTTAAGTTGGGCGCATTGTAAATGGTTTCTGCGAATGAACGTGTGAATAAACGTGCTGATACGCGATCGACTTGGTTATGACGTTTGACACTCGTACTCGCAACTTTTCGATAGTCACCGTCACTCACGTTTTGACGGATGACGCGTAGGTGAAGTTTACTATGCAACTCGTACTAAGCACACAGATGGTTTCTGCGAATGAACGTGTGAATAAACGTGCCGATACGCGATCGATTTGGTTATGCCGTTTGACACTCGTACTCGCAACTTTTCGATTGTCGCGATTTTCGATTGTTTATTTGACCGTCACTCACGTTTTGACGGATGGTGTGACGGTGAAGTTTTCGATTTCCTATCTCTAAAGGTGCTTCTAAACGGGCAATGTTTTTCGGCAATTTGTGGCTGCAACACAGTGGCTGGCAATATTGCTGGCAATACCAGCAATATTGCTGGCAATCCCAGCCATATAGCCACACATGTTTGGTATGGCCAATATTGCTGGCCTTGGTTGCCGGAGGATCGCTGAGCGATCGATATTTCTGCAATATTGCCCAGCAAGTTCTATTGCTGTTTCCGTCGCTCTCTATTAATATGGTATAGTGCATCCTTTTCTGCGCGATATGAAGTTTTACCCCTTGAGCCCCGACGACATGAATTCATGTCCTCCGCCAAATGTATCATTTGTATTTGTATCATTTCTTTTTATTTTTGGTCCGATTTTGTTTAAGATTAACTCCAAGTCACTCTTTGACATTCTTGAAAAGTTGTCAAATAATTTTTTATCAATGCTTATTTCTAGACATAAATTATCTAAAGTTTCACGCCTACTTAAATGGTCTAATCCACATTCTCTCCTTTTTCTTTTTTGATTTTTCCTTTAATACAATATAAGCCGCTGCGACGAGTGTGATTTCGTCAGCCATTGTTGTCGGTTTGTGTAGCTCGTTTAGGCGTCTGTAACATGAGCCATACTATTGCACGGCCATGGATTGCTCAGCCATAAATATAGCCGGCAATAAGTAGCCAATGATGCAGCCACAAATTGCCGAAAAATATTGCCCGTTTAGAAGCCCCTTAATACTAAGCACACAGGGTTGCCATACTTGCCACTGTCAGATTTGCCAGACATCAAATAATTCGTGATCTACAAATATTGTCTATGGTCCTCATACAAAAAGTGACCTTTGTGCTTAGTACGAGTTGCATCGAAAAATTCACCTACACGTCATCCGTCAAAACGTGAGTGACGGTTACTATCGAAAAGTTGCGAGTACGAGTGTCAAACGTCATAACCAATTCGATCGCGTATCAGCACGTTTATTCACACGTTCATTCGCAGAAACCATTTATTGTTATGTTGGCAACAAAACGTCGTGACAGAATCCTACCAAATAAAGAAGGTTATTCCTTTCTTACTACTTTTGAAAAGTTACTATTCAAACTGTAATGCTTATATCGCCATTTTTAATAGATAAACGTTTGTTATAATAATGCCATAGAGAAAAGCTAATGTTTTAATTTTAATAGGAACATAGATAAATGTGATTAGTGAATAAAAATTTCATTAAATAAAATAAGGAGCCTGGCTTCATTTGTTTGCCGCGCCGGTGCAATTCTTTGCACAAAAATTAAAAAACTCTTAAGATGACTATTTATTTCTTTAATTATGGCGATAGCGCTAGATTATAATCCCGCTCATCTTAAGCAGCAGCCATAAACAATTTCTAAGGAAAAAGATTGAAACATTTCTGTCCAAATACAATGCAATACTTACTTTATTAATAATAATAAATACATCTTATGTATGTACAGTTTTAAATAGTGAGGCTGGCAACTGGTAGGATAAAAGAAGAATAAGTTTTTGTATTAAACTGTCTGAAAAAATGGTGATTTTGTTCTATGTCGTTTATTTTACATTGTGTAAAACGGAATAATAAAACCACGTTATAGCTATAAACTAGACTTTTAATAGAACATTCCAACAATTTCAGCCATTAAAGCACAATAATTTTAACTATTTTAAGTCAATAATGTACCTATATCTATGATGATATAGAAAAAATAATTTATAAATATTGTAATATGTACATTATTGTCTTTGTTTTAAGTATTTCTTGATTAGATGTTTTTGTAGGTTAGAAAATGTAAATATTCATTTTATCCTACATTTCACTTGTTTTTGGCTGAGTGTAAATACACCAACGCCATATCCAAAAAAAAATATATTGTCTATCATAAAAATTATTCACCGGAACGCGAACAACACAAATACCACTTTTCTATAATTTCATTCACTTTGAGATTTGTGGCCGTAATTATGCTCCCAGCAAATACAAATATCCAGACAGAATTTTCAACAAACAAAACAAAAGTGTAATTAAAATAATAGACCATCTTTTTTATGATTTCACTAGTAAATTACACGTGAAAACTTTTCGATAACACGTTCCCTGAGTTTTCGCAAGTTAAGTATACGAACTGTCAAATATGCCACTTGTACTCGCGCAATGTTCGAGAAACCATACGTAAACGTGACGTTTACCACTGACAGTTGACTTTACTTTCGTAAACGTGATCGCGTAAACTCGTACTCGCTATTTTGATTCCTTCACGTTTCCGCTAGATGTCTCTGCTTCGATCCCATACAAATTTTAGTTTACGTAGTGAGCACGTTATGTCAAATAAAACTCGTACTAAGCACACTTCTTGTAGCTTAACAAAATGGCGAAAGTGCTTCAACTCCATTTTGTCTGTGTCTTTTTTTCGCTACGGACTAATTTGACACAAGCAAATGTCAATTTTCGAAATAATGATACCAGCTTTTTAGAAAGAAAGAAAGAAAGAAAAAACATTTATTCGCTGTTTTACTATTCGCTATACTGCAGCGCATAAATAACATTAACTATTACAACACTTAAAACACCCAACATTATTAAGTAGTTACATACATATAAGTAATCTAAAAATTTAAAAAAATAACACGATAAAAAACAACTCAATAATTTAATATAATATCTGCGTTGCAGCATGCCCAAACGGCGAATGGGGTCTAGATTCAGCTAATGCCGCGCGTGAGCACAGCGCTGATATTTCAGTCTAGACTAGACCCCGCCTTCCGTGATGGAAGACCGATCAGCGTTTATCCGTGGTATTTTCACGTGCGCAAAGTTTATTTTTAGTAATAGTGTTGTACTACGATACCGGTTTTTTGAATCGTTATTTTTACTTTTACCACATAATTTTATTATTATTTGACAATAGACGAATCATTTAAAAATCGTGGTAACTATAGAGCATCGCAGCTAAAATATATATTTATTAATTTTAATTACACTAAGAAAATACGACAATTAAGTATTTATTTATTGTTGAAGAATACGCAATAACAAGTTTAAGGTACATTATATAGGTATGCCTATAGGTCATTTTATTTTAAAGACACATTTATTATTATTACTGTAAAACGATACTAGATTGTAAATTACGTAAAGTTACGGTAGAGGCACATCACTGTTCGTAAAAAAGTGGCAACACAGCTTATGTCAATTTAGTCCACACAGCGAAAAAAAAACAGACTGTACAGTCAATCGGGGTAACCACAATATAAGGATAGTACAGAAGTTAAGCTCATGTTTAATCCGTTTCTTTTCGCTACGGACTAAATTGACACATGCAAATGTCAAATTTCGAAATAATGTTGCCAGCTTTTTAGATATAGTGTTGTACTACGATACCGGTTTCATGAAACGTAACTTTTTACTCTTACCACATAATTTTATTATTATATGACAATAAACGAATCTTTTAAAAGACGTTCTGAATATGGAGTGTCACAGATTAAAAAATATATTTATTGATTTTAATAACTTACTTCACTAAGTAAATACGACAATTATTTCATTATTATTAACAACAATAACAATACATTACGGTTTTCGCCAAATTGTAAAATTTTAAAGACACATTTTTGTAATTATTAATGAAAAACGATACTACATTGTAAATTACGTAAAGTTACGGTCGTGCGTGGCACATCACTATTAATGATTTGCAAAAAAGTAGCAACACAGCTTATATCAATTAAGTCCGTAGCGAAAATAAACAGACTGTATGTATAGTACGCGACAGATCGACATGGCTTCCGGGGTATGAGGTGGACGCGAGGGAAGGGACACCCCGCATGCCGCACGTCACCCGCGCTCGCCTTAGTAATAGTAATGCGCGAGCCTATATCGACCGCGTTTATCGATTTTAATTTCACTCACATTTTTGTTAGTTGTTATGTTTTAAAATAACTACGGTAGCTTTAGATTTTATCATAGAAGTCGGAGATACTAGTGACGAAGAGTCACAAAGTGCTTGTAGCGATGATAGTATGAGCTCATTTGATATTGATTGCGATGAATAAAATATATTTTTTTAACATCATAGTTGTAAATCTTTTTACTAGCTCATTCCGTATCTATTTACATAAAAATTATTTCTTTATCTGTCTATCAACAATATTAATTTAATGTAGTCATAAGTGCTAGTACCACAGTAGCCTAAACTGAATAAATCTGATTCATTTTCATTTAACTTATAATAAACTTTATTTAATTGATGTTACTCTTATTTTTAATTATTACTGAAAATTTTAGATTGTAAATTACGTAAGGTTACGGTCGTGGCACATCACTATTAATGATTTGCAAAAAAGTAGCAACACAGCAACACAGCTGACCATAGAGATAGGAATATACCTACTTCAGCTGACTGTAGTCTTGTCTCTAAACACACCCGGCACCAGTCAAAAAGGTAAGAAAACTAGATAATTATGTAGGTAGGTAATCTATTATTGACGTAGGTTTAAAAAAATATTTACTTGACCATATTAATATAAATAACTCTTCCGATCCCTGGCAGAACTAATTTTTCGAACTTATAATACAAATCTAAATAACACACGTAAAGATGTTGCAACATAATTATTATCGCAAATAAAAAGCGTATGAAGAGGAACCGATTTATTTTATCAGATTAATCTGTGTTCACAATAAAAAGGGTTCGATTACCTAATATTGATAGTTTGCATTTTCGACTTCCTTTGCATTAACGAAGTATGTACCTACATACTTATTTTTACCGACATGCAATTTTATTAGTCATAGCCGTCATAGGTCATACTGGTTCAGAATTAGAACATTCGTTCGCATTTATCAACATGCCTAATAATATCGGTTGGCTAGATTTTTTCATCCCACCTATTCGAAAAAGACGACTTGGTTCGGTCTTAAGGGGACCGAAAGTTGGTGTTTTCTATTTAGCGGGCGGGAATGAATTTTCATATAACTTTTCCTGCCCGTTATTTAAATAACGAGCAGGAAAAGTAAATTCAGTTCGGATTGTTAGAAATTCATGGTTTTGTTTTGAAAAAAGAGTTCTTTAGTTAGTTTAATTAGTTTAGTTGGTTTAGTCGGGTTAGTCGGGTTAGTCGGGTTAGTCGGGTTATTCGGGTTAGTCGGGTTATTCGGGTTAGTCGGGTTAGTCGGGTTAGTCGGGTTAGTCGGGTTAGTCGGGTTAGTCGGGTTAGTCGGGTTAGTCGGGTTAGTCGGGTTAGTCGGGTTAGTCGGGTTAGTCGGGTTAGTTAGTTTAGTGACTGTGACAGTATTATTCCTGAATTTGAGGCGCCTTTTATTTTTTCATAGGGGGGGATGAAAAGTAGAGTGTATCACTCGGGAGCAAATATTTTTGGCTTGGGCGACATACTTTGAATCCCTCGCTACGTTCAGGATTCTACTCTAGAATCCCTCACTTCGCTCTGGATTCAAAAAAGCGCCCTCGCCGTAAAAATATTACTTTGCTCCCTCGTTATACAATCTACTATTTTTCATGTAGTGTATTATTAGTCTCAACTTTCTCAACTGTCTCAAGTACCTACCCAGTTTAATAAGTAGGTAATTATATCAAACATTTAGGTAGGAATATAGGTACTATTGCGTACACTACACTCAGTACACAGTATGTACATACACTGTGTAGGGTTAATTATCACGTATGGGATGCATGGAACAGAGTAGGTATTAAGTAAGAGTAGGCTAAAATAAAATTTAAATACTAATTAGACATGAAACGGATAGTGGTTTTGCTGAGCTACCGTTACGAGACCGGAGCGTCACATGTCTGGGCACCGGATATCCCCGGCCCTTTATCGCGATAATAAAACATCTATCTACTGAAGAGATTAATTTTTTTTGAAATACATCTCAAATCGATCGCAATCGCAACCCATACACTTGGTGGTCAGTTAATTTGAATCAGTATCTGCAGTTATTATATAAGAATTTATCTTTCAGACAGTAGCGTTCACAGCGAAAGGCTTTTTTTCAGAAGCTGGTCTCGTATACGAAGCCAAGCCGAGTCGCCTCTTACCAACAAATGCGAAAAATTTAGTACATATTCATTCACTACTTGCAAATTTTATTTCTCATTAATTAGAAGGTACTGAAATTTATACAATTATAACAAATATTTTTGATATTAGATCGTAAATATTCCCATTAATTTATTGTTAAAAACATAATATTATATTTGTTTTTTTATTCCACTTCCCGGTATCCGGTCGGATACTGAATTACTATTCGATAGTTACCGGATATCCGTTTCATCTCTCATCTATACTAATCTAAGGTCAGTGGGCGTCAGGAGGCGACAATTTAGTAGACGACCTATCCGATGGTAAGTTGGTCACCGATGCACATAGACATCAGCAATATCAAAAGTATGTATATTAACCTAGTAATAATATAAAGCAGAAGAGTTTGTTTGTTTGAATGCGCTAATCTCAGGAACTAACTTACAGACAGACGACTAAGTTCATGAAAGTCAATTCTTTTTTAAAGTTTCTTGCTGCAGTTCTGTAATGCCTAAAAACCTTGTATCTAGTATCAACAAACTCTCTCTTCCGTCAGGAGGGTATGGTGCCGACTTCATCTATGTACCTACTTGTTCTCTATTTAAATATCGCTTTTTTCACATTGTAACTCGGACGGTATAAATATGTATTCTTTCTTTCTTTCTTGAAATACGTGTTTAAGTATAGTTATGTACTAGGTGCTTTTGTAATTACAGATGGTCGACCTTTTACCAGTAACATTAGTGGGAAATACACTTGGCGAACGACATCGTTATTTAAATGCCTTTGTCCATAATGCCGATCGTCTAAATGTGTCGCTGCAAACGATACTGGAACTACCTGAAGTTAACCCCATAGACAGAGTTTTTAAAATTAAACTAGCTTCGAAGCATAAACATGTGGATTTTATAGTCGAGAATTTGAAAAACAAGGATATGCTGTATGTCAGCTTAGCATTGAAAAACATCTGGTTATTGGCTCCTGAATACAGTTACATCATCAACCCTGAGTACCTCGAAAGTAGTCTTTACCCAGAGATGATTACACCTGCAGTCAACAAAATGAAAAACTTCATAGAACTGAAACTGAAAAATCCTGAACGATGTCAAGAATTCTACGAATACTATAAAAGCGATTTTGATGTAGCTATTAAATTTCTCTGGCATTGCCCCAAGGAATTTATAGTGAAAGAGGTTTCAGAAATATTGGATAAATTGAGTCCGAAACACTTGAAGATATTATGTGAGGCATGTCCACAAGTGGCTAGAGTGTATTTTGAGGGCTTACAAAATAACAAAGTGGCTTTAAATCGATACTTGTCTGATCAACAAAAATACTTTAATAGCTTATCAAAAGTTCTAAAAACTGACGGCAATCTTTTTCTTGATTTAACTGAAAGATATTTTGATAAGAGTACTCTAAACCCCCTTAGTTCTTCGGCGACTAAATACATTATGAAGAATTTTAAAAATAGATATTTATCCAAACCGGAATTATATGTCGAATGGTTGTTAGATGTGAAAACATTCTCAAAGTTCTTAAGCAGTGAA
Source organism: Hesperia comma (assembly GCA_905404135.1). NCBI lineage: Eukaryota > Metazoa > Arthropoda > Insecta > Lepidoptera > Hesperiidae > Hesperia > Hesperia comma. Next base: position 7,396,453 of record FR990032.1, on the reverse strand, counting down.
GAAATAAAAGACATTGTAATAAAGTTAGCCCGAGCTGAATATCTGAACATCTCATTTACGTACAAATATGTAGAACCGTTTATTAAACGTCTAGCTGTGGAAGAGAGAGCCTCAATTAAAAAGCAAGTTTTTGTTGATAAATCTTTTGGGCCCATGATCAATACTTGGCCTTACCCTGCTCCTGAGCGGCTAGTATTCCACAATGAATGTGATGATGATCCTTTTGCAGATGTAGAACATAAACCATATGAATATGAGGATATATGTCATGACAAAATGCGTTTCAAAAAATGTATTAGAAAAAAGAAATATGGCAAGTATTCAATGTGCGCTACAAGAATGTCGCTCAAAAGCGATTTGGATCAGCTTTTTGAACGCTATCGTTTTGTAAATTTTGATAAAACATTCTTTGAATTTAGAAAGTTGCTACTAACGGAAGGGACAATAGAGGGAAGAAGGAATATGATGTTAGTTCTTGTCAGCAAGGCCGGCGGCAACGAAGTGAAGTTGGAACAGTTGTTGAAATTTTTAGTGGAGCGACACAGCAATGAGCCATCTCATTTACGCGACGCGGTTGTTCGGTCGATGGTGAAACGCGCATTTATTTGGAGACTACCTAGTGTGACTTGGGATGTTTTGTTGAAATGGGCAACCACTTCGGTGCCAGAAATATTACATTCATCGATTATCCGACATCTTTTAGCTGGTTCTTCGATTCCTACAACAGACATAACAGCATATCTTGATGATTTTTGTGACCTGACTACGTATTCTCTAAATGCAGCTGAAACAGCTATCATTGCGGAACGTTTACCAGCACTTTTTATATCAGTCGATGCACCAAAGCAACTTTTAGATACACTTGAAGCTTATAAATTGCGCGTGAATGCTGTACCTGGCGCAGTCGACTTACTTATTTCTGCCGCGCGTGAAAATGAAGATATATTGCAACGTCTATTTGAATCGAGAGTGGCACGTAAACATTTGTTACCGGAGACTTTTAAAATCACGCAGACCGACGCTGCTTACGTTAATGCATTAAAACATGATCTGTCTGTACTTGCTAATGGACAAAGTTTTGCCACACTCGTATCTAAAGAAAAACCGAATCATGACCGATTTTTACGTGCCTTAGCTCTTTACTTTTCAGAGTTTGGCGGTCTCGCGGTCCAACATCGCGTAGTCTTAGAAAAAGGTATTAATGAAGAATGTAATGAGTCATTTGCACGACCCCTGGCTTTTTTGTATAATGTAGGAAGTGAATATTTTAATGATTATATTGGGAAAATGGATATTAAAACTCTTGTGGGCTCGCATAGGAAATTTGCGGCAGCTGTACGAGCGAACGCTTTTGTCGTGAGACCGCCAGTGGATATAGATGTTACGGATTGGCATGCAATCGGAGCAAAATTCATTTCTAATAAAGTGTTGCTTTGCAGCAAAAAAGACTTAGATACAAACATTCAGAAGTGCTTAGAGTGGAAGAAAACGATGCGAGTGGCATTCCGTCTTGCCGCAAGGACGAAGTCAACGTCTGGGTTGTATCCCATCTGGCCCGGTGATGAGGTATTTGCTGTTGTGGCGAGAACAAAACCTACTGTAGCTCTGAAGTTAGTTCTTTCAGATATCCATAAACGCACTGTGGATATTCACTTATGGAATCAAGTTAAACCGACAATTTTGAATCTTGATTTTTCTAAACAATCATTAAAGTACATCAAAACATCCCTTGGAGATATATATCTAAAAACTGATATAGAAGCAGACTATTGGACTACCGTCTACGACTCATTTCGCCGTATTTCTGAGCTAGAAGCAATGCCAATGCTCTGCAAAATAGAAAGTTTGCTGACTAAAGTAGATCAAGATTCATTGAAGCAAATAATATCGGAGTTCTTAAACGAGAAGCTAAATAAAGATGGGTTCGCAACCTACAAGTCTAATGTTTTGTGCCTGTACTTTCGCATAATTGCGAAATATTTAATAACCAATCAAACTGATCACATTCAAGAGGTAAAGAAAGAAACGGTTTGTGACCCATTTTTTGATAAAATTGAAATATTGTGTCAAGTATCTGAGGACGACTCCAAAATTATTGAATGTATTGATGATTTTTTATTGGCTTTGAAGTATAGTAGTGCGTTTTTGAACACAAAGTACGTGTCTTGCTTACCAATATTCGAAATAATCCTGGAACGAATTCGTAAGCTTCTTCCCAGGCATAAATATTTCGAAAAATATGTGTATATCCATCTGACAATGTTGTACTATAGATCAATCAAACAGGCTTTGAAACAGAAACCAGAAATATTTGAGACTGCAGCTTTGAAACGCGAAGGAGTAAAACTAGTTGGGTTTATTTTGGGGAAATATATTGGCACCGAAATCAAAGATTTGGTACAGAATTGGTTCAAGTCAATTATTGAAATTTATCAACGAGGCCTTGTAAAGTTTGTTAGTGATTATTTCGAATACAATGAAAGCCGAGCAAAGCTGGTTATGTCAATGATTAGAGGACTTATCGAAGGCGGAGTAGAGGCAAAACTATTGGCACAACATGTGTTTGAAAAGGAACATAGTAGTTATGTTAATGACCAAGAGAGAGAAGAAGTGTTGAAGTTACTGAAAGATGTTTATAATGAAGAGATTAAATTCTTTTTATTTGCTGATATTTATCCTTATTAAGTGTATTTTTTGTAATAAAATAATTTTTCAATAAAAATATAATGTTCTCTTAATATTTTATTAAAAACTAGCTTCTGTCCGCAGCTTCGCCCGCGTGGAATTCGTTTATATCATCGCGAAACGGGATTAGACTTTTCATTATTATCCTCTATTTCAATTTATTTTATTGAATTTATTAGTTGCCTTTGACTTAAGTAAAATTCATGTACGATTTGATAGCGTGATTCAGAACTTGCAAATGCATTTTATTAACGCCATCTATTAACAACATCCGGAACTAAATAATTATCTAGGAACTAACAAAAAATCGAACTTCCCATGGGAATGAGATGTTTTACCGCGGTAAAAAGTAGCCCGGCACGGCACTCCACCCTCCTTATTGTCTCCACATACATAGACCATATCATATAATAGCCACGTTGCGACGTGAAAGAGCCACAAAAAAACAAACACACTTTCACATTTATAATATTTGTGATGATGGCTATCACACTGGCTGCAGCAAGGACGATGAACTTCCCTATCGATAAGTTATTTCCCAAAAATAAACATCAGCAGCATCTTTCCACACAGTTTATTATAACACTTACACATTATTCTCTACACTTTATACATTATTACATTTAGTATCCAATTAATTTTACAAGTATACATTCGGGCAGAACTTCCCCTTACAACTGTTACAAAATAATGTCCTGCACTACATTAGGTCGCCATATTTATATCCTACCCTCAACCCCACTTTATAATTAAATCGGAAGTCAATAACACTTATATTATCTCAAACAATAAATGAATTTATTAATAAATCGTAGGAATAAATTATTATATAGAGAATTATTACACACACAATTATATAATTATTGTAATTAATAATTAATGTTGGGTTATATCGGGGCGCCGGAAGTATAACTTGTAACATAATTATTATTAGTAATTGTATAGTAAGTATGGATGGAACTTAGATAAAGCCGTTACACATTAGTAACATTAACACGTGTTCTTATGTTCAATTTGCAATGTACAGATGCGGTATCCTTAAGTGAAACTAGTATTTGATCTCATTCCCTATAGTAATCTTTCCATTATGCTCACATGTCGTGGCGAATCTAATTAGGGTGACACCCGGTGCGATCGTCATGGTGTCACTACTCCCAACTCAACTAGGATAGGTAATTAACGACTCAACTTATCCTTATGTGGATTGCTACAGCCTACCGGAATTCTACACAAAAAGTTCATAAATATAATGATAATTTACGTTATAGTATGTACCTAAATCATGGAATAAAAGTGATAAAAGTACCTGCAAAATTAAGAAGTATCTTTCGTTTAGTATTTATACAGGTTTACATTTGGTACTGATGTTTGCTCATTACATTACAGATGTACTAAAGTGTTAGCTCTCATTTATTGTGTATTGCCAAATGGCTTTTCGTGTTCTGACTAGGAGCTTGAGACCCAATACGTACACTTTTTTTATAGCCTGAAGGGTTGATGTAAAAAGCAGACGTGCCACCTCTTGGTAAGTGATCATCGTCGCCTATGGACACTAGCAACACCAGGGGAGTAACAAGTGCAACGCCGGCCCTGAAGGAGAGCTCTTTTTACAACTTTCTTGAAGAACCCTATGTCATAGCGCTCCGGGAATACCCCAGAAGAAACCTCATTCAACAGCTTTCAAGTTCGTGGCAAAAAAGATCGTGAAAAAAGACCGTGGTCGTTCGCCACGAGTCCAAGCGATGCGCATGGAACTTCTTCGTGTGGATTGATCTTCGGCGCGTGGTGCGATGATGGAAGGGTGAAGTTGACACCAAATCGAACAATTCCTTGAAGCACTCGCCGTTGTAAAGTCGGTAGAACACGCAAAGACATCCTGTGTCTCTCTCAAGACTTAGGTATTCTAACCCGTTAGTGACTCGTAGGTCGTTAACAACTCGAACTCCGCACTTTTGCATGGCATCAAATGAGTTAAACTGGTACTGTGGCGCGCCTGCACAAAGGTGAGAGCAGTACTCCATGTGAGGCCAAACCTGCGCTTTGTAAAACATTAGAAGGTCCCTCGAAGTGAAGTACTGCTTCGCCCGGTTCAGGACGCCGATCCACCTATCGGAGAGAAAAATCGGACGTCTATCGCAGCGTACGATTCATTCAACAATGGCGTTCAAAAGCAGCTATAATAATATCCTCGCATATGCATACGGCGCTTTCCATTGCAAGCCACTAAAACATTCAAAACGCTCAATCTGTATTCTGTATTATAATATAAAACTCTTGCGTTACTGGTGATTGATTGTCTGACAGACAACGCACAGCCGAAAGTACTGAACGGAAGATAAAATTTGGCATGTATGTTCCTTGGGGAGTGTAGGGGAGTGCTAAGAGAGGATTTTTGGAAATTCCATCCCGAAGGGGGTGAAATAGGGGAGTGAAGTTTAAACGAATTCCACGTGTAGACCTAGTGCCAATTATTAACAGACTACTCGAAAATTCGTGAACCGCGCGTCCACTCGTTGACCGCGTGGGGTCTACTGGTTGACCGCGGAACGTTTATTGGTGATAACGCGACGTCCACCCGTGGACTACCTGTCGACAACGAGTGTACGCCGTGCGACGAGGCGGTGCGAGGTGGGTGAGAGATCGAAAGTGATGACGCAATCCATTTCGTCACAACCGCTCAAACGAACACCAAATGCCACGACCAAATAAATAAATAAATAACGCTACACACTCATAGCCCCACACTAGGATACCCTGTGTCGTGGGTGCCATGGACAACACACTAGACAAGGACACACACCCAGACCGAGAACGGAAATTCAAACTCATCATCCAAATTTCCGCCTCGCTGGGAATCGAACCCAGGACCCTCGGAACAGCGATCCGGCGTGTTAACCATTGCGCCATCCGGGTTGTCCATGTCCATAATCTTCAATGGAACGCTTTTTTGAGAGGTTATGAGTGTTATGGGTTATGTGAACGCGGCCAAAAAGTGACGTTTTAGGCGTTAGGAATCACCAGTTTTGGTCGCTTACTGGAACCACAAATTAGGTAGATAATACAGCTGATGTTAAGCTTCATACAAAGTGGCCAAAAACAACGCACACATAGACACCGTTCACGTACACGAAAAATCGGAACATATCGGACCAATTGGATCGTGGTTGTTATCGTCAGCAACGGTGACAATATGATATTTAAAATACACAAATAAGATAGTTTTTAAAATACACAAATAAGATAGTTTTCCTAAAAAATGGGTAAAAAACGGAGTTATTATAATTGTTATCTTAGTGGTTGTTTTTATTCGACGTTAAATTGCAAATTATAATTTTTTAGACATCCAGTTGCTACAATAAACATTACTGCTTTTTACAAAAAAAATAACCGACTTCAACCTCGATAAGCAGAGACAACTCAAAAACTACTCGCCAGATGGCACTTAATTCAACATGTAGGTGTAAAGTTCTCGTCACTACAAATTAATCAAGCCCAAACACTGGATAACTACAGTAAATCGTTGAGGAGTTCCCTTGACTGTCTTTCAGCTTCATCAGATCGACTCCCGACCTTCATGAAATTGTAGCGCTTTCATGTACTTATCAAAACATTAACAAACAGTCCCTACAATTTTCGAAAGTTGCCCTCGATTTCTCCGAGATGCCATCATCAGATCCTGGTGATCCTTTTTAAAGGACCCCACTGCGCATATCTACTTTACAACAAAAAAAGAATTATCAAAATCGGCCCATAAACGACGAAAAAATCGCTGAACAAACATAAAAAAAAATACAATCGAATTGAGAACCTCCTTCTTTTTTGAAGTCGGTTAAAAAGATACAAAAAGTCTTTACTTGCTTGTACCTAATTCAATGTTTCATTACTAAACACAAGTCAATGCAGGACGTAGGAAGTTCTTTGTATGTTTTATATAAGTGTATTTACCTTCGATTTTTAATAAATATTAAATGAAAGGATTGTTGGACAAATTTTTTGAGTGTTAATTTATGTAATAGGATTATTATTTTGTTTCAAGTAAGTACCTAATAAAATACAAAAACATTAAGTATATAATCCAAATAAATTGAAATAAATGTTAAGTTAGTTATATTAGTTATTATTCATTATACGCAAAACTGAACAATTTTATTTTTATAAAGAGTAGGTACCTATCTCTTCAACTCTTCAAGTACCTTCTCTCCATAAGTACGTGCAATCAAAACGATCTATCTATCATTTCGTATAAAAATTATATTATTACACAGATAATCTTATTTACCTATGTTATTGAATTTATCATTTAATCACTCCCATGATCTTAATTTCCAATGATAATACAATTATGAATAATGGTTACTAAATTACATTAAATTTTAATGATTTTAATTGTACACTTTTATTTCCCCGTTTAATCCATATCAATAAATTAAATAACAAGATCCAATCCAAGACCATTGTGGAGTCGTTAACCTAAGGCTTACGACACATGCGTAACCTTAATCGAGGTATGTACTACCGGCAAAATTGATTCGTACCCCACTTCGTCAACAATTCGTTTGAACTTTTGAGGATGTCAAATTCGTTTTCATTTCGAGCGTGTCTGCTGCACATATGACTTTCTTATTACTATGCTCATTCCGTCAAATCGTCAAACGTCGCTCTAAATTTTTGTCAAGTGCAATGATTTACTTTTTACAATCCATACTAATATTATAATTGCGAAAGTCTGTCTGTCTGTCTGTGACGTTTTCACGGCTAAACCGCCGGTCCAATTTGGATGAAATTCGGAATGAAAATAGTTGAAGACCCAGAGACACACATAGGCTACTTTTTTTTCAAAAATCAATCCCTAAAGGCTTGCAATAGGGGATGAAATTTGTATGAAAAATCTGAACCGCTTGAACGATTTCGATAAATTTTCCCAGGAAGATAGTTGATGACGTACCCCCTTCCCTACTTCCCCGGTTCGCGATATAAACGAATTCCAATCGGACGAAGCCGCGGGCAAAAGCTAGTATCTGATAACTGCAAAATATATTTGACAGAAATCCTTATGTCTTTTGTATTAACTATATATAAGTTTTTCCCGCGGCTTACCAGTTAAGCAAAAAAAATACCGATAAAATTATTCCATGGGAATTTATTTAGAGGAGTAAAATTATCCTTTGTTTTTTCCAGAATCTCAAACCTCCTCCATATAATTTCCAATAAATTCAGCATTCAGTCGTTTCAACAGATTCAGCAGTTTAAAGTGTGAAAAGCCAATAGACGAACAAAGTTACTTTCACTCTTTAATAATTTTATTTATCAGAAATCGTTTTGCAGATTTGAATATCTTAACTTCATGATGGACAGACAATATGTTTAATGTTTATGTTGATTATTGTATTATATAATATGTCAAAGTATTCAGAAACACAAATCTCGAAATATAAATAATGTATTGTCAATGTCATGTAGAGTATTAACAGGTTTGTTTCCAAGGCAACGAATATTTAAACGAATTTCGACTTAATTTCACTTGATGTGTTATAAGAAAATGAGCTGAAGGTGGGGTACGAATCAATTTGGCCGATTGTACATACATGAGCTTAACTTCTGTACTATCCTTATTTTGTGCTGGAACGCGACCAGTTTTAATCTATGACGTAACAGCTGTCTGTCCTGACCTGTGGGCTGAGTGCGAGTTTTAAGTGACAAAACGCGCTCGCTACGTAACTGCAAGTTAGCTAAAAATTGTATGGGATAAAGCTAAGCCATTTACGTCCCGCTAGGTGGCTCTGTTTCGATCCCATACTTTAGCTAACTCGCAGCTACGTAGCGAGCGTTATGTCACGTAAAACTCGCACTAAGCCCCCTGACAGTTCAAGTCAGCAGTCAAGGGCTGCGTTCCGTAACTCGACCAAAACGCCCAAAACGTTCTTTGTATGAAAAAGTGTCATTCTGGGCGTTTTGGTCGAGTTACGGAACGCAGCCAAGTTAGTCAACTCTTATCTGTCAGCTTAGTTTACATGACAACTGATGCCATATCTAACATGGAGGATAGAACTAAGGAGAGTCATCTTATATGGGAGAAAAGTTGAAAAAGTGTCCAGTTGTATGCGCTAAATAACAGTTCCAAAATCCTCCACTGGTGGCGCTGGTGGATTCACAGGGTATGGTATGAATGTAGCAATCGTAGATGAATTGATTGAATTGAAGTATGCCGAGTTAAAAAATTTAATGTCATTATCGACTAAAGTAGCATGGAGGCATGGAGGATAATCCTCATTCCTCCATGATTCATACCATACCCTGTGAATCCACCAGCGCCACCAGTGGAGGATTTTGGAACTGTTATTTAGCGCATACAACTGGACACTTTTCATATACACAGATGACCCTCCTTAGTTCTATCCTCCATGATATCTAAAAATAAGAATATTTCGCCTACGCCCTACTTCAGTGAATTGAATTGTTGTTAGAGCTTTTTTATTCATGTTATTGTTATTAGTTATTACTACTATTCGCAATTATTGGTTCTGAGTAGTGTAAATTGCATTCATTCGTCCCACTCGTCGCACCCGTCTTAGAGGTAAGAAACAAATAATTTAATTGATGTTTAAAATAGACAAAACATGTAATTTATATTTTTGAAGGATAAATAATATCCTTAGAAGTTTTCTCTCAATGGTAAAACCTTAAAAAAATTGTGTCTTGTACTTACCGTACTAAACCTTATTGCATACTTCTATGATTGTATATTTTAACAGCAGTATTTATACTTTTTTATTTACAGATGGTTGACATTCTACCAGTAACCTTATTGGGAAATACTCTTGGCGAACGACACCATTGTTTAAATGCCGTTGTCGATAAAGCGGATCAACAAAATGTGTCGCTGCAAACTATACTGGAACTACCTGAAGTTAACCCCATAGACAGAGTTTTTAAAATTAAACTAGCTTCGAAGCATAAACATGTGGATTTTATAGTCGAGAATTTGAAAAACAAAGATATGCTGTATGTCAGCTTAGCATTGAAAAACATGTGGTTATTGGCTCCGGAATACAGGCACATCATCAACCCGGAGTACCTTGAAAGTAGTCTTTACCCAGAGATGATTACACCTGCAGTCAACAAAATGAAAAACTTCATAGAACTGAAACTGAAAAATCCTGAACGATGTCAAGAATTCTACGAATACTATAAAAGCGATTTTGATGTAGCTATTAAATTTCTCTGGCACTGCCCCAAAGACTTTATAGCGGAAGAGGTTTCAGAAATATTGGATAAATTGAGTCCGAAACACTTGAAGATATTATGTGAGGCATGCCCACAAGTGGCTAGAGTGTATTTTGAGGGCTTACAAAATAACAAAGTGGCTTTAAATCGATACTTGTCTGATCAACAAAGATACTTTAATAGCTTATCAAAAGTTCTAAAAACTGACGGCAATCTTTTTCTTGATTTAACTGAAAGATATTTTAATAAAAATAATCTACATACCCTCAGTCCTTCGGCAACTAAATACATTATGAAGAATTTTAAAAATAGATATTTATCCAAACTTGAATTATATGCTGCATGGTTGTTAGATGTGAAAACACTCTCAAAGTTCTTAAGCAGTGAAGAAATAAAAGACATTGTAATAAAGTTAGCCCGAGCTGAGTATCTGAACATCTCATTTACATACAAATATGTAGAGCCATTTCTTAAATGTCTAGCTGTGGAAGAACGAGCCTTGATTAAAAAGCAAGTTTTTGTTGATAAATCTTTTGGACCCATGATTGAGATTTGGCCTTACCCTGCTCCTGAAGGGCTACTGTTCCACAGTGAATCTGATGATGAACCTTTTGCAGATGTAGAACATGAACCATATGAATATGAGGATATAGACTGTCGTTATGACATGGGTTTTATGAGTTGTGCAATGAAAAGGAGATGTCACATAGAATATGCAATGTGTGACTCAATGATGCGACCCGAAAGCGATATGGATCAGCTTTTTGAACGCTATCGTTTTAAAAATTTTGATCAAACATTTTTTGAATTCCGAAAGTTGTTACTAACAGAGGGGACAGTAGAGGGAAGAAGGAATATGATGCTAGTTCTTGTCAGCAAGGCTGGAGGTAACAAAGTGAAGTTGGAACAATTGTTAAAATTCTTGGTGGAGCGACACAGCAATGAACCGTCTCATTTACGCGACGCGGTAGTCCGATCAATGGTGAAACGCGCATTTATTTGGCGACTTCCTAGTGTAACCTGGGATATTTTGTTGAAATGGGCAACCACTTCGGTGCCAGAAATATTACATTCATCGATTATCCGACATCTTTTAGCTGGTTCTTCGATTCCTACAACAGACATAACAGCATATCTTGATGATTTTTGTGACCTGACTTCGTATTCTCTAAATGCAGCTGAAAAAACTACCATTGCGGAACGCTTACCAGCACTTCTTATATCAGTCGATGCACCAAAGCAACTTTTAGATACACTTGAAGCTTATAAATTGTGCGTGAATGCTGTACCTGGGGCAGTCGACTTGCTTATTTCTGCCGCGCGTAAAAATGAAGATATATTGCGACGCCTGTTTAAATCAAGAGTGGCACGTAAATATTTGTTACCGGAGACTTTTAAAATCACGCAGACCGACGCTGCTTACGTGAATGCATTAAAACATGATCTGTCTGTACTTGCTAATGGACAAAGTTTTGCGACACTCGTATCTAAAGAAAAACCGAATCATGACCGATTTTTAAGTGCCTTAGCTCTTTACTTTTCAGAGTCTGGCGGTCTCGCGGTCCAACATCGCGTAGCCTTAGAAAAAGTTCTCAATGAAGAATGTAATGAATCATTTGCGCGACCCTTGGCTTTTTTGTATAATGTAGGAAGTGAATATTTTAAAGATTATATTGGGAAAATGGATATTAAAACTGTAGTGGGCTCGCATAGGAAATTTGCGGCAGCTGTACGAGCGAACGCTTTTGTCGTGAGACCGACAGTGGATATAAATGTTACGGATTGGCATGCAATCGGAGCAAAATTCATTTCTAATAAAGTGTTGCTTTGCAGCAAAAAAGACTTAGATACAAACATTCAGAAGTGCTTAGAGTGGAAGAAAACGATGCGGGTAGCATTTCGTCTTGCCGCAAGGACGAAGTCAACGTCTGAGGTATTTGCTGTTGTGGCGAGAACAAAACCTACTGTAGCTCTGAAGTTAGTTCTTTCAGATATCCATAAACGCACTGTGGATATTCACTTATGGAATCAAGTTAAGCCGATAATTTTGAATCTTGATCTTTCTAAAAAATCATTACAGAACATCAAAAAATCTCTTGGAGATTTATATCTAAAGACTGATATAGAAGCAGACTATTGGACTACCGTCTACGCCGCATTTCGCCGTATTTCTGAGCTAGAAGCAATGCCAATGCTCTGCAAAATAGAAAGTTTGCTGACTGAAGTAGATCAAGATTCATTGAAGCAAATAATATCGAAGTTCTTAGACGAGAACCTAAATAAAGATGGGTTCGCAACCTACAAGTCTAATGTTTTGTGCCTGTACTTTCGCATAATTGCGAAATATTTAATAACCAATCAAAGTGATCACATTCAAAAGATAAAGATGGAAACTGTTTGTGATCCATTTTTTAATAAAATCGAAGTATTGTGGCAAGAATCTGAGGACGACTCTAAAATTATTGAATGTATTGATGATTTTTTACTGGCTTTAAAGTGCAGTTCTTTGCGCATTTTTAAACACAAAGTACGTGTCTTGTATGCCGATATTTGAAATAATCTTGGAGCGTTTGCGTAAGTTTCTTCCCAGGCAGCGATATTTTGAGAAGTATGTGTTTATACATCTGACAATGTTGTACTATAGGTCAATCAAACAAGCTATGAACCAGAAGCCAGAAATATTTGAGACTGCAGCTTTGAAACGTGAGGAAGGAGTAAAACTAGTTGGGTTTATTTTGGGAAAATATATTGGCACCGAAATCAAAGATTTGGTACAGAATTGGTTCAAGTCAGTTATTGAAATTTATCAACGAGGCCTTGTAAAGTTTGTTAGTAATTATTTCGAATACAATGAAAGCCGAGCAAAGCTGGTTATGTCAATGATTAGAGGACTTCTTGAAGGCGGGGCAGAGGCACAACTATTGGCACATGTGTTTGAAAAGGAACATAGTGGTTATGTTAATGACAAAGAGAGAGATGAAGTATTGAAGTTGCTGAAAGAAGTTAATAATGAAGAGATTAAATTCTTCTTATTTGCTGATATTTACTGTTATTAAATGTAATGTGGTATAAATATGCCTTAACGTTATGTTTAATATGTTTTGGAATATTATTTTTCAATAAAAAATTCTTATGTTCTCTCAACATTTTATTAAAAATATAACTTAGTTCAAGCCATTAAATTAGTAACAATAATACATCTTCTTGCGTTAAATATACAATGTACAGCTAAGTAGATTTCTAAAATATACACCTATTACTTCTCTTTATTTAACGCTTCTATAAATTCTTCAAGTTTCTCTTGAACTTGTCGTACTCGCTCTGAAAAAGATCCATTTATTTGTATTTCTAAATAAATAATAATAAATAATAATAAACGCTAACACACTCATACCCCCGCAGTAGGTTACTAGGTACCTGTGTCGCGGGTGGCATGGACAACACATATAACACATTACAATTACACCCATGACCCGAGTACAAATATTTATCTGCCACATAAATATCTGCCCCGGCCGGGAATCGAACCCGGGACCCCTCGCGTCGCAGGCAGGGTCGCTACCAACTAGGCTACAGGGCCGTCTGAAATCGGCCGTCTAAATCATGAAACATTAATGAAACTTTCCAAGTCACAAATGTATTGTGAGGGTGTAATGTGGAGGGTAGAGAGAGAGGGCAAATTTATGCGACAATATCCATAAATGGAAGACACAGTTAAAAAACTGCAGGCGCGGTGGGTTGTTGGACGGGTGACCACTAGTGGCAAAATTTCTTTAGCGCTGCCGTGCTTCGGAGGGCACGTAAAGCCCTCAGTCCTAGTTATTATCGACAGATACGAGTCGTTAAGCCATGTCGGAGGCATTCAGGCGGCATGAAAACTTCCGAAGCCCTCCACACTTTAGCGGCAAGATCTAGACCTCAATAATGAGACCCATGCTCAGTGGCGAGGCCACTAATGGGTTGCAAGCCATGGTGTTGTCTAAGTTTCAGTCATAAAATATTATGTACTCAAGTGTTTTTGTTCATGGTAGTGTTGTGTGTTTGTAAAAACCTACTTCGAATTAAATATTCATTTATCACTACATTCTCATCAAACCGTAATTAGAGATGCAGACTAGGGTCCTAGGCGGTCACTAGACACTATTATTATTATTTATCAATGAATAATGTCTACTCACTAAGTTCCTCGGCCAGCTCAACTCTTCTACCAGAGAGCAGTTTCTTCTTGAGATCGGGATCCGCAGCCATCTGTAGAAAAAAATATCAACTGAAAACTGCTTATTATTGAAAATAATTTAGGTCTTGTAAAGTACTGAGTAAGTCTGGTAGTTTGCATGTTGTTTTATAGGTACATACTAAAAACTGAGCTTGTGTTAGTTTAAAATGAAACTCTACAACATGTTGTAATGTAATGAATTCAACATCCCGCTTTTATTAAAAAAATATTAAAGGCATCCTGTTTTAAGGCCATTTAAAATACAAAAGCCCCGTCAAATATGCACTGGAGCAGCATGGTTGAGTATGAACCGGTAGTGTATCTACCTCATCGAGCACCTCTCTGAGCTCGCGGTCGAGGCGCGCGGCCTCCCGGTTGCCGATCTGCTGGCGCAGCGCGTTGGCCGTCGTGCGCAGCGTGGTCTGCACGCGCCAGAACATCACCACTCGCAGCAATCCCTGGTGCAGTAGTACATACCTCATCGAGCACCTCCCGCAGCTCGCGGTCGAGGCGCGCGGCCTCCCGGTTGCCGATCTGCTGGCGCAGCGCGTTGGCCGTCGTGCGCAGCGTGGTCTGCACGCGCCAGAACATCACCACCTCGCAGCACTCCTTCTGGAACATTGCACACGATCGTTGTACCTGTACTGTACTCTATTTGACTTTATTTGATTCATATGATGTCCTGACCGCATGACAGCTTTAGGCCTTATTGTAATGTCGCAGTTATATTGTTAATAATTCATGATGTTGTTTCAATTTGTATTTTAGTCTAAACCGGATGATGTGGTGGCACAGACAGGTTCCTTTAAATAATTAAAAAACTTTTTATTTGGCTGAAGTGTTTGTTCATTTTGTTGTTTCTTTTCCATTTTTGCAAAATTTTTGAAAACAAATTCGTATTTAATGCATGCAATGTCTATTATATTTTAACGTTATTATACTTCATGGAGTGTCTTTCATACTAACATATTTCAAGTTTTTTTATCATCATCATCATCATAAATGATAGACCTAGTGAAGCAACAGCCGTCGCGGCCGGTAGTTGGTTGGATAATCTTTAATGGCAAAATATCTTAGGCTCTTAACTGTAATAATAATTAATAATGCAATAATTAACAAAACCTACCCCAGTTCCGTTCTGTTGGCTGTACAGGTAAAAGCTCTTCTTGCAGTCTCGCGCTCTCGTCTGCGCTCGTTGTAAGAAGTTTCTGAAAAAATAAAATAGAAACAACTATTTTAATTTTCTTTGATGAATGAAATATAATTATGAATTTCAAATGTTTATGAAGAAGATCATTATCATGTGACCTGAAACAACTATCCAAGGATATAACGTCACGAACCGGTAAATTTTCAGTGATAATTACAGGTTTTCGTGAGCACTGAATATTTTTAACGTAATGGGCACTGACAATCATGAAGATTGATTTCGACCTAGTTCAGCTTTCCACATCAGTATCATCGTAACCATAATAAAAATGTACGGAATGCTAATTAATAATAGTAAATACTGCATAGCCACAGTAAACATTCGAAGTTCGGCCACCTGGTTACCTGGCCCCATTCTACTCACTTCAAATACACCGGCTTCCAAGTCTCCCGTATATACTCGTTGTCGACCTCGACACCGCGGCGTCGTAGATTGTCCCTTACAGCGACCACCTCGTCGTACGACAGGTTGGGACGCGCTGTCCCCAGTCGTTCTAGTTCCCCGCGTACTTCTGCGCGCCGTTTCTGCTCTTCCGTGCTCGACTGCCAGTACAGCCAGCGGTCGCGGAACCCGGGACCTGGGGATTGGATGGCGGATACAGTGATAGACATATAAACATAAGTATACAAAGACATATAAAGGTTAGCAGACCTAACATATGGGAGAAATCGTGGCTGTTACAACATAGAATACTGCACACATTGACTGTGCCATTGTCAGTGCCATACAGTGGCGGCGCTAGACTACACTTGGACGTCGGCGAAATTACATACGCGAGGCCCCGCGAGGCCTTTTTTATTTTCCAGTCAAAAAAAACGTTAGATTACTTACATGAGCCGAATTATAGTGAAACTAATGTATGAGTAAACGAGTTTTATTGCTAATCAAATGATAAAAAAATTACACGAATAGGAATTAATCAATTTTAACTTTGAGAAGCTTCTCTCAGCAAAAGCTGTGTGCTTAGTACGAGTTTTATGAGTTTTTTTTTTTATTTTTGTGCAAAGAATTGCACCAGCACGGCAAACAAATGAAGGCGGGCTCCTTATTTTATTTAATGAAATTTTTATTCACTAATCACATTTATCTATGTTCCTATTAAAATTAAAACATTAGCTTTTCTCTATGGCATTATTATAACAAACGTTTATCTATTAAAAATGGCGATATAAGCATTACAGTTTGAATAGTAACTTTTCAAAAGTAGTAAGAAAGGAATAACCTTCTTTATTTGGTAGGATTCTGTCACGACGTTTTGTTGCCAACATAACAATAAATGGTTTCTGCGAATGAACGTGTGAATAAACGTGCTGTTACCATAGAGATAGGAATATACTTAGATAGAGACGCCCTAATCCTTAACCTCATATGAAATTAGCTGGTTGGTGTGTAGCAGGCCGGCCATTTTTTATTCACCCTTACAAATGACATCTTATGTCAAACAAAATGGTTAATAAACCCAAAACTATAAAATATATTAAAATAGGCATTGATAGGAGGTGTTGTGGTGTCTTTTAAGCAAAACAAAAATATTAAAACACAATGAGGTGTGGTATACTACAATGCGGAGCGAGGAAAAATAAATTACACCCAAAATGACAAGTTATAGTAGGTATCAGTTTTCGTTGTTTGTTGAATATCTGAATGATATTGATATATTATGTTTTTGCTGCATGAAGATTTGTGCGAGGATTACGTAGGCCTGTTAATGTTTTGTTGGGTTTTACATCATTATTTTATATATTTGAGTAGCCGGTTTGTTTACATTTCAATGACACTTAGGGTAGAAAGTGTTAAAATATCGATATTCGATATATCGATAATAAGCCTGTATATACCTAGTTATGTACAATACAGCCAAATAGAGATATAAGTATTTTACTTCCGATGGTTAAACTTCGGTTATGGAACTCTATTTTGATAATTTTACATTATGCATATAATAAATAAAGGCCTTAACTACCTAAATTTCCTAACTGGAACAAGACAAATAGTTTGGCGGCTGTGTTAAGCAAGAGGGTGGTCCTAATTAACTGGCAGAGTTTAAAACACTATCTCTGAGATCGTCTAAAAAGGGGGATCAGTCGTTGTGTCCTCGTTTGTTGTTCAGCAGATCATCATGATAGCTGGTTTTTACAAAATATTATTGGTTGACATGACATGACAAGTTCATCGCAGTAGGTATCAAAATTAATATTAATATCGCTGAGAAGACGAACGACATGTATTATTGCTGTTATATCGTTAGTCATTAAACTAAATATCGATAGTGTTTCCGTCCACGTAGTGCGCACAACACTAGTAGAATCGGCCATATTTTATTCACTAAAATTTTGACAGGCATTGTCAGGCTCGCTATTTTTGCTTTAGTGTCTAATCCATAGTCCTTATAGATCAATGGCTGTTACGCGATCGACTTGGTTATGACGTTTGACATTTGACACTCGTACTCGCAACTTTTCGATAGTCACCGTCACTCACTTTTTGACGGATGACGTGTAGGTGAAGTTTTCGATGCAACTCGTACTATAGTCGGCACAATCATAAGATTCCGATATGAAGGCTGTCATCACAGTGACAATAGTGAAGTACAACAAAAATCGATGCATTAAATAAATCGATTTATAAATTTAACCGATTATAAGTAATAAGACTTTCTAATCGTTTCGTTAATTTAAGTTCGGAACGATAATTTATAAACCGATCTCTGATTGTTTTCTTAAAATCAGTTAAAAACAGGTGTAGCGTTGAGATTAACACCGAAAGGGATAATAAGGCAATTTGATTAGTAAGTTAAGGTGAGGAAATTATATTAGTTATTAAAATGGAAATTTCATTAATCTAGTGAAAACGAAGAAACTATTAAACGGTTAATAATTATCCGATTTGAGTGGAAAAGGCTTAAAAACGTATGTATCGGGAATTTATAATAGCTACGAAAAATCGCAATGCTTTAGACATATTAAGGAATCTATAACTATTTGTATTTTGGGTGTGACATGGTAGCACATACTTTCGATTATAGTAATGTATCGATTATGGTCGATTCATAAATTGTTTCAAGAGGTCACATAACTATAAATCCAGCCTCCTTATAAAACATTGTAGTGACGTCTTAAATATTTGTTCAATTTTACACAATTTATGATGTAAACTGATTAAAATAAAATAAAATTATTTAAACAATTTATAAATAACACAAATAAAAAACAAGCAGGGATGGTTTACATATTTCGCCAGAATTTCTAGTATTTACCTATGTAAGTACGTATAAGTAAGTAAGTACACCTATCTAAATACTCGTAGTAAGTAAACAATATTACTCCAATTCGTTTAACCCGCTAGTTACTTGCGTTTAATATTACGGACTAATGCCTAATTAAAATATTTAACAAACTGTGGGCAATTTTATAACATCATGCTACGAGCAATAGAAGCGATGTACCAATAAAATATGTTGCAAAAATTGGAAGAAGTGTTTATTATCTGTAAACATAAAAACAATTTTCCAAAGCGAAGAGGAGGTGGATTCACAAGTACATTATGTACCTACTTATAAAGCTGCATTGATAATAAATATAAACTGTGTACTGTATATGCACAGTAAATAGTGCATTGCATAATTTAACCAAAGTGACCTATCATTCACTACGAAATATCTTCACTTCATAGTATCATTACCAGCGGTTCAAATTAAAAAAATATATTTCCGTAATAAGTAAGTTGAAGACGTCCATACAAGGTTAGTTTGTGTTCATACATGACAGACGTCATATCGGAATCTTATGATTGTGCCGACTATAAGCACACCATAGAGATAGGAATATCAATGAAGCACACTGTATTGACGGGAACTGTGAGCATGATTCTAATTGGTAAACATTTGATATAAGGTAAACATTGGATATAGTTATTTCTTCCAAATTATTTTCTTCTATAGGGTCAAGTACTACTCACTCACTTGACTCGCGTAAGTGTATGAAAATAAATAAGATTTTTTTTTAATAATTTGTAAAACTTTTGCGAGGCCCCCTCAGGTGCGAGGCCGTCGGCGGTCGCCGACGCCGACGCCTAGCGCCGCCACTGGTGCCATATAAAACATTTGTACATAAATGTCTTCTAATAAGTCTTCTATGCTTCTAGTCTACAAATTCTTCTACAATAGAAGATATTGGTGATCGACAAATGTCTTTATGATGCCAAATGGTTATCGAAAAAGCTTCTGCTTCTTGCATTGAAATCTTGTTCTGAGTCGATCATTAGTCTTTGTCAATGATACATACTTATGTCCCTCCTTCTCCCCTTATACATAACTAGTAAATCCACCCTCGCTTCGCTTCGGGGAACCAGTCCCTTCAAAAATCTCTATAAATTTTAACAAATTATGTTATTCCAATGTCTAAGCTATATTAATGCAAAGTTTCATAAAAATCCGTTCAGTAGTTTTTGCGTGAAAGAGCAACAAACAAACACACACACACACACACACACACTCACTCACTCACTCACTCACATACATCCTTACAAACTTTCGCATTTATAATATTAGTAGGATAGGATACTTACCAGTGAGCTCTTTGAGTTCCTTCTCAGTGACCTCGAGGCGCTCCTTAAGCGCGGAGTCCATGAGAGCGACGGCCGCATCCCAGTCGGCGCGCGAGCTTACGCAGCGGTCCTGCAGCGCGTTCAATTGCAGCACTCGCAGCACCTGTGGGAGACGAGCTTTATTTGTTTTTGTGCTTACTGGTTCATGAGATATTGGGTATATTTGATAAATGAGGGCTTACGCAGGTAAGGGCAGGGCTAGGGGCGGTTGTTATACCCTGTATAAAATCCATTTCTAACATTTGGACCCTCCTCCTTGACCCTAATTCAGGACTCTTGCCCCCCCCAGATCCAAAATTCAGGACCCTTTTCCCATCATCATCAAGAGCTGGGTAAACTCATGCTTACAAGAAATATAAATATTTTTTCAAGAAATACTAACATCGGGACGATTATCACCATCATTATTTCAACCCATCATAATCCACTATTGAACCACTATTCTCTTGCCAAAACGAGAACGTTAAACACTCATTGTTTCCTCATAAATCCAAACAATCCAAAACCCCAATAAATCACACTCACATCCATAGCCCGATCCTCCCAGCGGTGTCTGCTGAGCGCCTCCTCCACTGCGGCTCGTTTGACCGGCTCGTACACCGGATCAGACTCAGCAGACCGAGTCATGAGCGACGCGAACTCTTCCCGTAACGCGAGGCGAGCCGCCTGGATCGACTGAGTCGGTAGCTCGCTCTCCGCCCACTCTCGGAGCTTTATGTCCACTGATGTGTTGAACTTGTCTAAACCGAGAAGAAAACACTTGGTATTAGTACCAATTAGTGTGTGGATAGAGTCAGTGGTTAGACACATTGTGAGGTACGCTGTAATTTGTTGTGAATATTAATAAACTGGATGTATTTTCTGGATTATTAAATCAGGTTTACTAAACTATTGCTATGACTCTTGACTATGAACTATGAGTACAAATCGCAAGCTTAAAAAAATTGTGTTATTTACATTTTTCAAACTTTAATGTCTTGCACAGTAGAATTATTGTACTTACATAATTATTGTGGCAATTTAAATTACATTTACTTCCTGAAGCAAAGAAAATACTACCGGTACAGTGGCATAATAAAGGAGTTCGCTGTTGCTGAATGTATATTATCATACAACAAAATTGATGAATGTTCCTATGTGATACATAAAATGTCTACAAAAACAATACTAAAACCACACAATACTTCAACAGTACATTAACGTTTTCAAATCACATTTCAATGACTAAAGAGTAAAGACTGTAGTTCTCATGTATGATACATATCATGAATTTTCAAACCATACATTGAATTTCTATACTATATGACAGTGATTCAAGTTCTGTAAACATCTTACTGTAGTCGAAATCGTATGGATGCATCCATATCGTAGGCACACTGCGGCGGCCCGTTTTGTGGTCATATTTTATTTTGTGCACTATTGGTATTACTATAATACAAAAGAAAAGAAAGCTGGGTGAGGAAAGTTATATAGCAAGCAAAAAGGAAAAAAATTACTGACACCTATTGCAAAAAAAATTAAGGAGTCCAGAATATTTCTATCACATTCATAAAGGTGCTTCTAAACGGGCAATGTTTTTCGGCAATTTGTGGCTGCAACACAGTGGCTGGCAAATGTTGGCAATACCAGCCAGGCTAAGCAATATTGCAGTAATATCCCAGCCATATAGCCACACATGTTTGGTATGGCCGATATTGCTGGCCGAGGTTGCCGGAGGATCGCTGAGCGATCGATATTTCTGCAATATTGCCCAGCGAGTTCTATTGCTGTTTCCGTCGCTCTCTATTAATATGGTATAGTGCATCCTTTTCTGCGCGATATGAAGTTTGTGAGTGACGCCGTGATACCCCCATACGAGTGTGATTTCGTCAGCCATTGTTGTCGGTTTGTGTAGCTCGTTTAGGCGTCTGTAACATGAGCCATACTATTGCAGCCATATTGCAACACATATCTCGGCCATGGATTGCTCAGCCATAAATATAGCCGGCAATAAGTAGCCAATGATGCAGCCACAAATTGCCGAAAAACATTGCCCGTTTAGAAGCCCCTTTAGAGTAGCAAAGGTACAAATAGCGTAATGGTTATCAAAATACCTTTCTTTACTTTGGCTTTTTCCTTTAATTTGAGGGTCAATTTGGCAAGGTAAAAACATTACTAAGCACAGGTTTCCTCATTACTAGGGAGGCTTGTAGGCCATGAAGAGGATCAGTGGGTGCTGGTATAATAAACTACATATATATGTATTTCAATCTTTTACATGTCACAATTATTTACACTGTTCTCTATTTAATTCTCAGTGTGCACAATAATATTAAATTGAATAAAAAGGGAGCAAAGTAATATTTTTACGGCGAGGGCGCTTTTTTGAATCCAGAGCGAAGTGAGGGATTCTAGAGTAGAATCCCGAAGCGCACTTATTTAAATAAATACTTCTTAAAATAAAGAGGATTAAAAACTCATTACTGCCCGCTAATAGTTTCTTATGGAAAACATCAATATTGGGCGCACTTAAAGGCGAACCAAGTCGCCTTGTTCGAATAGGTGGGATGAAATAGTAGATTGTATAACAAGGGAGCAAAGTAATATTTTTACGGCGAGGGCGCTTTTTTGAATCCAGAGCGAAGTGAGGGATTCTAGAGTAGAATCCCGAGCGTAGCGACGGATTCTTTAGTAGAATCCTGAACGTAGCGAGGGATTCAAAGTATGTCTCCCGAGCCAAAAATATTTGCTCCCGAGTGATACACTCTACTTTTCATCCCCCCCTATGAGAAAATAAAAGGCGCCTCAAATTCAGGAATAATACTGTCACAGTCACTAAACTAACCTGTTAAACTGACTAAACCGACTAATCCGACTAACCCGAATAACCCTACTAACCCGACTAAACCAACTAAACTAATTAAACTAACTAAAGAACTCATTTTTCAAAACAAAACCATGAATTTCTAACAATCCGAACTGTATTTACTTTTCTACTGCTGCTAGTAAAAGGAAAATTCATTCCCGCCCGCTAAAAGTTTCTTATAGAAAACACCAACTTTGGGCCCCCTTAAGTCCGAACCAAGTAGTCTTTTTCGAATAGGTGGGATGAAAAGTATGTTTTATTGTATGACACAACCCAGAGTAACAAATAAAGGTTTTCGCGACCCAGTAATCCATTGCTTTATTCAAGCCCACGCCGCCCCTTACACAAGCACTAGTATAGCACACAGTGACGTCACCAACCGACATCGTCGTGCGCGTGGTGCGCGGCGGGCAGGTAGATGCCGGCGAACACCTTGTCGGCGGCGGCGGCCCACAGCGCGCCCCCCAGCCGCGCCTCCCACGCCGCCGCCGCCACCGCCGACAGCTCCGCCGATTGGTCGAGTAGTTCTGCGCGTGCGCGCTCGAATAGCTCGTCGCGGTCGAGTTCTCGCTGTCTGCAAGCAAGTGGATTAGACTTTAGACATATCGCCGGCGAGTAGCGAGTAACTATTGACTATTTTCATATTAGTACACGTATTAATGGTTGCTCGCTGACTGTTCACACTGACAGTGAGGACTCGCTGAACAGAAATGACTGCATGTTTTTTCGAAATCATTTGAATATGACCTCGGAAACGGAATCATCGATTTTTCATGTCCAAATATAAACATTTTTAATTTCAAAACAAAAAAATAATTGTATGGCTGTCATATAATTTTACAACCTAATCAATCCTACAATACAACTACCGAAAAAATCATCCAACTATCCAGTCATCACTCCTTTAGCTCCAAAAGCTCACAACACAAACCAACCACACCACCTCCAACACCATTCCACCCAATACTACCTAGCAAACGTATTCTTCCACTCTCCCTTACCTCGGGAAGGTGTTCTTCCACTCGGTCTCGAGGTTGAAGCGCATGGCCTTGAAGGCGTCGGCCTGTTGTTCCACCGAGTCGCGCACCATGCGCCAGAAGCAGTCGGCCACTCCGAGGGCCAAGTTACGAGTGGTCACCTGCGCCGCTGCCACTAGACCCTCCCTGGGAACAACGACAATATTATTTTATAGTTTTTGTCCCGCCTTTAACGGGGTGTCCTACGTGAGCGACGAATACGACGCGACGCTACGCAACACGACGCGATGCTATACGTGACATTGTACGTGGCGTGTTGTCACAGACTGTCACATAGGACGCAAGTAAGGATACCGTTGATTTGATCGCGTTCGTCGCGTTCGGAAGGTCACGTCGTGTCATTTTTGTTGCTCACGTAGGACACCGCCTAACCGGCAGAAATGGAAGCACATCATCAAGAGAATAACCCTCTGGATACCATTAATAACTTTTGCTTACGTAAAGAAATAGACATTTTCATAATCGTGAATACACATCATGATATCAATAACAGACGAACTTGCTTAAGGTGCCTACCTTAGTAACTCCAGTCAAGTACAATGCCAGAATTCTTTGTGCGGTGGCTTCTATTTACTTATTATGAAATGTAAAAAAATTCCGTAATAAAAGAGATAAATATCACTGGCTATAACCGTAACAAATCTTTTAATTGCGTATCGGCTCGAAGGACCATCTGATGGTTATAATCTGATAATCATTTTGAACTACTAAAAAACAGTCCAAACGCAAAATCACTCACTTGAACAGCTTAGACGAGCGGAAGAACCGCTCCTCGTAGTCACGGATGCTCTGGATGGAGTCGTCCTTGCGGCTGCGGCCCGTCACCACCGCGTAGTAGCCCAGCGCCTTCATCGGGAACAGCTTGCCTTCCAGAATGCGGCGGATCTATTAGGTAACATATTTTATCCAGGTTCAGGTGATAACTCCATGGTTATTTATTTTATATACGCTTATTTATTGTTTTAATAAATGTGGGGGAGTGACTCCTTGTGGCTCAGGTATGTAAATACTTAAATAAGGACTCTTCAACTTGTGAAGTTTACAACCTGTAACTAATAAAGTACAATGTATATGCTGGCTACTCGGACTATTTGCCTCAGCTTTAATCACTAAGTCTTTTTGCATTTCACTTTACTGAAGTTCCAGTTAAATATTTAGGATCATAATATATTAGGGAGATAAGTATACTGAAAAGAGAACTTAAAGTATTCTATTTACAGTTTTATACTTTAAAAAATTCTTGCCACAAGTAACCCCGAAAAAAAGCGAGAACGAATTCAACATAGGACATAACTCACCCTGTTGGGGTTGGCGAGGTTCTCCTCGGCCAGGTCGACCTTGGTGAGCACGAAGATGGTGCGCTTGCCCTGCGGGTCGCACGACGCCACCAGGTCCGTCACGTTGCTGCGCTCCGCGTCCACCGACCCGTCCTGCACCACAATTATTATATCATTTATCACTTCTAAATAAACAGAGGCTGTAGTTTTGAAATGGCGTCTAGCGGCGAACACTCGTTTGGAGTCATTTTCATGTGACATAGCAAAATTTGGCATTTTTTAATCATTCGTCTACTACGACGAGCGGTCACAACGTCATAACGAACGATCGTATATGACGATCACCGAATGCTCGTCGCCATTTGAAGAATAGGGCCAAGGAGTAACTAACAGTAATCTTAGATTTTCGCATAATATGTCCTGAGACTTAGGGGTTGATAATCTTAAACACTCTTAAATCATAAAGCATACAACTACTTAAACCTGCTACTGAACTGGTATTATTTGGGAATTTGTGGAGTGAAAGAGATTTATAATTTATATTGTCAGATCATCATATATCATGTAAAAAATGAAACTTCAATAAATATTTTTTGTTGTCTGTTATTGCGATCAAAATTTTAGTGATGTAGGGATCATTTACCTGGATGCACAATATGATTGCATTGGGGTTGTCCATGTATTGCTTCGTCATTTGTTTGATGGCTTCCCTGGTGTCAGCTGCCATATCCACTGTTTGTGTCTGAAAATTACAATTGTGTTAGTCTATTTTATATTCTATACTAAGATAGTAAGGTCAATATAGGTTAATCTTGGAGTCTAGTACAAAATCATTATTATTACTAAACAGTAATGTTTATTTTTTGTCTCGCCTTACGAAGATGACTTTGTTAGAGAAGACACAATATTGGATTTACTCACAGATATAACTCCGGGGAGATCCACCAACACCATCCGGGGCAGTCCGGGCCCCTTGACCGACATGGCGATGACGTCAGTGGACACCGTGCGCCCGCCGCGCACGCTGTTCCTCATACGGAGTTCCACTTCCCTGAAAACATATCAATACTTCAGAACTGTACCTGAGTCGCCGAGAGAAACAATCACACAATTCAATTTAGCTTGTAAGCAACTCTACTTATAAGGAATTTAAAGTTCGATTGTTTGACGACTGTGACGATTCCCACTGATATATTACGATCTTTCTTGGCATTGATTATGAAGTTATGCAATACCATTTTAGGGAATAAATCATAAACATTACTTACTTGCGCAAATCAGCGAGATCAGACTCCTTGTTGAGATCAAACTCCCTTGACGAATCTCTAAACTGAGCGACGTGATACGGTCCCTCGGAAAGAGTTACTTTCACCGGTGCCCTGTAGTAAACAGATAGTATTTACATAGTATATTACCAACCTCCAATGCTGTAAAGAACATAAAAAATCTAATTCCTTTGAGTTACATACAAGATGATTTCTTGGTTCTTTGTACCTGATATTGTTTATTTATTTATTTTATTCTTCATTGTAACAACCTTAATATAAACATGCTAGATGGCATTTACAAAAATTACGTGCGTATTAGAATTTATTTTTTACTTGCTTCGACAAAAGAAAACATTGTGATGGGCATCCATTAATCCACCCTTGGCTTGCGCGAACTATGGCCTGTCCCCCTCAAATGACCGTACCCAGATTAGAGCTATGTGCCGCACTGCTACTAACCTAGTACACATCTCGCCGGCGCCGCGCGGGAAGATCCTAGCCTGGGCGATCATCTCCAACACGGACGTCTTGCCGGCGGACTGGTCGCCGACCACCACGACGCGCGGCAGCCGCCCCGCCTCGCCCGCCTCCCAGCCCGCCAGCTCGTCCAGCACCGCCGAATACATGTCGATCAGCGAACGCTGCGGACGATAGATATCTTGTCAGTAAGTTAGTTACAATAGAATTCAATAGGTAAATGATGAGTGATGAGGTAGTGATGTCATTATTCGCGATTTACTATGGAAGGTGCGGCTCATTAAGCGACTGGTCGCTCCAACTAAAAGTAAAATCCTTTTACATTTTGATCGCTTAGCAGACCGCATAGAGAATTTCCTTTACGAACATAAGGTCACCTATGTTTCAACTCCCTATCGCTTGATAACAACCGGCCAGAGGTACTGACCTTCATCTTTCTAGCGGGCGGCTGGCGGCCCTGGCGCAGCAGCATGTTCTGCTGGCGCAGCTCGCGGTTCTCCTGCTCCAGCCGCTGCAGCTCGCGCTGGTAGCGCGCCTGCAGTGCCAGCACCTCCTCTTGTAGTGCGTGCACGCGCTTCTCTGGAACATGGATTTATCTTGTACACTAAGGTCTATCGTACTATCGACTTCAAAAAAAGGAGGTCTTCAACTCGATACATGTATTTTTTTATGTTAGATCACGCATCGGCATAACTTTTTACAAAGTAGACAATTTTTTTAATGAATAGGGTATACCCTGAAGTCAGTCTCAAATAAATTTGATCAACATCTGACGGGCAGTTCTCTACAATATCGATTTTGATTTTTTGAAGTTTGAACCTGCAACATATTTTAAGACAAGAGCAAGAAGTCTAAAACCGATGTAAAATATAACTTTTAGAGTCATCATTTATTCAGTGTGATGAAAAAGTACAAAACAAAATCATAGACAAAAATCTTTACATCTTGTATATCTGTAAAAATATAAGTGCATTTAGTTACCATAAGCAGCAGCTTCATCAGCCTTGGAGCGAGCCGGGGCAGGCGCAGGTCTGCTCTGCAGGTTGTTCACGATCTTCGCTGGCTCTGTTATACAAACAGATATTTTTTTTGCATTTTCTAATTGATAAGAATTGGACTCTATCAATTTTTTTCACGGAATTACTAATAAAGTTATTATTTAATCATAAGAGTCTATGTCTTTATCATCTCATCATCATCACAATGTTATTTGGTTTACAGTTTTCCAACATAGTGATATTGAAAAATCATGGAACCAAAATAGATCCTTGTCACACCCTTATGTTAATCTACAAGAAAATTGTTAATAATGCAAGTTGAACAAATCCTTACTTAAATGCTTGGTAAAAAGTTTAAATCTGTTATCATTTCACAACAGCAGACACAAGCACAACAAACACAAAAGCAACTATTAACAGCAATTTGGTCAGAGGTTATTTAATATCAGAATGGTAACAGGTTTACGAATTAGGAAATTCAATGGAAAATAAGAGTCATTTTTGAAAAGAACTTCCTGGTCTTCTCTGATAATTACCTCTGTACTGAATGTATGTCAATATAAACTACGAAATAATATTGGACTTTAAGTATGAAACAACTTGAAAGTGTTGTATGTTTTGCAACCCCCACCAAGTGTTTAAAAACTATTCTTTGAAAACATAGACTGATCTGAAACTGAAACTACTCACTCATGCTCACAAAATTCATATAACACCAAATATGAATATATATTACAATTATAATAATATAAAAAGTTGCTACAGCAGACAGTAAAACAAATGATGCCCAAAAAAGACAAGAAAGAAACGACAATAGAATTATTCAATTACAACATAATGATTTCATTAACAGTGAAACGTCTTCCTCATCCCCAAGTTATCATTACCGCCTGGTTAAGAACACTTACCGACTTCACCGGCGTTATTGGCCGCCGCCGCAGCGACCGCGTCCTCGTATCTCTGCGAGAGCCATTCACGGAGCTCCGCCGCCCTCGCCGCTCCCGCTTCACGCAACCTCGGATCTGAGTGCACCGACAGCGTCAGTGGACGCGCACCTAGCACCATACGAGCGTCACAAACACGACTGATGCGTGCGTATGAGACAATGAAGTATGTATGTAGTGAGTCTATGGATGTAGATGTGTGATTAAAAGGATACAACTCCCATCACAGGTGTGTATATAAATAATTTTGGTGTTAGTGTTGCATAAGCTAAGAATAATCACTACATAGTATAAAACAAAGTCGCTATTTTTGTCCGTCTGTTTGTCTGTATGCTTAAATCTTTAAAATTACGCAACGGATTTTGATGCGGTTTTTTGTAATAGGTAGAGTGATTCAAGAGGAAGGTTTTTATGTATAATACATGCATATATTCCCACGAGAACGGGATCCACGCGGGTGAAACCGCGGGCGGGCCGCTAGTTGAATCTATAGAAAAGTTAGAACCAGTAGACAATGCAAGAAAAATTAATTAGATGTTTGTGTAAGTGTAATATAAGCTGAAGATTCCATGTTTTGACTGTAATAAAAGTGGATGTGCTTTTTAATGCTGAACTGAAACATTCTCATGTATGTTACTGTGTTAGTTATTTGACATGTGATTTTTTTTTAGTTATACATCTTTGTGGTTAGGTATTTTAAAATTTCATTAGTTCACATGCTCACAAATGTTAACTGAATGATGAAATTTACAATATCCATATACTTTACAGTTTTTAAATGGTTGTATACTAGTATACAATGGAGATGTTTACTTGCTCAAATTGAATAACTCTATCGAGAAATAGCATGAAGTTAAGAAATTAAGCTATAAAAAGTAGAATAAACAATTTAAAATTAAACTAATTACACCAACATGATCATAAACAAAATGTTCAAAATTAATAATGAAACTGAGCAGCCATTAATGTAGGTTAAAAAAATACTAAAAACTTAATCATACTATGGTATACAACCAGTAACTAATACTGTGCAAAATTTATAAAAGTGTATAAAAGTACAGAGATACAACAGTGACTATGATACCACAAGCTATGATAGTAAAAAACATACAAATATCCCTCTTAGTCTTACTGGCATAATTTGTACTTTTAGTCTTACCAATTTGAAGCTGATCGCTGATACGGTCCTTGGCAGTGATAAGTGAGCTGGTAAACTTGTTCCACTGATCATTGTCAGGTAACAGTTCATTCAGCCACCCCATATCGGGAAGCCCATCTTTCCATTCTGCATATTTCTGTAAATACATAAAATGTAATTGACTTTTTTGCAGTTAAGCAATTTAAAGAAATACTTTATACTTTATTAAAATGTAACATACAGGTTATTTTAGCAATTAATTTATGTTTATTTATGAGAATTATGAGAATACAGAACTGATATGAACTTATTTTGTCACTAAATGATCTATGACATGCATTAGTGACAGTTTTGAAGTAAAAGAACTTATACAGTGAAATAAATAATAACTCCTATACTAAGCAATGTAAGCAAGTTGTATAAACTATATTTGAACTGTAATTATAACTTTATAACTTACCTTGTTCAATGTCATTCCGCCTCCTACAGCTCCTCCAAGGACGAGATATCTTATCTTCAAAAGCCCCCGCACTGCCCTGGCAACCAGCATACCATACTTGCGTTTCTGGACATGACTAGTATCTACAGGCTTACGGAGGAGCATACTCCGTCCAGTCCAGACTGAGAAAGCTACAGCTCTCTTGTCTATAGACGGCCATGTTGTTGACTTACGTAATGATGATCTGGAATTCCATTGGAAATTTAAATGACTTAATTACTGTTGTAATGATTTTGTTTAATAAAGTCTAGGTTCTTATGTAAATGTTGCCTGTATTGTACTGGTTTTATGTTCTAATTTGATAGAATTCATTAAATTGCACAGACATACTCATACTCATTGAGATGGCATCTGAATAGGGTGAAGTGTACCAAGGATTTTTTGTACGAACGAAGTGTGGATGATATATTAATAGCTCAATATTTAAAGCATGCGATAATTTGTAAACATACATTGTAAACATGAGGCAGACTTATTATTGTTGATTCAAAATTAGATGCTTTTGTGATTGGTTTTGGAATTGGTTTTTTTTAAAGGCTATAGAAATAATCGGGTAAAAATAAATAATCGGAATACGATTTGAACAAACTTCGTAAACAAATCCTCTTTATATTATGTAGTAAGTAAATGTTAAAGAGTACATGAAATTGAACGTACCTGACTCGATTATGAAGTATTCTCGACATGGTGGTTATTAGTTTGTCTTTATTTTCAAAAGATACAGGAAATAACCGTGCCTTTAAAACATATTAAGCTGAAAGGCGCTTAGTGCCAATATATTTTACACATCAATTCATAACCTCCACCGGCTTCAAAAAAAATCTGTAAATCACGTAATCTCCACACAATATTGATAATATTAAATCAAAAAATATTAAAGTAAATATTACACAATCAGCTTGTAAATCATTGTATCACTTCATTTTTTGTAAATTTGACAAATTACGGACTGACTGCTGCAAAGGCCATTTTCGATTTCATTTTGTCACGTTCCGTTTCACTCTTTATTTTGTATGGTATATATGTTAACGGAAATGTGTTAAATCCGTCATTGTATACAATTCCTAGGAAATGTATACAATTCCTAAAATCGCCCGGAAATGTGTGAAATAAATTATATTGGACACATTTCCTAGGAAATGTATACATTTCCTAAATAGCAATCGGAAATGTAAAACATTTAAGATTTTAATGGGTACGCGGGATAGATAATATGAAGATATTATATTATTATTTTACGTTATGATTTTTACCAGATTGTCTCACCGAGTGCCTTAATCAAAAATATTATTGTGTAAAACAATAAATACTCATTTGCATTACAACTCAGTCAAATTCTTCAAGGTGTAGGTAGGTCGAATTGGTTACAGAACCGAATTAGCCTACCCCTACTCCACGTAGTCTTGTATGCCCTACCCCTAGAGTTTTTTTTTAGAACCCGGAGGCGCGGAGGGGCTGCACCTGCCGCAGCGCCGGAGACGTCACGGTTCGAAATTATGCCCTATATTCTGCGTTTTTACGATTTGGCCAAACGTGGATGACCAAACGTAGACGATTTAACGGTCTGGACAAACTGAGTTGCCCATTTCATGAAATGCGACCATTTGAAGTTAACAAATCTACGATGTGGCCACTGTATGAAATAGAAGACCAAAAAAGGATTTAAAAAACAAAATTCAATATTTTTTCATTGAATTTTCTTAGTTTAATAGTGCCTTTTACATGAAAACTAACCCGTCAAACTACTTTTTTTTGTTGTCTTATCATAAAACAGGCTATCACGTGGGCTATCACCTTATTAATAAATGTTACATCAAAGTTATAAGTAACGTATATAGTTTAGAAGATTTTTTGATAAATATCATCGGTGTCAAAGTTACCCATATAGGGGTGGTAACTTTGACACACAACAAAATTGCTAATTTTTAATATATTTTGTCGTTTTTAAAGACTTTTTACAATTTGACAGTATGAAAACCAGTAAATGGGCACTGATTAACTCATAACTTTTATCTCATATGCGACGTAGTAAAAGTTTTTTAAGAAAATACGCCGAAGATGTATCAAAGTTACACAGAATGACTGTACTGGAAAATCTCAACGTTTATTTTTAACTCTTGACTTTTATTTAAATTAGTCATCAAACTCGACCAGGGATGTATGTGCAAAAAATGCCCAATGTGTCATTTGTGGTGTCATGAGTACTCATGAGCTATTAACGATAGCAACACCCAGGGATGTATGTGCAAAAAATGCCCAATGTGTCATTTGTGGTGTCATGAGTACTCATTCATGAGCTATTAACGATAGCAACACCGTTTTCCTAAAACGTCAAAAAATTGACTGAAAATGAAAATACTGTAATTCACTGCAGTGTTTGATAAATTTACGTAAAAAATAAACGCCTTTTGTAAAGGTTTAGTGAGTTTATAGACTGGGACATAGTGCAAAGTTTAGTTTATCAGTGTCCAGTGTAAAAAGGTACAAATAGCGTCACTTCGGCGGCGATGTCTTTCTAAAAATTGTGAACAATTTGCTGTGTAAGGTAAGTTATCGCGGAGGTGGTCCATGTCAAGGCTGGGTGATGTTTATTCATCATTAATTAGTACGTCGGCGGGGTTTTCGACCAGGAAGCGATGATATCACGGACGGTTCTTTGAACTTTAATTCGTAATGATGTAATTTTGTCAAAAATATGAAAGTCAAGTGGTAGGGCTTCGCACTTGGTTTTATTTTTAGCCCAAATACTACGCACGCTCTTGTATTTGTTCTGACTGAGTGATGCACTGTTTACACTCGCTCCCCTCGGTTTTAATTGCGCCTGTATTTATTTTGTTGGGTCTTCAAATAAAGCTGACTTACTTGTTCTTGGGTTTTATAAAGCAACAAGGCAGTGTTTCATTCTGACACGAAAAATTGCTAATACAGACTATGAAACGGTTTAAAATGACATAAAGTTAGTGATAATTATATTTTAAATTATAATAAAAAGATTATTTCTTTATAATTAACCGAACAAGTTTATTAAATGTATAAGTTTAAAAAGTTTTTACTAGCAAAATAATATATAAAAATCACATCAGTGTTTCATAATTTCCTGCATTATAAAATATTTTCTACAGATCATGTTTATAGTGTCATTATCATTTCCAATCAAACTTAATTATTACTTTTAAATGGAAACATTGATAATTCTGATAAACAAACAGGAAATAAAACAAAAAATCCACCGTTATCCTCCAGCTAGAGGTCAAAACGCTTAAACTTAACACTAAGTAACCATACAAACTATATCCTACCCTACTGCTAGCAATATAAGGTAATAATTCTGCTAGCACAATGTCTGTGTAAATTAAGTAATAATGATCAGTATTGTTTTCAGTATAAATTACACTCAGACATAGTTGAAATGAACTATGATATTATGATTTTACCTTATCATTGTAATGTAAACATAACATATAGCATAACAATATAATATAACATAACAATACAAGACCTGGAAAAGCATGTAGCCTCACTTCCTTCTTTATTAGACTCCTCAAATCCTGATTCCTTGGTAGTGTGATTTGGTAAACTGCTTTATGCAAGCCTCAGAGTTTAAGAGATGTAGATACAAACAGTTGCCAATGGCTTAATGTATGTGGAAGTACTTTTAACTTATTTTTCAAGCAAATTGTCATCCCCTTGGTTATGCACTTAGGGGTAGAATATGGCAAAATCCATTCTTAGCAGATGTCTACTGATAATGAACTACATCCCTGCCAAATTTTATTTTGTATATCAAGTGGTTTTCAGTATTTTATGATGAATGAATGTCTGTTCACTTTTATATACATAGATTTTGTTTCTGGGTTGTTAAGTAAAATCATTGTATCAAACTTTGCTGTAATGAGTAAATGTCTTAGTCCACCACACTGGGTAAGTGTGAATTCATAGGCAGATTTTATACACTCATGCCATGTGCAGGTCTCCTAAGTGAAATAAGTAACAATTAATTTCTAAAATGCTACTCCTCAGTTAAATAAATAATGTATAATGTGCATTAATAAATTCTGTATCTACCTAATCTTATATATTTTTAATTAAAGCTAAACTTACATAATTTCTTAGTCTAGATTGTGTATACTCCTTCCCATTTTGTTTAGTTTAGTCTACCTTAGCAGATGTTCAGCATGTTCTATAATCTGTTATGAACCGGTATCAAAAATAGACCTTAGCCTTGTAGCGATTGAGTGTAAATTGCAATAACATGGCTATAAGATCACATGAGGTCATTGAAACACTCTTTACAATACTTCATGCATTGGTATGTGGAGTGGGTGTCTGTAAGTTTATTTTATCATTTAAATTGTACTAAGTGCTCCACTCTCTGGTGGATTGATATATTGGTGGGTTTGGATTATTCCATTTACCCACATCAGAAACCTCTCAGGAAATAAAAACCTAACATTTCTTATGTACATATTTGTGATTTGTGTTCACCTACATATGTTTTTTTTTTTTTTTTTTTTTTTTTTTTTTTTTTTTTTTTTAAATAAAACTTCGTTTCCATGAACTATTCGTCCATGCCTTTTTTGTGCACTTTTATTTTATAAATTATTTGCTCCTATCGCAATTTACAATAAATTAAATTAATATCAATAAAATCATTAGCGAGTTAAGGACCTTATACTATCTCTTAACTATGTTACAGTTAATAGTATTTAGTATATAGTATTAGTATATTATAAGTAGTTAGTGTATATATATATATATTTTTTTCTCTTTCTTTTTTCTTTTCTCTTTTCTTTTCCGTTTTTGCTTTTTTTCCTTTTTTTTTCCTTTTTTTTATATATATATATTTTTTTTTCATATGTATATATATATTTGTTATTATTATTATTAGTATTAGCATTGTTATCATTTTTTTTTTGTTCTCTTTTTTTTTGTTATTATTGTTATTATTATATTATTTTTTCTTGAACGATTTACAAACACTTATAGAGAAACATTTATATTACATATTGTTCTCAGAAGATTTACTGACACGTGTAGCGAAACACATTTATGTTACATAATTAATTACGTGTACTGCCTATTTATTAACAAACATATATCTTAGGCGCGTGTAATAGCATAATTTATTCTTGTCTTGTTTGTTATTGCTTTTCCACGGAGGCCGCTGTGTGCTTTCTTTCTGTTAATTTTTTCAGAACTGTCGGGTCCCTGCTTCGGATTGCCATCGAGATGTTGTACTCCTCCAGTCTTTGGTCTGTGGCCTTCATAGCCCTTTGGATGAACTGGGCTATGGCGTCATCGCTGTAGTCGGTGTAATACACACAACTGGTGGTGTGACGCGACACGGCCACTACGGCGTGGGGGACACTGCTGTGCAGTTGAAGTCGTTTTGTCGACTGGCGCACTATCAACACCGTCTCGTACGTTAGACCCTGCGCTTCATGGATGGTCATGATTTTAGATCCCTCTCCGCATCCGAAACCCTCGTTTCTTAGACTCTCTTTTTCGGCCTGGGTATGTACCAAATAGAGGGTCTTCTCGAGGGTTTTTGGGATCTGAGCATTTGTGTATTGCTCTAGCTGCAGTGATCTCAAACGCGACTTCGACGAGTATATGCCGCTATAGACCTCGCTTAGGGCATACGCTACGTCCACCGGGTTTCTGTGCGTGCACAGCAGTTCTTGACCTATTTTGGCCAGTTGGCTTGGACGGCTGTATTGCAACTCGAAGAGGTTATTGCGCTCTATGAATGGTAGTTGATTGATGTCTCCGACGAGAATCGCTTCCGTCGCTCCGGTAAGTCTTATCGCCATCACGATGGACCCAAAATGGTTCATGAGCGCCTCGTCTATCAACAGTCGCTCACAGCTTTTCTTTGAACCATTTACTAGAACGGAGGCCATCGTGCGCACATTTGATTCGGCGAACATAGCGGAGCGGTTGCTGAGTCTCGTTCGGAGATCTCTCGCTGCCTCCGTTGTGTACGTGATTATGAGGTCTTTGTCCTCCTGGAAGTGATTCACCAACCATGTGGACTTGCCACAGCCCGGGACTCCATTGATCCACGTTATCTTTGGTATATCCCACGTTTCTGGTGAGAAGTGTTCACCGGATAAGCTGTCCGCCATAGCTAAGATCTTGTCGTTCAGCATTATCCGGGTGCATCTTGCTATCACCACTACGGGATCATTTGGAGGGGTGTTAAATGTTTCCCGGCCGGTCCGTCGACTCTCCTCGTCGTCCCTGGTGACGAAGCCCCTTGTTAGACTGTAGGCTGCCATGTGGCTTCCTTTTTCTGAGCCTTCTATAATTTGAGAGGTGTTGTTGTTGTATATGGCAGCCTCCGCTTTCTCGAGTCTCTCTTTCAGTAGCTTCCTGTCGTCATGGAGGAAGGACTGTGGGATGTTGTGGCACGTCCTTTTATTATCCTCCATTGTCGCTGCAGTCAGTGCTCTGAATTCGAGAAAAGCGTTTATTAGGTGGTCCAAAGGGGTCTTTGCGTCCCGTAGGTTTGGCGGTTCGACCAGTCCCTTTTCGGCTTTATTTAAGATGGTTTTTAATGGCTGTGAATCACTTCTTGGGGTGTTTTGTGCCGGTATTTGTGTTTGTTGTGTTTCTGCTTTTCTTTTCCTGCCTGGTATCTGCTGAGAGACGGCATTTAGGGTCTTTACTGTCACAGACAGCATTCCTTGTTTTTCTTTATGGTCGGCGTGCTTCTCTTTCGCTGTAGTTTTTTCCGCTGCTCTTTTTAACTGCAGTCTTTCAGAGCCGCTGATTTCTTCTGGGTTTGCTATGGGGTGTCCCCATCTGTCTACTGGGTTCGGAGCGGTAGTTGAGCCTGTTTGCTGCGGTTTTAGATGACCGAGGTTTTCACCCCGGTCTTCATATACCACGATCTCATGTTTT
Source organism: Hesperia comma (assembly GCA_905404135.1). Lineage (NCBI taxonomy): Eukaryota > Metazoa > Arthropoda > Insecta > Lepidoptera > Hesperiidae > Hesperia > Hesperia comma. The sequence continues at coordinate 7,359,124 of FR990032.1, read as the reverse complement.
TCGGAGGCTTTGAGGCTCCCCGCGTGATCTTCCGCTCTACCTTTTATGTAACCCACCACCATAGCATCCAGACTTATTACCCTTGGTGTTATTTCGGGTTCTCCTGTTTGTCCAAGTCTCAGGAGGACTTCGCATGCCTGAGCGAATTGGGTTTCGTTGTCGCTCCCTTCGAACAGCGCGATCGTTTTGTTTCTCGATCGCACTATTTTGCAGCGCTTATTAGCCACTGAGACTTCTGATAGCGCGTTGTATGTGCTGCGCTTCATTGTTGCTCTGAAAGTACTACCGTTCAGTAGAGCTGCTAGTCCGGGTGAAATTGCAACTCTCCCAGAGCATTTGGTGTTGCAGAAGCTTATGCCGAATCTCTCTGCGTTGTTGTCCATAAAGAGTGCCACTCCCCGTATTCTCAAACATGGTTCCCCTCGTTCCGCTTGTTGTAGCAGATGTATGAACCCTGAAAGTGAGTTATCGAGTGGGTTGTTTGTTTGCGGGTTGCGGTCCTCTCTTGTTTGCAAGATTTGTTGTGTAGGCGTTACTGCTGTCTGTGACAGTGAGGAGTTTCTCTTCGCAACTACCCGGAAGATAGAGTCCAGGTAGCCCAGGAAGCACTTTCTTTTTTCGTCAGTTTGTAAGATGTTATGCAATATTGACTTTTCCAGTTTTATTCCAAGTTTTACCTCAGTCTCCGTTCGAATCGCCAGAAATCTAGGGCATTCCAATATTACATGCCAGACTGTTTCATTGATGTTGGGGTCGCATTCGCATCCGGGGCTATCTTTCAATCTGAACCTGTGAAGATACTCCCCCATGCCTCCGTGTCCCGTCAGGGCTTGCACCTGTATCTGTGTCAGTTTTGTTTTCCTTATGATTGTGTAGGCTTTGCCCACATCTGGGAAGAAGGTCTTCGTTACTGACCCAGTGGCTGAGGTGGTGTAGCGATCCTGCCACTTTTGGACCGTCTCCTCTCTGATCTTCTTTCTGACGTAGGACAACGGAGTTTCTGCGTAGTCTGGTATGGTGGACGTGTTTTTGGCAGCAGTCTTTGCTAACTCGTCCGCCCGTTCGTTTCCGGCGGTCCCAACGTGAGCTCTGATCCAGAATAGCCGAACATGTCTTCCTACCCTCCTGAGTCCCCTAATGTTGCTTTTAATTTCTTCAACCAGGGGGTGCGATGGTCTAGGGTTTTTGAGCAGCTCGAGCGAGGATTTTGAGTCGCTCATGATGTTAATATTTATCTTGCCGCTCGAAACCGCTTGTTCCACAGCCTTATGTAATGCGTATAGCTCGGCTTGGAACACTGTACAGGAGGGGTCTAGACTATAGGTCGAAAAACTGGTCTCCTTCTCGTCCTCCCACCATGTCAGGGCAGCTCCTGTCTTTTCTTCTATCTTGCTGCCGTCGGTGTAAATGTGGGGTCCGACAACATGGTTGGTGGCCAGGGTTTCGGGGTTTACGCTCTCCAGCACCTCATATTTTACTGTGGTCAGCTTGGAGGGGTGAGGTAGGTCTTCGTGCCTGACCATCCGTTCCAGTTTTCTTCCTGGTGGTATATAGTCTAATGAGATGTTCTTCTTGGCCTTGTACAGGCTTGCTGATTCTTGGATCCTGAGGTCTAATGGAAGGAGCCCAGATAGGACGAGTGCAGCGGTGAGTGACACGGTTCTGTACGCCTTACAAGTTTTCTGGGCAAAGCCCCTTTGTAGCGCTTCTAACTGGTTTTTATTCATCTGCAGGTCTGTTGCCTGATACCATACGCTCGAGGCATACGTCACTATTGGTTCTATCACCGCTACATAGATGGTACGTACTATTTCTGTGTTCAGGCCCCAAGTCACTTTCGCAGCGCACGCTAGTTGTTTGTATATGTCTGCCGCTTTTTTACATGTAGCGGCCACGTGCGATTTGAATGTGAGCTTGTTATCTATTATGAGACCTAGGAGCTTTATTTCCTTAACCAGATGTAGTTGGATGCCCGACATATAGAGCTTTGGGGGATTGTACTTAAGTTTCTTTGTGATGAGCAGTGCGTTGGTCTTATGCGCTGCGAAACTAAGTTTATTGCGCGTCCCCCATTTGACTACATCTGCCAGCGCCTCATTTGCTGATTTCTCCAAGGTCTCAATATTGCCGTTTGAGAACACTAGTACTATATCGTCCGCGAACGCTTGGCAGTATACCTCCTTGCCGGTGAGATGGTTTAGTAGCGGGTCTAGAATGATGTTCCAGAAGGTTGGTCCACCGATTGATCCTTGAACACAACCCTTCGTGGTGTTCTTTTCGTACTCCGCCCCGGCGTAGTTTATTTTGACCCTACGGTCTCTGAGGTATGAACTGACCATTGCGTATAGATTTCTTGGGCATTTCCTTTTTATTAGCTGGTGTTTTAATGCTGGCCACCACGCGTTATCAAAGGCCCCCTCTATGTCCAGTGAAATAATGAGTACAATCTTCTTGTTATTCATTTCAGATCGCACATGTTCCATGAGGTCATAGAGGGCGTCTTCAGTTCCGCGCTGTGGCAGAAAGCCATATTGCATTTTGTTAAGGGTTGGAAGGATATGCCATTGGATTCGGCCTACCATGAGCTTTTCGATGATCTTGCCCATGATTGAAAGTAGGCCGATAGGTCGGTACGACTTTGGTTTAGTGTAGTCGTCTTTCCCTGGCTTTCGGAGGATAACAACGTGGGCTGTTTTCCATTGCTTAGGGAAGTGCGCCAGCTCTAAGCACTTGTTTGCTATTGCCATGAACACCTCCCTTTCGCTGTTTATTGCCTCTATGCAGATGTCAGCGGTCAACCCATCGCTTCCAGGGGCCTTCTTCGGATTCACGTTGTTTAAAACCAGATCCAGTTCCGCCGATGTGAAGTTTGGGTCATCCTCCGACAGTTGCATTGATGTTATCTGTTGTTCCTCCGTTAATTTTCTTAGCTGCATGTGGTGGTGATTATCAGTCGATGTAGAGTCTTCGGGGTAGAATGTGTTTGCAAGAAGTTCCGCCGATTTTTCTGGGGTTAAAGTTGTTCCGCCGGCGTCTTGTAGTAGCAAATCGTCTTTCCTCCTCGCTGTTTTGCGAATGACTCTATAGATCCCGTCCCACATGCTCTCTCTATCCTGAGTTGTGCAAAATTCCTTCCAACTCTTAGTTTGTGCGTCTTGTGCCATATGGGTGTATACTTCCTTTGCTTCTAGGTATTCTTGTATTACCGTCTCTCGTCGGTGGGGTGCAGCGTTTCTAATTCTTCTTTTTTTCCGACGGACGTCTTTTAAGGCCTCTTCCAGGGCTTCGGACCACCAGGGCAGTCTAGTGTTCCCCTTCCAAGGCCTTATTTTTGGGATCGTTTCTTCGCACGCTTCCTTTACGGCGGATGTATATGCCATGATCATGTTCTCAAGTTCGTCGGGCGTTTTGGTCTTATTGATTGTGTTTGGGGTGATGTTTTTGTCCCCTAATGAAGTTTTGAAGAGTGAACGAAAATCGCACCAGTTTGCCTTCTTCGTATTATAGACGCGCGTCGTCGCGACTTGTTTTGGTTTTAGAGTCGCGTCTAGGCGTATAACGAAAGTGATGGCATTATGGTCCGAAGTTGTTATATTTCCGTTCACTCTCCAGTCTTCCACTCTGCCTAGGAGCGATTGGCTGCAAGCCGTTACGTCGACTATGCTGGTATACAGCCTGTCGCCCCTATAGGTTTCAAAGGTTGGTGTTTGCCCGGTGTTTAGAACTTCTAAGTTTAGATCATTAAGGAATGTGCTGTAAGCTGTCCCTCTCGGATTTTCGTAGCTGCTTCCCCACCAGTGACTCCAGGCGTTTACGTCGCCTGCCACTATTATGTTTGTCGTTCGGAGTGCCTGACATGCAATGCGAGTACGTGCGAGGTATGGTTCTATGTCCTGATCCCCCTCGAAGTATACCGATATTATTCCGATTTTGAGCTGGCCCGCTGTTATGACTGCTGCTGCCTCGGTTTCAGTGATCAGATGGGGATCATGAATGGTTCCCAGCTGTTCACTGAATACGAAGATTGCCGCCTTTACTGGTTTTTTTCTGTTTTGGGAACACTGGATGATCTTTGTCCCTGAGTACTGGCCTACCGTTCCTTCCTTACCTACATACGGTTCTTGGACGAGGGCAATGTGCATCCCTCGTTCTCTTGCGGCCTGAACCAGTTCAGCGGTTGCCAGCTTTGAGCGCTGCAGATTTGCTTGAATTATCCGCAGGCTAGTCTTATCGGTCAAGTTCGGGGGGGATGCGAGGTGTCTCTGGGTGCCTTTAGCAGTACGCAATGCGTGATCGTGCTATAGCGTCCCACTTTTGTCTTTCCGGGCATTCATCGCTGAATGCCTGGTGTGTCCCGTCACTCGTCCCTGATGCTCGGCGGCAGTTGATACAGGCGGGCGCATTTCTTCTCAGCCTGTTTGGGCATTTTTCCCAAGTGTGTGCTTCCCCACAGTAACTGCATGCCTGGTCTTTTTCATTGCATATGGCCTTTGTGTGGCCATAGCCCAGGCATTTGCTGCACTGTACTAGTGGGGATTGGTCCACTATAGGTCTTTTTTGGAGGCCGATGTAGACAGTGCCTGCCTCCGTGAATTTTTTATGCAATATCGGGGAGAGCTCCAGGATCGGATGGCATTCCTGTGGGTTCCTCGCTATTTTCCTATAGCGGACGCGGATAGTCCTGTCCTTCTCACTGACGTCGCTCATTAGGTGTTTATTTTGAGCCATCAGGTGTTCTACTATCTCGGCGTCAGTGTGGTACGACAGGACATCTTTTATTTTGGCCAGAGGGTTCTTAGTCTTGGCCACTTCAACTTTTAGTTTTTTATCCGCGGCCACTCTGCTCTGTACCAGGGACATATCTTCTTTGGTTCCACAGCTTAGAATGATTTTTTGATTCTTAGCTTTCTTAATCCGGTCCACCTTAGCCCCCGTTACTTTTGGGTTTAGTGCCTCCCTGATCGTTTCGATGACGTTTTCTCCGGTTTTTTTGGGGTCCGTCGATGAAATGATCAGGGTGTGGTTTGGGCTGGGTTTTGGTGGAGCGGGCTTTGTAAGCGCTTTGGCGTAGGTTGGTTTTGCCGCTGTGGTCTTTGCCAGTTCTTGGAGTGCCATCTCTGTGCATAAGCTGATGGCAGGAGGCGGTGTTTTCTCCTTTATCTCTCGCATCGTTCTCAGTTCGGAGGACATTGCTTCCAGGCGCTCCGTGAGTGGCTGCAGATGCTCATTGATGTTTGTGATGTTTGATGGTGGTGGTGTTGGTGTCTGCGCTTGTTCCTTTATTGTCTTGTTCATAACGTCTAGTTTGTCCTTTATTTCGTGCAGCTCTTTAGGGGTGTCCGGGAGTTCTTTAGGAGGGTTGGTCTGTTGTTTTTCTAGAAGACTGTTATTTGTCTTCAGAATAACATCCGAACTGGTTTTAATTTTTTCTAGGTCCTTCCTGATTCCGTCCAGCTGCGTGGAAATGGAGGTCACGCATGTAAGGAGTTTTGCGTGAGCAATTTTGAGTGGCTCCAGGTCTTGCTGTTTCCTTTCCTCCGATTTCTTTGTGGACGGGTTTAAGGCTTCCTTAATCGCCAGTTCGATGTTTTGGACCACCTTGGCCACAGCCTTTATTTGGCTATTTGGCTCTTGGGTTTCGTAGCCCAACCAGCTCCTTATGGCCTTTGTCTCCTCCAGGTTCCCGCAGATGTCAGTGCGGGCAAGCCTCATATCCTCTGTAAGAGATTTTATGGCCTCCACCGTTGCTTTGTTGTGGGCCCTTTCCACTCTTACCAGTTCTCGGGCATGGCTTACTCGTTCTCTCTCCAAGTTGTACTTGTGCCGTGACCTGGAGTCTGACAAGGCCAACACCGTTTCGTACATGGTCTGCAGGCACTCTAGTGTGATGATTTTACATTCTTTCTTCATGTTGCCTGCAGCCTCCAGAGCGTCCTTTGCCCTTTGGAGCTGCTCGTTTGCCAGTTTGGTAGCCAAATCCATTTCCACCCCTCTCCGCCTGTTGGTGGTTCTGATGATGCTCGGACGTCCTTGGTGTTGTGCGTCTGAAGCAATTGACGTGTCCGAGAACTCATCATCTGATTCTAATGGTATTATCTTCCTCCGTGGAGAGGTTGAAGTGGCGAGGGATGTAGTGGGGAGGTCGTTTGTCTCCCACGACGCGACCTTGTCGATGGCGGCATCTATTGGGGTTTTGTCCATCGGCAAGGACCGTTCAGCTGAGTCCTCGCTGATTGAAGACCGGGCCGTCGCTGTCTTTGAGAGAACTTTTTCTCTCAGAGATCTCTGGGTCTTTAGTGCGGGGCGTAAAGTTGTTTTTGCCACCGGCGCAGATACGGCTGAAGCGGCCTCCGTGGAAGGCTTCCCGGTTTTGGATGTGGCTGACATTTTTTTTTTTTTTTTGGCTATTGAGTTTTTCGGTAACACTAGATCTATGCTAAGCTTTGGTTATAATAATATTATACAGTAATAAATAATACAACAATATATAATATCAACTACTTAATCTATTTGTTTCTTGTTTAAGGTCCTATTTTACGGCGCAGATGGTGTAGCCGGAGTAATACTCGCTTTTTCTCGAGGGATTTTTCGTGTGTGACGGAAATTGGAATTCCGTTGGAGCTAATTGGTAGAGAATTTCCTCCCGAGTAGTTTGAGCCCAAACTCGGGTATCCTGTCTCGTCGGGAAGGGAAGTTAGACCGCGGGGGGGTGAGGTAAATTTTAAGACCGCGCAATGGGGGGGGGGGTTGTTGAAGTTTGGTGGGAGTAACCCAAGAGTGGTTAAAAAATTTTAAGCGCAGGGGGGGGAGGGGGTGCGATGTGGGGGGGGGTTCTCTTAGGGAGGGAGGGTACACTGAGGGGGGGAGGGGGTGTTTGAGCTCGAGCAAGTTAGTTTCAAAATTGTGCTCGGATCGTTTCTCAAGGGGGATTACTGGGGGAGGGTGTTTGTTGTAATGGGGGGGTGGTTGTAGAGGGGGGGAGTGGGGGGTGTCCTTGCGTGTGGGTGGAGAGTCCTCGTCGAGCTGAAGCAGGAGAGCCCAAACACGGGGGGTGTAGGTGTTCCCGCTTCGGAGTTCCCTCGGGGTTTCCTGATGATAGGGTGGGCTGTGATGCTGCTGGTGTGCGGCGCCTGAGATCTATAAGGGCGCAGTCTTGGAGGCCGGACCGGAGCGCTAGCGACGTTCGCCGCGTGCCTTGTAACTCGACCACGTGTTTGTGTAGGTTATTTTTCGTCCACGCGGTTAGTCTTCACCACGTGGTTTTTACAACCTTCAAACGGTCGTATCTCCGAGGTCTGATGGAGTTCCTTGGTGATCTAGGTGTCGTCTGATAGGTCTTTTGAAGGCCTAGCGCGGGGTGATATTATTTCGAAAAGATGTTGTTGTGTTACCTGGAGGATGCTATGCAAAGTCCAGGGTCTGCTGCTCCGAAGCCCTTTCAGATATGGTTTTGCACACACGTATCCAGACGAGTCACACACTTATGTATCACACTGTACAAGATTTATCACTGTAGATACTGTTTTTCCGATTTTATTGATTTTTTTGCGTGGAGCTATTGTGTTTCGTGTGAACGCGAGGTGCTTGGGTTCCACCTACATGTTAGGAACTTCCAGTACCATAACTTAAGAATAATTGGGTTTTTTTTAGTCAGTTAAGCATCACTATCACAATAAGTGTTAAAATTCTATCATTAATTTAGAAAATTAGAAACCTGAAAACTGCGATCAAGCATGGGCGCAAATACGAATTTGATTATGTTACTGTTGGCTGCAAATTATATATTTTGTGTAAGCTTAATAGTTATTTAACAAAAAAAAAACATTAGAATAAGTTTATTAGTTTGAAGATTAATATGTACACAGGTACACACAGGCAGACTTACTATTTTACTGTTCTTAACCCCCCTCAATTATTTACATTTTTATTGTAAATATATTAAACTAGAGAACCGCCCGCGCTTCGCTTCGGGACCCGTAGGTAACAGCCGCGTAGGTCTCGCTCCCGTAGGAATCTCGGCCAATAGGATAAGCCTATAATATGACATACTGGAACATCAACATCAGAATCCGTCCTGTCTTCACTCACGGCTAACATAGCCGTGGGGATTCAGTTTCGGGGCCGGTGGCCCCCTGACTGAGGTGTCTGCCGCGGTCCGTAACAACGGTCCGGTCCGGACCGGTCGTTGGGTTGGGACCCTGTATGGGTCCTCGAAGATTGTCCAGATGGTGATGTGGAGTATGGGTGTCTAGACCGGGGAGTCATGATGATTTTCACGCCGCCCAGGCGATCAGGCCCTACCAGGTGAGACCCGCTGGTGGGAAGCCCAGCAGGAGCCGATCTGCGACCGGACGGCGGCTTGCGGTCTTGTCCGAGGTGGTTCACGGTCCGGGGGGCGGGCGTGGAGCGGCGCCAGGTTCCGCAGGTGCAGAAACCGCGCCGCGTCCGCGCGCGCAAACATCCGTTGCGCTAGGTCCTCCACGTGGGCGTCCAGGCTCTCAACTCTGAGGCCCCGCTGGATGGTGGCGTTCCTCATGCACCACGGCGCCCCTGCCAGCCGGCGCAGCGTCTTCGATTGAACCACGCGTAGGCGCCTGCGTTGTGGTTCACTCGGGAGCGCGTAACAGGCTGGGGCCGCGTACGTGAGTCTGGGGCGGATGTAGGTCTTCCAGATGGTGGTTTGACCCTCAACGGGAGACTCGAGGAGAGCGCTGGACGTAGCGCTACAGCTGCTGCCTTGGCGTGATTTACGACGTTGGTCACGTGGGGCTTCATAGTCAGGGTCCAGTCCAGGGTTACCCCATGGTACTTGGCCTGTCTTGTCCAGGCAATGTCTTGGTTGAGGAGCTTTAGAGTGGGGTCGCGCATCGTGGTTCCTCCGAATTGGATGGCCTGCGTCTTCCCTACGTTGATCGCCATCCTCCACTCGTGTAGCCACTTGGGGAGGGCGTCGAGGCATCTTTGCGTTTTAACGGCGGCGTGACCTGACTTAATCGAGGTGGTCAGGTACGCCGCTTCGTCCGCGTAGAGGGCGAGCATGGCGCCCCCCTCCGCTGGAATATCGTTCGTGTAGCACGTGTAGAGGGTAGGCGAGAGGCAGCTTCCTCAACATCATTCATCAACATTTGCCTATGATTTAAGTAAATTACATCTACTATTTGATAGCGTGATTCAGAACTTGCAAATGAATTTTACTAACGGCATCTATTAACAACATCCGGAACTAAATATCTAGCAACTAACAAAACATCGATCTTCCCATAGGAATGAGATGTTTTTCCGCGGTAAAAAGTAGCCTACGTCACTCTCCACCCTCCTAACTATCCCCATACACATAAACCATACCATATAATAGCCATGTTGCGACGTAAAAGAGTCACAAACAAACAAACAAACACACTTTCACATTTATAATATTAAGTAAGGAAGGAAAGGATGTACAGTTACAACTTTTTTATACTTTTATTAGAAGTACTAGCGAACCGCCCTCGCTTCGCTTCGGGACCCGTAAGTATCAACCGCGTAGGTCCCGCTCCCGTAGGAATTTCGGGAAGATAATAAACTATCACCAAAATTAATTGAGGTTAAATTAAATTAAACTTACAAATAAAGCTTACGACAAAATAATAGCAAAGTAGCAAAGGATCACAGCAAGATTAATTCAGATTAAACTTGGAAACGCGGCAAGTTTGGTATGGCAGTGGGTTCGACCAAATTTGATTACCATAAAAACGGTTCTAGTGTGTTAATCTTAAAAGATAGACATATACTGTCGTGGACATTTTTTTAGATCATTTCAAGAGGAATAATTCTTTCATACATAATATATTTTTGGTATCTTGAATCGTTTTCGCAACGCATGCAACGAAAGCCCTCGAGAATGAATAATTTTCCCCGTTTTTTCCACATTTTTCATTATTTCTTCGCTCCTAATTGTTGCAGCGTGATGTTATATAGCCTATAGCCTTCCTCGATAAAAGGTCTATTCAACACAAAAAAAAAATTCAATTCGAACCAGTAGTTCCTGAGATTAGCGCGTTCAACCAAACAAACAAACAAACAAACAAACAAACTCTTCAGCTTTATAATATTAGTATAGATAAATGGGTTCACGATAAATACTTATTATTTAAACTGTTGTGTATCAGTATGTGAAAATCAATAAATGACATTGTCATCTATCCAGATCTCAATACCCTATTGATGACTTGTGATGTGCATCTTCACTTATGGGTAATTTATGCATATTGCGGCGCTGGGGGCGAGATTGTTAATATCCTTTTGGTTCTATAATCTGAGGTTAATATTTATAATGGTGTGCCTATCATGATTATGACATAGTTATCATAAAACTCAATATCGGTATTTAGTGCATTGATAGCATTTAATAATAATGATAATGAAATGAATTGAAATGAAGTTAATTATAACTTGTTTTTTGTAAACACTATGAAATTTAAATGATTGCCTGTTATTAGTCTTACGAGAAGAAGTGGTCAGGAGGTTCTTTTCATACTTGTAGTTATACACTGCACGTATTAGTTACGGGCTTACGTCTTATACATATACATATGTAATTCATGTCCAAGCAATAAAAATATTTTTAAAGTAATCGTGAAGTTTCTAATAACCCTCTGTTTATTAAAGCCGAAAATGAGACACGCACAGTTTTATAAATGAGCAATAAAATCGGTAATTTATCAATATAAAACATAAAATATGGGCCTGTTGAATGTCAAAGAACTATGCAGGAATCAGGATCCCAGTGAACTTGTCGCGTTATCAGTGTAAACAACGCTTCCGTTACGGTGTTGGTTGATATGCGCCGGCGCTGATAATCGCATCGGCTCCCTGTAACATGAATGGTTCTCATATTTGTAAAGTTAAATGTAGACCATTAATCTTTATAATGTGTCGGTGAAGGAGTTGGTGACAGTTTTAAGCATTATTAGTGTTAATTGGTTCAGTTTAATCAGTGATTTACGGATCAACTCCTTACATTCTTTTGTGTAGGGTTTGATCAAAAACCAACGCTCCTTGTTTTTATCGTATTGGTAAATACGTTGTTTGCTTCGCAAAATATACATTATGTTATTGTGTTTATCACCCAAGTGACCTAAGACAACGTCGCGTCGCATCGTGACTTATCATAAGGTGGCATTGTAGTCAAGCATTCATATATTCTTAATATCTTAATATATCTCGTGTCACAATGTTGGTCCGCGATGGACTCCTAAACCACTTAACCGATTATAATAAAATTCGCACACCATGTGCAGTTCGATCCAACTTGAGAGATAGGATACTTTAATCTCAAATTATAGTCGCAATTTTAATTTATTTCTAATTATTTGTCTCTTATTATTTGACAGTAAGTTTTGCAAGTAATGACAATTGACATGGCAGTCTTATTCACAGATGAACAGACACCTAGCGCCACATAAGAGAACTAAATTAAGAGTGTTATTATTTGACAGTCACAATTATATGTAACAGATGTCGATACCTTTCGACTGGGTTGAGTAAGTAATCAATAGATGGCGCTGCTATGGTAAATCTAACTTGCACCCGTGCGAAGCCGGGGCAGGTAGCTAGTATTTCATAAATAAAATTTGTATTATACCTACTGTCTAAGAATAAGAAGTTTTTTTGTAGATGACACATAATATTGAAATCCTAGAATTTAAATTCCAAATTCATGAATATGATGATAATTTTCATTTAAGGAGGTGCCTGATTTCCTCATAATGTAAAGTTAACATACTATAAGTAGTAATGCGGCCTATGACATAATTATGTTGTTATAGTATTTACATAAAATATAAATAGCTGCTGATTTCATGTCCTTCCATTTTTATCTCCTGCCGTATATGCATGCTATGTTGTTATTATGTTCTGATTGACTCATGTTTAACATATTTGGTTACAAAGATATTTATATTGGTTACTACTTTATTGTATTGAAAGACGTTATTGTTTAGCGGTAAGGCAGATTTTTGCGAATTATGCTATGCATTTTAGCGTTCCGTAATACACAAGTAAACAAGTAGTTCGGTAGGACCAGACCAAATTCCACCAATGGTTTTAAAAAACATAAGAAAATATATTTCCGAGCCGCTGTGTCATGTGTTCAACTTATCGCTGAAAACTGGGATATACCCACCACAATGGAAAATCTCAAGAGTTACTCCAATACCTAAAACGTCTGATAAGTCCGCTGTCGAACACTATCGTCCAATCGCAATATTATCGTCACCCGCTAAAGTTTTTGAGCACGTCTTACACCGCTATATCTACTCGCAGGTTGAAAAGTACCTTTCGAATGCCCAACATGGCTTTAGAGCAAAGCGATCGGTCGATACAAATCTCCTGACACTCGTGAACTACGTATCCACTCGACTAGACAGAGGAAGTCAGGTGGATGTGTTATACTTTGATTTTAAAAAAGCCTTCGACAGGGTTAATAACGACGTATTGTTGGCGAAACTAAGTTCCATCGGTTTTGCCCCAAGCCTTCTACGATTATTGGCTGACTATATGCGTGATCGTCAACAATTCGTCAGATTAGGCATATATGAATCTTCTCCGTACCAAACGCGCTCAGGGGTAAGCCAAGGTTCCATATTAGGTCCCTTGCTTTTTCTGCTAATGGTTAATGACTTACCGACGATCCTTGGACATGCAGAGTGTCTTCTTTATGCAGACGACCTCAAATTATACGCTGAGGTACAGTCAGAAGCGGATTGCCTGGCACTCCAGGGGGATGTTCGTGCGGTATATGAATGGAGTACTTTAAACGACCTGGAATTCAACCTTTCAAAGTGTAGTGTTATGAGCTTTGGTCGAGTGAGGAATCCAATATCTTTCGACTATACATTAGGCAAAACCAAACTGAACCGTTGTACGGTAATAAAAGATCTGGGTGTCACATTTGATCAAAGACTCACTTTTCATGACCATATAAGAATTATTGCAAAGGAATCCTTTCAACGCCTTGGATTTGTACTGAGAAACGTGCGCGATTTTAAGACAGGATTTGTCGTTCAAATTCTATATAATACTCTGGTACGCAGCAAACTGGAGGCTAGTTCTTGCGTCTGGAACCCTTATCACGCAAAGTACGAGTCCCTACTAGAAAAGGTCCAAAAAGCGTTCCTCAGGTACTTATATAGGCGCAATTTTGGCTATTACCCATTCATGTACCCCACATCATTTCTCCTGGGATGCCTCAACTACAATTCGCTGAAGTGTAGGAGAGCAAACTCCCAATTGGTAATGGCACTGAAAATTTTTAGAGGCTTAATCGATGCTCCGGAGCTGCATAACGAGCTAGCTCGCCTATTTACCCCGGACAATTACCTACGAGGCAGAAGGCATAAATTATTTGCCGTGCCGTCCTGTCGCACGTCCGCCCATGCAAACTCTCCGATCCCGCGTACCCTCTCGGCTCTCAGCGCTCTGCTAGAAACCTTTCCAGATTTTGATATTTTTGTTGACAATTGGAGGAAAGTCCTTAGTATGTGTCTAAGGTTCAGCGAAACCCCATGATTTATAATTTTGCATTCATTAACTTGACATTCTCATATTCCAATTTTTTTTTTTTTATTATGTATTACTATTTTATTATTTTTTTTTATTTTTTTTATTGACTGTTCATTATCATCTTATAATATGTATTTCTATCTACTATTTGACAATTCTTTAAAAAATGTGCCTTGATTAGTATTAGATATTATTGTGTTAATTAGTGTAAGTGGTATGTAAACCGTTCTAATTAACAATAAAATAAAATAAACAATTAAAAATAAACAAGAGACCCTAAGAGCCCTAGCACACGGCGTATTTTTTAACGCGCCGATGACGCGCGTACAAAGGGCCAGGAAGCCTCCTGGGCCTTTGTACGGCAATCAAACGAGTTTCGAACGCGCTACATACGCGCGTATTTATTGTGTTTGTATCGCGTTGACCGCGCGTCGTCGTCGGCGCGTTAAAAAATACGCCGTGTGCTAGGGCTCTTATAGTTTCGCCGTACCCATTCATCCGTGCTCCTGTTCTCAGATAAGTTCAGAGATTCTAAGGGTGCGGTTCACATGTCTTGAAAATCACGCGAGGCACAATGAGACGTAGATTTCAAGCCATGTGATTGGTGTATCGCGCACAGCTCCGCTCCGCTCCGCCTCAGTGGAACCGCACCCTAAGTGGCTGGGCAGGCTGGGTCTATACCTAAATTCCCAAATAAATATAAATATTTATTATGTTATGCCGATAAAGTAGGAAAATAGTTTTAATAATATTTCAGTACGTAACAGGTGCATAGAAGGGGAAATAAGGGTGTAGGGGACGGAATTTATCATTTTTCGTGCATTCCATGTTCTAGGGTATCATGGAATAGTGTTTGAAAACTGTTTCTTTTATTCTGGAATAATATGAAAGCTTTAATATTTGAATAGCTACTTTTAGTTACAGTCAAGCGCCCACCCGGTGCCAGCTAAATTATTGATTTTAGATACTTACGACAGTTGTGCCTGTAAATATTAAGAAGTTAACAAGAGAATAATTATTTAACAAGTTTAACGAGTATTAGTTGGTCTACTTACAAGTATAGAACCCTACACTGCGCGTGTTCGAATACTAACCTGGCCGGTTTTTGGTTTTTTATCGACGTTATTATTATATCAGCGTGGGCGATGGTCATCATTATGTGAGGCATCTTCAATTCGTATAGCTCTTTAGATTTAGAGCATAAAAAAAGAAAAGCACACTCACTTTTCTGTGCTCATGGAAGCGTTTTGATTCATATTAAAGATTTTTCACTTTATCATATCGCCCGTGATATCGCCATCGCACACACATTATTTGGTGTTGATATGACAAGCCCGAATCATGCTTTAGTAATTTCTTGCATCGCTCGCATGTACACAAGTTTCGATCGTAAACAATTTAATCTCGGAGGTTGCCGAGAGAGTTTGATTTGAGTAGAGAGCTTTCTTCTGAAGATTTTCCGCCTCTAAAAAATAAAGTAAAATCTACGTTCTTTAACTTTAATATTTCTGATAAAATGAAGTCCTATCCTCGTTTAACTAAATATCTATTTGAATAGGTACTTCTACCCTATTTAGCTTTTGCCTCCATCATTTATGAATGTGTGTGTATTTTCCAGCGTACCTCGCAATGGCGTCCGTGTGGAAGCGGTTGCAGCGCGTCAACAAACGCGCAGCCAAGTTCCAGTACACTGCTTCGTACCACCGCATCGATGTTGAGGTCACGCCCAAATGGTAAGCAATGTACCAAAAACTTGTAACTTTTTTGCAACTGACGAAGCGGGTAATAGGGTGTTATAAAAAATATAAAAGTCAGGCAGGTAATAAAATCTGAACACGATTACCTTCGGGTTAATTTGGGTAGTAAAAAGCCTAGTGAACTTCAACAAACATTTATTTGTAAGTAAAATGTCTGCCCCTTCCCTAGAATCGAACCGGCGAACTCTCGTTTCGCTAGCATGGTCATTACATTATCAACTAAGCAATAGCGATGGCAGAGTAAAATATTATAGTAGTTAAAACACATAAGTCCATTTAGCAACCCTCTGTACGTTACCACTATCAGATATCGATACAAAAGGGAGTGCCAAGCCGTCCGTTTGTCTTAGCTGGCCTTCTAGCAGCGCTAACTGGGCTAATGTGCCTATTTATAGACCAGCTATTGTGGAAGGCTTTAATGGCTTTTATTGTTCTTTTTAAATTACTTCCACAGATTAAGCTTTTGTTTGCAATATTTTGTCAGAAAAACTGTAACAAAATTGAAATTAGATATAGATGCGGCCAGTACCTTTATTATCACCTTTATATAATAAAAACAAAATCATGAAAAACAGTAATACAACAAAATATTGCACACCAAAATTGTATATTATGGACATGCACAGTAATGAGTTCAACAGACGCCTTTAACACTTAATTAGCGATCTCTTCCAAACAACCTATTAGGCTCAAAACCGGTCAAATGCGAGTCGAATTCACGCGTGGACTAATTACAGAAATAGATTTGATAATAACAACAATCAATAAAAGTAAAATAAAGTTTTTTTCGGCGTATTATTGAACTATAGTTCGGAACCAGCCGCGCTAAAATCTTACTCACACCTAACCGGTTTTAATTTAAGCTACGATGGTTTACGCATCACACGTGCCCCTACCTCGGACTGTATCTAGTGCGTTAAATCACATTACGTACAGACGGTTCATGCCTCAGTATTAGCCCAGTTATCTGTTTGGCTCGAAAGGTCAGCCCGTAATCTGCGGGTCGAAAGGTTAGGTCAGCTGTGTTCGACACAGGTCACGTTACAGCTGTCTCGAAATCGGAGGAATTTATTTAGGTCAGGTTAACTTACCTCTAAATGAAGATTAGCTCTCCCCCATAGCTTCGCCCCCGTAGACTTATTTTCACTTTATCCTCTTTTTAATCTTTAGGGGAGGAATGTTATAAACTCCTCTGTTAGTGCACCTCAAGGAACATGTATGCTAAACAGCTTCTTAAGTCAGTAGTTTCGGCTCTGCATTGTTTGTCATTCAGTCACTCAATAGATTTATTAATCTGTATGCTAAATCTATTTTATGAGTCACTCAGTAACGGAAGAGTTTATTAGAGAGAGAGAAAGAGGAAGAGTAATTATTAGAGATAATAGATATACAACAAAGACACATTAAGTTATATTCTATTATTAGCACAGGTCAAATGTGACGCTATGCTACGACAATCTTGACAGTAATTTCCTTGGTATAGAAATAACAGACAAAGTGATAACTGGGGTCATGAGTAAGATTTAGTGGCTCTATGAGAGCCGGGACAGCTATTTATCTGACAGATAAGTGTTTCTTTTCGTGTCTTGGCTGTTTGTAAAATCAATTAGTGTGTATCCATACCAACCATGGCACATAATACCATCACATCCACATCATATTCCCTCTGGAAATCTCATTGCGGTTTGTTTGTGTAAAACAGTAAAATAAATAATTTGAATGCAATAATGCAATGATTTATTTACATCTGATTTCTTTTTTCTTGGCCGATAATATATTGGTCACGCTTCAAGTTTCATTTATATACAATATGTACTTACATGGACAAAGGACATTCACTAAGGACAACTTACCAATAATTGTTGTTAAATTAAAGAAATTTAGAGTTGTTTGGATGTATGGCAATTAACGACGAACAACTTATTGTCAGTGTACATGTGTCCAAGACATGAAACTATAATACACGTGTTATAATTTCAGTTTATTTGACTAGATTGCTGAGGGAATACGTTTATTCGTTTGTTACAGGAAACCAAACAAGTTGAGTATCGTGTGGACTCGGCGGTCGCGGCGAGTAGTGACCGAACCTTTGGAATGGGAACCCTCGCTCAAAGATCCTCTCAAGTGAGTAAAAGCGTATTATACGTGTAATAAAATATGAAATTTAGTATTTTTTAGTTATACACTTAAGATTGGCTAGAGTCTCAACTGATAGTGGGTGGAACTGCGCACTGTCTTAGAAGGAACGTATTATTTCTTGACTTGAAAACACCGATTATACTTGTAGGTTGTAGGTACGGGAAAATAATAGTTATAAATAATGCATACGTGTATGAAGTCTAAGTTACGTGGTATCTTGATTATGCCACAGCCAAATCAGTACTTTATGAATTTTTGTGGGTAGCAGTAGAGTTCAATAGACTGAGAAGAAATATTCAGTCTTGACCTTGACCAATGAGTCATTTTTAGTTTGTAGTTCTAACTTGGAAATAAATTTTATTGAGAAAGTAATCATGCAGTTCTTGCCTAATTTTTTAAAATTATTCTCAAGTAGATATAAGTTGAATAGCTACATTTGAATTACCGCAGGCCTTTTAAACCCTTTCGATATTGCCATCATTAATTTTATGATAAGAGGCTCGTTATTCGATTGTCATTGCAGAGGTGCGGTGATATTCTCGGTGCCAGAGAACCAAACGGTGGCGGTGACGCTGTTCCGGGACGCGCGCACCAACGAGCTGGAGGACAAGGACTGGACCTTCGTCTTAGAGGATGTACGGTTTATTTTATATTCATAGTAAACCCACATTATGTAAGTTAACTTTTGTAGTGCTAAGACCTTGCTAAAATAGAAATTGAACCATTTTTTATTTATTTAATAAAATAAAAAATGGTCCTTCGAGCTTTGTTCGCTTTATTAATTGGCCCCGCTTGCAATTTCGATCTTTGCGAGACTGGACATAATTCCTATTTGAATAGCAAAAGCAGTTTCTTTGTTATTAACATTTAACACAACAGCTTTCCTATCAAATAAAAAATGGTCCTTCGAGCTTTTATTTTATTGCACCAAATCACTCGTCAGGTGTCCCCGACGGGCAAGCGGCGCCGCCTAGCGGCGTGTGCGGTGAACCTCCGTCGCCACGCGTCGCTCGCGCCGGCGCAGCGCGCGCTCAAGCTCACTCTGGACCCGCTGTCCAGGAAGGTCACCTCTGCTAAGCTACAGCTGACTTTGCACTGTGTGCTTCTCCGAGAGGGGCAAGCTACGTAAGTTTTGAGTGGATATTTTTGTTCCGAAATCATATTATGTAATCGTTTTGTTAGATTTTTTGGAAGATCAATTATAAATTATAAACGACATTTTTTCATTTACTGCTATTTCGGTAAAACGTATTATCATTAAGTAGAAGCAGTAAGAGGAGAAGTTGACGACTACGTAATATGCAATCATACAATGAATTAATTTGACAATATCGTCTTTTGATTATATTTATGTTGTACGTCGTTTTGATTATATTATTTTGTACTTCGAGTGGAATGAGCCATTTTGTTTCTATCCTTAAAGATTGCAAATTGCAGATTCGTTAAGTTAATTGCCGGTTCGTTACACGAAATTAATTAATTCCTTACTTTGAGAGTTATGTTTTTAGTGCTAGAAACTGTGGGAGATTAATAAATAATTAGTGAATTGATAGTATTTTGTTATTATTGTCGAACAGAGACGAGGACATGCAGTCGCTCGCGTCGCTGCTGTCAGTCAACAACAACTCAGATATCGCTGTGTTAGAAGACCTAGACGAAGACGACTACACGTTGTCTGATAACTCTACTAGACAGGTATGGATAGATCGTTGAATTATAGTGCAATAGGGAATGTGCATGTAATTCAAAATTGAAGTGAATTATTTTTTTACAGTAGTTATTGCTAGCATAAAGTCACCTTTAACGTTATTTTTGGTTTAAACACTGTGAAAATAAAAATGTTGATTAATAAAAAGTGGTAAATTTACGAGGGAAATTTAAAATTGTTAAAAAGGAAGTGACGTCCTCGTTCATTAAAGACATGAACATTGACGTCATTTTTCTATTGAGTCCATGGAAGGTGCGTTCCGCTTTGCACAAATACAACGCCCGAAACTTTTATTTTTCGATACAAAAAGAGCGTTTGTTGAGCCTTTTGGTTGTAAGTGGAAAACACCCTCCATAGACTACATAGAAAGATGACGTCAAAGCTAGTCGCAGGAAGATGGTGGCGTATAAATTAGCATTATGTCATTGCAGTTTTAAATATTTAATTTAAAATAAGTGTTTAATTTTCATCAAGTAATTTATATTTTTACGGTATTATATTGATATAAATAAACGTTAGAAACGATAAAAAAAATCATGCACAATCCCTATTCGTAGTATTCGATATGGTAAACAAAGTCTGCAAGAGCTATGCGTTTGTAGTATTTCCTATTTTACCCGTTTTTCATTTTATTTAATGCAATAATAGAAAGGTTCCTGTAGGTACTTGCTACACATTATGTAAGTTATAATAATAATTTGCAGATGCTGGATTTAAGACAGCAAGTGGAAGAAATGACTCAAAGTTTGACGAACAGTGATATAGCGGCGACGCCCAATAGCGTGCAAAGTCTCAACTTTGACAACTCACGCACCCCCACTGCGCCCATGACGCCCGAACTAGACACACCTACCACCCCCATCCCCTCTAAGGAGATCAACGAAATTAGCACAACAGAAACATCCATTGCTCCTAAATCTAGACCAGAGTACTTAAGCAGCCTTACAAAGCTAGCGATGAAAACTGAAACGCCCAAATTCACATCAACGCCTAATAAAATCGTCCCGCCCGTAGAAGAACCGAAAGTCGATAATTTGAAAGGAATAGTGTTCAAACCGAAGACGGTAGCGAAAAGGAATCTTAAGCCGTTGGAGTTAAAGTCCAATTTGAATAGTATAACTCTAGATACGAATGATAATGAGAAGGAGGAAGACAACGACAAAACGCCCACGGCGGAGATAGAGAGGGAAGATAAACTGTTTCCGGT
The DNA here is from genome assembly GCA_905404135.1 of Hesperia comma. Lineage (NCBI taxonomy): Eukaryota > Metazoa > Arthropoda > Insecta > Lepidoptera > Hesperiidae > Hesperia > Hesperia comma. Next base: position 7,338,771 of record FR990032.1, on the reverse strand, counting down.
CAAGGGATCGGAGAAGGATAAGACACCGGTAAATGTTTTGTTATCATAACATCAAAGATGATATTCATTGTTTCAGTTTTCCATTGTTAGACTTCGGCCCTGAAATTCTAAGAGTCTACTGTCGTCTTATTGTTGGCATTACACATTTATATTTAATAGTTCAGGATTGATTTCAAGGAAATAATAACATACATTTCTATGTAGATAAATTTTGTCCTTCATCAAAACTTAAGTCTAATGGGTTGAGTTTCCTAAAAGAGATCAAATCGAAAGTAATTTACTTAAAAACAACAAAATATATGAATGTAACAGATTTTTTTCGTCATTTTAAATGTCCGATACTTTGTAGAGAGACAATGCACTTAATTTGCGAAAACGATTGTTTTTTTCCACAAAATGTAAATTTCGAGTTATGTCTTTTTTTACAGTAAGGTTATATTCCAGGTACAAGATCTATTGGAGTGGTGCGGTCAAGTGACCCGCGAGTACCGTTCGTGTCGGGTGACCAACCTGACCACCAGCTTCCGGTCCGGACTGGCGTTCTGCGCCATCATACACCATTACCGACCGGACTTGATGTGAGTAACTACTGCTTTACTCTAGAGGGATCTTTCCATCTTTAATCAGGAATTTACTGTATTATTCACTAAGCAACAAACATACTTAACCAGGTATAATTGACCCTACCCTGTTAAAAAAAAAACTATGCTTAATTGCTTAATAGGTTTTCTGGAAGAGAATTTATGTTGTGTTATGGGTGGTAGACTTAATTGTTCACAGCTGTATCGGTTTATTTGGAATTAACTTTAATACTTTAATCTTCATAAAATACTCCGCACATTATAACAACCCGTCAACTGACCAACTTAAAACGAAAACATTCAATTATGATCTTTATGTCTGAGTAATTACGCTTGACGCGTGTTGTAATGTGTGCTCTGCTGAATGTGTTTTATCTAACACCTGTCCACAAAGACGTCCCACATACTGTTACATTATTTAACACTTACACGCCCACATTTCAGCGTTCTGTCTAATGAAGCGTATTCTCCATTTCCAGCGACTTCTCCGGCCTGCAGCCGGACGAAGCGGAGAAGAACCTGCGCATAGCGCTGGAGGCGAGCTCCAAGCTGGGCATCTCGCAGGTGCTCACCGCCACGGACGTGTGCGCGCGTCCCACGCCCGACCGGCTCGCTGTGAGTACGGCTTTACCCCGACGGGGGTGTAAGGGTGTTGTATAAGTTTGATGTCGATGTTTGTGTGCGTGCGTGTGTGCGTGCGCGCGTCCGTCCGTGCGTGCGTGTGTGTGTGCGTGCGTCCGTCCGTGCGTGCTTGAGCAAGGGCGTGTGCTTGTGCGTGTGCGTGTGCTTGTGCGTGTGCTTGTGCGTGTGCGTGTCCGTGTGTGTGTGTGTGCGTGTGCGTGTGCGTGTGAGTGTGCGTGTGTGCGTGTGTGCGTGCGTGTGCGTGTGTGCGTGCGTGTGGAGCGCGTGTGCGTGTGCGTGTGTGCGTGCGCGTGGAGCGCCTGTGTGTGTGTTTGTGTGTGTGTCATCGTAGTTCTAAATGGGATGGACCGATTTCGATGCGGTTTTTTTCATTCGAAAGGCAGTTTCTTTGCGATATTTTGGTTCAAATTGTATTGAAACTGTGGTAGAGTTAAAAATCCTGTGTAAAATATTGTATTCATGTTGGATACAGATAATGACATACCTGTTCCAACTGCGAGCACACTTCACCGGCAACGAATTGCAAGTCGAACAGCTGGGTGAGATAGAGTTTTATATTTACTAGTCAGCATGAAACACTATATTTAATCGACTTTAAAAGGAGCAGGTTCTCAAATCGAGCAATTGTGTTCCGGATAGGAAGGTGTGGAGCCGGTTCACTTTTTTAGAGGCGACCATCTCAGACCTCAGGGGTAGTAACGCATCTGTGACCGAATTGGAACAAGACTCACACTAATCATTACTAACTGGACAATACTAATATTAACTAACAGGACTAACTATCACTAACAGTCCCTGTCCTCACACTTATTAATAAACTAACCAACTAACATTCTAACCATCCATCATCATCCATCCATCAGCCTTTTGATGTCCACTGTTGGACGTAGGCCTCCCCTAACTGGCGCCACCCTAACCGGTCCTGAGCCCGTTGAATCCAGCGGATGCCCGCCGTCTTCATCAGGTCGTCAGTCCACCTGGTCGGGGGGCGTCCTATGCTCCTTTTTCCGAGACGTGGTCTCCATTCGAGGACCTTTCTTCCCCAACGGTTGTCGGTCCTCCGAACTATATGGCCGGCCCATTGCCACTTCAGTCGGCTAATTCTCTGGGCTATGTCGGTTAACCGTGTTCGTCTACGGATCTCATCATTTCTGATTCGATCACGCAGAGAAATACCGAGCATAGCCCTCTCCATAGCCCGCTGAGCGACTCTGAGGTTGTGCATCAGACCAATAGTGAAGCACCACGTCTCGGAGCCGTATGTCATCACTGGCAACACACACTGCTCGAACACCTTCGACTTCAGGCACTGAGGTATTTTGGACGACAAGATATGACGCAGTTTCCCGAACGCAGCCCATCCGAGTTGGATTCTACGAGTGACTTCTTTCTCGAAGTTGGACTTACCCATTTGGATCACTTGTCCCAGGTAAATGTACTCGTCAACAACTTTGAGAGCAGCGCCATCAACAACAACCGGTACAGGTGTGACATGGACATTCGACATGATTTTCGTCTTGTCCATGTTCATCTTAAGACCTACCCGTTGTGAGGCGCTGTTCAAGTCCCCGAGCATAGTACTAAGTTCTTCCACGGAACTCGCCAGAATGACTAGGTCGTCGGCATATCGAAGATGTGTTATGTATTCGCCATTGATGTTAATGCCACGTCGTTTCCACTCCAACAGCTTGAACATATCTTCCAACGCAGAGGTGAACAGTTTTGGGGACAAAACATCCCCTTGCCTGACACCCCTCTGCAGTTGGATAGGGTTCGTCACTGTGTTGTGTACTCTGACGGACATGGTGGCTGATGCGTATAAACATTTTAACACCTCGATATACCGATAGTCAATCCGGCACCGCTGGAGAGAACTTAGTACCGCCCAGGTCTCGATAGAATCGAAGGCTTTCTCATAGTCCACATAGGCAACACATAGCGGCAGATTATACTCCTCGGTCTTCTGTATTATCTGCCGCAGCGTATGTATGTGGTCCATGGTACTGTAGCCTTTTCGGAATCCTGCTTGTTCGGGAGGCTGGAAGTCGTCAAGCCTGCGTGCAATGCGGTTAGTGAGCACCCTCGAAAACAGCTTGTAAACGTGGCTCAGAAGTGCAATGGGCCTATAGTTCTTCAAAAGGGCCTTATCTCCCTTTTTATAGAACAGGATCACTACACTTCTGCTCCACGCTTCCGGGGTAGTTCCAGTATTGATAACGGAATCGAACAACTTCTGGAGCGCCACCAGGAGGGGTTTCCCTCCAGCTCTTAGCAGCTCTGTTGTGATTCCGTCATCTCCCGGTGCCTTGTTGTTTTTAAGCTGTTTGAGGGCCTCTCTAATCTCATACAGGCTGACGTCCGGGATATCCTCGGTATAATGTCGGGTTAATTTGGCTCGCTTGTCGCTCTCCTTGTGAGGACTTGGAGCTTGCGAGGAGGCATACAACATACTTTGGAGCCCTGGTTCCGCTCAATCGTGTTTTTAACACGATTTGCGTTATTCCTTCGCAAATCGCGTCGCCGGCTCTTCGAGACCTGTTTATTGAGCCGTCTGTACTCTGCCATAGAGGTTGGAGACTGGACGCATAGTTCCCGTCGCTCCCTCATAAGACCGAGAGTATGTTCTGAGAGAACTGGAGGTCTGCCACTGGGGTGGGTCTTAAAGTACCTAGACCCTACCTCTTGAACGGTTGTTACCATCCTGGTGTTATACTCGTCCACTGAATTGCACGACTCCAGGCACGCGAAACGGTTTTGGAGTTCGAGCTGAAAGCTCTCGGAACCCTGGATTTGGACAGGTGTTGGGCGGAGCGTAGACTTCATAAGGCGTGACCGTTCCAGCTTCACATCGATATTCAATGTGCCTCTCACAAGGCGGTGATCGCTACCGGTTTTACACCTGCTGATCACAGAGACATCATTGAATATGTGCCGTTTGTCCGCCAGTATGAAGTCTATCTCGCTTTTCGTGGAACCATCAGGGCTTATCCAAGTCCACTTGCGTTGGGGCTTCTTCTTGAAGAAGGAGTTCATCATAAATAAGCCCTCCCTCTCCAAGAAGTTTGCCAGCAAGTGTCCTCGGTGGTTCCGTCTCCCAAATCCGAAGGGTCCCACTTTCATCTCATCGCCGTTTCGCACGCCTAGTCTCGCGTTAAAGTCCCCCATCACAACTGTGAAATGAGCTTTAGAGGTATGTATGGCTCTACTAATGTCCTCATACATGACCTCAACCTCATCATCGGGGTGTGTCGAAGTCGGCGCGTATACCTGGATGACCTTCAACGAATACCGCTTGGATATTCTGAGTATCAGGTACGCTACCCTTGCCGACACGCTCCCGGTTTCCACAATGTTGTTGACGAGGGACTTGTGGACGAGAAACCCGACACCACCTTGGGACAGGTGTTCGCCCTCCCGGTGATAGAACAAGTTTCCGGATTTGAGTATTATGGTGTCCTCACCCTGTCTTCGGACTTCAGATAAACCCACAATACTCCAGTTTAACTTGTCTATCTCTTCTTCCAGCTCTTTTATCTTGTCGTCGGTCCTCAGTGTCCTGGTGTTGTATGTTGCCAGGTGCAGAGGTCGTCGGTTTTGGTAGCCTGATCTCTGCCGGAGATTCTTAGCACCCCCTGCTCCGCCGTTACCGTGGCCGCTACCATAACTAGGAATAGCGGAGCTGCCGGGGACTGGGGGCCGGGGTTTATATGCGGCTACCATAAGGGGGTTTAGCCAGGTAGTCACCGCGCTTGGCTAGTGCGTGTTGGTGACCGCAGAAGATGTTGGCATTACACAGGAAGACGCTGCTGCCCGTCTCCTGGAGTCCTATTAGTCGCCTTTTACGACATCCCAGGAAGAGATAGGAGTGGTGCTATTCTACAAAAGCGAACCCGGCAACCACACGGGGCAAACATTCTAACACCATCTACTAATTGGACTAACCACCCTAGTCCCTAAATTGGGTCTTGTTCTAAGTCGGTCACAATTGCCATGGGCGGCAGCGGAAGGGTGGTGCTGCATGCTCGTTTGCTACCTTAATTCAATAAAAATAAAAAAAATAAAAAAAAATTGGTTTTTATATTCGAAAGCTGTTTGTCGTATATACGATCGAATTGAGAACCTCCTTCTTATTTCAAGTCGGTTAGGGTGGTTGCACAGTCAAGCTTACCGCCAGCGCGGTTGACCGGCGTGCGAGTCACGAGCTTACAATTCTCTTGTACCGTTTTATAGTTAAAAGAGACCCGTGCGAATGAATCGCGCAGAAGTAACGTACATTTGTAGCGTGATTCATTGGCGCGGGTCAACCGCCAGGGTACGTTTGACTTTGCAAACCAAGTATATAAACCAAGTTCGAATAAAATTCATTTAATTATCATTTTGATTGTTTCTTTAATGAATCGGTGACGTGTCGCAGGCAACGACGAGACGGAGTCATCGTACCTGGTGGGGCGGCACGACACGGACGCGTCGCTGCCCGCCGAGCTGTTCAGTAGAGAGGTCAGCGCGCGCCGCTCGCGGACGCTCATCGACCGGGCGCGGCCTGTGTATGTATATGGTGGATAGTCACTCTCCGCCAAAACCGAACTTATTACCTGCGCTCACAGTTCAATTTAGCTTGTCAGAAAAAAATACTGAGGACGATCCGGATGGCGCAATGGTTAACACGCCGGATCGCTGATCCGATGGTCCTGGGTTCGATTCCCAGCGAGGCGGAAATTTGAATGATGAGTTTGAATTTCCGTTCTCGGTCTGGATGTGTGATTCTTGTGTGTTGTCCATGGTGCCCACGACACGAGGAATCCAAGTTTGGAGCTGAGTGTATCGCATTATGTATTTATTTATTGTTTATTAATTTGAGTGATATCTGGCGACTAGTTTTTGAGTTATTTTTTGTAATAAGTTATAACTAATGCTCCCGCAGGTCGCAAGACTCGCAAGACTCGGGCAACTCGCGGGCGCGCACGCCGGACAAGTCGCCGGCGGCGCTGCGCGACGTCAAGGACATGTTCCTGCAGAGCAAGAGCATCCTCAACAAGATGCTCTCGCCGGCCAGAGACCAGCGGCCCAGCGCTAAATGGTTCGCTGAGGTCAGTGGTTTGTGAACGCGGGTGGAAAATGGCATTACACGCGGGTGGTCACACAATAGCAGTGGTTCTTATCGTGCCTATATAGATGTAAAGTACATCGCGTACGCATCGCATCGCAGTTTCCTGTGGGCACCCTTAGATGCGATCGTCTCAGTCGATGGTAGCGCATATACAGGGCGTCCCACGGCTATGCCACATGAATGGAAAGTACCTTAAATATTAAAGATAGGATATTTTACTGAAAGAAGACATCGTTTTATTTTTAATAATAAGTAGAACTGCATTCACAGATTTTTTAAAAATCGCCTACCTCAACCGGGAATCGAACCCGCCAAATGTGATAGAAAAATTACATGTATTTTATAATAGCGTTTGAAAGGGCTACTCATAAGCATTATTAAATGAAACTAAGATCATAAAATTTGACATTTTATTTAAAAAAAAAAAAATATCAAATGCTCAAAATGTGATCCGTTCTGTTGTATACAAATTCTCACTCTTTTAATAATTTCTCTCCCTGTCGATTTACTTATTTTTGCATGGTGGATGTTTGAAATAATACGTCTAAGTTCATTTTGTAACTCCTGCACACTGTTGTACCGGTTATTGTAAACTAAATCTTTTACATATCCCCATAAAAAAAAATCAAGTGGGGTTGTGAGCTCATGAAGAAATGCATACAAGTACCTACTACACTTCATGTATCGCTTTATTATTATCATGTACTTATACCACGGAAATCTCGTATCTCAAGTGGGTAGGTCTTTGAAATGATAATGTTAATTGTTGGAAGCATACATGTAATTTTTCTATCACATTTGGCGGGTTCGATTCCCGGTTGAGGTAGGCGATTTTTAAAAAATCTGTGAATGCAGTTCTACTTATTATTAAAAATAAAACGATGTCTTCTTTCAGTAAAATATCCTATCTTTAATATTTAAGGTACTTTCCATTCATGTGGCATAGCCGTGGGACGCCCGGTATAGTCTTGCTCCAAGTCGGTTAAAGTTGTTTTGGGCGGCAGGGGAAGGGTGCTGCCTGCTCTATTGCTACCTTCATTCTATAAAAATATAAAAGAAATATACACTGGTATGCCCACCTACCATCATAGAGAGAAAGGGTTGACTGAAAAACAGCTACATCCGTTTGCCTCTAAAGGGGGATGCCCATCCCTCATAGAGAGATTGGCTCTAAATGCACAATAGAAAAATATGCTACATTGTTAGTATTATGATAGTATGAATTGTTTTGTGAAAGATTATTACGAAACAAAGTTTGGGTGTAGAAGTTATGCATATACTGTTCGACTTACATGCGTGCAATTTTCCCCTATTTAAGAAGAGTTATTCTTGATTGGGAACTCTATTTTATAGCACCGTTACGCCTTACATGCTCACTATTATATGCAAGTGCTTGTTTTATTTGGTATAAATTATACCAAATTATATATTATACCGTATAATATATCCCGCAAGAAATATAATTATTATTGTGTCATTAGGTATACGCCAAAACAGGAAATCCGTGTTTGACATTCTCAGGCTGACAAATTGACAAACGTCAATAGCTTTCGAAGTTACCATTACTACAAAAATCAATAATAAAATAAAATTGATCGATACAAGTCCAATTTGTATGTGTAGGATTAAATATATGTATGGTTTTTACATATTATATAATTACAGTCGACCATTATATATTTAAAAAATTACAAGACAAGCAAACATTTTATTATTACTGAATTTTGTCTACGATAATATTTTATCCGGCAGAATGTTTTTATGATGGCAACAAATTAATAACAATAATCAAAACTGACGTCAAAATATAAATATTTATTAAATCATTTCCATTACTTTTTATTGTACTGCAATGTTAGGCAAACTTCCTATATTCATATATTATACGCACATATTATATTTTTTTAATCTTTTTTTTTTTTTCAACATAATTTCATTTGAGTGCGTTTTAGAGCCAATACCGGGCATCTCCCTTTTAATTAGTGTTTTTAATGGAACTTTTGTGTTTCGAGTGGCAACAAAAATAACTTGTTTTTTTTGTTTGTTTGTTTGTATGTTCTAGCCGCTGCCAGCGCGGCCAGAGAAGCTGATGACTCGTAAAGAACTGACGGATCCCTTCGGGTCGGACGAGGAAGACGAGCCGACGCCCGCGCCGCCCGCGCCGCAACAAAACGCTCCTAGTGAACCGCTCACCAGCAACGGCACTGATGATAGCAGTGATATTGGTGAGTGTTCATTGTGAATGGTTTATTTGAAATGAGGATATGACACATATCACTAATAAGCATTCTGTCTGTCACATGAATAAAAAAAGTCCTGTCCTGTGGTCCTGTGTAGAGGTGGACGTTTAAACGTTAAGCACTTAATTAAGTCTGCTTATCAAAATAAGCGCCCAAGCGTGCTTAAAGATTTAAGCTGATTTCGTTTAAACGCTTATGGTTGAGATCCAAAAATGTCACTACTATATTATAATGATTCAAGATAAGCAACCTTACTGTGATAATTTTAAAGCTCAAAATAAAATGTTAATAAGGAATCCTTATAAGGAACCTTATTTCGATGCCCAATGTTTTTGTTGGATAAACGACCTTACTCCTGTTCTTTTAAGAATACAACTTTATTTCTATGGCCTTAAGGTTAAGAATCGATATCAATTTGGATGTGTCGTTGTAAACTTGTAAAGAGCGTGTTAGAAAGCGGCTAAATAAAGTCTGCTTATCTTACGTAATGTTTCCGTTGTGAAGAACAACGCTTCGTTTTTGGTTGGTTACAACGCTGTTTACAACGAAATGTAAGCACGCTTTTTCTGGCCAGTACGAAATTCGCGTTGGAAAAAACTAGACGCGCTTAATTAGTTTAATTTACTTTGCGACTTACGACTATTAATTGTGTGTTGTGTAATTTCAAGTGTTGAGTTCATTGGATTTATTGTCGAATGTAAATAATAATTGTAAATAGTACATAGTAAAAGAACTAATATATTGATTATTTATAGAATAAACTGATTCAAAATTTAAAAATAGTGTTGTAAGCTTTTATCTTTTATTTAGTGTTGTGCTTGTAAATAATTAGTGTAGTGAAGATGTCGAGAAGCGGCAATTCAGTACTCTGGGACTATTTTGAAAAAATCAGGTCGAAAAACTAGCTGAGTATAATATATGTAAAAAACGAATATCGTATAAAACAACGATAACTAATCTCAAACAACATCTGAAGCTCAAATTAATATTGAACGCTTTTTTGAGCGCTCGGCGTTATGTCACTTGTAATCGACTTTCTCAACGATTAACAAATTTTAAGCAAATAAGCGTTTCAACGAAAAGCGTTTTTTTAAGCACGCTTAAAATTTTAAGCAAAACGTTTAAACGCGTTGACAGTTTTAAGCCGTTTGTCACATCGCTGGTCCTGTGTCCTGTGACAAACCCGGGATCCTTCGTGTAGCAGGCTAGGTCACATCTTACTATGTTCCTATTTTATAATGCCTTGTATACAGAACTATGTATTATCAAACAATATAATTTGTAAATGGAAAGTCAAAATATAAAACTGAAATCTGTCATATTTTAAAATCGTACAACTCACATTGGAATTGTTTCGTTTAATTAAATTAAGCTGGAATTGTAAATGACTTTATTTACTGGAAGACTTGATATTACATAATTATAACATAGCTGTAAACATTGTATAATCACAGCAAAACCAGACCAGAAACCAACAATAGAACCGGCGGCGACCGACCCGCTGACCGCGATACTGAACAACGTAAACAACGTGAACAACCACGCACCAACAACTAACAACCAACAACCAGATGTCCCGGACAACCAAAACCACTCGCCCCCGGACCGGTTGCAACCGAAACCGCCCACACCGGAGCTACCGAAACCAACGCCGGTGAGTTTCAACCATAGTTAACGCCTTAAGGGTGGCTTTATGTGCAGTTCATAGCGAATTTATAGTGATGTTTTGTGTTTGTTATGTGGATTTTGTCAACAATGTCAACATGTAAAATATTAATCATGGAATTAGCTCCTTAGATTATTACCTGACAGAAGAATTGCGTTTGAAATTGATTATTTCTCATAATTGTTATTGAGGTAAATATCGATTTTGATACAACGAAATCGCTTCTGATTTAAAACGCAGATAATAAAGAACATTTTGTCATAAGCAGTTAACATGTTGTAGACAACATGATATAAACGATCAAGCATTTATTCAAACATCATTACCGTTATAGTTTTAAAACTAATCATATATATTTTCATAAAATAAGGTGTAACGATAGATTATAATTCAAACTTAGCAGACTACCTTCCCAACTAATATGATCCAGTATTCATCCAAAGAGAAAACTTATTTACAAACTAACCCAATGTATTAGAAAGTCTTTAATCCCTTAGAGGCCTCCAGCAAAACTCCTCATAACCGAGGTGGCCTAGAGCCCAAAACGTTCTATGTTATTTAATTAAGCATTTTTGTCATTTTCCATTTCCGAATCACCCCGAACATCGCTTTGAATCCCTGTGTGTGCGTGTGCCGAAACCAACGCTTCTGATTGGACGATGCTGTGCAAACAAACGCTTGCCATTGGCGGGCGTCCGATCAAATAACTACCCGCTTCCCTGTGATTGGTCGATCGCTTGGCTGTGCTATAGCAACTGCTATCGCGACACGATGAGCTCAAGGAGAGAGCAAGACAGCTGCTCGAAGCCACGAAAAAGGAGGCGAGGGAAAAGGATAAGAATAAAAGGCAAAATTCTAAAGAAAAAGAGGATTGTAATACGGAGATTGTTAATGGGCTTAAGAACGGTGACACTAGTCCTAAGAAGGTAGGTGGAAACTGTAACAAAGCTATCGCAAATTTATCTCAATATTCTGTTATTAACATACTCTAAACAAGTTGATTAATTTAGCTTTATATTTAACTAAGCGAGTACATTGTAGGTGTTACTTATGAGTCATTCCATCTTTAGTTGTTTTTTAATTGAAGCTATAGAACGAACTTATTATTGTGATGATACAGACAAATTTGCCACTTCTATTGCTTCAGTTATTAACCCTGAACATTTTATGCGTGTTATAGAGCCTCACTGAGGAAGAGAGACAGGTGATGTTGCGCGAGAGAGCGAGGAAGCTCATAGCAGATGCGCGGGCGGGTATTGTCAGGTACGGTAGTTAAAGCCACTGTAACATTTTGTTGCCTATTATACTGATATTGTATGTATTTTAACTACATGAACTCCCGGGTTATTTCGTCTAAACTTCATCGTACGTAATTTATTAAAATAATTGAGCATCAGTTTGAAAGTATAGTATAGAAATAAGGAATAAGAAAATTAGATGATATTAGATGTTTGCCGGTACAAATTCAACTTCTGAATCAGATAAGTGAATCCGCCTTGTAATTAGAGTCGAAAGATCTTGCTCTGAAGCAGGGTTGTCAAGTTATTGAGGACGCTTTTTGTTTCAGTCCGACGTCGCCGCTGTCGCCGTCTCGAACCCGCGGCACTGTGGAGATCATCAGCAAACAGTCTGTTATGGAGGAGTTTGCTGCAGGTAATACTATACAATACACTTAAATACACAATGTAAAACAATACAATTGATAAGTTATGTAACTTTACATAATTATACCTTCAAATGTCAGGAGTTTTCGATTCTCAGTGATCGACCGAATAATGCAACTGTGAGTGCATTTGGGAGATTGATTTGAGATTGTTACAATATGGGGCACTTTGTAGAGTTGTATTTTATTAAGTTGATTTTTATCGTTAAATTAAAAAGTATCGTCGCGCCGCAGGGTCATTAGGTGATTTTTAAATTTCGGTAAGGTACGAAGGAGGGGGGGGGGGTTGTTGGCTGATAATAATAATTACTCCCCCCCTTTTCTTCTTTATTGACTATCAAAGTGGGCGATATTTTAAGGTTTAAGCGTAGTGTGCCAGCGTTGTAGTGTTTTTCTTATGGAACTAATTTAGTAACCGTATATTTGTCAGCGGGCGGGGTGGAGCAGTTAGAGGCGCTGGCGCGCGCGGACTCCGCGCCGTCCAGCCCCGGCTCCCGCAAGAGCAACCCCAGCCCCGACCGCCTGTCTGGTAAGCATTTACTACATATTGTATTGTTATAGAAAACTTGCCTTCTGAACTACGCTCTGGTAATAACTCGCTTTCTCTCTATCTGGTGAAAAATGGCTCATGGCCCGGAGGCTTGCGTCGATTCTTATTGATCGACCAAGTAAAGTTTTGGATATGCCCCCCCCCCCCATGGATAAAAAGGGGATAATCTGAAATTTACATTTCTTCAGTGGGTTCACTTGAACCTTTGTGTATTATTATTGTTTACCTACTCTAGTACGCAAAAACAAGGGGGTTTTCTCATATTAACACACGCGATATAAACTTATTCCACACATTCAAATCCGCAGGTGGAAATCTTTGTCTGTAACATACGTTTACATTTTTGTAACAGTAAACGACGTTATTTATATTTTTACCTGTGTATATGTTTGTGTCTGTGTGTCAGAGGGTCGCGGCAGCCCGGAGGGCGCGGGCGCGGCGGGCGCGGGCGCAGGCGAGGAGGGCGGCCGCTCGCCGCTGCAGTCTTTCTGCGCGCTCGTCGACCGTCTGTCGCCCGACGTCAACGCTGCCGACGACGAGGTATGGTGGTGAAGTAGTTTAAATACAAGTCTACGTCAGTGGTGCTATAGTAGGGCCATTTTAATAGGCCACATTTGACAACTGTTTGTCTTTGCTTTATAGTGAGGGTAACCTACTGAAAAACATCGATTAATTTAATTAATCGATAACGACTTCAAACATCTGTAAATTGAATGTGATTGTTATAAAAACTATTTTAATGAGCGCACAGTTCAAACAATGACTAAAAAAACGACAAAAATAATGCGTCTAATAATGGCGCGAAATTAAATCATGACTTTTTTGTAACATTTCACGTTTCTGGATACTGGCTTTTGAGCCAGACGTTATATTTATAAATGAATGATTACATATTTTTTGGCCTATAATGTAACAAAATTAATTCTGTTTCTATTAAAATATATTTTATTCTGTGATCGTGAAATACTTTTTGACGATTAGTTCGACTTCTCGAATTCAACTTATCTACTGCTCTGTTTTTTAAAAAGTCTGTTTTTTAAAAAGTCATGATTTCATTTCGCGCCATTATTAGACGCATTATTTTTGTCGTTTTTTTAGTCATTGTTTGAACTGTGCGGTCATTAAATAGTTTTTATAACAATCACATTCAATTTACAGATATTTGAAGTCCTTATCGATTAATTAAATTAATCGATGTTTTTCAGCAGGTTAGCCTCACTATAGAGCAAAGACAAACAGTTGTCAAATGTGGCCTATTAAAATGGCCCTACTTTAATGTTTAAAAAGAAAAAGAGTTCACTGACGTAACTTTGTAACGACGTCAATTCTTTACTTAAAAGTGTAAAAATTTTAACAATATGTAGTAGGGAATATTAAATAATATGGAGTGCCTCGCTTACAAGGTTACTTTGTAAAATTTTGACGAACTGTCAAATGTGGCCTATTAAAATGGCCCTACTATACAATATTATCATAACTGCACACTGCACTGTTGTAATATTTTTCATTTTTATTTGTTTTATTTCTATCAACAACTTTAATCCTTGTACACATCGGCAGGGTCGCGAGACGGGCTCGTACATAGCGAGCGAGCTGGAGGCGCTGGAGCGCGAGCAGAGCGCCGTGGACGAGCGCGCCGCCGCGCTCGAGAAGCAGCTGCGCCGCGTCATGGACGCCGCCGACAACACCGAGGTACGGGGGGCGGGGGAGGGGGAAGATGGAGTGGGAGGATGTTGTGTATACTGTGGAGTTGGATAGAGACGTTGATATGTGCGCGTGCGTACTGTAGGGTAAGATAGATAGGTGTCACGGTTTACGAAGATGTTGATAGTTGATACGTGTGTGCCTTCAGTCAACAAAAGACAAAAGTTTTGCTTTAAATTACAACAATTTTACTTAGCAATGTCACAAATATTTAAATATTATCTAAGACTTACGATCGACTTACGATTGACAAAACAATAATTATAAGAGCTGGCATAAGAAGTGGGATATTATTTTTGTAGCCGGTTCTAGCAATCTTCTACTTTTTTTGTAAATTATACAGATTAAAGAAGAAAGTATTGGCCAGTTATTGAGATTGTTAGGTTACGCCATTAATTTGCTTGCAATGGAGATAAACCATTTCAATGGATGTAATGTCGATGAATTTCAGATAAAATGGAAAAAGATATTTCTGTCATGCATGCAAGTCCCTCGGGATCCGGTAATTTCCATGACAATACATAGTAGATTCATTGTACTTCGTATAACGTAATTGTTATACAATGGTTTGTTAAAGTAATATAGGTCGATGTAGTTTGTTCAAAATAACAAAAACTAACAACAGAAAAAGGATACATAAAGGAATCTAAAGAAGTTGTTACAACTTTGCACAAATATTCCCTCCCATATAAACAATACGAAATACATATAATATACAAGTTGCGAACGTGAACACTAGGAGTTCAGCCGCTTCTTGTGCATGACACGTCCTTAACGCCAAGGTATCCTTATTCTACGAATCTACGATTGATATGTTTGTGTAAATCATTGCAGTTGAAAAGTTTGTTTGTAAATGTAGATATAACTCATAAGTAATGTAATATGTATATCTACAATATCTGCTTTAGTAACGTAAATTAACAATTTTTAGAATAGGTATATCCGTATTTGTACTGTGATAAGCATACAGTATCTGAAAAGTTGTAGAATTTGAAGTATTCAAAGTGTAGTTAAATTAAAGATATTATTTACTCTACTAAATTGTTATGAAACAATATTTTTTTAAATTAATAAATTGCCATATGGTACGATTATTTTGTGTTACAGGAGGAGGACAGACTGATGTCGCAATGGTTCAACTTAGTGAATAAGAAAAATGCGCTGCTTCGTAGACAAATGCAACTTAACATTCTGTAAGTTTAATGTCGAGTGTTACACTTTTACTTTGTCACATTATATTTCTACAGTATTCATTGGTATCGTAACTAGATGTGAAAAAATAAAATTACACACGTTGCTGTTCGCCAGTTCTGTCTTTATGAACTTGGCTTGACATGCTGCCGCGTGTCTAGATATCAGTTACAAAATGAAGTGTCGAATGAAATAATTACAAATATTGATTAGAGCAAATTTATTTATTTAGAAATACATTGTAGTATAAAAATACATTTATTTACATTTAAAACATAAAGTGAATGCCTTTATCGTTATCTCACCTTATAATCGTATTTTTTTTAACTAAGTGTTTTTAGGTGTTAATGTTCGTCTGTATTGTATTCCAGGGAGCAAGAAGAAGACTTGAGTCGTCGTTGCGAGCTGTTGGCGCGCGAGTTGCGGCTGTCCTTGGGTGTGGACGAGTGGCGGAAGACACCCGGGCAGCGGCGGCGAGAGCGGCTGCTGTTGCAGGTATGGATTGTACAATACAACATAACAAAGCGACGCAATACAACACAATACAACACGACAAAGCTATAAATAAAAAGCGACATGACTGACGCGCTAGTTTACAAAATTAAATATCAATCATTAGCCTTGTGATTAATTGAATTACGGTCGAATTTCGACTGCATAACGCGAGTCCTTCGTAAGTAAAACATGTATTGTGTATTTTTTAATAGGCTGGCGTCATCGCTGTCAGCCTACAAAATAGCAGTAGGGTCAGCCGTCATTGATGCCTTTAAATTGATGTTTATGGACTAAAGTGACCAACTGACCACTTAAAATTCAGCAGAATATAGTGCCACTATGTTGAATCGTACATTTCAGACCTTTTGAACTTCATAGACCATTGTATTTATTGTTGTATAATGTTATTTCAGGAGTTGCTGTCAGCCGTGAACGAAAGAGATAGGCTCGTACAAGAAATGGATGAACAGGAGAGGGCGTAAGTGTTTCGCTTTTCTTTCTTTTCACTAATTATTTAGCAATTTGTTTATGTCTAGTTCATTGAAAGTTCCATTTCGCTAGAAGATTTTTTTTAACTATAGAATTAAATTGTGGTTTTAATTTTTATTTATTTTTATTTCTTTGGGAAACCAACAGCATTAATTATAACAAGCTTCACATTTCAAATATAAAAAACATATACCTTTACAGTTTCCACTAAATTTTTTTACATACAGATAGATTTGGAGCAATAAAAAAAAGTAGACAACAAACACAGAAAGTTAGATAAAAATGCAAAACATACAAAAATGGGAATCAACTAATACTAGCCAATATTTGTCGTATACCTAGAATTCTTATAAGTAGAAATGGATAAGTTATATTAAATTCATAGATGTTCCTATTTTTATGTGCAGAATCGCAGAAGACGACGAAATTCAGCGTAATTTATCAAACGTGGAAATACAGAGGAAAAACAACTGTATACTTCAGTGAATTTGGTCTAGAGTGGCACGACGCTTACTTACATGGTTCATGTATACAATTTATTTTTTTATTTAATTTGCTAGGAAAATCATATAAAAGTGTTATTGACACTTGGCAATATTTTTATTTTAAAAAGTAGATTTCGTATTTAGTAGTTGAGAATTGTGTCGCAAATTTGACGGAATAATTTCCAAATTAAATTTAAACTATAAAAGTACGCGACTTGCTAATGTATTATTGTATATTTATAAAAATTAATTTATTTTGTTGAGGAATATCGACTATTTTTGTTAGTGGTGTTAGTGAAAAGTATATTATTAAGTACATCAAGATGGAACTGATTCTAAATGGTAATAAGCGAACATGTTTATTGGTTATACAAAATGCGATGAATACATAAGTGCTCTATTGAAAAATATTTAGTTAGATTTTTTATTGGTTTGAGTGAGAGGTAAAATTGAAGAATACTCATGCCTGGTGACTAATAAATCTAGCAATATATCAATTGCAAATTGGACTAGCCGTGGTTTAGGCAACGTGGAAGGTACACAAATAATGTTTATATATTGGCGAATTGGTTATTTATTGTGCTATGTTTTAAAGAATGGTGTTATGGTGTTATAGTCAGTTCTATCTTGATACGTTACCTCGTTTTCACAATGTACGGTGGGGTCAATGGGGCGTGGGTTATAAATAATTACTATTTATCATAGATGTTTCGACAGCGATTTCAGAAGGTATACATCTGTGTTAGTTGAGAAATGATATTTATTTGAGATATGAAGGTCAATTCCTATTATTTTAGGCAGTACATATAATTTATTGTTCTGGCTGCTTGAAATTGTAAATTTGAAAGAACTCGAGTATTAAAGTATATCTTCAAATATATTTGTGTTTTCGTATATCGAATACGGTTATCACTGTTTTGATTCGTGACATACATTGTGAAAGCGGTGTTAGTATTGGAGCCTAACGGTTACTGTTGTGGAACGAGAATACTCATCATATTGTTTCCTATACGACTTGTATGAAAGTATCGTGTAAATTGTGCTTGATTGAAAGAAAGACTAATAAACGGATTGTAGAATGAACGACGTAGACGTGTAGTTTTCGTTAGGAAATATTTACAGAATGCTTTAATTAGACTCATGAATAAAATATTTTCTTCGGTTTTGCTTAGGTTTGTTGATGTCGGATATACACCTGGACATCAAAATTATTTCGTGTTTTAAAATCGTTAAAAAGGAAAGTGTTTGACGCGTTTGTGTTACTATTTTATGAAGGTATTGTTCCAAATTAAATTTTGGAATAATTATTTGATAAAAGCCAAAGTTTCTCGTGTCAGGATGTATTATTATAATGTGTGCTAGTTCGCATAATACGAGGTTCTATGTTTGAACATCTGTATAAAAAATGGATGGTTGCAAGTTTTGTTGCGTTTTAATCCGCGAGTTATTTCTTCTTTCAAGTTAAATGTTTATTAAAATTAATGTGATGGGACGTAGTTCATAAACCACATTCGTTGATCTATGAATTCGATTTATCAGGATTAGATCGATATCGTTTAATGTCGGCTATTGATCAGCCTAAAAGTTATTCGAAATTCGAAATTGTGGCTGATACAGCAAGTTAATCATTAAAGATCCGTTCACATTAATGTTAATACACTTGAATAGTGAAAGTGTATTATTATAAGTAGTTAGTTATGGAATAGTTCACCAAAGAGCCCCGAACACAATGCGTCTAACCCTCAACGGTGATATGTAAGTACAATGCCATAGTCAAGGTTTTTTT
Source organism: Hesperia comma (assembly GCA_905404135.1). Lineage (NCBI taxonomy): Eukaryota > Metazoa > Arthropoda > Insecta > Lepidoptera > Hesperiidae > Hesperia > Hesperia comma. The sequence continues at coordinate 7,320,172 of FR990032.1, read as the reverse complement.
TATTTAATGTACCATAGTTTTAATTTTTTATACGAGCATAGATGAAATATCATTTTATGTAATATTTGATGACAATTGCATCGAAATTTTATTTGTATATTTAATTTATATCCGGTTCATAGTGACGGTATATTTTTAATATTAATTTTAGTGGTATGTAAATATTATTAGCAATTTTAGTTTAATACCTATTTATTTGTGGCTATGTTAATGAATTCCTCTTGCCTTTGCTGGTGTAATGAAATATATTTTCTTTTAAATTTAATGACAAATTTATTACTTAATAACCATTTATTGAGATGGACTAGTAATAGTAACTTATTAAATCAAAGTACATTTGAAAATTTCAATTAAAAAGAGGGTATCTACTTTTTATCATATATCCTTACATAATTATTCTAAATTATTTGATCAATAATGATAATTCATAACTTCTTTCATACAACATGACGAGGATATTGTCTGATCATTTACGAGTGAAGAGATAAGATTTATGTTTGATGATACTTTATTTTGTAAGTCGTCTCGGTACTCATATTTACAATAATTACTATAATGTGAGAAATTTTTAAAGAGGTGTTTAATTGTTAAAGTTTGCTTCAGAACAAGACAATATGATAGGAGTAATTGGCACTTATTTTCTAAAAGTTTAGTGATAGGATCACTCACCGAAGTCATAATTGTCTCGCGATATATAACGCTTCATTAAACGCCACATACAATCATCATGAATGTTAACATGCAGAAATCGTTTATCTTCCCTCGTAGATGGTCGGACACAATTCATCAGATCATGACGTCATGAAGCTTTGAAAGGACAACGGCAAACTGTTATTCAATCATGTTATCTGTTATCAAATGTTTAGTTAAAATTATATTTTTATTTTTTGACGATAAATTGAGGTGCATTTTCTCTTTATATTTTTTGAACATTCAAAATAAATTTTAAATGATGAGTAATTTTAAAATTTGAAATAGATATTTTGACGTACTTTAAGGTAGGTTTTTATAAACTAAATTGAATGATTCTCAAATTTAAAAATTATTTCACTTTCAATAACTTTTATATTATCAAAAAGTATTCGCCGTTGTTCTTTATAATATCATTATGAACGTAATCTTTAGAGAGGTGCTAATTATTATAAAAATATTTGACGAATTATGGTACGAATCCTCGCCAGTTATTTATATGTGACTTTAAACAATGTTAGTTTTAATGTAAATACACTCGTAGAAAACCACATTACACATTGCCACGAGAGAATAGGGAATTAAAAAATACTATACGCGAATTTCAACTTTAACACCACACTAAGGTTATTAATTTAACATTACACGATGACATTAACTTTACATTCTCTATGGTCTCGTTGCAATGTTTATTCATACTTGTGTAATGAATCATAAAATTATTGTCATCTTGAATGTATTGAAATCACATTTTTTTACTATTTGAAATTATATGTATTATCAACGATATATTAATATGTATTAACCAATTATGAGGTACGCAAATACATACTTGGAATAATAAAAATATTGTAGAATTCTGCCGATTATCTATAAAATGATTGATTGTAAAATTTATTGGATAAAATACATCTTTAGTGGAATTAGACAACGTAAGTTAAAGTTTATGGCGTCATTGCCAGTCTTTCGTTGTCTAATTAATTAAAGATGTACCTACTGAGATGTGTATGAACGACGTTTATGAAACATTAGCGATGCCTGATGCCTGCCTGATATGAAGGCAATCCCTAATTAAATCCCTAAACGTAGTTATTATGACTATAATATTACCTTGCACCTGTGTGTTTAGAACTGCAATATGTATCCATTACAACTTAAATATATTAAAAATATTCGTACATTTGAATGTGCCAGTCCAAGTATATTGTAAAATGTGGTGTTTCTAATAAAGGATTTCAAATTTTAATCGCAGTTTCAAACTAGTTAGCTAAAATTGGATTTTAAGGATAGCTACATCCTAACTGCTTACGCAATGATGGTGCCTATTGAGTGAAAACTTTAACAGTATAACAAACTTATATTTTTTATAATTATAAAAATTTAACTTGAAAATAACATTAATATGCCCATGTTTTAGTTTCTGTTTATAAGGATATTGTATTGATATTAATTATCATATTCGGTGGTACAGAATAGCAGTTTACTTGAAGGATTTCCATAGTGAGTGTTCAAAAATTTAAATAGCCGGATTGGTGCCAGTATAGTGATGAAATGACCTTGAACATTTTGACATATACAGCAGCTAGTATGTAGCTGGCCTTAAATTACATTTAACTTGTATTGTTACGGAATATTTCCAATATATCTCTATGGACTAGGAAATAAATATCAGAATGGGATTTCGATCTCATTTAGATTTTATATATGTGTAATAATTTATCTTTTATGGAAAAATAGTGGAGTTAGTGCTTTATTTGAAGGATTAGATAGAACATACAATCTTTGTTTAAATATGTGACTGGCTTCCATGTATTTGAGGAATTTCTAAATAATCATTTTTATAAATTTTTAATAAAATTATTAGTACCTTAATAAACCGGGAGGTGCTTAATTATACGAAGAAAAGAAATAGGAAATGTTACACCTACATAAATCGCATATTTTTTATTGATTCTATGATTTTTTTATTGCAGTCACTCAACATTTATATCATGGCCAGAATTCATTAGCTTTTTAAACTTCACCATAATTATTTTAAATACGCTGAGAAAGATACATTATGTATATTTGGAGTGCCAGTCGCGCGTAGTACGTAGTAGATGTGAAGACCCATTAGATATCAGTCAATAATAAAGCTATGTTATTACAATCTGTACTCGTACGCCGTAACTACTGTAATGTAACGAGCCGTGCGGTAATAAAGTGATATTGTAAGATATATTTGTGTTTCATTGCCCGCGGATTTAATACTTAATACTAGATAATATACTAGGTTGAACTCACTTCTATTCTACCTACAATGAAAAATCATTGCTGATTCAGAGGATGGTAACGGAATGGTCAAATTACAAAAGAACAAAACAAGAAAAAAAATAAAAAAATTTTAGTGTTAAAAACCTTACACAATTTGAGGGTCTCATTTTTCAGTAATTGAATTGGTCTGTTTTGGAACCCTCCGTTTTTCACGTACTACTCGACCAACCTAAGTTTGCACCTCGCGTCGATTACGTCACACGGACGCTTAGGTACGGTATTCAAAAAAAGATTCGCTATGACTTTAATAAATTAAACAAGTGTTTGTTAAATTTTATTTTGCATTTACTGTTTTTAACTTTATATTATACTTATGTACATTAAAATATACACAAAAGTTATGATAATTATAATTAACCAGAATCACTACTGTTCATAGGTTCAATGCCCGACATTTCGCTTTCGCTCTCACTCCAGTCCACAGTCCAGTACTATTAACAAAACAGTGGTAACAACAAAAAACTTAACAAGAACAGTTCAAAATTTTCAAATTCAAAAGATAGGGAAACGAAAACTAGGTATGACGCGTATCGGTGACAAAGATGCTAACCATACTGACGCGACAGGGCGACTGCGGGGAGGTGAACGGGGAGTAGGGGCGGGGTGCCGCATTCCAGCGAGGTGCAAACTTAGCTCGGTGGAGCTATACACTCTCTATACTTGATGACTTGACACTTGACTCTCTATTCTTCATTTTTAAACCTATAAATCTAGTTTTTTGAACCTATTAACTTACTTTATTACAATACAATACACAGTTACAATGACGGTTACATGAACTGTACCCCTATTATGAGTTGTTGTAGTAAACGTCAAAACTGTTACTATTGCAGTTAACGTTTAGAATTTGTATGAGAATCCGTACAGCGCCTCTAGCGGTTACGATCGAATAGTCTAATACTGTAGTTACATTATGAGCTATTATGAGTTTTGGAAATGAAACTACAGCGGGTATCGTAAAGACGTGAGACGGTACAGTTTCCGTTACGTTATGTTGGCATCCATGAGTAATACCTCTCTCATTCTTTTATTATGATGTCAACAAGGATAGAACGAGACCCTGGCCAGCGAGCCAACATTTGTGAAATTAAAAAAACAAGTCTATGGATGCTCTATAACCCGACTAAATTAGGAAATGTGAAAGAAGAGTGGAATTAATGGCGGTTTGGTACCTTTTCAATTTAACATTAGCGTTCTGCGTCAGTCGCATTCAGTGTCAAACTGTGGTGTCAAAGTGTTGCTAACTTTGATGTTTTAAATATCTAGATGGGACATCGAATCCGCGAAAACGTGTCAAAAAATTGTGGCTAACTGTTAGCCACAATTTTTATATTTTTAGCAACTAGAAGTGAACGCAAAATAAAAATCACATTTAACAATTAATTACACGCAAATTTAAATGACAGGATATTTAGTTTAACCATTCAAACGAGCAGTGGTTCCCCTTGCCAAGTGAACTCGACGTGAATTGCCCGCAGACTGAGCTCGCCAACGCTTATATAGACTTCATAGCTTCATACTGACAGGAAATACGTCACTCTTCTCCTAACAATATCATTACGCACACATTACGCACACATAGACAATAGACGAACGGGTAAAACATCGTCTGCACGCACACATGCTTGATAATGTTGCCTTGTTTTTTTTTTGTTTTCATTGTAGGGCGACGCTCAATCTAGACATTTAAAACATCAAAGGTTGCTAAATATTTTGTTGATTTCGCAAGTTCAAAGTTTCATTATTTTCATCTCTGCGTTCGGTTGCGTGAATCATTTGCCAAGCAAAATAGTGCCTAGCCATGATTTTGTTTAAATATACAGCAATATTTAATGACATTTAATTTCGATAGTGACTTTTCACCTTAGAAAATAGCGTGAGTGCCGTAACTACTACGGGTAACGTAATTTACTTATAGCATCTGTCAAATTTGTGACTCGTAATACCAAATTGTAAGTAAAACATGACCGCAAGTACTGTATTTAATAGAGTTATGCGCATTTACTATTAAAGCAGCGTTTTCACGATAGCATCAATAGTAACGTTTTTTGCGTTTACTACAACAACTCATAATAGGGGTACTGATCGTGGTGTATGAATGACGAGAGTAGTTTCCGTTAGATGTTTGTTCGTTTTCGATCATAAAGTACCAGGCAACCATAAACTAGTGAGGGTAGGGTGTTTACATAACGTAAACTACCCTCGATAAACAATGCTTTATTTTAAATCTACCCTACAAAACACTGTGCGTACTAGGAGACTGGATTTATGTCTCACTCTAATCAATTATTTTCTCTGTCACACAGCTGTACATGAACGGATCGTGGATCGTGGTGTATGAATGACGAGAGTAGTTTTCGTTAGATTGTTTGTTCGTTTTAGTTCATAAAGTACCAGGCAACCACAAACTAGCGAGGGTAGGGGGCGTTTACGTAACGTAAACTACCCTCGATAAACAATGCTTTATTTTAAATCTACCCTACAATACACAGTGCGTACTAGGAGACTGCATTTATGTCTCACTCTAATCAATTACTGTATCTGTCACACAGCTGTACATGAACGGATCGTGGTGTATGAATGACGAGAGTAGTTTCCGGTAGATGTTCGTTCGCTTTCATTCATAAAGTACCAGGCAACCATAAACTAGTGACGGTAGGGTGTTAACGTAACGTAAACTACCCTCGATAAACAATGCTTTATTTTAAATCTACCCTGCAATACACACTGTGTACTAGGAGAATGGATTTATGTCTCACTCTAATCAATTATTGTCTCTGTCACACAGCTGTACATGAACGGATCGTGGTGTATGAATGACGAGAGTAGTTTCCGTTAGATTGTTTATTCGTTTTAGTTCATAAAGTACCAGGCAACCATAAACTAGTGCGGGTAGGGTGTTTACGTTACGTAAACTACCCTCGATAAACAATGCTTTATTTTAAATCTACCCTACAGACTGGATTTATGTCTCACTCTAATCCATTATTGTCTTTGTCACACAGCTTGTATACCAACGGCTTCCGTTACAATTTGGGATGATTAAATTGTTCCTAACTTATAGTTTTTTTACTAAAAATACTGTATTAAAATGATCATACTTTTATTATTTCTAATTCCTGTGTCATTAATCAATTTCGATGAATAAGATTTTAATTCCAGTGGTTCTTACACAATTTCGGTGGCTTTTGGTAACTTCAAATGGACATATCTCACGACCTATAAGTATATTTTTTTACAATCTCTACTAGACTAAGTATTACTACAATTAAGCTATTATTTAGACTAAAAAATATTTCAAAAACAGCAAGATAAAATTCGCCACTGGAATTAGGCAAAATTCGTGTTTGTTGAAATTCACACATATTGCCCATTTGAATAAGAGAATGATACTTACCCAATTAATAATAACCTATACTTATAATATAAAGCGGAAGGGTAAATTTTAGATTAACGGCGAGCATGTAAAATGCGTTATCTTACCAGCAATTTAACTGTAAGAACAAGCAGTAAATTAGGTTTTAACGGCCAGTGGAATTTCCATATTCTCGGCGACTCAAATATATTGGACTGGATAGTGAAATAGGTTCTCTTATTGCCAAAATTTTCATATAAAGGTAGACATTTAAAAAACAATTATAAATCTTTTGAATGTAAAATATTTTATTGATTATTCGTCGTACATGCTGTAACATGCAACTGTAAGTACATAGCAATAATTATGTTAACGCTTATCAAATAAAGAATATATTTGGATATTAACAATTATATAGTTGCATTGGAAGAACTGGTTTAAAACATTAAAATTAATAATTATGATGTACTTAATATCTTTCCTGGCTGTATGAGTAGCACGTTCTTTCCTTAAGTAAATACATAAACTTAATAGAATAATAAATGGAAAGTGCTCAAATGAAAATAACTTAAAATACTTATATTTTCGCCTTGTTTTGTTATTATGACAATGTCTTAAATGTGATGTCGCTACAACTTAAATATTTAAAATAAACATTGTCTGAATTACACGATTAAAATAAGTGTACCTAATATCATTAGCGAAAAATCATAAGGTGTTCTTTGCAGCTCCTGCTACAGACATACCTACACAGATTAATTATCTGCATATTAAACTCTACTATAAATTGGTACATTTGGAATTACTATGTACTTATTATTGTTTCTAATTCGACATATTTCATAATATTCATTCAATTATAAATAGGTAAGCATGTTGTGGTGTAAGTCCCTACTATAGGTAGTAGCACCCACATAAAGAAATACGGTAGGTACCTACCTACCTACGTTATTTCTTTTATCATCTTCTGTTATTTTTAATCGTCAGATGCCTGAAGATAATTTGGGGCAAGACAAAATATTTTTTTTTTGTGGGGAATACAAAATCTTTTCCAGAAAACATAATTAACATACGATTGTTCATGTAGGAACACTGACATAAAAAATTGTTTCATATTTACACACAGAATTACTAAAAAGTACACATTTTGTCGTTTTATTTATAATTTTAATATTACAAGCACTTGGGAACACCTGAAATTAAAAATTAAGGACAACACAAAATGATCCCATCCTTTATGAGTAAAGATACAGGATTCTAAATTCGATCTACCCTCATTATTATGCATAATCTACAACCTGCAATTTTATACAAGACATTTATATGTATTTTCCCTGCCTAAGTTTTTTACTCTACATTATGTTGCGAGTTAGGCACTTCTCACACAAAGCAATTCGTGAGCTACGCGACTGCAACGCTACCCAGAATTAGTATGTATTTGACACTTTTGACTGACAGGAGATGCATCGTCCTGTCAGTACATAGTGTCAAATACATACTAATTTTGGGTAGCGTTGCAGTCGCGTAGCTCACGAATAGCGTTGTGTGAGAAGTGCCTTACTGATATATAATTTAATAAATCTTACCTAAGGATAAAAAATGACCAAACTGGTCGGAAAACTTCGTGTGGAAGTAGAAAAATCTTTCGCTTATATTTTTAAAGTTAATCTGACCAGCAGATGTAGTTTTAACATTTTATTTTTTATTTATTTAATTAAGTCAATTTACAGTAAAAAATGATGAGATTTTAGGTTCCAAAAATGTTTTAATCCTTTATTATGTAGTGAATATCCATGTGCCATTTTAAGATAAGATACTATTCGATATATAAAATAATATCTACCTAGGTAGTTACTTATTTTACATTTTGGATATTTTAGTTTTTTAAAGCCTAAATTTAATCCAATTACAAATACAAAATAAAGTCATTTAATAATGTAGCCAATTTTCTATTCATTAGATAAAAGTTAAAAGCAGTAAAATAATTATAATGACAACATAAAATACATATGAAAAAAATGGAAGCTCAAATACTCATAGGCGTAGACTGATCTTTTCACACCTAACTAGTCACTTTACAAGAAGTATTTATTCCAGTTGAAATGCATGTTTTTGTACATTAAAAAATGGTAATTTTACAAGCCATATATAAAATTGTCTGTCTTGTCGTTATGTACAGTCGCTAGGCGCGCGTGTGGTTGTTGGCGGTGACGGGCGGCGCTTCGGCCTCCTCCATCATGGCTTCGGCTTTCAGCTTGCGATATTTTCCTGGAAATATAACATGAAATTCGTTAACAAATAACAATTTTAAATTATGTATTATTTTAAGTAGGTTAGACATCGTCTAAATCGCTTTCTTCTTCAAAGTGGATGGAGCTTCACACCAATTCAATGAGGTTCGAAGACTTATATTGATTCAGAGGCATTTTCCATATTGTCAATTTCTGACCGCTAGTGGCAAAATTTCTTGAGCGCTTCCGTGCTTCGGAGGGCACGTAAAGCCGTCGGTCCCGGTTGTTATAGATGATTTATAGCAGTCGTTAAGCCATGTCGGAGGCCTTCGACGATACTTTCGATACTGGGTTGGCCACTAACCTCTCCACCAATCCGCATTGGGGCAGCGTAGTGGACTATGCTCTAGGCCTCCTCAATAATGAGGAGAGACACGTGCTCGGTAGTGGAACATTAGTAGCCCCAATTTCTGATAATCTTACATCAAAAACTATACAACTATCAGTATCACGCTCTTTGCAGGGACTACGGTGAGGGATTTGCAGGCACCAAGGATCTCCTTTAACGCGGGAGAGCAAGGGTCCCCGCGTTGAGAGACGGATCTCTCTGTTGACCAAGGGATCTATCGTTGCGAAAAACAAACTGGTGTCGCACTCTTCCCTTAGGGTCGCATTTACCCCTCGGATGGTCGGGGAGGAGAAAGGGGGGGAGGCTCGCCTGACTAAGCGACCATCGCCACAGCGGATCAACTTTCCGCGCTTGCTATAATTATGTAACAACAGAAGAGTACTCACTCGCAATCTTGAGCATGATGACGCCCCACCAGATGGACCAGCCCCAGCCCACCAGGCAGAACAGCACCGTGAACAGCTGCCCGCACCCCACTAGCAGATTGATCACCAGGGAGCCTGAGGGTATATGGTATTGGTATCATAGTTGAGAAAGTCAGTCAATTATGCCTGCCATTTGCTTTGGAGTGTATGTAAAGGCGTTGGTCCCGGGTGTAATCATTAAGCTCTGTAATAGAGTCGGATTAAGGTCCCCGTCTTGCGCCCTTGGTGACCTTTTTGTTCTTGGCCTGGGTGTGTGTTTTGTCTCGATCGTGGCACCTATGACACAGGCCACATAGGGAATCTTAGTGTGGACCTGTTAGTTTGTGGCGACCTTTTTTTCGGTCAGTGGCAAAGTATTTTCGCACGCGCCTTCTTAAAACCTCGTTTCTCTAGGCACGTGCAAACTTTGCCTCAGGGATCATCGAACATTGCACTGCACTACCTCCGGGCGGCATAATAATTGATATACATCTTATAAACAATTAGTTTTATTAGTTACTTAAAGTGAATGTATAATTCATGAATAATCAAGGTAAAACGAAAATTTCTTACCTATCCTGTGTTTTGCTCCGTCGTGAACTCCAAACCGTGGTATGCCGAAGCAAAGACAGAACATTCCGCTGAAAATGGTTCCTGTAAAACAATACGAATCAATTTTTAGTTGCGGTGAAATAAAGAGCATATTTAGTAACAATATAAATACTATATTTATTATATTTCGCCGCGAACTCTAAGACAGTTCTGCAGAGTCCTAAGTTTTGTTCTCGTATTGTCCAAGGTTTTGTGTGTGACTTGATTGTGGCCTTGTTGTTGTTACTGTTCTTTTCTACAACCATTTTTGTATCCACGGGTGTGATGTGTAGCCTAGAGGTTAAGAACTCGGCCTCCTACTTGGAGGGCCCGGGTTCGAATCTCAGGGCACGCACCCTTGACTTTTCTGAGTTATGTAGGGGAAAGTAGGGTAATTGAGAACGGCGGGTAATTAGGAATTGCTAGATAAGTCATGTTTCCCCCACTCTATAATGGCTTGCAATTGTTCAACGGGTGCATCCAGCACCCAACAGCCCCTACGCAATAGTGGGAATGAAAAGCCGCATGCGTGCTGTCAAGGTGAGTCGAACTAATTTTTTTGCATATTTGTTAATAATTTTTATTGTTCATTAGAATTTATATTACTGTAATATTTTTAAGTTAAAATATACCATATTTTGTTGCTATTATGTACGTACTATCTGTTTTCGATCCTTATGCGATTTGAAGGTTACCAAATAAACTGTTGAAGATGGCAGCTATTTAGTATTTACATTGACTATTTCGGGAAATTGTGAACAGTGGCAGGCGGGTATTTGGGAACGTTTGGTTAGTTGTGTAAAAATGCTTTAACGTTTGAAATTCTTTTAGATGCCTCAAAACTACGTGCGAAAGACTGAAACAAACTACAAAGATCTTCGGCGTGCAATTGAGCCGCTCACATTATTGTAGGCCATGACGGGTTGAGATGATGTCTGATGATGATCTGTATTGAGAAGAGACCCGTGCTCAATATTGAGCCATGATGGGTTGAGATGTCGTGTACTCACCGAGCGAGCCCCGGCACCAGCACGTTGCAGACGAGGCAGAAGTAGGCAGCACGGGGAGGCCAGTGTAGTGTACCTTCTCATTGTGAGAAGAGACCCGTACTTCATAGTAGGCCATGATGGTTTTTTTTTAATGCGGACTCGCAGCTTGAGTGGCGGGTGGTTGATGTTGGGACCACGAATCTGTTATTTATACTTATGCTCCGCCACTCCTACTGCAGTTGTTCCTATGAGCTCTGCTGATCTGGGTTCAGGCCATGATGGGTTGAGATGACGTGTACTCACCGAGCCCCGGCACCAGCACGTTGCAGACGAGGCAGAAGTAGGCGAGCGCGATGGGCAGCACGGGGATGGCGCCGCGCATCACGCTCGTGTGCTCCACCAGCGACGAGTCCAGCTTCGTGCGCGTGTCCTGGAACGCATTACGGAATTTATTATGTAACTTTTTGCAGTAGGTTTTATAGGCCTTTAAAGTGAGTGATAATTTTATAGGCAGGCTTTTCATGAGATAACAATAATCTTATCGATTCAAAATTTTATTTCAGAATTAGATATACTACATAGACCGAGATCGTAAATATATTATCACTTTTAGATGTAAGTAGGTATGGGCCAGATTAAGTATATTTCATAAAAACTAAACCTAAGCTATAATAAAGTTTCAGTTACTAACCAACCTCAGAAATATAATTATTTTACCATTTATGGTATGCAACAATAAATATTTCAACGAACACAATTCTGAGTAAGCAAAATATTGTTCAAAAGACATTAATCTTAATCTATACATATTCCAATTACATATTTTGCGCTAATACCTAGTCTAATAATTTACGACAAGCTTCTGACCTATATACTTACGTCGTCATCATCGTCGTCATCGAAAATTGCCTCGAAATTACTTTTACGATATTTGTGCACAGTTCTAATAGATTTTGGGGTCAACGTTGGCACAGTTAAACTTTCGGCAAGTATCGATGAATTCGAATTTTCAGGTAGAGGTATATTTAAATTATCTATTGATTTCTCTTCTTCCAACTCCTTCACATTTGTAATATCGCGAACTTCTAAGTTTAGTAATTTAAGTGTTGGTTCGACAGGTTCTAAATTACTTAACGTAATAACAGTGCTTATAACTTCTGGCACTTCGGATTCCCCAACTTCTGTTTGTGCAGATTGCATCGACACTGATTGAGGCAATGGTACATTCAAATTATCACCCACTTCGGAATATATTTCATTCCTTTGCAAGGGTACAGTTAATTTGGTAGTCATTTCAGATTCCAATTTTGAAGTCAGCTTATTTAAAGTATCCACAACTTCAGATTCTGATTGTGGTGATGGCACAAGACGGTCAGAATGTGCCGGTTGTGACTGAAGTGTTGCACTGTTTAAAATTTCGACTGCTTCTTCTACTGATTGAGGCAATGGCATATTTGAAGGGTCGATTACTTCTAGATCAGATGGAATACTTTGCGATTTGTCTTTTGTTGTATCGGTGGATTTTAATTCCGATACGGGTTCAGTTAAGTCATCAACATCTTCAACTTTCGGATGGTGCGATTTTGCTATTAAAATTTCGGCAACTTCCGATACTGTTTGCAGTGACGGCACATTTTCAGTGTTGACTACTAAAGGCAAGGATTGCGGTATTGGTTTCTTTGGACTATCTAAAATTTCCGACACTGATTGGGGTAATACCACATTTGAAATATTTGTATCCTCGGTATTGACTGAGTGTGAAGTTGTTGCGTTTTGAGCGTTCATCATTAGTGATTAAAGTGCTTTTTTAGTTGAAGGGAAATATTTCTTTGTAATTCTTAACACAATTTTTGTTCTATTTTAGTATTAAACACGTGTAGAACCAGAGCAGTAGCACGTAATACTAGTCAAAATGAGGTGGAAACCGATTCAAAATTAGTTCTGCTTATCATGGTGCTGAAAATTGATTGGAAAAATATTGATTTGTTATTGCTATTGTCATCCAACCTGAATGGTGGTGACGAAAAACAAACAATACTTGCCATTCCTAACCTGAAGGAATTGCTATGCGTTTACTTAGTCAATGCGACATAATATCAGTTACGTATGAGAAGTTGAGACGACTAATGAGATGCTTCTCTCTATTAGGTATAGATATATCCTATTAATATTATTCGATATATTCTTCGATGAAAAACAAGATTAAGCACCGCAAATAAAATAACGATGAGTGCTTTATTATGTTATGATTATGGTTACCAGGTCACCTGGTTATTATTTAAATAAGATTTTATAAAAAAACAGTTTTTGCAGATCCAGAGTGAGTTTAGTTTTAAAATGATATCTGGGAATTTGTAGATTACCTACTCGTATTTTAAAGAAATTTAGAAGCAAGTATAATTAGGAATTCTTTAAAAGTCTAATAATTATTATTAGCCACGCCAGGAATGGCGCACCAATGGCACGCGATAATTTTGGGCGGCACTTCATAGTTCACAAAATACATTAAGTGCTCACAGAAAAAGCAAAGTAAAAACTAAGTATTAACTATTTAGGACGAGCCAACGAGAGTGATCCTACATTACCTACTGTTTACTTAAAAGTGAAAAAATCCCGAATAATTTTAATAATCACGAAGACAAAATTATTTAATGAAACTATTATGATCTCATTTAATAATTATTTAGAAAAAATAGCACGTTGTTTTATATAGGTTTGCCTACCCTGACCTACGCCTTTTTCTTTCTCACAATCACAACGAGCCTTTTATTTGTGTGAATATTTAAAGAGGTTTTATTTTCTATGGACCTACCCAGAAGTTTCATATCATTTACGATACTTTCGATAAACATTCACCTAATTTTATAAATACCTTTCTACGGCATTTATATAAGCTCGTCAGCTAGTGAAGTACTTTGTAGTATTTATTTTTATCGAGCCTTGTGATAGAAATCTTAGAAAAGTTGGCTTTTCACGCGAAGTCAAAGAGGTGGTGTTAAACGTTTAGTTAATGTTGTATAAATAAATAAATTACGATAATTTCGTTTCAGCTTGTTACACATACGATTGTTTTCTGTAACTACGTTAGTAGTAGTTAAGTGATCCGATGTTTATTTTCATTCTAAACTAATAACTACCTACCTTGACTTCGAATGTGGAAACATAATGCATGCATACATGGGGGTACAAACCAATGCTCAAATTTAGTGAAAACTGCGATTAAATCATATAAGCCGTTTTTGAGATAAGTAGGCATAAAGTATACACCAACTGAAATCCAGACATAATTCATTAAAAACCATTTTAGGGGGATTACTTAATTAAAATACTTCCAATTAATTTTTTTGAGTGTGGGTACTTATTAAATCGTACGTTCAATGAATATACAAAAGTTAAAAGGTCGCAAGAAGAACATACAAGTATTTCAGAAATTGGTCTCGTCCTGGGCGCCAGTATTTTTATTGGCGCCCAACAATGGTAAAAGTTTGTAAATATTTTACTCCAAATTTTATTGGAAGAACTTTTAAGTACCACTTCATTTGCTATATTATGTTATTCAAATTCAAACTTTTAAAGAGTGAGTATCGTGCTTAGTGCTATAAAAATATAACTTTGGTCCTTGTATCCAGACAAAGTTTAAAATTGCTGAATTGATGCGAACTTTAAAATACGTATACATAAGTTTACTTATTAAAATTTGCATAACTATGAAGCCATTATTGGAAACAATATAATATTAATTTATTAAACGAACACAGCTTTCATGTTAGTTAGATGGTTGGGGAACACTGAATATTACATGACATCCAAAACCACTGAAAAAAGGGTTCTCGTCTTTTATAACAATATAGTGTAAAGGTCATTTAACGAGTTTTTCTTTACTTTATAACCTAAACATGTCATAGTGTGTAAAATCCTACTACGGGCGGTTGAGCTGAGGTCGGTCCGAGCTATGGAAACCGTTTAAAGCGCTTCGACACGCAATAAATGGTGTTTGTTTCAAGGTGAAATGCCTAGTTAACGATATGGTTCGAGTTCGTGACATTCGTTCCGCTGGACTTCAGTTAAGCCCTTAGTAGGAAACGTCCGTTAACATGTTGGTTTTAGTACCAACGTGCTTCAAGTAAAACACAAGATTTAGAGCAGAAACACTAACACTACGGTGGTTTAAAAGTCTAAACAATGCCTTATTCACTGAAATCATAACAGCAAATCAGCAAACTGATTTAAAATAGGACGGTTATGGTAAAAAAAACAAAGACTTACAAAACTTTTCACTTTTGAATAGTGAATGTAACATCTACATACTTCGACAAATAAACATTGAGAACACAACAAGAAATAGTTCCTCTCTAAACGTTCAAATGCTTTATAACAATATTATAAAATAACTATGAACGAAAAAACATTTTCAAAAATAAGTGCTTACCTCAGGTGGCAACGTGGGCGATAAACTCTTGTTCTTGGAGAAGAGGCTGGTTCGTCTACTGGAAGACTCATCAGACTGGCGACGACAGGCGCCGCGAATCCAACGGCCAAGTCTGTTGTTACAGCAACTGTAGGATGAATAGACGTTTTAATGAAACGTTATTAGTGGTTTGATGAGGCTGACAGTACTACCCATGGCTTAAAACTCTTTTGAGCTTTGAGTCAATTTGTCATCTAATAAATATAAATAATAAAAATTAAATAAATAATAAGAATTTGTCACTGAAGTCGTACTGAATTCAGCGGGTCATTAAACGCGCTCATGTAGTAAAATAATTGATTTTACCAATTTACATAAAAATATAGAGATATTTGACAACGCCAAACACAATCCTGTCTTTCAAGAATGTTTAGGTTTAATCCCAGGAGGTATCAAAACTTACGTTGTCCCAGCTCCATCACTGAGAATACTATCCCGTCTCTCAACTTCTCGTTTCTTCCCACAGCAGCCAGTTTCCTTGACGACATCAGAGGACATGACAGGTGGCGATACTCCGACGTGATGAGGTGGCTCCGCGATGTCGCTGACCTGTCTCCGACGGCAGCACGCGCATAGGATATCTCGCAGTTTTCGTTTACGTTTAGTTTCACTTTCGAATTCGATTGTTGCTGCCTAGAAGGTAAAAAAATCATGGATTACCAATGCGTTTAATATCAATCATGTTCTCATTTGTTTGTTTACTTACTTTACCAGCTGCTCTTTCAATGTCTTCATCATCAACTTCTTTCTTTTTACAGCAATTGAGTTTATTCCACTTGCTTTTCTTTTTGCCTTCCTCTAAGTCCACGTGTTCTTCTGCAGGGGTTTGTTCTCTCTTACTCTTATCTTCTGAACTTTCTTGTCCATCTTGAGGCTTCACACAGCATGTACAACATTTGGTTTTACATTTGCCCATCAAACGTTGGCAAATGTTGGGTTTGGGATGTGAGTCTTCCGAGTCTACCGGTTGTGATTCCTGGGGTGCAGCGGAAGACTGAATCTTGTCTTCTTTAGGTTGACGATGCGCCCTAGCAGGTGGCTTTGGTGTAGTGCTCGTACTTTGAGGAAATCTGTTTGAGGAACGGTAGAAATGTTTATGAGTGGAGATAATAAAATTACTAAGTTTCTTTCTTCTTGGCGATCAATGTGAATGCTTATCATTTGCTACATTCTTAAAATAATGAAATAGTTAATTAAATAATAACGTTTTAAATTCAGAAGTTACTGTTTCTTTAAAAGTTTCAATATGTTGCTTTTCACTTCATTTTACTTTGAAAAGTTTCATTTTGTAATGTGTAATGTAATAACATGTTATTAATATAACTTCTAAGAATTAATACGCCTCAAGTGTCAAGGGCATGCAAGGTAACGCAGCTATATCGTCATTTTATTGTTATTGCTTTTATATTTTACACTACATTTTAATTCATTGCGATCTTAGCGCTTGATAAATAAAGAACAACCATCACGAATATCGTAAATTTTGCTATTTATAAATAAATAGCAAATAATATAATATATTTAAATAAATAAATACAATTTACACTACATCGTGCCATCGACAACACATAAGACAAGGACACAAAAAAAACATATTATTAGACAAAAAATTACAAGGCCCATTCTGATGTTCGACGATTGGTGGGTAGGTAGGTCTGTACTCATTTTAAAGACGTTTAGTAATATGTAGGTATTAATTCATGACTTAAATTGAGCTACACAGATCGCATACTATTATATATTTGTTCAAGATGAAGTACCTTAATAACAGTTTCATTTAAATGAAAGTCCGTTAAGAGAATCAGTTTACAATGTTTACATATTTTATTATTTAAAA
The DNA here is from genome assembly GCA_905404135.1 of Hesperia comma. NCBI lineage: Eukaryota > Metazoa > Arthropoda > Insecta > Lepidoptera > Hesperiidae > Hesperia > Hesperia comma. The sequence continues at coordinate 7,302,885 of FR990032.1, read as the reverse complement.
AAAGTCAGTAAACAACTAAAGTCCAAGTTGTTTTAGTTTCAAATTCCTTGACCAAATAAAGAAAGAGTTATTTATTTCAACGTCAAACGATGTCCCGCGAAAACTTTACGACATGAGATTTGCATGCAGCTTAGTAAATTGCTGTATAGTTTACCTTAACAATGTAGACCCACCGGGGAATCTAGAATTTGGAAAATACATATTATTATAGGCTATTACAAATACTATGTTTCATTTAATTAAATTCTGAAATTTATATTAAATTTATATCCATATTTTTTAAATTAAATACGATGATATGCCGTCTAGACTTCTTTCGAGCGAACTGATTTTCAGCTTACCCCATAAGTTAGTACATGTAGTTAAATCATAAGTGTCAAGTTGAACATCATCACTAAACTTGAAACAATTTTAAACTGTGAGGGCTAACCAATGCTCATTAATTTGATAAAATAGTTAAAGACAGAGAGATGACTATTAAAATTTTATGCTCATTTAGTGTCAATTTATTATCAATTCAGTGTCAATTATCATAACATACCTAACCATTTCTCATAGTAAAATTTCTTATTCCATTCACAACCGGAACCGGTGCGTTCTTTGTGTTGAATCAAATCACACCTTCTGGTACTTTATTCTATTAAGTGGTTAATGTTGTTATTTATGTTTAGGTCACTTTCGCTAACTGGGTCATGTAGGTCATGCTCTGGTTTGCTTGTACACGATTATAGACCGTTTTAATCTAATCTAAATTATTTTGCCGGGAGGTCATTAAACTAAATTTAACCATTTAATTACCTAATTATTAAAGTTGCAACTAAAAATAATAATACCTATATATTAAACGGTATTACAAAACTCCTGGTGAGACTATTGTACGAGTTTTGTAGTAAGGAATTAAGACTGAGAATGTAAAGAGCGAGAGAGAATTTGCCGTTCAAAGTACTGATTTTTGTGGTGTATTGTTGGCTCTAATCCTTAGTACTATTATACTCAGTATATCAATCAGTATATCCTTAGTTCAGTATATCAATGTTGGGGAGCTATTCACAACAACAATTCTATCTTTATATTCATCAGCATCATCACAATAATCTCATAACTGACCCACAGTTGGACTCGGATAAATAGAAATCGTAAAAAACTAACTGTGCAAAATTTTTGTAATTATGTTTTAAAAAAAATGTTTTGTCTTTTACCCGTCATCATTTCCATAACGCCTTGGCAAAAGTTCATTTGGCAAAATATAGACTGTCCTGTTGTGAAGCATTTTATTGTCACTCTATGCTAGGATCTATTGATAAAATGTCTTCATTTACAAAAATAATAAATTATATCACAAAGCATGTTCAAACAACACTTCTTAAAAAACATCACTTTCTTTTGTTCATTAGTGAAGATAATGTACCGCGCTTTTCACTACACTGTTTACATTTCTTTTTCAGATTAATCTAGGGCTTCCGGTAATATCTAACTGTCACTGTCCATAGGTAATAAAGTATTTAAACTGTCAAAATCGGAGTAGGTAAGTTCGCGCCATTTTTGTATCGAATGTTAAGATTAAGAAAGTAAATAAACGACTAGGGTTGATCGCGGTTCAAGTCGAACTGTGAGTGTGCTAGTTTCTTAAGGGTCGGTATCGAGTGACGCGGTGATTTCAAAGGCCAACAAGTTTCAAAGAATGCCTATAAGGGAGTTATAGGATTGTTATTAGCGGCATTACGCAAATTAACAGGTTATTTCGTCGCAATTATGAAATTGTTCAGTCGTTCTTGTGTTAGGTCATAGTCATAGGGTTATTGAATTGGGGTTTTTTGGGTGTCTTTAGTGTGGATTTACAATAAAAGACTAAAATTGACGCCGGTACAAAAAGGTTATTACAGAAGAATGGATAACACAGTGTCTGTAAGGTTTTTGACTTGTCAATAGTGATAGATAACCCGAACCGTGATAAAACAATTTATTCAGCATACACAGAATTAGGTATACAATGTTGAATAATGTTCAAAAGCGTATACATAATTTATGTATATTAAGGTGTACCTATTTATGTAAAATAAGTTCAGTAGGTATTCTGCAGTTACTAAAGTACACTTATAAAATCTACTTACTTTGTGAATCTTTTTATACCTACGCTGCATCAAGGTTTTTAGATGAAATTTTGTTGGAGATAGTTTGAGAATCGGGAGAGGACCTTTTTACCCCGGAATTTACATAATAATTTTTAATAAGCGATAAAATTTGGCACTTTATTTATATAATAATTTTAAAAGTTTTATCGTTGCTTTGTCTCTCACGACAAGCCAAGGGCAAAATCGAATTAATTCTATTGGGAACGTGCACGACGGTGGCAACGCGCAACTTTTTCGGCTACTGTCAAATATGACAAGTAAACATTGTTAGTATTTTTGCAATTAAAAACCAAAATAAACAGTAAATGATACTTGTTGACTTTATTTGAGTGCAATTTATTGAATAGTGTATGTGTACAATGGATATAATCATAAAAACCGCGTTCGAAAGTATTACACACAGCCGCAATAGTTTCCATTTTTTGTCACGTTGTGCGCTGCGATCGTTTTTGTACACCTGCCACCCGCTTTGCACATAGCGAATAGTCACAACTGACACAAGTCACAATACAGTCGCAGTGTAAAATGTTTTTTTCTTATAGAAACCGTCCTACGTTACTAAAGTGTTACAGTCGTTCACGTGTTTAGATTTTCTAACAGCGCCATCTAGTAGGATACGTTTAAACTAAACTAAACTACACCTCAAGGGTATGAAAGGTGTTCGGATTAACTTTACACTTACCTAATGCATATTTTAAAAATAACGACAAGATATTTATTTCACCACCCATATTATAGCCATTTTAGTCACCAGTCACCACAGCATCTGGTGGTTTGTTAGGCGTGACTCTTTTAAACTAACTTTTTTTAAAGTAACATGCATACTTAAGTGACTTTTTTCTCAACTCGACTGTATTTTTTTCTGTTACTTCATAACTTTGCACTGGGTGAACCGATTTTGATAATTCGAAAGGTAGTGCTTGTGGTCTGGTGCCATATAAATTTGAGCGACATCTGACAGGTAATTTTTGAATTATCTTTACTTATCAATTTTAAGTCGTTTATTTTTTTAAGTACATATTTAATTTCTCAACCGATTGAAAAAATGTCTACGTGAAACTTGCTTCAATACATGAGTAAAACTGCACCCAAATCGTTTTTGTTATGTTTTAATGCGATGATAAAAACCCCCAACAATAATTTCTCTCCATCTTCGTATAGCCCGGTCAATTAAGACCAAAAAATTAGAGGGAAGGTACATAAAGTCCCAACAAGCTGAAAATCAGTAAAATTGTTCAAAACATAATTACCTATAAATAATATTTAAAAGTTCCCCATCATTCCCGTGTATGGAAAAAAAAATTCAAGGTCAAAGGTTAAAAAAATGAGTTTTTCGCGATTTTCAGCAAAATAGTAAGTTTTATCATAAAAGTACCTCAGACAAAAATTGTAGATCATAAAATTATGTATAAAAAATGTATTGATACTTTTTTCCTACGAGCCACCGTTTCTGAGATATAACGATTCAAAAAGTTATAAAAGTTGTTATCGTCATAATATGCATGAGTACGCCACGTATGTATACGTATGTTATGAGACACGTACACGTGTATATTACGTATACACGTATGTTTTGAACAATTTTACTGATTTTCGGCTTGTTGCGACTTTATGCACCTTCGAATGTCTAAATTGACCGGGCTACGTAGAGACAGCGATCAGTTGTAGAATATAATTACACTAGAGAACCGCCCGCGCTTCGCTTCGGGATCCGTAGGTAACAGCCGCGTAGGTCCCGCTCCCGTAGGAATCTCGGCCAAAGATAAGCCTATAATATGACATACTGGAACATCAACATCAGAATCCGTCCTGTCTTCACTCACGGCTAACATAGCCGTGGGGATTCAGTTTCGGGGCCGGTGGCCCCCTGACTGAGGTGTCTGCCGCGGTCCGTAACAACGGACCGGTCGTTGGGTTGGGACCCTGTCTGTATGGGTCCTCGAAGATTGTCCAGATGGTGATGTGGAGTATGGGTGTCTAGTCCGGGGAGTCATGATGATTTTCACGCCGCCCGGGCGATCAGGCTCTACCAGGTGAGACCCGCTGGTGGGAAGCCCAGCAGGAGCCGATCTGCGACCGGACGGCGGCTTGCGGTCTTGTCCGAGGTGGTTCATGTCGGGTTGCTCCCGCGCAGTAGGTCGCGCGGGAGTGCCCAACGGTCCGGGGGGCGGGCGTGGAGCGGCGCCAGGTTCCGCAGGTGCAGAAACCGCGCCGCGTCCGCGCGCGCAAACATCCGTTGCGCTAGGTCCTCCACGTGGGCGTCCAGGCTCTCAACTCTGAGGTCCCGCTGGATGGTGGCGTTCCTCATGCACCACGGCGCCCCTGCCAGCCGGCGCAGCGTCTTCGATTGAACCACGCGTAGACGCGTTGTGGTTCACTCGGGAGCGCGTACCAGGCTGGGGCCGCATACGTGAGTCTGGGGCGGATGTAGGTCTCCCAGATGGTGATTTGACCCTCAACGGGAGACTCGGGGAGAGCGCTGGACGTAGCGCTACAGCTGCTGCCTTGGCGTGATTTACGACGTTGGTCACGTGGGGCTTCATAGTCAGGGAACAGTCCAGGGTTACCCCATTGTCCTTGGCCTGTCTTGCCTAGGCAATGTCTTGGTTAAGGAGCTTTAGAGGGGGGTCGCGCATCGTGGTTCCTCCGAATTGGATGGCCTGCGTCTTCCTTACGTTGATCGCCATCCTCCACTCGTGTAGCCACTTGGGGAGGGCGTCGAGGCATCTTTGCATTTTAACGGCGGCGTGACCTGACTTAATCGAGGTGGTCAGGTACGCCGCGTCGTCCGCGTAGAGGGCGAGCATGGCGCCCCCCTCCGCTGGAATATCGTTCGTGTAGCACGAGTAGAGGGTAGGCGAGAGGCAGCTTCCTCAACATCAGATATAACATTTGCCTATGATTTAAGTAAATTACATCTACTATTTGATAGCGTGATTCAGAACTTGCAAATGAATTTTACTAACGGCATCTATTAACAACATCCGGAACTAAATATCTAGCAACTAACAAAACATCGATCTTCCCATAGGAATGAGATGTTTTTCCGCGGTAAAAAGTAGCCTACACCACTCTCCACCCTCCTAACTATCCCCATACACATAAACCATACCATATAATAGCCATGTTGCGACGTGAAAGAGTCACAAACAAACAAACAAACACACTTTCACATTTATAATATTAAGTAAGGATATTAGTAAGGATGATATGCTGGAACATCAGATATCACATTTGCAAATATGACATAAGTAAATTACATGTAGTATTTGATAGCGTGATTCAGAACTTGCAAATGAATTTTACTAACGCCATCTATTAACAACATCCGGAACTATATATCTAGCAACTAACAAAACATCGATCTTCCCATGGGAATGAGATGTTTTTCCGCGGTAAAAAGTAGCCTACGTCACTCTCCACCCTCCTAACTATCCCCACACACATCAACCATACCATATAATAGCCATGTTGCGACGTGAAAGAGCCACAAACAAACAAACACACTTTCACATTTATAATATTAGTATGGATATGGATAATTATGTGTAAATCATAATCACGACCAGTGATGCTATGCCAGGATTGACATAGACATGGAAGTATTTATACGTCTTAGGGTCAGCTCACCCCGAGACGCGACGCGACGCGACGCTGCGCACAGTCTTTCAAAGAGCGGCTCAAAATAGAACTTTATTTTCTATACGAAAAGATACACATATCATTGTGAGAATTCAGAACACGTTGATTCATGCAGTGCTGCGCTTCGTGACGCCGTGGTGAATTGATGCGGTTCGGTCAAGTGCGCGAGTGAAAAAAGGTGAAATAATAATGATAGATCTTGTAATAATCGGACTTCTTGCAGATACTGGAAGAGGCCAGTGATTTTGTGCTGCGCCGCGCGTCGTCTCGCTACGCCGCGCGTCGACTCGCTGCGCCGCGTGACGTCTCGCTGCGTGTTGCCAACAATTTCACAATGCGCCTCGCGACATTGCGATGCGTCTCGCGGCGGCGCGCGGCGCAGCGCGAAATCATTGGCCTCTTCCAGTATCATCGCGTCGCGTCGCGTCTCGGTGTTAGCTGACCCTTAGGCAGTTCTCACACAACGCTATTTGCAAGCGACTCGGATCTTGTCAATGTATGAAAGCGACGCGTCTACGATGCGTCTCCTGTCAGTGAGAAGTGTCAGATACAGCGAATTTTGGATTGCGTTGCAGTCGTGTAGCTGATAAATAGCGTAGTGTGAGAAGTGCCTTATAATAACTGTATTTAACTCATAATAAATTATTCCGTAATAATTTTTAGCGATGGCGCCACCGGAGTAATACCTTCTATCATAGATTAGGAGTATGGACGCAAAATTATCAATAAGTATCTAAAGGTTTTCCTAAATGTATTTACATGGTTTTTATAATAAAGCTACACACTCATAGCGCCACATTAAGATTCCCTGTGTCGTGGGTGCCATGGACAACACTTAAGACAAGCAAGGACACACACCCAGACGAAGAACGGTAATTTAAACTTATCATTAAAATTTCCGCCTCGCTGGGAATCAAACCCAGGAGCATCGAAACAGCGATCCGGCGTGTTAACCAATACGCCATCCGGGTCGTCAAACTATTTAAAATAAGTTTAAAAGCAGAATTTTGTCAACCGTTGTGGCGAGTAGGCAAGTCGTAAAAGTAACAAATAGCCAAAAAATGGTAAAAAGAACTGGGGCAGTCCGAATTTGGATGGGTGATCCTTAGGGTCCCCACAAACTGAGTGCAGCCACCGGCGGCTGTGGCGCTTCTTTTTAGAAGCGCGATCCGGCCAATAGCCAACAACAGCTCCAATAACTTACGTATTCGCTTCTTAAAAAGAAGCGCCACAGCCACCAGTGACGGCAGTCACTCTGCGGGGACCCTTAGTGCTCATACACACGAACGGCACGATGTCAACGGCAGAGACAACTGCACCGGTTGGCGGCGGCCGTCGACGTGTCAGCGGCGGCCGTCGACGTGTCGGCGGCGGCCGTCAACGTGTCGGCGGCGGCCGTCGGCGTGTCGGCGGCGGCCGTAGACATGTCAACATCGAATTGCAATCGTCGACATAGGTTGACGTCTGCCGCCGACACGTCGACGGCCGCCACCAACCGGTGCAGTTGTCTCTGCCGTTGTCTGCCGTTGACATCGTGCCGTTCGTGTGTATGAGCAAGTGCTCATACTTCAATTCACTAAGTGTGAAAAAACTTCACGAGTGCTTCCAAGTGTTTGAAGACAGGTTAAGCCATCGGTCCATGATCGGTCCCGATGCTTATCATTCGATGTCAGACATTAAGCAGTTAAGCCATTAGAGCAGTTAAGCCATTAGATATCAGTTGTGAAGCCATGGAGGCCTATTAATTAATGAAATTGTATCTATGTATTTTTATCAATCAACTGGTCATATCTGCACATAACAGGTTATACAGTATTTATTTAATAATTTATTTTTGTCACACTAAGTATTTATTGTTAGGAATTTCTTTAGCACAATAGAGGTTAAAAAACAGCTAACAAGCGTTTACGTGCAGTTGTAGAATGGAGAAACTTGTGCGGGCTGCTGTATATAAAGTTTATGGACACGCTTGCAAATACATAGATTACTGTAAAAAATACCAGTATTAAATAAAACTTTGAGGTTAATTAAGAACAATGTTTCTAGAATAGCAAAATATATTTGTAAAAATACAACAAAATTAAATAATATTTTTATGAGGTCATCGAATCGCAAGTTAAGGCTGTTTATAATCTGTGACTTCAATGAAAGCCTTCGAAAGTTCATTTGACGAAAAGAATAAGAAGACTAAGTATTATGAACAACTTTCAGGGATGCAAGTTTAGAGAGAACTTTTTATAAAAGCAAGTGTCAATTAAATACAACACTAATTAATAAAGGAAGTGCGTGCGAGCCTCGGGAGAGTGACGTACAAATTGTACAAACTCCTCATACTTTTTCCTATGCAAATGTTATTTTATCATAATGTTATGGAGAAATGTATCAAACTAAAGATGATACTCTGATACAGTCGATTTTGTGAACCGCATAATACCTCTATAGGGATGCTAAGTTCATATCGATAAACGATGGCGGCGGATTTTGTACGCAACGGAAATTAGACCAAGGGGTGAAGTAATGTAGAATACATTAAGCTCAAGTGGCCTTGGCTTGTCGAACTTTTTATATTAGCTACAGATAAGATTGACGATAATATGTTATATGAAAATATAAATTTATTACGATTCAGAATGACTTAGCAGTTTTGTTTCTGTTTCACGGGACAATTTTTTTGGAGTTTACTCCTTAAGAAACGATTTGAGTTATAAGGCCCGGTATGAGATTTTATGAGGAGTAAAATCAAGTGTAGGTAACACGAAAAGTTGAGGCGTTACATATAAAGAGACAAACATATATATCTGTAGGATTGAACGTGTAAAAGAATGAGATGGAATACATTACACAGCTTATCTCATTAAATTTGATCTCGTCTTAAATTGCCAGTGTTTTGTTTTTATTTTTGACGCCACCGTTGCCTAGCAACAATTTGTTTCCCCAGCTGTTTACACAACAACGAATTTGTCATACAATTTCATATTTTCTGCATGTTCGAATAACTTTGCCATCAATGTACTATTAAACAAATCATCAAGTGATTAAAGTTGAAAAAATATTTGAAAATATGCAAGAAATTGATTTAGATGATAATGAAGAAGAATCCAAAAAACACATGGATGCGGTTAATTGGTAAGCTTATCGTTTACATTTATGAATAATATACTTACATTTTAAATACGAACAGCTAGATCTTTTTTTTAGTGTTTTTATTTTCTATTCGATATAATTATATATCATAATTATCGTTCGTAAGGAGTAAACTCCAATCGTGCGTCGTAGCTGACACACACTTTTTTTTATTTAGGTACATGTTATTTATGCAATGTGTGTGTGTGTGTGTGTATCGTACCATATCGTGTATAAATAAGCTTCTAGTTTTAATTTTAATTTATTTACCTAGCTTAAAATTATAATCTTAAACAGCTAAGAACACTGCGAGCAAACAAAACGAAACAATCAAATGGCAAGTGACCAGTGGCAAATAGCTCATTATTGTTTTATGCCAATAATAACTGAAATCGAGCATTCGAGCCTCCTGATGGCAAATTGTCATCGAGATTAGCATATTAGCAACACCACAAACATCACCGATTTAATGCCGACCAAGGAAGAGGGAAGAAGTTTGGCGGCAGCTCAAGCAAGAAGAAATTGTTTTCAAATGGTTGCCATAAATAGTAATTTTTTCGATAAAAAATATTGATTTGTCTTGAGAAATGGTTGACAACCCTGTAATAGCCCAGTATGCTAATGGCGCTTGTGTCACGCGACTCGCCGCTCGATACACTGACCGCTGTACAGTGCACCGCCAAGTTTGCACTTTACTGAAATAAGTCTCACGTACATTATACTTCAGTAATTTATTTCAGTTATACCAAATGTTTGTTGCTCATGCATTTTTATCACCACCTAGGATTCAAAGAAAATTACCCCACGAACTTTCTTATTTATACAAATTGTCCAGAAAAGAGCCTGATGGTAAGTGGTGTTCCATGATCAAGCAGTAATCAGTAAGGTTTATCGCCCAAATGCATCACTATCGCGTTGCACAATAAATAAAGCGCGGAATCAGTATTGGCTCTCCAAAACTGTGACTGAAATTCGTTTAAAATATTAGAATGATAATTTAATTAATGAGACTGAAAATTAAATGTCATTTGTCATTTAATCCTCGGCTTTATACATTGACCTCAAATATTGTCGACAAATGGGATTGAGGCCAACGTGTGGCGCTGATTTAATAAATTAAGCTCTTAGTACAAATAAACACATTTATTGCTAAATATTCGCCATTTGGGAAAATTTTATCAGCAGTGGTAGAATCACACGAGAACCATATATATTTTATGTACATGTAAACTATCTGGGGAGGAATCTGTCTGGCATTACAGTTTTGAATAAAGTTCAGAGAGTTTTTTGTCTTTGTACCTGATGACTCGATCAAGTTAACAAGTTGATAAATACCCACATTCTTTATGCATTACGAATATTACGATACCAACGATATCATGTGCTATTTGCATTTACTGTCATTACAATGCGATTGATACGCATAATTATATCGAAATCGTGATGTTATATTATGGCAACATTGCGAGAGGCGAACACTTTGCAACTTTCGATTTTTCATTAAGTTGTTAGTTGTTAGTTTCACGTGTCTCAAAGCGAAATCTTTATTGAAAGAAAAATATTGTGTGTAATCGTGAATTGCTTTTGTGAACGTAAGTCGATCTTTTGGTAAGGGCGAGCGGGTCCAAGTAGTTATAATTTAGCAATGAGGGTCGCCGTTTTTGTGCTCACCAGCTGGCGCCACCGTCGAGGTGAGGTCTTGCTGTCAAAGCCCGCCCATACATAAACAGTGACAAATGAAATTCAGACCATTCAGACAAGCGAAAAGTGACAGACAGACCTCCCTTCTCACTAGCGCCTCTAGCGGAAAATTCACACGCGGTTACCCTCATTGTTCAAGTAATAGGTATATTCGGTATCATTATTATATTTGAGGTATCATCGATGTTGTATGATGCAAATGTTTCTTCGCAGCTGGTGTCAGTGATGTGATATTTGTGTTGTCATCATCATTTGACGATTCGTCGGGATTTAAAATCTGTAGGTATTAATTTAAGGGTTTCGAATATCTGTAGCTAGGCTTACTACATAATAAAAAATAAAAGAAATATTAAGAACTTAGGAATAAGTTAACCATGATTATCCACATTATAATAATTAAATCGTTAAGCGTTAAATAAGTTAGTCCCCGGACGCAAATTGAATGAAAGTATAGCCAGAAACTTGGTTTTCACCGCTTACCGTCAGCCCCAAGAGAACGCGTGCGGTTTGAATAAACATTATCTTTATCGATTTCGTTTTGAAAGTAAAATTGTCTTTTTCTACAATCACGTCTTGTAAAATGACTTCATTTATGTTTTGCTTTCATACATTAAGTTTTAATCGCAATGAACGTACGTATATTCTGTGAGACGAAAAATTTGTAGACACATTTGTAAACTTCTTTGAACAATTATTATCATCTTGAGCAAATATCATGAATTGGTAAGGTAACAAAAACGCCCAAGTCCAAGTAGAATAACTGTCATTACATTACTTGAGAAACGATGATCGAAATATTACTTCTAAAATACATAAAACATTAACATGACATAAAAAATTAACTTACCCGCCGTTGCTGTGAGCAGATTTGTCAGACTCATTGCCATCCGTTGCTTTCCCAAGAACTGTTAGTTTCTCAACACCTGGCGTCGACAAATTAGAGCTCTGAACTTCTACTTCTGCTTCCCCTTTCACTAATGCTTCACTCATAGTCTCAACAATGTCAGTCTTCGGGCCATTTTTCTTTTCATTGACAACCATGACTATAGGTTCTATATTTTCTTCACTTTCCACTTTAGGCTTTTCTATAATTTCTTTAGGCTCTTCAACAGGCGTTATTATACTGTCCACAATTTTGCTGGCTTCTGAACGAATTTCAGCTGTTATCTCTTCACTTTTGTTTATCGTCTCGTCTTTAATATTAGTTAAATTTTGAATATCATCATTTAGAGTATTAATCACCTCAGTTTTTATTTCTTCGGCAGTATTTTTCATATGTTGCTTTGCTTTTGGAGTTACGTTTAGAATATTTTCAGTCGAAATCTCTGGTTCTTTTAGGATGTCATCAATTTTTTGTTTTACTCGCTCTACTTGTGGATTGTTATACGGTGGTTGCAAAAGTCTTAATTTTATGTTATCATCACTAAATATATTTGACTTATCGCTATTACTTTTCGGTGGCTTAGGAGGTGGTTTCTTTTCATCTTTTTCTATTTTATCTATTTTTTCTTTTTCTTCAACCTCTTTAGCTGTCTCTTTATCTGTTTCCTCTTCTTTGGCCAGCAAAGAATCTTTTGAACTCAGCCTTTCAAAAATTCCCTTTTCTCTTGCTTTTTCAAAAGCGCTCGGTAACTGGTTTGTAACAGTAGCAACAACTTCTAGGGGTTGAGAAGTTATCGCTGCAGTAGTCATAGATACTATATTTTTCTTAGTGAGTATTACTAACTCATGATTCTCGTTTGTTGCTTTGTCATATTGTGTTTCATTATCTTGTGTAATTACTTCGTCTGTGTCTATTGACACGTCAGTTTTCTTTTCCTCATCCTTTGCTGTCTTTTTTTGTATTTCTTGACTTTTTCGAGTACCTTTGTCTTCTCGAGCAGTACTCTTAACGCCTACTTCGTTAATTTTACTCGTAGACTTAGATTTTTCCATTAAATCCTTTTTGCTATCTTTTTTCTTTAACATTGGAGGCTTTTCATTTAGTGCTTTTGTACTTGATGTCCTTATCAAGCTTTTAGTACTATTTGTGCGGGACATTGGTTTTTTAGCATCGAGCTTATTACCGGCTGGAGGCGGTTTCTGCACAATTTTTGCACTTCCCATCTTAGAAACTGGTCTACTCGAACCATTAGCCAAGCCTGCACCTGACTTTGGTGCAGGCTTGGCTAAGTTTTTCCTTTTATCAGGACTGGTATCTCGGCTTGCGGCTCTACTGGGAGTTTTTGAATTTATTCTAGAGGTTGCAGCAGGTGTATTTCCAGCCGTTTTAATGGGTTTTCTTGGAGCTGGTGTTGGCTTCGAAGAAGTTTTGGCTGAACCTGGTTTTGTATCGTCAAGTGGACTTTTACTTGGTGTACCAACAATAGGCGATAGTCGTTTAGCATTTATTGATTTATTGGATGGAGGTGGTCCAGCTCTGTTTGGCGATATAGGAGGTTTACTTTTTATTACAGTCGGGGATATGTCTAGGTGTTGAGTGCTTTTACTTACTGCACGTTTATCGTGAACTGAACTGCCAATTTTAATTGTTTCGTGAATGCTACTTGTACTGTTCGAAATGAATCGTTGATTTTTGCTGAGATTATTTTCAACTGGCCTTCGATGAGTGAAAATATCGTAACGACTGTTTCTGACTGGAGAAACAGAATTTTGACGTTGAGGTATCTTCGAATGTTTCGGCGATCCGTTGTTTGATTGTGGCTGGGACCTAGTCACAGATCTTAGTCTAGATCTATGTGCTACAGGTCTAGTTGGAATTTCATCAGCATTAACAAAATCACTGCTGTTTTTTGAGATGTTTTCATAGTATAGAACAGCTGATGGGGAATTCGATCTTGACTTGATTTTAATCTTACTTGGGGAGTTACTTCTAGAATTCGTTCGTGAGTTAATTCTACTTCTCGATTCTTTTGTATCCAATAGTCCCATTTCCTTTAACAATGCTTCTTCCTCTTCTCGTCTCCTTTTTTCAGCTTCAGCTTCATGTTTCTCCCTGTTAAACTCACTGAGTTCTCTGACTTCTTCCATGTTTTCTTTCAGAAAATTCCGTGGGGAATGAGGTCTATTCAGATGAACAGGTAGAGGTAGAGTAGCCGTTGTAGCCATTTTGTCGATTTTCGATAAAGAGTTTGTTCTTCTTCTTGGCGGAGAGCTACACCTTGAATTGGCCGCTGATGTTTTTGGCGTATTATGCCTTGAGGTCTCTTCTCTGAAGCCTCGACCTTCATAAATTAAAGAATTCTATTAATATGGATTTCATTTTGACGTCACATAAAATCAAATATATTTTTTCCCCTTTCTTCAAGTTAAAATTAGAAATAACTTTACAAAATTCATAAAAGTTTTAGTGCGTCATGCTTGATAGTTAAATGTATTCTAGGATGGTATGTCGTAGCTAAAAGGCTTACCTTTGAATGGTGAGACTCTTCCTGGTCTAATTTCGATAGGAAGAGATTTGGGGCTTGTCGGTCTTGAAGATGGAGGCTCGGCTATTATAGCAAACGATGTCTCCTTCTTTTTTTTTGGCGTTGGCACCACTCTGTGGACAATAAAAATTCTGTTATAAGTACCTATGAATGCTAAAAACTGTATTTTAGACGTTTTTAAAAATTTTTGTGTGCGTTTGTCAGGTTAACTATTTTTGAACAAAGATGGACAAATTATTATTAATTATGGCATGTAACTACAAATAAACCCACTCATAGCCCGGCGGGTTGCGTTGAGTTAATGTGATCGACGAAGTTAAGCCACTGCAGTTTGATGGGTAACCGCTAGTGGAAAAAAAATTCTTTAGTGGAAAAATTCCGTGCTTCGGAGGGCACGCTAAGCGTTAAGCTATATCGGAGGCCTTTAAGTGGCATGATAACTTATGGCACTCGAGTTGGCCTATAAATCCTTCACCAATCCGCACTGAAGTGCTCAGCAGTGGTAGGGCCACTGCACTGAGCAATGGATCGAAGCCAAATAAACCCACTCTCGCTTCGCTTCGGTAATCCCGTCTCTTACCAATTGTTGGATGTGATTCTTATTTAAACTGAACAATCAATATTTTTTTAGGCTCTACCTACTGAAATAATCAAGACTATAATTCTCAAAAACTCTCCATAAACTGGAGTGTCATTATAGGTAATATATGCAGTAGGCGATTATGAGCATACGTTATGTAGGTACATGCCACTTTATGAATAACTAAGAAGCTACCTTATAATTCACGTGGGCTTCAGTTACCCGAAGTCCACTATAACGTATGAGTGAGTCTATTTCTTCATGAGCTCATACAAATTATTTGTGACTCAAACTATTTTTTCCAATTTTCTTTCGCATTAGCAAAGGGCAAGTACATGAATCATGGGCTATTCAAATGTTTGACCAAGGATTTTACGATTTACTAACACTGCGGCTAAAGGTCTAATGACCCGTCTTTGTGGAGGTTGTTCATGCGTACTTAATTAATAAAGCTTGAGATTTTTGTTAGTTTAACTTAGATGTAGAATTCACGCTTAATTTAGCTTTCACAGAATTTCAATATTTCCGTGGCTAATAGTTATTTTATATTCAGATAAGTACTTAACTGCTGCAGTCAACTAGTAAGTATAACTTGTTATACGTCTTAGGGGGTTCCCTAAGTGACTTTGCAACTTCTTTGTAGCTAAGTAATTGTCGGGCTTAAAGTGGATATGGATAGCAGCACCCTTAATTAATATAAAAAAAACGCCTGAAACTATCATTTTGTAAGAGTGCACCAGTGACAGAGGAGGCTTTGACTCCTGGATCGAAGGTGTCCTCTTGATCACACCACAATATTTGCTCCGTTCGGGTTCGATCTGGAATTCGTTATAATTGCATGGCACATAAATCCAGTTTTCCTCTTATGCCATTAAGGTACATTTAAGATTGTCGGCGGGATCTAAATCCCTTAGCTATATTGTAATTAGTTTGATTTTTGCGGGGAGTGGGAAATCCATAATTATATATGCTGGCTGGGTGGCTCCAGTGAAGGTAGGTAGATATACTACTATCATTAAATAGATGGAGAGTATTCGACAATGTACTTTCACTGTTAATTTACGAGTTCATCTCATTGAATCTGCCTCTGAATTATAAAGTTTTCAAAAGAAAGCCAATTTTAATTGTACAATTTACAAGAACGCGTTAAAATTGAAGTTGTTATGATAGATAACAACAAAACGGCGGTCTATTAGATCGTTTTTTGGGAACGAAATCTCTTATGGCCACGATAAAACTTAAATGAAGATGATGATGATAGTTAAATTTCGTTGGACCTTTAAAGCTGAACTAGTTTATACTATGTATTATTATTACTACTATTTCATAGACATAATTGCGACTTACCATAATATTATGAACTTGTGATAATTAAGGCCTAAATTGTGCTTTTGGATAACAAACTACTGATTTTCTTTTCAGTAGAACCTACGAACAAAAGTTAAAGTGAGTTATATTTGTTACTGATTTCAAGACTGTGGGCTCACTTTATAATTTATTGTAGGTATTTATGGTAGGTAAGTATATATGTATATGTAGGTCTGTACCTACCAGCAGTAAAATAACAGATTTCATACAAAATTTTTGTAAACGTTATAATTACTGTAACCATTTTTCAGTCATCAAAGTGTTAGAAGTCGAATGACCTTCGTTACGTCACGAGAGCGATAAATGGGTCTAGCAGGGATCGATTCGCGTCGATAGCTTAGCGAAGAGTGTTTGTGTGAAAATGGCATTTACAAAAATATCGTAAACATAAGGCATTTCATTATGCAAGTGTTGGAAGAAATTGATTTGTATTGTAGTGCTCTTTACTGTATTGTAGTCTTTAATATCAATTGCTATACGTTATCAAAGTTTTACTTATCGATTTAATCGAAAGAAGCAGCTAAATAAACCATAGCGCATATACTTACTATTTATTTCTTTATTGACAATATTATTTTATCCAGGTTTTTTTTGCCTGAAGGGCTTACGTAAAAGCAGATGAGCCACCTGATGGTAAGTGGTCATCGTCGCCTATAGACACGTGCAACACTAGAGGAGTCACCAGTGCAACGCCGGCCCTGAAGGAGAAATCTTTTTAGACCTTTCTTGAAGAACCCCATGTCATAGAACTCCGGGAAAACCTCAGAAGGAAGCTCATTCCACATCTTGCACGTTCGTGGCAAAAACGATCGTGAAAAACGGACCGTAGTCGTTCGCCACGAGTCCAAGCGATGCGGATGAAACTTCATTCTTCGGCGAGTGGTGTCATGATGGAAGGGTGAAGTTGGCACCAAATCGAAGTATTCCTCGGAGCACTCACCGTTGTAAAGCCGGTAGAACACGCAGGTGTTCTAACCTGTTAGAGTCTAGTGGGTCGTTGAAAATTCTAACCGCGCGCTTTTGTACAGCGTCAAATGGACTAAGCTGGTATTGTGGCGCCCCTGCCCAGAGATGAGAGCAGTACTCCATGTAAGGCCTGACCTGTGCTTTATAAAGCACCAGTAGGTCCCTCGCAGTGAAGTACTGCTTCACCCGTTTTAGGAGCTTTTTGGAGGCCAATTTGGCCTTAGCTTCCAGATGACTCCGATACTGCACGTTGTCGCTCGAAATGTCAACGCCCAGAATCCCAAAACTTTTACCAACGGTGAGCGCGGTACCCTGGAATTGAGGCGCCATGACAAATGGGGTTTTCTTAGCGGAAAACGCGCAAAATTGTGTCTTCGTGGGGTTGAACTCAACTAAATTGAGTCGACCCCATTCCGAGACTTGCTCTAGAGAGTTATCTACTTCAGACACAAGTTTGATTCTGCTATCCTCCACTTGTGACCGAGAGGCATTTGCAGGACCTGTACATATAATAGGCATCTCCCGTGTTGTCATCTGCATAGCAATGAATGCCATTTGCACGCTCAAGCATGTCATTGATATGCAGAATGAACAGGGTAGGAGACAGCACAGACCCTTGGGGAACACCAGCGTTTATGGGTTTCAAATCTGAGCAACAACCGTCGACAACGACCAATATTCAACAAGTCTATTGGTCACTCCCAGACTTCTTAAACGTATTCTCTGGGACTTTTGCGCGTTAAATAATCATTTGGATTTATGTTTATATATTGGGAAATGTTTTCTTAAAAATGCATCCTGCATGCACCTGAGGCTAAAGGCGCTCATTAACATTCGCGCGAATATGCGAAAAATGTGCATGCGCTTGTAAGTGACTGCGGTAAAACTAAGGCAATCAATTTTGTATAAACTCCATCTAGAGCATCTGTATTTATGAAAAGTCAAGATCATAGCTGTTGTTGTTTAGGTAGTGTTTGTAGGTTTGGGCTTATTACAATACACAGTAGGTAATATTAGGTATTATAATCACTTAATGAGTGTTTTGTAAATACATATTTTTTTAACTTCACATAAATTGTTTCATATCATTCAAAATATTACTATTTGTGGGTTAAAGTTCTATTTATTATTGAACTCTTTATTTTTTTTCTTCACAAAAAGTAAAACAGTAAATACACATACAAAATAACTTTAATACTATACAACGTTATTTCAGACAATATTACTCTTATAATTAATTTAAAATTTTACTGAGCCTTTCACAATTTTCAAAGTTAGGTACTTAGAAGATTTATTTTTCTGAAAAGAGACTATTTATCCGATATGTAGTCGTTTTATTAACAAGTTGCTTCGATATCGAAGTCGGCAATATAAAATCACATGCTAGCCTAATTTTTTTATAGAAGCCGTCTGAGAAATTGGAACAGGCAGTTACTTCCAAGGACTGACGGCCTTGAATACCTAACTAGTGTACCTATATAGTGTACATACAAAAATAGGTTATTAATAGGAATAATAATGTTTCGCCATTCTGACGTACTCTCTTTAGCGTTATTTTGATCATGCAGGTACTGCGGACAATTATTGTTTTACTTGTTTGAATTGCTGTTAATTGTTTTACTGACATCATTATAATTTTAGGTAGGTTTATCACATTGGTTTATCATAACAATTATTAAGTAGACAATGATTATTTTACCAAATTCCAAGAGGGCTGTAGTCTCCAGTAGGCTGTGTATATCAAGGTTCGTTCGAAAATGTTTGGTATCTAATCTAAGTAAATATTTTCAACACTATTTCAATTTGCACTATGAAGTTGCGTAAAACAATTTGCTTTTAACATAAGTTAAGTACTAAACGTAAACATGAATCGCCGAGAATATTGAATTGCCAATCCCTGCTAAAATTATTATTTTATTACCTATTTATTACATATCTGTGCTCACAATTCAATTGAGCTTGTAAACAAAATTTACTTACGGCATTTTTAATTCTTGCCGTAATTACGAAATGTACGGGGATACATAGAAGCTCCGTTAAATTGAGATTATGATTTAAGTGTCTTCAAGAAAAGAGTGAATAAGCTTCTAAGTTAGTGCGCTTTACGGCTTTACCACCCATGACTATGTTGCTGCTTTCCATCAAGACTAAGTAGTAGGTATAGTCAAGCATTAACTTATACATAGTAAAAAAAAGATTTCGAGTCCAAGCTGACCTCAACCTTGCAGTATAGAGAATATTATGAGGTTATGAGTTATTCCACTAGGTCTTAAGAGCTACCGGGACTAAGAGGTACATGTGTGTGGTCAATTTTACCACTCTTTTCGTTTTTAAACGACTAAAAAGGAGAAGGTTCTCAATTGAAGTGTTTTATGTGTTACTTTTAGTTATGTTTTTGTGTCACTTTTGTCTAGGTTATTCGATTTGTAAAATATTTTTTTTAATCGAAAGTTAGTGCCTGTCATCGGATCCTCTATAAATATGAGTGCTATGTGATAGGTATTTTTTGAGTTATCTCTATTTGTCTATTTTGAAGTCGGTTATTTTTTGTAAAAAGTTTGTCATTAGGTGTCTGGTTCTGAGAGCTTGAACTAAGAGCTAAGATAACTGAGAGCTTGAACTAACAGAGCTTCAACAACTGAGAGCTTGCTATTGAACTAAGTAGGTACTTGGTCAATAATGACCATAACGAGACATTGTGGTTTGACGTTATCTACTGAAATCAACAGCTGAGACCTTGAAAATTCAAATGATTTTTAATTTGACTGTTTACAAAAACATCTGGCCACATAAACCTGACGTGAAATAGTACACAATTTCAAAATCCGCGAAGTCATGTTTGACATCTGGCATCAGATTTACATACAAACTCGGCCGCTGTAAGGTACACCATAATCACAATAGGCTGGTTGCAATCAACATACGCAAGACTTTCGCTCGTCACGCGCTCGTGAGCCCGTCTCTAGCCCACACTTGCAGAGCCAAGGCATGAGCGGTGGCGGACTCGGCGATATCTAATCCGATGATAATATATAATATAATGAACATTAATAATATATACTAATATTACAAAGCTGAAGAGTTTGTTAGTTTGAATAGACTTATCTCACGAACTTCTGGTTCGAAATTATTTTTTGATATATAACACAACTACTTAATAGGAGCAAGGCATCAATGAAAGTTTTTGCAAAAATGGGAATATGTTTAATATTAATTTTATTGTAATTGTAAAGAATACCTACGTTATAAATAAAATGGTTAATTATGTGTTATTGAGATTAAACCTTTGAATTTGAATGAATTTGATAGAACCAGAATCATTATTTTTTTGTGGATAGGTAGGTGGAAATTTCTCACAAGTATTAATTAAACACAATTTACTACAATTAAATAAGATAATAACATGTTAAAGTACTCAAAAATATTCAGAAATAATTCTGTAAATGTTAAGCAGTCTAGTTTAAAAAATATATTTAATGGTCGTTGTTTAACTAATGTTTTATTGTTTGTTATTACACTCACGAATAAACCAAAATGTTAAGTGTCTCTTCTAATAATGGCACCTGTTCCAAACTAATCGCGTATCGTCAGTCACTTAAACTGTAACCTACCCACGGTGACTAATCACAGTATGACTAATTGCACCCCATATTATTATTATGGTGTATTACACCCATAAACGCTGGCAGTTGCTTTGTGCGTCGTTCAAGCTATTGAACTTGGGATCTTTATGGTGTATTGAATATGTGTAGATACGTATTGCGTATTTACGCTTTAATATTTATTTGACGACCTGTGTGTTCGATGGGTCCTGGATTCGATTTCCAGATAGGGGGAAATTTGAAGCATGAGTTTTCTGTTCTTGGTTTTGGTGAATTCTCTTCTTGTGTTCTCTATGGCGCCCACCAGTACCTACTTTGTCATTATATTGTAATTTTCTGCTCGCTGGTAAATACTTACCTAGTTGGTGTCTGTCTAGTAGGTACCTGACTGCGTCAGAAAAATAATAGTGTTTTAAATAACGCGAATATACCAGGAATATACCTAATGATGTAAGTTTAATAATAGTGTAATAAAATAATGAATGAATGTACCTATTACCGAATGTATGGCTAAAACCTTTACAAATCTTTGCATTGGAATTCTCAATTCTTAACCAAGTAAGTTTGTCAGGGATAGATAGGGATAGGGATCCCTAACAATGTCAGATTTTATTTTAGTGCACACTTCGCTTCGGGAACCTCCACTCCACTCCACTCCTATTCTTCGTAGCCTGATGTTAGGTACCTATATAAGCTTGATCCTCGATTAATCGACTATCGAACACAAACAGTTGTTCAAATCGAAGTAGTAGTTCCTGAAATTAGCCCGTTACTAAAATTAAAAAATTAAATTAAAAATTTAAAAAACCCCCGACCCAAGAAATTACATTAAATAAAATAAAAATAATAAAATAAAACTCAATTTTGACGTAGGTACGTATGTGTGTATTAATAATTCTAAAAAAAATACGTCGCGTTTAGGGAACGCTCCTGACTATTCATTATCTCCGATTTTTTTTCATAAGTATCACATGCCCAGCTATTTAGTCTTTTACCGAAGACTTTCGGTTATGAGGTTACGTTAGTTAAGTACTATTCGTAATTAAATTGTTAAGGTTGGAGCGGTCCCCCAACGAGATGTATTTTTTTTAGAATTATTAATACACATACGTACTTCAAGATTGAATTTTATTTTATTAATTTTTTACTTTTTAAATGTAAACTAATTTCTTGCGTCGGGGGTTTTTTAAATTTTTAATTTAATTTTTTATTTTATATTTTTTATAGGTAAGAACATTCTTGACGCTCGATTCGCTTTCATTTGAGACCCCACACGAGTACATACATAACATTGCATACTTAACGGCTATTCTTCCCCGCTTTCACCCCCCACAACTTTTAAACGGCTCAACCGATTTTCATCATACATATTTTAAAACATGCGCCTTTAAGTTCCCTTTAATACAAAAAAAAAACTAAATTGAAATCGCTTCATCCGTTTGGGAGCTATTATGCCACAGACAGACGAACACACAGACACACACACACATAGACGTGTGACGTGTGACGTGAAACTTATAACACCCCTCTTTTTGCGTCGGGGGTTAAAAAAACTCTTCGGCTTTATACGTATACCTATTAGTATAAGATACCACCTACATATAAGATATAACCATTCACCAGAGAGTCGCATGGGGTGTAGTGGCCATTCACCACCAAGCGTACATATTTGCAAACGACGTTCTCGTATGGTAGTGGTAGGCGGGCGTTGCTCTTGCATAAACAATTGTGCAATCATTTTACATACTTAGAGGTGATTCGTGGAAGTTAATGACTCGTTAAACTTTTTGCGCGGGTTCACGGTTCAGTTAACGAGTTTAGAATTAATGGAGTTTAATCCATCCATCCATAATCGGATTTGATTATAAAGTAAATACCTTACCAGGCTTTATCTTTGTGCCTATAGTTAATTCAATTTTACAGCGCTACACATTATGCTGTAATAAAGTTAATTTACATTTTTTATGTTAATGAATACTTAAGTAATGGTAAGTAGTAAAAACGTGATATAATTAGACTGTACAGGTAACAACATGAAGGAGGAGTCAAGAGCCATCGAGGGGGTTTTAGTAGGTACAAATCCTACATAACCTTCGGGTATCTTTGGAAGATTTCCCCCTCGTAAAAAAAGGCTAGTTAGTTTTGGGGGGACTGGGAGGATATTCAGCATACTGAGCATACTCTGAAAGTGTCATATGTGGAAGTCAGAGTGGCGAATCCTGGACGACCGGATTGGGAAAGATCTTCCTCTGACAGTTATAGTGACGGATGTGCAGGCAGAGATCGCCGCATGAAAGGCTGTGGTCTCCTTCTGAAAAACCGTAATGGCTAAGAAGGAGATTGCCGAGAGAAGTTTGAAGTCTAGTTTGAAGACGGACACGAATAGATGCTTTGGTTGGCCGTCTCGATTCGTGTAGGAGTTGAGGGCAAAGTGGAGGAGAGTGGAGGATTGGAGAAAAGGTCCTGATTTGGGCTATTTGGGAATCAGAAGTGGCTCCGGCATGTTCCTAGGAGTTATCGGAGCCTCCATTGAACCAATTGGCCATCGAGACGGTTTCAGCGAGAAAAATACCTCATAACTCGAAAAGTGTCGGGTATTTGAGAAATGCACTCGAAAAATAATAATTATTGCTTTTTACCAAAAAAATAACCGACTTCAACCTCGATAAGCAGACATAACTCAAAAACGACTCACCAGATGGCGCTTAATTCAACATGTAGGTGTAAAGTTCTCGTCACTACAAATTAATCAAGCTCAAACACTAGATAACTGCAGTAAATCGTTGAGGAGTTCCCTCGACTGTCTTTCGGCTTCATCAGATCGACTCCAGACCTTCAAGAAATTGTAGCGCTTTCATGTACTTATGAAAACATTAACAAACACACTAGTCGTCCCTACAATTTTCGAAAGTTGCCCTCGATTTTTCCGAGATGCCATCATCAGATCCTGGTGATCCTTTTAAAAGGACCCCACTGCGCATATCTACTTTACAACAAAAAAAGAATTATCAAAATCGGCCCATAAACGACGAAAAAATCGCTGAACAAACATAAAAAAAAGCATATATACGGTCGAATTGAGAACCTCCTTTTTTGAAGTCGGTTAAAAAGCGTTTGAGTGTTTTTCTTTATATGCAATCGGGATACCATTTGGTACCTACGTACCTCTTTCCAATTGGTAGAAATATACAAAAAACTAAGCAATTTTACTTGTATACTTGATATTTATGTAGGTAAACAATGGCGCGATCGTAGGAGCCCATAGTGTGGTTTTGAGTCATCGATATGTTTGCATGGGTGGATGGGTTCATGGATGGATGCGTGGAGCGTTGCCATTTCATATTTTGCATACATTTTGAGAACCATGTTGGCGGTGGTAAGCGTTGCATAAACATGAAACAGAGATTACATGTACGTAATACTTACTTAATAATTAAAGCTGAAGAGTTTATTTGTTTGTATAAACGGGCTTATCTCATGAACTACTGATTCGATTTGAACAATTATTTTTATGTTGGATAGTTGATTCATTAAATAAGGCTTTCATATAACATCATTATACGACTAATAGAAGCGGAGCAATAAGTTTCCCTAAGCTGAGCGAGGGCGTCTACTTCTACTAAATAATTTATTTTAAAGCTATACGTGTAATACCACTGTAACTGCTCTATATTTTTCCATCGCTACTTTTATATAGGTAAATACAATTCTTGTCACTTATCGCTTCATCTCTAATGGCATATCATTGTCACAGTTTATGACTTAAGTTGTTAGATTAAAGCCACGGATAACATATACTTAAAACGAGCGCCCGGAATATTTTTCCTTTTCGGTATAGCGCCTTTTGGATTTCAGTATGGTTAATGCCATACACCCGATGTTTTTGTATCAATACAGACACACATTATTACATCTAGTGGGTTATGTGTTGGTATTCGGTAAGTTTGGGGTCATGGTCGTAGGATGGTCTTATGCCTCGAGACCAGGTGTTAGTAGGAGGCGATAGAAGCAAGCCTTCGTGCTTGTCGGTAGAGCTACGAATAAGAATCATTAAAATGATATTTATTATTATCGTTATAATTAATACTACTCTTGTCTTTGTCCAGAAGAAATCGCTACTACAGCAATAAGACCGCCCATTGTGTTTATAAATAAAAATTTACACTGTTCTGTATTAAATTTTTAGTGTGCAAAATAAAGTATTTTGTATTGTATTGTATTGTAATACTTCAATTAAGCTTGAGGCCGTTAACAGAGTCGCCATTTGGTTGGGGAGTTGAACTTGCACTTTCTTTCTTTTCTCTTTACACTTATTGGTAAACTTTGTGGTAAGTATCTATATTCCATAGAGAACGAGACCAGCTATAAGAAAAGAAATATTAAATGTCGCATACATTCGACAGGTCTTTAAGTTAACTCGCGAATGAACATATCCGTTTGTTTTACCACAGATTAAATAGCATTACAGAGTTGACTAACTAACACATTGTCTTCCCACAGTTAGTTAGATACCTACCTACCTATCTTTACTACATTTGACCCTAACCTAAATCTCTCCTAAAGATGCTATAAGTCATTAAGTTATGAGTGTATTCACTGAATGCGTAGTAGGCGTCAATCATTTGTCTGTCTGTCTATACGAAGGCTTTTCTTTACTCATGATAGTTGCGAAAGTCAATCATTTTAATTCAATTAAGTAATTGTTTTGTCCTTATGACTGTACATCTCAGGTGTACCTATCTTATAATAATAGTAGGTAAGTGAACGTACGCGGTAGTTCAATAACCTAAGCAGATTTCCTACAACACAGCATAAAATTTGGAATTGTAGGCCTCGGTTAGTTTAACATAAAAAAACATAATTTGAGCAGGTAATTTTAATAGTTTTTTCTCTAAATTCTCCGAAAACGCGATTGACTTTGTGGCCAACGGGAAGTTTAATTTTATCTGGCATCACTGCTGAATATAGCCACTGTGCTACACGATTTACCTAATCTCCAAAAAATACCACAATCGTGTTACGTTTAGTAAGAACGTGTTACGTATGAAACTGAGACGGCGTTCGGTATAAGTCATTACGCTTTCTAGCACTTAGTAATTGTCTAATTAAACAAACAGCGTAAAAACTGTTACAAAATGTTAGTGACTTTGAAAACGTTGCGTGGCTATCATCCAGGTGGAACCTTTGAGTGGTCACGGCTACCACGTGAGCTGTGGTGCAATGTACGATGTGCAAGGTTTTGGTTACCAGCGACTTTATAAGCAAGCGTAGCATTAATAATTGTAAATAAAAATTTATCCTCCAGTGAGCTGTTGCTCACCACACGACTGAACAGATCTTCACAAATTAGGGAACCATCTCGGATTGTTTAAACTTTACCAACAAAATAATCCAACAAAATAACCGCACCTAATATTCGGTCCATCCGTTCGAGAGCTACGATCTCATCTAGACAGACAGTCACAACTGTCAAACTTATGACGACCCTTGTTTTCAATTCGCGGGTTTAAAAGGAAAGAAAAACCATCTCGTAATGGCGATTCCGGGATCGATTCTCAGCTGAGGTGGGACAAAATATAATGTTTCCTCTGGGGTCGTGTCAAATAGTGACGTATCACTTGGTATCCTAATTAACCGACTTCAAAAAAGAAGGAGGTTCTCAATTCGACCGTATATATTGTTATGTTTGTTCAGCGATTTTTTCGTCGTTTATGGGCCGATTTTGATAATTCTTTTTTTGTTGTAAAGTAGATATGCGCAGTGGGGTTCGCTGGTAAGGATCACCAGGATCTGATGATGGCATCTCGGAAAAATTGAGGGCAACTTTCGAAAATTGTAGGGACGACTAGTGTGTTTGTTAATGTTTTCATAAGTTCACGAAAGCGCTACAATTTCATGAAGGTCTGGAGTCGATCTAACGAAGCCGAAAGACAGTCGAGGGAACTCCTCAACTATTTACTGCAGTTATCTAGTGTTTGGGCTTGATTAATTTGTAGTGACGAGAACTTTACATCTACATGTTGAATTAAGCGCCATCTGGTGAGTAGTTTATGAGTTATCTCTGCTTATCAAGGTTGAAGTCGGTTATTTTTTTTGTAAAAAGCAATAATTATTTAATGCTTTCGTTTTAGTTGGTCCGGTGCTGGGTCGTCATAATGTGCGCAGTCATAAAGCCTACAGGTGATGAAGACCAAAACTGAAGGTGCAAAAATATGCTCGTAGGTCGTAGGTCTACGATATACCATTTTTATAGGGTTTTAATTTCGAGACATTGTATTTTTCTCATTCTTCAAAATGTTCGATACAAACAATTCGAATCGATTAAAAAAATATTTTGAGAAGCAAACAATGCAATGCGTTCAATGGTGAGATTTCTACGATCAAATCCCTTGGTCATCATCAAATCATCGTACCGTAAAAACTTAATTACTTAGATTACATCTCTACCAATAAAATACTACGCGAATTTCATTACATAATAGGAATGGATTATCTAATCCATCTTGTATCTCTAAGAAAAGAAAAGAAAGAGGTTTTATGGTTCTGAATAACATATACAGATACAGCAGCTAAATTTCTTATAAACAATCAAGAAGAGGTGAAAATTATTCGTAAATTGGAGGAACGATGAACCATTTTATGAAATAAAAAACGATGCACACTCATAGATTCACACACAACGATTCATTGTGTCGTAGGTGCTACGAACACATCAGACATGAACACATACACCCAGACCAAGAAATGAAATTAAAAGTCGTGCTTTAAATTTTATGAATCGCTTGGAATTGAATCGAGAATCCTTCGCACGACGCGACGCCACGCGACGGTCCTTCACGGTAACCATTTCGCCACGCCATACGGGGACTGTCAAACGGAAATAGGTAGGTGATAGGTAGGTACCTGAAATGTTCACTGAATGAGTATTACCTACTATAGACGTTGTAACAACAAATAACTAAACACGTCTTTCTGCGAGCTCTACCTTACGCCTCTACGCGCTCTACCTAATAAGTGATTACTCATTCAATTACATTGCATTGCATCCGTGTGAAGCCAGGGTGGTTCGCTGGTTAAATAATAAACATAGATTAATATTGGTATATTCGCGGCGAGTGCAAGTACAATTGCAATTACCGCGGCGTGCAAGGCCGGGGGAGCAGCCACGCCGCGACGTTTGATTGGCAATTTGAAACACACAATTATTGTTTTGGCGCGGCCCGCATGCAAACCGGGGCTTTTTACCGCGTCGCCATTGCATTTCTTGTGCTGGTTAATTATAATTATTGTTTACTAGCTGCTCCCGTGACTTCCCTCGCGCTGATGTCGGACTTTTATGAATCTTTGAGTCTTATCGAACCGAACAGTACCTACTTTATAGCGATTGCTATCAAGCTAAACGCAAAACTTTACCTCAAGCAAGCTTGAAACTCATCTCAACCGCAAGTCCACAATCAATGACATGAATCAATGCAATATTCATTGAGGTACGAGAGGTATACTCGAGCCGAAACACGCGTCCATACCTATTGTAGGTATTGTTCAATTGTTGTAGTACAGTAGTACGCTAAGCGCGTCGTAATTCAGGGCGAATTGATATTCATGACAAATAATCAGGATTAATTAAAACAGACTTCATCTCCGGTTACTTGTTATTAGAACTCGTGTGGTATATTACGGCAGACATATTATTATGATCTGCTTACTAATGATCTTGATTTATAGGTATCTAATGGTTAGTAGTTACTTGGGTATTAGTAGGTACCTATTTGCTTATTATTTTGCGTCATAATCCCAATTTTATTATCTTGAGTGCCATTAGTAGGTAACTTTTTTTTTCTTTATTCTCTAAATTAGTATTGTCACCACTGTTGATTGTCACACCACACCACTGATGTCCATGATTTGGTGACCGCTCATTGGAGCAGTAGCACGAGTACGAGGTAGTGCGAGGATTGCCTCGTACTATGGAACATTAATACTGGACGGACGATCCCATAAATAGGCCATAATTAAGCCTTTTAGTTCGGTCAATGTTATCATCGGCGGCAGCGAAAAGGTGCTGCATGTTAATTTGCTATCTTAAGATTCATAAGTCCGTGAAAGAAATAACATAAAATCTGACACCGTTAAAATGGTAATATACTTAAGAGTAAGTATTCAGGTGAATATATGTATTATCTGGCCAGACCGAGTTAGGGAACACATCCATATCCATAGATACTTACTATGTGGCCCATTTTTTACCAAATTTTCCAGTCCCCCATCCCCCTCGGGTGGTTCACCTGATATTATAAATATGATTAAAAATTATGTTTTGCAAACAGAAACTTAAAAAAAAACATTCATAGCTCGAAAAAGTGCGAGATTTAATTAAAATACAGCTACTTAATTGACTAGCTGACAAAAACCTAAGCGTGACCAAGTGGGTTACTTTGGAAGACCCCCTCCCCCCTGGACGAGTCACGTAGTATGGGCATGTTCCCTTAAACCCAATCAAAGGCCCTTGATAATAACCTTAGTCTTTGTACCGACGGATATCATTCGTGAACAAACCTTGGTTGGCCATTGCGCACCGACGCTCGGTCTCACAAAAAACACTTTTTGCGTCATTTGACCGTCTGTCGCTGTTAATAGTCATTGTTGTAAGTTTTTGGTCGCCTTCTGAAATTACAAGATAAATGGACCGCGAGTACCTACCGTGACGTTTAATTGCATCTGTTCAGTTTGTTTACGGAAGTATTTGTTACAGTAATATTATAATAATTTTAAAGCACTTATCTAACATAAGGATCTGATCCACTAGAGCTTAGAACTGCTAATAAACACAATTTAGCAATATTTTTAATCATGATTTTTATAATACTGGTTTTGTAAAAATCTATAGATACAAAATCCGTAGGTAGGTACATACCGGATCACATTCTGTACGTACAACATATGTACATAGGTATATTTGTCTGTTCTGTGATGTTGTTCACGGTAATGTTAGAAACAGCCACAAGCAAAACAGAAACAGATAATAAAATTAAAATAATTATTATGATTTATTACTAAACGGTACGAAGTTTTGATAATTATTTCTACGTCAGGATGGCCGAGCGGTCTAAGGCGCTGCGTTCAGGTCGCAGTCCACTTCTGTGGGCGTGGGTTCGAATCCCACTTCTGACAATGTCATTTCGTTCATGAACTTTTTTGGTGCAGGGATAGTTATATTTTTTTGAGACTTTTATAACTTAGGTACCTACATATTAGTTTTGGCGTAGATATTTTTGTAAAGATTTGTTAAAATAAATTTAAATAAAATAACTTAATTTTTATAATTTGTATAATAATTGTTTTTTGTTTAAATAGATATGATTGTAAAACATTGACAATGACATTGATCGATACCATAGTTTGAAGTTACAGAACGCTTTGAAATAGAGTCAACTGCGATACGATTGGTCAAGCTGTTCAAAAGTTATGAGAAGTTGACATATTATTATCTACACAAAATTAATCAGGAAGAAACTAATATTGATATTTTTTTTATTTTCTTATCAGGAACATAAAAAATTCTTGTCCATTTTTTGTAATACTATCAGGTGTCATTAATACGACAGAAGTTAATGGAGGGAAAACAAAGACCCAAAAGATGGAAGATCACAAAAATGTACCTTTTCTTGAAGGAAATAAACAGACAGGGAAAGTGTTTTATTGCTAGAAGCAATCGTTTTTAACGCAGCAAAGTGGAACCCTAAAGAGTAGAGCCCTAAGCACTGATTCTATCGATTTAAACGTACTTAAGTAGGTACATTAAATATATGTTGAAAACAGCAAGATATCGCAACACCATAAAGATTGTCATCATCCAATCTTCAATTACATGCCATTTTTATATTCAACAATGCAATAGCTACGCAACAGAAAGACAATATGTCGTTGTGTAACACGTTTTTAAGTAGTATATGCTTGAGGTTGATGATGATCCGGTTATATTTATCTAGAGGAGACCATCTTAGTCTCCAAAGGTAGGAACTCGTTCGCAACCATAAATTAGAATGAGAATCTTACTAAAATTTTCTAACTTGACTAGGTATTACTAACAAAAACTCTAACATCAGTGATTATGACTACAGTACATATCCCTGTCCCACTGTTCATAGTTAATAACAATATAACTAACAAATTTTCTATCACTGTTTGCTCACTGTAATGTACTGTACTGTACTGTTTGTCACAAGTCTCTATTTGTCTCGTAGTCCTCGTTCACAGTTTTCATGGGCGGCAGCGGTAGGGGGGTGGTGCATTCTCGTTTACTATCTTGATTTCATAAAAAAGATGGGTTGCAAAAACCAAAAAAAAAACAGTTTTCATAATAGTAAATAGTCAGCTTTGATTCATTCGAAGCCTTCTTCCAACTTTTGTCATCATTCAAAAGATATTATGATGAAAATGGTTACCTAATTTGTGACTACGAAATAGACCAAACAATATTCTAAATACAATATTATAACAGTATTTTTGTACACTCTGCAAATAAATTAAACTGTTACTATTAAACTCTCGACCACTTTGCAATAATTTTATTATTTCGCTAATCACAAGAAAAAAAATAAGTATTAGTTGTAACTTACTAATTCAGGTATGTAGAAATCAATAGATAATGGCAAAATTATGTCAGTTTTTGCTTCCGTAAATAAATAATAGATAAGACAATTTCTGTTCGATGAAAATACTTCAAGTGCTTTTGGGAATGTCTAAATGTTTTACATGACCGTTTATAATCTTAATAAATGAAAGCGAAAGGTCACTCCCTCATCACGAAATATCGAAATTTAGCAGAAGGTACCTAGTTAGTTACTTCGCATACTTTCATAGTGTTATGTCTTATGGCATATTACTGTGGGGTAAAGCAAGCGATATACAACAAATCTTTGTATTGCAGAAGAGGGCCATTAGAGCTATTCATAAACTACGGTATCGGGAATCGTGCCGTGATAAATTCAAAGAATTAGGTATACTTACAGTAGCCTCACAGTACATATATAGTAATATAGTTTTTGTAAGAAACAACATAAATGCATATAAAAAAAACAGCGACTATCATAATCGCTTAACAAGAAAGATGCATGATTTGGCGACGCTTTCATATCGGCTAGGTAAAGTGCAGCGTTCTTTTATGGGGCTTGGTGTACAGTTCTATAATAAAGTCCCTAAGGCAATCCGTGACCTGCCTTCAGAGTTGTTTAAGAAGTATGTAAAAGCACAACTCATAGACAAGAGCTACTATAGTATAAAGGAATATTTAGATGACAAAAAGGCATGGAAATTACCAGCTCTGCAACCAGCTCCGCTAGGTTAGTGCTTACCTGTATCAATTAAGTAATATTGTAATTTTTATTTTAAAAGATGCGGAGGAGTTTTTTTTCGCCGTTTTTTTCTCCTCAAGCACTTTTCCAAAACGGTGGTAGAATCAAAAAATTGACGTTCATAAGTGAATTTGTAAATTCCAAGATGAAATAAACAGTTTGACTTTGACTTTGACTAGTTTATAGTCGACGACTGTTACCAACCCTTAAGGGAATTCCAACCCTATGGGGGTGAAATAGGGATTTTTAGTTTGGAAATCTGTCAAAAATATTTCTACGCGGGCCAAGTCGTGGGCAACAGCTAGTAGTTATATAACTTCAAGTACTAAGCATAAATCAGGCAAACTGAAACAAATTGCCAATTGTTAGAGCCAGTTGTCGCAATCAATAGGTACAAAAACGGCTTGATAGATCAAACAACTGCGTTACATAGCTAACAGCTGTTACAGAACCTTTATCATAATCTTGTGATCGCTATACAATATTTATTTTGAAGCACACGTAGTTTACGACTGAAGAGGAACGTGCAAGCTGTGATTCTCGATTTCGCAAACTTCGTCTTCTTTTCGCGGATGCGCTTGTCATCCATTGCGAAGGGGGCTTCGGGTCTCAAAGGTCTCCTTTTTACCCGGACTTGAACTCGTTCGGCCATTGCCTCCCGGTGTGCTGGTGGGCCCCGCCGTTGGGCAGGGTTTCCCTATCATAATCCCGTTAGACGAGCTGGTGTCGCAGTCAGTCGCCCCCCAGGTGGTCGGGGGTTCTCGATTTTGATTTGACCAACAACTTACTCCCGTAATCATCCATCATCCATCAGCTTTTCTGCGTCCACTGCTGGTCGTAAAAAAGTATCCAGATCTTTTACACTTATTATGTCACAGGATTTTTAGGCTTCTTTAATGATTGCCGGCTTTGGATCTTAGAATTGTTTGAAATTGGGGTAAGTGAAAAATTCTTATAAATTGTTTATTTTCCTGAATTGTAAATTACGTTTGCGACAATATCTCAAGGCCTATCTTTAGAAATCTTATAAGATTCCACTTGGTAATTCTTATATGTATGTAACATGTGTTAAATTTGAGAAAGCTTTTAATTGGGGATGTATTATGTAGAATATTTGTTTAAACCTTTATGTTACATTGTTAGTTTTCTGTGTACCTACTTGTTCCTGAAAAATATTAGAAACGGCTTAGCTTTAATTTGTTATCATGTGCTGACAAATAAAAAAAGGGAAGCGACGCAGGTAAAAGTGAACTCATAAAACAATGTAGTCCAAAGCATTAAGGAATGCCTTAAACTTTACTCCGTCCTTAATCAATGACAATTAATTCCTTGACCGTTTAATGAAAAGAAAACTGCTTAATTATGTATGTGGTACAGTGCGGTGGGTGGGGTAAATTAATGAGGTAAAAACGTCGCAGCTCTTCCTTTCTTTGATGAATAAGAAATTTCGTTGATAGGATGTGGTCGACATTGGTACTTTGAGGTGGAAAGGGCTTCATTCACCTTGAGTCCTGGAGTTTAAGATAACTTCTCTGATGAACAGTGGATATATGTAGATAGTAGGCTTTACGGCCATAACACGTCATGTCTTTTATTGTCTACTAGCTGTTGCCCACGGAGGGGCTTGCGACGAAGTTGTGATATTTGACGAATTATGACAGTAGAAAAAAACTCCTTGGTAGAGCCAAGACTTCATCATTATTATTTGGGATTCTGGGCATGGGAAACCAGTATCCCCCATGAGACCACTGCAATACATATTAAGTACTATGTCAACTGGGTAATAAATTACAAGTGTAGCCGGTTACACTTTCTAGAAGTAACAGACCCGCCACTTGCTCTATGGATGCCCGCGTGCAAAATAAATTTGCACCTCCTTACTTTTATGCCACCCCACTATCGCCCCTCACATGCGTGCCGCCCGCGTGCGGTACAACCTTGCACACCCGCTTACGGCAGAAATGAGTTGTAAGTAACTAGGTAATAAGAATATTATCTGACGAATCTTTGTAACCACCTCTGATCACAGATCGATTGTTGCTAAATTTCCTGGTTAACCAAATCAAAAAAGGCAGTAAAAAATATCAATTTTATAACATTCGATAAAAATCGCTCGGTTGGTACAACAGATTTGGTTAGTACTCTACGATAGATTCGAATATACCACTATCGATTTGTTTCGCGTAAAAAATAATTAGGTATTTGAACTGTGATTAAATTGTTATTAAAGGTACTAGGCGGATATCCGCTGACGTCACAGTAATAAGATTCATTTTTAATCTTTGAACGGGAAGCAGGCTGTGTGTTTTGTGGGTGGGTGTATGTATGAATGTCATTTAAGATATATTATCATGCAAAAAGAGAGTCGACTTATTTTAAATGACGTAAACGCTTGCAGCGCTCATAGCTCGGCGGCTTGCGTCGATTCTAAGTGATCGACAAAGTTAGCAACAGCGGGCGCGGTCGGTAGTTGGATGGGCTAGTGGCAACATTTCTTGAGCGCTTCCGTGCTTCGGAGGGCATGTAAAACCGTCGCGTCGGTCCCAATTTAGAATGACTACTATGGCGATAGCTTTACTATACAACCTTTTTTTTTGCTTTTAGTCGGATTTTATTGAATTGGCGTTGCTATAGCCTAGAAAACGGAACGTTTATTTCATTATGTCGAGTAGTAATGTCGACGCATAAAATTTCTAATGTGCCCCAGAATAACTTTTTTCTCTATAGTAGAGATTTTGCGGATATGTCTCGTAGAGATTTAAATATTACAGATATGCCTGATTTCGAGATTATCTCTACGAAATGAGAATTGGTCTCCAGACCAAGAACGGAAATATAAGCTCATTATTCAAACCGCCTCGTTGGGAATCTAACCTACATATGTGTGTACCATGGAACAAAGATCCGGCTTGTTAACCATTGCGCCATTCGGATCAAATGTAAACATTTAAATAAACGGAACGATAACTAATTAACAAATTCAGGTGAGTATTCATATTTATAATATAACAGGAAAGAAGTAGGTAATTATATCTCATTAAATTATACTGGGAAAAAGAAGTAGTAACAATTAAAGATAGCATCTAAGAAACAAGACTAATCCTAATCATAAATCCAGTGCATAATAAATTTATCTTAGGTACCTACTTACCTACATCCGCGTTTGTATATTTCCGAATTTGTATGGAAACTTTGATGAAGTACCTATTACGTTTGAAAACGAAATTCATTACGATTTTTGGTTATAAGTTTTAAAATAAGATTCACTTGTTGTGTAGATATGCTTAAAGTGACTCAAGTGGGCACTAAGAAAGGATATCTGAAATTTACCTCCTCTTTCCCCAGTGAATGGGGGGTCCGATATAAACAAAATTCCCGTAAAAAGCTTGTGTTATAAGTTAACTACAATTTAATAAGCATACACTTACATACATACAATATTAATACCTAGTTAAGTATATTTTTCATTTTTATTTCTTCTCCACAGTTTTATCCCTATAATTTTGGGATTCAGTTTTAAGGTCAAATATTCTGCGTTTTAACCGATTTAAAAATATAGATGAAATATAGATAGAAATACATATACATGTAGGGGAGACCGGGGCAAGATGAAGTTCGGGGCAGGATGGGAAATACCTAAGCTTTTGTGTGTGAATGATAATCGTGTTCGGACCAGCGACGGCGCTATTTGCACGAACTTTCCTCTCCGCCACTGCGTCCGAGCAGAGCGAAGAGGTTAGAA
This sequence comes from Hesperia comma, assembly GCA_905404135.1. NCBI lineage: Eukaryota > Metazoa > Arthropoda > Insecta > Lepidoptera > Hesperiidae > Hesperia > Hesperia comma. The sequence continues at coordinate 7,267,247 of FR990032.1, read as the reverse complement.
CACGATTTGCGTGACCAAGGGAAAAAAGTGATATTACAAGTTTTTTATGCGATACATAGTTCAAAAACTGATGTGCCAACATGTACATATTTGTACTTGACTTAATGTATTGTTTTAATCCTAAGCTTACTGTAGTAGTTCAAAACATTAAATTCAGACTAAATTTTTTCGCTGGTAACGTTTTAGGTTAGAATCGCTTCATCTTATTTGCCTACATGTGGATCGGGGCATGATGATCGGGGCAAAATGGGATACAGTTTCGCCCTGTCTTTGTGATTAAATTTACGGTTTTTACGTACAAATAACATATTTTGTTGTAATTTCTATTTAAAGCAGAGTCAGGAAAGCTCGTGAAACTGGTGATGTCTGAAACTGACGATGATGAAACTGAAAAAGCATTTCGGACGACTTTAAACTGTTTTCACAGCAGAGCAAGATGATGAGCTGCGAAGTACGTGAAATCTATGGAAGCAAGGGTTTTGGCTAAACAGGAACAGCTTCGTATTATTTGCTTATCAGTTGGCTCAGCGGAATCACATAGATAATCCATTTAATACAGAAACTGGTATGGCAGGAGAAGACTGACCCAGCGGGTTTTTAAAACAAAACCCAAATCTAGCATACAGAGGTAACAGAGGAGTATTAGTACCTACTGTTCCAAAAAGTCAATCTAAGAAATTGTTAGGTGATAAGGTTGGTTCATGTGCAGCGTATGCCACGGTTGGGTGCATAATTTATGTGCCGGAGTGAATGAGGAAGATGAAGAGGCACATATTTGTGAACGCTGTCTAGCCGATTTAAATGTGTACTCGTTTTGCCCCACGGCGTTTCCCATCTTACCCCAGTTATGGGGCAAAATGGGACATTTGCCGGGTTTATATTTTTCATTATTTGCCAAAAAACTTCTGGGATTTTTCATGCTACAATGTGTAATTATAAAAGACTAATGTACAATTGTTTGTTAATTAATTTTATTAAAGAGTTTAATTTTCCTAGTATAACGAGTTTTCTCTTAGCTATCTCATCTTGCCCCGGTCTCCCCTACATGGAAATGTATAGTTTATTCAGCGGATGTTCGATTAGGAAGTGAATCTATTATTCCGACTAATTTTACGCATAGCTTACTGCCTAGTAAAAACTACGATTAAAATATTAAATTACAATAAAAAAGACAACATTATTATGATTCAGCCATTCATAAGCTGATAATAACGCACCGAGGTCGTGTCATTCATTTAAAACTTAAAAAAAACAAAGGACGTTTTCGCTTCATTTGTCTCAAATTGTGATGGTTTCTACAAAACGTCTTTACGTGTAAGCAGGTAGGTATTTCTAGAAAAACGTATTACGGAAATAAAACACTTTTTTTAATATTGGTAAATTGTATTATTTCTAATACGTGCAAGTATTAGAAAAAATACAATTTACCAAAATTTTTTTCGGTTTCTGGTTTACATTTTAAGTTAAAATATGCAACAATGGCGATCTTATCTTATTGAAATTCAGGAAGATGATCATTTAGGTAATAATTAGGATACATTCACCTGTACAATACTTAAACGCGAAAGAAGTTTTGGTAGGTATACACCTGCAAATGGTCTCATTATTGCAGTTTATAGGTAATCCAGTGTTGCAGTTTTATACTAATGGCGTTTGTGGAAACGCATTGAGGGTAAGCGCCTTTTAAAACTAAACAATTACATCATTAACACTTACATATTACATAACCCACTTTTGTTACATCACTTTCAATCTCTTAATTTAATGTAACTTTGCGTCTATCTATTTATGTGTTTACTTTTTCATACATACCTAATAATAATATTATTATTAAACATACACTATGTCACTCGTGCGTAGAGTCCGCTATTATTGAATGAAGTTTATCGCTTTCGTAGCGCTTTTGCGCTAACTTCCATTCAATAATGTGAGACTACGAACACGTATCGTAATTATCTACTTTTATATTTAGGTATCATAGTATTTTATATACCGAATTATTGGTTGGCGAGTTGTTCTAACGTAGTATTTGGTAGTTGGTTGTAGATTTATCATAAATAAATAAATAAATAACACTACACACTCACAGCCCCACACTAGGATTCCCTGTGTCTTGGGTGCTACGGACATCACACTAGACAAGGACACACACCCAGACCGAGAACGGAAATTTAAATTCATCATTCAAATCTCCGCCTCGCTGGGAATCGAACCCAGGACCCTCGGAACAGCGATCCGGCGTGTTAACCATTGCGCCATCCGGGTCGTCAAAATCCGGGTATCATGTGTTTTTGGAAGAAAAAAGTACTTTAAAAAGTTGTTTAAAATAGTAAAAACGGAAAAAGAAGAAATTTTATTAACTACAAAGTACAACTTTAGAGCGTTGGTTATTGAGTAACCGATTGAGTGACGTGAGTACCTAAGCCCTAAGTGGCTTATGCAGGTTAGAGACACAGAAAATAAAATCAATGGAAATTCGACAATGAATTATATTGTCAGCCCGGGGGACAGGGCTAGAGGCGACTACTGGGAATAATTCTTCCTAAATCACAAACGACTTCGGTAATCGAACCTACGACCCATTGCTGAGCGGACCAGTGACTAGCTCTGCCGAGGGTCAACACTGCAATAGGGCTATCACGAAACATTTAAAATGAGAGATTAAACATGATGAAACTACAATAAATTAAATTTAATTTCCACGATTCCAATTTACCTATCGACTCACGACTTGTATTTTTCAGATAAACAACATTCGAGTTAATTCTCACGCTTCAACTACTATAATAGTTAAGTACCTACTACGTCTGAATTACGATACTTAATTCTAAACTAATCGTTTGATTAATCTGAAATGGGCGAATAAAAATGATAAAAAAACAAAAAAAGTAAAAAAGGCACTTTTTGACAAAATAAAACTACCAATTACCTAGGTAATTGTTAATTTTTTATTAAGCAGAGCTATTTACGGGCTATGGTTTGTTAAAATATAGAAAAAAGCCAAAAAGAATAATAATAATCCTTTATTAAATAAATAATTTGTTGAATTTCGAGTGCTTGGCAAACATTTATAATTATAACTATTTCAAGCATAAACATCTGCCTGATTGGTTACACTAGCGCTACTTAGCCGTAAGGTCTTCAGCTAGTGGCTAGTGGATAAGAGTAATTGATTAATTGAACGGCAATGAATATAGCCTCCAACACGCCCGTATATAGAGATGGCCATTCACTAAACGTCGACAGCAAATTGGATAATTGTAAAGTTGTAATCGTACCCAAATTGTGTGCGATGTATCGGCCTGTGTCAATCGTTCGTTAATTATACTCTAATCGATTGAGGAAATTTAATTGGTTTAATGTAAATATAATAATTAAGATTTTAAAACTATAGATAAGTTACGATGTTAAGTTACGACGACAATGCAACGCAAAATGCTCTTTGGGATCCTTTCCGATGATAGTACTGAACTATGTACCTTCTCGAGTGACAGATACATATGTACCTACAGAACGTACGAGTATGAGTCAGTCAGTAGTGCACTAAAATGATTTTATTTAGACTGCAATAAATAAAACCTTTTTTACACAATAATGGTAAAGAGTGGAAAAATTGCCTCCAAACATTAGCAGCAGCAGGCATACCTAAGCATCTCGATACGAGTAATATAGTCGTCGACCAGATACTGAGATTTGAAACTTCAGGTAAACTAGGCTCTGATAACTAGTTGGGTTTTTTCCGTTGGCTCCCATTCCCATTTTCACCCGTCCCACTAGACCCCGAATTCCGATTTGACAGATAACGTCAAATAACAGTAAAATATTGCTTAAAAGTACAGTTATCAGAAAAAGTCTTAAAGTAAAATTGAAACACGCCGGACGAATTACTTGAATTGCCGTTCTAAGTATCCTGGGTATGGCCTGGTTCTTGGTCTGGGTGTTATAATGCCCATGGAACCTACGGTACGGAATCAGGGAGAATGAGGCTACTTGTGCGTCGTTATTTACTAAAAGAATCGGGAGTAAAATATAAGTATTTAACAACAATAAAGGTAATTTACTTTAATAAACAAATAAGTAGTATTCAAACATGTAATAATCTATTTTATTTTCATAAAAATACATTTGCTAAATTAATGAGAGTAAATGGAATTAACTTTAATAAAAAATATGTATAAAATCATAATAAAGTAATCTTTCAAGTGCAAAATCAGACTCATTTGAAATACCTACTTAATAATTTGCTTAATTAACAGCAATGAAAGTAATTAAGTCACAGACAATGGACAAAAATTCTATAAATCATTGTTTTAGATTCTCTTGCGTTAATAAACATCCCCAGTAAAAAAATCTGATATACCTATCTTCTAAGTACAGACATCGACCAGCTACAGATTTATTATTAGTATTGATGTTTTTTTCTCGGGAACTACGAGTTTAGTGACATTGTGGATAACATTTTACTAATTTTTGCTTACACACGTTAGGGGCCCCTATAACCCGGGGGCCCCATATCATTGATACGGCTGAAACGGCAGTAACTACGCCCCTGCAAAAATCATTATCATACTTTAAAGCACTTTTTCTATCGACTGTACACGTTGAAAAAAGAAGGTAAAAGTAATAACAAACTATAAATCAAATTAATCGTTTTCGGGGTCTAGTGGGACGGGTGAGAACGGGAATGGGAGTCAACGGGAAAAACCCAACTACATAGTTACCTCAGTAACTGACGCGTCACTAATTAAAATTCGATTTTTACCAGAAGTAAGGACCTTTAACAGTTCGACAACTGTATCTCAAGTATAAAATAGCTTTTAAAGCTATGTGCTGCTGTTGATGGATTCGTGATAAAAATAAAACTAATGCAATTTTGCCAATTCCGTATAGTCATTAAATGTAATAGTCTTAATATCAGATAGATGCAATCGTTATAAACACTGAAGTTTAAATTCTGACTCATAATATTATTATTATTGCATGTATTTAGGTAACTGGCATTTAAAATACAGCTTATTGAAATGAAACCTGCAATACAATAGACATAATAATATAATCGAAATGTTTTAATATTCAAATTGATATTAATTGGTAATTTGAACCTTTGTATCGGTTCATAGAATTCATTTTTGAACTTTAGTAACCTCGCCTCCGCACGGCCAGTGGGTGTCAACCTTTTTAAATTTTGGATATGAGATGTTTTAGAATGGGATGGTAATATTTCTGTTGCCTTAAACAGATGTTAAAGGTTCAATACACCGGTGTACAACATTAATTTTGGAGGAATCACCTGTTCCTTAATACTTAGTTAATTTTTTATCAAAATCAGTAACCGTACCTTTAAAAACTTAGACAAAAAGGACGGATTAAACAAAGTCTGGCTTACTGCTATGCAGTCTTCAGATAGGTAGGTACTTAGTTTGTTACTTCTTGTAATATAGGGATGATACCTACCACTTTCTCGTCGATAAGATAGCTACTTTAGGTATAATGAAACCGTTCAAACCAAGAAGCTAAATGTAAATCTTGTTAAGTCCAAGAAGTAATGTTTTTCCAAGTTTTTGTGAATTCTTCGCTACTTAGAGTTTTTGTTTCCTTAATAATAATGCCGTATCACATCCGCTGTTTAGCTAACTACGTTTTTCGTACATTGAGTACGTACATTACTGCAACCTCTAAACATATGTACATGTACATATTTTGTTAAGCATATCAACAAAATTTTTCTATAACTTTAGCATATTAAAACCATTAAGCATTACCCTTATTGTTTGGTACCTACCTATCTTATAAAAGAAGGAACCATTATAACAATAAAATAAAATAGAAGTTTCTCTTTTTAATATAAAATAACCGCTTTTTACTACATTGATGTAAGTATAATATTCTGGACATATATTATCTACCAAAAACATTTTTTACAATTTTTGTCTGTCAGTTTGACGGGACTTTCACTAGAAGATAGAGGAGATTGTGGAGCATAACATAGGCTACTTTGTATCCCGGAATTCGCGGGCACAACTAGTTATTTTCTAAATTTTAACTTGTAACCTTGAATGTAAATATCAAGTATTCTACAACTATGCCAAATAAATGTAGACACACCATAAGAGAGACTTAGATGGCACTAAGCCAAACATTTATTGTTGTTATGTAAGGAACAAGATAATTTTTCAGACATTAATTTTTACCACGAGTTATGTAATTAATCAATTAACTCATCCATATAATGACGAAGTTTACAGTCGACAATAACTCGTCAGGTAATTGTTATGGCTTTACCGATTTTCGTAAGCTTACTTCTTGCTTCAACATAATATGAAGTCATTTTGGTGTACCTAACACTAAAACTATTTCTCCCATTGTTTTATTTGAGTATTGCTACTTAAAGGAATTGGTTCACAACACAATTAAACATTTTGTGTGTGTACACAAGCACAAACACATAATATATCCATATAATTGTCGCCGGCAGGGTTTTTTAAAGAAACTAACGAACAAGCAAGCACCACCCTTCCATTCGCAGATAGGGTCATCAAGCTTCGAGATCGATCGTTGAAACATCTGTATCAGAGATTTGTTGATATAGGTGAGTGTCATCTGTTTAGACCAATAGATGTTATGTTTAACGCTCATTGAATGAACAAAGATCTAGTGTGAAGCAAAAACAATTCGATTACACAACAATGCCACAATGTAATCAAGAACACAAGGTGTGCAGTGGTCCACTGACTTTGATGTTTGACAAAAAACCGGCAATGACACAACGTGATACCACGGCATATTTTCAGGTTTATAAAATTTCCCAACCGCTTATGGTCAAAAGTGAGGAAAGAGGGCACGATTCTTGGTGCCCAAAGTATGCTTCACCTTTAGACACTTGGATTTTTGATCGCTAGGTACATTAGTATGAGTAAATAGCGGGGAAACAGATTAAAGTTTAATAAAAACAGAGTATTAATTACTAAAAATTACGAACTGGACTGTTACCAAAAACAAGTAACAGAACTAAACATCCTTCCAGATGTGAGTATTGTTACGTCGATCACAGTTGTCATAGGCTACTTCAGTTTGCCATTTTAAAACAAACAGCGAAGCAAAATAATTACCTCTCATACCTTCTCTATCAACATTACAGATGAAAGACCTTTCAATAAATAACTGAAGCCGCGACATTACTCAGTCATGAGATTTACCTACGCAGAAGAGTGAAATGTCAAGAGCGTTTTTTGAATTTTAATTTTATATCACATTTTTTTTATTTAAAAACTTACGTTACTTTGCCTTAGGAATAATCCGCCACTGTACCTACCAGTATAACTCTACCACTATAGTAAAATATGCTTTTCTCTATTCTCACAATTTGCTCCTATCTAAATCTAATGTTTCTATCATATACGGTGGTACGAGGAACTGCAAGGCCTTTCACTAAACAATGAAAAGGTTTGTTCCCACGGGAGACGGCAGGGAAATTATGTAAAAGTGAAAATATTCTCCATTAATATGCACCACGTTGTCACATCATATCGGTTTATGAATGACAACAATATGTGACTGTGGAAAACGCAATGATTTTCAGGGAAACCTCTGAATTTACAAATAAATACAATGAAAAGCATTTTTATTGAACGACTTAAAAGAGGAGGTTCTCAATTAGACTGTTTTTTATTTATGTCTGATAACTTTGTGCTGGGTGAATCGATTTTGATAATTCTTTTTTTATTCGAAACGTGGTTCGTCCTCAAGACCTATATAAACAGCGACATATGACGGGCGGGTACCTAGTTGAGTTATCTCCATTTATCTCGGTTATGTTTTTTGTAAAAAGTTAGTTATTATAATTAGGATAGTTTTAACACTACTAAGATACGGAACCCTAACATAGTTTTGTTTCAACTTCATCTAATTAACGTGACAGCTTCTTGTTATAATGTAAGTAGTAGCGAAGATTACTCAGTCGACGGCGCAACAAACTGACTTTCGCATTTAAAATATTAGTGTAGATTACGCTTGACAGATCAATGATTATTTAGTTGAAGTAATTGTTTACCAACAAGGTGACTCAGAAAGAATCTGAAACCTTGAGAGTTTGTTCTAGAAAGTTCAAATAAAGAGAATCTGGTTTACATTTTAGCACGTATTTGTTTTGTAACGGCATTGTTATTTATACCTATAGAAAAGAGTTTGTAACCTGTAACGAGCCTCTATGGGTACACTGTGATGTCGTCAGCTTATTTAATACTGTTTATTTGGACTGCATATTGTCTGTCTGTGTCACCATCGCAACTTTATGGAGAACTCGCCGGTGTGCAGGCTGCAGGTTTTTCACGATCACTTTCTTCGTTCAAAGCAAGTGTTAAGGAAATTCTATCACGCACATAATTTTTGTGTGTTTTTTTTAATTAGAAATCCGGAACGTTTAAACCACTTGGTCATCATTCCTTATTGCGTGATTTGTGTAAATGACGATAATTTCAAATATGATAGCATTTTTATGGAAAGCTATAGCCCTCAGCGTAAATTTAGTTGTAGTGTCAATTTCGTGTAGTTCCGGCGGTGTTCCAGTTTAAAAAGCTAGAAGAGAAAAGCGGGTAGTTGGTGGTCGGCAATGCATCGGTGATGCCTTCAGTTCTATTACAGTTTATGAGGTGACTAACCTGCAAATTTTCCGCAAATACTTAATGAAAAAATCGTTAACCATAATAAAGGTTGTCAACATACATAGACTTAATGCCGATTCTGCATCAACCGATAAGTAGGTATTATAAATGCTCTGAAAGTCAAAGTTACAAAAAAAGATTCATATCGGTGTCTGTGACAATCGCGGTCGTCCTCATCCAAGGATGTCGACTGTTTTGTTATTTGTCAGCGAGAATTGTCTTGCAGACTACGTAATCGGGTCTTGACGTCTAATAAATTGGATATTAAAGGCCAAATTTAGAAGTGGCTGGTTGGCTTGGTCAGTCCTAGACATATACGGACCAGTGAATCACCTTAACCGATAACGGTTATTCTCATGTAGATAACATAAATATGAACCGGTTAGTGTCTGTATCTTTTTAGGATTTATAAGTATGTACCTAGTTAACTTAAAACATATTAAACATAATATATGCAATGCTTCCAATGGCAATGGTTCCTAATTTTATTGCGGTTTATTTCACATTAATAAACAATCATAGGTAATTTATGAATAGGTTGGGTCGTTATCATTATCAAGCGCTAACTTATAAAAAGTAAAAAACGATTAAATAAAGCCACACACTTACACCCTATCATAGGATATCCTGTATTATCATCGATGTGTTATTTGTTAATTAGTGTAAGTGAATAATATCTTTCTAATTAACAATAAAGTAAATAAACAAATACTAAAAAAGAACACGCTTCAAGACAAGAATACAAACCTCCGTTCGTTATATAGGAATTGAACCCAGGACTCATCAAGCAGCCATCCGGCATGGTAACCGCTGTACCATACGTCATCAATAGACATCATCAATAGACTTATTTTTCGACTGCCATTATAACCTGTCTACTAAACGAATGGTCTCGGGGTTTATTCCCGGCCGGGGACGACTTTTAAGTGTTAATTTTTGCACCACAGATAATCCCATATGATGACCTTGACTGTCTGAATATTATTTAAACTTCACATTACGATTGAAATGAAATAAACATAACTTTAATTATTTGTTAATGAATTGTTTTCTTACGCACGGTTAGAAAGGTTCACGAATTTTGTGTTGCATACCCATGTTATTGATTTATTTTTAAGTTAAATAGAAAAAATATAGGTTTTAAGTTTTCATCTTATTTTAAAAAGTAGTTCTAAACTGGTTTTGTACGGTGAGGTGACTCTATTAAATTAACGGATGTAATTAAAACACAACAAAGTAAATAAAATAAACTTACGGTAATTTGGCAGTCGGCGTGATCGGGGCAGCCCTGGCGTCTTCCGAAAGCACCTTGAAAGCGTCCCGAACCCCGATTTTATCCCCCTTCAAGCTCCCAACCCTATCCACCACTTTTACCGTCCGTTTCGCGGAACCAGGAGCACTGCGCACTTCAAAGTTATTCGCTAAACTCTTAACAGTCCCTGATTTAACATCCTTCTTCGATTTCTGACTCGATAAATCGAAATATCGATCCTGAGCGTGGATCAATTGCGTGACGGTAAACGCGGGAGTTTCATCCGAATTCACCGAACTTTTCGACGCATAATCGATTTGGGGTCCGAACAGGCCATATTCTATATCGATATTCGAATCGAAGAATCGATCTTCGTCTTTGGATTCGTATCGCGAGTCGATAGTGATGTCAACGACTGGCTCCGTGTGATCGGTGAGTCGTAATGAGCGTTCTGTGGCGAATGCATACGGAGTGTTTGCCAACTCTTCCTCGATGCTGTTGTATCTACTTCGGAACAGCGAGCGCGGTGTATCCCCTCCATAATCGTACTTCCCCCCGAAGAGGTCGTATTGACCGAATCTGTTGTTGATGGTGTCGAACTTGGGGTCGGAGATGTCCTTCGCATCGTCCTCTCGGGGGCTCGAAGAGGGGCTCATGTCGATTTGTAGGATGCCGTGTTCGTCTTTGTATTTGAGTTTCAGGGCCATTTTTCACATGCCGCGTTTTAACTGTAAATAAAAAAATAATAATTAGATAATAAAATTTACTTTAGTTAGATACCTAATATAAACTTTCGGAACTTTGTTAAGATAATTTTGTAAGTGAACAGATAGTCAAGTTCAAACACAATTGCATCAATAAAAGTGTCATCAAGTTGCAAATGCAGTCGGAAGTAGTTAAGTAGTCTATTTTTTAAAGTAACTACTGCAATCGAAACTCATTATAAACTGGTTGGTATTCATTGGACTATTGGACTTTGCATCATGGATTGCATCGGCTTTAAGAACTGAAAAACTCACAAGTATGCAATAAAATTCCCTGTATTTTTGCGATAAGAAAATACATAAATGAGAATTTTAAAATTTTAAGATCATTAATTCTGTAATATTTTAAAACAAACAAAACAAAAAACACCACAAAATCAAACCTGGGACCCTTAGTTCCTTAGGCTGTATCCTTACTTAACGGACAAAAGGGATCTCATAACCTATGTGTACCTACTAAAGTGGAAACACCTCGATATATTTTACAAAACATTTCCTAGCGGAGAGAACATGAAGTATGTTAGGGATTTTTCAGTCATAATTAATTTAACCGCAGTATTAAATTGTCCGCTTGTTAGTCTTGTTACAGGTTATTCGTTTCATATATTAAGTAAAGGTACATCGATACTGCAAGAGGTTATCTATACCTAAATATAAAAAAATGTGTAACTTATCGCTGTATGTACTGTACAATGAGTATATGAAAAAATATGTTGTGTTCTTTATTATTGCAATAAAATTCAAATAAATACTTTTTACAATTTTGTTTGTACAAGTTTTTAGGCGTTTATCTCAGAAAGGCCTTAAATGCTTTGGATGCAGTTCTATACTTATAATAAATCTGTAGAGAGGTCAATTCTGTACATTAAATATATTTCCAAAATAACTATCAGGGGGTGATTAGGGATCGATACTGATGTTAAAAATGCAATCAGTAAAATTTTTGTCTGTCTGTCTGTCTGATGTATAACTGTTATAGAAACAAAAACTACTCGACGGATTTTAACGAAACCTGGTACAATTATTTTTCATACTCCCGCACTGGTTATAGTATACTTTTCATCACGCTACAATCAATAGGAGCAGAGCAGTGAAGGGAAATGTTGGGGAAACGGGAGAAGTTACTCCATTTTTTAAGCTTCCGTCGCGTGTGCAACCTTAATGGTTAAAGCTACACAGAAATCATGTATGACGGAAATGTTCTCCTTAAAATTATATAAAAAATATTCCACGACAGCATATGTCTATCTTTTATGGTTGACTCACAATAACACGTGTAACTCCCGATAGCTTAGCAGTTCGAAGCTTTCTGATTAAGTATACCTATATTTTATCTACTCTTACGTTTATGACACTTAAGTGGGTGAAATAAAGGGGTGAAGTTTAAACGAAATTGACGCGGGCGAAGCCGCTGGCAAAAGCTAGTTTAATACTAAATTTATTGTAATATACATTTTACATACCTACTATTGGCTCTACTGAAAATTGTTGTTTGATTTACATTAATCAGTTTTTGATCAAAAAAGCTAAGTAATTAAAGTTAAATAAAAAATTGCGTCTAACAATTATTTTCGAGTATTTTTTTACTTTTTAATAATAGTGCGCATAAACGCATAGGTAGACCAAATTCTGACAAATTTTTCCATTTTTTTTTAAATTCTTTTGCGTTAATAAAGACCTCAAATAATATTTTCGCATCATCTTTATAGAAAGTGATCAGTAACATTTTCATTGCATACATAGAATTAATGTTAAACAGTGGTACCATACACCGCCAGCATTCTCCCGCAAACTTTATGACTGAGTCGTTCGCATTTCCCCCTTAATAACAACTATAACAAGTAACGCGGCAAACATTTTTTCAGATGGCTAAAATGTGTTACATTTACGTTTTTGCATATGGCCTACTTCGATGGGTCCTATGTATATGGGCCAAAATGTAAAATTAAAACTTTACAGGAGAGGCTTCCAAAGTTTCAATTTACTATAACTTTAAATTGATAAAACCGAAGTTCCCGAATCTTTGCTTATTTGCTAAGAAAACTATTTCCCTCATTTACACTGTAGTATTTTATATATACATTTATCTGGTTTTTTTTAATGTCACATTGGCCCTTCTACGTTAGTTTTTGTTAAAATTATTTTTTTTTGAAAACACCCTAAAAGGGCCGATATACCATGTTGGCCATTATACGCGTATTACCTACGCTAATTAGCATAATGTATATATTTTTTAAATTTTTTATCTATAAAATCAATAAACGATTGAAGTAATTGATAATTCATTAATTAGAATATAATATAAAATCTTCGTTTTAATTGTTGTTTTCATTTCCCAAAGCCAAATTCACAAAATTCCGACATCTAGACATCTTAGCGTGATAATTAGATGTCATTTTTACTTATTAAACTAAATTGTAACCCAAAAACACAACAATTACATTTCGTATTCGTCTTTATTCATCACAGTGCGGCCGATGCTCCGTTCAACGTACAAGTGTCAAATTGGCTGATTGTTCCAAACTATAAACAAACGCGCGGGAAACTCCCCGCGTATAAATCTCTAACTACGCTTAGGACCTTATACGTTTAAATTCATGTTACATATGCCGTTATACCGTAATAAAAAATCGTGTTTCTATGCTGAAATCTTTTTTTTTAATAGCTCACATGATTCATTATATCGATAAGATGCGTTACCCACAAAAAAGCCAAAATCGCCAAATTGCTAGTTTGGCCCATATACATAGGACCCATCGACTTATTAGAAATGGTGTAACGAATTTCTAGCCGTGGCGCCACGCAATCTAATAATAAGTAAGTATTAAGGATACAAGAATGTAGTACGGTTTCACGGTTTAGCAGTTAAAATGTTAATTTTTTTTTTTTTATAGCCTGAAGGGCTGACGTAAAAGCAGACGAGCCACCTAAAAAAATGTTAAATGTACAAAATATAGACATTCCTGTTATCTTAACCTAAAACGTAATATTATATAATGAAGGGATGTTTTTCTGGATAGTTGGCACTTGCTACCTACAAATATGTATTTTTTTAACATATTTTTCTTTTCAAATAAAAAAAAATAGGTTTAAACGACGAAACAATATGTAATGTACTTAGGTACTACTTAATGATGAAAAGAAATGATGTTAAGATCGTACAAACTTAGTAAAATAACAATAATTGGACATATCAATATAATTATAATTTCCATAACTGTGTCCCTATAAAATATACGAATAAGAATTATAAATATACAAATATGAATTACCTACCTACGTGAACAGCTGCAATAATTTAAAAAGTGTGTCGCAGTTGTTACGCCAGATTCAAATTGAACTAAATTATTACTGTTAAATACCTTACATAGCGAAAACTACACTACTAATTAACAAGTCGTTAATTACTAATGAATGACAGGAAAATCTCATTAAAACGTATAATAAACTGAGATAAATATCTCGGCGTATGTATTGCAAGCTAATGGTTAAACCTATTTAGGTAGATATGTTTTGAAGAGGTGCCGGTATTTTATGTACCTAATCCTTTGACGTCTGTTTATTTTTAATAGTGTGATAAATCGTGTTTTTCTGTTTAGCCCAAAGGTTGGCTGGTAGAGAATGCAATTAGCGTTAAGCCCGACTTTTGTACCGTTATGTTATAAATAGTGGTAAATAAAAATAAATAAATAGAAAAAATGTTTGCTTGTTATATCAGCTTTCAGCGGCAGCCTCAATCCAGAGGGTAGTAGCTAGCCAGCCAAGTTCGTAACCATACTATCAGTCTGGTGGTACCGTCGGGATTAAATTACATGGTAGGTATAAAGTTCAGCAACCTATAAGAAAAGGGTCCGGGCGTCGAAAACTAGTCCGTGGGTTAGGTGCAACACAAGCAGAATAGGTTAGGTAGCCTTCTACACCTTAAATAGCTCGGAGGAAAACAAAAATCTTCCTTACATTCAAAATAAATTATCTAGACCTTCGCAAAGGTTTGTTACCGACATAGACGATAATGTTATAAGCCATTTTTATTGACCAATTTCTTACTGTCTCATACCTTACCTATGTATTTAATTATCTTTCGCATCCACAGGTATCAGGTATCATCAACGAAGAGGATCAAAAAGTGCAAATCTCGTTATATGATCATACCACATGTATAGTAACAATAATTTTGAATATAGAGTCATAAACTCGTTTGTATTATACATATATTATTTCCTGTACAGAAATAGACTTACTAAGGGGTTAACTACATATGTATATAGTAATTCATAAAATACTTCAGTGTTAACGAAATTTCCGAGCTCTAAATCGGCAGTTTGAAAGCACCGGCAAAAATATTAACTTTTATAGGCAAAATAATATAAACCATCATGACATGACCCATTCCCGTCAACGGATCCTAAGGCCTTGGGCCTCTTGCGCCATTAACCTTGGCCGAGATGAAGGTGAGGATA
Organism: Hesperia comma; assembly: GCA_905404135.1. Classification (NCBI taxonomy): domain Eukaryota; kingdom Metazoa; phylum Arthropoda; class Insecta; order Lepidoptera; family Hesperiidae; genus Hesperia; species Hesperia comma. The sequence continues at coordinate 7,252,111 of FR990032.1, read as the reverse complement.
AGGGTATTCGAGTGTAACCCAAGGACGTTCCCTGTCCCTGAGTGGACGGTGGAACCACTTAATGTCGAGGTATTGTGGTGTATGAAAAATGTTCGGCAGTCGGAATTTAATTCTCCCTAACAGTGTTGATTAGCGGTGTCAGGTGGAATGTGTCGCTAATATTACATGACGGTGTTATGGGATGGTGTTTGTAGGGTTTCTTATGTAGAGCATGTCAAGTGACATCTTATTAGTAATAGTAATCTATCTGTGTCAGGCTATCTGTGACTCTATCTCTTTCTATCCAGGCTCTATCTTGAACGGAAGCAGGTAGATAATCGAAATGTTTATAGAATGCGTGTCACATAGAATAAAAAACAGGAAAGTTACACCAAAAGAGGTCAGTCCCCGTACAAAAATAGCGTCTATCTCATATTCAATCTTGATCTTGATTAAATAATTACAGTTAAATATTGCTCGGTGATACAGAACCCTTCGTCTGCTAGCCCAATTCGCTCTTTACCGGTTCTAGATTAAACTCAAAGCGAGAACAGACGTTTAAGCTTATAATTTAAATTTCCGACTCGCTGGAAATCGAACCCTGGACTCTCCGAATGGCGTTGTGGTACATTGTTCGCTATTGCATCATACAGGGAATCTGAATGCACATAATAGTCTTTATCTAAAGGGGTTTCTAAATTTGTAGTTGCATCATCCTTAAAAAAAGCATTTGATGATGAAGATGAATGTGTGAAAGGCGTGTAAAAACAAATGTTTCTGTTGAAGAGGCAGGTGACGTAGAAACAGAATTTCATGGTAAACGGCAATTAGTCGGTCATTTTCAAACTGTTTTAGTATTGCTGTTATTTCCTGCTTAAGTTATATTTCTGAAAGAAATACAATGTAACATAAATAAGTATAAAGCGTTGTATTTGTAAGTATTTGCATTGCAAGTAAACTCAAATTAACATATTTAGCAAAATGTTTACCTACAGAATATTAGGTGATAATGTCTGGGGAGCGATATTTTGAATTTTCTTGTTTTTGTGTATTCTTTATTTTAATTTATTTGTTTATTATATTATTGTACCAAGAGGTGTAAAAACTTCACCATCATGACTCAGGGTCGTGGTGACGTCACTAAGTGACGTATGTATGTGCAAAGTCGTCACAAATATAAACTCCATAGGTACTTTTTAATTACGTTTCTTTCAGTGAAGTGAAGAAGCGATCAGTAGAACCACCTTATCTGGTATACCATCGGTCACTGCTGCGTGGATGTACCTACCTATACAGGGTTGGACTCAAGGTAGTGAGAGAGGAATTTTTGCTCTATATGCTCCAGGTCAGAGACGCTAACAGTGGCAACCCTAGGGCGGGGCGTCGACTTTTGGGGAGTTTTTTTTACAAGAGTTTTTGAGATTTTACACTACAATGTCCATCGACAAGACCACCTCTGTACCTTTTTGAGCTTTATATTTAGGTAGTATGATTTATGTTTTTATGTGTAAAATAAATCGTATTTTTTTAAGATTTTCATTTCTAGATTTTTAGGAATTGCAGTTACGACTTAAAAACCAAAGGACCCTATATAAATATTTAGGTATGTAATTGAAATAGCTGATATTATGAACACACGATTAAATTGATGGTTCCTGTCACAAGGTACCCATCAAAAACATTTTGGCGGCAGGTTTTAGAAGTAGAGTTATAGGTAGCAAAACTAGGACATACCCTAGTTAGGGTAAAACTAGGGACGGTGCGATGTAATTACTGCCGGGATTAAACTCGGTGGCACAAAGTTACCGATAACTAGAGAGACGATGCACGATCAGGCAGGTGCATTGGCTTTGATGTTCTCAAGGATAGTGCTGGTGCTGGTGATGTCTGAAATGACCCGTTTCAGTTGTATCGGATTGATGGAACGAAGTTTTCAACTAGAAGAACCCTATAACAGTTATCACTCTTGAGAAAGGCTGCAGAACCGTTAGAGTTCATTTACTAGCATCCAGTATTCCACACCCTATTGCACCTCAAAACAGTTCCTATTCACGGTAGATATGGGTGTGGCGGTGGTTAAACTGATGTAATGAGCCTTTAGATCGGCAGTAAGCTATTTGCTTCGGAATAGCTATTACGTTGGCTTCTCACGTGGGGGTTTGGTGTGGGGGAATATTTTTTTTCCTAAAAATGTTTGATATTGCTTTATCGTAGTTTTAAAATTGACATCTACTTTTTGTGCATATTGAAATAGTACCAAATACAGTAATGGATGAGAATACAATAAGTACTAATCGTTAGGTTAGCTAAATTAACTATTTCTATATTAGTAGGTATTAAAGAAAATTGTATCCAAATAATAAAGCCCGGTTTTGAGATACATGTTTGACAATAGTAGATTTAAGCCATTGTATTATTCGGATAGCAACAATGGTACCGTAAAACCAAGTGTAGCGAAAATTCAAAAGCAAATGATAGGAATTTCGTTTTCGGCCGCTTTTATTAAAGTAAACTAGTGCTCCCAATCCATACTTCAATAATGAAAATTCAGTGTAAAACGACGACTCACCACATACTGGGCCCGGGCACAGGCTGTGGCCATTAATCATAATGAAACGTGTACCTATCGTTCCCGGAATCGATGACGGTTATCAGAAAATTGAAAATTTGATGAGTCCTGTCAGCTTTGTACACGAGTAACGATGAAAAGCTTTCCCTGTAAGCTGTAACTGTAACTGGATGAGGACTTCTATTTACCTACAAACCTATTAGGTAGTACTTTGTACATATTAATATATTTGACTTCGAAAAATGTTTTACCTACGTTTGTAACGTAATATTTCATTCGATATTTCGGTATAAAGCTAAAAAAGTACACTGCCAACTCCTCAGAGTTAAGTTTTTATTTTCTTGGGCTTCTATTTTTTACTTCGATTTTTAATTAAGTTGGGGTTGAGCGAGATATTAAGGTTGACTTGAACTAATCCAATCAAATGTTAGTTTTATAATTGAGTAAACAGAAAAAGCAAAATTATTTTTTCCTGATAGCGACGACGATTGCAGGGATCTTCTTATAATCTGGCGTACTTATGCGTATTCTCCAAGCACTACAAATCCTGTGCGTTTATAAATAGGTATATTCGTTAACGTTTGCATGTTTGTAACATAATCACGCCAAAACAGCTGAACGTATTTAGATGACTTTTCGACTGATACTTTTTAATTTCAGTTAGGGAGTTATTTAATAAATATTTTCACTCCGGAAAATCTGAATTTCTTTCCGTGATGAAAGAAATACATCTTAGTAGACTCATTTATTATTATTAAATATGATCTTGTAGCCTAGTTGGCGAAGCGAGGGATAAACATATGTTTTCAGGGCATGGGTGGATCAGACCGGAAAACATTTTACGTGGGACAATATCTGTTTAGCGGGATCGGATCGGAATAAACGTTGGTAACTTATCAATGCTACTCGCGATATAGTACAACCTAGTGCGGAGGTACCAGTGTAGTTTAGGTATATTTTCATTTAATATAAACAAACCATCTAACAATTGTAGAAGTGCGGGTACTATAACATAAGTTTAATTATTCCAAGCAAGGGTGGGTTAGTATGCAATTTTATTATAATTTTCAGCACCCAACGGAAAACGTCAGGTCTTCAAGGGTAACCGCAGGCAATGTCAGTGCCACTACGGCTTTCTACTTGAGGAATTTCAGTCCAACCATATTTTCTCGTATCTGCATAATGGTATGTGGTTAGGGTTTAAGAACTGTATCATTATAATATAACATGAAATTATGCAAGAGATCGCTTAGGGTTTATGTTATTGATCCGAAAGACTGTCATAGGTTCTTTCATGTACCTAATTTTATTTGTTAATAATCAATTTATTTATTACTTGCCCACGGATTCACTGTTCCTTATTTTCTTTATATAAAGTTTTCATAGGCGTTTGGAATTACTAATATCTATAATAATATGGGGAAGGTTGTTAATAGGAGAATGCACTGATGGTACGAGTTATGGATATCTATTAATTATAATGATGAGACCGTCCATCGATGCTTGCAAATAAGACGCTTAAGAGGATACATCCGAAATATGGTAGTTTTAAATCTAAGATTATTTTTAAAGATTACTGTCTACATCTCCGATATTTAGATATATGTATCTACTATATAATAAACAATCTCATAAAAGCAAAACCAGTAAAATGAGAAGTTTCCTCGATAGAAAAAAAATTAAAGCTAGGTCCAAATAGTTTTCATTTTCAAGTTTACTACAAAAGTTTTAATAATTAGTTGATGAAAATATTTTTGAAACCAAAGCTAAATAATCAAAGCTAAGTTTTCATAAGAATGAAAAACTCAAAAACCGAAACAGTTTTCAAAGAAAAAATTAAAATGCAATTGGCACTTAGGTACGTCAATAATATGAAAGCTAAAATAAAACATTTGCTATCTCACTATTTGCCTATAAATGAAATCATTCCATTTCTGTTTTTGAGCTCCGCTCATTCGGTTTTACGTATTTCGGTTGTAGCCCCTTAATCTCAGCACTCTCAATCCATAAACTATTTGTCAATTAAAAGGATTACTCCTGCTTAAATAAAAAAAAATTGTACCTAAGTATGTACGAGTACATCCCTTCAGAGGTGACTAGAAAATAATGTGACAAGTAAATAAATTACAACTATTGATATCCATCAATAGTGCTGTATCTACAGCAGAACCGAAAACGTTTAGAAGACTTCGGATAGATCCTCTTCAAAATACCGGTCTTGAAGACGCTCACTTAGCTCGTATTAGGTAGGTATGTCAGCTAATGTTTATGGTTGTTATCATGTTGTTACCACTAGACTAGAGGGTATATACCCGTCTACTATATTCATCAACAGTATTAAGACAATTTGTAAATAAAATAAAGCAGCCCCCCTATTCCTAGTGTGCTCCAGAGAGGATCTCGACGCAATTATGGACGCAAACAGAAGAATAAATAAAATTAATGGTTTGCTTGTACCTAAATAAAAATTAAGCATAATGGAGTTTATTATGAGGTATCTATCTATATTTTAAAAAATCAGAGTAGTTACAAACCTTATAAATCTAAAAATGTAAATATCCACGGTAAACATCCATTATCCATACAAACACACGAGTCATATTCATTTCACAAAAATCACAGTTTTCAAGTTTCACATTTTTATAACTTTACTGAAACCGCGGTTCAAAAGTCGTCATTTCAATTTTATTTTGAACACGTAATAGACTACCGGAAACAGAGCGACCATGATGCTTTTTTTGGCGCGAAAACACGTCGCTGTTGTCATTTTCGGAGATTAATTTAAATAAGCGCTAGCCACCATCATTCCGAACGTACTAAAAGTTAAAGAACACTTTATTCGTGAAAAAGATTTTAACACGAATAGGTTATATTTCACCCAGCCCACCATTATACAAGAAATTAGCGCATAGAAACACTTAAAAATGGAATTAACTTGTTTTTGGTCGCGTCCACACTTAAGAGACTTAAGATTCGATCTACGTTTGTTATTTTTCTTGCATTTTTAGTAAAAACAGATATAAAATGATATTGTTTATTTTTGTTTTGTATCCAGTTTCTAAGGCTACGACAAGCCTGCTAAGGCAGTTGTGTTACAACTGACCATTGTATGAAGAAAGGGGGTGGTTGGGGTGGTACTACCACCGTGGTAGGGTGTCGGGTCGCCGTTAATCACATGAGGAGGAATAATTTTGCTTTTTAATTATGGCGGAGTGCGTTCAGAAGCCGGATTGTTCTATTTATCGGTGTTCAAAGGTTTAATTAAATTTTTATTTGTTTTAAGATTGAGCCTATTATTTTACTTCCTTACTCTAGCCTCTGAGGTGAATTTAATAAAAAGAAATTAACGAAAAAAAGTAAAAAGTAGTAGGCGTGTACGTAGGTACTAATTCTAAATTCAAATCTCTTTTTTTCAAAAGCCTGTCACTGTGTCGATAGGACGGTACCGACCGGTATGTTTATAGTCCATTGAAAAGTTACATTTGGGGTTGCGTTTTTTAGAGGACGCAATTTTATTTTTTTGATGTGTAGGGGGGGTAAGTGTAAAGCTAAAACCAAGTTTGTGGGGTCGCCACCCTTGTCCCACGGCCGCCATCTTGAAAATAGGGGTTGAAACGGTTTTTATGATATATCTCTTAAACTATTTATTTGATAAAAAAATTTGTTAACATTTTTTGTTGCAAATTAAATTCTCTACAACTTTGGTCCAGTAACTTTTTATCGTAGAACTATAAATAAAAAAGTTATAAGCGAAAATCTTCAGAAATTCGAGAAAAAAATTTATATTTTTCGATATAACTTTTTTTTTATCATTTTACGAAAAAATAATGTCAGACCATTTTTGTAGATCGTTTTTTGAGGAACAACTTTTATTTGCATCATTTTTTCATTAAGTTAATAGCTAAGGTTTTACAGCTTACAGCGCTCCGAAGTGAGTACTATTGTTTAGTACTCTTAACTATACCTATATTATATGTGTGTACCTACTAATAATAATATGTCATCAGTTATTGTTTTTTTTTTGTTATTATAACTTTTTTAATTACAAATTTAGTAATATTATTAATAATTAATTATTGACTCTTTCTCACTACATAACAGGATTTAACAATTATTGATTTTTAAAATAATTTTAAATCTGATGGCCGTTACCGGGGTCCGGGAATACCAAGTGACCATGAGGGAATAAAAGAACAGCTGCCTGCTATTGTTATTATTATTCCTAACCTCTGTTGTTGTAAGAATAGCTAATAACATTGTGTTGAAGTTGTCGTTTAACCTATATGTTTTAGTTGTGCTACATATTCTCGAATTTCTGAAGATTTTCGCTTATAACTTTTTTATTTATAGTTCTACGATAAAAAGTTACTGGACCAAAGTTGTAGAGAATTTAATTTGCAACAAAAAATGTTAACAAATTTTTTTTTTATCAAATAAATAGTTTAAGAGATATATCATAAAAACCGTTTCAACCCCTATTTTCAAGATGGCGGCCGTGGGACAAGGGTGGCGACCCCACAAACTTGGTTTTAGCTTTACACTGACCCCCCCTACACATCAAAAAAATAAAATTGCGTCCTCTAAAAAACGCAAGGTTAGGCCTAAAAAATGTAACATTTCAATGGACTATTAATATTAAATCGCAAATAGGAGCTTATATTATTGATGTCAGTAAATTAGCGCTTTTAGCTAGTTAGGTATAATGCCACCAACTTATCTGTTCAGTAGAAAAAAATGGAACTAAAAAAAGACAACGTCAATTTTGAAATGTCATGTCCGCTGTCAATTCTTTGAAGTGCGAATGCTCTATGTGTTTTAATTCGATTTTAATTGCAAAAAGTGATTAAAAATGCTTGAGCTTCTTAGAAGTTATTGCACGATAAGTTATTTTAAAAGTTTTAGATTCTATGAGGGAAGAAAATCGCCTGCTAACTTCGAAAATAACGTTTGAAAAAGTGGCAGAACACATCGCCGTTGCAACAGGTTAGTGTTGCTATTGCAAGTTAATTTAATAGTCCCGCTTAAATATTTCAGTTATTTTATATTCCTCCACTTATCTTTGCATAATCAATTAAAGTGTCACTGAATATATTTGGTATCTATTTTTTTATACTTCATATAATATTATATCTTTGTTACAGGAGTTAGTGAACGATTTGTTTACAAGCTAATGAATGAAAAGAAAAATGCTGAAGAAATCTCTCTGGCGCATCGTCATCATTTTCCACAGGGATTTTTCATGTGGAACCCCTCAAACTTAGAGATCATGATGACAATTATTTTTATAAAATACAAATAATTATAGTCATAATAATGCATTTTTTATTTCTCTTGTCCTGAAATTTTAATTTTTATATGAAAAAGTAAAATGTGACTGTGTTGGCCTACGTAATTCTTTTATTTTTGGATGTTTACGAATTTTTTTTTAATAAACAAATACACTTGAAAATTATTGAGAAACTTTTAAACTTTTGAATATTTAAATTTATAATTCTATTCACTTAATTATATTGATAGAGATTAAAATAAAGATTAAAATTGTAGCGGTGATAGCTTCGTGGTTAAGAACTCCGCCTCCTATTCGGAGGGTCCGTGTTCGAATCCCAAGGCACGTACGCTCTGACTTGTCTAAGTTATGTGCGTTTTAAACATTTAAATGTCACTTGCTATAACGGTAAGGAAAACATTGCCAAACGTGAACTATGGTCATAACCTTCTCCTTCTCCTTCCTTATGCTTAAGTGGGCCCTGATGGATTGAGATAATGATAACATTGTATGTTACTGCAGTCATTGCATGGTAGTTTAAGTTAGTAGCCACAGCCCAAGTTGTGTATCTATATTAGTCGGAAAGACTTTGAATCATTTACCATAGAATTATATGCAACATACTTTATCTGGTAAAAATCATAGGTCTCAAAGTTGTTGAGTTCCCTTTACAGTCGGCAAATTTTATTATATGGTAACATTGACGCTGCACTAGCGACGCCGTCTACTGAACAGATAAGTTGGTGGCACTATACCATTAATTTCAAGTGCTTTTCTTTAGTTGTAGCAAAATAAAAATATGGCTTGGCAGGACGTGAATTTCATTAAGTCAATAAGGTTAACTTCGAGGTCTGTGTGGTAATTTCTTTGCGTTGTTTTCTTTGGGTTTTCAAGGAAATGACGTACCTATAAATTATTTTATAACACGTGAATATTTTTTATTACCTATATTTTTAATATTTTTTGTTTATTTGGTCTGATAGCCGGCACCTTTTTTCTTTCAGAGCTGTCTCTGAGATCATCGTTCCTAAACGGATAAACCGTAGATGTACCTAACTTTTTGTTCATGTGTAGGTGTTTCACCAATTCTCCATTGGGGAATGGAGCAGCGTGTTCGAAAATGATCTACACTTGAGTCGCCGAGAATATGGAAATGCCACTCGCCGCTAAAAACATTTATTTATCACCCATGCTCACAGTTCACTTTAGCTTGTAACCAAAATTTACTTAAGGCATTTTAAATTCTCGTCGTCAATCTACAATAAACCTTAATCCCAGGAGGTGGTTTTCCACTAAACTATATTTTTTATGTCACCTCATAACTTTTTACTGTGTGAACTGACTGTGCATTTTTTTTATTTTTTCGTTTGGTCCCATTTGAATTTGAGCGACACCTGACAGTAGTTTTTGAATTACAACTACTGGTCGATGGTAAAGTCGGTTATTTTAAAAGTAAATTATTAGAGGTTTTATTCAGTAGGTTTAATTAATTCCTAACTATTTTACCAAATATATTAGATACCTAATAAATATTTTAGTGACTTACCTACACAATATTTATTCATCCTCCAAGACGAGTCATTGATGCCTTCATTATACATATTGGATGGCTTCACTTCTTTAATAAGTATTTAGATATAATTAAGTCTCAAACTAGGCGATGAACCAAGAAACTTCTGAAAAACCAAAAATCTTCTGAAGTTTAAATAGAAAACACTGAAAAATAGTATACTTAAGTTATTTTTTAAAAATAACAATGAAATAAAAAACATACCCATTAAATCTATTTTACACGTGTACTTTGACTACTTTGTAACACCTTGTTAGTGTTCGATCGTCTTCGTTACGTCACAGCGGCGAAATATGGCTGGCCAGAGCATGGTCAAGGCAAGGTATTGCTTCAAGGACGAGCAAGTAGACACCGTAAAACATTATTTTCCAATATTTTCGAAAGTCGAGTTTTCATCAGATCTATTCCATTCCCACGACGGTGTTTAGGTATATAGGTATATGTGTGTTGTGTTTGTAAAGTAAACCTCACATCACATTTGAATTGCTTGACTAATTGAAATGCGGTTAACGGCGTTAACAGTTATTACAAAGGATATCACTGAATTTACCTATACTTATTTCTTAAAACATTGACATTTCTTCTGCAGCAAGAGGGTAGGTAGATACTTATTAAAAACAATCAAAATGGAAGGTAGCACAAAACCTATTGTAAGCACACGTGTCAACAAAAATGCCGTATTACCACGTCAATTTTGTCCGAGAGTAGGTAAGAGGGTACTTCTTAAAAACGGGAGTAATGGAAGATAGCACAAAACTTGTCAGTGTCATTCTGTTAAAAGGAACAGTTCGTTATTCGTTTCTTTCTATCTACCTACTACCCCTTTGCATGAGTCAACCAAAAGACTTGTCGTGTTTCAGCTTGAAACGAGAAGCACTGTTTCCTTTCTTCGTCCATCTTCATGATTGGTCATAGCAAAGGGTCATAGTTATAGTAGCAATTATCGAAGTATCCTTTATGTTATGATTGGATCTGTGGCAACGCATCGGTGATTCATTTGGTGTTATTGATGTCAATAGAGCTTGGTGACCATTAAGACGGTCGTGCGATTAACGATGGTGATTTATCTGCTCGTTCGTCGCTCATTGACATTAAGTCATATCACATCAAAATTTACAGAAGCCCATCCTTAGGATATCATCTTTAATAATGTTATGTATGTACGTAAATGTACCTACGTACCTACATTTATAGTGCATGGAATAGGTACCTTTTTTTCGAGGGGGAAACCTTCAAAAGGTACCCAGTGCCGTGGGAGCGACACCGGGTTATGTGGGATTTTTACCCACTAAAACCCCCCCGGTGGCCTTCCTCGGCGCTTTTTGGAGAACTCCGGGATCACCAAACGGAACACAACCGGAGCCCTCCAAGCGCGGTGCCCTTGTCTTCGGGCTCTGCCCGCGAGGGACAAGAAGCCCCATCGCCTGCCATCTCCATACGACGGTATGCGGCCACACATACCCTCATCCTTCCCGGGGTTGGTGATGGACGGTTCGAGCTCCCACTCTAGCCGCCCCCAACTCCGAAAGCCTTTAGTCGCCTGTTACGACAGGCAGGGGATACCGAAGCTCGTATGGAATAGGTACCTACTGTTTGTTACCTACTAAGTAAGTATATCGTGAGCTATAGACGCCCATCGTCAATCCGATCATTAGAGACGGGCGTTATTACCTAGAGTAAGTAGGTACGCCGCGCCTTATATCGGGAATTAATAAAATTGTTAACTTTCTAAATAACAAGAGGGTTATGTACTAGAAAAAAATTGGTGTAAGTATAGGTAAGGAGCTTCACTCGAGCCTATGCCAACCTACTCGGTTATACTTGAGTTGTCGAGAATATGAAATTGTCACTGCCCGCTAAAACTTTATTACGTATGCTCACAGTTCAATTAAGCTTGTAGGGAAGCAAAATTTACTTAAGGCATTTTAAATTGCATTAAAATTTATAATAAAGTTCCGAAACAATTGACAGAAATGCCGTACTGTACAAGGGCGGAAAGCTGGCATTTCCATGTCGAACGCTAACAGGGCATATTGAGTTGAGTGATACCTACACCTTCCTAAACATCGAAAAGGCCTTTGGCGTAGGTATAGTCCCTCTTGTTAAAATCATTTCAATCATGTTGGTATCACTGACACGCGTGCACGTAATTTTTAGATTCTATCGCCTTGCTACAGTTGTTGCGATTCAACTACCTAATGTCTTTCAAATAGGTAAGTATCTATGTAAATGTTGAAAATATTATCGAATGGAGCCCGATGTAAGGTTTTTATATTTCAACGGTTTCCGGCGAATCGAATCTGAGCAGTAGCGTAGCATGCGCTAAATTGTGGGCCAAAATGAAGGTTAAGATTTTTTACAAAAGAAACAAAAACCTTTAAATATCTGAAGGAACGGTGGTGCTCCGGCCAAGACGTTTCGTTTGTCGCTGTATTTTCAATCCCTCATAACTTAAACCCGGAAAATGCTACAGGTCTCTAAATTTCATAACCAGATAGATAAGATAGATTAGTCGAACATAAAATATAATATGTTTCATTTGTCTGGCTTTTATACATAAGTTTTTAACATTTTATCAAAATGCAATAGGTACATTGAGGAAATTTAGGAGTACTGTCAGGAGGGTGGCAAGGAAAACGTCATCGAGGAGGGGATAACGAGCGCTAGTGCCAAGCCTATATAAGCTCGTGCGCGCCTCATTTGAGCGATTCTTGCGGAACGGACAACTTGCCTAAGGGAAAACTCTGCGCGTTTGTAAAGCCAATCTGCCTAATCTGTAGTTTTGTAGATCGCTTATTGTTATTTTGTTTTTTTGTTTTAAGTTAATAAAATCGATTAAAATGATTAAGTTAGTTGTGTAATTTAATTTAGAATTTATTAAAAAGAATATAAGTTCTTGTGGTTGTAGCGTCTATTGTTTTTTTTTTAATTATTTCCACTCCTGGTTCCTAAAATCAGTTGTGGGATACGGTTTTCCACGTAACCTATTGCGCTTTGCGACCCTGAGATACAGCGGTTTGGCTTTTCAAATCAGTTACGTAACGGTTTTTTTTTCCTGGTTATCTTGCAAAAGTGAGGTTATTTCATTTTTCTTGCTGTTACGTAAGTAGTGTGCGGTTGTAGGGTAAGGAATACAACAGATCTGGTGAGTACGTTCCAGTTTTTGTTTATTACCTAGTGATTTGAAACAAGTGTGTGCAATTGCAAATAACTTGCAAACAAAATCTGTTTGTTTATTTTTACTATACCAGCTTACTTACTCGTGCTTACTTAGTCTATTCTTAGCTTGACTAGCTGGTGCTCACACTTTTTGTTCCTTCGTAGCTTTTGTTGTCAACGTAAAGGCAATGCCTAGACAAGGTCGTAAAAGTAGAAGTCGCACTAAGAACCACAGTCCACGTCCTGGAAATAGTGCCGCACACTCAAAGGACAGTGATTCTGGTTCTAAGCACCGGAATTCGCGTTCTAGACGTTCTTCAAAACGACACGATTCCTCAAATGTATTCACCGAACAAATGCAACAAATTACAGATCGTTTGAATGCATTAGAAGAACAACGTCGCCCCTCGCCGCTGCGGTCACATGGACCCAGTGATGGTGCGGCTGCGCTGACGCCACCAAGACCGTCGGTGGTTGCGAGTGTAGCTGAGCGTCGGAGGTTGGTGACAGAAGGTCGAGGTTCTGCTGTGCCGTCTTCACCGGGATGTCCCGGGAGTGCTGCTACGGACCGTGATGCCAGCGCGACCGATCGTATCGTTGACGCGATACGCTCAATCAACACGATGGTGAGATCTAACCAATCTTATTACATATCTAACTTCGATCCTAGCATCAATGATATAGACACCTGGTGTGAGGAAGTTGACCGTGCTAAGAGTTTAAACTATTGGAACGATAACGAGTGTCTGTCTCGCATCGGAAACTGTCTAAAAGGTGATGCTAGGACCTGGCTCAATGAATGGGTCACCAACGATCGTAGTTGGAGCAATTTTAAGAAAGAATTTAAACCGTTATGCCCTAAGCAACCAGATGTTGCAAACATTCTGTACGAGGTCATGAGTACTAACTCTGACAAATACTCCACGTACGCCGATTACGCTCGTCGGTCACTGTTGAGGTTACGTATTGTTAAGGGGTTGAGTGATGAGCTCATTTCTGCTATTGTCGTTCGGGGCATTACCGATCCGCAAATTCGTGCTTCGGCTACAAATGCGAAGCTAATGCCGAATGAATTGGTAGAATTCCTTTCTATTTATGTAAAATCAAATTCGTCAACTTTTAATAAGAAACCCAGTGATAGCATGCGTAATGATCGTTCCTCTAAGTCTAACCATGATGGCAATTTTCGAAAACGTAGGTTTGAGCAAGGTAAATGTTTTATATGCGGCCAACGTGGTCATATCCATTCACATTGTTTTAAGAAGTCTAAACCCGGTCCTAATAAAAGCAACAATGATGAAAATAAGAAGGATAGCTCATCTCAGGGTTCAATTAAATCCGAACCATGTGCTTTTTGTAAAAAACCTGGTCATAAAATTGAAACCTGTTTTGCAAAACTTAAGTCTGATTCTCGTAATGCTAACAATGTAAATTTTTGTCAGGAAAATTGTTTTGATAAGAACAAGGATATTGTAGTGGCAATCATACAGGGAATTCCTGTTGATATTCTTATAGATAGCGGTTCAAGCATATCCTTAATTTCATCATCGTTGTTGAAACATTTTAAATGCGCACGAAAGCCAGCTTTCAGGGTTTTAAGAGGTATAGGTGGTAATGAAATTGAATCTACTCACTTTGTCACTTTGCCTATTGAGTTTAATGAGATTACTTTAGAGGTAGATTTACATGCAGTGCCCTCAGAATTTATGAATACTCCCATTATTGTTGGCACCGACGTATTAAATCGTGACGGTGTCACTTATGTCCGTACTCGCGACCAACAATACCTTACTTACAAGCCTCGTCTCGCGCATGACGTTATGTGTATCACGCCGACTACGCAGGTCCCGATTAAGACTCCTTTAACTGGTCAAAATTTAAATAAATTGTTAGAACTGATTAGAGAATTTTCGAACTTTTTTATTTCTGGAACAGCGATGTCCACAGTTAAAACCGGTACCATGACAATTAAATTAAACAGCAATACACCAATTAATTATAGGCCTTACAGGCTTTCATATCCAGAAATTTTAAAGGTTCGTGAAATTATTAAAGATCTTCTTGAAAAGAAAATTATTCGGGAGTCTGAATCGGAATATGCGAGTCCCATCCTATTAGTTAAAAAGAAAGACGGGTCTGACCGCATGTGCGTTGACTATCGTAAGCTCAACGAAATTACAGTTTAAAGACCGTTTCCCTTTACCGCTGATCGATGATCACATTGATCGATTAGGTAAACATAAGTGGTTCACTAGCCTCGATATGGCCACGGGGTTTCACCAAATTCCTGTGGATAGTGCCTCAATACCACTCACAGGGTTCGTTACACCAGAGGGACACTATGAATACTTAAAGATGCCCTATGGTTTAGCGAACGCACCTGTTGTTTACCAGCGGATAATGTCAAAGACTCTTCGCCCACACTTGGAGTCTGGTGAGGTCCTGGTATATATCGATGATGTGCTTATACTAAGCAATACAATAGAAGAGGGCTTGTTGATTCTTCGCAAGGTACTCCGGACTTTGACTGATTCCGGTTTTTCTATTAACTTAAAGAAATGTTCCTTTTTGTCTACCAAGATAGAATACTTGGGACGGACAATCAGTCAGGGTCAGGTACAGCCGAGCCAACAAAAGGTCCAAGCTCTAGTCGAGGCTCCCATACCAAAGAACGTTAAACAAGTTCGCCAATTTTTAGGTCTAGCGAGCTACTTCCGCCGCTACATAGCTGGATTTGCCACTAAGACAGCTCCTATTACCAAACTTACCAAAAAGGGCGTCCCTTTTGTGTGGGGTAATGAACAAGAAGAAGCACGGCAAGATATTATATCGCTACTTATTAGCGAGCCTGTTTTAGCCATCTACGATCCCGTTTTGCCTATCGAAGTCCACACGGACGCTAGCTCTATTGGTTATGGTGCGGTGCTTCTTCAGGTTCACGAAAAGGGGTATAAACGAGCAGTTGCCTACTTCAGTAAACGAACTCAGGGGGCGGAGCCAAGGTACCATTCCTATGAGCTCGAGACCTTGGCTGTTGTTAAAGCCCTGCAAAATTATAGACACTATCTGGTTGGTGTTCATTTCACTGTCATAACTGATTGTAACGCATTAAAAGCCACGCAACAGAAAAAGGACCTGTTACCGCGTATAGCCAGATGGTGGATATACTTGCAGGACTTTAACTTTACCCTAGAGTATCGTAAGGGTACTTCTGTGTCACACGCTGACTATCTGAGCCGTAATCCGGTAAATGTCTGTGAAGCACGTAGGCAGCAAAACTGGGCACGAATTGCACAGGCTGCTGATGAAGAGACCCAGCAGTTGCTCCAACAGCTAACAGAAGGGCAACTAGATTCTAGTCATTATATTCGGAAGAATGACCTCCTCTATTATAAGTATACTCCAGTAGGCGAAGACCCTAGACTCTTATGCTTTGTGCCCAAAGGCCATAGATTAAGCCTGCTTCGAATATTTCACGACGAGCACGATCACCTGGGAGTCGATAAAACATTAGAGCTTATCAGAAAACACTTTTGGTTTCCTTCGCTTAAATCATTTGTCCAAAAATATATTAATCATTGTCTTATCTGTATAACCCACACAAAGATCCCTAGAGCCCCACATCAGCTTATACATTCGTGGGAGAAACCGGGTGTCCCATTTGAGGTGTTACATGTAGACGCATTGGGACCTTTACCCCAGTCAAATGGTTATAGATATGTGTTGGTTGTTATTGACGCCTTTTCTAAGTACTGTCTCTTGTATCCTATGTTCGGTCAAGATGCAGTAGAACTAAAAAGACTTTTTACAAATGTTATATCGTTGTTTGGTACCCCTAAACTAATTGTAGCAGACCGTGGTCGTATGTTTTTAAGTTCAGAATTTACAAAACTTGTAACGGACTTAGGCATTGACATTCATCTAATTACTCCCGAAATGCATCACTCCAACGGGCAAGTTGAACGTTACTGCCGAACCTTACTTAACATGGTTCGCATAGAATGCAATCACCGACAGAACGAGTGGTCAGACATTATGTGGCGATTGCAGTTAGTTTTGAATATGACGAAACAGAAAACAACCAGACTATCACCCTTGAACTTGCTTGTGGGCATCGAAGCAGCTACGCCACTCATACGTCATCTCATCCGTGATGTTGCTTTGGAAAACTCTCATCCCAATCGGGAAGCACTAAGAGAGATGCATAGGCAGAGGGCGTCTGAACGGCTGGAGACGAATCAGCATCAACAAGATTCAACTGTAAATGCTGACCGTAGACCCCCTCGCCAATTCGACATTAATTCATTTGTTTTTGTAATTAAACAGGCACAAGCTACTGGCAAGCTCGATTCGGGCATGCGTGGACCGTATCGTGTAGTCAAGGCACTTCCTCATGGTCGCTATGAGCTGCAACTGCTGGCAGGCTCCTATGGAAAAGCGACACAAGCCGCGGCAGAGTTCATGGTGCCGTGGCGAGGGGAGTGGACTCCTGATACATGTGCTGCCTTTTTTGAGGGTAAGCCTGAATTGTACTTGGTTGACATGCTAACGTCGTGCCTCTGTCACAGAGTGTTAAGTCTCATGGTACACTAACGTCGTGTCACTGCCATGTAGGCGATCTGATATGACATGCGAACGGAGTGCCTATGTCATATTATGAGTTGTAAGAAGTATGCTAACGTAGTGCCACTATTTCTTACGGTCGGAGATAGCTAACGTCGTGCTTCCTCTCTGGTGTTCATAATTTTGATCATGTATGATTGATGTCTTCGGTAATAACCGGCGACCCGATCTAATGTAATTTTGTTTACGTTCTCAGGTGCAGACGATGATGAAAATGTGGAGTCCACACCTGAACAAGCTGCCAGTAGCAACGAAAATGTGCCACACGAACCTACTACAGAACCTGTGCCCTCCTGTTCGGTGGATGTCGAGCAGCATTAGACACAGGAGCACGAGGACGTCCTCCAGTCAGGAGAGGCCGTGTTAGGAGGGTGGCAAGGAAAACGTCATCGAGGAGGGGATAACGAGCGCTAGTGCCAAGCCTATATAAGCTCGTGCGCGCCTCATTTGAGCGATTCTTGCGGAACGGACAACTTGCCTAAGGGAAAACTCTGCGCGTTTGTAAAGCCAATCTGCCTAATCTGTAGTTTTGTAGATCGCTTATTGTTATTTTGTTTTTTTGTTTTAAGTTAATAAAATCGATTAAAATGATTAAGTTAGTTGTGTAATTTAATTTAGAATTTATTAAAAAGAATATAAGTTCTTGTGGTTGTAGCGTCTATTGTTTTTTTTTTAATTATTTCCACTCCTGGTTCCTAAAATTATTATTTCTTTAGGCCGAGGCCGCACTACGGCTAAACCGCCGCGGTTTTTTGCCGCGTATATTTTGTAACTCAAGGAAAGCAATACAAGCGGCCGCACTTGCGGTTGCTGATAATGTATGCAAATCGCTTGGTTACGCGGTTACCGCCGCGGGAAAAAACCGTGGTGCGGCCTCGCGCTAACGTGATAAAATAATATGATTTAATAGATACGTGTGATTAATTGAACGTCAATATAAAGTGAAGAATAATAAATTATGTTCAGTTTAAGTTTAAAATAAGTTGATCTGAAAAACAAATATATAATTTGTATTATCCAATAGAGTCGTTGTGATTAAGCTTAGCGAGCAATTAATTGAACATGCTACACTTAATAGTTGCCATTATATTTATGAGGGTAGAATACTTCTAATATCAATTCAGACAGACAGATATAAACGAGAGCGTAAACAGGAGTGTAAATACATAAAATAGCAAGTAACCGCTTTAACATTTTATTATACATAAGTAATTCAATAATACAATATTATTATTAACAATATTCACAAATTAATTTTACACAAAATTATTATAGCACATTAAAATTATTATTACAATTAAATTGTATGAAAAAATTAGGTTTGCAGCTGTAATAATTGCTTGATAGCATCCGTGTTATACTAAAAATATCAATAAATTTACAGTTACAATTAAAGATTATACTCATATTTTTTAATAATATCAATTATTAAATGAAGTAATCAACAAAAATTTTAAATTTACAAACTCATTTTTTATTAAAATGGCAAATACAAATCTCATTTCACAATTTTACCAGCAGCGTTTAAATTACTACATTGAGAGAGTAATATCGCAAAGGTTAATAAATGCAAATATACTACATGACTAAGTATGAATCGTAAATTATAATTCAATAACTGATTATGGCCGTTCTATTTAGCAGTTCAAGATAACTGGAAACAGTTAAATCAATAATTAAATTATAACTATATCACTACATTATTCATTTCGGCAGTCGGTATAATACTATTTTATTGACTTATAGGCAAATTGGATAGACAAAGTTATATAATCTTATAATATTGTTTTCATCACACCTATTCGAAAAAGACGACTTGGTTCGGACTTACGGGGTTCCAAAGTTGCTGTTTTCTATTCAGCGGGCGGGAATGAATTTTCATACAACTTTTCCTGCCGGCTAGATCTTTTCCGTCCTATTTTGAATTTAGAACATTTTAGTATTTTGCGCTAAAGAAATCGAACGCAAATATTGTTTGAATAAAGAATGTCTGGTACGACGCGAGGGCCCCGCCAGCTGAATAATAAAAAAAGAAATCAAATTAAGATTTCGTTTTCAAATTAAAATTAAGTTTTCGTGCATTTTTACGTATTATTTTCTATTATTTTCTATTATTTTCTATTATATATGTCGGAGAAGTAAAATAAATAATGGACTTTGTTTATGTTTATGTTGTGTATGTAAGGTGATTGGTACGAATACGACGGGTGAACGATCAATATACTTTATTAAACTCTTTATAGTTACATGAGAGAAATGTAATAAGTAGCCGTAATTCTAAGGTACATGTAATAGGTAATTTAATGGACGAATGACAATTGACAGTCCGTAGTGAATAGAGAAGGGTGACCGTAGAGAAGAGAGTATGGTTTCATGTCACAGAGTAACGTCGTAACAGCCTCCTCCACGTTAATAAATTATAGGTCCAGCCTCTTAGGTGGTCTCCTGGTCCTCGTGCTTCGACGTAGCTCCGTTGCGGTCGGTGTAGATGTAGGCAGTGTCGGTTCTGTAGGTTGTAACTCCATTTGGTCTGTTACTGGTCTGGTAGTCTCTCCATCAGACATCATGGTTTTCCTCCTTCCAGGGCTTCTTGTAGATGGCATCTCACTTTCCTCTGCTGAGCTAGGTTGTGTAGTTTCTTCTATCACTGGATGTTGTAGTTTAGGGCTCTGCCTTGGTAGGTTTTCCTGTAGGAGTCTCGGCTTAAGCAGGTCAGTGGGAGGTATTTTAAAGTTGTCATCATTGCCTGTGTATCCCGCTCTAATCATTTGATCAACATGTCTCTGATGTCTCTTTCCATCTACTTCCACTTCATAATGGAGTTTTCCTCTTCTGTCAAATATTTTTCCGAATTTCCATTTATTGCTGTCATACATTCTAATCTGTACTCTATCTCCTCTCTTGAATTCTTTCTTCAGTATTTGATCATTATTTTTCTTATTTATTTTCATCTCTGTCTCTCTTTTTACCAAATCAATCCGTGTTCTGTATATCCTTTTAAACATCATTTCAGCTGGGCTAATCCCTGTAGTATTATTGGGTGTCTTCCTATGCATAATTAAAAATTTCTCCAATTTGTCCTGTAGAGATCCTTCTTCGTTAGCCATTGCTTTCAATTTATTTTTCAGTGTTTGTACATATCTCTCTGCCTGACCATTGGTTGATGGGTGAAAAGGTGCTGTAAATTTGGCTTGTATTCCATTTTCTTTTAAAAATCTTTGCATTTCTTCTGATCTAAACTGTCTTCCATTATCTGAAACTTGAGTTATTGGTAAGCCAAATGTAGTATAAATCTTTTTTAGTATTTTAATAGTAGCTGTAGCTGTGATAGATGTAGTTGGTATGACTTCTAACCATTTTGTATATGCATCCACCACTATTAAGAAATATTGGTTCATGAATGGTCCAGCATAGTCAATATGTATACGACTCCATGGTTCCTTTGGATATTCCCAACTATGTGTAGGTACTTTTGTAGGATTTCTCTGCATTAAACAACATGTTTTACATTGTCTCACCATATTTTCTATGTCTATATCAATATTTTTCCACCAAACGTAGCTTCTGGCCAAGGCTTTCATTTTAACGATACCTGTATGAGCTGTATGTAGCTCCTCCAATATTTTAGGTTGTAATAGCTTTGGTATGACGATTCTAATACCGTAGAATATGCAGTTATTCTGTAATGAAAATTCATGTAATCTTTTAGGGTCTTCTCTACCTGATTGTATATCTAGGTACAGTTTTTGTAATTCTGAATCTCTGGCTGTAGCTTCTTTTATTTCCTGAAGTGTAACTGGCATCTCTGCGATTTGGTTGAGGTAGAAAGCATCATCATCTGTGAGCTTTTCTGTATTCGAGTATGTAGTCGCATTTCTTGAAAGATAGTCTGCATTTCCATGTTCCGTCGTTTTCCTGAGCTTAATCTCATAGTTAAATCCAGCCAAGAAGTTTGCATAATGTACTAGCCTAATGGCAGTCGTTGCAGGCATTGTCTTCTCCGGGTGTAATATTCTAGCCAATGGTTGATTGTCGATAACCAGGATTATCTTCCTACCATAGCAGTATTGAAAGAACTTCTTTAGTCCCCATATTAATGCTGCCGCTTCCTTGTCTAGTTGGCTGTAGCCTCTTTCTGCCTTTGTTAGTGACCGTGAAGCGAATGCTATTGGTCTTTCTGTCTTGTTTGGCATAATATGAGATAATACAGCACCAAATCCTGTGGGTGAAGCATCCGTTGCCAGTGTAACTGGTAAGCTGTCATGGAATGGTGTCAGAACCTTTTCTCCACAGATTTCCTGTTTTAGTTCTTGGAATACCGTTTCACACTGTTTTGTCCATATAAATTGAGCATCTTTTTGTAGTAATTTGTAAAGCGGATTTAATTTTGATGCTAGATTTGGAATAAATTGTTGATAGTAATTTATCATTCCCAAAAATGTGCGTAGTGACGAAATATCTGTAGGTCTTGGACTATTCTTTATGTCATTGACTTTTTCTTGTGTTGGGTGTAGCCCTTCCTCATTAATTGTGTGTCCCAGGTAAGTAATAGATTTTTGGAAAAATTGACATTTCTTTTTATTTAGATGTAGCCCACATTCTTGCAATTTCTCAAATATTTTCCTGATTCTCTGCAGTAGCTGTATATATGTATGTCCTTGTATGGCAATGTCATCAAAGAAACATGCAGTGCCTTCCATTCCCTGTAGGGTTTGATCCATGTATCGTTGCCATATATTTGGTGCAATTTTTACTCCAAACATTAACCTTTTCACTTTATAAGTTCCTTTGCATGTACTAATGGCTTGCATTTCAGCTGCCTCTTCGTTTGCTTTCATATGTAAGTATGCTTGATTAATATCCAATGTACAAAAGTATTTTCCACCACTCAGTTTTGCAAATATTTCTTCCACTCGAGGAATAGGGTAATTATCACTGTGCAAATTTTTATTTAATGTTGCTCTGTAATCTGCGCATAAGCGAATTTTTCCATTTTGTTTTACAACTGGAACTATCGGAGTTCCCCACTGTGAATAACTCACTTTTTCTAATATCTCTTCACGCTCTAGTCTGTCTATTTCAGCTTCTACTAGATTTTTGAGTGCAAATGGCACTGGTCTTGGTTTCAAAAACACAGGTACTGCTCCCTCTTTCAATTTAAATGCCGCTTGATAATCTTTAATTTCTCCTATTTTTTCTGTAAATAAATCTTTATATTCTTCCAGCAGAATAAGTAATTTTTCTTTAAATTCTTTCTCTGTAAGATCTCTTTCTTCTTTATGTAATGCATGTACGTCAAATTCTAGATTTAACTTGCGTAGCCATTCTCTTCCCACAACTGTATCCACATTTCTGTCAATTACAAATATTCTGCCTTCTATTTCTTTATTTTTGTATTTAATTTTTATATTACAGGTTCCTGCTGGCTGTATTACTTCGCCTGTATATGTACGGAGCTTCACTGATGTATTTTTCAGTTTTAAATTATTTAAATTATTTTTGTAAAACTCTGTAGAGCATGTTGTAACTGCTGCCCCTGTATCAAGCTCCAATGTGTGTATTTTCCCATTTATTTGTAATGAAATATTAAATTTATCATTTTGGGGTTGTTCCTGTTTATATATTTTATGTATCTCATATATTTCTTCTTCATTTTCATCTGTAGAAAACTCACTTTCTATTTGTAATTGTTTTTGGTCTTTGAAGCAGACTGACTGAACATGTCCTCGGCGATTGCATTTCTTGCAATATAATTTATCTTTCAGTCGACATTGACTTGCCATGTGATTCATTTTTCCACAGCGGAAACAGTGACTTTTTATTTTATTTGAATTTCTTCCATATTTGGTATTTGTATTCTTTGTATTGTATATATTATTTTTATTGTAACATTTATTTGTACTGTGCGTATTTGTATATGCCCCACTTGTAAGTTTATTCTTTTTATTTATTGAAATTTTATTTATATTTGTCTCTTGACCCATTTCTCTTGTTTCACATTTTGAAGTTTCTATTGCCATTGCAATTTTTACTATGTCTTCAAATTTAGTACTAGGGGATTCTTGTAATAACCTTTCTTTTATTTCTGCATTGCGCAGTCCCCTTATAAATTGCACTCGGAGGTGGGTGTCGAAGGTAGTTTGCTTGCAATGATTGCAAATAAAATTGCATTTACCACCAATTTCTTTGAGGCCAGCAACATAATTGGCAATACTTTCTAACTCGTGTTGCTGCCTTAGACAAAATTTATGTTGCTGTGCAACTTCGCCTGGCTCTGGTGAGATATGATTTTCTAATGTTTTAACGAGATCCTCGAATGATTTTGTTTCTGGAGTATCTGGTGCGCTAATATTCTTTAATATTTGATAATATTTCGGGCCGATGCAATTTAAAAATATGTGAGCTTTACTTGTGGGGTCTGTCACACCTTTTAAGGTTATGTAATTTTTCAATCTTTGTAAATAACTTGCGAATGACTCGTTCACCTCATCATATGCTTGTAATGTAATGCCGCTGAGATGTTTTTCTTGATTATCACGGCTTTGTAATGCCTTTTGTAGGTTAGCTTGTTGTACTTGCATGCCGCGCATGGTTTCTAGCATTTGGCTTAAAACTTGCGCTAATTGCGACTCCATTGTATTTTTTTACTTTGGGAAGGAAGAGGGAAGTTGTGAAGCGGGTTATCATCACCGGACTGGTACCCCTGGAGCGATAGGAATATAAGGTATTGTAGGAGCACGTGGGGAAAAAAAAAAAAAAAAATTTTTTTTCTTACGATGTTGTAGCGTATTCCTTTCCGGATGATCCTTTTCTCGTCGCCAGATTTGTTGTGTATGTAAGGTGATTGGTACGAATACGACGGGTGAACGATCAATATACTTTATTAAACTCTTTATAGTTACATGAGAGAAATGTAATAAGTAGCCGTAATTCTAAGGTACATGTAATAGGTAATTTAATGGACGAATGACAATTGACAGTCCGTAGTGAATAGAGAAGGGTGACCGTAGAGAAGAGAGTATGGTTTCATGTCACAGAGTAACGTCGTAACAGTTTACGTGGTGTGATGATGGCTATCACACTGGCTGCAGCAAGGACGATGAACTTCCCTATCGATGAGTTATTTCACAAAAATAAACTTCAGCAACATCTTTTCACGTAGTTTATTACAGCATATACACATTATTCTCTACACTTTGTACATTATTACATTTAACTACCAATTATCTTTACAAGTATACATTCGGGCAGAACTTCCCCTTAGAACCGTTACAAAATTAATGACCTGCACTACCTTAGTCCGCCATATTTATATCCTACTCTCAACCCCACTTTACAATTAAATCGGAAGTCAATAACACTTATATAATCTCAAACAATAAATGAATTTATTAATAAATCGTAGGTATAAATTATTATACACAGAATTATTATACACACAATGATATAGTTATTGTAATTAATAATTAATGTTGGGTTATATCGGAGTGCCGGAAGTAGAACTTGTAACACTCGGCCATCCTGCATCTGTCGTGTCTCACGGCGGTCATCATTAGGTCATCATGCTCGCATCCCGATTTGTCCCCGGTCTACGGCGGCTCCTGAAATTGAAACACCGGACGAGTAACTGGTTCTTATAATTACTGCAAATTTAATGGAGATAGAATGAACATCTTTAAATAATAATCGGGCTTTTTTTGTCAATAAAAGTTAAATAAAATAATATTTATTTTTCTTTGGTAACGTTTGTATTCTCAATTGCATATTTTCTTCCAACACAGAACTTGAATTTTTTTTAGTCTAATGTTAAGTGAAGCCCATCAAAATAGAAATCTGAAAAGTGCATTCAAATCGGAAAAGCAATTCTAGAGGATTAATGTGCACAAACCTACAGACAAATAGACAAAATGGTAAAACATTGTTTTGGGTTCTCTTGATTAAATAAAGACCTCATATTATGAATTTTTAAATTTGTTGCCATGTACAAACACCGATCAGTTAAAGTTTTATTACGTACAGGATAGAAAGTCAATATATTTATTTATTTCATCCCATTGCTATTACAAAAATTTGATTTATTTTGACAGCTTTAATTGATTCACACAGCTTTCAATTTAATTCTCACAGATTTTAATATAATTCACATGGCTTTTAATTCCATTCACACAGGTTTAAATTCCATTCACACAGCCTTTAATTCCATTCAAACAGCTTTTAATTCTATTCACACAGCTTTTAATTTCATTTACACAGTTCATTCACACAGCTCTTAATTTCATTTACACAGCATCTAACATTGTTTACAATTTATCTTGTTTTTCTAAAACTTATTATTTCCACGTATGACTTTAAACAGTACATATTACAAATACTGTAAGTATTAAACCCAGTTAATCTAGTTCGCAATTGTATAAGAATTAAGCACCAGAATAGAGAGCGCGCACTTAGCAACTGAATTCCCTTTGTGTAATTTTTAGTTTATAATCTGGGTCGCACAAAGAATAATAATAATTATTTAGTTCATATTATTTTGATATAACTACCTAA
Organism: Hesperia comma; assembly: GCA_905404135.1. Classification (NCBI taxonomy): domain Eukaryota; kingdom Metazoa; phylum Arthropoda; class Insecta; order Lepidoptera; family Hesperiidae; genus Hesperia; species Hesperia comma. The sequence continues at coordinate 7,226,398 of FR990032.1, read as the reverse complement.
AGGGTTGTATTTCATCAATAAATTTTTCCTTATGCTTGTCCATCACGAATCAGAGTAGCAATCACACACACACATACAGCAATCAGGCATAATTACCAATTTTAAATGAACACCAAAAAATAAAAATGTCTAAATATACTCTTCTGACATGGACTTATCAAGAGAGCGGTTGTTTCTCGTTAAATAATTCCACGAACTTTTGAGGGTAGATTAACAAAATAAATAACAAAAAAATAATTCGCTTTACACTACAGATTACAAAATAAATATTTGAAGTGTGTTGAAGTGCTTTCTTTTTATTTAAATTATGGTACATATACATAGGTACATGATAAGTATTTTATTCTTGTTGTTACAGACGAAAGTATGTAATGTTTTAATTTTGTTATGTAATATTGTGAGTTGCTTTATGCAATAACACGTAGGTTAAAAACTGGGAGCGACCATTTTAGAGGCAAATTCAAACTCTTATGCGAACCGACTCCGTTTTCTCATAAATACTAGGACGTCAAAGGGCACAAACATATACAAGAACACATATCTGTGACGTTATATACGATGGCTGTACTATATATGTGAACTAGTAATAATAGTAAATATTAACGTGTGTGTAATAAATGTGAACGTGTGGTTGGTCATGTGATGATTGGTGAAAGATATTTATACTATAATCCTATGGCAAATATAATTATGGAGTTTAATGGTATAACAAGGCGTAAAGGCCTTATCAAATAAAATTATAAAATTGGAGTTGGTTTTTTTTTCTCTTATGATAAATTGATTAATAAATGCCCATGAGGAAGTATTTTTTATCCTTGGTGTCTTATAGTAATAATGAAATCGTCAAGAACTGATTATATTATATTTATTTGTTTTTTTTTGTCTTACGTATGTTTAATAAGCATAAATAGCAGCATCTATTTATTCCATATACATGTAATAATTTTATTTATGACTAATGAGTGATGTGTACTGCTGTAGGTAAGGGACATCCTATAAATTAAATTCTAATAATATATGTATTGTTGAAGAACCTTAACAAATGAATAACATAAGAAGGTGAATATAAGTGGAGTAAATAACCAGTACTTTATATCTATTGAAAATAAAGCTAAAATAAATCTTGTTTGTCTTAAATTTTCGTTTCATTGTGTTGTAAATATAATGTTTGAATGAATATAGGAACATAAGCAATTATTTTATTGAAATAATGTTTACAGCATTAACACAAAGTAACACCTTCAATTGCGTATATAATTACTTTTTATTTATTACAAATTATTATCATTAACATTACAGGTGCTACGTCCTAATGCATTAAGTGTATTTCATGTAAATTTCTTAATAAACATTATAGAATGATTATGACGAAACGAATTGACGTATTTACTTGACAAAATTATTAATTGGTATAATTTAAGAGAATACGTGATGAAAATAATTGTGTTGAATAATTTAACATGCGTTGTAAGTAATATACCAATTAATTGAAAATGTAATGTAAGTAGGTAGGTATATCACAAAATAAATGTATTAGGTGGCTCGAGTTTGCGTATTGTATATTATTGTGAATAACGATACATAAATTAATAAATCAAGAGCATAATTGGATTGAACCCAAAATTTCCTTCAATAAATATGGTGACTGTAATTAAGACCATGAAATATACAGTCTATTAATTTTATTTCGGCACACATAGCACGCTGTTACGTAATTATTTGATTTGAATTACTCACTAAGTATTCATGACCCATGTAACAATAAATAATATGGACTATTTTGTCAAATTCCCTCTTTCATGAGAAAGAGTCAATTAGCCATAGCTATAGCTATGCTATATAGCTATGCTCTGGCTTTCGTCAATAGATACCAAATATTAAATATAAGATACATACGTATAATAAATAGATACGTTAAACATATCACTCTACAACAGTGATGATATTGACCTATAACTTATTTACAATACTCCGCGTATATGTTATTGTAAAGCAAGTCGGTAAATGAGGATTTGGCTGTCAATCCTGAGCGTGTTACCAGATCATGCTTATGTCAAAAATGTATTATGTAGGCTCAGATTATAGAATTGGTTCTATAATCTGAGTATGTAGGTATGTTGTCACACCAGAATGTATGTTGAAAGAGGTCCAATCTAATTCGCAAAATCATTATAACAAACAAAAACATTATCGCATGTTCAATAAAAACTTATTGCAACTTACTATTGAGCGCTTGTTTCTTTTAATTCCTTTATACCTACTTAGGTTAATCTATTTCGCATTTTATTTTTATTGGTTTATTTATTACAATTTATTGCACACCATAACAACAAATTGGAATAAAAATATTTCAATTTATATTACTTGTGCAGAAAATGCTATAGCAAAATTGCGATTTCTTCCAGAGTACCTTTGGGAACATGATAAAGGTTTTACTACTATTTCATAATAGCCCTACAACCTGGTTGTGGGGACACACAGCATTTCTTTAGTAACCTCATTGATCTATCATGCAGTTCTACAGCATTTTCATAGTAGCCACACAGATCCACTATGTAAGCACACAGTATTTTCATAGTAGCCATACAAATTTGCCAAGTAGACGCACAGAATTCTCATAGAAGTCACACAGATCTGCCAATAGTCCTACAACCTAACTATGGGGACACACAGCATTTCTTTAGTAGCCACATAGATCTCCATGCAGTTCTACAGCATTTTCATACTAGCCACACAGATTCACCATGTAAACACACAGTATTTTTATAGTAGCCGTAAAAATCTGCCAAGTAGACGCACAGAATTTTCATAGTGGTCACACAGATCTGCCATGTAGTCACTTTTTTTTATATAGTAGTCACACAGATTTATTTATTATGCAAGATAACGGCTTCATATTATGAGATCGATTGCTTTTATTCTAACCACACAGTCTTATTGTTATTTTGCTATTTATTTCCTTTTTGCATTTACTTTTGAAAATACTATTCTGTTCTAATGCTGACAAACAAATTTCTATAGCTCAATTGTACACCCTACCCTGTTTCCAAAGTTATTTATGTATTCAGCTTAATAGGTTGTCTAGAAGAGATCGCTATTTAGTGATAAGGCCGCCTATTGCACTAATCTCTGTGATATTGAGTTATTTAGTTCTACCCCGAATAAGAACAAACTACGGCAAAAAAACAATTACTTTTGAAGGAGCACAACTTTACAACAAAATACCCTCAGTTGTAAAAAAATAACAAAGTGGAAAGATTTCAAAAGACAATTAAGTCAGTACATTATTGAGAATCATGTTTAAATTATCTTTACGGGTA